>CM024615.1:4207633-5505268 GCA_014182575.1 Eucalyptus decipiens | reverse complement strand
TGTGGCGATTCTGCTAGATCGATCTTGAGACACACAGAAAGAGCGGCCACTCCATTCCTCCTTTCCGAAGGGATCTCGAGACTCCTTGTTCTTCATATGTAGTTTTTTTGTTTTTTGTTTTTTGTTTTTTTCTTTTCGTTCTTCTTTCTCGGATTACTGGGAGAACGATTGGAAGGACCTGAAATTGCGAGCAAAACTCGGGGCAATGGATTAGGGTTTGGGCGGAAAATGGGAATGCGCTACAATGGGGTAGAGAGAGCTCGCAGATGCGAGAGGAGAAAGATCGCTATGGCATTATTCTAAGAGAACTAGAGAGACAAAATTTACGTTGTTTAGCGTAGCTTTCCTCGAAACATTGTTTTAGAATTCATGTACAGGGGGCAATTGATACTCGCACAGAGAATTCCTACATGATTCAAGCCACCATTGCATATTCTGTGCTAAAGATTTTGCCAGGTAGCCCATCTCGATTTTTTTTCTTTTTTTCCATACGGAGTCGGAAGTAGATAACTATTAAAAATTGTTGATGGATATTAAAAGATCTGCTAGTCAAATATATAAATGTGTGTGTGTGTGTGTGTGTGTGTGTGTGTGTGTGTGTGTGATCCAAGGACAATGAGGTGACCTCTCTAATAAGTTCAGTAGTTTTCATCAAAGAAAATAATTTTCTTACTCAATAAGACTATACCGTTGATCAATAATTATAAGGTTTTTATTTTTTATTTTTTTATGTTTTATTTTTACGAATATGTGTCTTTGAGGGAAAAAAAATAATGAATGCAAAATCTTTCAAGAATTTATTTTATAATTGACTCTAATGCATGATGAACAAACATTTTGCTCTCATTCGAATAGGAGTTACATGGCTTATATCTACTTCATAATCGTTTATAGGTCCGAGAACTACTATGCTGAAATAATCAAACGTGTGAGTTAGATGAATTAGGTCGGTGTTATTTCCAGGCCAAATGAATTATGATACTTTTTTTTATCCACAATTCTGGGGCCCTTTTCACTTTGAGTGTAATATATGCTTCAAAAGATAAATTGAAGTGATGATTTTATTATTTGCCAAAACACCATATAATAAGAATAATATATGGACGACAAAAATGACGAGGTAACGAGAATTTAAAAAATAAATAAATTTGTCAACACTTATGACACTTATAAATCATTTTTTTTTTCCTTTTGCGTCCTAAAATTTATGATGAATTTATAAATATCATGGTCTGTGGCCTCTCATCTCCGGTCTCGGCCATGCCTGAACCCCTACACAAGTGCTCGCAATTTGGAGCTATTCGAGGGAAATGCCGGGCCCCCCGTGAAGCAAGAAAGAAGAAGCGTCGTCTTCTTCGGAGAGGAACTGGAATCGAAGTATAAGAAGAGGAAGATTGCACGATTCAGAACCGGAGTCCCGAAGCCATGACTCGTCGCCGAAGCTCTGACGACTTGGATGGAAGCAACGGAGATGCGCAGCTTGAGGGTTATTATAGAGGAAGAAATCGAGGCTTACAAAGCGAAGATGGTATGTGCATTACGTGCAATATTGGTCTCTTGTTGATTTGATTTTCCTTGTTTTGCTTTGTATAATAGATTATCTGCCTTTTCTTGTTATAATTATTCGGGCAATGCACCCAGTCACTTTATTCTAATGCTTCAAATCCTTTTAATGATTCTAACCTCAATGAAAAACTGAACTATCGTATCGACAGTCAACCGATTACATATGCGGTTAGACTTTTTGCACAAGCATCTGGACACATATCGACCGAGGTTTGTTAATGTTTCTTCATCAAACGTATATAACAGTGTTAGGGCTAGCACCTAAAAACAACTTCGACATATATAATATACAAATTAAGTTGCCACTAAGCTAATTTCTTTTTTGCCATATAACGTCAAATCTAGATTGGAATATAACTTGTAAATTATGGCAAGCCTCCTAAAGTTTAGATGATCAATTCATATATGGGCTATGGAGAAGAAGAAGAAATTATTCATGTACATGATGGGGATAACAATGTATTGCACAGCAGTTATTTGGGCATGTCATCTAAAAGGTCATCTTGGTTCCAATAATATACATCGTAGCCTTTGGTTTAACCAAAGTATTAATGCCCTAGTCTTCAACCAACTCATCGAACTTTTTCTTTTGCATCTCAAAACTAGTGATTGAATTTCATCCCATAGATGTGTAAATTAACATATCACAAAAGAAAAGACGACGAGAGCATCAATCACTAGCTCGTAGATCAACTAGGTTTTCAAAGTCTCGACTTGCAATATGTGGATTGTTCAAAGCGAAGAGAAACAATAGCAAGTAGTAACATTGTGTACTGAATCTTGTTTCAAATAAATATACTAAGTTACTTAATGAAACATAAGTGGGTATCTTAAGAAGTTATAAATCAATCATTGGATAGGAGTTCGATGCATCACTTTGCTAATCAATTTTGGAAACCCTTTTCCCCTTAAAATTGACTTTAATTAAAAACTATTTATGAGATAGAGAACTTATAGAAGCTATATAATAAATGAAGATAGGTTTTTAATCAAATGATATAAAAATGATTACTAGTGTGTTAATCAAATGTTTACTATTTTTTCTATAATAAAAATGATTGCTGGGAAAGAAAAAGATAGAAAAAATAAACAAAAAGAAAGAAAGAAAGAAAGAAAGAAAGAAAAGTAAAAGGGTTTCTATCCTACCCAATCAATGTGAATGTTATACATACATATTTATGTATATATTATTATTTTTTTCCTTCATCCTTTGTTGGTAATTACCTAATGGTGCCGTGTCTAGAAAAAATTGGAAAATTTTATTAGGTAAAAAGGGTGGCATTATTTAAGGATTTTATTTATCTTGAAAAACTTCACCTAACTTGGAGGATAATGAGTTTTCATTTTAATTCAAATTAATACACATAACTCATTTTGTTTGGGTGTGAAGATAGAAATAGTGAAGTGTAATTAATAGAGAGTACAATAATATGTAAAGATTCTGATCTATTTTTTAAACATACTTTTCATTGTCATATAAGTGAAATTAATAGAGAGTTTGATGTTCATAGAATACTCGAAAATTTTTTGAGTCTAAATTTAGAGCGGTAAACATTCATAGATTATTTGTCAATTACTTTGAACGTTGTAAATTATGATTGCTATCTAGAACAAAGTGTAATCGTGGGCACAATAGATACTTACAAAAGTTTATCACAAACTTTCTTCTTCTTCTTTTTTGGGTAAAAAGTTGAGATTGAAGTCAGGATCGGATTTGTTTAATTATTAGGATAGATTTAAAAAGTGCCCAAGAGATTTAAGAGATTTCCTTATAATTATTACAACTATTTTTAATTATGAATTTGAAAAGTGTTTTTTAATGGGGATCAACTTGATTTGAAAAGGCAAAAAAATAAGATAAAAATAAAAGTTGGTCGGATCAAGAATAGTTGGACCAATCTAATCGAATCCACCAAAATCCAAGTTGTATATGGATGTTTTGAAGGCATTTTATTGAAACACTGCAAAAAATAACTATCTTTATTTATTTGAAATTGCACTTTACACAATATCTAATCTTAAAATCCTATACTTTTGCATCTCAATACATAAAAGGGTTAATAACTTGAAAAATCCCAAACTAGTATAGTTTGGACATATTTATCCCAAACTAATTTTTTGACAAGAGCAAACTAGTATACATTTGACAAATTTACCCTAAACTAGTATGCTTGTGATAAATTTGCCATTTATTAGTTTGCGTTAAATTTTACTGTCAAATTACTAATTTGAATGACACGTAATAATTAATTGATGTACCGGTTTAGGATTTTACTCTCCATTTACCATAATTATAAAAATTTTGTGATCTTTTGTGATATTAATCTAATTTAACAGATAGTATATTTATCATAAATGTATTAGTTTTTAGGTTTTTGGTAGTCGAATAAATTAATTTGGGGTAAATTTATTACAAGTGTAACGATTTTTATTTTTCATCGTCGAGTCGGGATAAATTTGTTATAGGCATATCAATTTACGATTTTTCATTATCAAAAAATTAGTTTAGGAAAGAATTTGTCATATATGTGTTAGATTAGTGTTTTTTAGGGTATTACCCTTACATGAACTAAAACAAAAGAACTTACACTTTTTTAAACAGTAATTTTTTTTCTAATAAATTTTCCCCACGGTTTCCTTAAAGCATTCAGCTCTCCCCTCGCCACGGTTTCCAAATCTATCCTATCCAATCAATGTGAAGATTATATATATTTTTCTTTTTATTTTTTGTTTACTTTTATCATCTTTCATTTTTCTTCCCTTCATCCTTTGTTGGTAAATACGTAATGGTGCCGTGTCCAGAAAAAAAGATGGAAAAATTTATTAGGTAAAAGGGGAGGTGATATTTAAGGATTTTATCTATCTCAAAAAAACTTCTCCTAGCTTGTAAGATAAGAAGTTTTCATTCTTAATTCAAATTAGTAATAGATAACTTGTTTCATTTGTGTGTGAAGATAGAAATAATGAAGTGAAATTAATAGCGTATAATGATATATAAAGATTATGATCCATTTTTTAAACATACTTTCCATTGTCATATAAGTGAAATTGATACAGAGTTAGATGTTCATAGAATACTCGATAATCTTTTCAGTCCAAATTTAGATCGGTATACATTCATAGATTACTTGTCAATTATCTCGAACATTGTAAATTACGATTGCAAAATTAGAGTTAAGTGTAATTGCAAGCACAGTAAACACGTACAAAGGTTTATCATGAACTTTGTTCTTCTGCTTCTTCTTCTTCTTTTGGGTTCTTATAATTATTATGACTCTTTTTAATTACAAATTTTTTTGTTAATGGGGATCGACTTGGTTTGAAAAGGCAAAAAGAAATAAAATTTGGTTGGATTAAGGATAATGGACAGATCTAATCTAATCCAATCCACCAAAATCCAAATTGTTATATGGATATTTTGAAGATATTTTAGCTACAAATTCTCCCCTGATCTCATATCTAGGGGACGCCTGAAACCCCCAAAACTGGAGCCGTTCGCGGAAATCGCATAGAAACAAGAAAGAAGAAAGCATCCTCTTCTTCGGAGAGGAACCGGAATCGAGGTAGAAGAGAGGGGAACGATCGGACGGAACATGCGTAGCTCGAGGCTTATTTTGCAGAGCGTTCAGAATTTGGTCTTTTGTTGATTTGAATTTCGTTGTTTTGCTCTGTGTAGAATTGATTGATTATTGGCCTTCTCTTGCTGTGGTTATCCAGGCAATGTGCGTTGCCAAGAAGTTGAAGTGACGGTCCTTTCTGTGATTCTAACCTCAACGAGAAGTGTAAGTTTTCGTTCCTGAATTGAGGATCGCCCTTGAAGTGATTGTCGGTTCAGGGACGATCTTGATTTCAATCATCATGTGGCTGGTGCTCGCGAAGCTGAATTCTGATTTTTGTCCTTTTCCTTGAATGGCACGAACCTTTATTAATTGGCCATTCTAAATGAGGGAAAAACCTAATTTTGATCTTATTGTTAGTATCGCGAGGAATTATTTTCACTCTGTTCCACCAGAGGAATAGGTTTTAGAGGCATGGCTAGAGAAATCTGTCCCCGAGGCCCAGGCTGAGTATAGTTTGGAGCTTGCAAGTTTTCACTTTAAGAAGCAAAACAAGCTGGAGAGCGGCCTACTACTGAATTAAAATAAGGAAAAATCAGCTAGCCTGCTGATTGCTAAACTAGATGGTTATTGCTCCTTTTCCCGCTGTCGAGCTGCCAGTTACCTAACGTATCTTGCTCACATACTTTTGCTTGAGATTTATAAGATGCATTTGACCCTCACTGACATCACTTTTGGCATGCGGACATGTCGGCTTATGGTCCAGACGAATTGTCCTTTTCCAATTTTATTACTTTTACTATTTACCATTTATAATAATAGGCCGTTGCTGGTGTTTCTTGCCTTCCATATTTGGAGATGCAGGTTAAACAAAAGTGTTTAGAATTGTCATGTCCATGTTCTTTGTAGCAAGAATATTATCTGCAGCTTGGGAACCTTTCTCCTTTCGAAAATTATTTGTGGATAATGCATTCTTGTGAAGAAGATGAACATTAAAGCTTTCGTTCTTGATGATTATGATATCTGACATAGGGTAAGGAAATTGCAGGTTTGTATTGGAAAAAGAAGATTAAGCGTGATGTCACCCTGAGTGCAGGTCTCGATTTGTTCTCTATCAAAGTAGAGAAAATGGAGGCAGAAAGAAAGAGTCGTATAAAAAAAGGTCAAATTTTTTCACGTAATTTGGTTTCTTTTTTTCTTGTTCATACTTTGTTTTCAGGACAATCTGTGTGCTTGATGTTTGGCTTATAGATTTTGTATAAGGTGATTCCGGTGAATTTATTTGGCTAAGATGCTGAATCATTTGGGTACAGAAACAGATGATCTTTATGCTAGTCAAATTTAGCATCATAATTTGATGAGCACAGAATCGGGTATTTAAGAAGAACAGGTTGAATATAAAAATAGACGGTGGATTGTCTGTGAACTACTTATCTTGTATATTTGTTGCCGGTGGATAATGTAATGAAATTAGAACTTATAGTGGAACTCAGAAATTTGTAACTGGATGATAAATTGAGAAGGGATCAAAATAACATGCATAAATATGCGAGGCAAAAAGTTCAGGGGGGACTATATGAAGCCTTTTTTGCTCCATCAAGTTCTTTGAAAAAGGTATTGTTCCTCATACGGTGCAATGTATGACATTTTTCTTTTCTAATCCAGCTCATTCCATATTCTAGGATCTTTCGGATCTTATAAATGGCCATCTGCTGCTTTTATTCACACACTACATATTCATCAGTGTTTTGTTATGGTTTCTTTGTTGAGCTAGTCTTTTTGTTTAGGAATCCACTATTTCCTATACTATGCTTCAAATGCATTGCCATTACAAAGTTCAATTTATATTTTCTTAAAAAATTGGTGTTTGAATGCCTTTAGGAGATAGTTGGCTTGATAGTCCTCTCAGAGTTTCTTGACCTGTCAGATGGATCCCCTTTGACTTCTCCGATTATGCTATTAAGTTTACTACTCAGTGAAGCAATGTTTTTGTATGTCTTAGTTGCTGTGAAGTAGAAACCCAAGCTAGCGAGACTTATGGCCCTTACTTATACCTTAGTTGGCATTTTCTTTCTTTTCACAGTATGCTGTTCAACCCATGTAATCCAACTTAATCGTTTCAGTTTAAAAGCAAACCTCAAAAACCTGAATAAAAGGACTATTGCATCCCAATTTTCATCCATTTAATGTCTCCACGAAAAAGATGCTCTGTGAAATTCTTTTGCATTTGCCTAGTTGGTTTATCCGTGAAGAAGTGGTACTAGGTTAGGTCTGAGGCTCTTGGATTTCTTCTGTAAAGCTCTTTGGAACGAAGAAACAAATGGCTGAACCTTCTTGTATGTCTTTGGGACAACATTAATGTCGAAAACATCTTAGGTCGTTTCTTACATCGAGCATCCTCTTTATTTTTTGCCCTTCCTTTGAGGCTATCGAATTAACATTTGAATCTTTAGGTCACGCATCGCTCATTACGTTGTTTGAGCCTTGAGTGATCACTTCTTAGCTGTAGTGCATGGATAATTTATTCTTTCGTACCTGCATTCGACATTCCTATGCCTTCATTGGAAGGTGGTTTATATTCAGGTTTACTTCTTTATAATTTCCCTTTAGTGAGATCAACTTAGGCTGTTTGTTTCCACCTTCTATAAAAAAAAAAAAAAAAACTAGAAACAAAAAGAACGGCATGACCATCATAAGTAATTTTACCTCCAAATTGTTATTGTAGCCAAACCATTTGTTGGATCAGACCAAAAAAAAAAAAAAAAAAAAAAAAACCATCGTTGGAGTTGTAGATGGTGGGACCCAGGTCAAATTTGTTGACTTGGGCACATATATAAAACGCCAGGTTTCTCTTCAGCGAGAAGGAGCGCCGCTTGAGAATTTAGAAGAGTCGCATAAAGCGAAAAGCCGCAAGCCGTCGTATAAAGCATAGAAGAAAGAACTCAGTTATTGTGTACTGCTTTGGGCTTGAACACTAGTGATTTTGTGTCGTGAGTTTACATATTTATTTATAAATACTTTAGGTTTAGGTTTAAATCTAGGTATGAGAAATACTCTGAATAATTATAAATTTTGTTTCTCTAATTATAATAGATTGTTTATTACTCGATCTCTTGATGGATGTGGGTACTGATACTTAGATCGAATCACGTAAATATTTGATGTCCTTATTATTCGTCGTTTATTTCTTTGATATTTTTCTTGTTGGCTTATTTATAAGATTTTGTTTTTTTGCATATTATATTTCAACAGATTCCATGATCGTCCCCAAAGACCTATTGATCGAGATCCTAAAAAGACTCCCCGTCAAATCCCTTTGCCAATTCACTTGCGTCTCCACTCGTTGGCGCTCTCTCATCTCCGATCCTTACTTCATCGACTTGCATTGGACTCACTCCGCGACTCGCCCGAAACTCCTTGTTGGTTTCCACGACCCAGATCATGAGTATGGAGGAGTCTTCTCAGTCGACCAACTTGAGCCTCACAACGGTCGAGCCCAAATCGCCACACTGCCCCTTTCACTTCATGGCTGGACTGGTCCTTTCGTTTTGCAGTCTCAAGAAGGCCTCGTCAGCCTCGAAGTCGGCAGTCACATCCAAATTGCAAATCCCTTGAGAGGGACGTATGCGACTTTCGGATTGCCTAGAATAACCGAGCCATATGCTTCTTCTTCATATTATCAACAGATGCATTCTTTTGGATTCGATCCTGTGGAGAGGAAGCATAAGGTTCTGAGCACACGTGTGATTAGTATGGGAGGGCTCCATGGCAGGTTGATCATGGAGCCATGGGTTCTCACCCTGGGGACAGAGAAGTGGAGGCGGGTCGAAGGTTGTGAAGTTCATGATAAGAATGGTCGCGAGGTCTGCTTCGATGGGGTGGTCTATTATATGGCTTGGAGTTGTTTGCATGGCCTCCATGCGGATGATTCCCTGGTGGCGTTTGATGTTAGGACGGAGAGTTTTCGCATGGTTACAATTCCCGCCGAAGCCCTCAAAGATATACACAGAGCCCTCCTTATTAAATTCGAGGAGCACGTTGCGATGGTGAATCGTAACAATGCTCTGTCTTGTGAGGAGATTATTATTTGGATCCTGGAGGACTTTGATCAGGAGATATGGAAGAAGAGAGTTTTCAGCTTGCCCTCATATTGGAAGGAGATTGTCGCGAACCGCCGAGTTTTCCCAGTGGGTACGGTTCGTTCTGGTGAACTATTGTGCGCGCCTCGAACCTTATCAAAGCCTGTGTGCATGTTTTACTACAACTTGAAGACCAACGGCTTAAGGCGGAGTGAAATTGGCGGGTTGGATGATTTGTCTCCTGAATTTTGTGCTTTGACTTTTTTAGATCATGTCGACAGTTTACTCTCGCCAAGAGGTCTTCCCTGTAGGAAATAGCTAGCGTTCATTCTAGATTAATTCCATTAATCCTAGATTAAGGTTTGGATTTTTGTACTTTCAATTGAAAAACAATACCTTTTGAAGAATTGTCGGTGCACTATCCTAGTAAAATTCATTAACACTAATGTTTGCAATATTGAATGTGATTATACGGAGTTTTTCTTTTTTTATTGAAAATAAAAAGGAAAGCAAAATGAAAAAGTGCACGTGCCATTTGAGTTTTGATTTGAAAAACGTGCTGTGACCGCGTAGGAACTGATCGGTTTCCCTAATCCCGTATTAAAGTTTGGATCTTTGGGATGGCATGTGGAGATCTCGGCATCCGTAGGGTTTAACCAAGGCTGCGGAATGCATTCGCTTGAGCCCATTTCGCTTCTCTGATTCGATTGTTGGCGTCGGTTTATACTTGCACACGAGTGTGATGAAAGTTGGAAGAACGGAACGATTTTTCGAAAACCGAATCTGTTGCTCCGATTTGAGTTTTGGGTTTTGGTGACGTGTCTCAATCTGTTCACTGCATGCATTTGGGTGATGGGATGAAATACAATTCGACACTTTTTTTTTTTTTTTTTTTGGGGGGGAGGAGGGGGGTGGTTGATTTGATATTGACATTGTTCCAGAAGGTAACCGCTTTGATGCTAATGGCAAGTCCCCGTTAGGATAGTGTCGAGTGCCCTTGAGTTCTCATTGACTGTCGGAGTGGGAATCTACATCAATTTGCTTATGGAAAGATGCAGCTTTCCCCGGCTCCGCTGTTATTAGGCCGCCGAATTAACCCCGGTTCGGGATGTTGTGTGGGTGTGTCTTACTCAAGATCGCAATTCTAGCAATGAGATTTTGCCGGGCCTTTTTGATAGAGTATGTCCCTACCTAGGAAACTCCAGTCTGGAGGTATAAATTGGATCCCTGTTGTCATTTGTTCAGAAATGTATGATCTTCTCGAATCTTTCGGTCGTCGGGACTCTTTCTAGAGATGCTGTTTATTCGAGAAGAAAAGTGGGTGTGGGATGTATTTCGTGAAAGCTTTTTGATACTTAAGATGCGCATGTTGACTTGTTTAGGACATTACTGAGGAGAAACCTTGGGATCCTGAAAAAATCATTTGTACATGTTGTATTTGTAGTGCTTCCGCTTTGCAGAGTTGCTTCTTACAGTTGACCTGGTTTTACGACTTTTCAGATGAAGCAAGAAACCTCGAAAATTGATAACGCTAATGAGACTGATGGAAACATCCATGGTCCAATAATTTGTCAGGAGTTACGGGATTCAAGAAAGATCATTATCATTGATGAGAGTAATGGAAAGAGTTCTGAGGTAAAAAAACAAAAAAATGATGATCCCTGGCTAGTTTCATCTGATATATCTAGTGATGGTCTGCCTCATGCTCCCAAGAATTTTCCTCTTCTCGGTGATAAATGGTGAGGGAAAGTGGGGAAGAGAGTGGCCATTATTGGCCATTATCAGGATAGGTACCTTTTATCTTCCTAGGCGACTCTGCATGCCTGGGAAGTTGACGTGCGAAAAGTACTGCTTTGCTAGTAAGCTTTCAGTTGAACAGCATATCCAAACCAAATTCCCTATTGCGGATATTGATGCCTCCTTCATATCTTTCATCTGGTTGATACATTAATTTAACCTGAGAAAACTTATGGTTGTTTACTTAATATTTATAGAATATATTAGATCACCTAGTAACTCTTCAAAGTCAAATTGTTCTCTCTCACGCGCATCCAGTATTGTTCGTCCAGTTAACTTTGTTTTGTTCAGTCACAAAGTCGAAGAAGGAACATGCAACACCAATCGTAAGAATGAATTTATGTTTCCCGAGATCCTTACAAGTAAGAATATTGTTCCAAGTTACTGTCCAACAAAACAAAGAGATTTTGTCACTTATTGATGACTATTTTTCATTCGGTCTGTGGCCTCTCATCTCCGGTCTCGCAATTTGGGGCTATTCGAGGGAAATGCCGAGCCCCCCGTGAAGCAAGAAAGAAGAATCGTCATCTTCTTCGGAGAGGAACTGGAATCGAAGTATAAGAAGAGGAAGATTGCACGATTCAGAACCGGAGTCCCGAAGCCATGACTCGTCGCCGAAGCTCTGACGACTTGGATGGAAGCAACGGAGATGCGCAGCTTGAGGGTTATTATAGAGGAAGAAATCGAGGCTTACAAAGCGAAGATGGTATGTGCATTACCTGCAATATTGGTCTTTTGTTGATTTGATTTTCCTTGTTTTGCTTTGTATAAGGAGATTATCTGCCTTTTCTTGTTATAATTATTCGGGCAATGCACCCAGTCACTTTATTCTAATGCTTCAAATCCTTTTAATGATTCTAACCTCAATGAAAAAACTGAACTATCGTATCGACAGTCAACCGACTACATATGCGGTTAGTGTCAAGCCCCAAACCCCGAGCGCGCACACATCCCACTGTGGTCGATCAAATATGCGACATCCCAGGATATGGCACCGACCCATTCATTTTATTACGCATGCGGAAGTGAAACAAATTCCCTGACAACATTTAACTTGGGATAGAAAAGCAAGAAGCAAAACCACAACAAAACACTTTCATAATTCAACAGAATTACAAACAGAGGTCTACGGCCAAAAGTCTACAAAAGACCGGCTTTTAAAAATGAACTGTCCTACGACCTACAAGTCGGACACGTTCTCCAATCTTATGACTTCACATTTGCAACTCCTCAAAGCCAACCAAAGCTATCTGGCCGCTCCGTCCACCAGGGACCTGAAATCTTAATCCCCAAACCGGGATGAGACAATGTCTTAGCAAGTTCAACCCCCTAAACCCCTATTAGAAAGAAAATACGCCCCGGGTGGCCTAGCCACATCACACAGAAGACTTACCTCGCATTAGCCTTCATCTGCAGGTTAGCACAATTTATATAATTCAACCACGTGCAATTATGATAACCAAACAACCATGGCACAATCACATCATCAGAACAATTCAACCACTTGGATCGTCTCAGCGATCAATCGACTTGGCCGATTACATGTCATTCTAGCAAATCAATCATTGCTCTCAATCACGGCCCTATAGGAAGATTTAACAACTAGTGGCAATCACGGCCCCACTCGGCACGACATTTAATTAGGTGGTCCATCACGGCCTCACTAGACACGACCTCTCATAGGTGGTCCATCACGGCCTCACTGGGCACGACCTCTCATAGGTGGTTCATCACGGCCCTATTAGGCACGACCTCTCATAGGTGGTCCATCATGACCTCACTAGGCACGACCTATCATAGGTGGCATATCACGGCCCCACTGGGCGTGACCTCTAATAGGTGGCATATCACGGCCAATCGCCATCAATTTCCACACTTAGGATTTTATAAGGAATCCCTATTTATCGCAACCACACTCAATTTGCCACAACCAATCATCAAATTCAAATTCTAAATGCATAGCAGCAATCGGCACGAAATTCTGAGAAAATAAAGCTCCAAAATAAATTTCGGAATTTATTAAATAATTAAATTTATTCCGAAAAATAATTAAATAATAATATCCATATCTTTCACGATTCACGCTCAATTTATAATATCCAATTATCAATTTCAAAATCTGACTACACAGCCGCGATCGGCACGAAATTCTGAGCAATCGGGGTCAAAAATAATTTTTCCGTTTTTTTTTAATAATAATATTTTAATAATTTCGGAATATAATATAATATTAAAAATTCCAGAATTTCGAAATCATTAAATAATTCAAAAATAAAACCCTATTATGTCACATCAAGGCTTTATATTAAAATAAACATACTTAACTTTAAACTAAACACACTTTAACTTAATTAAACATCATAATATAATCCTCAACCAAATAAACTAATCTAACCACCTAAACTTACTTAACTTAGGCTAAGCACACTTAGGGCATCATTAACCGTCTAATCGAGATTTAGTGAGCTAAACTCACCGGATTAGCGAGCCGAGCGAACCAAAACGATGAGGACGACACGAGGATCAACTTTCCTCAAGGCGGGCCGAGCATCCGGGCTCGGGAAGGCGGCCGAAATGGGCCAAATAGGTGCTGCCATACCTATTTTTCCAGCCCTCTGATTTGGGGCCAAGAATGGCGGATCCGGCGCCGGTTCAGGCGAAGGAACGGCGGAGGAGCTACGGCGGTGGCTGGTGGTGACGAATGGCGGTGCACAGCGATGACGAACGAGCTCCAGCAGCCCTTGCGCAAGCTGAACTGTAGCTCGGGACGACGAGCTGGGCGAAGCGGGCAGAGCGACGTGCGGGCGCGGGCTTCACGCGAACGACGGTGGTAGCTACGGCGGAGGAGCTACGGCGGTGGCTGGTGGCGACAAACGGCGGTGCACGGCGATGACGAACGAGCTCCGGCAGCCCTTGCACGAGCTGAACGAGCTGCGGGCGCGAGGGCGACGCGGAGCGACGCGTGGGCGCGGGCGCGGGCTTCGCGCGGACGACGGTGGTAGCGGCGAGCTTCGGCGACGGCGGCGGATGGTGATTCGGCTAGGCTGCAGCCAGCTTCGACACCTCCTCAGATCTGCTGGGTTTTCAAGCAGAAACCGAAGCCGGAGAAGAGAGGAGAGAGGGCGACGGTGGCGCGGCCGGTGGTGCGGGCGGACGGCGAGCTGCTTGGCGGTGCAAACGGTGGCGACGAGCGGCAGAGGGGGCATGCGTGCGGGCTGGCGAGCTGCTGGTTCTCGGTCGGTTTTCCCCTCCCCACGTCTAAGAAGTTCCCAGGTTGAAGATGAAGATGAAGATGGAGAGAGAGAGAGAGAGAGAGAGAGAGAGAGAGAGATGGGACCATTCCCTTTTCTTTTCCTTTTTCCTTTAATCCCACAAAAGTGGCCCACCATGACCTCATGAATGATGTCATACTCCACTCACTCAAAACTCCCACAACCTTATTCCAATGGGTTCAATTCCATTTTCCGTCGGGGTCCAATTCTTGTACATCCAATTTCTTCAAATCTCATCAATTCTCTTCCAATTGAATCAAATTGAAGTCCATAAAATAAATTCAATGTCAGCACACTTCAATTCACATCTTCACTTGTCCATAGAACCAACTTAAGTCCCAAAAGCAAGACTAAAGGCGGGCCTACTAATTTCTCGAGCCAAAATAGCCATTCTCTGATTATTTTGCTGAAAAACTCGGTTTGCACGAAAAAATCTTCTGAAGGTTAGTCAATATTCCTAAAATGATTTGTGACACACCCAGACTCCCAATTTCTGAATTCGATCTCAATCTCACAGTTAATTTCACTTTGGCACGATACTAGCGCGGCCCAACCTACCGGGTAGTCCTTAGAAATTTTCATACATTTGACCTGTGGTTGATCATCTCAAGCCACAATGTACATTTTTGAAACATTGGCAACTTTTGGTTGTCGAGGTAATCTCAAGGTTTCAAATACGAACACAGGGTACCCAATCGACAGATAAGTCGGTCCAGTGCCGATCGACAAGAATTGTGCGATCCGATGGAATCACCCACACTCGATCACATGCCTCTGTTCAGTCGACCTATCTCCAATCTCTAATCGATTTTTATTTGTGTCGTAATGACCCTTGCAGATTAGCTCGGTCGAAATGTCGCTTCCTGGCCAAATTCTTGAGTCCGATGCATTAGAATTTCTTAACGACTTCACCCGATAAACTAGTTTTCATATGAGTGGCCGACTCAAGGAAAAGAACTATATGTGTGCCAACGAAATGCCCGTTTCAATTTATTGAAAATAAAATCGGAAAATCGGGATGTCACAGTTAGACTTTTTGCACAAGCATCTGGACACATATCGATCGAGGTTTGTTAATGTTTCTTCATCAAACGTATATAACAGTGTTAGGACTAGCACCTAAAAACAACTTCGACATACATAATGTGCAAATTAAGTTGCCACTAAGCTAATTTCTTTTTTGCCATATAACGTCAAATCTAGACAGGAATATAGCTTGTAAATTATGGCAAGCCTCCTAAAGTTTAGATGATCAATTCATATATGGGCTATGGAGAAGAAGAAGAAATTATTCATGTACATGATGGGGATAACAATGTATTGCACAACAGTTATTTGGGCATGTCATCTAAAAGGTCATCTTGGTTCCAATAATATACATCGGAGCCTTTGGTTTAACCAAAGTCTTAATGCCCTAGTCTTCAACCAACTCATCGAACTTTTTCTTTTGCATCTCAAAACTAGTGATTGAATTTCATCCCATAGATGTGTAAATTAACATATCACAAAAGAAAAGAGGACAAGAGCATCAATCACTAGCTCGTAGATCAACTAGGTTTTCAAAGTCTCGACTTGCAATATGTGGATTGTTCAAAGCGAAGAGAAACAATAGCAAGTAGTAACATTGTGTACTGAATCTTGTTTCAAATGAATATACTAAGTTACTTAACGAAACATAAGTGGGTATCTTAAGAAGTTATAAATCAATCATTGGGTAGGAGTTCGATGCATCACTTTGCTAATCAATTTTGGAAACCCTTTTCCCCTTAAAATTGACTTTAATTAAAAACTATTTATGAGAGAGAACTTATAGAAGCTATATAATAAATGAAGATAGGTTTTTAATCAAATGATATAAAAATGATTACTAGTGTGTTAATCAAATGTTTACTATTTTTTTCTATAATAAAAATGATTGCTGGGAAAGAAAAAAGATAGAAAAAAGATAAACAAAAAGAAAGAAAGAAAGAAAGAAGTAAAAGGGTTTCTATCCTACCCAATCAATGTGAATGTTATACATACATATATATATATGTATATTATTATTATTATTTTCCTTCATCCTTTGTTGGTAATTACCTAATGGTGCCGTGTCTAGAAAAAAATTGGAAAATTTTATTACGTAAAAAGGGAGGCATTATTTAAGGATTTTATTTATCTTGAAAAAACTTCACCTAACTTGGAGGACAACGAGTTTTCATTTTTAATTCAAATTAATAAACATAACTCATTTTGTTTGGGTGTGAAGATAGAAATAGTGAAGTGTAATTAATAGAGAGTACAATAATATGTAAAGATTCTGATATGCTTTTTAAACATACTTTTCATTGTCATATAAGTGAAATTAATAGAGAGTTTGATGTTCATAGAATACTCGAAAAAATTTTTAGTCTAAATTTAGAACGGTAAACATTCATAGATTATTTGTCAATTATTTTGAATGTTATAAATTATGATTGCTATCTAGAACTAAGTGTATTCGTGGGCACAATAGATACTTACAAAGGTTTATCACAAACTTTCTTCTTCTTCTTTTCTGGGTAAAAAGTTGAGATTGAAGTCATGATCGGATCTGTTTAATTATTAGGATAGATTTAAAAAGTGCCCAAGAGATTTAAGAGATTTCCTTATAATTATTACAACTATTTTTAATTACGAATTTGAAAAGTGTTTTTTAATGGGGATCAACTTCATTTGAAAAGGCAATAAAATAAAATAAAAATAAAAGTTTGGTCGTATCAAGAATAGTTGGACCAATCTAATCGAATCCACCAAAGTCCAAGTTGTTTATGGATGTTTTGAAGGCATTTTATTGAAACACTGCGAAAAATAACTATCTTTATTTATTTGAAATTGCACTTTACACAATATCTAATCTTAAAATCCTATACTTTTGCATCTCAATACATAAAAGGGTTAATAACTTGAAAAATCCCAAACTAGTATAGTTTGGACATATTTATCCCAAACTAATTTTTTGACAAGAGCAAACTAGTATACATTTGACAAATTTACCCTAAACTGGTATGCTTGTGATAAATTTGCCCTTTCTTAGTTTTGCGTTAAATTTTACTATCAAATTACTAATTTGAATGACACGTAATAATTATTCATGTACCGGTTTGGAATTTTACTCTCAATTTACCATAATTATAAAAATTTTGTGATCTTTTGTGATATTAATCCAATTTAACAGATAGCATATTTATCACAAATGTATTAGTTTTAGGTTTTTGGTAGTCGAATAAATTAATTTGGGGTAAATTTATTACAAGTATAACGATTTTTTATTTTTCATCTTTAGTTAGGATAAATTTGTTATAGGCATATCAATTTACGATTTTTCATTATCAAAAAATTAGTTTAGGAAAAAATTTGTCATATGTGTGTTAGATTAGTGTTTTTCAGGGTATTACCCTTACATGAAATAAAACAAAAGAACTTACACTTTTTTAAACAGTAATTTTTTTCTAATAATTTTTCCCCACGGTTTCCTTAAAGCATTCAGCTATACCCTCGCCACGGTTTCCAAATCTATCCTATCCAATCAATGTGAAGATTATATATATTTTTATTTTTATTTTTTGTTTACTTTTATCATCTTTCATTTTTTTTCCCTTCATCCTTTGTTGGTAAATACCTAGTGGTGCCGTGTCCAGAAAAAGAATTAAAAAATTTATTAGGTAAAAGGGGAGGTGATATTTAACGATTTTATCTATCTCGAAAAAACTTCTCCTAGCTTGTAAGATAAGAAGTTTTCATTCTTATTTCAAATTAGTAATAGATAACTCGTTTCATTTGTGTGTGAAGATAGAAATAATGAAGTGAAATTAATAGAGTATAATAATATATAAAGATTATGATCCATTTTTTAAACATACTTTCCATTGTCATATAAGTGAAATTGATACAGAGTTAGATGTTCATAGAATACTCGATAATCTTTTGAGTTCAAATTTAGATCGGTATATATTCATAGATTACTTGTCAATTATCTCGAACATTGTAAATTACGATTGCAAAATTAGAGTTAAGTGTAATTGCAAGCACAGTAAACACATACAAAGGTTTATCATGAACTTTGTTCTTCTGCTTCTTCTTCTTCTTTTGGGTTCTTATAATTATTATGACACTTTTTAATTACAAATTTTTTTGTTAATGGGGATCGACTTGGTTTGAAACTTTGTTAATGGGGATTGACTTAATTTGAAAAGGCAAAAAGAAATAAAATTTGGTTGGATTAAGGATAATGGGACAGATCTAATCTAATCAATCCAAAAATCCAAATTGTTATATGGATATTTTGAAGATATTTTAGCTACAAATTCTTCCCTGATCTCATATCTAGGGGACGCCTGAAACCCCCAAAACTGGAGCCGTTCGCGGAATTCGCATAGAAACAAGAAAGAAGAAAGCATCCTCTTCTTCGGAGAGGAACCGGAATCGAGGTAGAAGAGAGGGGAACGATCGGACGGAACATGCGTAGCTCGAGGCTTATTTTGCAGAGCGTTCAGAATTTGGTCTTTTGTTGATTTGAATTTCGTTGTTTTGCTCTGTGTAGAATTGATTGATTATTGGCCTTCTCTTGCTGTGGTTATCCAGGCAATGTGCGTTGCCAAGAAGTTGAAGTGACGGTCCTTTCTGTGATTCGAACCTCAACGAGAAGTGTAAGTTTTCGTTCCTGAATTGAGGATCGCCCTTGAAGTGATTGTCGGTTCAGGGACGATCTTGATTTCAATCATGATGTGGCTGGTGCTCGCGAAGCTGAATTCTGATTTTTGTCCTTTTCCTTGAATGGCACGAACCTTTATTAATTGGCCATTCTAAATGAGGGAAAAACCTAATTTTGATCTTATTGTTAGTATCACGAGGAATTATTTTCACTCTGTGGACCAGAGGAATAGGTTTTAGAGGCATGGCTAGAGAAATCTGTGCCCGAGGCCCAGGCTGAGTATAGTTTGGAGCTTGCAAGTTTTCACTTTAAGAAGCAAAACAAGCTGGAGAGCGGCCTACTACTGAATTAAAATAAGGAAAAATCAGCTAGCCTGCTGATTGCTAAACTAGATGGTTATTGCTCCTTTTCCCGCTGTCGAGCTGCCAGTTACCTAACGTATCTTGCTCACATACTTTTGCTTGAGATTTATAAGATGCATTTGACCCTCACTGACATCACTTTTGGCATGCGGACATGTCGGCTTATGGTCCAGACGAATTGTCCTTTTCCAATTTTATTACTTTTACTATTTACCATTTATAATAATAGGCCGTTGCTGGTGTTTCTTGCCTGCCATATTTGGAGATTAAACAAGAGTGTTTTAGAATTGTCGTGTCCATGTTCTTTGTAGGAAGAATATTATCTGCAGCTTGGGAACCTTTCTCCTTTCGAAAATTATTTGTGGATAATGCATTCTTGTGAAGAAGATGAACATTAAAGCTTTCGTTCTTGATGATTATGATATCTGACATAGGGTAAGGAAATTGCAGGTTTGTATTGGAAAAAGAAGATTAAACGTGATGTCACCCTGAGTGCAGGTCTCGATTTGTTCTCTATCAAAGTAGAGAAAATGGAGGCAGAAAGAAAGAGTCGTATAAAAAAGGTCAAATTTTTCACGTAATTTGGTTTCTTTTTTCTTGTTGATACTTTGTTTTCAGGACAATCTGTGTTCTTGATGTTTGGCTTATAGATTTTGTATAGGTGATTCCGGTGAATTTATTTGGCTAAGATGCTGAATCATTTGGGTACAGAAACAGATGATCTTTATGCTAGTCAAATTTAGCATCATAATTTGATGAGCACAGAATCAGGTATTTAAGAAGAACATGTTGAATATAAAAATAGACGATGGGTTGTCTATGAACTACTTATCTTGTATATTTGTTGCCGGTGGATAATGTAATGAAATTAGAACTTATAGTGGAACTCAGAAATTTGTAACTGGATAATAAATTGAGAAGGGAAAAAATTAACGTGCATAAATATGCGAGGCAAAAAGTTCAGGGGGGACTATATGAAGCCTTTTTTGCTCCATCAAGTTCTTTGAAAAAGGTATTGTTCCTCATACGGTGCAATGTATGACATTTTTCTTTTCTAATCCAGCTCATTCCATATTCTAGGATCTTTCGGATCTTATAAATGGCCATCTGCTGCATTTATTCGCACACTACAGATTCATCAGTGTTTTGTTATGGTTTCTTTGTTGAGCTAGTCTTTTTGTTTAGGAATCCACTATTTCCTGTACTATGCTTCAAATGCATCGCCATTACAAAGTTCAATTTATATTTTCTTAAAAAATTGGTGTTTGAATGCCTTTAGGAGATAGTTGGCTTGATAGTCCTCTTAGAGTTTCTTGACCTGTCAGATGGATCCCCTTTGACTTCTCCGATTATGCTATTAAGTTTACTACTCAGTGAAGCAATGTTTTTGTATGTCTTAGTTGCTGTGAAGTAGAAACCCAAGCTAGCGAGACTTATGGCCCTTACTTATACCTTAGTTGGCATTTTCTTTCTTTTCATAGTATGCTGTTCAACCCATGTAATCCAACTTAATCGTTTCAGTTTAAAAGCAAACCTCAAAAACCTGAATAAAAGGACTATTGCATCCCAATTTTCATCCATTTAATGTCTCCACGAAAAAGATGCTCTGTGAAATTCTTTTGCATTTGCCTAGTTGGTTTATCCATGAAGAAGTGGTACTAGGTTAGGTCTGAGGCTCTTGGATTTCTTCTGTAAAGCTCTTTGGAATGAAGAAACAAATGGCTGAACCTTCATGTATGTCTTTGGGACAACATTAATGTCGGAAACATCTTAGGTCCTTTCTTACATCGAGCATCCCCTTTATTTTTTGCCCTTCCTTTGAGGCTATCGAATTAACATTTGAATCTTTAGGTCACGCATCGTTCATTACGTTGTTTGAGCCTTGAGTGATCACTTCTTAGCTGTAGTGCATGGATAATTTATTCTTTCGTACCTGCATTCGACATTCCTATGCCTTCATTGGAAGGTGGTTTATATTCAGGTTTACTTCTTTATAATTTCCCTTTAGTGAGATCAACTTAGGCTGTTTGTTTCCACCTTCTATAAAAAAACTAGAAACAAAAAGAACGGCATGACCATCATAAGTAATTTTACCTCCAAATTGTTATTGTAGCCAAACCATTTGTTGGATCAGACCAAAAAAAAAACCATCGTTGGAGTTGTAGATGGTGGGGCCCAGGTCAAATTTGTTGACTTGGGCACATATATAAAACGCCAGGTTTCTCTTCAGCGAGAAGGAGCGCCGCTTGAGAATAGAAGAGTCGCATAAAGCGAAAAGCCGCAAGCCGTCGTATAAAGCATAGAAGAAAGAACTCAGTTATTGTGGTACTGCTTTGGGCTTGAACACTAGTGATTTTGTGTCGTGAGTTTACATATTTATTTATAAATACTTTAGGTTTAGGTTTAAATCTAGGTATGAGAAATACTCTGAATAGTTATAAACTTTGTTTCTCTAATTATAATAGATTGTTTATTACTCGATCTCCTCATGGACGTGGGTACTGATACTTAGATCGAATCACGTAAATATCTAATGTCCTTATTATTCGTCGTTTATTTCTTTGATATTTTTCTTGTTGGCTTATTTATAAGATTTTGTTTTTTTGCATATTATATTTCAACAGATTCCATGATCGTCCCCAAAGACCTATTGATCGAGATCCTAAAAAGACTCCCCGTCAAATCCCTTTGCCAATTCACTTGCGTCTCCACTCGTTGGCGCTCTCTCATCTCCGATCCTTACTTCATCGACTTGCATTGGACTCACTCCGCGACTCGCCCGAAACTCCTTGTTGGTTTCCACGACCCAGATCATGAGTATGGAGGAGTCTTCTCAGTCGACCAACTTGAGCCTCACAACGGTCGAGCCCAAATCGCCACACTGCCCCTTTCACTTCATGGCTGGACTGGTCCTTTCGTTTTGCAGTCTCAAGAAGGCCTCGTCAGCCTCGAAGTCGGCAGTCACATCCAAATTGCAAATCCCTTGAGAGGGACGTATGCGACTTTCGGATTGCCTAGAATAACCGAGCCATATGCTTCTTCTTCATATTATCAACAGATGCATTCTTTTGGATTCGATCCTGTCGAGAGGAAGCATAAGGTTCTGAGCACACGTGTGATTAGTATGGGAGGGCTCCATGGCAGGTTGATCATGGAGCCATGGGTTCTCACCCTGGGGACAGAGAAGTGGAGGCGGGTCGAAGGTTGTGAAGTTCATGATAAGAATGGTCGCGAGGTCTGCTTCGATGGGGTGGTCTATTATATGGCTTGCAGTTGTTTGCATGGCATCCATGCGGATGATTCCCTGGTGGCGTTTGATGTTAGGACGGAGAGTTTTCGCATGGTTACAATTCCCGCCGAAGCCCTCAAAGATATACACAGAGCCCTCCTTATTAAATTCGAGGAGCACGTTGCGATGGTGAATCGTAACAATGCTCTGTCTTGTGAGGAGATTATTATTTGGATCCTGGAGGACTTTGATCAGGAGATATGGAAGAAGAGAGTTTTCAGCTTGCCCTCATATTGGAAGGAGATTGTCGCGAACCGCCGAGTTTTCCCAGTGGGTACGGTTCGTTCTGGTGAACTATTGTGCGCGCCTCGAACCTTATCAAAGCCTGTGTGCATGTTTTACTACAACTTGAAGACCAACGGCTTAAGGCGGAGTGAAATTGGCGGGTTGGATGATTTGTCTCCTGAATTTTGTGCTTTGACTTTTTAGATCATGTCGACAGTTTACTCTTGCCAAGAGGTCTTCCCTGTAGGAAATAGCTAGCGTTCATTCTAGATTAATTCCATTAATCCTAGATTAAGGTTTGGATTTTTGTACTTTCAATTGAAAAACAATACCTTTTGAAGAATTGTCGGTGCACTATCCTAGTAAAATTCATTAACACTAATGTTTGCAATATTGAATGTGATTATACGGAGTTTTTGTTTTTTTTTTTATTGAAAATAAAAAGGAAAGCAAAATGAAAAAGTGCACGTGCCATTTGAGTTTTGATTTGAAAAAACGTGCTGTGACCGCGTAGGAACTGATTGGTTTCCCTAATCCCGTATTAAAGTTTGGATCTTTGGGATGGCATGTGGAGATCTCGGCATCCGTAGGGTTTAACCAAGGCTGCGGAATGCATTCGCTTGAGCCCATTTCGCTTCTCTGATTCGATTGTTGGTGTCGGTTTATACTTGCACACGAGTGTGATGAAAGTTGGAAGAACGGAATGATTTTTCGAAAACCGATTCTGTTGCTCCGATTTGAGTTTTGGGTTTTGGTTACGTGTCTCAATCTGTTCACTGCATGCATTTGGGTGATGGGATGAAATACAATTTGCCACTTTTTTTTTTTTTTTTTTTGGGGGGGGGAGGGGGGGGGGGGTTGATTTGATATTGACATTGTTCCAGAAGGTAACCACTTTGATGCTAATGGCAAGTCCCCCTTAGGATAGTGTCGAATGCCCTTGGGTTCTCATTGACTGTCGGAGTGGGAATCTACATCAATTTGCTTCTGGAAAGATGCAGCTTTCCCCGGCTCCGCTGTTATTAGCCCGCCGAATTAACCCGGTTCGGGATGTTGTGTGGGTGTGTCTTACTCAAGATCGCAATTCTAGCAATGAGATTTTGCCGGGCCTTTTGACAGAGTATGTCCCTACCTAGGAGACTCCAGTTTGGAGGTATAAATTGGATCCCTGTTGTCATTTGTTCAGAAATGTATGATCTTCTCGAATCTTTCGGTCGTCGGGACTCTTTCTAGAGATGCTGTTTATTCGAGAACAAAAGTGGGTGTGGGATGTATTTCGTGAAAGCTTTTTAATACTTAAGATGCGCATGTTGACTTGTTTAGGACATTACTGAGGAGAAACCTTGGGATCCTGAAAAAATCATTTGTACATGTTGTATTTGTAGTGATTCCGCTTTGCAGAGTTGCTTCTTACAGTTGACCTGGTTTTACGACTTTTCAGATGAAGCAAGAATCCTCGAAAATTGATAATGCTAATGAGACTGATGGAAACATCCATGGTCCAACAAATTGTCAGGAGATACGGGATTCAACAGAGATCATTATCATTGATGAGAGTAATGGAAAGAGTTCTGAGGTAAAAAAAAAAAAATGATGATCGCTGGCCAGTTTCATCTGATATATCTAGTGATGGTCTGCCTCATGCTCCCAAGAATTTTCCTCTTCCCGGTGATAAATGGTGAGGGAAAGTGGGGAAGAGAGTGGCCATTACTGGCCATTATCAGGATAGGTACCTTTTATCTTCCTAGGCGACTCCGCATGCCTGGGAAGTTGACGTGCGAAAAGTACTGCTTTGTGAGTAAGCTTTCAGTTGAACGGCATATCCAAACCAAATTCCCTGTTGCGGATATTGATGCCTCCTTCGTATCTTTCATCTGGCAAGTTTCCTCAAGTAAACTACTGTTGATACATTAATTTAACCTGAGAAAACTTATGGTTGTTTACTTAATATTTATAGAATATATCGGATCACCTAGTAACTCTTCAAAGTCAAATTGTTCTCTCTCACGCGCATCCAGTATTGTTCGTCCAGTTAACTTTGTTTTGTTCAGTGACAAAGTCGACGAAGGAACATGCAACACCAATCGTAAGAATGAAATTCTATTTCCCGAGATCCTTATAAGTAAGAATATTGTTCCAAGTTACTGTCCAACAAAACGAAGAGATTTTGTCACTCATTGATGACTATTTTTCATTCAGTAAGTTATTCATCTCTAAGATCATAATTTTTTCAAGTACAACTTGAACTATGCATTAACAACTGTCATTTATAAAGTTTGACGATTATCCTTACAAACAGCCAACACTTCCTATCACTCCCTTTCGATGTTGTATTGGTCAAAGCTAACCTATTGAACATGATTTAGGTCTGTTCATTTCGCAGAAAACAACTTCCAGGAAAACATTTTCCAGAATTTCTACTGTTCGAATGGCAGAAGATAGACGGTCAAAGAAAATGTTTTCCAGTTAATCGAAAATCTCCTCTTAAGATTGTGGAAAATGATTTCCTCTTTTGAGAAGAGGAAAACATTTTACACAACTTCTTCCACCTTGGTTCTTTTCACCAACGCATTTATGCTTTCTTTTTCTTTTTTGTTTTTTTTTTAAATCGAGTTTTTAACTTTTTCCTTTTCTTTTTTTCCATTTCATCTTCTTCCTTGGTGGCTGGTAGTCGGCCGTGGCGACGGCGGACGACCAGCCGTGAGCCAGCTTGAGCCTCGCCTCAGGATGGCGAGGCTCCACCTAGCCCGATCTAGCGAAGTTGAGCTCGCCCGAGCTTGACGAGCTCGAGCCTCGCCAAATTGGGTGAGGCAGAGCCTCGTCGGCTTGGGGCAAAGCTCGGGCCTCGCTAGATCCGGCGAGCTAGGCAGTGCTCGGGCCTTGCCCAAGCTCGCTTGAGGTTCACTGGGCTTTGGGGAGCTCGCATCTCGCCAAAGCTCGGCGAACCTCTGGCAAGCTTGGGCAAGATTGGCCAAGCCTCAAGCTCATTGGATTTGGCGACTGGGTTTTGGTCGGTCGCCAGGCAGCCGGCCATTGTTAGGCATGCAAAGTGGGTGGAGGAAGGAGGAGCTAGGAGGAAGAAAGCGGAGAAAGGAGGAAGGAAAAGAAAAAGGGAAAAAAAAAAAAAAAGAAAGAAATAATTAAAAATTTCTATTTTTAAAAATACAAATTATTAAAAATTCATTTTTTAAAAAAATAAAAAATAAAAAATAAAACTAATTTTTTGGTCAATTAAAAATATTAAAATTCAAATTTTGATAATTTTTCCCAAACAATTAAATTAGCTAACGAACGGTGGAAAATATTTTCCATTGGAAGTTTAGGTTTGAGCCGAATACTGAAAAATAGAATCATTTTCTTGGAAAATGATTTCTAGAAAAATGTTTTCCGAAAACATAATATTTTTGGCGAAACAAACAGACCCTTAATGAGTGTTGAATTCGATTTTACGGTCCATCTCTCACAAGAGATGTTTTATCAGGGCTATTTGAATGTAGGAGAGTAAGAGATTAATTTTAGCAATCGACATCAATTATAACTTATATTTTAGTCGATTAGGAGGATGAGCCAACATTTAATGATTTGCCCAATTTTGTTATAATCTCAAAGTGATTACTCAAGTTCATTACTCTAAGTATGCATTTCTATTTTATTTATTTTTTGCTAAATCTGAATACTCAGATAAGTTATCTGCTTATTTTGACATTTACACCCCACCAGCACATCTCTTCTTCGAGAAGATTGATTACGCGCCAATCTCTCTTTAATCGTCTTGGCCACTATTGACAATCCTACTGGATGAACATTCTTTGCTACGTGAAGATTGACATATGGTTACTGTAGACTCGTGTTTTGACTTGGAAGACACTAGTGCTTTTATGCACTTGCCTTAACTGGAAAAGGTACTTGGATGGCTTCCAAAGCATTATCATTCCTCAAATATTGTCCCCCAAAAAGCAATTCATAAAGAATTATAAGACAAAAGTATGATGACTTAAACGGCAACATTAACATGATTTTGAAAAACTTTATATTTGGTGTTGACACCTAATTTTGGAAAAATAAAATTGCATTTTGAACAAATAAAAAATAAAAAGATAAAAAAATGGGAAAAATCGATTTGATTGATTATGCATGGAAATTTGAAATTCTGATGGATATTCAGATTTTGATAAATGCAGAAACAATTAAAAATCAGGTGAACAAAGGGCAAGGATTTTAATAAAATGGAAGCCAAACCCAAAATCGATGAGGATAATGATCAGATTGATAAATCAAAAGGAAAGTATCAAAAATTATACTCATCAAAAGTGAGCTGTTTGAAAAAATCAAAACGAACTTGGATGAGTTTTTGGTAACGTGAGTGAAAAACCGAAATGTAAATTTGCGATGGCAAATCGGGGCTGAAATTTTGTAATTCCTGCAATCAAGGAAGCACAACTTTCTAAAGATCAATAGAGGTTTTTACTATAAAAAGGCTACAATTTGTGAGAAATGGGGGGATTTTTCGAAAATTGAGAGCAAAAAGTTTCGAAGAGAAAATTCGTGAAAAAAAAAAAAAAAAAAAATTCGTGTAGAAAAGGTGAGCGGTTTCCTTCGGTGCAGTTGAAAAATAGAAGAGCAGGGTTTTTATAAAAAAAAAAAAAAGTCAAAAGGGCAATGTCTTTCTGACTGAGGAAGGGACAGCAGAAGGTACAGAGAAAAGAGGGAGAGGCGACGTGAGAGAGACGTGAAGGAGAAAGAGAAAAAAACCAAAAAAAAGAAAAGTAAAAGAAACACCACTGCTCATCTTCTCCGCGTGACCAGCCCTTGCACCGCTGGTCTCCGAGCTGCACCGTCGGCCTCCGCTGCGCCTCCATCACCACCACCTCGCTGGTCCGCTCGCCTCTGCCACGCTGCGCCACCGGTCTCGCCGCTCCCTCCGAGCACCACCGTACCTCCACCACCGTCGCCTCGCTGGATTCGCCCCTCGCGCACAGCAACACAGCCACTCCATTCGCCACACCTCGTCGCTTCGCACCAGCAGCACCGAACGCCGCCCGTTGATCTCCGAGCGACGACCGCACCTCCGCTCCGCCACCGACGCCTGCCGCAGGTCCCTCCGCTTCGCCTGCAACCCGCCGGCTCGCGATTCAGCCGGTCATCGCCGCGCCTCCGTGCACTAGCACCCGCAAGCCTCGCCGCGCAGCAACCTGCGACTCGCAGCAACTCGCGCACACCACCCGACGATCCCACGACGCTGCAACAGCCCGAGAACCCGCGCCGGCCATCGCGACCCGCTCCTGCCCAGCCGACGCCGGAGCTCCGAAGCCTGCCGCTCCTGACCTCGCCGCGCCACCGCGCCGCTCACCTCAGTCCAGCATTCGGTGCCTTCGCCGCCCATCTCCGCTCACCGGACGCCGCGACCGCGAGCCCGACGCCGCCGCACCAGCTGCCAGAGGCCTCTTGCCGTCCCTGCAGCACCCCATGGCTGCCAAGCCCAATTTAAAAAAAAAAAAAAACACATTAGGTAGTTTTCTTTATTTTATTTTATTTTATTTTACGTTATCTTTTTTTTTTTAGTATAATTAGTCTTTAGTATATGATTGAAAATTCCAACATCTCACTTGATTCGCAACCGCGCAAGGATTTTTTATTTCATCTATAAGGCCTTAGATGAAATAATTAATTAAACGGGAATAAAATTGATATTTTGATCTTTAAGGCCTAAGATCAATTTATTGATTTTATCATCGAAATATTATCCCTTAATCTGAATTATGTGTGATATCCTTGGTTTAGCTTGTCATGATCGCTTTGTTTATCTCGAAATGTGTTTGGGTTATAATATTGCATAGGAATCTTATTTCGAATTTTAAAATCAAAAATAAAAAAAATCAAATCAATCAATTTAGGTTGCTAGATTTTTAATTTGGATTGCATGCTTAATTATTTGGCAATTATCAATTTCAAAATTAAACAAAAACAAAAAAATCATCATATACATGTCATGTAGTGTGAAAGCATATTTTGCACGTCATTGCATATTATGACTAAATTGCATTTAGTTCAATTCTAGATAATATTTCTTCTTAATTTGTTATAAGTTTAGGTATTTTTTTAGATATATTGCATTT
The DNA here is from genome assembly GCA_014182575.1 of Eucalyptus decipiens. NCBI lineage: Eukaryota > Viridiplantae > Streptophyta > Magnoliopsida > Myrtales > Myrtaceae > Eucalyptus > Eucalyptus decipiens. Next base: position 5,476,333 of record CM024615.1, on the reverse strand, counting down.
TAGGATTATTTAGGTTAAGATAATGTTTTAGCTTAAATTAGGATTTGGCTCAACCTAATTCCTAATGCAAATTAAATAGAATCTTAATCTAGTTAAATAAATTTTCACATTTTTCCTAATTCCGAATTTTCATGAAAAAAATACAAAAAAAATGTCTTAGAATAAATTAGTTCTATTCCCTAGGATAGATTGCATTTTTAGGAAAAATAAAAAATGTCATTGCGTATCATTAAAAATAGATTCATGAAATACATGTCATTTAGATATTGTTGTTAGGTCCATTTAATTAGAAATTGCATGACATTAGAATTAGGTCATTTAGTTAATATTGCATGATTTTTATTAATTAAGTGAAAACAAAAAAAATTGCGTGTTAATTAAAAACCATATCCAGGGTTGTTGATGTGTTTTTTTTAACCTAACATTACAGATCATTTCGTTGCTTTGAGGTAAGTTTTTGCAATTTATTTATTGTTTATCTAGGTGTTAAATTGGTGGATTGCGCACCCGCATAATCACTTCACATGTTAGGAAAATAGATTTAAAATCAATTTAAGCTGCCCGCAAAAAACTTTTTTTGAAAATAAAAGAATGGTACCGAAAGGGCATTAGAGAAATCTAGTGTAATCAAGTCCCCATACCCATAGTCTCTGGTTCGTAGGAGTAAAGTGAAACTCCCGTTACTTTACTTGGGTTTCTAATGGACCCACCAAAAAATAGATTAGTGGCGACTCCTAGTTAATAATCTCTTGCATGTTGAAAAACTTAAACCTTAAGTCACGATTTGGTATGGGCTTGGGAGAGCCCAAGCTAAGTCTAAAAGCTTAGCAGTCCATTAACCTAGTTTTAAGTGATGCCTCAAAAAAAAAAAAAAAAACATACCTAGGTCGCGACATTTGGTTTTGAGAGCAATGTGCGCAGCCACTACCATATAATCAATATAATCATACATCTCATACGAGATTGCTCGATTTCCTCTAATTAACGTAATTTTGCATATCAAAGAAGCATTTGAAATGAGCGATGGGTCCTCTCAACAGGTGTTGATATTGATACTGGAAGAATTGAATCTGTGGGAGGAATGTACCTTGATTCTTCCATTGGTATATAAGTAGGACCTTGAGGCACTGTTTCATCAAATAAAATTCTATGGGGAGAAGCCGTCATCCCTGTATTGTCATCTGAAGTTGTCTTCTCAGAAAAAGGAAAAATTTCTTCATGAAAGATGACGTCACGACTTACCAGAAATTCCTTTGTGGAAATGTCAAGAACCCAATACCCTTTTTGCAAATTGGGATATCCCATGAAAAAGCATTTCCTAGCGCGTGGACTGAATTTGTCTCTTGGTCCCACTGTTGCGACAAAACAAAGACATCCGAAAACCTTGAGGTGCTGGAGTTCTGGTTTCTTCCGAAATAATAACTCAAAAGGAGTTTTCCCTTTAAGTATTTGAGTTGGCATACGGTTGATTAGGTAAGTGGCTATGACCACACAATCTCCCCAATAATCGTTTGGAACTGACGCTTGGAACTTCAAGGCTCGTGCGACTTCTAATAGATGACGGTGTTTCCCTTCTACCACGCCATTTTGTTGTGGTGAATAGATACAGGAGCTTTCATGTTGTATGCCATGTGCAGCAAATAGTGAAGAGCAATCATGGCTGAAGAATTCTCTCCCATTATCATAATGGATCCGCTGTATGGATTTGCCAAATCGATTCTTTGAGAGTGAGATAAAACTCTTCAAATGAGAATATGTCTGATTCTTAGACTACATTAGGAAAGTCCAAGTTGCGCGAGAATAATCATCGACTATAGTGAGAAAATATCGAGACCCGTCGTGATTTAATGTGTGGTATGGTCCCCAAATATCCACATGAATTAAGGAAAAAAATCTCACTAGTCCGAGTATTACTAGACGGGAAAGGCGAACGAGATTGCTTAGCAAGAGGACATATATGACAATGTGGATAGGGAAAAGAAGCACTGTGGCCCAATCTCAAATGCATAATGAAATTTCTATCATTGGTAGTCAGGTTACACAATGATGGCTTATTCAAATAATTGCATGGAAAATTACTTGAAAAACTATTCCAAAAAAATAGACCTTCAGAGAGACTACCCGAGCCCTTCAGTTTCTCAGTCGAAAGGTCCTGAAAGGAACATGTGTCATTATTGAAAATGGCTCGGCATGAATTTTCTTGACAAGCTTTGGACACAGAGATTAGGTTAAACTGGAATTTTAGGACATAAAGAACATTTCTAAGAGTAATTTGTGAGCTAAGATTGACCGTTCCTGTTTCATGGACATGGGTAATATCCCCGTTGGGCAATTGTACGGAAATAGGAAAATTCAATCTGTCATTTATACTTGAGAAATATCCCCTGTCACATATAATATGGTCGCTTGCCCTTGAATCAATTATCTAAGTCTTTCTGGTTATTGAATTAATCAAGCAATGAATAATACCTGAGAAACTTGCTCCTCTGTTTGTCGTGTCCATTTTTTGAATTGCCTCCATCAACTGATTATACTGACTGTACGAGATGGGCTGGTCAATGTTTTTACCGGTCGGCCCAGTAACTTGATAAGCTACTAAAATCTTTTTTTCTTTTTCACCGGGCTTTCCATGCAACTTCCAGCAATTATCAATTGAGTGATTAGTACGTTTGCAGTAATCACAAAATAATTTATTCTTGCCTTTAAAATTTCTTCCGAAATTTCTTGATGACGTGGCAAGCATTTGACCGTCCGTTCCTTTAATTGAAGCAAAGATCTGGCCGTCCGATCCTTAGGTCGCGAGCTACTATCCACCGTTGGATCCGATCAAGGGATCGAAAGCTTGCAAGCCGTCCGATCCTCGCAGCAAATCCTGACCGTCCATCCGGTCTGATTTAAATACCCTGAACTCCTCCTCTGTGAACCCTAATTTCGCCGCTCGCCTTTCTCTCTCGCGATTTGGGTTTAGGGTTCTGGAGGCCGTGTCTCGCCGATCTCCGAGGGCTGCGAGTGTGACGCTCTCGCCGCTCCTGGTGTGGTCTGGCGGCGTCGCGTATCGCTGACTCTCTTCCTGCATGGCTAATTGAAAAATCCGCCCAATCAGCAGCATGGGATCCATGGCGAGGATCTGTGAGCGAAATCCGAGGTAAGCTTCGTTCAAAATGAGGAGAAAGCGTGTAGCTTTCTCCCTATCTTTGATTGATCTGTATTGCTTGAGAGTGGACTCCGGTCCCACGAGTTTCTCCTCGGCCGCCTCGAGATTGTTCCACAAAGATGAAAGTTTGTTGAAAATGGCTGTGACCGTCATATTACCATGTTTCAATTCACCGAGTTCTTGCATGAGATTGAAAATTTTCACCTGATCCAGCTTCCCGTACATTTCTTGGATATTTTCCCACATTTCTTTTGCGTCTTCTGTTGGTGGGAGTCCAGCTGTGACCTCGGAGGAGACGCAATTGCCAATCCAGGTTTGGATCAGGCGGTTGCTCTTCCTCCAGAGTCGGGCCAGACGTTCGTCTATGGGAACTGGAATGGTTCCGTCGAGGAAACCATCTTTATCTTTGGTTGCCAAGGCGCGCCGGAATTCCTGCGACCATCTTGTGTAATTTTCTGGCCCATTCAATTGCTGGCTGATGAGCCGCAATTCTGGTCCGTCGGCATTAGAGACGAACAATGGATTGCCGGGTTCTGGTCGTCCGGCAAGTGCCGCCGCCGGAAAAGGTAGAAAACCGGGTGTAAGGTTCGGGTAGGTATTTCCTTGACCCGATTCGTTCGCCCCAATTGGATAGCCCGCATGATAAAAACCCGGGTAGGGATTTGTTCCCATACCCGGCTCTCCCGACCAACTCAACTGCTCCGATCCGATGGCTGGGCTTGCCCCGTTTGTGGTTGGTGGGCCCCCATCGGCTTGGACGTAGCTCTGGTGACCCACATATGCAGACGATGATGGATTTGGGCTTGCCCCAAAATAAAGTGGATATGGAATCCACTGGTATGGTTGACCCGCCAAGGGTTGCCCCACATTGACCTGAGTCTGCGTGGGTTGCCACTGAGGGGGTTGAAATTGAGTTTGCTGACTTATGGCTACAAGTGTTGCAGGTTGAAGATCAGCTTGCAGATCTTGGGGTGTTACTTCTTCAGTCGGTGAGTTTCCAGTGACAGAGATGCTGGTTTGCGGGGAGGTCATGGTGAGTAACAAAGAAACCGTCGGATATTAATTCTAATGCTAAACAGAACCCCTTTTTTGTAGGTTGAAGAACTGTTTGATAGAAGAAGAGAGCGGAAGCAAATTAGAAGCCTGGAGGCTTTGATACCATGAAAGAAACCGAAGGTGATAGAAAGAGAGTGATCGAGAGAGGAATAATAGATTTGTGTATTTCCTCAATGTGTCTGTAGACTGTACAGATCCTAAAGATATAGAACTAGGGATGTACAATTAATGGAAATAAAGAATTCTATGTATCAATCTAGATATGTATCTAATCTATAATTGATATGTACATAATCAAATCAAATCACAATTTCCTAAGATAATATCGCATATCTTCTAACAGCAGATGCAGAATCCAAACTCAGACAATAGATTGGGATGCCTCTGGGGAATGAAAAGCTTGCACGGGCCAAATTAAGAAAATGGCCCAGAAAAGAGTTGGGAGGCGTGTCTGTTTGGGCTTGGGCTCTTCGGAGAGTTTGAATGGCCGAACGGACACTGATTCTTCAGACATGCTCCTGTCATCGAAAGAAAAATACGAGGATTCGCATGACTTGGCCTGGGGAAATTGGCTTAAGGAGATGAGTTGTTGTGTTACGAATGCAATTTGAATTTTTCAGCCGATGGGCCAATGTTGTGCCATAAAATTTGTGATTCCACTTGGTTGCCACGAAAGACATCAAAATCTTCAATCTTATCATGATTCACATGGAAGAACAAAGTTATATAATCGAAAGAAGTCATTACCATATAATAATCTTAATAACAAATACAATTGTGCACAATCGGGCATATGTAGTTGAAGTGAAAGTGAGTTGCTAATTATTGGATCCTCCGTTGGACTTGGATTGAATAATATTGAAGTTGAAGTAGGCGAACTAAAATCACTTTTTATGATCAAGGTGTAGATTCGCCATCTTATACATTAGATACATTTTCTTTCTTATTCACAAGATCATACTAACATATTCAATTTCTCTTAACCCTCCACACAGACCCTAATTGAAATGCAAACCCTCTCCAACAATTACGGCCAACCGATGACCGAAAATCATGGCGAAACTTATAATTTCGGAGGCTATTCAAGCCAGGCTGCAAGACTAAAGTTGTCATGCGTCTCCATCCATAACATGGGTCGGCTATAAATATAGGATGGCACGAGAAGATCAATAATTGACATGTAAAATATCGCGAGCGGACTATTATTTATAGGGCGAATAAGTTAAAGAGGGCGCGTTTCAAAAGTCGAATCTAAAGGATCAGTGAAAAAGTCCAAGGAAAATGGGTTGCGACCTTGGTTTTTCCACTCCATCCTTCCATTCCGGTTGCGAGGTCTGCGGCTTTGTCCAAATTTGTTTTTCACTCACAGAAGCTGAACTTGACATTGGGATAACTCAACTGTTGATAGGTTCAATTTTTGCCAAATCACTCTCGGGACATCTCCTCCTCAAACCTTAAATCTTCCAGCAGAGATCGTAAACATCGTACGTAGTATTCCGGTCCCTTGCTTGTCCACATTGTCCGACTCCTCATCTGGTCGAGGACGGGTTCTTTTACTGTGAAGTCGGCTCATAACTTGTTACCTGGATCTGTTATCGCTGCTTAGAGTGATGCTTGGATGTCGATGAATAAGAATTTGACATAGCCACAAGCATGGAGAGTAGCCCACGAGGGAAAAGAATCAGTTGACAAAAATTTGTCTCCGAGGCGACACGCGCGCAGTCGAGAGAGGGCGGGCCGCGCGTTCCGCCCATCAATTCGAGAGCACCATCGCGAGAGCAGGAGCTTCGATTGAAGAGGAAAGAGGTGACAGTAATTTAGGGTTTTTTTACAGCTTAAATACGGAGCGAAGAAGGGAGGGAGAGGAAAGAGATGAGCTCTTTGTTTTTTTTTTTTTTTTTTTTGGTGTGAGCCTTGAGGAGGAGGTGCGAAACGGGTCGGGTTCAGGTCCTGTCGGGTGGTTTCTAAGTTGGGTTGCTCTTGTCTCCTTGCCCCCTTATAATGGGCATTGATGACGTAGCATGTGAATGCCACGTCAGTGCCCCCGGTCGGTTGCTCGTGACTAGAAAATATCTCGTGCAACGAGTACATGACACGTTCCTCAGGAGCATGGTGTATTATTTACTATTAAGCACGGAGTCGGTTGACTAAGGGGTAAATCGTCTTGAGATTTATTGAGAAATCGCAGCTTGAAAATTTTAATTTGTGCAATCAAGTCTGAAGACGTATCTAATTAGTATGATTAGTGCCTTCCATTAATTCGTGGGAGAGATGCGTATAAAATAATCTATCTTGTAATTTTTAATTTTCTTATGGGTTGTTCTTTTAAACAGAGGGAAGAACACTCACTCACAAGGTACTACACTTAATGGAAGGCAAATTCATACTCAAGCTCAAAGTTGAGAGAGGATGATAGCGGTAAGTAGGGATTTCTTAGGATAAAATATTTTGAAAATTCCATTGATTATCTATATCCTTTAAGATTATACGGATATCTCTATTGATTGATGGTGCATATCTTGATGGAGATGTTATATTAGAATAGTTATCTAACAAAGCGATGGTATATTTTTTAAATATGTATATAAATCTTTTGTTCCTTTCTTCTGCATTATTATTCTGAATTATATTAAACCGTCGAAAATTGAGAAGACAGTGTTGCCAATTGAGCATAAGCTGGAATCGGATGAGTTTCTCGAATAAAGAAGTGGGAATCTTCCAAAACGCCTTAACGCAAGGAAACTTTCATGAGCAAAAGATCAACCCTTTGAAGATGATGCAGAGATTGATGTGGAAATATGCAATTCTCATCAGAGAAATGCCGAACAAACAGGGCAAGCCATTTGCAGGATCCTTCAGGACAAATGTAATTTGGCTTGGAACGTGATGAACCGCCGTACCTTCCCACTAAAGAAATTTCTAATATACGGGGGTACAATACAAAGTGGTACATATTTACAAAATATTGTATCATATTAAAAAATAATGTACGATGATTTGGCTTTAAGTACTGACTAAACACCATATGCCTAATACATACATACATACATACATACATACAGCTAGCTGCTTGTAAATCATTAGGTGCTATCTTATTTAATGTTTATGCAATTATTCTTTTACTTGCGAATGCAATGTGAGCACTCGGTATATACTTATATAAAAGAGGCATATGACGATTAGCCTCTAAGCACAATAGAATGTTTACGTTTTTGGTAAGATATCTCATCATAATTAAAAAACAATGCACAATGATGTTGGCCCTTAGATACGATTGAATGTCATGCGCCTTGGCAAAACGTCGGCTAAAATTACAACAAAAAATACGGCAATTGACTTCAAGTACGACGTCATTCAAAATTAAAAAAGTAACATGCCGCAATTTTGGATTGGAACACGGGGAACCTTGTATAATCATACAACATAGAATTCCCATTTTATGACGGTACAATGTCAGGGCGCGCATGTACAAGGATTTTGACGATTAGTGCTATGGTAACTTGTCCCGACATAGTAAAGAAAGTATGTTTGGCGAGGCTTGAAGCTTGGAAAAGTAGTGCTTTAGAACACATGGTGAGAGTCATCTGGTACGGAGGTGGAAGGGGAACTCCATGATCATCACAAAATCGGAAACGACCACATTGATTCCGGTATACAGCTGTTAAAAATGTTTGAGGCTCCACAAGGAGTTTAAATTCTGCAGGATGGGGGTATAGAACATTGGTATCAATCCCAGAGTCTACACTGCAATGAAATAGTTATGCGAGCACTGCACATGCTAGCTAGTGATGTCAACTTGAGGATCGCACAAAGCGGCCACACAATCGCAGCAGAAGTCATTAATTTGATCTCTGCTAATCATCTATCAATCAGTTGCATCTGCTAATGTTGGTGGTCTTTGTACCCACTAACGCCAATCTACAATACCAGCACGCAACCGACCCATGGATAAAATTTTTGCCACTCGAACGAGTTGTTACTCTTCCAGTTGTTCTTCTCAACGCGATATCAAAACAACTTAGGATGTGAGCGACTGTTACAAGTTACAGAAGTTTAGCTAGGGGAGAACTTTGGCTTCGGACAATCCCCCTGATGTGTTGACTGTAGAAAAACACTCCTCAAGAAGAAGAGTTTAAAGGAAAAAAAATTATCTTGTCTAGGAATGGAATAGACATCGAAGATGATGTAGACAAATATCTATATCAGCTTAGTGCCAAGCGGTGATAACTCTCAGCTGACTCACTTTGTAATATATGATGGAGGCTGTTTACTTTAATCACTAAGTGCTAACATTTCTGTTCCTCAAGGAATTGAAATAGAAAAGAACTATTTCTGAAAAGAAACCGTTCCCCGGCCAACAAGCGTTACCATGCACACCAGCAGGTGCAAACACGGTTCATGAATGTAATAGCTGAACGAGTAATTGCGACAACAACAATAAGCAGAAAATTGCAGTCATCTTCCCTGAGAGCAAGGAATTGATGATCTCTTTTCAGTTCGAGACTAAATATGAAAGAACTTGTAAATTCGCCAAGAGAGAGATTTGACAAATAGACGCGTTCAAATTAGAAGAGATAAGGCTTCTTCTAACCCATTCGAACAAAACAATTTCACTTTCTTTCCTTTGGAAGAATTGTTTCAGCACCTACCCCTGGAAATCTCTATCGATCGCTCTAGTTGACCATAATAGAAATGAGTCAAAATATTTGAGGAGCCTACTTAGGAATGAAAATCGTAGGAATCCTAACATGCGAAGCCAATCGAGCACGATATGAACAATTGGCGGTGCCTATAAACATGGAAAGTAATGTTATGAAAAGAACCAATTATATACAGCACAATGTTAAGAGATGTAAACCAGCTCCAAGTGTCAAAGTAAACATGCAACTTATTTGAAGGAATTCTTCAGAAGACTATAACTTGAAAGCACATCAGACGATCAAATATGTGCACCGATGATATTTGCCTGCACTACTGCCATATAAAGAAGGCCTAAACCTCACTCAAAGCCAAAATGCTATGCACATATCCGATGGGTGCGCAGGCGATGATCACAGGACTCCTCAATAGAGACGGCGGTAGACCATGGACTTGAACCTTCTTCATAGTCCCCTTCTCTACATCATAAGACAGGAAGTACACTTCACCATTCGTAACCTTTGGAGCAAGCAAGATTTTGCCGGCACTGACACTACCGACGAGAAACCGCTCAGAACGACTTAGATCCTCTTTCCAACTATAGGGCAGCATGATTGGACGTTCCATCCAAACTTGATTTTCGTAATCCTCTAGTACATACATCGACATGATGTTTTCATCCTCAAGATGCTCATAGTCCAACACCGTCAGACAGCCTCCAAATGCTATTAACTTCGTCTTATGCACCTGATTCGGGGCACCATCGGGCAATGCTAAAGTCCTAAACTTCTCGGTCTCGACATCGAACGCCACTATTATTTTGTTGCTCATCAAGTCAAGCGTGAGGAAATGAATGCTTCCATTAATGCAAACGCTGCCTCCGCAGGGAAAATCGATAGGGCCGCTATCGATTTTCCTCCACGAATCGGTTCCCAACGTCAAAATCTTGTTCGCCGTGATAACTTCGCCCGCATGGTTGAGGTTGTTCGAAACCCACGTCTTCATGACTTTGTACTGTCTCGTGACGGCATCGAAGCCCAAGGCGCTGAAGCTGTGCATGCCGCGGTGCAAATGGACGGGGAAATCGGGACCCGCGGGCGGAAGGGCCCTGACCTCTCTGGTGCTGATGTTGCACAGGTACGTAAGGTCCCCGATGTCGTAGCAAATCAACCCGTTGACGCTTTGCCAGTCCAGCCCGGTCGAGTTGATGGTCTGGTCCAGTTGGCCCAAGGGAACCGCGAATCCAGTCTGATGGTCCAAGCTGAAGAACCTGCAGCCGAAGTGAGTCGGCTCGATGTTGGCGACGATGGCTATGAGCGAGGTGACGTCGGAGCAACGGAGTGACTGAGCCAAGACTAAATCAGCGAACGACCGGTGGTCGATGATGGAGCGCCAGCCCTTCGAAACGGACCTGATCCGCAGGAGCGTCTTCACGGGCAGCCTCGACAGTATGTTGGAGATTATCTCGGTGGGCAGCTCCATCAACCCCGCGTTCTCTCCAGTAGCCTCCTCCTCGCGAGTTCTTCTTGGCTGCTTCTCCGTCGGACCCTGCGAAAGTAAACCTCATCAATCGATGACCCTTTTCATTCCACCGCCTTCTATGCTCTGTTTCTTGATGGGACCCCTAAGTTTCGAACCCTGACAAAGAAGGTAGTCCTCTGTTCCGGTGAAACAACAAAAGGAACTCCTTTTTATAAAAGAAGATCACGAAGAGAATGCCATTCAGGCGTAAAAAAAAAAAAAAAAAACAGGCGAGATATGCGATTCGCCCTATGCATTTCGAAGGAAATCGGGCATCAACGATGCCGGCAAAATCTGTCTCCAAAACCAAGCAACGCGAATGGAACAGGTCCGAACGACGACAACAACGGGTGACCCATTTCGTCTCGGTACACCGTTAAGCAAAACAATAAAGAAGGAGATCTCAGGCAGCGCATGCGAGACAAGTCTCAACGGCGATCACGCTGATGAAACGGGGCTCGCGACATGGTTCGGTACCAGTGGAATGCGAAGCGATTCCGCGCCCAGAGCGCCCCCCGAGGGTGGTTCGCCGCCACCACAGCTGCCGCCATCGTCTTGCACTACCATTTTCACAGAGAGAGAGAGGGAGAGGAAGAGAGAGATGTTAGACGCAAATTGCGCAACCCCAAGATCTCCATAACCAGAACAAGAACATGCATAGTTGAGTAGAAAGATTAACGCACCTGTTTTAGGATCCATCAAATATAAAGCGGAAGCAGAATAAGGATTACCCACATATATCAAGGGAATCCACGCATCAAGTCCTTCTCCTCTATTGCCCTCCGTATCACTGGCTCAATGAGACGGCCCCCCTCACGTGCAGCGTTAGGTAAATGCCCCTTAGGTGAGGATACATGTGAGAATTAGGGTTAGAGGAGAGACTTGAGCACTATTTATAGAGTTTCCAGCCAGTCCCCCTCATTACGGGCCAGGCTCAACTCGGCCCACACTAGCCAGCCCATATTAGACTAATTAAGAAACCTTCTATCTCACCTTAGACCAACCCTATTTTACGGTAGCCGTAAAAACAGTAAATTACAATATCAATTAATTTAGTCCATATCAGAAAAAACTCTTACATTCTTCCACTTGGACTATATTAATTGAAATCGTACTTGTATGTGCGCACATTTGGTCCGAGATAATTCTTAATAGTCAATCCTATCCCATAAAGTCTTAAACACCGAATCATGGCGGTAACTGCATGTATACACACAGAGCCTTCCATGGTCACGAATGTTCTCAACTTTATTGATATGGATTCAATATGGTAGTGTGTCAAATGGATAACATCTCTCATAGAGAGATCCCATTTGTCAGTCACCATTCTCTTAACTTTAGGCGTCACAAAAACTTGTGCCACTAGATAATGCTTTATGGTTCTAATGAACCCACATATGTCTTGTCCTTATGGTTAACCTTTCTTTATGTATCACAAGACATATGCACAAGGCTAATAACCGGATGCCCGGATGCCCCTAGCCTTCACTCAAGGTTTATACAATCCCTTGAGACTTTATCAATATGTATTCAACATAATAACAACACATTCAAAATATTTTATTGAATGCAAAAGTTGATACATATCAAACCGTTACAAAGTGTAACGAACCACATATGTGAACTTTATCAAAGTAAAGCCAAAATAGCTCCCACTAAAACAACAGTATCCGAAGATACTCCTAGCCCCATGCTAATGACATGTTACTCAAATACACATGGGCGTAGGCCTTTAGTTAGTGGATCTGCAACCATATCATCTGTGAAAATATGTTATATTATAAGTCACATTTCTGTACCGTTTCTTTATGATAAAAAATATTTGACCACCATATATTTAGACCTATTGAGACCTCTGTAGTAAATAAATAATACTACAAATTTGTTATCTCAATACAACCGTATGGATCTATCCATTAAATTAAAATGATCAACTCCGTCATGAGGTTCATGAGCCTAATAGCCCAAATAACAGTCTAAAAGAATGTTACTAACACTGCTTACATAGTAGAAGATAACATAAAACTTTATTTACTGCACTTACTGCTAACATAAATATGTATTCCGTAATTGATTGCATGTCATCAGAACAGCCAGCAAAGTTTACATCGAAATACCCTACTAACTGCAAGAATTGAACATGTCTATAAATTAGCATATAATCTCTTATCTTCTTTAAGTACCTTTAAATCTTCTTGGCAGCAACCCAGTGATCATGTCCTGGATTTAACCGATATCTACCTAGAAGTCCCATCGCAAATGCGATATTTAATCTAGTGCAAAATCAAAGCATATATTATACTTTTAAATGCACTAACACAAGGTACATCATTTAATTAGATTTTCTCAGTATCTAAATAAGGACAATGTGATAGATTTAGTCCATCACCCTTAACAACAGGAGCAATTCCTGCTTGCAATGATGTATATTGAATATTTCCAATATACAATCAGCAAATGTCCTCCGAGAAAATCTAATATAATATAGCAAAAACAATCCTTACAGACCTCAATACAAAGGATATAAGATGTCTCAATGTCACAACTTGTAAGCAAAGTATCATGTACATAGAGTATGAGAAAAAATAAATTTCCTCCCACTGACCTTGTAGTATACTGAATTACTTTGTTCCAAATTGAACAAGATAACAACACTATGAAACTTTAATAATATTATCTTGAAACTTGCTTAAGACTATAAATAAGACTTTTCAGTCTACACACAAGTTTACTTGAAATATTTGTTGCAAAATTCATCCAGTTGCACTATATAGATTTTGTATCTATTTGGCGTAACTCCATATCAAAATAAAGTATTAATGCCACACACTCACTCTGAAAGAATATTATAAAGAAATATTCATTTATTTACTATAAATAATCCACCCATCTTTCAGAGTGAAAACTTTAGTTACTAATTTGGCTTTAAACTTCACAATCTTTCTTTAAAATCCTTGTAATTTTGTACGCCAATTTGCAACTAATGAACTTATGATGTTTAGACAAGTCAATAAGTTTCCAAACATGTTTCATATATTGTATACCGCATTTTATGGCATCTAATCACATACTTGATTGAGAATAAGAAACGACATTTATAAATATGTCATTACATCAACCATATAATGGATATTGTAATCATGCTCTCACAAATAGACTATATAGTTTGAGGGTATAACTGATCGTCTTTCCTTAACAAATCTCCTTAATAAAGCTGCAACCACTTCATTCTGCACTTGAGAGGTTTAAGAAATTTCATTATAAACTATATCGAGAATAGTTCCTTAAACCTCAACAAGTTTAGTCTATGGTACAGGAGATTCCACAATTGTCTGTACCACAATTGTTTATATAGGCAAAGACAAAGATACAGTAACATCCATCATACTATTATCTTTAATAGTCTGAGAGTAGCTATCCTCGTCAAACTGTAGAAACTTTACAGTATGTAATACCATAATTCTTGTATCTTCTTTAGGGTCTTAAAATCAATACCCTTTTGAACAAACTAGGTAAGATACAAAATAATTTCGAGTAAATCTTTTGTCAGGATTTTAAGGCATAGTAATTAAGTTACCACCCCAGAATCTACCAAGTATTTGACAAATGACCCTTTAAGCTATTTCGCATTGTCATATTTGTCAAAATACTCACAGTCATTGTTAAGCTTGACAACCTTTTAATCATATACAAGATGTATATGTCATTAGGATTTAAACACAATCTTTGCAGATATGTCCTAATTTCAATATCAGATAAGACATAATTACAAGCAACTAAGGCTTTTATAATCTTATAGCAGTGCAGTCCGCAGGCAAACCTCTTTTCAAGTGTTCTAGAATGAAACGCTTCATGGACAGTAAGCAAATTCAATTGCTCTTTTCTCAAGCAACAAATCATATGTCCACAACTTAAAATTTGAAGCAGTAAAAACCTCAATAATAGTGGAGTTATTAATCACGAAAAGGTGACTGAAAACCAAGCAATGTATATAATTAGCATCATGTGAGTACCGTGTAACTTGACGTACAAGTACACATCCAGAGAGTTACATGCAAAATCACATAATCACCTTTGGGCAGAATACATGACATGCAATTGTACACTCCCCACATGATAAGGGTTATGAGAAAATTATTCCAATCTTCGTGAATTCATCACCTTTGGGCATATGAACCATTAGGATCGGTCACTCCTCCACCACACTATCATGTATCCCTCCATGAACTAATATACAATCACCTCTTTTGGGAGTATGACCACGCATTAAATCAGGAGACATCACAATCATCATACGAGACAGAAATTTCTCAAACCCAATCAAGCGTGCCACTTTGGCGGTCACTACTCAATTGAATCATTGAAATTCTCTCGTACTAGGGATATAAACTTTACTTCTCACATACACCATATACATGTGATTTTGACTTTAGTGATAGGGGCATCATATCACCAAAATCACATATCATGCTAATTACATTGCTTTATTCATTATATATATATAAATATATATATAACGAACCTGAAAGACAAATTCCAATGAGATCAACGATCACAGCAACACGAGAAACTTCTCATAACATAGAAGCAATCATCTTTTGTGCACTCTGATTACTGATTATTATAGCAACATCAAAAGAATGTCGATCAAAAGGATCCCTCACAAGTTAATATCAATAGCAATACGGGGTACTCCAGATTGACAAGCTTATTGCTCATGAGTTTCATATGGCAAAACATGACTCCAAGGCCAACAACTGATTTATTAGCCAATTTTAAGCAACAAACTATCATTGTAATCAACCAGTGGCCTATTAATTGAGTCAAACCAGAGAACCAAATATCTAAAATTTAACAGTGGATACTATTGCTCTGCGTAAATATTGCCATACTCCCTTACCATAAAAAACTATTTAACTCGATAGACATTAACAAGTGACCAGATGAGTTCATGTACAATATGCAGTAACTTAATTGACATGCATTACCCACATTCAGTAGATGTGTTAATCAGTACAATCAGTTTGGTCACGAGTCCTTAAGTTGTCCATCATTCAAAGATTACCAGTGTGTAAAGGACTAAACTTGAGTAACAAAAGTTTCATAATCTTTATTGTTTCTCATTAGCTCAATACATAGCTCAAATACAATCTCATACGAATTGTATCTCATTAAGCCAGCTTTAGTTCACAATAAAGTTTGATTTTTATTGATGAATCACACCATTATAATGTTTATGTGATAACACACCTGTAATCGAACACTTATATTTCCAAAATCACAGAAAATATAAGAAAAAAGACGCAAAAATACACTAAAAATACACGTATTTAGGGTTTCATATGTAAGTTCACATCAATAAAATCATCAAACATATAAAATAAATATACTACGAGATAGAGGACAGCCATACGGATCCAACGCCACCGGCCACGCGGCAATCCAATGCTCCACGCGCCCTCACGCGCCGCCTGAGTGCGCGGCGCGTGGATCTCACGCGCGGAGTGCGTTCGACGCCCAGGAGGCGCGTGGCCGCGCGTGGAGGCGCGTGCGGCCTCCCCCGGCGACGCGCCGCCGACCCTCTTGCTCGTCTCGTCGAGCCCAGTCCAAATTTGTGATTTAATTTTATTTTTATTTAACAAAAAATCTCGAAAATCACAAATTATGGCAAAAACTGTACTAATTAGGGCTAATCCATACAAATTAGGGCAAAATCAATTGCATTCAAGTTCTAAGGTTATGGAGGCTTTGATACCACATGTTAGACGCAAATTGCGCAACCCCAAGATCTCCATAACCGGAACAAGAACATGCATAGTTGAGTAGAAAGATTAACGCACCTGTTTTAGGATCCATCAAATATAAAGCGGAAGCAGAATAAGGATTACCCACATATATCAAGGGGATCCACGCATCAAGTCCTTCTCCTCTATTGCCCTCCGTAACACTGGCTCAATGAGGCGGCCCCCCTCACGTGCAGCGTTAGGTAAACGCCCCTTAGGTGAGGATACATGTGAGAATTAGGGTTAGAGGAGAGACTTGAGCACTATTTATAGAGTTTCCAGCCAGTCCCCCTCATTACGGGCCAGGCTCAACTCAGCCCACACTAGCCAGCCCATATTAGACTAATTAAGAAACCTTCTATCTCACCTTAGACCAACCCTGTTTTACGGTAGCCGTAAAAACAGTAAATTACAATATCAATTAATTTAGTCCATATAAGAAAAAACTCTTACAAGAGAGAGATTGGGAGGAGGGTCTCCGTCAGGTATCGATAAAATTGCAGGGAGCTTAGATGGAGGCGACGCGATCGGAAGTCGGAGCCGCGGCGGCGTAGGAGGAGGAGGAGGAGGAGGAGGAGGAGGAGGAGCAGGACCAGGTCTATTGCATTGCATGCAGGAACTTTTCGCCAACGACCCTGCCCAATGAGCGTTCTCCACGTGGATTGGTGGACTACTTCCATGATGCCTCGTCATCACAATCCACTCTCACGAAAAAAAAAATAATAAAAAAAAGAGGTCGCGAAGGATTCTCATTGGGTGGGAAAAAAGGATATCATCCTCTCTATCTCTCTCTTATTTAATTCTCTCGCGTAATTCGTCTGGTAAATTCTTACGTACGTATACGTATAGTGTGATCTTGCAAATCCAAAGAATGATTTAATGATTAAACATTTTGAGTGGCGATCATTTATAGTAACATCGGTTTTTCTCGATTGATCGTGAGAAAGTGAGATCCTAAACTGGCACTTGCGCAAAATAATCTCCTTATTTTGTTTGGAGTTTCTTTCGTGGGGGGGAGCATTTGATTGAAACATCAAATCCTGAAGTACTTGCCAATTATAAGATCGGGATTAACTTACAGCAATTATTTTATCGCCTAAGGAGACCGGTAGCAACGATAATCTGCTCCATTGCTTATCGCTTAGCATTGTTCGGGTTAAACATAATCATTAGCTAATTAGTTTACTGAGTGATGTAACGAGTTCCAATCAGGGAATTAAATGTGGCTCACTAACTTCAACATTCTCCTTCCGAAAAACTTGATATGCCAGTTTTATGCACAAATTGATAATACCAAGCGTAACTCATCCTTTATGCTTTTATAATAATGCTCAAACTTTTTGAATATTTTCAAACAGATTATAGGAGAATCTGCATACCTATTTTATGTGTTATGAAAAACTTAAGTATTTTGAGAAAGCAAAATAAAGTGCTTGAGCAAAAAGAATAAGTGTGTTTGTTTTGTGTAAAATAAATGAATCAAAACATATTTTTCCAAAAAAAAATCTCTTCCACTGCTTAATTATAATATTCAATGAATTTTTTTTCATTATCGACTATAATATATGCCTATTTATTTTCAGGGCAACGGAAATATTTTTTGTTGATTTATTTGTATAAGAGATAAGCAATCATTTTTATGAAAATAATTTTCAAATCATTTATTTTCTACACAATAAATGCACTTTCTTAGTGAAATTTTAAAGGGTGAAACATCAATTCAAAAACACAACACTAAATTTTTTTGAAAAGAAATCCGTTCTCCTAAGATTTAATTGCTTTCGTTCCAAAAAACAAACAGAAAAGGGGCCCAAGTTGCTCTCCCACGACGATTATTTGGGCCTGGCCCGTTCAAAAGAAGCTGCCCAAACCGTTCTTCCGCGGCTTGCGCCTTTCTTGATCCTCATCGTTACTCAGGAATTCCCTAGGAAAATGCTCTTCATATTTCCTAACAAAATCCTTGAAGAAGATCCAAACGGGGCCGTCCAAGACTTTGTCCTGATGCTAAGGTTGTCTAAGGACCTGACAATAGTGTAGTAATGAAGAAGGAAAACGTCTCAATAATAAAAAGGTAACATGACAAAAATTGATTACCAATCTTATATATTGAAGGGTTAATTTATATAAAATCATTTAGTATTATCACTATTGTTGTGTACAAAGACTGAGATTGTTCCTCAATATTAAATTTAGAGCAGATTCGACACTTCGCACTTGTTAGACTATTTAAGGTGTATATATTAACGGAAATTGTCCATTCTTGGTCATGATTCACGAGGCATTAGGCCCCCGAAACCCAAAAGGAGTAAGTCGAGCACTACTCAACTTATGAAGATTGAGGACGTTATAGCACAATGGCTCATTCCCATCAAGTTCACGATCATTGTTACTTTAATAATTCAATTCAATTAGATTCGATTGTCTAAGAAGAATGTCAACCGAACTCAATTAGAAAATAAATCTAATTGAAGCTTGAGATCAGATATTAGAACTACTATAAATTGGAGAAACAATATTATCTATCTATTCCTAATATTGGTAATTGTGAATTTGAGAAATGATATAGTTTATTTTTATGGGCCTCCCCTTGACCTGGATATGTTCTTTGCAGATACGGAAAGCCAAAAAATAACCATGCATGCTGTTGTCATGTCCTATGTTGTTACCAACATCTACAATATTTCAATGAATTCAATCAGGTAACATGGCTGTGACACCAATATGTTACAAGATACTATACATTGGCTGGCCTCCACTGACCCAGAATATCCAGAGATGGTATTATGGGCTGTTCGTGGGTGACCACGGTTCTACGGTAGATAGTTTTGTTCCGGTTCTGTCGATATCAGCAGAGAATGGTAAGTCTAGCATCCGATGATCAATATATAAAGACGATAAGAGAGCGTAAGTACTTTAATGCAATAGCCCAACAGGTCTCTGCAAAATGAGAAAATGCTCAGTAGAACGCCATGGGCAGGAAATATGTGATTGTAATTGATCATGGCGTGCTAGCCAAAAATAACTACTGAGTACCACGTTCCTTTTTTTCTCGTGTGAATTATTCGATATGTGATAGAGCATGCATACATTGCCAGTGAATTCATTGATGATGCCTACTAATTCAGTGGATAGTATATTTCATTCTTTAAGGACTGAGACGTATTTGTTAAGATCCAATGTTGTTTATTTCATGGACATGATCATTTTGTAATTTCTTCAGAGTATTATTCTTGCATATATGAAGAGATGCATCATGATACTGAGTTTTGATTGATAAGTAAGTACGATTGAAGAACATAAATCCTTACATAAAAAGAATCAAACGTAGAAAAAGTAATATCAACTGTAACCGATATCCAGCCATTATGAAGCCCAGTGGGAACTGGATTCGCAAGGCTGTGACAAAATAAAGAGACCACTACTATTCCAATACGCTTTCAAAATCAGATGGTTTACTTGCTTTGTGAGAGAGCTTGGGTTAGACATGTTTGCGATACCCCATTCTCAAAGAAGATATTCAAGGATCTAATAGCACTACATCAACATCTTGCGTGGCATCCATATTTTCACTCGTATCCATCATTATATTGACACGTCTCAACCATTCCATGTCAACAATTGATGTGGAATCTAAGCAAAGAAATTAAAAAGTCTTCTCTCTTCAGCTATCTCTCTCCTCGTTCGTTCGTAGCCACCCAAGGTCTGGCAACTCCTGACTGGCTAGAGAAAGAAAGGAAGAAAAAAAAATAAACAAAAGAAGAAATAAATAAAATTTCGAAAAAATTAAAATATTATTAAAAATTATCTTTGTCAACACCGGCCACGCCATATAAAATGACCAACATTCATGTTAATGATTTTTGGTCAAAATTGGCTGAATGACTAAAATGACATAAATACAAAAGGTTTATGAATATACTAGGAAAAGAAAAGAGTTCATAACCCAATTGACACATTATAATAGATTTATGACTTTTTTGGTTATTTTTCTTATTATATTGGTAACAATAATGTGGAATATCTGAAGTTGAGAGGCAAAAATGTGGGATCACAAGATAACATTCATTCGGTGGCTTGATTTAGCAACATGACGATGGAGATGGTACATACATAGTCATAATAATAGTGCAGAAAATAACCAATCACCCTAACATAAATATCTTCATGAGAGGTGGAGCAAGGAGACTTGCCGCCACGGCGCACTGGCAAAGCAGAGCTCCGCGGGTACGAGGAAGTACGCGAGCGAGAGTGAAGGTCGGACGTGCGGGAGCGTGAGGAAAAACGCGAGGAGGAGGAGGATGATAAGCACATCAGTTGAAGTAGTTCTTTTTATTTCCTTCAAAATGAGTATAGGCTAGATCAGCTCAGATTGTCTCTTCGATACACAAATTGAAGGAGCAAAACCATGATGGTTTGTTGAAATTGGGAGCACTTGCAGTTGACCGAAAAGGAAATTCAGTACAAATACGATTGATGATCATGACCGCACGTGCTTGGCTAACGCACTATGAATGAGCCTGTCCGCCATTCTGATATCAATCATGATATTGATGGGGAGGTGATGAAGACGATTATTTATATGCTTATTTAAATTCATTGATGGGAGTACAGTTTTTCATTCGGGATTTATTTGAGGATTAGCGGATGGGCTGGAGTAAGACATTGGTGAATGCAGACATAGAATTCTAAGAGAACTTTTTTTTTTTTTTTTTTTGGTCAAAATAGAAGTGACTATTACTTGATTAAAGAGAAGTCTTACAAACCACTGAAGGGGAAAGATCTGCGCATAATATATTCCATAGGGGAAGAGGCGGGGAAGACACCCAATTACGTGGTAGGGTGTTTTGTCGATGGTGTCGAGCAATCCAATCCGCCGCTGCATTGGTTTGTCGTGGGCTATAAATCACCGTGAAGTCGTTGTTCTGCTGAAGCCCATGTGTACACCTATGGACGATTTCTTTAAGGTCCCATGTATATGCGGCCCGGCCCATGACCATTTCTACTGCCGCATAACAGTCACTTTCTATGAAGTAGCTTCCAGTTCGGCTTCCAAAGTCCCGCACGTGGTTCGTCTTGAGTTCGTGCATAAACGATATCCCGTGTGAAAGTGCTTGAGTTTCCGCTTCAGCAGCCGAGGAAACCCTAGCTGTGGCCGCGAAGCCGTCGAGAGCCCTTCCAGCTGCGTCTCGTACGATACCGGCGACAGAGCAGAGGAAATCTCCGGGTCTCCATGACGCATCTACGTTCAGCTTCAGATTTTGCCCTTCCGGAGGCCTCCAATGAGCGGGTGAGTTTTGGTTGAGAGATCGCTCGCCTTTTTTCGATCTACCCGTGCTGAGCGTGTACTGTTGTTCCTTCGCTATTATCAGCAGATCTGCTGGTTGGGGTTCCTTTGCACGAAAAATCCGGTTGTTTCTCGCCTTCCAGATGTTCCACAGGATCAGACTAATGAGTTCATGATCGGGTGAGTTCTGATCTCTTCGGAAAGCTTTTAAAATCCACTGATCCGTGCGATTGATGCTGTTGTTTGGCCCGATCTGCTCAAAAATCGGGTCTTGCCATACTTGCTTTGTCCATTTGCAAAGAAACAGCAAATGCTCCATAGTTTCCATACTCGAACAGCATACCGGGCATCGTGGGTCGCTTACAATTTTTCTTCTATATAGGTTTTCCTTCGTCGGGAGGGCATTTTGGCATAGACTCCAGATGAAGAAGCGAACCTTTGGAGGCACATCAAGACTCCAAATTTGTGTCCACAAGGTACGTGGCGGTTGAAAGGAACATGATGGCCGGTTCTGATCTGTGTTGCTAGTGGATTTTCTTGCTTCGTTATATCCGCTTTTGACAGAATATTGTCCAAAACCATTGCCTGTCCATATAAGCGTGTCTTGCGTTGGTTGCTGATGTAGGGGAATTGCTACAATTTCGTTTGCAATTTTTTTTTCATAATGATGGTAAATCGGTTGTTGTTTCCATTCTCTGGATTCTGGAGTGATCAGTTCAGACACAAATTTAGGCTCTGTGTGGTTTGTTGTCCCACCTATTATACCTTGTAGTAGCCACCTGTCTTCTCTTATTCGAATTGATTTCCCATCCCCTACTGACCATTTGACATTGCTTTTGATGGTATCTCTGCCAAGCATTAAACTGCGCCAGCCCCATGATGGTCGATTTCCCTTGGACGCATTCCATAGATCTCCATGAGGGAAATAAATCCCTTTAAGCATTCTACTCCATAGAGCTGAAGGAGAGGAAACTAGACGCCAGGCCTGTTTACCTAGCATGGCTCGATTGAAGGTAATCAAATCCTTAAAGCCCATACCACCTGCATCTTTTCGAGTTTTTAACATTTCCCAGTTTTTCCAATGCAGGCCTCTTTTCGCATCACCATTCTGCCACCAAAAAGACACAATCCGTTGTTCTATAGCTCGGCAAATCGAAACAGGCAGCTGAAATATGGACATGGCATAGGTAGGTAGGGATTGCACCACACTCTTTATTAGCACTTCCTTACCAGCCTTTGTAAGCATTTTTTCTTTCCATCCCGCTAACTTGGAGTTTACTCTGGCCAGGATCCACGAAAACATCGTTTTTTTGGATTGTCCCCACTCAGTAGGTATGCCCAAGTATTTTCCTGTTTTCTTTAGTATAGGGACTCGCAATTGTGTGGCCAGATTGTGTTTCAAAATTTCTGGGCAATGTCCACTGAAATAAACCCCTGATTTATTCAAATTTACTGTTTGTCCCGTTGCATAGCAGTATTGGGTTAATATGAGGGCAAGGTTCTGGCATTCTGCAATAGTCCCATCTAGAAAACATATAACATCATCGGCAAACATCAAGTGTGATAGCTGAGGGCAATGTTTATTTACCTGTATTCCTTTGAGTGTACCTTCTGCTAATGCTTTCTTCACCATCCAGGTTAAGACATTGGATATCAGGATGAAGATATAGGGTGATAGGGGATCGCCTTGTCTGAGGCCCCTCGATGGATGGAAGAAAGAGGTAGGTTCACCATTGATCTTTAAGCTGAAAGTAACTGTTGTTATGCATTGCATAATTAGGGAGACCCATTTTGCATCGAATCCCATATGCAACATTAGATCCCTCACGAAATCCCATTTTATGCGATCATATGCTTTCTGCATATCAAGCTTTACAATAGCATGATGTTTTGTCTTCCTTTTGGTTATTCGCAGCTGATGCAGAGTTTCCTGAACAATAAAGATGTTGTCCTGTATTTGCCGCCCCGAGACGAAGGCTCCCTGCTCTGGTTCAATGATAAGTGGCAACCACTTTTTGAGTCTGTTTGCTAATATTTTTGAAATGACTTTGTAGCTGAAGTTACACAGACTGATGGGCCTGTATTGACTAATTGTCTCAGGGCCTTTTACTTTCGGGATCAACACAATATGTGTCTGGTTTAGCCTATAGTCAAGCACCCCTGTTTTAAAAAACTCCTGTACAAGTTGCAGCAGGTCAGTTTTTATAGTTACCCATGATCTTTGATAGAAAGCTCCATTGAAGCCATCTGGTCCGGGAGCCTTGAGAGCTCCCAATTGGAACACTGCTTCCTTGATTTCTTCCAATAGAGGTATTGCCACCAGATCTGCATTAATCCTCTCTGTAATTGGTGATGGGCATTGGTCTAGGATCGGTTGATAGTGTTGTAGCCCCTCAGAGCTATACAGGTTTTCATAGAAAGCTTTAATATGTTGTTGTATCATTGCTGGTTCTCTGCACCACCGATTTTCCTCTAATTGCAACATTGTAATACGATGTTGGTGTCTCCTTTAGATTGTCGTGGCATGGAAAAAACTAGTATTTTGGTCTCCCCAATGTAGCCATTTGATGCGTGACCTCATTCCCCAGAATTGTTCTTCCTGTCTTCTCAATGCTGCTATTTGGCTAATAATATACTGCACTTTCTGTCTACTTGTGTGCTGAGCTTTTTGATTAGTGATTGCTTGTAAAACTTGGTTAAGCTCTTTGATATGAGAATAAGCATTTGCAAACTTCTCTTTGCTCCACTTCGTTAATTCTTTCGATGTTCTCCCTAATTTTTCTGCAAATAGATGCTGTGGAGTTGTAATATCTTCCCGCACTTGCTTAATGACTTCCCGATATTCTGCATGATCCATCCGAAGGTTTCCAATTTGAACTGTTTTTTCCTTTTGTATACTATAGGATACAGGCGAAGGATGAGGGGACTGTGGTATGATCCTATAGCAGGGAGGGCCTGGACTTCTGCTTCATGAATGGTAACCCTCCATTCCAGATTACATAGTACTCGATCGAGTCTCTTTTTTACCAGCTCATCTCCCTCCCTATTATTAGCCCATGTAAATGCGCATCCGTGGCTTTCTACATCCATCAGGGATAAATCATTAATCATATTTCTGAAAGCTGCAATTCTTCGATTGTCTGCCTCTTTTTTCCCAATTTTCTCCCATATGTATAGAATCTCATTGAAGTCTCCCATGCAGATCCAGGGAGTGGAGCCTGAAGGTTTAAGGGTTCCCAACTGTTGCCATAACGCCATCCTCTCTCCAAAGTCAGTAGATGCGTGGAGAAAGGTAATCTGCATTATCTTTTTACTTTCAGGATCTGTGCACTGTACATCAATGAAGTGCTGTGAGCTGTTTTGCACCTTTAAACTTAGTTCCTCATGCCACATAATTGCCAATCCCCCCGCTATTCCTGTCGGATCCACTAGATGAAGTTGCTGGAACTGGAGCTTTTTACAAATCTTTTCCACCCTGGTTGTTTTATTTTTCGTTTCCATAAGAAAAACTATGTTGGGCCTTTCACGAGCAATTATAGCTCTTAACTCCTGGATTGTCAGGGGGATACCCAGCCCCTGACAATTCCAACTCACAGTTTTCATGGCTTTTGTGGTGGCTTATTAGGGCTAGCCACCAAAGCCCAATCATGTCCTTCCTGTATTAGATTCACCGGGGTCTCCAGAAGGTCTACATCATCTGGGATGAGGGATGATATCTCTGGCATGCATTTCTATTTTTTTGCCTTTTGAACTTTCATTGTCTTCTTGCTGCTTTTGCCAATCTTTAATACTAATGGATTTTGAGTTTCAAGGCTCATTACCTGTTTTCCACGGTCTCTATCTTCTGCTGCATTAGAAGCTTTTGCTGGGTTTATTATCTGTTCTGAGCTGCTTTTGGATCTCTTTTTCCTGCAGACTACAAGTTGCATATCAGTTGGCAACTCTTGCTCAGTGTAATTCCTCTCCCTTGGTTCAGTTGGTGGATGAGGTACAGTATCTTCCACTACAAGCTCCTCTATTTTCCCGTAGAAAGCATCCCAATAAGGGCTGTGATCGCTGGATTCTACCTTCAACCATGGTCCATATGACCCTTTTTTGTTCAATGCCCAAAGTGATGTTGCATATGGAAATTCGAGACAGTCAGTGGCATAGTGTCCGATCCTTCCGCATGAGAAGCAGTAGTGTGGGAGACGCTCGTATTTAAACTCCACCCAGAGACATTTATTGCCTATATCTAGAACAGCTCCCGCTTTCAACGGTAATGTTAAGTCGATCTCAACTCTAACTCTGCCTCCTTTGTTCTGAGCATGATTTATTGAGTCAAGTTGAACTTCAATGACCTTTCCCAACCTTTTCCCCAGGTCATTGAATACTTTCTCTATTCTCCAGCCAGGGGGGACTCCTCCGATGCGAATCCAGAAGGCAGCCTTTGAGAATTCATAACAATGCTCTGGGATATCCGGAAGACACTGCTGTAACACTAGCAAGTTGGTTGAGTATGACCAAGGTGAGTTCCTCAATATTCGCTGTTTTTCCTCCTCCGTAGGAAATATGAAAGTGAATAGCCCTGGTTCCTTCTGCGAACATATGACTCCTTCTGCCTTCCATGCTTTAGTCATTGTGGTTATAAATGCCGGATAGTTTACATTTGGTTTGGAGAATAACTTTCCGAATAGAGTGCGCCTGCATTCCTCCCTTTTTTGTTGAGGTATTTCATCAGATACTTCGACTACATCTTCCTCCGACCACAGATGCCCTAGACTTTTGCATAATGCTGCCAGCCGCATTTCATTCTCTTCTTTACTCTCCATAGTCACTAACTAATAATCTCTTCTATGATGCTCAGACTATCAGCTTTCTCGATTCCATCCGGCTACGAGTTTACCTGGCTACCAGCTTCTACCTCTCCAGGTGCGTCACACAGGCAAGATAAGACTGAAGAAACTCACTGATTTGTGGCGATTCTGCTTAGATCAGTGCTGAGACACCTGAAAGAGCGGCCACTCCATTCCTCCTTTCCGAAGGGATCTCGAGACTCCGGATTCTTCATATGTAGTTTTTTTGTTTTTTGTTTTTTGTTTTTTTTCTTTTCGTTCTTCTTTCTCGGATTCTGGGGAGAACGATTGCAGGGGAAGGACCTGAAATTGCGAGCAAAACTCAGGGGCAATGGATTAGGGTTTGGGCGGAAAATGGGAATGCGCTACCATGGGGTAGAGAGAGAGCTCGCAGATGCGAGAGGAGAAAGATCGCTATGGCATTATTCTAAGAGAACTAGAGAGACAAAATTTACGTTGTTTAGCGTAGCTTTCCTCGAAACATTGTTTTAGAATTCATGTACAGGGGGCAATTGATACTCGCACAGAGAATTCCTACATGATTCAAGCCACCATTGCATATTCTGTGCTAAAGATTTTGCCAGGTAGCCCATCTCGATTTTTTTCTTTTTTTTTTCCATACGGAGTCGGAAGTATATAAATATTAAAAATTGTTGATGGATATTAAAAGATCTGCTAGTCTAATATATAAATATATATATATATATATATATATATATATATGTGTGTGTGTGTGTGTGTGATCCAAGGACAATGAGGTGACCTCTCTAATAAGTTCATTTGTTTTCATCAAAGAAAATAATTTTCTTAGTCAATAAGACTATACCGTTGATCAATAATTATAAGGTTTTTATTTTTTTTATTTTTTTATGTTTTATTTTTATGAATATGTGTCTTTGAGGGAAAAAAAATAATGAATGCAAAATCTTTCAAGAATTTATTTTATAATTGACTCTAATGCATGGTGAACAAACATTTTGCTCTCATTCGAATAGGAGTTACATGGCTTATATCTACTTCATAATCGTTTATAGGTCCACGAACTACTATGCTGAAATAATCAAATGTGTGAGTTAGATGAATTAGGTCGGTGTTATTTCCAGGCCAAATGAATTATGATACTTTTTTTTATCCACAATTCTGGGGCCCTTTTCACTTTGAGTGTAATTTATGCTTCAAAAGATAAATTGAAGTGATGATTTTATTATTTGCCAAAACACCATATAATAAGAATAATATATGGACAACAAAAATGACGAGGTAACGAGAATTTAAAAAATAAATAAATTTGTCAACACTTATGACACTTATAAATCATTTTTTTTTCTTTTGCGTCCTAAAATTTATGATGAATTTATAAATATCATGGTCTGTGGCCTCTCATCTCCGGTCTCGGCCATGCCTGAACCCCTACACAACTGCTCGCAATTTGAAGCTATTCGAGGGAAATGCCGGGCCCCCCGTGAAGCAAGAAAGAAGAAGCGTCGTCTTCTTCGGAGAGGAACTGGAATCGAAGTATAAGAAGAGGAAGATTGCACGATTCAGAACCGGAGTCCCGAAGCCATGACTCATCGCCGAAGCTCGACGACTTGGATGGAAGCAACGGAGATGCGCAGCTTGAGGGTTATTATAGAGGAAGAAATCGAGGCTTACAAAGCGAAGATGGTATGTGCATTACGTGCAATATTGGTCTTTTGTTGATTTGATTTTCCTTGTTTTGCTTTGTATAATAGATTATCTGCCTTTTCTTGTTATAATTATTCCGGCAATGCACCCAGTCACTTTATTCTAATGCTTCAAATTCTTTTAATGATTCTAACCTCAATGAAAAACTGAACTATCGTATCGACAGTCAACCGACTACATATGCGGTTAGACTTTTTGCACAAGCATCTGGACACATATCGACTGAGGTTTGTTAATGTTTCTTCATCAAACGTATATAACAGTGTTAGGACTAGCACCTAAAAACAACTTCGACATACATAATGTGCAAATTAAGTTGCCACTAAGCTAATTTCTTTTTTGCCATATAACGTCAAATCTAGATTGGAATATAACTTGTAAATTATGGCAAGCCTCCTAAAGTTTAGATGATCAATTCATATATGGGCTATGGAGAAGAAGAAGAAATTATTCATGTACATGATGGGGATAACAATGTATTGCACAGCAGTTATTTGGGCATGTCATCTAAAAGGTCATCTTGGTTCCAATAATATACATCGTAGCCTTTGGTTTAACCAAAGTCTTAATGCCCTAGTCTTCAACCAACTCATCGAATTTTTTCTTTTGCATCTCAAAACTAGTGATTGAATTTCAACCCATAGATGTGTAAATTAACATATCACAAAAGAAAAGACGATGAGAGCATCAATCACTAGCTCGTAGATCAACTAGGTTTTCAAAGTCTCGACTTGCAATATGTGGATTGTTCAAAGTAAAGAGAAACAATAGCAAGTAGTAACATTGTGTACTGAATCTTGCTTCAAATGAATATACTAAGTTACTTAACGAAACATAAGTGGGTATCTTAAGAAGTTATAAATCAATCATTGGATAGGAGTTCGATGCATCACTTTGCTAATCAATTTTGGAAACCCTTTTCCCTTAAAATTGACTTTAATTAAAAACTATTTATGAGAGAGAGAACTTATAGAAGCTCTATAATAAATGAAGATAGGTTTTTAATCAAATGATATAAAAATGATTACTAGTGTGTTAATCAAATGTTTACTATTTTTTTCTATAATAAAAATGATTGCTGGGAAAGAAAAAGATAGAAAAAAGATGAACAAAAAGAAAGAAAGAAAGAAAGAAAGAAAGAAAGAAAGAAGTAAAAGGGTTTCTATCCTACCCAATCAATGTGAATGTTATACATACATATATATGTATATATTATTATTTTTTTCCTTCATCCTTTGTTGGTAATTACCTAATGGTGCCGTGTCTAGAAAAAATTGGAAAATTTTATTAGGTAAAAAGGGTGGCATTATTTAAGGATTTTATTTATCTTGAAAAAACTTCACCTAACTTGGAGGATAATGAGTTTTCATTTTTAATTCAAATTAATACACATAACTCATTTTGTTTGGGTGTGAAGATAGAAATAGTGAAGTGTAATTAATAGAGAGTACAATAATATGTAAAGATTCTGATCTATTTTTTAAACATACTTTTCATTGTCATATAAGTGAAATTAATAGAGAGTTTGATGTTCATAGAATACTCGAAAATTTTTTGAGTCTAAATTTAGAGCGGTAAACATTCATAGATTATTTGTCAATTACTTTGAACGTTGTAAATTATGATTGCTATCTAGAACAAAGTGTAATTGTGGGCACAATAGATACTTACAAAAGTTTATCACAAACTTTCTTCTTCTTCTTTTTGGGTAAAAGTTGAGATTGAAGTCATGATCGGATTTGTTTAATTATTAGGATAGATTTAAAAAGTGCCCAAGAGATTTAAGAGATTTCCTTATAATTATTACAACTATTTTTACTTATGAATTTGAAAAGTGTTTTTTAATGGGGATCAACTTGATTTGAAAAGGCAAAAAAATAAGATAAAAATAAAAGTTGGTCGGATCAAGAATAGTTGGACCAATCTAATCGAATCCACCAAAATCCAAGTTGTATATGGATGTTTTGAAGGCATTTTATTGAAACACTGCAAAAAATAACTATCTTTATTTATTTGAAATTGCACTTTACACAATATCTAATCTTAAAATCCTATACTTTTGCATCTCAATACATAAAAGGGTTAATAACTTGAAAAATCCCAAACTAGTATAGTTTGGACATATTTATCCCAAACTAATTTTTTGACAAGAGCAAACTAGTATACATTTGACAAATTTACCCTAAACTAGTATGCTTGTGATAAATTTTCCATTTATTAGTTTGCGTTAAATTTTAATGTCAAATTACTAATTTGAATGACACGTAATAATTAATTGATGTACCGGTTTAGGATTTTACTCTCCATTTACCATAATTATAAAAATTTTGTGATCTTTTGTGATATTAATCTAATTTAACATATAGTATATTTATCATAAATGTATTAGTTTTTAGGTTTTTGGTAGTCGAATAAATTAATTTGGGGTAAATTTATTACAAGTGTAACGATTTTTTATTTTTCATCGTCAGTCAGGATAAATTTGTTATAGGCATATCAATTTACGATTTTTCATTATCAAAAAATTAGTTTAGGAAAAAATTTGTCATATATGTGTTAGATTAGTGTTTTTTAGGGTATTGCCCTTACATGAACTAAAACAAAAGAACTTACACTTTTTAAACAGTAATTTTTTTCTAATAAATTTTCCCCATTCAGTTTCCCCTCGCCAAAATCTATCCTATCCAATCAATGTGAAGATTATATATATTTTTATTCTTATTTTTTGTTTACTTTTATCATCTTTCATTTTTTTTCCCTTCATCCTTTGTTGGTAAATACGTAATGGTGCCGTGTCCAGAAAAAAAAATGAAAAAATTTATTAGGTAAAAGGGGAGGTGATATTTAACGATTTTATCTATCTCGAAAAAACTTCTCCTAGCTTGTAAGATAAGAAGTTTTCATTGTTAATTGAAATTAGTAATAGATAACTCGTTTCATTTGTGTGTGAAGATAGAAATAATGAAGTGAAATTAATAGAGTATAATAATATATAAAGATTATGATCCATTTTTTAAACATACTTTCCATTGTCATGTAAGTGAAATTGATACAGAGTTAGATGTTCATAGAATACTCGATAATCTTTTGAGTTCAAATTTAGATCGGTATATATTCATAGATTACTTGTCGATTATCTCGAACATTGTAAATTACGATTGCAAAATTAGAGTTAAGTGTAATTGCAAGCACAGTAAACACATACAAAGGTTTATCATGAACTTTGTTCTTCTGCTTCTTCTTCTTCTTTTGGGTTCTTATAATTATTATGACACTTTTTAATTACAAATTTGTTTGTTAATGGGGATCGACTTGGTTTGAAACTTTGTTAATGGGGATTGACTTAGTTTGAAAAGGCAAAAAGAAATAAAATTTGGTTGGATTAAGGATAATGGGACAGATCTAATCTAATCACCAAAATCCAAATTGTTATATGGATATTTTGAAGGTATTTTAGCTACAAATTCTTCCCTGATCTCATATCTAGGGGACGCCTGAAACCCCCAAAACTGGAGCCGTTCGCGGAAATCGCATAGAAACAAGAAAGAAGAAAGCATCCTCTTCTTCGGAGAGGAACCGGAATCGAGGTAGAAGAGAGGGGAACGATCGGACGGAACATGCGTAGCTCGAGGCTTATTTTGCAGAGCGTTCAGAATTTGGTCTTTTGTTGATTTGAATTTCGTTGTTTTGCTCTGTGTAGAATTGATTGATTATTGGCCTTCTCTTGCTGTGGTTATCCAGGCAATGTGCGTTGCCAAGAAGTTGAAGTGACGGTCCTTTCTGTGATTCGAACCTCAACGAGAAGTGTAAGTTTTCGTTCCTGAATTGAGGATCGCCCTTGAAGTGATTGTCGGTTCAGGGACGATCTTGATTTCAATCATGATGTGGCTGGTGCTCGCGAAGCTGAATTCTGATTTTTGTCCTTTTCCTTGAATGGCACGAACCTTTATTAATTGGCCATTCTAAATGAGGGAAAAACCTAATTTTGATCTTATTGTTAGTATCGTAAGGAATTATTTTCACTCTGTGGACCAGAGGAATAGGTTTTAGAGGCATGGCTAGAGAAATCTGTCCCCGAGGCCCAGGCTGAGTATAGTTTGGAGCTTGCAAGTTTTCACTTTAAGAAGCAAAACAAGCTGGAGAGCGGCCTACTACTGAATTAAAATAAGGAAAAATCAGCTAGCCTGCTGGTTGCTAAACTAGATGGTTATTGCTCCTTTTCTCGCTGTCGAGCTGCCAGTTACCTAACGTATCTTGCTCACATACTTTTGCTTGAGATTTATTAGATGCATTTGACCCTCACTGACATCACTTTTGGCATGCGGACATGTGGGCTTATGGTCCAGACGAATTGTCCTTTCCCAATTTTATTACTTTTACTATTTACCATTTATAATTATAGGCCGTTGCTGGTGTTTCTTGCCTTCCATATTTGGAGATGCAGGTTAAACAAGAGTGTTTTAGAATTGTCGTGTCCATGTTCTTTGTAGCAAGAATATTATCTGCAGCTTGGGAACCTTTCTCCTTTCGAAAATTATTTGTGGATAATGCATTCTTGTGAAGAAGATGAACATTAAATTTTTCGTTCTTGATGACTATGATATCTGACATAGGGTAAGGAAATTGCAGGTTTGTATTGGAAAAAGAAGATTAAGCGTGATGTCACCCTGAGTGCAGGTCTCGATTTGTTCTCTATCAAAGTAGAGAAAATGGAGGCAGAAAGAAAGAGTCGTATAAAAAAAGGTTAAATTTTTTCACGTAATTTGGTTTCTTTTTTTCTTGTTGATACTTTGTTTTCAGGACAATCTGTGTGCTTGATGTTTGGCTTATAGATTTTGTATAAGATGATTCCGGTGAATTTATTTGGCTAAGATGCTGAATCATTTGGGTACAGAAACAGATTATCTTTATACTAGTCAAATTTAGCATCATAATTTGATGAGCACAGAATCAGGTATTTAAGAAGAACAGGTTGAATATAAAAATAGACGGTGGATTGTCTATGAACTACTTATCTTGTATATTTGTTGCCGGTGGATAATGTAATGAAAATTAGAACTTATAGTGGAACTCAGAAATTTGTAACTGGATAATAAATTAAGAAGGGATCAAAATAACGTGCATAAATTTGCGAGGCAAAAAGTTCGGGGGGGACTATATGAAGCCTTTTTTGCTCCATCAAGTTCTTTGAAAAAGGTATTGTTCCTCATACGGTGCAATGTATGACATTTTTCTTTCCTAATCGTACTCATTCCATATTCTAGGATCTTTCGGATCTTATAAATGGCCATATGCTGCTTTTATTCGCACACTACAGATACATCAGTGTTTTGTTATGGTTTCTTTGTTGAGCTAGTCTTTTTGTTTAGGAATCCACTATTTCCTGTACTATGCTTCAAATGCATTGCCATTACAAAGTTCAATTTATATTTTCTTAAAAAATCGGTGTTTGAATGCCTTTAGGAGATAGTTGGCTTGATAGTCCTCTCAAAGTTTCTTGACCTGTCAGATGGATCCCCTTTGACTTCTCCGATTATGCTATTAAGTTTACTACTCAGTGAAGCAATGTTTTTGTATGTCTTAGTTGCTGTGAAGTAGAAACCCAAGCTAGCGAGACTTATGGCCCTTACTTATACCTTAGTTGGCATTTTCTTTCTTTTCATAGTATGCTGTTCAACCCATGTAATCCAACTTAATCGTTTCAGTTTAATAGCAAACCTCTAAAACCTGAATAAAAGGACTATTGCATCCCAATTTTCATCCATTTAATGTCTCCACGAAAAAGATGCTCTGTGAAATTCTTTTGCATTTGCCTAGTTGGTTGATCCATGAAGAAGTGGTACTAGGTTAGGTCTAAGGCTCTTGGATTTCTTCTGTAAAGCTCTTTGGAACGAAGAAACAAATGATTGAACCTTCATGTATGTCTTTGGGACAACATTAATGTCAGAAACATCCTAGGTCCTTTCTTACATCGAGCATCCCCTTTATTTTTTGCCCTTCCTTTGAGGCTATCGAATTAACATTTGAATCTTTAGGTCACGCATCGGTCATTACGTTGTTTGAGCCTTGAGTGATCACTTCTTAGCTGTAGTGCATGCATAATTTATTCTTTCGTACCTGCATTCGACATTCCTATAACTTCATTGGAAGGTGGTTTATATTCAGGTTTACTTCTTTATAATTTCCCTTTAGTGAGATCAACTTAGGCTGTTTGTTTCCACCTTCTATAAGAAACTAGAAACAAAAAGAACGGTATGACCATCATAAGTAATTTTACCTAAAAAAGTGTTATTGTAGCCAAACCATTGTTGGATCGGACCAAAAAAAAAAAATTGTTGGAGTTGTAGATGGTGGGGCCCAGGTCAAATTTGTTGACTTGGGCACATATATAAAATGCCAGGTTTCTCTTCAGCGAGAAGGAGCGCCGCTTGAGAATATGGAAGAGTCGCATAAAGCGAAAAGCCGCAAGCCGTCGTATAAAGCATAGAAGAAAGAACTCAGTTATTGTGTACTGCTTTGGGTTTGAACACTAGTGTCGTGAGTTTACATATTTATTTATAAATACTTTAGGTTTAGGTTTAAACCTAGGTACGAGAAATACTCTAAATGATTATAAACTATGTTTCTTTGATTATAGTAGATTATTTATTACTCGATCTTCTCATGGATATGGGTACTGATACTTAGACCGAATCACGTAAATATTTGATGTCCTTATTATTCGTCGTTTATTTCTTTGGTATTTTTCTCGGTGGCTTATTTACAAGATCTTGTTGTTTTTGCATATTATATTTCAGCAGATTCCATGATCGTCCCTGAAGCCCTGTTGATCGAGATCCTAAAAAGACTCCCCGTCAAATCCCTTTGCCGATTCACTTGCGTCTCCACTCGTTGGCGCTCTCTCATCTCCGATCCTTACTTCATCGGCTTGCATTTGACTCAATCCGCGACTCGCCCGAAACTCCTTGTTGGTTTCCACGACCCAGATGATGAGCGTGGAGGAGTCTTCTCAGTCGACCAACTTGAGCCTCACAACGGTCGAGTCCAAATCCCTACGCTGCCCTTTTCATTTCATGGCTGGACTGCTCCTTTCGTTTTGCAGTCTCAACAAGGCCTCGTCAGCCTCGAAGTCGGTGGTCACATCCAAATTACAAATCCCCTGACAGGGATGTATGCGACTTTCGGATTGCCTAGAATAACCGAGCGATATGCTTCTTCTTCATATTATCAACAAATGCATTCTTTTGGATTCGATCCTGTGGAGAGGAAGCATAAGGTTCTGAGCACACGTGTGATTATTATGGGAGGGCTCGATGGCAGGTTGATCATGGAGCCATGGGTGCTCACCCTGGGGACAGAGAAGTGGAGGCAGGTCGAAGGTTGTGCAGTTCATGATAAGAAGGGTCGCGAGGTCTGCTTCGATGGGGTGGTCTATTATATGGCTTGGAGTTGTTTGCATGGCATCCATGCGGATGATTCCCTGGTGGCGTTTGATGTTAGGACGGAGAGTTTTCGCATGGTTACAATTCCCGCCGAAGCTCACAGAGATATACACAGAGCCCTCCTTATTAAATTCGAGGAGCACGTAGCGATGGTGAATCGTAACAATGCTCTGTCTTGTGAGGAGATTATTATGTGGATCCTGGAGGACTTTGATCAGGAAATATGGAAGAAGAGAGTTTTCAGCTTGCCCTCATGTTGGAAGGAGATTGTCGCGAACCGCCGAGTTTTTCCAGTGGGTACGGTTCGTTCTGGTGAACTATTGTTCGCGGCTCGAACCTTATCAAAGCCTGTGTGCATGTTTTACTACAACTTGAAGACCAACGGCTTAAGGCGGAGTGAAATTTGCGGGTTGGATGATGAGTCTCCTGAATTTGGTGCTTTGACGTTTTTAGATCATGTCGAGAGTTTACTCTCGCCAAGAGGTCTTCCCTGTAGGAAATAGCTAGCATTCATTCTAGATTAATTCCATTAATCCTAGATTAAGGTTTGGATTTTTGTACTTTCAATTGATTACATTACTTGCAAATTCATTGATTACATTAGAAAAACAATACCTTTTGAAGAATTGTCGGTGCACTTTCCTAGTAAAATTCATTAACACTAATGTTTGCAATATTGAATGTGATTATACGGAGTTTTTTTTTTATTTTTTTTTTTTTTTTTTTTTTTATTGAAAATAAAAAGGAAAGCAAAATGAAAAAGTGCACGTGCCATTTGAGTTTTGATTTGAAAAAACATGCTGTGACCGCGTAGGAACTGATTGGTTTCCCTAATCCCGTATTAAAGTTTGGATCTTTGGGATGGCATGTGGAGATCTCGGCATCCGTAGGGTTTAACCAAGGCTGCGGAATGCATTCGCTTGAGCCCATTTCGCTTCTCTGATTCGATTGTTGGTGTCGGTTTTTACTTGCACACGAGTGTGATGAAAGTTGGAAGAACGGAATGATTTTTCGAAAACCGATTCTGTTGCTCCGATTTGAGTTTTGGGTTTTGGTGACGTGTCTCAATCTGTTCACTGCATGCATTTGGGTGATGGGATGAAATACAATTCGCCACTTTTTTTTTTTTTTTTTTTTTTTGGGGAGGGGGAGGGGGGTGGTTGATTTGATATTGACATTGTTCCAGAAGGTAACCACTTTGATGCTAATGGCAAGTCCCCGTGTCGAGTGCCCTTGAGTTCTCATTGACTGTCGGAGTGGGAATCTACATCAATTTGCTTTTGGAAAGATGCAGCTTTCCCCGGCTCCGCTGTTATTAGCCCGCCGAATTAACCCGGTTCGGGATGTTGTGTGGCTGTGTCTTACTCAAGATCGCAATTCTAGCAATGAGATTTTGGCGGGCCTTTGATAGAGTATGTCCCTACCTAGGAAACTCCAGTCTGGAGGTATAAATTGGATCCTCGTTGTCATTTGTTCAGAAATGTATGATCTTCTCGAATCTTTCGGTCGTCGGGACTCTTTCTAGAGATGCTGTTTATTCGAGAAAAGAAAAGTGGGTGTGGGATGCATTTCGTGAAAGATTTTTGATACTTAAGATGCGCATGTTGACTTGTTTAGGACATTACTGAGGAGAAATCTTGGGATCCCGAAAAAATAGTTTGTACATGTGGTATTTGTAGTGCTTCCGCTTTGCAGAGTTGCTTCTTATAGTTGACCTGGTTTTACGACTTTTCAGATGAAGCAAGAATCCTCGAAAATTGATAACGCTAATGAGACTGATGAAAACATCCATGGTCCAATAATTTGTCAGGAGATACGTGTGGCATCCTAAAATTTCATAACAATCCCTAGACACACTACAACCCATGAATAGGTGATGGAAGCGCCATCAGACTATATTATAGCCATTAGACCAACGGATTTCAATTAAACAAGGCCGAGCATTGAATGGACTGTTGTTTTGATTGGGAATATAGCATATGCTCATGAATGATCTAGGTTGCGCTAAAAGATGAATTGATGAGAAATTTTCTATTCATGGCCATATACTCTATGAGTTGGATTACCATCGATTAATATTACAAAATTTTATAGCCATGTTGATAATTGTAATTAAGTAAATATAAGTGGGGATTGAGGTGAATTATTAGGAGAAGGTGTGGGCTGATTTCTTAAGGCCCAAAACCGCCCAAAAACCAGCCCACAACCCCCCACCATTTGGTTGACCAAGGCCTGGCCCAAGCCCGGCCCATTAAGGCCACCTCTTTGCATGAAGAATTACAAGTGGCGAGAGGGACTCTACAAGTGTCCATTCCCATGCAAAACCTCATGATTACTAGCTAATCATGAGGGTGAAAGAATAAAAAGAGAGAGAGAGGAAGGCGGAATGGACGAGGCAGCAACTGAGAGAGAGAGAGAGAGAGAGAGAGAGAGAGAGAGAGAGTGTTTGTGAGAGGGAGGGAGACCGAGCGGGCGAGTGAGAGAGAATCCGAGAGAAAGAGAGGAGAGTTCGAGCGGGAGTGAGGGTGCTTCAGCGAGGAGGAAGGAGACCAGCCCCGCCGTGTGTGCGCCAGCCACCGTCATCGATGCCGCCTAGCTCCGCCGTCGATCGAGCCCGCCGAAGCCTTGAGTCGCCGTTTTGCTTGCTTGATTTCGTTGAACTTAAGGCAAGTAAAGTCCGTTAGCCTACATTTTGCTTGCTGTGGTTGAGTGAAGTGTAAATAGACTTGAGGATGCGTAAATTTGATGCTGGATGTTGAAGTTTCGAACTAGTAGGAGTAGTTCTTAAGGATTGGTAAACTGTTTTATGGAAACACAGCATAACCTCTGCTGATTCCGTGAATTTTATAAAATTATCCAGTCAAAATTTGATTTCGTATTTTTGATAAGATGACATCTTGAGGAGTAACATACAAAAATTTAAGAAGAAACGGACAAGTATTGGTCGGTGAAATGGTTTTTCTTTGAAAGTGTTAAATCTGAAAAATCGTTACCGAGGGTTAGGGGTGTTATAGTGAATGTAGCTCATGATCTATTACGAATCTGACTTTGAGTTCTTCGTGAAAATCTTTCCTCTAGGTCTTGACTATAACATATAAAATTTTACGAATTTTCTGAGTTGATTTAGGATTTATACCGAATTTATGAATAAAACTGTGCAATGGTGATGTCCTGAAATTTTAAAGCTGTGATGCATGGACTGTAGCGACTCGTACGAAGCTCTTTTGACATAGTGTTCTTCATGAAACCTTTTTTTCTAGATCTTGTTTATAACATTTTAAATTTTCAGAATTTATTAAGATCGTTTAGTAATTTTTCCAGAATTCTAATTAAAGGAGTGTATTCTATTTTATCCGAAAAATTGTTTTATTTTCAAGAAAAAATGAATTGCTCTATGAGATGTGATATATTGGGTTGTTATTTGTACTACATATGTGGTGACATTTAGCATATCATATGACATCAAAAAGCTGGTTTAAACCTTTGACATTATTGCATCAAATGCTAATTTGAAAATGAGATATATATGTGAATATACATTGTGATGTTGGTGATACTGTCAGACCCTTGAGTCGACGATGCCCCAGAAGTGTCGGGATACCCGGAGGTGTGTGCTGGAGGTTCCTCGTGATGCCAGTTAGGGTGCGAGATGCCCGAAGGTGTGTGCCGGATGCCCGGAGGTGTGTGTCGGAGGTTCCTCGCGATGCCAGGTTGGGTGCGAGCGATATGAGGGATGCAAACATTGGTCCCTAGAAGAAAAATGAGATCCTCTTGAAAATTAAAATTGAGATGAATGATGCGCATGTGTGTGTTCGTATGGTATGGTGCATGAATTGCCTATGAAATTGAGTTGGTACCATTTGACATTGAGAATGCGATCATAAAGGTATTGAATGGATCTCATGGGGATATATATGATTATATGGATGAGATGAATCATGCACATGTATGTGCATATGGCATGGAACATAAATTGCCTTAATGAATGAATCTCATGGATGATATGTGCATTACACATGATATCTTGGTTGTCTTGCTTGTTGCATTGTGTAGTTTGATGGATCTTTTACTTCTGAGTGGTTGTACTCACCCCTTTTGAGGACTAACATTTTAGATTAAGAGATGCCTCTGTCACTTGTCACACATGGTACTTTCTATGGCTTACCGTCCGACGTTGAGGTTGAGTGTTCGGAGCACCCTCGTGTTGGTGTTCATCCGAGTTCGAGTTTTAGTTATGTATGACGTGGGTCTACCTGACGGCCCCGTAGTCCAGGAGTTCCTGTCCGTGCATGTTCACTGCGACAAGGTTATGATGGGGATGCTGCCGTCACCACCAGCCGATGCACCGGGCTGAGTGTGATTGCGCGTGTGACTGGTAGAGTATGACACTTTTTGGATGGCCAACACTGGATGATGGATCGGTGTATATGATTGATGAGGAGTCGGGTTATTTTTGGTTATAGCCGAGCTTAGTAAAGCCTTGTCCTTTTGATGTACCGACTTGTGATGTCCATCAAAACTATGTAAATAAAAGTGTTTCGGCTCTTAACGTATGTATATATGAAAGGTTTAGTTAGTGTGAATTGCATTGTATTATTTAGTTTGAGTATGGGTTAGAGAGATGTTGAATATGCTTTCGTTATATGAACTATGCTGAGACCGATGGGGATAATATGAACCCCCGGGACATATGGACCCACTATAATTCAATGGTATCAGAGTGACATGTTATTAGGACAAAGGGAAAGGTAAGTGAACTGTGGCGACCCTAGCGGATCGGGGGCCGTGTCGAGGGGTGCCACAATACAGGATTTAACAGAGATCATTATCATTGATGAGAGTAATGGGAAGAGTTTTGAGGTAAAAAAAAAATTATGATCCTTGGCGTTTCATCTTATATATCTAGTGATGGTCTACCTTATGCTCCCAAGAACATTCCTCTTCCCGATGATAAATGGTGAGGGAAAGTGGGGAAGAGAGTGGCCATTACTGGCCATCATCAGGATAGG
The DNA here is from genome assembly GCA_014182575.1 of Eucalyptus decipiens. Classification (NCBI taxonomy): domain Eukaryota; kingdom Viridiplantae; phylum Streptophyta; class Magnoliopsida; order Myrtales; family Myrtaceae; genus Eucalyptus; species Eucalyptus decipiens. Next base: position 5,435,925 of record CM024615.1, on the reverse strand, counting down.
TACCTTTATCTTCCTAGGTGACTCCGTGTGTCTAAGAAGTTGACGTGTGAAAAGTATTGCTTTGCGAGTAAGCTTTCAGTTGAACGACATATCCGAACCAAATTCCTTGTTGTGGATATTGATGCCTTCTTCATAACTTTCATCTGGAAAGTGTCCTCGAGTAAACTGCCGTTGATACAATAATTTAACCTGAGAAAACTTATGGTTGTTTACTTAATTTTTATAGAATTTATTAGATCACCTAGTAACTCTTCAAAGTCAAATTGTTCTCTCTCACACGCATTCAATATTGTTCGTCTAGTTAACTTTGTTTTGTTCAATCACCAAGTTGTGAATCTCACTTTGTCCCTCCACTCGCTTGCACCCAAATTTTGCTTCATTTCAGTCAACAAAGTGATTTTTACTCATCATGACTTAGATCCTTTACCGATGTCGTCCAGCTCCTATAGAACCTATCACTTAAATACCCCTAGAAGGGGATAGGGCTAAGCGAAGCCCTCATTGCTGGAGGTTGGAAGTTCAAATTTGGCGACTCATTCACAGCTCATCCCACCTGCTCTTATTTGACGGTTGATGCTCCTTTTGCACCACATCAGTGGAGGTCCATTGTTGTTAAACAGTGCCTATAAGTAAATCTATGTGTAGGATCATGTGGACTCTTTCAAATTTCTGTATTTTTGCTCACCGTGGAACTTTTTCATTCTTAGCCCAGGCATTGCCATAAGGCATCCATTCTTTCCCGGACATAATGAAGAATTGCGGAGCATTTTGAGTCAGATTCTGATCCTGGAAGTTTGAGGTACAAGGCGCGAAATAGGATGTGCAGTAGCTTACTTGAACAAGCAGAGAAACTTGCTAGCCCATCTTGGCCTTGTGATCATTGTTGCAGTGAACCCAAGTTTTGCCGAGGTTGTTGTTGCATCCTACGTTGTAGCAGCTAGTAGATTGTGTGATTACATTAAATGCAAAGCATTGATTGATGGGAATCATATCTGTGGGTATATTGCTCTCTTGGACCGAGCTCGCCAAGCTTACATGGCTGGAATAGTAGGAGGGGTAATTGGGTTGGACGCCGAGTATCATTCCCCACATTGTGATGTGAAAACTGGGCTAATTCCCCCTATTACTAGATTGTTTGAGGCTTCTAAATCTATTGATTCTCCTGATGAACGTGAGAAAATTTTGAAACTTGCTTTCAACCTCCTATGCGGTTCTCAAAAAACAAGGGCCAAGACTGTGCTCGAACAAATCGATTCTGCTTTGACCAAGGTCCCGCTGATTTCGTCTTGTTTTTGCGTGCTTGTGTCTCTCACCTTCAAATTTTGCAGTATGAATTTTTGATATTTACGTCAGCTAAAATTTGCTCCTTGTGATGAAATTTCTGTAAGAGTTTTTCTTGATATGGACTAAATTAATTGATATTATAATTTACTGTTTTTACGGCTACCGTAAAACAGGGTTGGTCTAAGGTGAGATAGAAGGTTTCTTAATTAGTCTAATATGGGTCTGGCTAGTGTGGGCCGAGTTGAGCTGGCCCGTGATGAGGGGGCTGGAAACTCTATAAATAGTGCTCAAGTCTCTCCTCTAACCCTAATTCTCACATGTATCTTCACCTAAGGGCGTTTCCAGGTGATACGGAGGGCAATAGAGGAGAAGGACTTGATGCGTGGATCCCTTGATATATGTGGGTAATCCTTTTTATGCTTCCGCTTTATGTTCAATGGATCCCAAAACAGGTGCGTCAATTCTTTCTACTCAATCATGCATGTTCCTAGTCTAGTTATGGAGATCTTGGGGTTTACGCGATTTGCGTATAACATGTGGTATCAGAGCCTCCATAACCCTAGAACACGAACACAATTGATTTTGCCCTAATTTGTACGGATTTTGCCCTAATTAGTACAGATCTTGCCCTAATTTGTGATTTTCGAGACTTTTCGTTCAATAAAAATTAAATTAAATCACAAATTCGGACTGGGCTCGACGAGGCGAGCAAGAGGGTTGGCGGCGCGTCGCCGGGGGAGGCCGCACGCGCCCCCACGCGCGTCCACGCGCCGCCTGGGCGTCGAACGCGCGCCGCGCGTGAGATCCACGCGCCGCGCACTCAGGCAGCGCGTGTAGGCGCATGGAGGCTCCGATCGGCGCGTGGTTGGCGGCGTTGGACTCGTATGGTGATTTTCTATCTCGTGGTATATTTATTTTACATATTTGATAATTTTATGGATGTGAAAATACATACGGAACCCTAAATACGTGTATTTTTTGTGTATTTTTGCGTATTTTTCTTGTATTTTCTGTGATTTTGGAAATACAGGTGATGGGTTACTAGTATGTTATCACACAATCATTGTAAATGTGTGATTCATAAATAAAAATCAAACTTTATTGTGAACTAAAGCTGGCTTAATGAGATACAATTCATATGAGATTGTATTTGAATTATGTATTGAGCTGATAAGAAACAGTAAAGATTATGAAATTTTTGTTACTCAAGTATACTCCTTTACACACTGGTAATATTTGAATGATGGACAACTTAAGGACTTGTGACCAAACTGATTGTACTGATTAACACATTTGCTGAATGTGGGTAATGCATGTCAATTAAGTTACTGCATTGTACATGAACTCATCTGGTCACTTGTTAATGTCTATCGAGTTAAATAGTTTTTTATGGTAAGGGAGCATGGCAATATTTATGCAGAGCAATAGTATCTACTATTGAATTTTTTAGTTATTTGGTTCTCTGATTTGACTCAATTAATAGGCCACTGGTTAATTTAAAAATTGGCTAATAAATCAGTTGTTGGCTTTTGAGTCATGTTTTGCCATATGAAACTCATGAGTAACAAGCTTGTCAATCTGGAGTACCCTATATTGCTATTGATATTAACTTGTAAGGGATCATTTGGATCGGCATTCTTTTGATGTTGTTATAATAATCAGTAATCAGGGTGCACAAAAGGATGATTGCTTCTATGTTATGAGAAGTTTCTCGTGTTAATGTGATCGTTGATCTCATTGGAATCTATCTTTCAGGTTTGTTATATATAAATAAAGATTTTATTAATGAATAAAGCAATGTAATTAGCATGATATGTGATTTTGGTGATATGATGCCCCTATCACTAAAGTCAAAATCACATGTATATGGTATATGTGAGAAGTAAAGTTTATATCCCTGGTATGAGAGAATTTCAATGATTCAATTGAGTAGTGACCGCCAAAGTGGCACGCTTGATTGGGTTTGAGAAATTTCGGTCTCGTATGATGATTGGGATGTCTCTTGATCTAATGCGTGGTCATACTCCCAAAGGAGGTGATTGTGTATTAGTTCATGGAGGGATACATGATAGTGTGGTGGAGGAGTGACCGATCCTAATGGTTCATATGTCCAAAGGTGATGAATTCACGAAGATTGGAATATATTCTCATAACCCTTATCATGTGGGGAGTATACAACTGCATGTCATGTATTCTGCCCAAAGGTGATTATATGATTATGCATGTAACTCTCTGGATGTGTACTTGTACGTCAAGTTACACAGTACTCACATGATGCTAATTATATATATTGCTTGGTTTCAGTCACATTTTCTGTGATTAATAACTCCATTATTATTGAGGTTTTTACTGCTTCAAATTTTAAGTTATGGACATATGATTTGTTGCTTGAGAAATAAGCAATTGAATTTGTTTATTGTCCATGAAGCGTTCTATTTTGGAACACTTGAAAAGAGGTTTGCCTACAGACTGCACTGCTATAAGATGATGGAAGCCTTAGTTGCTTGAAATTATGTCTTGTTTGATATTGAAATTAGGACACATCTGCAAAGATTGTGTTTAAGTCCTAATGACCGAGATAAAGGTTTTAAAAGGTTGTCAGGCTTAACAGTGGCCGTGAGTATTTTGGCAAGTATGACAATGCGAAATTGCTTAAAGGGTCATTTGTCAAATACTTGGTAAATTCCGGGGTGGTAATTTAATTACTATACCTGAAAATTCTGACAAAAAGATTTGGCGAAAGGCATAAATGCACCATATTGAACATGGTGATGAGTATAATTAGTAAGACTAATTTATCTGGATTTTTGTAGGCTGATATTATGAAAGCAACTTTTTCACATACAAAATGTGTTTCTTATCAAAGTTGTTTCATAAACTTCTTTTGAGTTATACACTCGACATAAATTACTTGAATCATATTAAATTTAGAGGTGTTATGCAGAAGTGAGATTATCTAATCCAATATTAGATGCTTTGGAATTTAGATCCACTTGGAAGTATTTTGTATCTTATCTAGATTGTTAAAGGGGTATTGATTTTATGACCCTAAAGAAGGTGCAAAAATTATGGAATCACATACTCTAAAGTTTATAAAGATTGACGTAATTATAGAGGATAGCTGCTCTCAGACTATTAAAGATAATAGTATGATGGATGTTACTGTGTCTTTGTCTTTACCTATATAAACAATTGTGGTACAAACAATTGTGGTACAAACAATTGTGGAATCTCCTGTACCATAGACTAAACTTGTTGAGGTTTAAGGTACTATTCTTGATATAGTTTATAATGAAATTTCTTAAACCTCTCAAGTGCAGAATGAAGTGGTTGCAGCTTTATTAATGAGATTTGTTAGGGAAAGACGATCAGTTATATCATCATACTATATAGTCTATTTGTGAGAACATGATTACAATATCCACTACATGGTTGTTTTGGCAACTTATATAAATGTCGTTTCTTGTTCTCAATTAAGTATGTGATTAGATGCCATAAAAGGCGGTATACAATCTATGAAACATCATAGTGTTTGGAAACTAACTTACTCTGAAAGAGGGGTGGATTGTTTATAGTAAAGAAATAATTATTTCTTTAAATATTCTTTTAGAGTAAACGTGGTATTAATAATTTATTTTGATATAAAGTTACGCCAAATAGATACAAAATCTATATTGTGCAATTGGAGAATTTTGCAACAAATGTTTCAAGTGAACTTGTGTGTAGACTGAAAAATCTTATTTATAGTCTTGTTTCCAAACAATATTGTTAAAGTTTCATAATGTTATTATCTTGTTCAATTTGGAACAAAGTAATTCAGTATACTACAAGGTCGGTGGGAGGAAATTTATTTTTCTCATACTCTATGTACATGATTTTTGCTTACAAGTTGTGACCTTGAGATATCTTATACCCTTTGTACCGAGGTCTGTAAGGATTGTTTTTTGCGATATTATATTAGATTTTCTCGGAGGACATTTGCTGATTGTATATTGGAAATATTCAATATACATCATTGCAAGCCAGGAATTGCTCCGTTGTTAAGGGTGATGGACTAAATCTATCACATTGTCCTTATTTAGATATTGAGAAAATCTAATTAAATGGAGTACCTTGTGTCGTGCACTTAAAAGTATAATGTATGCTTTGATTTTGCACTAGATTAAATATCGCCTTTGCGATGGGACTTTTAGGCAGATATAAGTTGAATCCAAGACGCGATTTGAGTTGCTGCCAAAAGGTTTTAAGGTACTTAAAAGGACAAAAGAATATATGCTAATTTACAGACATGTTCAATTCTTGCAGTTAGTAGGGTATTTAGATGTAAACTTTGCTGGCTATTCTGATGACATACAATCAATAACAGAATACAGATTTATGTTAGTAGGAAGTGCAGTAAATAAAGTTCTATGTCATCTTCTACTATGTATGCAGTGTTAGTAACATTCTTTTAGGTTGTTACTTGGGCTATTAGGCTCCTAAACCTCATGACGGAGTTGATCGTTTTAACTTGATGGATAGACCCATACAGTTGAATTGAGATAACAGATTTGTAGTATTATTTATTTACTACAGAGGTCTCAAGGGGTCTAAATATATGGTGGTCAAATATTTTTTACCATAAAGAAACGGTACAGAAAGGTGACTTATAATATAATATATTTTCACAGATGATGCGATTACAGATCCACTAACTAAAGGCCTACGCCCGTGTGTATTTGAGTGACATGTCGTTAGCATGGGCTTAAGAGCATCATGAGATGCTGTTGTTTAGTGGGAGCTATTTTGGCTTTACTTTGATAAAGTTCTCATCTGTGGTTCGTTACACTTTGTAACGGTTTGATATGTATCAACTTTTGCATTCAATAAAATATTTTGAATGTGTTGTTATTATGTTGAATACATATTGATAAAGTCTCAAGGGATTGTATAAACCTTGAGTGAAGGCTAGGGGCATCCGGGCATTCGGTTATTAGCCTTGTGCATATGTCTTGTGATACATAAAGAAAGGTTAACCATAAGGACAAGACATATGTGGGTTCATTGGAACCATAAAGCATTCTCTAGTGGCACAAGTTTTTGTGACGCTTAAAGTTAAGAGAATGGTGACTGACAAATGGGATCTCTCTATGAGAGATGTTATCCATTTGACACACTACCATATTGAATCCATATCAATAAAGTTGAGAACATTCGTGACCATGGAAGGCTCTGTGTGTATACATGCAGTTACCGCCATGATTCGGTGTTTAAGACTTTATGGGATAGGATTGACTATTAAGAATTATCTCTGGACCAAATGTGCGCACATACAGTACGATTTCAATTAATGTAGTCCAAGTGGGAGAATGTAAGAGTTTTTCTTGATATGGACTAAATTAATTGATATTATAATTTACTGTTTTTACGGCTACCGTAAAACAGGGTTGGTCTAAGGTGAGATAGAAGGTTTCTTAATTAGTCTAATATGGGCTGGCTAGTGTGGGCCGAGTTGAGCCTGGCCCGTGATGAGGGGGACTGGCTGGAAACTCTATAAATAGTGCTCAAGTCTCTCCTCTAACCCTAATTCTCACATGTATCTTCACCTAAGGGGCGTTTCCAGTGATACGGAGGGCAATAGAGGAGAAGGACTTGTTGCGTGGATCCCCTTGATATATGTGGGTAATCCTTTTTATGCTTCCGCTTTATGTTCAATGGATCCCAAAACAGGTGCGTCAATTCTTTCTACTCAATCATGCATGTTCCTAGTCTAGTTATGGAGATCTTGGGGTTTACGCGATTTGCGTATAACAATTTCAACCATAGACGTCGGTTCAGGTTGTTCCCTTGCTCTCTTTTGGGAACTTTACTACATATCTCCACAGCTTTGGTTCTTGGATTTCTACAAACCGAAACAATCTACCTGTTTCATTCCTTTTTGTGGCAATATCATGATTAGGGAACGTACTATAAGTAGTTTCCCTAGGAAACAACTGGTCCCTTCAGGCATGCGTCTCGAAATGATTTAATGCATTTGTTATTCTTGTTGTCACTTTCAAACACATTTATGTCAACAAGTTATATACAGGTTGATGTTCACCTGGATGTTGGATGTAACATCCTTGATTTTAGGCCATGAGAATAAAGTATGAGGGTTGGTAAGCCCTAGCTTGGCTTGGATCGTGATGTCTTATTAATTGATATGTGGACACCGGATATATGCATTGAACATGAATCGGCCCTTTGACCATGAGGTTCGGTTGTGGATTGAACCGCTCCATCACAAACAAGAAGGATGATCATGGATCGGTTAGGTATGGGTAGGTTCATTGATTGCGGGTGATTATCGACCATGAACAATTGATGAGTCAATCCTGCTCGGTAGTAAACTGGTTGTGGATTAATCCCACATGACCAAGTGACAACCAAGGGTTGGTTATGGGAATCAATGGTATAAACCTTGAATAGAACAAGGCATGGCACATTCAACTTTGGAGACGGTCCACCTAATTGAGACCTGGTCATGAAACCTCAATTTTTAGGCATCTAATGGACCACTTCTAATTGGAAATGGTCATGAGCAAGTTCAAGAGGGCTACCAACTTAGTCGTGCTTTTTTGGCTAAAGTTCAGTATTAATTTTGGCATGAACTTCTATTCTCCTAGAACCATGGATCGTGTACAAATATAAACGACTTCTCCAGTGGGGCGACACCTTATGTTAATCTCATGAATTTTTTAGATGAATTTTGGACACAAATCAATTAATACGGGAATGAGTCATCGGACAAATGTCAAGAGATAATTGGGGGTTTTAGAATCTTCCATAACTTTTGACCATAGTCCATCCTTATCCACCAAGTGTCACACACCAATTGCAAGGGAGAAAGAGGAAACTTGCTTCTCAAGTAGCTTGACAAAAATATCTATGCCTCATTTAATTATTTTGGACTTTAGTTCATTAATGGTATGGATGAAATACCTACTTAGGCGTCCCCTAGAATTTTAGACCATCGTAACCCTAAAATATAGTCTTGGTGAGTAAAGTAATGGCTAACCAATTAAAAAAGGACATTAGGCATCAAATGAGCTTAGGTGTCCCCTTAGGTGCCATAGGCAATAACGAGCCTAGATTGAGACTTGAAGAACAAGCCAATAAGTGGACCAATCACAAGTGAATACCAAGCGACATAGGCACCAACTTCAGAGGATAGATAGGTCAACTCGCCTATTAGATGTAATCATGATCTAGAAGGAGCCATCCTCCCATTTTGAGGTTTGGCCATTCTCTCCTTTCCTCTCCCTTTCTCCCTTCTCTTTCGCACCCTCCTTACCAAGCCGCCCTAAGAACCATCCGGTTACTAAATGAGCATTTTGGAGTTAGGTCTAAAAAGTTGTAAGTAGACTTTCCTAACTCTTTGATATGACAATATACTACACGTATCAATCTTAGGATCTTGTCATTGTTTACTTGTATTGGCTCATATTGTTATTCTTGTTATGTTTGTTATTGCTTGTTCTTGTATCAAGTAAGTTTATGGTCTCATATAAGTGTCGAGCACATCTGGATGTCGAGGAAGGGTCTTGGCAATTTGGACGTGTGCTGAGGTAGGTGCACGACCCATACTTGATCCAGGGACAACATTAAGGTGTGCTGTTATTTGGGATAAGCATTAGGTCGATATTGAAGTTGGAGCGAACAATTCCAAGTAAAAGTTAATATTTGATTAAGGAATATGTGCCTTAAAAATCCTAAAATTTATCGTGAAAGTGTAATTGAGTGTTAAATTTGCAAAAAGTGCAATGAAGTCCTAAAACTTGTCAAATTGATGTAATTGAATTATTTTGTTAAATATTGTTCAACTTGGCTAATAGAAAAGGCTAATATTGTTTTTTTTCAGAAAAAAAAAACTTTCTCTCTCTTAAGTGGCAATGGCATGGCTAAAACATTAAACATTAAACTAAAACATCTGTTTAGCCCAAATGTGATTTTTAATACAAATTTATTTAAATTAAAATTAAAAAGTAAGCTAATAATAAAAAGAAAAAGAAGTTGAGGAAAAGGCACCGGTTGACGTTGCCTTTGCAACCCTTGTCACTACTGCCCCACCATCGTTGGGAAGGCTAAGATGGCGGGGGAATGGTTGGTGGGGGTTGCTAGGCCCTAGCTCTAGACCTGGATGAGAGTTGCGACCTTCGCCTAGATTGGATGAGGTTAGTCTTCCCTTGCCCAGTTCTAGCCAAGGACAACTAGTGGTAGTTGACCCCCCACCAACCATTCCCCGCCATTGCCAGGGCTTGTAATGGTGGGGTGGCGGTGACAAAGACTAACTTGATTTTGCATGGCTTACCAATAAAATTATTTGCTTTGAATTGAGGCCACCTATATAGGTCAAAGCTGTGAATTTTACTAGTTCATGGAGCTTACAAAGTATTTCATGAGCTTTCATATAGGGGTAAACATAACTTGTAATCAAGTTATAGCAAAGCAACTTTTCACTTAAATCTGATCTATGTGAATTTCCTACATTTCTTTGAGGAGTTGGATTTAATTAACAATCCTTTTTTTGCCCAAGAACTTTTAGTTTGTTATTAAATCAGAATTTAATCTAGGAACAAGGAAAGAGAGCTACAATAATTTATTTGGGGATAATACCATAAAAAATACTAGGCTAATACATCTACGACAAATGTATCGCAAACTAATTTTTTACCACGAAAAAATCCCAAATTGGTGCATCTGTGATAAATTTACTACAAATTAATTTTTTGACCACTAGAAGCCAAAAAATTGTACATTTAAGACCAATTGGATTAATACTTTAAAAAAATCACAAAATTGGTACAATTGTGACAAACAAAGAATAAAATTCTAAACCAGTATATCAGTCAATTGTCACCTATTATCCAACTCAGTAATTTGATAGTAAAATTTAACAAAATTAATAAAGGGTAAAATTGTCAAGGTATACTAATTTGGGATTTTTGTAGTTAAAAAAATAGTTTGTAGTAAATTTATCACATATGCACCAGTTTAAGATTTTTTGCTGTTTCTGGGGGTTGTGTTGTGTCTTGTGTTGCGCCCTTTCTATCCTTGCCTCTTGAGGCTTTTGCTCGGACCCCTTCCACTCTTTTGCTTGCATTGAGAGTGTAAGTTTTGGTGCCGTTTGTGTACATTTGTCCTTTGTCTATCAATATATTCTTACCTTACCAAAAAAAAAACTCCATTTACTTATAATTGTAAAGATTATTGTCACCTATTGATCCCTAAAAAAATTCAATTGAAATAACAACCTAAAAAGCAAATCGAGAAGTTAAATTGCTTTGACTTTGGGGTTGACTCTTATGGGTGGTTGGTCCAATATGTTGGTATTATTTTCTCAAAAATGCGTTTACACAAGAAACTTATCGAATCAAGTTTTTTGATTGACTAGGTTTCAAGATTGAAGTTATCAATCAAGACTTGATTGCAAGCGATGCTAGGTTTGACTAACAAGTACATTGGGGATTAAGATCCTACCTTCCACCATGAGATGCACGACAATGAGAAATGCATCTTTTAGAAGAATTTTGCTAGTATAATAGTTTTTGGGCTACTATGAGAATAAAGCTTACTGTGAGTTACAAATTCTTGAAGGAGTGAACTTTATAATGATTTATAATTATTTGTTATTTAATTTTATTATGATTTAGAACAAACTATTATTATCATAGTAAATTAATAACGTTCATCCAATTATTTCTTCCTTTAGAATTAGATGCAAGCCTTGACTTTAAGGAGCAAGCACCAAACCCACAAAGGCATGTTCCTCACCATCAATGATAGGCTCATTACTGGCTTCTATGCACAATCACAAAGGAGAAATCTCAAGGAGATTATCAAAAAAGTCCTAAAACCATTTCATTTATGCTAATTCTGTCCTTAACTTTTCAATTTGGTCAATTTAATTTTAAATTTTTTTAATGATTTACTAATGTAGTCATTTTAGTCAATTTTATTATGAAATCATTAAAATGACGTTGGCCATTTTACATGGCACAACTATCGTTGACTTGAACAATTTTTAAATATTTTCAAAATTTCAAAATTATTTAGTTATTCTTTTTCTTTTTCTTTTCCCACTATGACTAGTGAATGTCCCTAAGGCTCGCTAGCTCTTGCCAAGGGTCGTAGTCCTTGCCTAGATCTAGGCAAGGCAACCTCATCCATCGTTGCAATAGCGTTGCTCTTTTAGGCGAGAAAAGTATGACTGCCTAACTAGATTTTGGTTATATGAAGGACATGGCATGGATCTCATCTTATCAACACATTGATTGACTAGCCTTTAAAAGATAATTTTCTAGGTGTTTCCTCCAGTCCCCCAAAACAATTAAGAAATCTCTTAAGAATACATTGAGCAAGATCCTATGGTTGTGTTGATGAATCATTAAAAAAGGTTGTTGAACCACTTACAAATGGGTTGGCATGGATCTCATCTTATCTTGTACATGGCATGGATCTCATCTTATCTTGTCATCTTGATTGATGGTTTTTTTTTTTTTTTTTTTTCATTCTATGTCTCTTGATTTTTTAAATGTCCAAATGTAATTGTATTATGATTATCAAAAAGTTTATTTCGAACTGACAACACACTCTCTCTTTTTGTATATGAATAAAAGAGGACATGTAATGATGCGGGAGCATACTCAACCCATCACGCATCATGTAATGTATGTAAATGATAAACAGTAAATACGTATGAAGAGAGATAAATGTTTAAAAATACAAAGTTGTTTAGGAAAGAAGTACAAACGATTATAAGTTAACTAAGATTTACGTTTAACTTTGAAAAATAAGATAGTTATGGAATCACTTGACTATTTTCTTGATTATTTAAAGTAAGTTTTTGTCTATTTTATTAGACCTCATGATGGTTTTTACGCCAAATCTTAAGAAAAAAGAGGCATTGCATGTAACATAAAATTTCTTTTAATTTTTTAATAATTTTCTGAGATTGTTCTTTTTTCTTTTCTTTTATTCCTCTTTTCTTCTTCTTCTTCTAGTCAATGACCTTGCTAGCCTTGAGTGTGCCTTGCTAGCCCTTGGTGAGGTCAAGCCTCGCAATGGCCATCACCCTGTTAGAGGAGGAAGAATAGGAAAAAGAAAAAAAAAATGACGTAGTTGAGAAATTGTTTTTGGGAACATGAAATAACTATTTTTTACATCTTATTTCTGTTCCAAATTTTATTCCATGATCACTTTTCTATTTCTAAGAATAGAAAAATTAGTTGACGTTACTAAACGAATTTCTGTTCTTTTTCTGTTCCAAAAACAAAAGAATATAAATTTGAGAAATAGAAATGTTACCAAATGGACCCTTATTATTACCTAACATAAACTTAAGAAACATTATTATCATCCTACTAATCATTCTCTCATGAAACCTTTTCTCTTATTGATTTTCAATTCAAGTCAGTAGTTAATGTTGTTTTGATTATCTAGGAAGTCGTCTATCTTAATTGATACTCACATTGTCTATTATAAAGCAACAATTGGACAAATAACGACGTGAAAGTAATTTGCATTTGAATAAATTAAGATCCATTACCCATAATAGATAAAGGTAGAGTTTTTACATTCTTAAAACAATTTCTGAGCAAAAGAATACATTTAATTACTGCAGAAAATTTATATTTCTGGAATAGAAAAAGAATAGGAAGGTATATTGTATGATCCTCAAATTATTTTATGACATAGAATTTCTTTTAATCTTTTAATAATTTTCTGAGGTTGTTCTTTTTTCTTTTCTTTTCTTCCTCTTTTCTTATTTCTCCTCTAGCTGATGACCTTGCTAGCCTTGAGGGCACCTTGCCAACCCTTGGCAAGGTCAAGCCTTGCCATGGCCATTGCACCATAAGAGGAGGAGGAAGAAGAAGAAAAAAGAAAAAGAAAAAGAAAATGACTTAGTTGAGAAATTGTTTCGGGAACAAGAAATAACTATTTTTTATATCTTATTTCTATTCCAAATCTTATTTTCAAGAATAGAAAAATTAACTGACATTACTAAAAGATTTTCTATTCTTTTTTCTGTTTTGGGAAACAAAAGAAAAGAAATTTTGAGAAATGGAAACGTTAATAAATGAATCTTTGTTTTACCTAACATAAATTTAAGAAACATTACTTTCATCCTAATCATTCTCTCATGAAACCTTTTCTCTTATTGATTTTCAATTCAAGTCAATATATAATGCCGTTTCAATTATCTAGGAAGTTGTCTATCTTAATTGATAGTTGCAATGTCTATTTAAAACAACAATTGGACAAATAATGACATGAAAGGAATTTGCATCTGAATAAATTAAGATCCAATACCCATAATAGATAAAGCTAGAGTTTTCACATTGGAAGAGCTGAATTTTGTGCAACTTGATGTTGTAAAACTTGATATTACACGTTGGTTGAGAAATAGGTTAATTGGTATGGAGAGCGTGGCGTTCAAAGAATTGAGCATGATGAAAGAGAGATCTCAAGTTTTATAAATTATTCGAACATTCGAATATGATTTATATGTCGAATATGATTTATATGTCTTGTATCTACATTGTCAATAGTACCGGACGTTTGGTAAATAATAAAAGTTAAATACTGAACGTTAGTTAAAATATCTTAGGGAATAGAAAATAAATGAATATCATTTTTCCTTTTCTTTTTAATAAGAAATAACTTCACCATATAAGTTAATTCCAAAAAATGCAATGCCCTATTAATATATTAAAGTATTTAGTTAAACCGTTTATCTACAAGTCTATGATAATCACACATATTATCCACATTAGCGTTCTTTTTTTGTCTTGTCCGACTAAATTGTCGAAATATTTCGATATTATACGGTTGAAAGTAATTTGTAAAATTCAATTACAATGAAATTTAATATTCTCATAAAATTTCATGAATTAGCATATTATATTGTAGTTTTAAATTTTTAATTAATCTTGCCCTCAAAAAAGAAAAAAAGAAAAGAAAAAACTAGACCTAAGTTCCGAAGGACTTGGCGAGTCCTACTTCGAGTCAAGTTCCAACATAGTCAAGCGGTGGTTATTATTTGAATCTAATCTCATAGATTAAAGAAACATATCTCCTTTTCCTTATTCAAGAAACCCTCTCTCTCTCTCTCTCTCTCTCTCTCTCTGTCTGCAATCTCCTGCTCTCACAGCAAGAACTACGTATCTGAAGGTCCTGCGCTTTCCCAAAAGGAGGATCAGGTTTCTTTTAGTTTTCCCACGTAATGTTTCATAAATTCGGAAACTGGGTTCCGCATTGTTGCTTCGTTTAGCGTAGTTTTGATTCGTTGTTTTCAGTACACGAGCTCTTGTTGGTCGTTGACGTTTCAAGCAACTTCTCTGGCATTGTGTTGTGGTCAAGCTTCCGGGACGTTGAACAATGTCGATCACGTATTTTTCCTTTTGGGCTAGTTTCACTAGGGCGCTACATGTCCTTTTGCATGTTGGCGATTGACTTGATATTCGTTGTTATGAACATAATACCGGATGGATTGCAAAGTGCCGCGATTTCGATAAATTTATGAACTTTCCTGTTTTTGGGGTCTTGACTGATCTTTGCTGGTCTTCAACAGGTGAATTGATGATAATGTGTTGATAGACTGATATTCTTTTCTTGGCCTGTACCGTGACTAATAACTTGTGGTGTTTAGGGGGATTTCATTCATTGGCACAAATAATATCATAAATAATTAGGAAGGAAGAACTTAAAAAGTAGTTCATTAGTTTTAAGGAAATCCCTTGGGAAAAATAATATACAAGTTGTTGAACCATTTAGCAGATCCATGCGTTTGTAGTTGATGGAATAGGCTCGTAGATGATAGTATGAGCCTTTCTGTGTGAGACATATGGATTTTGCGATTTGATTTTTTTTTTTTTTTTTTTTGGTTCAACGCTTCGATTTCTTGAATACTAAGATTTTGGGCCCAAATGCACAGCTCAAGTTACCAAATTAAAATGTGTAAGAGCCTCTTATCTTTGAAATTTCGGGCCTATTGGTCTCAGAGCAGGGCCTTGAATGGATCAGGGACATATTTATACATTTGCAGTTTCCTAATTTAGGTTGGTATCCCAATATAGCACCCATTTTTTTTTTTTTTTTTGGTGACCGAGGATCCACCGGATATATATAGTACCCATTTTTGTGATTGAGTAATGCTAAATTTATGAAAATTGATCTTCTAGATAAAAAATTTCATTAGAGAATGTTGTACTAACATGATAAATTGTAAATAGACAATGAAATAAGTCGGTCCTACTTGACATTCAATAGTAGCCCGCCACATCAATGAATATATAAAAGTTTGTTGACTACTCTTTTTGGTGTCGTGGTTTTTCTACTTCCTTTTTTAGTTAAAGTACTCCTCAACACAATAACCTGATTATATTGCCCTTTGTTAATCGCACTTTTCAGCATCCATCTTCCGCCACCGTTCTAAGAAAGAGTTGTTTCATTTTCTCTTGGTCGTGTCCCCTTTTTAATTAGATTCTTTTTATTTATTTTATGGGTCCCATGTTCGCTTTACTTGTCTCGTTCCTTCTCTCCGATAGAGTTCACTCTCAAGTAACCATTCAACCTACTAGGCCCCAAAAGGGGTCTTGAGAGGAGAGGTGGGCCACAACGGTTATAAAGCAGGTCAGCGGGCTTCTCCCAAGCGATGTGGGATAGCTAGGATCCTATTAGCATGCACCCGGATCCACCTTAACCTGGCTTTGATGCCAATTTGGGGGTCTCATCCCCAAAAGACATCTCGAGAGGAGAGGTAGGCCGCAGCAGTTATAAAGCAGGTCAGCGGCCTTCTCCCAAGCGATGTGGGACAGCTAGGATCCCCTTAGCATGCACCTAATGTCGAATATATTTATATAATATAATGCACATTTTTTTTTATATAAATGACATATCGGTGCAAATAAACTTAAGAGTTCACAAATGGAGATGATAAAAATCTCTCGTGACACTCTTGTCTACTTTAATTTTATTTCCTTTTTATCCCCTCTCTTTTTTAATTATTTTAT
This sequence comes from Eucalyptus decipiens, assembly GCA_014182575.1. Classification (NCBI taxonomy): domain Eukaryota; kingdom Viridiplantae; phylum Streptophyta; class Magnoliopsida; order Myrtales; family Myrtaceae; genus Eucalyptus; species Eucalyptus decipiens. The sequence continues at coordinate 5,419,609 of CM024615.1, read as the reverse complement.
TTTTGTTTCTTTTTTTCTCCTTCCATCATTTTGTTATAAAATTTTATTCAATAGTAAATTGTACGAATATACCTAAAATACTAAAATACCTAATATATGTAATTTATAAATATACATTTATATTTATATTATTGAATTTATATTAAAAGATAGAATTTAAGTCGAATATATAAATAAAAATAGATTAAATTAAAAAAATAAATTGTTATTTTTTGTTATTTTGAATTGAGCTCAACATGGAACAAGCGGAGTAAAGGACCTTAGTGGGCCAAGATTTGGGCCTAGTGGGCCATGGTTAGGGCTGATAGAGCTGAGGATGTATACATGAGGCCCCGTTTAGGTAAAAAAAATATTTGTACGTCGGCGAGAAGTCTTGATCGATTGTGTTTGATTTAATTTAGGAATTTATGCACAAACATAGGATTAACCTTAACTTTTTTTTTTCCTTCAGATTGTTAGAATGGATGTTCCACCCGTGGCATGATATGGGACTATCGCTTGTATTGAGGTGTCTTTTCACGATGTTTACGACCCCAACATTGAAATGACCTACACCCGGTTTGAAACCACAATATGGATGGATGATGGGCGTGTCAATTGGATCCCTTTGCGGTTTGAGGCTTGGTTCATTAACTATGAAAGAGAGTTGTTCGGACCTCTTCGGTCTAGCAATGGTGGGCCTATGGCACGGTATGGGACTATCGCTTATATTGAGGGGTCTTTTCACAATGTTTACGACCCCAACATTGAAATGACCTACTCTTGGTACGAATCCATATTATGGATGGACGATGGGCGTGTTGACTGGATCCCCATGCGGTTTAAGGCTTGGTTCATTAACTATGAAGGAGAGCTATTCGGACCTCTTCGATTCGGTGATGGTGGGCCTAGAGCTGGAGTGGGTGGTGCTTAGAGCACCTAGTTCGTATGGAAACTGATGATATTTTGTTTTTTGAGCGGCATGGCTTACTCAAGAATCACTTGACTATTATCTTGATTATTTAAAGTAAATTTTTGTTTGTTTTATTAGACCTCGTGGTGGTGTATACGATACATCTTAAGAAAAAAATCCCTCTAAGTACTTTAAGACATTTGAAATGCTTGGTAGGTTGGCTTTGGAAATATGAGACATATGGATTTGCACTTTGATTTATTTTTGCTTTTTTTTTTTTTTTAGTTCCACGCTTTGAATTCTTGAATACTAAGATTTTTAGCCCAAATACACAGCTCAAGTTACCAAATTAAAATGTGCAAGAGCCTCTTATCTTTGAACTTTTGGGCCTATTGGTTTCAGAGCAGGGCCTTGAACGGATCCGAGCCATATTTATACAACTGCAGTTTCCCCATTTAGGTTGGTATCCCAGTATAGTACCCATTTTTGCGATTGAGTAATGCTAAATTTACTAAAATTGATCTTCTAGATAAAAAATTATATAAGAGAGTGTTGTACTAACACGGTAAATTGCAAATAGACAATGAAATAAGTCGGTCATACTCCACATTCAATAATAGCCTACCACATCCATGAATATGTAAAAGTTTGTTGGCCACTCTTTTTGGTGTCGTGGTTTTTCTACTTCCTTTTTGGTTGAAATACTCCTCAACACAATACCCTGACTATATCGCCCTTCGTGAATCCCACTCTTCGTCATTCATCTTCCACCATCGTTATAAGAAAGTGTCGTTTCATTTTTTCTTGGTGGTGTCCCTCTTTTAATAAGATTTTTATTTTTATTTTTTTATGGGTCCTATGTTCTAGGATCCTCTCAATAAATAACTTTTCACCTCTTAAGGTAGGCTTTTCAAATTATGAAGTCTCTAGTGTCATCCTTGCAGAGTTTTGAATTCTTTTAATTTCCTTTCTTTGATGGCTTTTTTTGCTCTGAATAGAGTTGAATATGTGTATTGGATAGAAGGTTTGTCACAATAATTTTATTGACTTGAGACATAATTCTTATACGATGATCTACTTGCCGTTGTTTCTCTTTGCTTTCGAACAATCAACACATTGCATTTTGAGACTCTAAAAACATAGTTGATCTATGAGTTATTGAAACATTTTGTTGAGAAAATGATGGACTTTTCCTCAATTCCAATGCACAGGCAAGTGGACTATCAAGATGCTTGGGTAAATGAGTTATATTAGAGAAATCGCACATCGGAGAACTGGTATGGTGTTGAGCAGTTAATATTTCCTAGTTGACCCATAAAACACTAACTTAAGCTTTTGAGTGAAGATGAGTCTAACTAGATATATTGATGAGCTTGGATTTAGATTCTCTCTTGACAATTTTCCTAGGTGAAGGTATTAGACTTTTGCTACGTGCTCCCAACAAATGATATCAGAGCTGATGGTTGCGATGTCCGGGTAGGTAGGACATTGTGGTCTAGCAACACGAGCTTGTGAGTATGAAGTTGGGCAAAAAGGATACCTGAATTAAGGGGGAGCAGACCTAACACTAAACTCACACGTGAGGGGAAGATTGTTAGGATGCACATGTGAGTGAGTTATGTTAGAGAAATCTCACTTGGCCCATAACTCAAAACTTTTAAGTGAAGATGGATCCAACTAAATATTGATAGGACATGCTCGAATTTAGACTCTCTCTTGACAATCTCCTTAGGTGAAAGTATCAAACTTCTACTGTGCACTCCCAACATGGACTTCTTGGTTTTGGATATAAGGTTATTTAAGCACAACCAACAGTTTTGGTTTATGAGTTGGTGTTTGGTCTCAAAGTAAAAAGTCCAACATGGACTCGTTCAACATCCTCAAAGAAAGGAAAATAGATTAAAAAAAAAAAAAAAGGAAAATTTTCCTTTCTGTGTTGAAGTTTGCTTCAGAAAGGGTTCTCTTCATCTTGTTTGAGATAGAACATATATAGGGGCGCAAGAAAGAAAATAGTTGTTGATATGAGCATTAAAGTGCGATTGTTCTAGCGAGTGCTTGGTGGGTTTTTGTTCATGCATTTACACCAAGAAGATTTAGTGTTGAAGCCAAATTAAATCTCGCGAGTCAAGATTTGTTAATTCTTTCGTGAGATTGAGAGATTATTTCATGATAAATTATAAGGCTAAATGCCACATGCGTTATTGGATATAATTATACTTTGGGAAATACTGAGAATGTTTGAGTGACTCGAGTGTGTAATCTCCGTTGTATGCTTGGTCTACAATAAAATTCGTTGCTATTCAGTTCGTGGACATAAGTCATTATGACTGAATCACATAAATCTAATATCAAATTTATTTTCTTATTCTATCTATTTTATTGTTTGATCGCTCACTTTCCACAACAGTTTGCATGGGCTACATCTCTTTATTTTATTAACTTGAAGCCTGTCTGCTTCAAGGAGAGAGACCGAATTGCAGCATCCTCCCTTTATAGCTTGTAAATTCGGTACTTGACATCATACATGATAAGATTGCATGAGTAATAGATGGTTACCAATGCAATATAACATTTACTTCTTGCCATGAGAGATTTGACTCTTGCTCAAAGGCTTGCACCTCAACACTCACCAGGATAGATTACATCTTAAAACTATATTCATTAAGTAGCAAAAATCCTTGGTCAGAGTATTGTCAGCATCACTTTACAAAATCAAATTTATGGGAGATTACCAATGTGGTTATGCTCTTGTCTAATAGTGATCCTTTAACTAAACTAGTTCGCTTGCTTTTGTGGACCTACAAGATTTTTCTAATGTTCTATATTATTCTAAAGGATGTGATATGACCTTGTTGATATTGCCAAGCCAATGTGGGGAGGAATTGGGGAAATCTGCGGAGTAGGCAATACATTTTAATTTTACTAGCAATACTACTCTTTCATGCTCTTTCTTATAGATAAAACTTTAATGAGTGAACTCAAAGGTATTGATAGTAAATTGTACAAAATTGTCCTACATTTCTAATGAAGTTCTGTGCTTTGGCAGTACAAGTCATATTGTCCCAAAAAGATATCTAAACGGATCGCTAATCCAAGACTAAAATAGTGTTGGGAGGACTCTACTAACCAAACAAAACTATAAAATTGTCAACCGAGACGTTTCTTTTTTTTTTTCTTTTATAAAAAATCTAAAGAATTCTACTTACTTTATACATTGTACAATACTTAAGTCATCGAATCAAACATTGGCTAAGATTAAGGCTAAGATTAAGAAAAGAAAAGACTAATAAAAGTTTCAAATGATTTCATCAACATTAGTGCTCTCTATCGAAGAAAACATTTTAATTATCCGTTTTGAAACTCTATAGTAATAAATTAATGTAGTAGTAAAAAGAATACCATACTACATTTAAAATTCAGATGATTTAGCTTAACCATATGAATGGTCCCACATTATTGGTTAATAGAGAATCAAGTGGATTTACCAATGAATCGTGAAAGTTATGGCTCTTAAATGTTATTTCTTAATTAATTAACTTATTTTATTCAAAAGTAGTTCACAGGGTCATGTATTTGTTACTTTGTGCTAGTTATAATAAGAAAAAAAGGGTGCGACTAGCCTCTTGAAAAATGGTTACGCAGTACGAAACGATGCCTCATTGAGGTCCTAATTCTTCACTTAGCAAAACAAGGCTGTGATGAAAATAAAAACAAGCTACGCTTGTTGACAAAAGTGAATGAGAAAAGGATTTCGTCCTGTTGTCGATAGAGATGAACGAGAATGACAAAGAGGAAGAAGGAAGCCAGATTAAGGATTTGGCTGTTTTAGGGTTTGGGATCCTGACTCCCAGTTCTCAGTTTCTGGTTCCCGGTTTGGGTTCATTTCTCAATTTCGGTTCCCGGTTCTGAATCTGGCTTTTGGTCCCGATTCCGATTCCTATGGGACTGGGAACCAGCAGTTCCTTACAAATGGAACGGAGAACTTACCCATCCCTCCATAGAATTGGGAATTGAGCAGCTTTGGTTCTTCGATTCTTTGATTCCTAGTTATACCTAGAACCATGCTCACCCCTAACTCCTGGTCGAATAGATGCAAACTCAATAGCTAAATCAGTAGCAATAACCAAAGCGGCAAAAATAAGTGGATTCATAATAAGTTCCTCACAAAAAGAAATGGTTAATGATGCAATCATCCAATGAATTATGACTTAATTATTCCATCACTTAAATTCATTCAGACAAAGTAATCAACAACTCCGAATTAGAGTAATGGAACAATATCATTGAATCATCCGAACTACCTTTATATCTCTTTTTTAGTTCTTATTGAAGAGATTTTTGTTCTTCCATTTCTTTGTTCCGAACCATTAGTTGAATTATTCATTCTTTTTATTGATTTTGTATTTTTAGTTATTCAGTTCACAGTCACAGACAAAAGGGAAAGACTTCTATTGAAATCCCTATCTAAATTCATAATTCATAATAGTGTAGAGAAGATTAGATTAGATCTATTTTTCGTTCATAGATAAGTAGCAATATCTAATATCACATATAAATGGGTTTATTTCATATTGTAAGCCAATTATTTGTTATTAGATTAAATCAGATTTGGAATTATTTTTATTTTTATTTTTCACACATAACATCCAAGAGTTGGATTCCAACCATTCCATTATGTATACCCTATTTGTACCCACCCATATCAAGTAATTCATGATGAATCACGTCAATTTTACTCTTCCTTTTATTTATTACTGTTTTGCATATATACAATCTACATGGACAAATTTGTTAGGTCAGATAATTGAATAGCATAGGTAGAAATATTAGTAATTCATTGATGTAAAAGTAAAAGTTCGTACCATTTTTAATTCCTATATATTTATAATTATTTTATTTTTTTCCATATATAATCTATATAGACTTATTATTATTATTTTCCTTATTAAATAAAATAGTAATTGAATATATTTATTGGGGGTAGGCATTATACAAATTCAATGGGCCAAGCAGGAATTTTAGAAAAATAATATTGTCATGACCTAACCCTTTCTGAGTAGTGAATAAGAATTAGGTTTAAGGGACATCAATCAAATTTGGGCTAACGGCCTTTCATTGACTCAGGCTCTCCCAAGCTCATATCTTGCATGACGTCAGGCATTTAAATTTTATATTATTTAAGCCTATGCAAATTTTGACTAAGGGGTCGCCATTAACCTTGTCAATCTAGCCTTTTTGTGGTCGACTAAAAATCTAGTAAGATAGAGGAGGATATCTTACTATTTATGCAATTGGAGATTTTAGATTTAGGAACGTGATTACGTTTTCCCTAAGGCTAATGTCATTTCGGTACCTGACTTGCTCTTGTGCTAATTAACGCCATAACAGCCTATCTGAAAGAAATTCAAGGTTTGTCCTAACTATTCTAAAGCATGAAAATAATACCCAAAATATTGAAACGCGCAATCAATTATAATTGTAAAGAAAATGCACACAAGCATCCTAATATTGTCCCTAAGAATAATAAAGAAAATTTAAAACAAAGAACCCTATTGTAAAGCCCTAAGGCTTATCTAATTTTTGGGATTCAATTTCTAAGGGTTTCTAATCTTTTTGAATGTTTATGATTTTTTAGAATTTTGTCAATTTTTTTTTTCATTTTCTAGATTTTCAGATTATTTAATGATTTTTTGAAATTCTATTTTTTATTGATTTTCTAATTTTATAAATTTTTATTATTTCCTAAAATTTTCAAAAGTTTCAACATTTTTTGAATTTTTATTTTAAAAATATTTTTGATTTTTTGAATTATTAATATTGTTATTATAATATTTGGGAACGGGTCTGGACTAGATATACCCGATCCAACCTGTTGACCCGACTTGTCGACCTAGATTTGACGGAATAAAAAATTAATTTCTTTTTTTTTTTTTGTATTTTTTATATTTTAATGAATATTCAGTGGTCGCCCTCTCCGAAAATTGATAGGCGTCTCTCCTCCTTCTGTTATGCAAACAAGATCCTCTTCAGGCGAGCATCCTTCCCGTGAAGCTGTTCCTCGGCGACCAGCTCCTATCTCCAACTCTCTCTCTCTCTCTCTCTCTCTCTCTCTCTCTGTGTCTCTGCGAGCTCTCTCACCATTTTTTTTTCCTTTTGCCAAAACCGTCGATCCTTCTTTCTATTATTTTTCTCGCACGCCAGCTTGCACGGTTCGCTTCTAGAAGGTGCTGGCTAAGCTCTCGTCACATCTTTGTCGCGCCCTCTTCGCTCACCGAGGCACGCTAGGCCTTTCTTCCTTCCCGCGTCATGCCGGGTGACGGAAGAGAGAGACGTTGGGGCTGGCCTTTCTTTTGTTTGGTTCTATCATGGGCCAAGCCAAAAAAAAAAAAAAAAAAACAACAAAAAAGAAGATGGGCTAAATAAAAATAAAGAAAGCTATATTAAAAAATGAGTTAATCGTGACCCTCCATGGATTCGCCTCTATAAGTTGTGGCTAAAGTTGTTAAAATAAGAGCTCCAATACCTCTTTTATATACTTCAGGGAACATGACAGGTATAGGAGCCACTAAATGTACTAAAGAAACAATAAAAACAACTACCAATTTATCGGCTAATATATTTTCAATAAGTCTAAAACTAAATGATAAAGTTTTGTGAAAAAGGATTGGAGTTCGTTGAATGTATTTACTGAAATAACTTGATTGTTTTTTTTTTTTTTGGGTAAGATTTGCATAAAAATATGCCACTAACATGAGTAAAGTTAAAGCAATGGTAGTATTTATATCATTCGTGGGTGCAGCCCCATGAGGTAACTCTATGATTTTTTTACAGTGTAAGAGCACTTGATCAATTCGAAACAAAAATAAATAGAAACGTGGTTCCAATAAAAGATAACTATGGACCATATTCATCTCTAATTTGGGTCTTGCTAATGTCTCATATGAATTCAATGACATATTTGAAAAAATTCTTACTATCATTCTGAATGGTTTGTGGATTCCAAACATCCATACTAGTCAACCTAATAAGATAGCAATTACAACCCAAGATATAATAAGGACTTGGCCATGAACTTGAAATCCTCCTATTTGCCAATAGAAATGTTGGCCTAATTTCGCACCTGATATCATATTATCCTTTTGGTGTGTTGCTAGAACATGATAAAACATTCATATTGCCCTATGATAGAAATACAACTTTCAAGGGAATTATTTTGATCCAACCATCTCTTTTTCGACTTGCTTAGTTGAATTATATTTTGGATGCAACTAATCACATGATATCTAGAGTAATTTGGATCTCTTTTATAAGATTCAAGAGTTTCAATCGATTCCAGAAATTTATGAAGTTCAAAAAAAAAAAAAAAATTATTGATCTTATTATTACTCAAGGAGCATCATCATTTGCTGTAATCAAAATATTTGCAAGATCCAAGTCGCAACTTGAATTGATTAAACAAATTGTTGGAATTCCCAAAGTGATATAGTTTCAAAGAGCCGTATATTCTTCTTGTTGATCAACAATAATTACAATATGTTCAAAAGTCTATTTGGAATATTCCAAAAATTGCTCATCAAGATTACATAATAGGAAGGGAGCCTTATTATGGTAGGATGTTGAAAAGGAAGAAATATAAATAAGAACTAGTCCTACTTATGAAGAATAATAGGATATAATTCTAGTGACTACCTAAATTAGAGGAATTCAATAAATCAGGAAAGCTTCTAATTTGCAGGTGATAACCAATTGGGCAAGATTCCTAATTTGGGTAGAGGTCTACCACTATAAATAGAAGGATTGGATTGAGATTTAAAGAACACGAGAAAATATTCCAAAAAGATCACAAGAGTCTTTAGTAACGTGAGTAAACACGAGAATTCTTGAGAATTTTTAAGAGATTATGTGTTTTGTGGCATTTGTGAGGATTTATTATAAGAGAAACACCATGAGAGTGTTAATGTAATCCTTCGATTATAGTGGAGAGTTCCTAATTAGTGTCTCGTGGTTTTTCCCATCTTGAGTTTTCCATGTAAAATTTTTTCTAGTGTATCGTTCTTATTTTAACTCATCTACTGTATTATTTACGTTTCACTGTTGATACCTAAATTTTTGCCCAAAAATCAATTCCAAAAAAAAAAAAAATGGAAACTTGTTTTTCCACAAAAATATTTCATGTCAAATTTTTGCATATAGATTATATAGGTGTTTAGTGTAGTTTTTTTTTTTTTTTTTAAATGGAAGATGTTTTTCCTTAAATAAAAAAAGAAAAAAAGTTGGGGCCAATAGTCTAAATGTGACTAGCCAAGCCCAGGAGATCAGATTGGAATTAAAATGGTAAAATTGGGGACAAAATGCAATTTCTAAAAGTTGAGCGACCAATTCGCAAATTTTGTAAAATTTCACCCAAGCCCTTAAATCATCATCTTGGTCCCCAATTGAGTTGAAATTGAACTTGAGTTAGGTATAACTAATCGAATCGGACAAAAAGGACCAAATTACATTGAATTAGGTATTCTCGGGCAAGAAAATGGCCAACTTTGAGCGACTCTCTTGCAAACTTGGGTGGAGACAATTACGAAAAATGGTCAAGATCTTAAACTACTATACATGAGCTTGCTAATTGATCAAAAACCACAACCAAATTGATGGATTAAAGCATTCAAACTAGCTACCAAAACCTAGTCCACAGTTAAGTCTTAATTCGAAGTTGCTAAGTAGGCATATTGGTGGCACCACCATATCCCACTCAGCCGCCCAATTAGCTTGATCTTTGCACATGATGGAAGACCATTATTAGTAGTACAAGTGGACAAAAATTGGTCAGAGATAAGCTGCTGAAAGCATGGGAAAATCGCAGAAAAATCTGCACACTCAACAAAAGCTGCAGAAGTTTAAAATTTTGGTTAAGTCAGAAAGTTGTTGAAGTAGCCCTATTGACAGGCTTGGTAGGTGGACAAAAGACCAACCAAAAACCCCTTAATTCAAGGGATAAGATCACTGAAGCAAGATCTTTCAGAGCATGAAAGGAAAGAGACAAGAAGGAGAGGGAGGGAGCTCACGGTCGTTCTCCAAAAACACCTCCAGAAGCAACTCAAGAAAGAAAAAACCTAGATATTCCAGACCGACCTTGGCAGAGAAAAGTGAAATTTTCACAATTTTACGGCCAAAATTAACCAAAACCTTCAACTAGAGAGTGAAAAGTCACTCAAATAGCTTTCCAACCATAGGTCGTACATCCCAAATGAAGATCGGGAAGACATCCTAAAGCCCCCCAAAACAGTACCCTCTTGGCGAGCCAAGAAATTCTGAAAATTTTTCTAAAGTGTTGAGCCCGGTTGGTTGCGAGTGAGAAAAAAAGAGTGTTTTGGAGCAAATTGAGAGATAAACGAGGAAATAAATGACTTACAACCTAAACTAGAATACATATAGTTTGGTTGGGTTTTAAGTTTTCAAAAAGACGTTTGGAAGTCTAATTTTGGAGGTTAACGAAAACCTTCGCTGTCATTTTTTTCTTCTGCAGATCTCACTTTCAGTTTGAAGGAACCAACTTCCACGTGCTTCCAAAGAACAATTTCTTGGTTTCCTTGACTAAGAGTCACTTGCAAAAGAAACTAGGAAGCAAGATAAGCATCCTAGATTTATTTTTGTTTGAGTTTGAACATGCTTTGATCATGAAAATCAAGAGGAAAACTAGTCCGGAAAACTGATTTCTAAAGTTGAAATTTTTTCAATAGCCTTTTCAATGGCCCTACATGCTTGACTTGTTACTTCCCTTTGCATGCGTTTTTTTTTTTTCTTCATGAGCTTGATAAATGTTATATGGGAGTACAAATGATGCATAGGACAACCCGGTTTAGTCTTTAAATTTCCTTGTGAACCATTAGATTGTCTATAACTTGAGCCAAAAACCAAGCCAATCCACATTTAGACATGGTTGGCTAGCATAGATCATGCATGTATGCTTCTTGGAGAGTTCATTTTGATGTATCCGGTTGGTCATTCTCTGTGATGTTTGTTCCATTTGAAAGCTCATGCTATTTACCTTCACTCAGATCAAGTAATGTTTCCCTTAGATCTCGTATGTGATGAGTGTCAGGGCTTTTTATGGGCATGCAACTTGTTTGCTTGACTTGGGTTCAAACCCAGATTTGCAAAATTAGCTCAAACCCGCATATTTGAGATCGATTTCAACTTAGTTCTTTTGTGTTTTAAGTTATGATTTCTATTTAATCTTGCTTCTTGCATGTGTTAGTATAATCTTGATACTTTAGTTCCACGTGAGATTGCTTATGGATTGAGATTGAAGGCCTACAAACATGGCCCAAGCAAGCTAGTTTGTGGTGATTTGATGCATACCAAGTGTTTGACGAGATACACAAACCAAGTTTCGATCTTGAAATGGTAGATTTGAGCTTGATTCTTGTTATATTCATGTACTAGACAGTTCCATATAAGTATAAATAAACATATATTGGTTTAGGGAATTATTTTTAAATAAAAATTAAAAAATATGAAAATTTCAAAAAAAATATAAAAATGATGGATGGTATGAAATTAAAGCAAAAATGACATCTAGGAGATTTTCCTAATTTTATAAGGTCATTTTTCCTAATTTAATGCTATTTTGGTATTTTATAATCATTTTTGTAAATAATCCATGTTGCATAGATTAAAATTATTTAGAGTAGTTTCATGCATTTAGAGTAATTTCATACACATTTAAATTATTATTTTGCTCATGGGGGTCTTGTCTTGGGGCATGATAACAAGGCCATGTAATATTATCTACCCGACTTGTATCGGATTTTTCTTTTTCGCATTTATTTTCAAGTCATTTCAATTTCTTGGATGTTTACTTATGCACCGCTTTTCATTAATTTGAGTGTAAATTTCTCTTCTAAATTACCTTAGGATTAGTCTAGATATTGAAGAAAACAAATCTACAAAAACATTTGCATGGATGTTTAGCGGTTTTATAAGGATTATAATTGGTAATTAAGATTATGTGGCAATTTAGATAAACAACCTTCCAAGTTAGTGATACTGTAATGGTGCTAATAGAAACATTGGCATAAACAAGTTCCCGATCCTAGAAATCGCTGATTGCGTAAAAATCGAGACAACACTTCCGCGTCTTGATTGGTTTCTAGTTGACCACAAGAGGCTAGTGGTGACTCCTAGAAATATATAGGTTGTTAAGAATTAAAATACAAAATTCAACGTTGCTCGAGGTATGGGATTGGGAGAGCCTGCGCTTAATTTAAGGCTGTTGATCCGCCTTTTTAGGCAAATACCCCTAAACATATTCCTTTTCCCCCAAACAGAAAAAAAAAAAAAAGAGTTCGCGACATTCACATATTGCGCAATTTTGATAATTAGATTCTTGTACAATTGATTGTAATTTGACTTAATTTTACAACAAGTAGAGCTATAACAAAAATGAACAAAAAAAAACAACCATGACCTTATTGTTGCGATGTAGCCTCAAGGGGCTGCCTTTAGGGAAATGGGTTTAGAGGTACTTGTTTATAAAGCATGGACTATCCTTAAGTCCATACTTTGAGTGGCATTAGTTTTTCGAATCTAAGTATTTAAAAAGAGTCGCATACTAGCCATTGTTTAAGGTCAGCTAGGAACCCTAATCAAGACGCAAGACTATTGTCTTGATACATGCACAACAAGGTATTTCGGAATCGGGGATTTGATTACCTTAACTATTTAACTAGAACCCTATTGATACCTAAACTTGATTATTTGTTAACTAAAGTGTCATAGCCACCTATTGAAAATTTTAAGGTCCATACTAATCTATCTAAGAAAATAACAATCGTTATATTGAAATTGGGCAATCAAGTATTATCTTATTTTTCTTTTTTTGGTCAGACAAGTATTATCTAATTGAAAAGTGCAAGTATCAACCTAATAGTGCCTCTAAAAAGAAAAGGCATCCAAAGATCCTATGATAAAGCCCTTAAAGACTTATCCAATTGGATTTCAATTTTTTTTAAGGATTTTCCACATTTAAAGAAAAAACTACTCATAAAGCTAATTTGTAAACTTTCTCTAAATTTTTTAATTTTGGAAAAATTTTAATATTTTAATATTTTCTATTTTTAATTTTTTTAATATATTTAATTCTGGAAAATGGACTCTGGACCGGGTGTACATGGGTCTGACCCGGAGGGCGGACCCTAAAGTTCCGGGTTGGGTCTGGAATTTGGACTGGCCCTTGGGCCTAGTACGAGTATAATGAACTTATATTTCATCTGCTAAGCCCACAACTCCTGAACTTTAAGCCCATGACAGCTAATCCATATCTAATCCTGAACCAACCCATTCTCTATTAAGTCCATGGATTTTTCGTTTCCTCTCTTTTTAATTACTCTTTTTCTGTTTATTTGTTTTCTTTTCTATTGTCTATTTTCTATTTTTTTTCTCTCTCTTTTCTTTTGTTTTGCTTTCTATTTTCTATATTTTCTTTATTTCTTTTTCTCTTCCCTGCACGTGGTCTTCTTCCTTGTGAAGCTGTCTCTTCTTCATGACGTCTTCCCCTTGCCGACATCCTCGCCCGAAGCACCAATAATCCGAGGAATCCTCGTCGACGCTCAGGCCATTGCCAGGCTGCAATCCCATGTCAGTTGTTCGGTCCAATTGACGCTAGTCATAGCCGGCCAGCTGCTGGCCGGTGGTTTCTAGTATTGTTGGATCAATTACAATTCATCCCCAAGTTTATTTTTTTCTTTTCTCTTTCGACATAATTTGACACACGAATTTATAATTTGAATTACTTTTTTCTTCGAATTTATACATCATTAGAATGAAATTAAATTTGTCAAATTAAAACAATGACTGATATTAAAAAAAGGTGGATTAATATTTTTAGTATAAATTTATTCAAGGATCTTTAACTATTATATATTTATTTGTGAGTTTGAATCAAATTAAATTAATTAAAATAATCATAAAAGTTGTAATTTATATAGAAACATACATTTAATATGCAACATATCTCAATGTATTAGAATTCTTATTTTTTTTTAGAACGATGTATCAACATATTGTATTGTGTCATGTCGTGCCACGTTACGTATTGCATGTTAGTGTTGGTGTTGGTGCTACTTAGTTTGTATTATCAAATTGGATGGCTAGCATTATTCATGCCAATTTCTCAATTATTGGTTAAAAAAAAAAAAATCACATTCCCACCATTGGCATAGTCTAGGCTCGTGCCTATAGACTCCTATTACATTGTTTTTGGAGAATACCATGGTACATTTTTGGGGAAAAGTGTCCAAAAAGTCTTGAACTTTCTAAATTTGTGTCAATATAGTCATAAACTTTTATTGGTGCTAATTTAGTCATAAATATTTTCACTTTGTACCGATTTAGTTCTTTCTTACTAACTTCAGCCAAATTTTGTTGACTGGGTGCTAGTTGGTTGATATGGCACGATCAATACTGATGTAGACAATTTTCAATAATATTTTAATATTTTTTCTCTTTTATTTTTTTATTTTTTTATTTTCCTTTTCTTTTTCTGTTTTCCTTCTCCTCCTCCTTCCTTCAATCGGTCACTGGACCTTGACTTTGACCGCCTCTAGTGAGTCTCACGGTCACTAGCGAGGCTCAAGCCCTAACTAGAGGCCACAAGGGCTGCTCACCCATGGTCGGAGAGGGGCGGCCTCCAGCTACAGATCAGGTTGATATGCATGAGAAGCTTGACTTGCATGAGCCATTAACATGGTTGGACGCCAAGTCTTCGTTGGTGGTTGACTTTACAGATCAGGTTGGTTTCAATAAAAGTCCCTACTGGATGAGCACAAATAGTTGTGATCTTATCTTCGGTAGTGTCCTTTTTCCGAGCGCTGTCCGGGGGAGGTATGATTACGCGTGTCCAATTACCTCGACCGTCATTTTTATTGCACACGGTGTGTGTAATGTGAAAGATTACAGACGGCTCAAATGATTCCTCTCTTCAAAAGAACAAAGAATGCAGATCAGATTTTTCTTTTATGTTCAAAATATATAATAAATCATGCACAATAGACGATGAATTGCTACTAAATTGACACACAATTGAATTCTTCTGCCAATCAAAGAGCAAATAAAATCACACGAGGCACTAGTTCCTTGTACATAGTATGGACACGCTCGATTAGCCTCCGGCGATCAATAATATGCTGAATTACCTTAAGACTTTTCTTCCTAATGGCGGTGTGACCGTGCATATCCGTTATTGCATCGTGGGTCGCCCGAATTTGGCAAATTCTATTCCAAGCCACAAAAGATCCGAATTTTAGCCGTTCATTATCTAATGAAAACATATAAAATTCCAAAGAATTTCACCAAGGCAGAGATTATAAACCACTCTGATACCAACTTGTTAGATTAAGTTTAAAGAAAAAATAACAATCACGATTTATCATTTACAAAGAAAAACGTGTATAATCAAAAACAATTTTGCATAAACATAAGGATCGACATACTTCCAACTTATTGGTGAAAATTTACAAATGCGAAAAACCCCAAAACCTTGAACGAGTGTATCAATGAATTCATGGAATCATCACATCAGAACGTCCCATTCTGTCCCACTAGCCAATACCCCTCAAAACTTGATGGTGTGTTTTATGTATTGATAGGGTTTGGACTAGCGACTTGACATTTTATTTTGTAAAGATTATTAGGATAACATATCAACTGGCAATTATCATGTAAGAAACTGAGCAATAAATCGGAATTAATTGGGAAATACAAGATCACATTTAAATTGATAAATATTATAACAAATGCATCCATCATAAAGCAAATCTAAAATCCATCATAAAGGAATCTTGACTTGCGAGGCAATTATCCTCCCTTTGGTGATTTTGATCACTAGTAGCAAAGGATTACTTCAGGGATTAATAAAAGGATTTCCATCTAGATTATATTAATCTCGTTGGGCACATTGCACTTTGCTTAAATTGATTTTTAAAAAAATATTTAAACTCAAAAAGTTCTCCCCGATATCCTTTGAACGGTACATCTTTTTTAATAATGATGTCGAGCCTAATAAACTATTAGCAAGGCTCTGCCTTAATGAATTAAAAAAAAAAAAAAAAAACAACGAATCGGTCTCATGGTATGGGATCCGCATTTAGCATATAAGACTACTATGATAATCCACGATTCCACATGCATGGTTCCTAATTTAAAGGCAATTAAGGGTCCATTCATTTCGCGGAAAATGGGTCATTTTCGGAAAATATTTTCCCATAAGTTATTTTCCAGAAAAATAACAATATTTTTTTATGTTCGGTTAAAATCTGAAAATATTTCGAAAAATATCTTCCAGTGTTCGGTAAAAAAAATATTTTTTAAGACTTTGCCACTTAGGCATGCATCACTTATTGACTTATAAATCCATCAAATATGAACTTGCCTTTAAATCTTGGTAAACTTGCTTCATATCTTTGTTTCCTCATTGTCACTAAACGCTCATCTACTCTAAAAAAAAATGTTCGTATGGATTTTAAAAAGAAGTAAAGGAGAAAAGAAAAAAAAAGCATGCACAACCCTAATGAGAATATTTCAGTTGAGTATCATGTTCTCTTCCTGCGTCTTTTTTTTTTTTTTAATCCAGGAACCGCCGTACAGCCGACAGCTGGCGACGTAAACCTGGGGGGCACTAACGCGGGGACCCACCTCCCATGGCACCCCACTTAAGTCGCGCATTGTGACGAGTTGGGGATTTGAACCCCGACCTTGCGTGTGGCTGACATTCGATTCCACCAACTCGGACACCATAGGGTGGGTCCCTGCGACTTTTGTGTTCCAATAAAGAAAAGAAAAAAGAAACAAAGCATGTAGAGCCTTTTGCTTGAGTAATGTACAAGTGCAGGGTAGAGTAAATAAAGAAAATAATAAGCAAGAGTGTAGAGTGCAAGCTTGAGATTGACAAGCTCAAGGTTCGCCTGGCAACGGCCAACAACTAGCCAATAAAGAAGAAGATGTGAAACAAAGAAAAGAAAAAGAAAATTAAAAAATAATTCAAATAAAAAAAGAAAAGAAAAAGAAGAAAGGGGAGGAGGAAGTGAAGATTTGTAGAGGTGTGAGATAAGGGAGATTAATAGAGTAAAATGTTTTCCACTTTTGAAAAGTGGAAAACATTTTCCCTAATTTAGAAGACCTTTTTCCTTTCATGAAAAACATTTTCTCCAAAAATTCATTTTACGTGAAACGAACGTCGGAAAATCCAGAAAACATGTTCCCGGAAATTATTTTCCGCGAAACGAACAAAGCCTAAGATATCAATTGCCAACTAAAAAATGCCGAAAGGATGAGGACCAAAAATTGGCCATGACTCTAAGTTCTATGTAGGGGTGGCAAAATGGGTTTACGACCCACCTTCTAACCCATATTTATAGGGGAAGCATACTATCAGTGTCATAAGTTGTGTACGGCACTCACTTTGGTGTCAAAAGTTTCCATCGAATCACTTAAGTGCCAAATCAGAGAAAAAACGATCATTTTGGTGCCATCGGTGAGAGATTCTGGCAAGATTAATTACGTGACTTTTATATTTTTAAAAAAAAAGGTCTGGTTGCTTTAAAACGACATTGTTTTCGGTCCTCCTTAAAAAAATGATGTCGTTTTGCCGTTCTATGTGGATGGCCTCATAAAAACGATGCCGTTTAACTCATTTGAGGATTTTTTCTTTTATTTGGGGATTGAAATTAGGGTTTTTCTGACCTAGCTCGCTCGGCCCTCGTCACTCGGCCTTCGCCATTGTTGGGCCGCCGTCGCTTGCTGGGCTGCCGTTGCTCACTTGATCGTTGTTGCTCGGCGTTGTTCAGACGCCCTTGATGGCACACGAAGGAGCACGAGTCCCGATCGTCGAAGCCTAGGTACTAGAAGACGCAAGCCACGCACTCGTCGGGGAGATCGGAGATGGAGAGGGAGACATCAATGGCGGCGCACTCGTGGGCAGCCTCCCCGAGCACCGGCTAGATCACGGCCTTCAACTTAGCAACCGAGTGGCCGTTGTCGGGGTTGGAGCAGCGGCCGCCGAGTGGCCATCGTTGGGGTCGGGATTGGGGTAAGGGTCAAGGTCGGGGTCGGAGCCGCGGCTGCCGAGTGGCCATCATTGGGGTTGGGGTCGGGATCGAAGCCGTGGCCGTCGAGTGGCCATCGTCGGGGTCGGGATCAGGGTCGGAGCTACGGCTGTCGAGTGGCCATCGTCGGGGTTGGGGTCGGGGTTAGAGCCGCGGCCATCGAGCGCGGGGGCCATCGAGGATGGCCACTGGCCGGAGATTCAGGGTTTTGAATTGGGGGAGACACCAAACGGCATCGTTTTGGTGTTAGGATGCTGATTGTACTCTCCGGCAAGCCATGTCAGCTTTAAAAATTAATAAAAAAGTGTCACGTCGGATTTCCGGCCAACCAAATCAAAGTTGGCTCTAAAATGATCATTTTTCAAACTTTTTGGCACTTAAATGATTCGACAGAAATTTTTGGCATCAAAGTGAGTGCCGTACACAACTTATGGCACTGATAGTGTACTTATGCCCATATTTTATACCAATGAGTTGTGCATGGATTATAAAGTTATAAAAGCCCAATTAAGATGGGTCCAAAAAATTTTAAGTTGAATTTATATGGGTCGAAAATGGGTTAGACGTTTTGACCCATTTTCAACTCATTTTTTAATTAAGCGGGTAACCTGAAAAACACAAAGCGTCCTCACTCCTCAGCTACTCAATCGCAACCCTTCGTCGCCCACCTCTGCGGCTTGCCTCTAAGATCTCTTCGCCACTTGCCTCCACGACTTGCCTCTGAGCCCACCTCTGCCGCTCGCCTTTGAGACCCCTCCGCGGCTCCCCTCCAAACTGCCTCCATTGCTCGCTAAGCTGGCTCCGCCACTCACCTTTGAGCAATGAAAACGCCTCTACCGCGCGCCTCTGTGCTTGCCTCCAAGCCGCCTCCACCGCTCCCCTGGAGGTCAACGAGCTCTAGACTACTATGTCGCGCCCCTCGGCGACACGAGCAAACATGGTGAAACACCTCTAGACGATCATGGTAACTTCCTCGGTGCTTTGGTGACCCGCAAACCTTAGAAAAAGAGGTTGTCTTTCTCATGCAGTTGCTTCATTTTGCTAGGTTCTTTCCAGTTTCATGTTCATGAGTTTGATGAATGTTTCCTTCTTTGTTGGTGGTCTTTAGAATTTCCTCGGGTCTCTTCATCCAGCAACTTGGAGAATGACAGGTATGCGTATCCTCTCTTTGTCTCTCTTTTTTGGGCCTTCTCTGTTTCATATAAGTGTGCGCTGTATGTGTTGGTGAGCTTTGTTGGTTGACTTTGTTTTGTGTTGGATATGTCATAGGGTCACAAATTTTCATTCAGGCTATGAAACATGGGAATATCTCAGGCGAAACTCTTGATTGTGGATTAAGTCATTCAAACTACGTTCATAGAACTTGCAACTTTGCATAGGAATGTCGGGATTCTAAAATTTGCGTGCATGTGCTTTGGGGGTTTAGCTAGGATTGGATAAACTTGAGCATTTTATTTATATGTGAAAGAATGCGGGTTGCTCCACAGGATTCCTGTTAACCCCACAGGAGTGACAAAATCATGTTGGAACTACTGTTCAGTTAACGGGCCGCATAAATGACGATACTTTCCGGAATGGTTGCTTAGCAATGAGCAATGAGCAAATGTTTTCGTGCCAGAAAATGAGAATGCCTTTAATTCCAAAAAGTATATGTCTTATTGATTTAGTTTTTCCCTTTTATACATTTTGTGATGTTGCTTTTGTCTTCTTTGTCACTGGATTCTGATGAAGTATTAAACTATTGTGGCCATAAAAAAGAAGAAGAAAGAAGTGATAAATTATTTGTTACATTGCCACAATGAATGAGTAAATTAGGTCTTTGTAATGTGAATGGAAGGCAAGTGTAAGTTTTTTATGCAAATGATTCTTGGTTTGCCTATTTTGATACATGTAAATTTGGGAATATAGAGCAAAGTTATTCATGATTCAATCAAATTCTAAGTACCCTCTTTCTATTATGGCAAGGCTGCATTTCTAGGTCTCTAAATTAGTTTAGAAGATGGGATGGTTGCTGGTTAATCATGTAATATGTGTGGATTATATTTGGAGACTGACAATGGGTGTTTCTAATATCTTTACTACCAGGTACCATCTATTTTAATTACCACTTGAGTATCTTTGTAATGGAATATTAAATTATTAATCCAACATCACCGTAATGAATCAAGTAATTAGTTCTTTGGGATTGCATGCATTTGCAAGTTGATTTTTGAGAGAGCTGGGAATTTATTTGTGCTTTGGATAATGATTAGCAAGAAGCGCCATTGACACCCTATGCATTTACCAATGCCGACTCGATGAATAGGGTCTTGTTTCGCATGATCACAAAGAATTGCTATACATTCGAGAACCTCATCGAGAGTCTTTAGTTTTCGCTGCATATGAATTTGGATTGTGAGAGCCAACTTGCCCTATTCTTTGTTGATAAGTAATCCTGAGTTCATTTGCTGACGATTCCACTTGAATGAAACTAACCAGATGTATTCATTGAACCTTTTGTTTGTGTGTGTGAAGTGGCAGCATTATTGAGTCAGTTGATGGAGCTTTATTTCTAAACATATCATTGTGATATTGGATATTGAAATTTTTAAACATTAGTTGCATATTGCATTATGGGGAAGTACCCTGAGGGTGCTTAAAGTTTTTTTACTGAAGGATTGGAATATGTCGTGGCATAGACAATGGCAAATCTACTTGATGCTTCTTTGAATGAATCTCTGCATTTCAGGCAAGAAGAATTTGAGAAGTCCGCTATAGGAAAAATTTCAGGTTAACAGGAGCTAAATTTCTCATCCATATGCTAGCATTACGCTAGTAATGCAGCTCATTATAGAGTGCGATAGATGATCTTTCTGGGATTGTTTGTCACCTTGATGATGCAACTGAATTAAGCACCTTTCTATGCATTGAGATAAGACGATAATGTTGTGTCGTCCCTTTTCATTCAGAGTATATTGGTGTTCGGAAAATGAGTCGTCTTTGTTGCCGAATTTTTCGGAGTCTCTTGATGCATTTACTTTTGTTGCTCAAAGGAACATCCAATTCTAGATTTGATGAAGCTCGTGTAAATCAGACTCATGAAAGGCCATTTTCATTCTAGCCTTCACAACAAAACTAAAGAGAAGAGAGAATTCATATATGAATTCTAAAGAGAGAATTCACATATGAATGTAGTAGAGAAATTTGTCCGAAAAGTTCTAAAGCAACAAATTATTACATGAAAATTGTCTTGTAGGAAAAAAAAAATGTACCAAAGTATTCTCTAAAAACAAAGTAACAAGAGTCTGTAGGCCAATCTAGATGCAACCAGGAGCCTGGACGATGCCATTGGTGGGAATGAGAATTTCTTTTTTATCAATAATTGAGAAATTGGCATGAATAATGCCAGCCATCAAGTTTGATAATACAAGCACCTGAATCAAATAGATAGAATATCTTCCACTCATAGGCGACATGCTCAGTATCTTGGAAGGTTCCAATTCTCCATTTGACAAAGGGTGGGCTAGAAGCGCATTATTCTGCAAGAAAAATCAGAAAAGAGTATAGAAACCACATTTATACCTTTCTCTGGAAAATTTATACAGCAAAATGCACAGACAAACCATCGAGCTTTTCCTGCATGGATGTGTGCTTAGATTTGGCTAGAATGCTGGTGATTTTCCCATAACAGGCAAACAATTTCTTACCTTCAGATTGAAAAATAACTGCCTCAACTTCTTATTATATTTCCAAAAATTTGATGAAAGGGTTTGATGTGAAGCCTTCTCAAGGGCAGTTACTGCTGGCACCTTGACCAAATTAATGGATGCTCACCCACTTCCCAAGTGAAAGTAAATGTATTTTAAAAACAAATAAATGATCATCCATGCCTTCACTTTCTGTTCTCAACATTTAGTTCCATTCTCATCATAAGTACCTTCAGAAGTGCACACATACTGTACAACCTGAAGAAGCCTCTCTAACCATTTATCACAAGCGCTTTCTCCAAGTTCGTTGAAAACCTTCGTTGTCAGCTTTTTCTTTTGCAGATCTCACTTTCAGTTTGAATGAGCCATTTTCCACGTGCCCCCCAGAGGATAATTTCTCGTTTCCTCGACCAGGAGTCACTTGAAAACAAAACTAGGAAGCAAGGTAAGCATCTTAAATGTATTTTTGTTTGAGTTCGAACATGTTTTGATCACGAAAATCGAGAGGAAAACTAGTCCGGAGAACTGATTTTTGAGGTTGAAATATTTAAGTGTTTAAAGCCTCTCCAATACCCCTACATGCTTGACCTGTTCCTCCCCCTTTGCATGCATTTTTTTTGTCATTGTGACTTTGATGAATGTTATATGGGAGTATAAATCAAGCATAGGACAACCCGATTTAGTCTTTAAATCTCCTTGTGAACCATGAAACCTGTCACACCCCAAAACCACAAAGAATGGGAATGACACGGCCGTCCTTCTTTACAAAGGACGCAGCCTCAAACACAACCAACAAACTGATATTAATTTATATATATCTCAAACCATATAATCAAATAAACCAACAAATTGGTTGCAACATCAGAGTTTCTATAATCCACCAAAAGAGAAAAGAGATATACGTTTAAAACTCAGACGATCCAACTACTAGTAAGTATTATTTGTACCACTTCCTTAAACCATACCAAAAACAAAATAGAACTCCCCAAAAGTTCCCACCGACTACGCACTTGTTCTATTTGCCACTAGCTGAGGAACCTGAAAAGATTAAAGGAGGAATGGGATGAGCAACCACAGCTCAGTGAGTAGTACATATCTTCTAAGCAGATCGAACAACCACTATGCATGTATACAAAGCAATACCAAATTTCATAACATCAATTCAATATCTAAAATACATATCGAATCATATAAAAGTTATTTCTTATCATCAAAAATTTATAATAATATGGAAAACTCATTTGAATCGCCATCAAAAGTCAAGTATCGATGGTCGAATCCATTGAATAAACTCCATAAAAAACACATATCAATGGTCTATCCATTGATCAATCTTTTGCTCAATAACTAACCATGGTCACAACACAACGCCTTGTGACAAGGCGACCAAGATTCTCCCCTTGGTAAAGTCTCCACCTACAAAGCCGGTGGCTAGGCCCAGAAGGATATCTTGTGGGCCACCAGAGCCACGTCCAAACCAACGCGGGCCCGCCAACCACAAGTGGGGCAAGCCCAACCGAAGGAATGGAGCGGACAGACGGTTCAGGCTAATCAGGTATGGGAACGAATCCCTACCCGGGTTTTTACAATGCGGATTATCCGATCGGGTCAGGCAAATCAGGTCTAGGAGCGAATACCTACCCGAATCTCGCACCCGGTTTTCTACCGTTTCCAGTGGCGGCACTCACCGGACGACTGGAACCCGGCAATCCACTGTTCGTCTCCAGCGCCGACGGACCAGAACTGCGGCTAATTAGCCAGCAGCTGACCGGACCAGAGAATTACATGAAGTGGTCACAGGAATTCCAACGTGCCCTGGCGACAAAAGACAAGGAGGGTTTCCTTGACAGAACCATCCCCATGCCTACCGAAGAGCGATTAGCCCGACTCTGGAGGAAGAGCAATCGCCTGATCCGAACTTGGATTAGCAACTGCATCTCCTCAGAGGTCGCGGCCGGACTCCCACCAACAGAAGATGCAAAAAACATGTGGGATAACATCAAAGAAATGTACGGGAGGTTAGATCAGGCGAAAATCTTTAACCTCATGCAAGAACTTAACGATTTCAAGCAGGGGAACATGACGTCACAGCCTGTTTTAATAGGCTCTGGTCTCTGTGGAACAACCTCGAAGCGGCCGAGGAGAGGCTCGAGGGCCCAGAAACAACGATCAAGCAATACAGATCCATCAAGGACAGGGAGAAAGCTACATGCTTTCTCCTTATTTTGAACGAGACATACCTCGTTTTCACTCACGAGATCCTCGCCATGGATCCGATGCCACCGATCGGACGGATCTTTCAGCTCGCTGTGCAGGAGGAGAATCAGCAGCTCTCGACGCCAGACCACACCAGGAGCGGTGAGAGCGTCGCACTCGCTGCTCGCGGCGAGCGGCGAGACACGGCCACCAAAACCCTAGCCCTAAATCAAGAGAAAGAGGGGCGAGCGAAATTAGGGTTCGCCGAAGAGGAATCTGGGGTCTTTAAATACCCTCGAATGGACGGACGAGATGGGATGTGAGGATCGGACGGTTCGCAAAGACTTGATCTTGCGATCAGATCCAACGGTGGACAGGAGCCCGCGCTTAAAGGGACGGACGGCCAGATTTTTGCCACGTCATCAAGGAATTTCGCGAAAAAATTTCAAAGGGAAGGGTAAATTATTTTGCGAATATTGCAAACGTACTGATCATATGATTGATAATTGCTAGAAATTGCATGGGAAACCTGGTGAAAAGGAGAGAAAAATTTCGGCAGCTTATCAACTTAATGGACCGACCTGGAAAAATGTTGATCAGCCCATTTCATATGATCAGTATCATCAGCTGATGCAGGCACTGCAGAAAATGGATACTTCCAACAAAGGAGGGAGTTTCTCAGGTATTGCACATTGCTTGATTAATTCTATCTCCAGAAAAGCATGGATAATTGATTTAGGGGCAAGTGATCACATTATATGTGACAAGGGATTTTTCTCAAGTATAAATGGCAAATTGGCTTATCCTATTTCTGTGGAATTACCCAATGGGAATATTACTCATGTCAATGTGACAGGAACAGTAAATCTAAGTCCCCAGATTATTCTTCAGAATGTTCTCTATGTCCCAGAATTCCAATTTAATCTGATTTCTGTGTCAAAAGCCTGCCAAGAAAATTCATGTCGGGTGGTTTTCAATGCGGACACCTGTTTATTTTAGGACCTTTCGACTGGGAAACCGATGGGCTTGGGTAGTCTCTCTGAAGGACTTTTTTTCTGGACAAGTAATTTCAATTCTTCCAGCAATTCCCTGAATAAATCATCATTGTGTAACTTGATTAGCAATGATAAAAATCTTATTATGCATTTGAGATGAGGTCATAGTGCCTCTTATCCTTGTCCACAATGTCCCATATGTCCCCTTGCCAAACAATCTCGTGCGCCTTTTCCATCTGGTAGCTCCCGAACTAGTGAGATTTTTTCCTTGATTCATGTGGATATTTGGGGACCCTACCATATGATAAATCATGATGGGTCTCGTTATTTTCTCACTATAGTAGATGATTATTCTCGTGCGACCTGGATTTTCTTGATGCAGTCTAAGAATCAGACTTATTCTCACTTAAAGGTTTTTCTAGCATTATCTCAAAATCAGTTTGGAAAGACCATTAAGCGGATGCGTACTGATAATGGAAGAGAATTCTTCAGCCATGATTGTTCCTTGCTATTTAACACACATGGCATACAACATGAAAGTTCATGTGTTTATACTCCACAGCAGAATGGAGTGGTTGAAAGAAAGCACCGGCACCTATTGAAAGTCGCACGAGCCCTAAAGTTTCAAGCATCAGTCCCAGATGATTATTGGGGTGATTGTGTAGTTACTGGGGCTTATTTAATCAACCGCATGCCCACTCGGCTACTTAAGGGGAAAACTCCTTTTGAATTGCTATTTAAGAAGAAGCCTGAACTACAGCATCTCAAAGTCTTCGGTTGTCTATGTTATGCTGCAACAATAGGACCTCGAGACAAGCTAAGTCCACGTGCACGGAGATGCATTTTCATGGGATATCCCAACTTACAAGAAGGGTATCGTGTTCTTGACATCTCCACAAAGGAATTTCTTGTAAGTCGTGACGTCATCTTTCATGAAGATATTTTCCCTTTCTCTAAAAGGGTATCTTTAGATGAGACCACAGAAACCATACCTCATGGCCTATTATCTGATGAAGAATTACCTCAAGGTCCCACTTACATACCGCTAGCAGAGTCGAGGATTGTTCATCCTATTCCTCCAAAGCAACGGCACCAACTTCAAATCCCTACGCTCGAAGATGTTAAAACAAGACTCGATAACTCTCATGCTCTTGAGGAAGATACATATATTCTTTCACCATCACACACTGAGGCATCTCCTTCTGTGGAAATTCATTATCCACAACGTTCTGGTCGTGCCACACGACCTCCAACCTGGAGTAAGGACTATATCTGTGCTACTCACAATTCTTCAGGTACTCAATACCCAATCTCTTCATATGTTTCTTTCCATAGATTATCGCAGGAACATAGATGTTGTGTTAATCGGTTATCACAAGAGAGGGAACCGTCTAGTTATCTTGAGGCACCCATTGATCCAAAGTGGAAACAAGCTATGAAGGCAGAACTTCAGGCACTGATTGATAATAACACATGGGATCTTGTCCCACTTCCGTTTGATCGTAAACCGATTGGCTACAAATGGGTCTACAAAACAAAATATCGTGCTGATGGCTCCATTGAACGATATAAGGCACGCTTGGTAGCTAAGGGATTCACACAAAGAGAAGGCTTTGATTATCACGAGACATTCTCACCGGTTACCCACAGATGTCACATTCGTTCTTTTTTTTTCCATTTTGCCGCTGTTCATGATTGACCCCTACATCAAATGGACGTGCACAATGCCTTCTTACACGGTGACCTAGACGAGGAAATATATATGGATATTCCTCAAGGCTTACGGAGACAGGGGGAGAATAGAGTATGTCGTCTCCGTAAATCCCTTTATGGATTGAAGCAAGCATCCAGACAATGGTACGCCAAATTTGCAAATGCTCTTGCAAAAGCAGGCTTCCAACAGTCTAAATATGACTATGCTTTATTCACACGGACTGAAGGTATGTCATCTATTTATTTGATGATATATGTCGATGATATTCTTGTTATGGGAAATGATAAATCTGCTATAGATAGTTTCAAGGAATATTTACATGCCACCTTCCACATTAAAGACTTAGGGGCACCTAAATATTTCCTTGGAATTGAAATTGCTCGATCTGATCAAGGAATTTCCCTCAGTCAGCGAAAATTTGTGCTAGATATCATATCAGAAGCAGGTTTATCAGGATGCAAGCCAGCCGTTATTCCCATTGAACAGAACACTAAGTTGACTACTGCAGAATATGATAAGGGCATATCTCAAAATGATGATCCCATACTCAGAGATCCATCAGGATATCAAAGACTTGTCGGAAAGCTCATATATCTTACTATGACTAGACCCGACATCTCATATGCAGTTCAGACACTTAGCCAGTTCATGCACAATCCGAAGCGGTCTCATATGGATGATGCCTTAAAAGTTGTGAAGTATCTAAAAGGGTGTCTAGGACTTGGAATACTTCTCTCTAAATAGTGTGACATGAAGATGACAGCGTATTGTGATGCTGACTATGCTACATGTCCCATAAGTCGAAGATCGGTCACCGGATATTGCATCAAATTGGGAGAATCTCTCCTCTCATGGAAGACAAAGAAGCAGCCTACTGTATCGCTATCTTCAGCCGAAGCAGAGTACCGAGCTATGGCTAAGGCCACTTGTCAGATAGTGTGGATACGGGGATTGCTTAAGGATCTCGGAGTACAAGTGCATGGACCAACAAAATTGCATTGTGATAATGATGCAGCTCTCAAACTAGCAGCAAATCCTATAATTCATGAAAGGACCAAGCATATAGAAGTGGACTGTCACTTTACACGAGAAAAGATCCAAGAGGGAGTGATCGAAACAGAAGGAATTAGGACAACGGAGCAGCCAGCAGATATCTTCACCAAACCTTTGTGTCATAGACAGCATGCATATCTATTAAGCAAGCTGGGTGTCTTGGACATCTACAAGCCATCAGCTTGAGGGGGAGTGTTAGAAGATATGCAGCTTTTTGGTAGTTTATGATCTGATTTGATTATGATTTGTGTACATCAATTAAGGATTAGATTTAGATCTAGATTGATATAGATTGATTCATAGAATTTTTTAATTCCGATAATTGTACAATCCTAGTCTATATCTTAAGAGTCTGTACATTCAATACATTCAATACAGAGAATACATAAAACCTATCTCTATCTCTCGGCTTCTTCCACCTCAATCTTTTCTTCCTTCTTCGTTTTTCCCTTCTTTCACACATTTTTGCCTCTCAACTTCAGATATTCCACATTATCGTTACCATTATAATAAGAAAAATAACCAAAAAAAGTCATAAATATATTATAATTGTGTCAATTGGATTTTGAACTCATTTTTTTTCCTAGTAGATTCATAAACCTTTTGTATTTATGTCATTTTAGTCATTCAGCCAAATTTGACTAAAAATCATTAACATGGATGTTGGTTATTTTACATGACGTGACTAGTGTTAACAAAAATATTTTGAATATATATATTCGAAATTTGATTTATTTTTGTTCTTTTTGTTTCTTTTTTTCTTCTTCCCTTCTTCCTCTAGCCAGTCAGCAGTTGCCAAACCTTGGGTGGCTATGAACAAAGGAGGAGAGAATAGCTGAAGAGAGAAGACTTCTTAATTTCTTTGCTTAGATTCCACATCAATTGTTGACATGGAATTGGCAGGGACGTGTTGATATATTGATGAATACGAGTGAAAATATGGATGCCACGCAGGATGTTGACGCAGTGCTATCAGATCCCTGAATATCTTCTTTGAGAATGGGGTATCGCAAACATGTCTAAGCCAAGCTCTCTCACAAAGCAAGCAAACCATCTGATTTTGAAAGCGTATTGGAATACTAGTTCTCACTTTATTTTGTCACAACCTTGCGAATCCAGTTCCAACTGGGCTTAATAATGGTTGGATATCAGTTACAGTTCATATTACTTTTTCTGTGTTTGATTCTTTTTATGTATGGATTTATGTTCTTCAGCCGTACTTACTAATCAATCAAAACTCAGTAGACGATCTGCATCATGATGCATCTCTTCATATATGCAGGCATAATACTCTAAAGAAATTACGAAATGATCGTGTCCACGAAATAAACAACATTGGATCTTAACAAGTACGTCTCAGTCTTTAAAGAATAAAATATACTATCCACTGAATTAGTAGGCATCATTAATGAATTCACTAGCAATATATGCATGCTCTATCACATATCGAATAATTCACACGAGAAAGAAAGGAACGTGGCACTCAGTAGTTATTTTTGGCTAGCACGCCATGATCAATAACAATCACATATTTCCTGTCCATGGTGTTCTACTGAGCATTTTCTCATTTTGCAGAGACCTGCTGGGCTACTACATTAAAGTACTTACGCTCTCTTTCTTGTTTCTTGTCGTCTTTATATATTGATCATCGGATACTAGACTTACCATTCTCTGCTGATATCAATAGAACCGGAACAAAACCATCTACCATAGAACCGTGGTCACCCACGAAGAGCCCATGATACCATCTCTGGATATTCTGGGTCAGTGGAGGCCAGCCAATGTATGGTATCTTGTAACATATTGGTGTCACAGCCATGTTACCTAATTGAATTCATTGAAATATTGTAGATGTTGGTAACAACATAGGACATGACAACAGCATGCATGGTTATTTTTTCGCTTTGTGTGGCTGCAAAGAACATATCTAGGTCAAGGAGAGGCCCATAAAAATAAACTATATCATTTCTCAAATTCACAATTGCCAATATTAGGAATAGATAGATAATATTGTTTCTCCAATTTATAGTAGTTCCAATATTTGAACTCGAGCTTCAATTAGATTTATTTTCTAATTGAGTTCAGCTGACATTCTTCTTAGACAATCAAATCTAATTGAATTGAATAATTAAAGTAACAATGATCGTAAACTTGATGGGAATGAGCCATTGTGCTATAACGTCCTCAATCTTCATAAGTCAAGTAGTGCTCGACTTAGTCCCTTTGGGTTTCGGGGGCCTAATGCCTCGTGAATCATGACCAAGAATGGACAATTTCGGTTAATATATACACCTTAAATAGTCTAACAAGTGTGGAGTGTCGAATCTGTAATATTTAGGAACAATCTCAGTTTTTGTACGCAACAATAGCGATAATACTAAATGATTTTATATAAATTAACCCTACAATATATAAGATTAGTAATCACTTTTTGTCATGTTACCTTTTTATTATTGAGACGTTTTCTTCTTCATTTAACTTGTTTATTCTTTTTTATTCAAATACCTCATTGAATATATTAAAGCCGCTATATTTATCCAATTTTAGCAAATTATTTTTTAAAATTATTAGTACTATGTATATTTTTTTGTTATTAGTAATTTAGTTAATTTAGTTTCATGTCATTTTCTATAAATTTTCATCTTTCACAGTAGGTAAGGGAAAAAGAGATATTTCCTTTAAAAACATGAGATTATATTGTTGACATTTGAATCTCTGCCGACTTTGTAATTATCCATTTTATTTTGCAAAAATAAAATATTCAGGAAATAGAAGGGATAAGATAAAAACAAAAAAGCGAGAGATAGCAAAATTATCATGAAAAATAAAAATAAAATTAAATAATTAAAATTAAAAAAAAAAAAGGGAATATAGAAATAAAATCGAGTGGGCTGGTTTTGTCCAGCCCACTTTGGCATTTTCCGCTTTCTAAGCCCCCAGTCCGCCCCCATCTAGTCTTGCTCTTTCTTTTTGGGCCCATCTTTTGTTTTTCCTTTTAGCCCATATTTTTGTTACTAATATTAAATTTAGTACAGATTCAAAGGAAAATAACAGGGCGTGAGGTAAGCAAAACCCTAGTAGGTGTTCTAGAAGGTGAGCTGGCGCATGAGAGAGAAACAATAACCGACAAGATTCGAGTGAGCGACGTTGGCTCGCACGAGGAGGAGGAGAGGATGGCGTTGGCCATGATAGACAGAAAAGGAGCTTGGACTGAAGGTAAAAATCAGCAAGATTGGGCTAATTTTATGAAGAGGACACAAAAACCATCATTAACCATCCTTATATCAACAAGAGCAATATAAAACAAATTTCCATGTCTTATTCAACAATTAAGCCCTTGCTATCATCTTAATTTCATTCAATTTAGTTTTCCCCTATCATGTTCTAATCGCCTTCTTATCTTCTATATGACCATCTCCATTTTTGGTGCACGCGCTTCCTAGATTCTATGCAGATAAAACTACATTGCATAGGATCATGGAATTACGGAGGAGACTTATGATTTACACAACAAGTATAGCCTTTGGTCATGTGATTGATAGTCCTCTTTCCATTTGCCTTATAGGGCAACAACTTATGGGTGACGTTTTTTCCATGTCTGGCAAAACAACAAAACCAGCTTAATTCTTTTATTATGGTCTCCTCCAGCTTCTATTTGATGGTGAACTCCTGAATTTTGAGAACTTAATACTGTCTTGCCGTTTGATGTTATACTCTGCCATGATGGCTTATTATTTTTGTGGACATACTGATTATTGAGCTATTGTTGCAAAATCACATGGGTTTAAATATAATTATATTTCTTTTCTAATGTAAACTTGTATATTTCGGGAATCTTGTAGGCTTGTTTTGGCAAGTAGAGTCGTTCCATTGATGTCTTCGACAATACCTTTGGGTCGATGACTTGCTAATCCATTACCAAGATGCTGGCGGTGGAGCTTGGATGCTGGCAGTGGAGCTTGCGTGCTAGCACTTTCCTTTTTAGTCTTTTTATTAGGAATAAATGCTATCATTAGTTCAATCAATGACGTTGACTTCCCTGTTCTTCTTTCTTGATAAAGCAGTTTAGTTTCTATATTAGGTTGCCATGGGGTCAAATCATGTGACAGAACAAATACATGCGAAGTGAGGAATGAAACTCTATTATGTTATTTTCTTTTGGTACATTCATGAAAAACATTCATGGCCAAATTGTGAAGATGTCTTGACAAAGTTTCCTCACTTGATTTTTATTTTGTGTAGGAAAAAAAATTGCAAAATTCTCGAGAAATTTTTTTGGAATGCTTTAGGGAGATGCAATTGTATCTCAAAAACTCTCCAAAAGCCTCTAGATTGATGTAGGTCTATGCTACATTCTAGACTATCATGCCATCGACATGCAGCCGACAATAATACTATTCTATTCCTCATTCCTTGATTGCTTCTCTCTCTCTCTCTCTTCTCTCTCTCAAGGTTTAGTGGTCTCTCTTCAAGCCTCCTCTTTCTAATTGGATAGGATTTTGTGCTTTTATGATATAAAAAAATTGCAATAGAGTTTTAAAGATTTTGATCGGTTCAATTATATCCAGAACTTTATGTTGAAAAAGTACATTTTAAGGATGTAGCGTAGTAGCAAATTTTAAGTGGCATTTGGATAATTTGAGGTAAAAGCGACATTCAGACAATTTAAGTGACACTCGAGACAAATTTTATTCTCTGGCAATTCTTATACGACTTTTAGATGAACCATATGCTCCTATTTTGCACTTTTATTTTGCACCCGTCTCATTTTAATTTTCTATTGGAGTTTATAAATGGTTTGAAGATTAGGGTACTTTATTTTTTAAGAAGAAATTTAACGGTCCTTTGTGCATTTTCATTTGGCTTTAAAATGCATCATATGTATTCTATCTTTTAAATATATATTTCACATCCTTCTCTCTCTCTCTCTCTCTCTCTCTCTCTCTCTCTCTCTCTCTCTGTTTTTTTTTTTTTTTTTTAATTTGGGTAATATAACTACATACCGATAAACATCAGTAAATTTGGGCAATTATCCCTTTTTTTACTTGACTTTTCTTACTCCAAATTTACGTTCACTTTGATGCAATATATTTTGAAGCCAAAGAAAATGCAGAGCAAGTTTTCCACATTCTTACCTAATAATCTCTGTTTTTCCTCTTTTTTTATTAATTATTGAAATTTTAGGATAAATTTTTTGCTGGGTTTAAAATAAGTTGAAGATGAAATTCACATTTCATTTTTTTATTATTTAACATTTGTCTATTAATTTGAATTCATAACTATTTAAAAGTACTTCATGAATTAGACAACTGATATCCATACGGTGGTATTTCGCAAAATATCGGAAAATGAACGTATTGATGAATGCAAATTGATTCAACCCATGGTTTTTAGTCTAATAGTTATGTAAATCATTTTTCCAAGCTCCCTATATTTTAATTTCTTTTAGCAAAATGGGCAACGGGAAAAACAAAATAAAAAAGAGCTTGAAGAATTGGTGTATCACGGGAAAAATTTAGGATGTCTCGTGGAAATTACTCCTTTATTTTAGTTTTCTTTATAGATATCTTTTTCTGTTTTCTTGATAAGTATGGCGAAGATGGAGGCACCCAATCTTCGCTCCTAAAGAGTTTTTTTTTTTTTTTTCCCTTATGTAATTTCTTTTTCTGATGTGAATCCCTAAAATATAAATCAGTTTTTTTTTAATTAATAGCCTTTTTTTTTTATGTGCTTGTTCATAGCCAAAGGGCCTGAAGAACGATCAAATCTTGTACATACTAAACAAAAATGCTGCTTTTTTCCATCAATTAGCAGTCAAAAGGGCATCAATTGGCTGCTATTTCCACAGCAGTTCAAGTTCAAAGAATATAAATACATCACATGCGTTTCGACAATAAAAGGAGTCTGATTAGGTTTGGTGCCTATTATGATGTTTTTATTTTTGAAAATACCAAGTACTTATATGAATGTTACCTTTAGAGATCACATTGTACCTTGTCATCAGCTATATTTGTGTCTTTTCATCTATGAATTCCTCAAACGTTCATTCTCAAATCTCCAATTTTTTATGCACACTCAAAACCAACTACAAATTAGGTCAACCCCCACTTTGTGTTTCCGCTTCCATCCTCCGGTGATCCTCCTCCAGGTCAAGTGGCAAGGATCCAAGCAAGGGCTCGTCCAGTTCCCGCAAATAGCAACGCGTCGGAGGCAACCTTTGAGTGGGATGAGGGGGAGCTGATTGAGAACACATGCAGCTTCGGCAACTCCTTCTCGTGGGAAGTTTCCTTCAAAGTGTTACGAGTAACAATCAACAACAACACAAAAAGAGATTCCTACCTCTTGACCAAAAGAGTGATTTTACTATTACTATTAGGTCTTGTCATCGAATTCTGCCTTATCTCCAGAATTGTCAAGCTTTAAATTTGTCTTGATTTAGATTTGATTTTATTTACTGGATTTTAGAGTTATTTGATCTGTTATTGTCCCTTATCCTCGGACTCCTATAAACATAGGACATTACTAGTTTAGCCTCTCCGTCAACATCCCCACTTCTCTTTACTCGGAACGTCAACCTCCCCAGCCAGCAATGGTTAGAGAGCAGCCTTCTACACAAAAGGAACAAGCGTCGTCCTAGCAACACTCAGAAGTATTTCCTCCACTCAGAAGTATCTCGACCCCCTCTCGCTCTTCCTATATTAGAAGAAAGCTAAATTAGCCATTAACTCATGTCCTTTTGATTTAATTAATTGTGATTAGCAATTGCGCCTCCAGAGCATGAGCTCATGGCTTTGGATCACCCCATTGTGGATGCTTCCACGCTCCATGCGTGCGCGGGTGGTTGAATATGTTGAGTAGTTTGAGTCGTTTCTTCCGATTGTTTTCTCTTTTCCATTAATCAATTGAGGAGGAGCTTATCTGGTGTTTGTCAACTAAACATATCTCGTCTGATTGTCTATCTTGGGAACTGGAATCAATCTGGAGTTAGAGTTTCTTGCTTGGTGCATGTCGGATTGCTAGTTTTATTTGCATAGCTCGTCCTAATGTAGTCGGATATGGATCGCTTGTTGATTGTCATATTTTATTTTATAAAGACTTTTCATCTTCTTCCTCTTGCTCTCACAGTCCCACTTCCTCTCTCATCTTTTCTTTCCAATTCATCCAGCACTTGATTATTTCCTAACATGGATCCTCCGGGGAATGAAGATGAATGAAGTTTCAAAGTAGGAAATAGAAGGTCCTTGTGGACACTATAAAATCCTTCACGAGCATACGGCTGACAATATCATGCGAGCATCCTTTAAGGGCAGTGAATTCCGAAACGAGGAAAGTTTTCTGGCTGAATTTGTAGAGAACCCCCTTTCGGGAGGGGAATTATAAGGCAAGTATAAATCTTTTCCTTTTACTCTCACAATCTCACTTCTTATCAATTTTTTCCTCCCACTTTATAATCTCACTTAATCTCAAATCTTTTTCTCCCACTTCATCTAGGGCTCGATTAGTTCCCTAACACGAATCCAAGTCTCAAGATAGTAGATAGAAGGCAATTGTGGTAACGCTATGAATTCTTTAAGAGTGCAGAAGCATTTGACAATATCATGCAATCATTCTATAAGGATCATAGGTTCCAAAACGAGGAAAGTTTCCTTACTGCATTTCCGCCTCTTTGAGCAAAGGAATCATCATCAACTTCTAATCACTAAGCACCACCCTTTAAACTTGAATGTTCAAATTTATGTTAGGTATTTATATTTATGCTTGAACCAGTGGTATGTTTTGGATTGATATTATTATTATGTCTTCTGAATATATTAGTATTGGAGTTTGGTCATATTTTCCAATCAAGTGCTTTAGGCCCTAAATTCTATGTCTTTTCTCTCTCTAGACGGAAAAAATAGATCGCGACAAATATGTGTATGTTCTTACGACTCGTCCCTAATTGGCAGTCCATGCTCATAACTGGATTTAAATAGAAGGAAATTGATTAAACAAAAAGTCAGATTTATCAAGAAAAATTAATTGTGGGCCCACTAATTAGTAATCTGCGACCGCCACAGAGAAAGAGAGTTCAACATGACAGCGGAAGAGTAGGTGGCGCAATGGGCATGGCAATCTAAATACACTGGAGAACATAACAGAAAATCACTAAATCGGCCTATCTTTCAGTTCAAGGAAAGCAAGAACCATTCTAGAAAAATAACTAAAAAAGTACGAAATAAAAAAGAAATAAATACGATCGATATCTAAAATAATAACAAAGGTTAGAGATCCTTTAATTAGGGGTAAACTCACATATTAAATTTATCCATTTGTACGAGTGACACTTTGCCACGTTGACTATTCAATGGCTGAAACACTATTTACTTTATTTTTTTCCTTTTTTTTTTATCTTTCTCTCTCTCCAAAAGCCCCAACGACAGCTAGGAGCCCATCGTGATGCCGCCGCGCCTTTGCCCGCCCACTGCAACGACTACTAGTCCTTGTTGACGTGCCTCCAGCAGTTCCCAGATGCCGTAGCCACCGCCGACAACATCAAATAACCGACCTGACATAAGGGAAAAAAAGAAATCAGTGGACCAAAATTAAGTGTAATTAAGTATTAAAACTTATAGAAAGTACAATCCAATCTTAAAACTTATCAAATTAGTGCAATCAAATATTTTCATTAACTTCATCCATCTTAGCTAATAAAAAATACCAACATGTCTTATTTTAATTATTTATTTCTCTTATGTGGTAAATAATATAAAAGATGAACTCCATATGTGCAAAAGGAAAAAAAAAAAAGACGTCGTCTTTGCACTTTGCCCCAAATTAAACGCTGAGCCCTAAATCACAAATGTGCCCCATATTTGTTCTTCTTCCTTTGAGTTGTGGTCTTCTTTGTCTATCTTTTCTTCATCCGAGTTCTCTTTGTGACAGTTTCGTTCTTCATCTTTGATCTCTTCTTTGCCCGAGTTCTTTTCTTCATCTGCAGATTGCCCTAATTTTGTTCTTCCTTCGAGTCCTCTGCATTGTCCAAAGGAAAAAGTTTGCAAATTATTGATATTGCCGTAGACGAAGCTACAATCTATGAAGATTAGGTCGTTCAAACCCCGACCAAGCAGCTTTGTAGATTGCTTCCCAAATATCGATTTCTGGATGTGCAACACAGTGTACTTGGTCCAGCAGTTAGATTTCACCTCCAAAAGGATCAAAAGAGAGCCCAACTTGAACTTCAGCATCCTGCAGGTGTGGAATCGTTGAGAGAGGTCCAGGCGTTGCTTCAAAAAGTTAGGCATTTACTCATTTTTGCAGTCTCGTCAATTGTTGTTTTTTCCCTGTTTAATTTCATCCACCAGCGGAAGTACTATTTACTAACTAGTAATCTTGTTAAAACTAAGAAGGAGAAGATATTGAAATTTGAAAGAGCTCTTGAGGAGCGGAGACTGTGTTGCAAAAGTTTCAAAACATCAAGAAGAGATCTCAGACCATGTCCTCTGCTTTTTTTTTTTTAATAGGGAAAAGGAGCTTTTTTTTTTTTTTTAATAGGGAACACAAAAGTTTCAAAACATCAAGAAGAGATCTCAGACCATGTCCTCTGCTTTTTTTTTTTTAATAGGGAAAAGGAGCTTTTTTTTTTTTTTAATAGGGAAAAGGAGAGAGAGAGAGAGAGAGAGAGAGAGAGAGAGAGAGAGAGAGGGAGATGGAGGGAGATGGAGGGTTTTTAATAAGGAAAAGGAGATATGTTTCTTTAATCTATGAGATTAGATTCAAATAATAACCACCACTTGACTATGTTGGAACTTGACTCGAACTAGGACTCGCCAAGTCCTTCGAAACATAGATCTAGTTTTTTTTTTTTTTTTTTTTTTTTTTTGAGGGCAAGATTAATTAAAAATTTAAAACTACAGTAGAATATGCTAATTCATGGAAATTTTATGAGAATATTAAATTTCATTGTAACTAAATTTTACAAATTACTTTCAACCGTACTATATCGAAATATTTCGACAACTTAGTCAGACAAAACAAAAAAAGAACACTAATGTGGATAATTTGTGTTATTATCATAGACTTGTGGATAAACAGTTTAACTAAATACTTTAATAATTAATAGGGCATTGCATTAGTTTGGCATTAACTTATATGGTGAAGTTGTTTCTTATTAAAAAGAAAAGGAAAAATGATATTCGTTTATTTTCTATTTCCTAAGATATTTTAACTAACATTCAGTATTTAACTTTTATTCTTTACCATACGTCCGATACTATTGACAATGTGGATACAAGACATATAAATCATATTCAAATGTTCGAATAATTTATAAAACTTGAGATCTCTCTTTTAACATACTCAATTCCTTGAACACCACGCTCTCCATACCAACTAGCCTCTTTCTCAACCAACTTGTAATATCAATTTTTACAACATCAAGTTGCACAAAGTTTAGCTCTTCCAATGTGAAAACCGTACCTTTATCTATTATGGTATTAATTCTTAATTAATTGAATGCAATTTCATTTCATGTCATTATTTGTCCAATCGTTGTTTTAAATAGACATTGCAAGTTTCAATTAAGATAGACAACTTCGTAGATAATTGAAACTGCATTATATATTGACTTGAATCGAAATTCAATAAGAAAAAAGGTTTCATTAGAGAATGATTAGGATGAAAGTAACATTTCTTAAGTTTATGTTAGGAAAAATAAAGATTCATTTATTAACGTTTCTATTTCTTAGAATTTCTTTTCTTTTGTTTCTCGAAACAAAAAAAAAATAGAAACTCATTTAATAATGTTAGTTAATTTTTCTGTTCTTGAAAATAAGATTTGTAACAGAAATAAGATATAAAAAATAGTTATTTCTTGTTCCCGAAACAATTTCTCAACTAAGTCATTTTCTTGTTTTTCTTTTCTTTTTCTTTTTTTTTTTTCATCTTCTTCCTTCTCTTCTGGTGCAATGGCCATGGCAAGGCTTGACCTTGCCAAGGGTTGGCAAGGTGCCCTCAAGGCTAGCAAGGTCATCAGCTAGAGGAGAAAGAAGAAAAGAGGAAGAAAAGAAAAGAAAAAAGAACAACCTCAAAAAATTACTAAAAATTAAAAGAAATTCTATGTCATAAATAATTTGAGGGTCATACAATATACATTCCTATTATTTTTCTATTCCAAAAATATAAATTATGTGCAGTAATTAAACGTATTCTTTTGCTCAGAAACTATTTTAAGAATGTGAAAACTCTACCTTTATCTATTTGGGTAATGGATCTTAATTTATTCACATGCAAATTACTTTCACGTCATTATTTGTCCAATTGTTGTTATATAATAGACAATGCAAGTATCAATTAAGATAGATGACTTCCTAGATAATCGAAACATCATTATCTACTGACTTGAATTGAAAATCAATAAGAGAAAAGGTTTCATGAGAGAATGATCAATAGGATGATAATAATGTTTCTTGAGTTTATGTTAGGTAATAGTAAGAGTTCATCTGGTAACATTTCTATTTCTCAAAATTTATATTCTCAAATAAGTTATTTTCTTTTCTTGGTCGAGCACACCAGTCCCTCAAGTATATTTTTGCAAAAATATTGGGCTCCGAATTTGTTGCCATTTTTATTTCTTCCCCATTTTTCTCTTCTTCTTTTTTTCTTTGTATGTTTATTTTTTGCAAAAAAAAAAATGGATACAAAATTCGGATGTCAACATAGGCTACCTACGCAGGTCAAAGATCTGAACTTTATCAATTCATGGAACTTACAAGATGTTTCATGAGCTTTTAAACAGCTTATTCTTTACTCCCAAGCCTCTAGGTGTAAAAGTAAGTTGTAATCAACTCGTAGCAAAGAAATTCTTCACTTTAAATCCGACTTAAATGTAAGAACATCATAATAATAATGATAAGTCAATCAAAATAGCAATATAAAAAGCAAATCGAATTTGACTCTTGGTTAACTTGGGCTGGTAGTTGATCGAAACTATTAGTGTTCTTCACTCAAAAATGAATTTGCACAAGAAATTGATCAAATCAAGTTTTTTGGTCTACCAAGGGTCAACACTAAATTGATAAAGCAAAAATAGGTTTGATTAACAAACCATCACGGATTTAGATGCGTGTCTTTCACCGGACGTCCACACCCTTGACAATGACATGCGCACCCTTCATCTATAGGATCACAACCTTGACTTTAAGAAGCGGCACCAGACCCTGAGGTATGCGTGCCTGACCCTCAAAGCCATGGTCCTCACCATCAATGTTGGGCTTGCCGGCTTCTTTGCAAACTCACATAGGAGAAACTTTTGGGAAATTATTTAAAAAGTTATAAACCTATTATAGTTATGTCAGTTCAGTCTAACATTTTAATTTCATCAATTGAGTCATAAATTTTTTAATGGTTTGCTAATATAGTCTTCATGACCAAAATATGGTCAGAAATGACTAATATGGATGCCAACCATTTTACATAGCACAATTGATACTGATTGACAAGTTTTCAAGTTTTTTGTTAAATTTTCAAATTATTTATTTAATTATTTTCTTTTATTCTTCCTCTTCTTTTTTTTCCCTAATGTGGCTCACCGGTCACTAGGCAAAGGCCATGAAGCCCTCACTAGCCGCTAGAGAGGGTTGCGACCCTCACCCAACCTCACCCAGATTTAGGTTATTTGAAGGACGTGGTGTGGATTTTACCTTAGCAACACATTGATTGACTAGCCTTTATAAAGGAGAACACTCTATCGTAAGACAATTAAGAAATCCCTTAAATAACATTAAGATCGAAATCCTGTGATTGCATTGATAAATCATATAAAAAGTTGTAGAAGCCATTTGTAAGTCGTCTCTTGTCATCTTGATTGTTGGGGGCTATTTCATTCTAGGTCTCTCGATTTTCTATCTATCTCGAAAAAATTTTTAGAATTGTGTTTGCAAGCCTTAGACAATCACCATTTCATGTCCTATCAATGGCTCTCAAAATTTTTCACAGAAAATTATGAAGCAGGGATTTTATATTTCAAAGGTTTGTCAAGATTGATTTGTATTTTACCCTAGAGCTCAAAGAAGAGAAGGTGTCAAGTTTGAGGGACTTATCTGATTTGCTGATCTGTATTCTCTTGAGCATATGTCTCGTGCATGTCATAGGAAACTCGATGAGGAAAAATACTTATCTGAATCCAGTCAAGTGAACCAAGTACCTAACCATCATTGATTTTGAGGGGCTAACATGTGGATCCATGTAGACGCATAAAATCAACGGTAATGATGCACCTTGTTTGGGGATCAGGAGGAATCCAAAAGTTCAAGCTGCTCGAGAAAGATCAAGGATAAGAAGAAAGCATTGGACGTCCTAAATCCTATGTGCTTCCTCGATGAATAGTTCTCTGTTGCCACTCCTGCAAGTTTTTAAACTTTAGAAGATCTGGTTTTTAGAATTAGATCCTTACAAAGCATGTCACCACGTTAGACGGACCCATATGGGATTTGCTCAATAGTTAATAATTAATGGTGCATGGATTTGACACATGACATTGATATGATATTTCGTACCATTAAATGTAAATAATTACATTTTTAGTCCATTTGTATGAATTTTGGACTGCGTCGTTCTTGAGGATATTGAGATAGTTCATAGACTTGATGACGAAGTGGGCTTTTTTTTATCATTGAAACAACATCTAAGCAATCTTCAGGTTTTTATAATTAATGTTTGAATAAAATTTTGATTTGGTTGAAAAATTCGAAAAGGCTTTTGTTTACTCTGAGAGAGAGAGAGAGAGAGAGAGAGAGAGAGAGAGAGAGAGAGAGAGAGAGAGATTTTGGGGTTGGCGACAGCCGATGAGAGAGGTTCAAATGAACTACATTCATGGTCAATTGTAAAGTTATAGCTATTAACAAAAGCAATCCTTCAGAAAATTGAAACTTGGGTAAATAAAATTAGCAAATTTGATGGAGTGTTCGATTTTTTTACCCAATTTCTTGCTCAATTAGTGAATTGCGATGATGGGTTTGATTTTTAAACCCGATTTTATTGGATTATACTAACGTTTTTGTAGTCCACAAGCCCTTTTAATGAATCATGAGTGTATGTAAGATTAGGCTCAAAGGAAGAGTCAAATTGTCGCATCAAGATTAGGGGTGAGCATGGTTCCATAATAGAACGTGGAATCTGAGAACCAAATTGGTAGGAACATATAGGTTCCAAGTTGTAATGTATGTTGGATAAGTTATAGATTTCAAAAAATGAGAAACCTGTCTTGACTAGTAGGTTCTAAATTCTTAATTGGAGAAACCCAAAGCTTAGGACCTATAACCTAGAATTTGAAACAAGTTTGAATGTCTTTCTTTGCCCATGTTTTCACACGATCCTTCAATATTCCATATCATTCGATAGAACGTACTAATTTGAGCTTTCATTTTATGACTGAAACTTTTATTTTATTAATGTTCATATCTTTCATGTGTAAGTCATGGTCAGTAAATTGAAGCAACAAGTTTCGACAAAAAAAAAAAAAATTGAAGCAGCAAGTGTTGATCATTAAATGTTTAAATTAATTGCAATTGTTCAATTAATATTATAACTAAAACCTAGGTAGATATTAGAATCAATCTTAGAACCCGTGACAAGATAAGTTCCAAATTTTAGAGTACGTAGGGTAGGTTCCAGTTTTGAAAAATAAGAAAACCTATTTCAATGAATAGGTTTTAGATTTCAAGTGGAACTCGTGGAACTTGAAACTATTCACTCCTAATCAGGATGACTAACTTTACTAGAAATAGAAAAGACCCCAAAAAAAAAAGGAAAAATAGATGATCTTTTAATCAACTGCACAGGTATGTAGAGTCGTGGACATTCACTATTACTCAAATTTTTATCTCTTCTTTATTTTACTTTTTTTCTCTGTATCCCTTTTTGCTGTGAAACCAAAGTTTGTTTTCAAAGTCCGAGAATTTGGGAAAAATTTTACTCTCATTGCATCGCTCCTCAGGAATATCAGTTTTTGTAAGTATGAAAATGCAAGTAATATCTTCGACCAGCATTGAAAGTATGGCTATTTAAGCATGTAAAAATCTCATTCATATACTGATTTGGCTGGCTATTTAATTGACTATTCAAAAGGTGTTATGTTTTTTTTTTTTTCAGTCCCTCCAAAAAATTATAGTGTGTTTATATGTATATATTTTATAATTTAAATCTTGTAAATGACACACTTTAACATTTTCTTAATCCATAGTACCTGAAATTTTCACAATATATAAATGTTGAAGCATACATTCACTTAAAAAAAGAAAGAAAGATTTATACCTATGTGTCCAATTCTGTTATGCTCCTCTGTTTCTGTTCTGCTACGCTCACCTCTTCCTCTTTTTGAACTGGGCCGAGTGCTCTTTTCTTCGTATTTTCTTTTTATTAGTAAAGGCTATGTCGTGAAAAGAAAAATGGGCTTAGAGTGTCAAGAGTTTCAAACGGGCCTCCACTGAGATTAATGGGTGGACGAGCTGAATTCAAATCCGATAGGCTTAAGGGAATTGACTGATGGACTGACTCGGGCTAATGGGCTGTGCATTGTGGGCTCACATGATGAGCTTGTCTTGGGCTCACTTAACCGAATTGGACTCTCATTCTCTTTTTTTCATTTGATTATTATATTTGGCATTTTTTATTTGGAATATGTTTACTAGAAATACCAAAACTTGTCAAATTTATTCAATTGAATCTTTCCATTAATTCTGTCCAAATTGCTTAATGGATAAATGCGAAAGTGGTGATGATGTAGCTTTTTAAAAATTATTTTTGTACAAATTTCATTTAAATTAAATTTTAAAAATGAGCTCAATTTAAAAGAAAAAAAGAAAGAAAGAAAAGTATGTGGGAGGGCTGCAAGCCCCGCCCCTGCCACCCCCCCCATCATTAGGAGGGGCCGATGAGGGTGGGGGTGACTCGGTGGGGTCACCGGGCCCCGGCTAAGGGCCGATTAGGCCTCGGCAACCCTCACCAATGGTAGGCGAGGGTCACACCCCCCCCCCCCCCAAAAAAAAAAAACATTCACCCAAATTGGGCAAAGGTCACTAGCCCTCAACAAACCCTGGCCAAGGGCTGCCATTGGCAACCAATCCCCACCAATGGCAGCCTCACCCAAGTCTACACAAGGGTCGACCACCCTTGCCTATTGTTGGCAATACCGGCCCTTGGTTGGGGCTTGGTGACCCCCTCAGGTCATCCCTACCCTCATTAGCCCCTTATGGTGATGGGGAGGGGGGAGGGGGAGCGGCGGCAATAGCAAGGGCTTGTAGCCCTACTTGATTTTATTTAGATTTAATCTGAATAAAATTAGTATTAATGATTTGAGCCATGTGGAAGAAAGATAATATTAAAAAAATTCATGTCAGCATTTTCCGTTAGTTAAATTGGATAAAGTTGATGAAATAACTCGATTGAATTAATTTGATAAATTTTATGACTTGATTATACTTTTTGCAAGTTTTAAGACTCAATTATATTTTCATAACAAGTTTTAGTACTTCTTTTAATGAATATATATTATTTTGTTTTTCTTATTTAAAATGTATGCTTAATATGTTGACTAAATCCTAGCATGAGCTAAGAAGTCCAAAATGGAACCTAGACTCATCCATTAATTGCATGAGCCGTAATGTGACAAACCTGAATTTTCAGATTTCATTTTTGATTAAATAAATTGGGCATTTTATCGATCCGCCGATGGTGCTATTCTTTGAATTGATCACTCACGAGAAAACTGGACTATTTGGGGAAGTAATTAAGGAATCTAAATGTAATTAGACTTGAGAATTCGACCGGAAGTCGGCTATTCGACCGTGTTCATCTCGCGAGATCATTACGGCACTATCGAAATCGATCAAAAATTGGAGATAAGTTGATTCGACTGAGATATGTGATCAGAGTGTGGGTGATTCCACCAAATTGCAGATTCTCGTCGATCGGCACTAAATCGATTTTTCTAGCGTTTTGGTACCCGGTGCCCGTATTTGAAACCTCAAGATTTTCACGAAAATCGAGAGTCGCCAATAAGTCAAAGATGTACATTGTGACTCGAGATAAATCGATTACAGATCAATTGCATCAAAAATTCCTAAAAGTTACCCAGTAGACTAGATCACGCTAAAAATGTGCCGGATCGAAATTAACTGCGAATTTGAACCTGATTTCAGAAATTAAAAGTTTTGTAATATCACGATCTATTTTA
The DNA here is from genome assembly GCA_014182575.1 of Eucalyptus decipiens. Classification (NCBI taxonomy): domain Eukaryota; kingdom Viridiplantae; phylum Streptophyta; class Magnoliopsida; order Myrtales; family Myrtaceae; genus Eucalyptus; species Eucalyptus decipiens. Next base: position 5,374,768 of record CM024615.1, on the reverse strand, counting down.
GGAACGTCGGCTCATCCTCCGAACAATTTTAAGAGATTTCGGGATTTTTATGGAAAATCATTTCGAACGATTCGGAAAATTAGCAAAAATTCAGATGGGCTAAATCGATGGAAATTGAGACTTCTAAATTGGGCCTTTGGGTGTTGAGGACTTGCGAAAAATTGTACATAATTTTTCTTCGTCGAAATTGGACCTCAATTTGGGAAATTTTATGGAGAAATTGAAGCCAAAATTTAAGGAAATTTGGAGCTTGGTTTTGAGGTAACAATTTTGGGCTTCAATTGGTTTATGTGTGGAAATTATTGCTAGAAAGAAATATGGGACAAGCTTTTAATTTAAGGGATTATGTTTATTGACTTTGCACCTCCTTTTTCTCAAGCTTCCCGTGCACGGCTCTGCTGGTCCTTATCTTTGTTGAACAAGTCTCACTTCGGCGAAAGGCTTCAGCCGTTCTGCTCTTGCTTGGCTTTCATTTTTTTCTTCATTTGAAACCGCAGCTTCATCCCCTCAATTTCTCTCTCTCTCTCTCTCTCTCTCCGTTCATCTCTTTCACTCTTGTAGCCCGTGTCTTCTTCTACCAATCCTTGCTCCCCACTGAGTTGAAGCTAGCATCTTTGGTCTCCTCTGCAATCCACCGAAGAGTGAGATGCCAGCACACAACGCCCACAAGCCCATGACTGACCACCCTGCAGCCCATCTCCATCTCCACTTCGCTACCACTCGTCCAACCGGTCAATAGCAGCTTCTTCAACGCTGCTGCTTAAAGACTCCACCAATTCTTCTCTCTAGTCAAAGCCACGCGTCCATCCCCCTACGCCAGCTCCTCTGTTTCTACTTCGGTTTGTAGCACTCACCTAGCGAATTTCAACGGCCCAGTAGCTATTTGTCCACCCCATTTGCCGGCTCACCAGTCCACGCCTCCTCGGCTTCAACGACGTCGCTACTTCCTTGTCCGCACCTCCTCTCCAACACCATTCGACCCAATTGAAGTCCACAAGCCCAGCAGCAGCCCTTGCTATTTCTTTACTTGGGCCTAGCAATCCATTTTTAATCAGTAGCCCAAGTGAACTTTGGTCCAGCAACAACTCAAGCCCAGTCCAAGAAGCAGCCCCTCAATTGAGTTCTTAAGGCTCGTGACTTTAGCTCGTCTTTATTTTCAGCAACCCAAGCCCGCAAGGCGAGCCCAGCCCAAATCAAGAACAAATCTCAGTTGGACTGAGATTTGTTGGGCCGGTTTTAGGCCTGGTTCAAGCCCGTTGGCACCGCTGCAAACCCGAGTTTCGACCGTCGTCGCATCGTCGTCGCGGTGATCTGGTCTTCGCTTTAAACCAATGAGCTTTACTCACTAATCCTTGCTTAGTAGGTTAATTGTGCTTAAGGGTTGATTAGTTTAGACTAAAATGGATTAGGTGGCTAGATTATATTAGATTAGTAATTTTAATTATTTGCCAATACATGTTAGGTGGTTAGTTATTGTAGCTAGAGCCTAGACTCGCTCTAGTATTTAACTAGAGTGGTTTGGAAATTTTCCAGGCTCATCTCGGCTTCCAATTAGGCTATAACGGGCCTAAGTTGGATTTATTACATTTATTTAATATTTTTCGTAATTATTTAATTAATTATTTATTTTTCGAAAATTCAATCGGGATGGTGATGACCGAAATTTCGTGCTGATTGCAGTGATGTCTCTATTTATTTAATTGAATACGTGGTTGTGCAAATTGAGTCCAATTAGCGTTTGTGGGTATTTATTTCCAAAAATTGGATAATTTTGGTAATTAAGTGGAAAATTATTGGGCGTCGGTCTACCGCACCAAAAATTTATTTTGGGATTGCTAAAAATAGTGGGAGGTTCAAAAGTGAAAATCTTGTATTTTAGCTAGGGCCAACAATGTACCCACACACGTGTACTTTTATCAAGTATGATAAAAATGGTAAAATTGATTGTGTCTTCGGAACAAAAATACTATACCGGCTCAGTGACTCTATATGTCATCTTGTAGATAGGACGATATGATTTAATAGCTCGATGACTCTCATGTCATCTTGAGAAATAAATTGCTTGTATATCAGTTCGGTGACTCTATATCCCACCTTAGAGATAGGATGGTATGAACCAACGGTGTGTTAAAATTACTTAATGACTCTATATGTCGTCTTGGAGATAGAACGCTATGCACAGGTATGTTATAATGGCTCGATGACTTTATATGTCGTCTTAGAGATAGAACGTTATGCATACCCGCTCGATGGCTCTATATGTCATCTGGAGATAGGATAGTACTATCTATATTTCACTTTGATTCGGGAATCCTAGATTTTGATCGGATTCATAGATAGTATTGAATGGGCCGATCAAGAGATGGTTGTGATGACATGTAATCGATTGAGTCAATTGATCGCTGATTTGATGTGATTTGATTGAGTGATATAATTGTCAGTATTTATTAATTGAACTGACTTGTAGGAAGGAACTAAGGCCAAGATAAGTCATTTGATGCCTGATTGTGCTTAGGTAGCCTTTAGGGCGTAATTTTCTTACTAATTGAGTCTTAGGGAGTAGAACTTGCTGAGATATAGTCTCACCCCATTGTGGGATCACATTTTTAGGTCCCTAGGTGACGACCGTGGAGAGCTGGAAGTCCCGAAGTTTGGAAGGGTCGAAGAAACAGAATCGGCAAACTTGTCTGGCTAGTTAGTCATAGAATAGTTCCTTTTTGGTTAAGCCGATATTTTTGTAAATGACCCGATGTTGTGAATAAACTTATTTGCTATAAAAGGTTTGTTTTGGTTTTGAAAAAGTTGGCCTTACTTTCCTATCCCATTATTTTATTATTTGGGGATTTATATCTACTTCTGTATGCATATATTAAAATGAATGGGTCGGTGATGTGTCTTGGGATATCACTATTATATCGACTAAGCAAGGATGGGCACGAGTCCGGAGGATCACGACGTGACATCCTCGTTTAGTGGTATCAGAGCTAGGTTATTAGAAATTGGAGTGATAAGGTGCAATGGATATGTGATAGAAAGTAGGAAGACCTTTAAATTCATGACTGGTGCATGTCAATGGTAGTTGATTGATAAAATTGTTTACCGTGTGTGGATCGCTCATTTTCTAATCTAGTGTGGATTTGAAAGACAGGTTTCAGTAGAGACTGAGCCATGAGCGAGTCAGAGCAGAGAACTCCGAGTAAGCGAGTTGTTAGCCTTCAGCTTGGGTTAGAACGTCGACTAGGGTTGGTATCTGAGGTAGAGGTAGGGCACAGGCACATGCTAGTGCTAGTGGAGTAGCACCACCTCTTGTTGGTGCTGGGGTAGCAATCCCTGATGATCCTAGGATAGAAGGGATCATGCGGGTGTTAGAAGTTATAGGATATCGAATGAATCAGCAAGCGCAGAATCAAGCCGCCGCTCAAGCCACTGCTACTGCTGCTGTTGCCACCGTTGCTGAAGCCGCCCCCACTGCCGCACCTACTGTTGTATCTACCACCGCATCCATCAAAGGTCCGCCAGGAATTGTGGTCATTGAAAGACCAATTCATAAGTTGGTGGAACAATTATTAAAATTGAACCCACCTTACTGTGGATCCAAAAATTGGAGAAGACTTTTGCACTACTAATGTGCAATGAAATTGAGAAAGTAGTCCTTGCAACTTACCAACTGGAGGGAGTTGCAAATACTTGGTGGAGAACCACTCAGGGAGTAGTATTCCCAGAAGGTGTTGTCTCGGAGTGGAACACTTTCTTTGAGGCTTTCAATGGCAAATATTTTTCTGAGACTGCTAGGAAGATGAAGATGGCAGAGTTTCAGCATTTTCACCAAGGCTCCATGACAATTGACCAATATGAGGTGAAGTTCGTTGAACTGTGGCAATATGCTCCTGAACTAATTAAGAATCCGACGAACCAAATGAGAAGGTTCAGGGACGGATTCAAGCCGGACTTAAGGAGTGTATTGGTTTCTCTGAATTGAGAACTTATAATGACCTTTATGAGAGAGCCCAGATGATGGAGAGAGATTAAAACGAGAGAGCCACCTCGTTTGGGTTAAGGTTTAATTCCAACAGAGATGCAATCCGACATAGGAAAAGGCCCATGGTCGGAGGAAGATTTCAGATCCCGTCCAACAAAAAGGGTGGAGTTGGCAAGTCAGGACTAGGCAGGAATGATTTGTGTTGTGCTTGTGGAAGGCGACATGGACCGAACCAATGCCTTAGAAGGACGGGCGCATATTTTGAATGTGGCCAGCATGGTCACCTAGCCAGAGATTGTCCTAAAAGGCCAAGAGGACAACAATAGTTACTGCTGCCGCCACAGATTGGACGGATTAAAGGGTATGCGCCTCAGAATGCACCACAAGGAGGACAGCTTAGACCTCCAGTTCAAGACTCGGTGTATGCCATTTCTCAAGGTCAGGCAGAGGCTGCGCCTGACGTAATCACAAGTACAGTTTCGTTGAACAACCACCTTGCTTATGCTTTATTCGATTTAGGAGCAACACATCTCTTTATTGCTGAGCAATTTGTTAAGTTGATAGGATTGAATCCTGCATTATTGGAATCTATTGTTAGCATATTTACACCATTAAAGGATAAGGTGTTAGCTGCTTTGGGTTGTTCTGGTTGTAAGTTGGAGATTGATGAACGAGAGGGGAAAATAAACTTGTTAGTCCTAGTCATGTATGACTTTGATTTGGTAATTGGCATGGATTGACTCACCAAGCAACGAGCTAAAATGGATTGTTATCGCAAGTCAATTCAGTTTTACCCATTGAAGGGTGAGAGCTTTGAGTTTGTAGGGAACCGAGAATGACCCTCGATTTCCCTAATCTCGTCATAAGAGGCAACCCATTTGTTAGACGGGGGTTATCAAGGTTACCTGGCAACTGCATATATATGATAGTCGAGGAACTAAAAATTGAAAATATATCAGTTGTGCAAGAATTTCCCGATATATTTCCGAAGGAATTGCTAGGACTGCCACTAGTGAGAGAAATTGAATTCGTGATTGAGTTAGCTCCTAGGACAGAGCCAATCTTTAAGGCTCGTTACTGGATGCCTTTATTGGAGTTAAAAGAACTGAAGGTGCAGATGCAAGAGTTATTGGATAAGGGATTCATACGTCCCAGTGTATCATCTTGGGGAGCACCAGTTCTATTTGTCAAAAAGGAAGATAGTTCGTTGTGTTTGTGCATTGACTATCGCTAACTCAATCAAGTAACGATCAAGAACAAGTATCCATTGCTAAGAATGGATGACTTGTTTGATCAGTTACAAGGAGCATCAATATTTTCGAAAATTGACTTGAGGACAGGATATCACCAACTAAGGACTAGGAAAGAAGACATTCCAAAGTCAGCATTTCGTACTCGGTATGGTCATTATAATTTTACTGTGATGCCATTCGGATTGACGAATGCTCCAGCTGTTGTCATGAATTTGATGAACCGAGTATTCAAGGAATATCTGGATCAGTTCGTGATCGTGTTCATCAATGATATCCTGGTGTATTCAAGGAGTGCTAAGGAGCACGAAAAGCATTTGAGATTAGTGCTCAAGACCTTAAGGATTCATCGGTTGTATGCCAAATTTAGCAAATGCAAATTTTGGCTGACTCGTGTTGCCTTTTTAGGTCATGTGATTTCCGGAGAAGGAATCTCTGTGGACCCAAGCAAAATTGAAGCAGTTGTTAATCGGCCGAGACCGACTATAGTGATAAAAATTTGAAGTTTTCTGGGTTTGGCAAACTACTACAAAAGGTTTGTTGAGGGATTTTCAACTTTGGCGTCGCCTTTGACAAGACTCCTGAAGAAAGATGAGAAATTCGTATGGTCAGATAAGTGTGATTGTAGTTTTCAAGAGTTGAAGCAAAAGCTAACTACCAAACCTGTGCTGACGATTCCATCTGGTCCTGGAGGGTATGAGATCTATAGTGATACGTTGTTCAAAGGACTAAGTTGCATACTGATGCAATATGGTAAGGTTGTTGCATACGCCTCCTACAAGTTAAGACCTCATGAACTGAATTATCCGAGCATGACTTAGAATTTGCAGCAATCATATTCGTGTTGAAGATTTGGAGACATTACTTGTGTGGGGAAAGATTTCAGATCTTCACGGATCATCAGAGTCTCAAGTACCTATTCTCTCAGGAGGAGTTGAATATGAGATAACGTCAATGGATAAATTTGCTGAAAAACTATGATTGTGATATTTTATATCACCCAAAGCAAACGAGGTCCAATTGGGTGATAATGACATGCTTGACCTGGAAGATGACTCATCGTCGATCAATGTGCGAAAGCCTAAACTTGACAGAGTCCCTAAGGCAGAGCAGGATGAACGCTTCACAAAGCTTGAAGAGAAAGTGAAGTAACTACAAGAGTCACAAAGTTCACTCTTGTTTGACTTATCAGTCTATGAGAAGGTCAACATGCCAAAAAAGTTTAAAATGCCAGACTTTAAGAAGTACGATAGTACTTCCTGCCCAAAAGCTCATTTGTAGATGTACCATGTACGCATAGCCCAATATGTCAAGAATGAACTGGAATGAAGTGGCCGATGCGTTCCTCAAGCAATATAAGTTCAATATGGACATTGAACCTTCCCAAGAGGATCTTGAGAGGATGGAGAAGAAGAAGAACAAGTCGTTCAAAGATTATGCTGTGCGATGGCAAAACCTAGCGGCTCAAATCACTCCTAAATCTATGACCAAAGAGTTGATGAAGTTGTTCATCAAGACTCTCCCGTTTGAGTTCCATAATCGGATGGCTAGCACATACGTTGAGAACTTCAACCAACTTATCCCGGTGGGTGAGCAGATCGAGATTGGGCTAAGAGATGGATGGTTCAACGAACCAACTGATCAAGGCAAAAGGTTCACCTTGAAAAAGGACAAAGAACCAAGCACATAAGCCAATGTTGCATATGCACAATCTAACAAGTCTCCAATTGTTCATGTCCCCAAGAATCAACAAGGCGGAAGCTGTCCGACCGTGCCTCGGTAGTTTACTAATAGGCAAATCAATCCTTTTCCTGGCCCTCTATTCCAGCTCTTAAAGGTTCTTCAAAAGAAGGGATTGCCATCCTATAAGCCAAAGCGACCAAATGCTGAAAAATTTTCTAACTACAACCTTTTCAAGAAATGCGAGTACCATATGAGGGAAGTAGGACATTTGACTAATGAATGCATAACTTTAAAGCATAAGGTCCAAAACTTATTGGACACCAAGGCGTTTGCCTTCAATATTGCTCAACCGAATGCCAAGAAGAATCCTCTACTTGAGCATGAGGATAAGGTGAATACTATTTTCAAACATAACGCTAGTCGAATCAAGAACCCGAAGGTGCACGTGGTGGATGCCTACAACAGACTAGTGAGAGTTAGATATTATTCGGATCATGAGGACATTCCCCTATTACTGATGAAAGGAAGGGTTGCCAAAATGATAAATACCCTAGGGCAGCTAAGTGAAAAATTCGACTATATGGTGAAATATGTGCTCCTCTCAGCTCTTACATTGACCCCCGCCACATAGTTCAAGATGAATGGAATGGTATGAACGACCTAACGCTTCAAAAGATAGAGAACTCTGATGACGCCTTGGAAGGGATCACAATTGTGTTCGACGACCTCGTCATAGGAGCCATTGATGAAGGACCTCTGGAAGAAATGGGCCCTGGCCCACAAGAGTAACCCATTTATCATTTTCGCACATTCCCCTGTGTGGGAATTTTTATTGCTTTATAGGAATTTTTTTTCGATTTTTCTTTTTAGGACGTAGGCGTCATGCCCTGATCCTTGAACGTTGTGGCACCCCTCGAACGGCCCCCGATCCGTTAGGGTCGCCGACAGTTCACTTACCTTTCACTTATCATAATAACATGTCACTCTGATACCATTGAATTATAGTGGGTCCATATGTTCTAGGGGTTTATATTATCTTAATCGGTCTTAATGCAGTTCATATAACAGAAGCATACTCGACATCTCTCTAATCCATACTCAAACTAAATAATGCAATGCAATATACACTAACTACACATTTCATATATAAGTTAGAGCCAAATCACTTTTATTTACATAGCTATGATGGATATCATGAGTCGGTACAACAAAAGACCAAGGCTTTAACTAAGCTCGGCTATAACCCAAAAGTATACATCAGACATGTACATCAATCCATCATCTAGTGTCGGCTATCCAAAAAGTGTCATCCTCTACCAGTCACACACGCAATCACACCCAGCCCGGTGCATCAGCCGGTGGTGGCGGCAGCATCCCCATTATCATCCCATCGCGACGAACATGCATAGACAGGAACTCCTGGACTACGGGGCCATCAGGTAGATCCACATCATACATAACTAAAACTCAAACACAGATGAACACCAGTCCATGAACACCAATGCAGGGGTGCTCCGAGCACTCAACCTCAACATCAAACGGTAAGCCATAGAAAGTACCACGTGTGATAGGTGATAGAGGCATCTCTTAATCTGAAATGTTAGTCCCTAAAGGGGTGAGTACAACCACTCAGTAATAAAAGATTCCTCAAGCTATATGTCGCGACCAAAATTTTCGGGGTGTGAACCTCCTAGGGTTTGGCTAATGGATTGTTAAGCCTAGACTTAACCCGGGCTCTCCCAAGCCCATATCAATTCACGACTTTAGATTCAAGTTCTTAACATGCAATTGTTTTAATTAGGAGTCGCCACTAATCTATTTTTGGTGGGTCAATTAGAAACCCAAGTAAAGTAACGGGAGATTTACTTTACTCCTACGAACCAGAGACTATAGGTACGGGGACTTGGTTACACTAGATTTCTCTAATGCCCTTTCGGTACCATTCTTTTATTTTAAAAAAAAAAATGTTTTGCAGGCAGCTTGGATTAATTTTAAATCTAATTCCCTAACATGTGAGGCGATCATGCGGGTACGCAAACCACCAATTTAACACCCAAGTAAAGCAATAAATAAAATGCGAGACTTACCTCATAACAACAAAAGCATCTGCAATGTTAGATCAGAATTCACATCAAAAACTCTAGATATGATTTCTAATTAACACATAATTTTTCTTTTTCTTTTTTGTTTGCACTTACTTAACGAAAATCATGCAATATGCAATACAATATTAACTAATTGACCTAATTCTAATGACATGCAATTTTTTAATTGAATAGACCTAGCAACAACCACTAAATTGCATGCATTTCATGAATCTAATCCTAATGACGTGCACATGACATTTTTCTTAATAAGCATGCAATCTGTCATAATATGCAATGATGTGCAAAGAATGCTCTAACTCTGATTTTCCTCATTCATGATGATTTTTGTTTTTTCGAAATTAAAATTAGCGAATAATTAAACATGCAATTTAAATTAAATTAAAAAACTAATGTCCTAAATGCATTTTTTTGGATTTTTATTTAAGAAATTCGAAATAAATAAATTTCCTATTCTAGACATGCAAAATAATCTAAAACAAGTAACATCCTAACATGCATCTAATCTAACTCAAATATTTTTTCTTTTATAGGAGCAAACAAATAAAGCATCAAGAACAACATGGCACCAAATCAAGCAAGACATCATCCACGTCCATTTAATTTTGGGAACTAAATTGACGAATCATATCTCGCGCATGAGATCGGAGTGGCTAATTTTTAAATAAAATCACGAATCATATCTCGAGCGTGAGATCGGATTGGTGATTTTTCCGTACGATTATGGGGTCGTATTTCGAGCGTGAAATCGGACCGTCAATCTATGTACGTTGCGAAATTAGGAAGATTTCTCGATTTAAAAGGCTATTCAGGGAACATGGGACAAGATAACATCATTCGGGGGTTTAATCAAGAATGCAATACCTCAATTGAGCAAACAAAATATTCAAGAATTAATTTGGATGGGAATTTTACCTACCTTGATTGTTGTTTCCTAGTTTGGACGGGTATCAGATGGGAATTTTACCTACCTTGATTGTTGTTTCCTAGTTTGGACGGGTATCAGATCGTAGGAATCACGATCAACTTTGCTTCACGGTAGCTGGCTCACGATAATGGAGAATCGCTCGCGGCACTCGACGTGGAAAGGGCTCTTGGCTCGGTGAGGGCTACGTTGATTTTGTCGACACAATCGAAAGTCTTCAAGTGGACTTTCCTGTTTGCAAGACGTCACCTCTTCGGATTGCCTTACTATATTTTAATATAACTCCCACAAGAGCTTTTTGACCACCGTTTGAAGTTCTCCTCTTAACCTGCAGAGGCACAAAAATTTAATGCGAAAAGCACCAAGACGCTTTCGGTGTGACGCCTAGCAACGCCGTCGACGGAGGATGGAGCAGCTACAATTTTTCTGGTGCAAGGTCACGGGCAACTCGGTCGTCACAATACGGGTCTTCTCGAATCAGCACGAGTAGTAAGGACGCCTTGAGGCTGGCGTGGATGGAAACTCAGCAAGGATCACCAAGCAATAACTCGCACGGACAAGGCTCGGGATGATGATAAGAGCAGCAGTGCGGTGGGGCAACAATCTCGATCGTCCCCAGCGATGGAGATGGATCACGAGCAGCAGCTATTCAGGCTTGGGGCAGCGGCACAAGTAGTGGACCGGCAGCAAGACTCAGCAGTGTCGGTGTGAAGCTCGCAGCAAGAACACAACGTCGGGCTGTGGAGATGGATGAAGCCAATCGCGGTCCTCTGGGGAAGCAAGACGACCGACTTCTCCCCCCTCTTCCTCTCTCTCAATGTGCCGTGTTTTGAATGTATTGTCGCCCCCCGCTTTTGTCCTGTAATGAGTCAATTTATATTGAAAGGGCGTAAACCAATGAGGAAAGAAAGCATATTCTGTTTCCTTCTGTGCATGCGTTGAAATATATTTTCTTTCCTTTCCTCTTTATTGATCGAATGCCGATATATATATTTTTTTTTTCGCAAATCCATGCCCGCAATGCAGAACGTGCCCAACATTCCCCTCTCATGCTGATCTTCCGAATTTCCTTTGTACATATGCTCGTATCTTTCCTCTTAAAATAATGCTGGTCAATTTTCTTGCTCCCCACGTTGACCGAATTATGGGAAAGCGCATAATTTTCCTTCACGTGGATGGGCTTCTCTATGTTCGAATCGGTGGCCGCTTACACGCTGTCCTTCCTTTGCATTCGTTCCCTTAAATGCACAAATATGTCGGTGCCAATATGCTGGAAATTTCTTAATTGACTTTTAACAATTTAGGACACCCATGTAATATCAATTACCATGGAGATATTATCGACTTATCCATAGTTTAATGCTCTTGTTGGCTTCAATATTCAAAGCCATTCACCAAAATCCATTCACCGCCGGCCTAACAAATATGCAATTAAATGAAATATGCTTCTAATGACCATATGTTATGGAATTAGATTATTATTTTTTTTAGGGGTTAAAATTAATCCCGGATTTTTTAATGCGATAAATGACTAAACGGATCGCCAAAATTTAGGTGTCAACACTATATCAAGCATTACTATTAATATCCAGATTCAAGTATGATAGACAAAACAAGAAGTTTAACAATAGGTGTGTATCAAAATCATGAAAACTATCAATGTGATACCAACATATCCAAGATAGACAAATTTCAATCATAGGGTCAAATTGAAACATAACATTCCATTCCATGCCATACACTCGGTCTTATATCAAGACCCACACACACTTATAGTGGAATCTTTCATTTTACTTTTTCAAAAGGTTTCATCCCCGGAGGACGAATGTTTGCGTCCCTCTGGCATTCGCATCCCTCCAGGCATCACGAAAACTTCCGGCATTTAGCCATTTAAGGCCACCGGGCATCTGGAGCGAATCATGCCTCCAGGCATCTCGTACCCCACCTGGCATCACGAGAAACCTCGAGGGCCTCTCATGAAAATGGTTACCCTGGCCATCCGAAATTACGTACCGACAAGCATACCACCGGGCATCCTGAAGCTCTCGGGGAATAACCTCCAGCATTCAGCCATTTAAGGCCACTGGGCATCCACAAGGCATCGACTCACTCGATCCTCAGGGCATCTCAACTCCCGGGGTATTGTTGACCCGAGAGTTCAACGGTAACAACTTAGCATTTTAATTCACAAAACATTTTCAAATGCTAAAACAAGATGTCTCATGGACCCTCAATCACATCTCAATATTGCACAAACATCCACAGCCAATACCATCACATCACATAGCCATTCAAAACACCTTCACTTTCGGATACTTTTGTCAAATTTCAAGAACAAAAGAACCCGACTTTACAATGCACAGTTCTGGTAGCAACTTTATAAAATGGACTCAAAAAATTATGAAATTTTGACACGATATCAATGAGATCTAAAGAAACAATTTTCATGAAGAACACCAAGTCAAATTCCATACATATCAAGAGTAAAAACTTCGGTATTTCTTGCTACAGTTTCTGTAAAATTTCCAGATTTAGCATTTCCGTATAAAAATCATTTCATCGACCAAATCTTGTCTATTTATGCTAAATTTTTAATATGTTACTCTCACAGATGTGCTCTCCAACTTTTGTTAAAAAAATTGAAGTCAAATTGTGGCTGGAAAATTACAGAAAAATAAAAAAGTCACCGAGGGTCACACTGTTCTTCACAAACCAGTCCATTAACCTAATGAGGGTTTCTCCTACTCCTTAAATTTCGACCTCCAACATCCAAAATCAAATAGATACAAGTGTATCACACTATAACATAGCCTTATCACTTCCAAAAATCCTCCATAGTCGGATCTTTAAATTCTTGTTCCATCTCAAATTCGAAATCCACAATGCATGCCCTGTTTTTCCTAGTTTTCTTGATCCGGCTTCATCTTATATGTCCAAAATCCCACATGCAGCTCTAAAATTTCACCTTTCTCACATCCACCAACTCTTAGCTAGATAACACAACAAGCAAAACATAGATTGAAAAACTTCTACTTGCCTCAAGTTCAAAGCAACCGCAACAAGCACTAACGGCAACTTGGGGCTTCGGACACGGCTAGATCGACGGTGGAACTAGGCGGTGTCAACGGCGGCAGTTGGGACATGGTGGAAGACAGCCTTCCTCTTCCCCTTCACAGCCCGCACTCGCCTCCTCTCTCTCTCTCGCTCGCTTGCCCACTCGGTCTCCCTCTCTCTTTCCCTCGGCTTTCTCTCTCTTGCGCGAACACTCTCTCTCTCTCTCTCTCGATTGCTGCCTCGTCCATTCCACCCCTCTCTCTCTCTCTCTCTCTCTTTCTTCCTTTCACCCTCATGATTAGCTAGTAATCATGAGGTTTACATGCTAGAGACACATGGAGAGTCCCTCACGCCACTTGTCAATCCCCATGCAAAGGTGACGGGCCTCAATGGGCTAGGCTTGGGCCTGCCTTGGTCGACCAAATAAGGGGGAAAGGGTGGGTGGCTTTGGGCAGTTTTGCGCTTAAGTGTCCAACCCACACTTGTTCCTATTTTTCCACTTTAATCCCCACTTAATTTCATAATCTCAATTTCTCACATGGCCATATAATATTGCAACATTAATTGATGGTAATCCAACTTATAGAGTACACAGCCAAGAATAGAGAATTCTTTATCAATTCATCCTTTAGTACAATCCTTGATCACACATGGACATAGGATAAATTTCCCACAAAACAATTGTCCATTAAATGCCCGGCCTTGTTTAATTGTAATCCATTAGTCTAATGACTATAATATAGTCCGATGGTATTTCCATCACCTACCTATTCATGGGTCGCAGTACATCTAAAGATCGCTATGAAATTTTTAGGATGCCACAAACGCGTGCCCATCCTTCACTTGGTCGATTAATAGTGACATCCCAGGACGTATCGCCAACCCATTTCTTTTAATACACATGCGAAAGCATAAGAAAATCCCCAGACAATAAAATATTGGGATAAAAAAGTAGGATTAAAAACTTGAAACCGGAAACACCCACACGTTTATATACATTGCAATTCATTATGCAAATATATACAAGATCAACTACTAAGTCCAGTCCTACTCAAGCTTGTTTAACAACGAAGTCTAAAAACAGGGGTGGGGTTTCAGTCCATCACCGAGTCCTCATCTAGGTTCTCCTCCTGCTCGATGAACTCTCCTCCTTCCACATTCCTGCTGGAGCCTACCTCAGCATACTCAAGTGATACACTGGGCCTTCAAGATTGGGAGTCATCAGGTCAATCCTCTCTACCTCTAGGTTCTACAATGCCCTCTCCATACACTACTTCCAAAGCATACTTAGGCACTTCAAATTTCGATATCGGGCCTTCTCTTCGCCCATCGTTATAATAGCGATACCATGCCCGGTATTGATGGGGCATTCTTTGGGTTCTACCCACTTCCACCCAGATGATGGATTTCACCATTTCGTACTCCAGGCCTTCAGCGTGTCCAGGCATCGGCACGAGGAACTTCTCCTCAGTGATTTCCTTCAGTAACCCAGAACATAAAGGAGGTAGGGGTGCTGCCATCTACGGACCTAAAATGGTTATACAATAACCATTGAGACCACGTCTCAGCAAGTTCTGCCCCTAATTGGGCTGCCTATACACACACGGGTCAGATGACTTACCTTGGCCTCAGATTCCATCTACATATTAGCACAGTTCAAAAGGCACCTAAGTAATCACATCATAGATTGATATCTCAATCAATCGGCCTAGTCGATTACATGTCAATCGAACCCTTCACTGGTCATTTCCACTCAATCAATCAATTCACAATATTAGATCAAATCATTGAATCACATTAAATCCACACTCAGATCGAATCATCAATCAATCGACTTAGTTGATTACATGTCATCTCGACCCTTTCTTGGTCGGCTCATCTCAATTACTCAAATTCACTGCTAAATTATGGCTCAGTGAGCACAGCCTACACAATCATCTCAAATACTCAAATTAAACGCTGAATTATAGCTCAGTGAACATGGCCTACTAAAACTTTGGCGGTAATGCTGAATTACAGCTCAACGGGCACAATTAATTCTAAATTTGGTGGTAGATTACGGTCTAGTGGACACAACCATACTTTGTGGTAATGCTGAATTTTGGCTCAGCAAACATAACCTAGATTAGGTGGTAATGCTGAATTATGGCTCAGTGAACACAATCGATTCCATATTTGGTGGTTTCCATTCCCTATTTCACGGTATGTAACCTCCAATAGTACACTTAGTCACAGAGCCACATTAATACTCTCGGGCGTTGTTTTCGCCAAGGTGACGTATGTAATAGACAATTGTGTGCGTTCTTTAGGCGCCGTTTTTGCCAATGATATCCCTAATTACTAAACCACATATGTCCATAAATCATGTACATTCTCTCTCTCTCTCTCTCTCTCTGGCGCCATTTTCGCCAACGTGATATCTATAATAGACGGTTACGTGCGTTCTTTAAGGCACCATTTTCGCCAGTGATATCCTTAATCACCGAATCACATATGTCCATAAATCACATACATTCTCTCTCTCTCTCTCTCTCTCTCTCTCTCTGGCGCCGTTTTCACCAACATGATGTATATAATAAACAGTTACGTACGTTCCTTAAGGCACCGTTTTCGCTAATGATATCCTTAATCACCGAACCACGTATGTCCATAATGATGTATGTACTAGACCTTTATGTGCGTTCTTTAAGACGCCATTTTTGCCAATGATATCTTTAATCACCGAATCACGTAGGTCCATAACATTGTACTTGATTGGTTTTAACCAAGAGTATTCCCATTTCACTCTTACAATTCTCTCTACTTTAGCCCATCAAAGCATATGACACTACATAATTATACTCGGCAATCTACCAATCAATCACTCAATTTCCATTCAATTTAGAATAAATTATTGAAATAACACAAACAATTCAATTCAGCACAACGTAGAACTCAAATGAATAAACGGACTGCACCACGACAATAAGCATAAAATTTCGGCCGTCAGCTATCCTTGCATAATTTCTGGAAAATAATTAATTAATTAAATTAATTTCAAAAATTAATAAATAGATACTAAAAATCCAATTTATGCCTGTAATGCCTAATTGAAGCCCGAGACGGGTCAGAAAAAATCCTGAGATGCATTCAATAAATAGAAGTACGTCTCTATTTGCTAATTACACGAACCAAATGCCTAACATGCATCATTAAGTCACTAATTAAATTACTCTAAACTAATATAACCACCTAATTGTAATTAATTAAATATAATCAACCATTAAGCATCATTAGAAAACTAAACAAGGATTAGTGAGCAAAACTCACCAGAATAACACGCAAGTCTGATCAAATCGATGGGAACGGCACGGAGAACGTTTTTCTTCAAAGCGGGCCCAGGAACCGAGGCTCACAAGCATCTTAAAATGAGCCAAAGAGGTGGCTGGAAACCCACTCTGAAACTTGCTGCTCTTGGCTGGAAATGGGGGAAAAACTACTCGATTAAGGTAGGGATTGCTCAAGAATGCAAAAATAAGCCAAACCAGGCCTTAGCGGGGCTTTACCGGTGAAGAAATGACTATGGACAGCCTTGGTTGAGCTGCCACAGAACCGAACAGCAACTGCTGGGCGAGAGGGAGGTGGCCAAGGGAGCGATAGCGTGTGGCAGGGTGGCGCGCGGGCGGTGGCTTGCAAACCGGCGATGGCGGGGTGGCAATCTAGCGTCCAGGCAACTGCAGCTTCTTCCTCCGGTGCTGCTAGTTGGTGTCGCACAAGCAAGAGGGAGAGGAGAGAGAGATGGACGGTGGAGTGAGAGGAAGAGAGAGGAAGGATATAGATGAGGGGGAGACATGGGCTCCACTTGCCTAAATTTTCCACCCTTTTTGTCCCCCTTTGCTTGCCCATGAAGTCTTCATCCCTTGGCTACAAATTGGCCGCACAAACACTCCATACAACCTCTCAATTGGTCCAAGAATGCTAGGGGGAAGGGGGCACACGAATTTTGGTTCAATCTTCCTTCAATTGGACACTCATTTCACTTTATTTTAATCTCAACTGGCTTTGATAAATTTAATTGGTCATCCATCTATCATCTTAGCATTTTTCCTCACCCATATATCCATCTTGTTTTCCAATTTTGCCATCAAAATTCATCATCGGCTTGTTCTGCACAAAAACGACCACGCGACGACTTTTTCCCAAAAAGTTTTAGGTGTCAGAAAAATCTTCTGAGACTGAGTCGATGTTTCTAGAATTTATTGTGACATGACAGAATCTTAAATTTCTAAAATTGGAATTGAATTCGCGGTTAATTTCCATTTGGCACATTTTTAGCATAACCTAAACTACCTGGTAGTTTTCAGATATTTTTAGTGCAAATGACCTATGGTCGATTTTCTTCGAACCACTATGAACCCACTCGACTCAATGGCGACTCTCAATTGTAGTGAAAATCTCGAGGATTTAATTATGGACATAGGATACCAAAACGACAGTAAAATCATATTAGTGCTGGTCGACGAGAATTTTCCAATTTAGTGGAGTGACCCACAATTGGCTACACATCTTAGTCGAACAGGCTCATCTCTAATCTCAAATCGATTTTATACTGTGTTGAGAAATCGATTTCTAGTCAAATTCTCAAGTCTATTTGCCTTAAAGTTCCTTAATGGCTTCCTTGGATAATCTAGTTATCCCGAGAGTGATCAACTCTGAAAACAGCCTTATAGACACATTAATGAAATGCTCAATTCATTCAGTAGAAAACATGACCGAAAAATCTGGAATGTCATATTAGGAATCGCATTTTCCATTCAATAAATGTAATTGATTGATGAATTTCAATGAAATTACAAGTTTTATTTGGAGGGCATGATGAGGTACACCAAACCAGCTCGGCGATGATATCCAACTGGTAAAAGAAAAAAAAAATCCAAGGAGAATTCTGATGCCTAGGCTTCTTCGTGCCTTCTCGTGTCAAAATATGATTTACCCTGTTTGTCTTTATGATCCATTTACTTTTTGTTTCAAGGATGGTCATATAGTATGCAAATGTGTGGAAATTGTCCAATCCAATTCCAAATCCGAGAGGCAAGTTTGCTCCAAATTACAACAACCCATATGCGGTGAAGAAGGTACTTCCTGAAGGTGCCTTGATCCTAGCAGAAATGGATGGTTGTGAGTTTTCCACTCCAACTAATTCCGATGCTGTCGAGAAATATTACCCATGATAGAATTTGTTGTGTCATGTTCTGAACTGCAAGCATTTTTATGATAAATATATTGCCTCAATTAGTTGCAAATTGAATTGTTCAAATTTGTTACAAATTTGTTACAAATTTTGTATTTTTCTTCCTTGATGAATTGTGTGAGATGAATTGAATGTGTCAAAAGGAATACCTTGCAATGGTGAAAGGTAAGCCTTATTTCATACACTATTTCATACACTAATCCTCAACAAGTTGTGTGGACAAATTCTATACCCGCAAGGAAAAGGGTGATCTCGCAAAGGGTACGTTAACCAAGATGATGAGAAGCAGTTTCTTCATTTACCCAAAATACTATAGGTATACCCATTGTTTAGCCTTTTGAGCCCACACACATGAAGAGTTTTTAAATTATCCCTATCAAGGGTCATCCCATACTGGAACAAAATTTGAAATGAATGATAGGAATCTTGTTACTCACACTTGCATCAATCTTCGAGTATTGCTTTCGCAGTGTAACTTATACGGTAATTAAAGTGCCTTAGGATGACGAAGAACAATTTTTTCTCTATCATACACACTTATCCATTGCATAGCTCATTTGAGCCTATGAATTCTTTCCATATTAAATCCAGTTGGTGATCATCCCCCACACTAGGGCAAGACAAGAAAAACAAACCATTCAAAATTGAGGTTGTTCAAGTCCAAAATGCAAAAATAAGGGGCATGAAAAAGTAGTGTGCCTGGTAAAAGCAAGAGCAATGCCCAAAGAGAAAAATCAAACACTTAATGTAGTGAGTCGTATCTCCAACAAGGCGATACTAAAAAAAACTCAAATGCCAAGATGTTACAATTAATGAAGTTTTGATATGAAGAAAATCTTCAATGATGAAGAAGAAGATTGGTGACAATGTCAAGATGATCACCAACTCTCATCCCTCTAAACACATTTTGAGCTTAATGATCCTTTCATTTCTCAACCCATGAACCTAGCCTACATTACGTCCCTTGCAAAGTCTCTTCAAATTAGGGCACTTGAATTAACGTAAAAGTTCATATGTTTGAGAGCATCGGTCCAAGAAGTGTGAGTAAGATCATTTTTGCCTCATTTCGTTGTTTCTTGACTTATAAATCCCAAGATGATTGCAGAATATCACTTATTTTTTTCAATAGTCTCGACTCAAAGAGTCCCTTTGTTAAGCCATTGACCAAGCCCACATTACGGTACCTCTTAAAGACCTCTCAAAATTGGTAGGGTCGCACCACTTGCGAGATTGCTCAGACCCTTGTTGGGCATGACAATAATGAGATAAAGTGATTATCGAAATCCCGCATCAAAGGTCAGGATGAAATGGCCATTTTAATGAGGATGAGTGAAAAGACTTTTCAGATTGAAGAATCCTTCATTTGACACATCCATGACACTCATGTTTTCAAATTGGAATATTCTTTTGAAATTTTTCCCAATTGAAATTAGTTAATGCAAGATTGATAGAAATCATCACGCATAAACCTCATTTGAATTAATGCATGTTTGTAATTACAAATGCATGTTGCTTCTCCTACGACCATGTTTTGTAGGAGACATATCCTCGAGGATAAGAGATGTTACAAAGTAAGTATATCTCTATCCAATCTTTAAATACTTGTCATTGCATAGGTATTCCCCCTCAAGTGCACTAACACTCGACTCGATTGAGTTGTCCCCCAGAGATTTTCCTCCAGATTCAATCTGATTAAGGAGACCAAAGAAAGGTTCGAGTCCTGATAATCTATGTTGCAACGCTAGGCAACCATAGAAAGGTACATGTCCTGGACGTGTAACACTAACTACCTTAAATCACTCTACCCTCCTCAAAGGTAATATATTCTAGGTAGTTTCTTGTATTTCCATACAAATTGCATTCCAAAATTTTGACATTTCAATCTGGATATGGATGTCTTAATTCTTTTCGCTGAACATTTCACTCTATATGTGAATGTTTTTCGATCTTTTTCGTTATACCTTAGTTTGGATCTAGGTATTTCGAGTACAAAAATCTTGACATCAGTCTGGATCTAGATGTCTTAATCCTTTTCGTTGAACATTTCACTCTGGACGTCAATTTTTTTTTTTTTTATCTTTCTTGTTATACCTTAGTCTGGATCTAGGTATTTCGAGTTTTTAAAAATCTTGACATCTTAGTCTGGATCTGGATGTCATAATTCTTTTCGTTGAACATTTCACTCTGGATGTGAATGTTTTTCAACTTTTCTCTTTATACCTTAGTCTAGATCTAGGTATATCGAGTTCAAAATTCTTGACATCTTAGTCTGGATTTGGATGTCTTAATTATTTTCGTCTAAACATTTCACTATGGATGTGAATGTTTTTTCGACCTTTCTCGTTATACCTTAGTTTGGATCTAGGTATTTCGAGCACAAAATCTTGACATCTCAGTTTGGATCTTGATGTCTTAATTTTTTCTATTAAACATTTCACTTTGGATGTGAATGTTTTTCGAGCTTTCTCGTTATACTTTAGTCTTGATCTAGGTATTTCAAGTTTAAAAATCTTAACATCTCAGTCTAGATCTGCATGTCTCAATTCTTTTTGTTGAACATTTTACTTTGCATGTAAATGTTCTTCTCGGTGTCTATGTTTCAATTATTACCTGTTAGACTCTTCAAGGAACCTAAGTGAAAACTAGGTACTTGTGGAGATGATTTATCATGTACCTCAAGATGCTTTACCGGACCAATTGGTAAGTAACTTTAGGTACGTTCTTTCCTTTCGCATCATGCATTTGCATTAGCATTTCCATGCATCATAAAAATCGCATTAAAAAATGGAATTCATTTTTTAGCAAAAAAATCATTAATTGCATGCGCATGACCAAAATTTAGGTCTCAACTTATCTTTAAATGCAACATTTATGAGCTCACCTTCAAAGAGGGGCGGCTATTGACACCTAAATTTTTGCATTAAAAAATAGGTTAATTTTTTTTACCACAAAAAAAATTAATTTAAAATTGCATAACATATAATTTTAACAGCATTTATTTTATTTCATTTGCATGAGCATTATTTTTCAATATTCAAGGATATGATGGGAGATTTCCATATATTTAGGCGATATACACTAAGGGATGCACTTTTTACAAAAAGGAAATTCTCGGATGGAATATTTGAAAAATACAAAAGGAAATATTGTGCGGGGTGCAACGATATATTCGGGGATATTATGCACAAGTGAAATTGGAAACAAACTATGCAACAAAGATTTATTTTTTTCCCTATAAAAGGTGTGGTGCGTGTACAAAGACGAACGGCGAAAAAAAAAGTTGAAAGAATTGAGAGGAAAGTTCGTTCAAGAAAGAAGGTCTTCATCTACCTAGGTAAAAGAGAAAATCACTTTCTCAAAAAAAAAAAATAGAGAGAGAGAAAGAGAAACCCTAGCTACTGTTCATCTTCCCCAAGGAGCTGCCGGTGCCATCGCTTGCCTTCCGACACCCCACCGCTGGTCGCCACTTCTCCAGCACCACTGCGCTAGCAGCCCTTGACTGCGCTTGCCCCACCACCGCTCTATTGGTCTTGCCATTCCTCAACGTTCTGCTCGCCAACCGAGATTTGCTCGCTCCCCTTCTTCGATGCCCAGCAGCACCACCGGAGCTCGATGCTGTGCCTTAGTGACCTTCGCGTCCCCGCCATTCCTGCACCAACGCCCGACGACCGCCGATCTCGCTGCATCGCTGTCCCTACTGTGACCCGACGCCACCGAAATCCCCCTCACCCGTGATTGCACCAGCCCAACGTCCCTGCTCACCGCGTTGACGCTGCTTGGAGCTGAAGACCAATGACCCGATGCTGCAACCCAAGCTGCTCCACCCCTGCCCGCTAGTGCTCCTCCCTCGCCGTGCGCCGCCAAATCTTTGCTGGAGCTCCGACCGACAGCGAACCACCACTCTGGCGACCCAACAAGCTGCTGTTTGCTAACCCTAGTTTAGGAGCCTAAAACCCCAATTGGGTAGATTTCTTATTTTTATTTTATTCTTTTTGTTATTATAATCATTATTTATTTTGTTTCCTTATTTTAAATATTTCTCTATGCATAATTGGAAATTTCAACATACCACCTAATTCGCAACCGCACTGGTTTTTTTTTATTTCATCTATAAGGCTTTAGATGAAATAACTAATCAAGAGGAAATAAAATTGATATTTTGATCTTTAAGGCTTAAGATCAATCTATCAATTTTATTAGCGAGATGTATGGGTGTCAAAATGGGTCATTGACCCATTTATAGACCCATTTATAGCTAAATGGGTTGTTAATGGGTCAAGCTTGCACCCATAATGGGTTTTAAAAGTAAAAAAGCTTAAATAAATGGGTTTTAAATGGGTCTGTTCTCAGACCCATTTATGACCCACTTATCAACCCACTAAAGCGAACCCATTTACTCTCCCTCTTCGACGTCTTCGTTTTCTCGCTTTCCCTCATCCATCGTACGACGTACTGCAAGTCGCGACTCAGAGGCCGAGAGCTCGCCGGTGAATTCCTGTCTTTTCCGAGCACTCCTTCTCCTTCCGCCATCGGGCGCCACGGCCACCGCCGTCATCGCCGTCTTCGCCGTCCGCGGAAAGTGATTGCGCTTTGATTGGGCGAATCTGCGGTCTTTTTTAGATCTCCGTCACTCTCGTCCGGCGAAGTTCAGCCGCAAACCTAAGCCGTTTTCGTAACAGCCGGGTAAGTAATCGTGTCGCGGGCACGCCTTTCTCGCTTGTCTCGTTTCTGGGTTTGGCCTCTTCTTTGGTGGCAAGCTAATCGGGGCATGGGGCTTGCTGGGTTTTTCTATGGGATTGAGTTGCGATGTGGGTCATTCCGATTGGTTAACCTCGATTGGGGGCTCCAAAGGTTCTTATTCTTCGGGTGAAACAACGGGTCTTTCATTACCAATACAATGCAGCTTAACCTCAATCACGGGCTCCGTAGATACGTGTTCTTCATTTGAAAGCCAAGAAATTGAATCATGGAACTCGTGACTGTTGCTAGGCGGATGGTAGCTAGGGCCAAAGTGATTCATTCATGTTGTTTCATCTGTTTGTTCTTGTGATCTTTACAATAAGAACAAGTGTTCTTGAAATTGTGCGCATGTATTTTTCAAAAGGACCTACGTGAAATAGAAAAATTATTACTTGATTCCCTGGTCTTGTTATGAAAGTGTCTGCATTGCTTGGTGTATTCGGCTTTTTAATGTTCATGATTTTTATGTTATCCTAGAGGTTTCGCTTAGAGATGAGTCTTTTGCAGCATCTTCACCATCTGTGTGCAGGCTTGGTCTCTCAGACTATTTGTAGGGTTTGTGTGTTTTAGAGTGAGAGTATAGATTTTATGGGGTAACTATAGTTTACAGGTGAGTGGGTATGTGCAATAAAATTGGTTCGCAATATAAGTTCCTGTTCATTTGGAGATAGAAATAGAGATATTGGTGATGTCACAATTAAACCGTTAAAGTGATGTTTGGGGTTTGAGTGACATTTCTCTGCAAGTGCTTGTAAATTTGGAACAGCTAAAATCTTGATTATGTTTGACGAGTATCTTTTTGGAGAACATGAAGATAAGATTTTGCTTATAAATCATCGTTACTTCTGCATTTGACACTTTCTTCGAATGAATGCCAGGACGAGGAAGAGGCAGAGGCAGATACCAATCCGAGGGCCTAAGGGGACGCCTGGGTGGTCATAGTTTGGGCAGGGGAAGCAACCTGGATAATGACTACAGCCGTCCGAGGGGCAATGGCTCCTACTTCCGTGGTTCGCAATGAGTTATTCGTTCGACCTTTTCGAACCGTTATAGCTGTGGCCAAAGGCTCGTTAGGTTGCTATGGGTGATTCCATGTACGATGGTTTCCTGAAGTCGTGGTCTGTGCTTCTTGAGGTGTGTTTCTTCCTTTTTGGCATGATTAGATTGTTAAGACCTTTTTCACCTTTTGGCCCTTTCGGAGAGCTTAGATGAGCCTTTCCCCTTGAATGGTTTTTGTGATGCAATTCAAGCGGGAGTTTTGGGCGCCATCGAGCCTTTACACTGTGAGGGCTGGTGAATTAGGTTCTATATTGGAAAGTTTGTAACTGTT
Organism: Eucalyptus decipiens; assembly: GCA_014182575.1. Lineage (NCBI taxonomy): Eukaryota > Viridiplantae > Streptophyta > Magnoliopsida > Myrtales > Myrtaceae > Eucalyptus > Eucalyptus decipiens. The sequence continues at coordinate 5,350,472 of CM024615.1, read as the reverse complement.
CGACGGTTTTCTGTTATCTTTTGTTCAACGGTATAATTCCTACCTTTGCTGTGTATATAAACTGTTTATGCTACCTACTTCTGAGTTGGGTTTATACGAAATCAGCTGCAGGGTGTTTACTTTCTCTGTTTTTATTATGATGTTTTAGGTGCTTTCCTCCCCTGTTTTATCTACTATTTGCGAGAGATATTACAAAGTCACAGCAGAAGCATTACGAGTTTGTGGGGAGCTTGTTTGTGTTGTTCGCCCAAATATTGAGGTGGGGCTTATCTTATGATTTAAGATTTGTTAGTTGACATGTCAAGACATAGCGAGGATCAAGGAGAATATTCAACTACCGAACGATCCAAGAGAGTTACATCCTTAGTTCATGAGGATGAGGAAGATATCTCTACTTCCTCTAAGCGTTCAAGAAAACACACTTCGATTGTATGGTCTGAATTCGAAAAATTCACAGATGGTGATGGCATGAGTAAGGCTAAATGTAAATGGTGTGAAGTAACTTATATGGCTAGCCATGGGACAAAAAACTTGTTGCGTCATTTAAATACTTGTCCCAACCGAGAGGTTAATGTTGATGGTTCTGTGGTACAATTTGACCAAGGTGTGTTTAGAGATATGCTTGCAAGAGCGATAATCAAACACAATTATACATACTCTTTTGTAGAGCATGAGGCAACAAGAGAATTGTTTAGTTACCTCAACCCTAATGTGAAGCACATATCAAGGAATACAGCAAGGGGTGATGTGCTAAAAGTTTATGAGAAAGAGAAGGGAATTTTGAAATCCAAATTATTGTCTCTTTCGAGCCAAATATGTTTGACTTCTGACCTATGGACTTCTATTACTACGGATCATTATATGACTGTCACTGCTCATTATATTGATGATGAGAGAATGGGGCATTGAGAGAAAGATCTTCAGTATCACTTTAGATAATGCATCATACAATGACAGTATGATTGATATTTGGAGAAATACACCTTCTGTGAGATCTTCTTTGTTATGTGATGGACAATTTTTTCATGTGCGTTGTGGTGCGCATGTTTTAAATCTAATTGTACAGGAAGGTTTAAAGGTTATTGATGGATCCTTACATAATATTAGAGAAGCTGTCAAGTATGTGAGGGCTACACAAGGGAGGAGAGTTAAATTTGCGGAATGTATATTGCAGTCGTGCTTAAAGACCAGTAAAAAGGTACGTCAAGATGTGGCCACCAGATGGAATTCTACATACCTAATGCTTGAGGGTGCCCTTTTCTTTGAATGTGCATTTTTGCATTTGAAGTTAATTGACTGTAACTTTGTCACATGTCCATCTTCTGAAGATTGGGTCAGAGGAAAGAAAATTGCTTTGTTGTTAAAACCCTTTTATGATATTTCTACTCTATTCTCTGGAGTTAGATATCCCACGGCAAATTTATATTTTTATGGAGTATGGCAGATTCAACTTCATTTAATACAGGCAAGGGATACTGAGGATGAGGCTATTAGTTCTATGGCTAGGGCAATGCTCAAAAAGTTTGAAAAATATTGGAAGTGTTATAGTGTTGTCTTATCATTTGCTGTTATATTGGATCCTCATTATAAGTTACACTTCTTGGAGTTTTGTTACTCAAAGTTGGATATGGATGATCATGTAGAATTTGTACGGGGCATTCGAGAAAAACTCTATACACTTTTTGATGAATATCTAACATCCATGTCTAGAGATGATCGCTTTACTTCTTCAACAAGTCGAGGTAACATTTCAATTGAGGGCATCGATGAGAACATTGGGGATGACATTGATGAGTATGATGCATTTGAGAGTGAACACTTTGGATCACAATCTACTAAGTCACAATTGGATTTGTATTTGGAAGAGAATAGGCTTGACAGAAAGAAGTTCCCGGATCTCAATGTCCTTGATTATTGGAAGACTCATTCTCATCGATATCCCGAGTTATCCCTTATGGCACGTGATATATTGAGCATTCCTATCACTACCGTTGCCTCAGAATCAGCCTTTAGCATTGGAGGACGTATTTTAAATAAATATCGTAGTTCCCTTTCCCCTGAAAGCGTAGAGGCTGAGCTGTGCACTAGAAATTGGTTATTTGGAGTTCCGCCTGAGGAAGATTTGGATGAAGAGTCTCTCATCATTGACTTTCAAGACTATTTGCATTAGGTACTTTTTTTCATCTCATTCTTTTTTTTGCTCATATGATTTCACACACTTGTCTTTATAATGATGTATTCTTTTCAGGTTCTAGACTAGTGTTAGGTCTTAATTTGAAATTCCTTTTACTCAGGTATCAAGTTGATACTAATGCCTTTTTGTTAATGCTGGCGCTTCAACCTATTTCGAAGATGGAATCAGTGCCTACCATTGTTGTGGGGCTTCCTTTTTTTTCCTCTTTTACCCCAAATTGACGGTCAAAGACGATTGGATTGATGGATTTTTTGTTCTGTGAGTGATGTTCATGGGGCGGTTTGTGGTGATTGCGAGTTGGGCTCTGATTCTTGTTTCTTTCTTTTTGCATTTTCATTGGCTGATTGGTGGGCTTTTCTGTTTTGCAGATACTGAGCAGACAGCCATATGGACAAAGAAATTTACAATCAGCTAGTTCAAGGTTGAAGAAGAAGGGTATGACGTGAGCAAGTTCCACAAGACTCCACATAGCGACAGTCCACCGGAAGAAGAAGGACCCAAGGACACCAAAGGCGTTTGGTGGATCAAGTCCATTCTAGGAAGATAGGGGGAACTCGATTTCACAGCCAGCTTGATGAAGATGATGCAGCAAAGGCTTCATGGAGTTCTAAGTACATATGAGTTTTCATAAATAATCAGCATATGATGTACCCCTGTTTTAAGTTAGATTGAAATCTTTTAGTCTCGAGACTACCATGCGTTTGTTTGGTTTGATGTATATTTTGCTTCTGCTGTGTGCGGATATTGTATCAATGATGAGAGATTGGCAATGAATAGGAGTTGTTCAATTATGAGATCATTTTGGGATTCCTTTCCGCTTGACGGAGTGTGGGTCAGTGGCAAATTTCAATACTTGTGACCTCTTAAAATTAGTCTAGGCATAAAGGTGGCACCTGTAGAGAATGTTGCATCAAAGTTATTTGTTCAATTTTCTCAGCAAAAGGGGCTCATGAAGATCTATAGACACTTGCTCAACTATCAAAGTACTGCACTAATATTCCTTAAATTCTTACATCCATTGAGACACATTCCATCTATAAAAAAAAAATTCCTTAGAAAAATCAGTCACTTGGCCAATTGGAAAAATGATACTAGAGAAGGATAGATTGGTTTCTCTTTTTTCCATTGGTTTATTTTGGCCTCATAGTAAAATGAACAAATGCTTGTAAAGTAGAAAGAAAGCAACTTAGCTGTTCTTTTAACGTATGTTGGAACCCTTATGAAAATACTTACATAATTTGCTCGATCATATTGCAAAAAAAAAATATATATATATCCTCTAGAGCTCGTCGAGCGAGCTCGAGGCTCGCTTATGGCCAATTGCCGGCCGTTGTCGTGGCCAGCGGCCGGCCAAAGAAGAAGAAGAAGAAAAAAGAAAAAAAAAAGTTATATTTAAAAAATAAAAAAAATTAAAATTTTATTTTTAAAAAAATAAAAAAATAATTAAAATTCGATTTTTTAAAATAATTATTTTAAAAATTATAAGAATTGTCCATTAAATTTGTGTTGTATAAAATTATTTTAGCAATACCATTTATATATATATATATAAAATAAATTAAGTTTAGTTAAATGGGTCGGGTATGGGTCGAGTATGGGTCGGGTCGGGTATGGGTCAAAAGTTTTGCATTGCAATAAACGGGTCATAAACAAGTTAAATGGGTCGATTTGGGTCGGACCATTTATGACCCGACCCAAACCCGACCCGACCCACCCATTTAACGGGTCTAGCGAGATATTATCCCTTGACGATGTATGATATATTTGATAATTTAGAATGGTCTATCTTGTCTTGATTACTTTATTTATCTTGAAATATGTTTGAGTTAGAATATTTTATGCTTTAGGGTTATTTACATATTTAGACCAAACATTTTATTTATCATGAATTTTCGAAATTAAAAAAAAAAAAAACATAAATTTAGGATGTTAGATTTTTGTTTCATTAGCTTAAATTGCATGTTTAATTATTTGAAATTTTTTTAATTTCGAAATTAATTAAAAAAAACAAAAATCATCATGCATATGTCATGTAGAATTATGGCATTCTTTGTACGTCATTGCACGTTAGGATAAAATTGCATATTTCATTTTAGTTTTAAATTGATTTAGATAGACTGCATCTTATGTTAGAGATTGCTAAGTTAAGATAATATATTGGTTTAAATTAGGGTTTAGCCTGACCTAATCCTTAATATAAGTTGGATAGAATCTTAATTTAGCTAGATAATTTTCACATTTTTCTAATTTCGAATTTCATTAAAAAAAACAAAAAATGTCTTAGGATAAGTTAATTCCATAGATTGCACATTTATTAAGAAAACACAAAAAATGTCATTGCATTTCATATAGAATTAGATTCATGAATTGCATGTCATTTAGTGATTGTTGCTAGGTCCATTTAATTAGAAAGTGCATGTCATTAGAATTAGGTCATATTGCATTGTATAAAGCATGATTCACATTAATTAAATGAAAACAAAAAGAAATTGCGTATTAATTAGAATTCATATCTAGGGTTATTGATGTGAATTCTGATTTAACAACGCAGATGCTTTCATTGCTATGAGGTAAGTCCTACATTTTTTATTTGCTTTCTTGGGTGTTAAATTGGTGGATTGTGCACCCGCATGATCACCTTACATGTTAGGAAAATATATTTAAAATCAATCCAAATTGCCTGCAAAAACATTTTTCAAAATAAAAATAAATGGTACCGAAACGGTATTAGAAAAGTCTAGTGTAACCAAATCCCCGTACCCAAAGTCTCTAGTTCGTAAGAGTAAAATAATTCTCCTATTATTTTGCTTAAGTGTCTAATCGACCTACCATGAACTGATTAGTGGCGACTCCTAGATAAAATCCATTTGCATGTTAAGAAATTTGAACTTAAGTTGCGAATTGATATGAACTTGGGAGAGCCCGAGTTAAGTCTAAGCTTAACAATCCATTAGCCAAACACTAGGTGGTTCACTCCAGAAATTTTGGTCGCAACAATATAATAACTATTCATGAGCTCAAACCCAAACTACCAATGAAATATGTGCCCCCTAAGGAGTATGAACCACACTCTAACAAAGCTTGGTTGTCTATTAGGTCAATTCGAATACAATTCATAACATGACCTATCTTTTATTCAATGCAAATATGATATTCCTAAATAAAATTTCATTTACAACTAAATGTAGAGAAACATAGTAAGGGTGCATTTGGGAACACTTTCCCAAAGTCCCTTGGGCAAATGCAAATATTGTTTGACAAATTTTTTGGAGACTTTTAGGAAAATATAATTACATTTCTAAAGGTCTTTAAAAGTCTTTAGCTCAAAATAGATTCAGAGGTGGTTTGGAGTGCTGGCATTCTCAAAATGCAAGTCTTAGATTTAACAATTTTTTTAATTCACTTTTTCTTTGTTCATCTTCCTCATAGTTTACATAGAGGAGTTGGACAAAGGTCGATGAACGCTACCTTAGGTTGCGTAACCTAAGCAATGGTGCGAGCCAAGGCCATAGTCACTTGAGGTCACACAACCTAGGTGATCGTCACCTGAGCCCACGTGAGTCCAAGCTATTGTAGGACCTCAAGCTATGTTGCTTGGGGTTCTGTGACCTTAGGTGAGGTTGCTAGCAGCTAAATCTATCCTGTTGGGAGTTGATCTATGCCAGATTTGGCTTCTCAGTGACTCATCAAAGGCCTTAGCTTCACTGGCAAATGTTTGACCTTTTAAGGGGAAAAAAAAAAAGCTAGCAAAAATCCTTTACAAATTCTAATTTTTTTTTTCAAATGGCATTTAAGTTGAATTGCTTTACGATGTGTTTTAAATTATATTTTACCATATGCTATTTACATTTTGGAAAAACCCTTTTACCGAAAGTCCTTTGTGTTTCCCCATTGACTTTTTCTCAAAGTGGTCGCAAATGTACTCTAAGAGTGCAAATGCAAGATTATGTGTTCGCAAATATACCCTAAGAGTCCGAATGCAAGATTATGCAAAATCAATATTTTGTGCAAATGTAAGATTATGCAAAATAAGTATTTTGGTTTAGAGGTCAGGTTTCATTGTTATGGACTAATTCAATCCATAGTTTTCTTATGAAATGCATGAGAGGTCTTTGGGCAACAAATTTAGGTGTCGATACCGACCAAAAAAGATGTAACGGAGAATTCGAGCGTGAGGGATACTGACCAAAAAAAGATGTAATGGAGAAAAGGTTGATTCCAGTGACGCGTGGCTCAATCATTGGGGTGGGATGTTTACTGCTGCATCTTATGGTCTACAAAGTTTGTTAGCTGAGAAACGAGGAGTTCATGATGTTTTTAACTTAGCTGGAGCCGGTTCGACCACTGCTTCAACATTTTGTTTGATCTGAAAGGAACTTCTTCCACGCTTGAGATATTGTCCATTAATTGTTATGTTGTAGCCTACAAAATCAATTAATCACAATTCTTGACTGTTAAATAACTGATGCTAAACGAAGAATGAGTTTTTCTTTTTCTTTTCTTTAGTTTGCGTTAGTATCAAGATCACTAATGTGCCTTGCAACTAATGTCGCCCTTGGTGCAGCTCTTGGAGGTGCAGTTGGCTTTCCTCTTGGTAAGTGTAAGATCGATGCCACATCAAAAAGACTTTTTATTAAGCTTTGCTTGCATTCTGAGCTTCTTTATAGTCAACGCGATGTCGTGATCAAGAGTCAAATTAGTTAGTGAAGAAACAAGAAAAGAAAGTTATCTCTAACAGGCGACAATTGCACCTTTTGAGGCAAGAGTTACGTCCCTTCTACTCTACGGACAATAATGGTAGTTGCATAACCTTCTCCTTTAGGAAGCATTGCATCGTATTAAATTATGTCTTGGACTTAAGCATGTGTACATAACTCAACCTGATTGAAGGATACTGGTTTATTCATCCAAATCGTTGAGAAAGAAATCCCACAACGGATTAGAATATCTCTTTGAAGAAGTTTCCTAATTTGCGTAAAGGAAGCCCAAGGGGCACACAAATATAGCATCTGTGGAGATTTGTATTTTCAAGAAAGGATCAGAACATTAACTTGTGCCGTTGAGAATTTGTTTTGGTCTTTTCCAAGGATTCGACCAAAACAAATACATGTTGGCCGCATATATCTTTCCCTTCGAGTCGCACACTAAACGACATGGATTTCGTGGGTTTTGTTAAGATTTCCAGGCCGTTGTTTGAAGTGTAGAAGAGACTCACAAAGAAGTGACGTGTTTGAACACTGAGATTTGTGTTATGAGTTATACATCCAATTGAGTAATTTATTGATAAACACTATGGATTTGGATATAATCGAGCTACAGGAAACACTTGAGGTTGTGAGCTTTTATAACTCTAATTTTTTAATTATTAGTGGATTATTAGTTATTGGCTTTCTTCGTGGAGGTTTTGATACTTGGACCAATTTAGGTAAATCTCTAGTAATTTTTATTTTTCCTCATTATTTCTATGGTCATATTGCGTTGATTTAAGTGCAGGATCCAAATAGTATCCGCATTATTCACAACACGTCATTTCCAATTCCAACAAATATAGTCAATGAACTTCAGCTTCTTCGGGTTGAGGGGGAACATCATTAGAAGTTGAGTTAAGAATGTGATTGTTCCTCTCACATGGCCTAAACCTGAAATGACCATTGCAAAACTCTTGTTGTTAGATTGCGTTTAGGATTACACCTAGATCTACACCCGAAAAACCATCAATGGAAAAAATGTCTCCAATTGATTCAGTGTTGATTTGGCTTTCCTTGCTTATGAACTCAAGGATGCTGATTCTTGATACGACACCAGCATAAGAAATTCAAAACCAATATGACTGCACACTTATTAATATTTTTCAATTAAAAAATGATTTATATTCAAACATTTTGATAGCAATACCAAGCGATGCAAGTAATAAGTCAAATAGAATGAGAATGAACAGACAACAATATAAAGAAAGAGATACGAACTATAACTACGATATATATATATATATATAAAATAGCAAAGATGATTCTTATTCCATTTCCATTTGAGTCGCGATGTATGAATTCACCACATTATCTTTCTCCATCATGCACTCACATGAGAGGTTTTCCCCCTAACTATGAAGAAGGATTCCAAGGATAACAAGCATCAAAATTTCCGGTCCTTTGATTGAGCCTACAAGGACCTTCAGGCAAGATCTTCCAAATACATTGGATGCATTCGTCATGGTCCCTCGCTTGCACATATATATCGAACCAGTGTAATTGGCCAGACCATGTAAAGCTGCAAAAGAACAACGTGTTATAGAAAATATGGGGTAAAAAAGAGAATCCCCAGCTCCTCGTAATATGATGGATTCCGAGATCATTTTCATTGGACTTGCAATGAACTGTTAGAGTATTTTCAACCGGTAAATCGTTATTGATCATAACATATGTTTTGGTCCAAAAACTTTCCACATGGCGAGTTACGAATAAAGAACAAATAAATATGAGTGTAGTTGATGTCTTCATCATCGCAACATTTATCGCTCTTATATCATCATCATTAAGCTATTTAAGGATGGACATTGGTACTTTAACAGTCAACAGTTATTATTGGAATTAGCTGTGGCAGTGAGCCATAAGCTGTAATAAAGAGAAGAAGGCATGATAGTCACCGTTACTTTGGGATGAAAGCGGCAATATTAGCATTTATTTTTCGTCTTATTTACTTTGAGATAAGAATTGCCTCATAAGTTCACTCACAAATCAAGTAAAATATCTTTGCAGATGCCATGTGTCCACTGATCTTTGCTTTCTGTGTAATGATAACATAAGGAAATGCAAAACATATTGAGATCTTATACTAGCATGATGTATCAACACTTTAGGAACTCATTTTTTGAGAGAGGAAGTTGAGATTGATAAATAGTGATTGGCTTATTTAGAATGCCAAAAGGAAACCATTACACAAATATCATCTTGATTTTTGTGAAAAAAAATCCGATCAAATGATTATTAAATAACTTTTATGGTAGCTATGAATAACTCTCAAATTATTTATAAGTTTTATGTAAGCATTTGCTACCTACGCATTTAGTGTCGATTTGGATTTAGGTAACCTTTCTTTTAAGGTAATTTGCATATCCCATCTATTTTTTGCTAATGATGCTATCTTTTTTCTTGATGGGAAAATTCAGGAATGTCAGAATTTAGCCAACATCCTTAACCAATATTGCCTAGCAACGGGTCAGGCAGTTAACAGGAATAAATCTAACATCTACTTTAGTAAGACCTGTCCTGCTCGTCTACAAGAAAACCTAGCCCAAGAACTTAGGATACCCATGCTAACTAAGACTGGTAAATACCTTGGGATTCCATCAGATTGCAGAAAATCAAAAAGGGAGATGTTCGCTTGGATTTTGAGTCAAATCAATTCAAAAATTGAAGGCTGGAAAGAACAGTTCCTCTAAATGTGGCAAGGAGACACTAATCAAAATGGTAATATAAGCAATTCCTCAGTATGTCATGTCTATTTTCAAGATCCCTATGTCTTTATGTACAACTATTGAGAAGAAAGTTGCCAAATTCTAGTGGCAGAGCAGTCAACACAAATTTGGTATCTACTGGAAACACTGGATGTACTTAAGAATAGGAAAGACTTTGGAGGACTTGGCTTTTGTGACTTGATCACCTTTAATAAAGCCTTACTAGGCAAACAAGCGTGGCGTCTCCTACAAAACCCATCCTCTTTATGGAGTCAACTCTTTAAGGGTCTCTATCATCATGCAACAGAGTTTTGGCATGCCGACGAGGGCCAAGACCTTCTTTGGGCTGGCGAGTATACCGACCGGGCAGATTCAATTCTAAACCACTTACAATGGTCGGTAGGAGATGGGAAACGGATCTCAATTCGTGAAGATAAATGGCTGAATCGTGGCCCCATTGGCGGACCTGCACCAAGAGGAAAACCACCAAGGGTTGCTGATTTTATTATTTCGGGTAGCAACAACTGGAATGAACCCCTTCTGCGCAGAAGCTTTGATGATCAAATAGTGGAGGAAATACTCACAATCTAGCTCCGGACTCATTGTACAGAGGATCGATTTATTTGGAAGGAAACTCAAAACGGTGTTTATACTATTAAGAATGGATACAATTCTATGTGATCTGCTGAAGCAACCCGTGCACAAAATTACGCCTCCTCCTCATACCAACCACCCTGACGACTTTGGTGCAAGATTTGGAATATGAAACCACCCCCCCAGCGAAGATACGCATCTTTATGTGGTCCTTATGCCAGAATGCCTTATCTACAAGGGACAATCTATATTACAGAAAAATCACTACAGATCCTCTGTGTCAGATTTGTCAAAACCACAGCCCAGAAACAACGGAACACATCTTTTTGCAATGTCCATGGACACGCAAAGTTTGGTCTCATATAGCGGTACAAATCAAACCAACAAATTATAATATAAATCGTATAGATGCTTGGTTAGCAAAGTTGTTATGCAAAAAAGATGCCATACCTAATCTGAAAACCCTGGCGCATATCCTCTGGTAAATATGGAAATCCAGAAATCATTTTATATTTCGCAGGGTTGCTCCCGACCCAGCACAGGTACTCACAGTGGCCTTTGCATCTGCCCAATCTGCTCGCCGCTGCCAAGGCGTGTGGACAAGCTCTTGACCCAGTCCCCCGAACTCAGATCAGGTGTCGAAGCCTCCAAATCCTGAAGCCCTCAAGATCAATACAGATGGAGCTTTTCCCATTGCACCAAATGAAGTATCTGTGGCGTCTATTTGTCGTGATCATTCTGGCCGACTTATTGACGGGTTTACACACATGTTTTAGCAACTACGACATTGCTGACAGAAGCTCAAGCCCTTACACTCACCTTACAAAACGTGCTGCACAAAAGAATGGAAAAGAAGCAGCTCACCGTGGAATCTGACTGTTGGGTGCTCGTCAAAGCTATGCAGAATCCATGTTCGGCACCATGGGAAGCTTGTCCACTCATCTCCGAAGCTGCAGCGCTACTCCCTTGCTTCCCTAGGTTAGAGATCGTGTATTGCAAGAGGGATGCAAACCAAATTGCTGACTGGGCTACCAAGGCCCATGGGCATCAAAGTCTACCCTTGAATTGGGCCTTTTCTCCTCCCCCACCCCTATTGGACTTACTTTGTACTGATATTTTGCCCTACAATGGAACCTTTGGTTAATATATGATAGCAAGCCTCTGTTTTCGACCAAAAAAAGAAATTGCATATCCAATTTGCTTAAGATTCCAATCTTCAATCAAACAGAATGAAAGTAGGAATTTATAGTGACTTAAGGCCTCTGCCTTCGATTGGAGGGAAGTGTAATGTGAAAATGAAACTTTCATTTTCACTGCTTCGATGACTTATTAGAACACCTTTCTTACTTTAGCTCTAGAATGAGGTGAGGGTGAGTTAGGGCCTAAGATCAGGCCGAAAAGCATAGTTTTCCTAGTCAGAAAATTGAGAAGTACGATCATGAGATTGAGAAAATTCAAGGGATTTGACTCTCAAGTCTGTGGTCTAGTGATCTAGAGGGGATGAAATTTGCCAAGCTGGGACAAACAAAGGCGTTTCACTTTTTGTTGTGGGTTGTCACGGATTGGCTAGCCACAAGGCTAGGGAAGTCCGCATTCTTTTTTCTTTTCATCGGAGTTATTTCAAAAAAGGGGTAGATAAATTAGAATCTCTCGCAAAAAGGGCAGATAAATTATTAATGATAGAATACATGGGTTCTTCTTCTATCCTTTTTTGGTACTAAGCTAGTCTAAGCAAAGTAGTCATAGTTTTTAAATTGAGATATGTATCATTAATCAATATGTTAAATTTATTAATCACTAGTGATGATTGATTCGTATCGTATGATTCGGTAATATAACTGATATATATACGTGTCATGTACATTTATAAATTCTATAAGCAGATTAGTAAGAATTATGATCTTGGAAATAAAAATCTTAATTTCGAGTGAGAGTGATGATCCATATGCATAAGAAGTTATAAATTTCAAGTGAAAAGTACATTCAAATATAAATCACAAATAATGGTGAGTAATTTCATTTGTCATTGCATTATTTTGGAGACCTACCCTTGGGGGCCTTGGAACCTTAGGGATAAATTTTGAGGTATTTGCTCATAAGATGGTCCAAATTGGTATCCCATCAATTACGGTCGTAGTCTCTCCCAAGACCGCACCTTGCCTAACACAGGATTTCTTTTAAATTCTTTAACAACCTACATATCTTCTAGAAGTTGCCACTAGCCATTGTTAAGGGTCAGTCAAAACCCAATTGAGATGCGGAGAATTGTCTCAATTCCTAGAGGTTAAGAACAAGGACTTGTTTACGCTAACATTTCTAATAGTGCCTTTTCAGTACCTAACTTGAAGGTGTATTATTCAAGTGGTCATCCACTTTTGATTACCATTTGATTATCCTAAAAGTATCAAGTGAGCATACAAATGTTTTTGTGGGGTTCATTAAAATTCTAATCTAATCCTATTCCTAATCTATAAAAGGAAATTAACAATCACTGTATTGAAATGCGGTGTGGAAATTAAACACTCAAGAAATTGAAAGTGCTTCAAAAGATGAGTACGGAAATGAAAAGTAGGGCCATAATTTTTCATAATGAAATTCACAATCTTACTTTTATACATAGCACAACCCATAGTATTTTACCATACTATTCACAAACGTCTGATCTCACACCTATCTACAAGAACACAAGGTTCACACAAAATAGGATGGGATCTCAGTCCTCATCCGGATCGTACTCAAGATCCTTCTCTAGATCATCTTCTATTTCAAAATCTTCCTCCTCCTCAGGTTTCGCATCAAGGTTCTCCTTCTCAGATTCCTCATCCTCAAGCTTCTCATCAAGGTCCTGAAATGGTTATACAATAACTATTGAGATCACGTCTCAACGAGTTCTACTCCCTAAGACTCGATTAGTAAACCAATACGTTATCCGAGCTGCCTATGCACACACGGGTCAGAAGACTTACCTTGGCCTCAAATTCCACCTACAAATTAGCATAGTTCAAATAATCACCCAATCATAATATCATGGATCGAAACATCGATCAAATCAACTTAGTCAATTACACATCAGTCGGACCATTCACCGGTCATTTCCAACCATACTATACAATTTCCAGTATATTATCTAGTCACTAAACCACGTATTTTCCCTCAGGCACCGATTTCACCAAGCCAATGTACTAATCACCCATCCCACATATTTTCTAAGGCGCCGTTTTTGCCAAGGTGATGTACAATAAACAATTTATGTACATGCTCTTGAGTGTCGTTTTCGCCGTGGTGATATATTTAATCACAAAGCCAATATAAACCAATTAAGTGCATTTTTTTTCAGGCATTCCAATTACTTTCGGCCACACAGGCACGATACTCGACACACAAAAATACAAACACGCAGGCACAATCTACACCACACAGGCACGTTCTACGCCATACATGCACGATTAATTATCACCACACATGCATGATATATATTCGACAATTTATGTGCATTCTCTAAGGCATCCTATATGCCAAAGCGATGTTATAATCGCTGAGCCACGCCACACAGCATTTCTTCTCATCTTTTATCATACTCGATAAAATATCGTGTGTGGGCACACGGTTGGCCTTAGCCAAAATATAATATTTTCCTTTCCATAACTCCCACATTTTCAGTAGTCTACTAAAAATATTTTTGGCATTATTAGTCGATGCCCTGGTATTTTTCAATTAATAACCAAAATTAATTAATTCAGGAATAATCCCCAAATTCACAGATAATTCAATTCCACACAAAATAAAGCTCAATTAAATAAATGGACTGCGCCACGATAATCAACATAAAATTCCGGTTGTCGGCTATCCCTCGCCTAACGGAAAATAAATAATTAATTAAATAATTTCAAAAATTAATAAATAAATACTAAAAATCCAATTTATGCCCGTAATTCCTAATTGGATGCCAGAACGAATCGGGAAAAATCCCGAGATGCATTCAATAAATAGAAGTACGTCTCTACTTGCTAATTACACTAATCAATCACCTAACATGAATCATTAAGTCACTAATTAAATTACTCTAAACTAATCTAATCACCTAATTGCACTTAATTAAATCTAATCAACCCTTAAGTATCATTAGCAAGCTAAGCAAGGATTAGTGAGCAAAACTCACTTGTGCAAAAGCGACACTGCGACGGCAATGCGACAGCGGCCGAATTCCGAACTTTTGGCGGCATCAACGGGCACACGGACCGGGCCCAAAGGCCTTGCAAGCCCACAGAAAATTCTAGGCTTAGACTTAGGCTTGGGCCTCAAAATTGCGGGCTTGGACTGCTGAATTCTTGGGCCAATGTTGGGCTGAATTTCAAGACTGAAAATGGGTTGTAACTTAAATGTACCAAGCTGAAGCGGGCCTCAAAAACTTGGCTGCTGGACTGAAGTTCACTTGGGCCGAAGACATGCGTTGCTGGAGAAGACCGAAGCTGCTGGATGTGGGCCAATTACTAGGCCGCAAACGCGTTGGACTTGCTGGGCCGTGACGCACGCGGCAGCTTCGTGGCTTCGGTGGACGATGCTGGGTCAACAGCCCAGCTGCTGTTTGACTCGCTTCGTGCTGTGAAGGAGAGAAGACGCGTGGATTGAAGCAGGCGGTCGAAGGCAGCTGCACTCGGTGGACGATGGAGCAGATGATCGTGGACGTGGCTTCGGTCGCTGCCTCGATGGTCAACTAGGGAGAGGGGGAGCTCGATTGTTGATCGAAGATGGTGGGCTTAGCTGGCATCAAGGCTTCGTGGAGTTGGGGCCGAGTGAAAAAAAGACACGGCAGCAGCTTGCAGGGAAATCAGCTTCGTGTGAGTGGCAGCAAGGAACGGAGAGAGAACTCGGTGGATGGAGAGGTCAAAGATGGGGGGCCTCGTGCATGGGTTTTGACCGAAGGAGTGTGCTGGCGACAAGAGTTGGTGGAGTTGCTTCGGCGTGGCAGCAAGGTAGAGAAAGTCTGGGGTCTTCAACGGACTGCTGCAGCTGGAGATGTGAGCGTTGGATTGGTGGAAGCTGCGTTGGTCTTCTCCGCTGATGATTGATCGAGCTTGGTGACGCGAACTTGCTGGCGACGAGAATTCCGTGGAGAGGGGCAGTCGCTGGGTTTCTTCAAAGATCAAAACGGAAGTAGAATGGAGAGGGGTCGACGAATTGAAAAGCACGAAGAAGGAGGGCGGCGATCCTGGCGTGCTTGCTTCCTCGGAGGAAGAAGTCAAAGAGGGTTATCCCTCTAATTGAATGCATTGTCCCCCCTCTAATACTTTCCACAATTTAAATCTCATCAATTTATTAAATTGGTGCCATAATTCCAATCAATAAACCGGCCTCCAATTTTACTTAATAGAACTTCAATTTCCTCTCCGATTTCCCCAAATCAAGGTCCAAATTTTAATGAGGAAAAAGCCCACATAATTTCTACAAGTCTGTTTTGTCAAATAGCTTAGTTTGCAAGTCGAAAATCCCTTCAATCCGGCCTATCCGAATTTTCGTTAATTTTCCACAACGTCCAAAATGATTTTCCGTAAAAATCTCGGGATCTCTGAAAATTCTTTGGAGAATGAGTCAACGTTTCTAAAATAGATCGTGACCCGACAGAACTTTCAATTTCTAAAATTAGACCCGAATTCGCGGTTAATTTCACTCAAGCGCGTTTTTAGAGTGACCTAGACTACCGGGTAATTTTTAGAGATTTTTGGTGCAAATGACCCGTGGTCGATTTTCTTCGAACCACAATGAACCCACTCGACACATTGGCGACTCTCTGTGGTCGTGAAAATCTCAAAGTTTTAATTATGGGTACAGGGTATCCAAAATGGCAGAAAATCGATCTAGTGTTGTTCAACGAGAATTTGGTCATCAGGTGGAATCACCCACACTTTGATCACACATTTCAGTCGAATCGACCTATCCCTAATCTCTGATCGATTTTAACAATGCTGTAATAACCCTTGCAAACTAGTATGGTCAAGCAGTTGACTTCTGGTCGAATTCTTAAGTCCATTGCATTAAAATCTCTTAATGACTTTTCCAGATAATCTAGTTATCTCACGAGTAATCGGCTTTGAGAATAGTACTATAGACGCGTTTATGAAAGGCCCGATTTATTCAATTGAAAACAATACTGGAAATTCAGGATGTCATATATGAGTCATTAGCATGTAAATGATTTTTAATTAGGAGTTGCCCATTAATCTATTTGTCCTAGATCGATTGGAAATCCAAGTAAAGTGACGAGAGAATTGCTTTACTCCTATGAACCAAAGAAGAGAGTGTGAGTATAGGGATTTGATTATGCTAGATTCTTCTAATATCCTTTCAATACCTTTTTTCGTTTCTTCTAATAAAATGTTTGTAAGCAAATTGCAATGATTTTAATTTCCTCCCTAAAATGGAAGTGGATGCGCAATCATTATTTAATACTCCATAATCAAAGTGTTAAATAAATTGCAAGGAAAGGGAATATTTGCTTACCTCATAGCAATGCAAACATCTGTAGTATTAGCTCGAAAATCACATAATTATCACAAATATGATTTTTAATTAACACACAACTTCACTTAAATCTTTTTTAGATTTTCTTTTGTTTAATAAAAATCATGCTTTATGCAATGACCTAATTCTAACAGATTTTTAATATATTATTCTAGCACGACACGCAATTTCCTAAGTATATGAACCTAAACATACAATTTTTTATATGTCATGGAATCTAATTAGATGACCTAAACATGCAGCTTCAAATGACAGGAAAAATTGATATGTGCAATTTAGTTAGATGAACCTAGACAAAAATTCTAAAATGATATGCAATTCCTAAGTACACACAATCTAAATGACATGCACGGAGTGACATGGCAAAAATGACGACATGGCACAATGACATGGCATTATGGTGAATAACGTGACAAGATGGCACACGACGTGAAACCTAGTAGTGACATAACAGTGGTAATGCAAGCATTGCTTGCAGTTAATCTATATGACATGTCTGTTCAAAAAAAAAAAAAATTCTATATGACTTGCACCTGTTTATTCTCTTTTTTTTTTTAATGAATTTTGAAAATAAAATAACCGAAATAAACTTGTAATGTAGCCTAAAAAATAATCTACTTTAATTGTACCTAATTTTTTTGGATTTTTTTGAAACAAAATCAATTCAAACAAAGATATGAAGAAAATAAAGTCCACGTCAAACATGACATCGAGTCACGTGAGATATTATGGATATCCATCTAACTTTTTATATAAATTGACAAATCGTATTTTAGGCATAAGATGGGATTGGCTGATTTCTCATGCAATAGTGAATCGTATCTCAGACATTAGATTGGATTGACGATTATAGCACATCATGAAATCAGGAAATAAATTCTAATTTAAAACCTACTCAGGAATTTCATAAGTACGATAATATCACTCAAAGGTTCAAACAAGTTGCGATATCACAGATTAGGCAATAACAATATGGGAAAATCTAACTAATTTGCGATATTGCTTGGATAGCATTTCCGAAACCGGACGAACAGCCTAATCACGGGAATCACGATCTGATTACCGCCAGCGGTTCACGGGGATGCTCGATGGCGACCGACGTGCTTGCGGCAAAGGATGGAAGCGTTTCAATGGAACGCGACGATGAGGATTTTAGCGGCTGGTCGTCTCAAGGAACAGCGAAAAATCCACGGGTAACTTCACACAGTGCGGGAGCAAAACAACAGTAACGATGGAACCGTTGCTATTGTCAAAGACTCTTGAATGCTGATTGCGCTAGTGCCAATGTCGTGGAGATGGTGACACTCGCTGGACTTAGTAACCGGGGTAACTGGGCACACCAGAAGTTCACTGAGGAGCCAAGAATTCGCTGGGTTGGACTGCAACTTGACAGACAGATAACCTCCAGCAAGGAAAGAACTCGAGTGGTCAGTGTCGTGACGATGCAGCAAGCAACTCGTCGTTGAGAGTGGCGGCCACGATCAACATTGGCTCCAACTGTGCCACGTGAGACGGTAACGTCCATGTCTGCGGTTTTCGGTCAAAATTGACCGGATGAACTCGATTGACAAAACGTAAAAAAGTTTAAAACTTAATCGACAAAATTATAAAAAAAAATTAGACCGAATCGATAAGAGTGCAATAGACTTAGGATTTTTATTTTTTTTTTGCATTATTTTCCCTGTCAGTAATAGAGTTTGTGTCCTTGTCATGGTGGACAGGCTTCTTATTTATTTATTTATTTTTATTTGGTCATATTAGTGGACAAGCTTGGACGACTATATTTATGATAGTTATTTCTTGAATGGGTTTTCACATGTGTGTAGCTAGCTTTTTCACTAGTTAGAAATATTTGTCGCGATTATTATCGCTTCCATAATTATTAGATTAGAGTATGCTGATGGATTGCAAAGGCGTCGATTTGGTCGAGTGTTTCTATATTGATTTCGCAATTTAAGATGATGATGTTATCCTTGCCATCTAACATGACCTCCATCCTCTCTAGATAAAATAATTTGGACTCAATTGAGGCAGGTTCCTAGAGTATCTGATGATTATAGAGATATATCTATGTAGAAAGGCTCGATTAAAAACGAATTCCTAATGCATGCGACACCCACTCAAAAAATCAAAAGTATCAGGGGTCAATCAACACAAAACCAAAAGTTTGGGGGCTATATGGAAAAATTTCCTTAACCTAAGGAGTTTAAATTTCTAATATAGATATAAGTGTTGTAGAATCATGCCCAAGGTCTCATCGTAGTGCACATATAGTGTCCACAATTTTATAATTAGTATAACTTTGTATCCGTGTATATTTGACAAAGTGGTTTTTGAGAAGTTTTAAGCAGTCGAGATACGAAGGCACTCCTCTTAGTCCCAATTGAAGTGATGGCAAACCCACTTATTAGGGCTTCCACAAGATCAGTACGGTCGGATTGAGATGGCAAAAACTACACAGATCTCTATTTTCGCTCAAAGCTACAAGCTGGAACGCTTCAAGGATGGCAAAGCCCGTAACAATAATACCAATATGATCCTTGCAAATACTAGTTACGGCGCCGTCCTTGACAAAACCCGGGTCTGAAAGAGATGGACTATTTCCTAGTTTATGACATGTGACAGTTCCATTTCCCATGATTTGCTTGCAAGAAATATATGATTCTACCGTCTCTCAAGCTTCCGAAGGTCTGCCTCAAAACAGAGTTACCGTGGGATAGCCATCGGTTGAATATTTGCTTTGGCTTTGGCGCCGTTTAGTTCCTCTCCCGATCAAAAGCTATAATTTTTCCGAGAATTTTACTTAGCCATGGGTCCCAATTTTCTTGTAGTGTATTAGAAGCCTCAAGAATTTATAGCGAGGTCTAGCTATTTTGTGTTGATTATGTGGTGATTGACTATTAATTGAGTCCTCTGTCCGTTTTCGCTTAGAGAACTAGGAAGTGCCTCGGGACAAAACGTCCGCCACGTTCACTGACAAATAGAAAGTAGGAACTCATCAAAAGTAATTTGACTAATCTATATCTGCTACTTCATCAAAAGAATACTACTCAATCAAAGACAGACCAGGTTTTGAGAGCATCCTGTAAGAAACTACTGTACTTGGTCGCCGCCAGAAAATTCTTGATATTGCCGTTGTTAATCGCCTTCAAATGGATGCCAAAAAAGAAATAATCTCCGTATGATCCTGCCCTAGTCGACTATGAAATCATTCCGCACTACTTCCTGCAGAAAACACAAACAAACCGGAAACCGCCCGTTCAGTTTCTTGTTCAGTTTCGTATGAGATTGTCGATAAGATTGTCGATAAAACGACCAAAAGGAACAAGAAAAGAACTTGGACTGCCTCAAAGAAGGTGAAGCTTCTTGCCTTCATGGTAATGTAGGCGCGCAAAAATTGTCATAATATACCTGAGTACCCCAATAAAAATAAACCTTAATTGAACTACCTCAAAGAAGCTTTCAGGTGATGGAGACTTCTCATTCACTTAAATAAAATGAGTGTATGAAGTCCAGAGACTTGGTGAGAAGGGTACGAAATCTGGTTAATCTAAACTTTTGATAAATGAGATTAATCATGGCTCACGTTCTAAACCTGCCAAGTACAGTAGTTTCGAGCGCGAAGGGTCTGCCACCGGACGCGAAGGACTTGCCATGGGATGCGAAAGACCTGCCGCCACCGAACGCGAAGGACGTGCCATAGGACGCGAAGGACCTGCCATGGAAAGAGGTTTTAGTTTCTAGGGATTCTTCAGTTTGGAATACGGCGGAGACCACCTTTGGAGGGGGAAGTCTCCAAGACGAGTGAATATTAAAGTTGTGAAAAAATGATTAGAAAATCATTCTGGAGACCCCAATCCATAATCAATTGGAAAATTCTGGAGAGTCTAATCCAGAATTGGTTGGAAACTTTTTATCATATAGAGACTTTTATGCATTGACGTTAAAATTCTTTTTCTAATGCCATAATCAATTGGAAACGTTTATCTTTATTGACTTTATATTTCATAACACCATAAAATTCCAAAATTAAAAATAAAGAAAACACTCAATAAAATGTAAATTGGCTGTACGTGTGTGAGAATAATTTTTTATAATGTTCTAACTATCGAAATATTAGACTTCGGCTTACTTAGACCCATTTAGCTATTAATGTTGACCATTAACTGAAAATAAGCCAAGACATTTAATGTATTATCTCTCTGATTTCCATTGCTTTTTTAAAAAAAAAAAAATAAAGAAAACCCCTCATATCATACCATAAACAAAACAAAAATAACTCAGTTTGTAAGGAAATTTTGAAATTGTTCATTATTTTTGCATAACTATAAGATTAGAATGTCAAATTACTCCTTAATCTATTTAAATGTTATGGCTATTTATAAAGGTCATGACTACCCTCTAACAAAACAAAATTGTAATGGATAAACAAAAACTTCGAATTTGAAAGTTCTCGTGTTCTTATTCTTTAACAGCATTCTTCCAAATTTAGGAATTACGAAAAAATTTTAATATAAAACCACAGAATTTTGTTAACTAGATCGATATGCAAGCTAACTCAAATCACGTCAAACTTTATCTTCGTTAAACTAATCACGATAATTTACAAAAAGATAACCTTGCTAGTGAAATAAAATTCAAGTTCGGTTACGAAAGAGACACTTAAAATTACAAATTTCGCTCCTCCACAATTCTTCGCTTTGTAAGCTCTAAGGTCAATCCTAAAATATACATACTTACTAACGTGTACCTTGTGCCAACAATCTCACGCTGCCCTTGCTTCCAAACAAATCGCTTCCCGGAACGGGAACATCCAACCTCCACAACCAAACACGAGATAAAAGGTAGTATCATCTGTCTACTTCTTGTTTTAATCAAATTATATGAATTTTATTCACTACAATTGATATCAAAAGCTAATCCGTTAATTTAAAATCACTCCATTTAAGTAAAACAATTTAAAATGATACATTAATTATTGTGTACCCAAATGTATTCAAATTGAAAGAAGTTAATATTAGGTACCATTGTATATAGCTTGATTAACTTTCCTTAGCATATATTATGAAAAACGACGGGTTTATCTATATGTTGAAATAATTTTTTTCCATCATATAACTTGTATCCAGTGCACATTAAGGAAAGCCACATTCGAACGTTAAAAAGAAGAAGGAAATTTACAAATTATCTATTTTTTTAACCAAATTACAACATAATCTTTTCTAGTTTAATTATTTCATAGCAAAGCTGAGAAAAGTACCGGATGCACCCAAGGAATGTCATAATTTCATTAATAAAGCATAAAGGGAGTTACAAAATAATCCCAATATTGGTTTAATATTCTCGTATAAAATTAACTAATCCAGCTATCAACTAGCTATAATTTACTAAAACTGCATTTCTCAAACTAATTGAACGTATTTACTCGGTGAATTTTTTTTTTTTTCCGTTGGACCAAATCAGATTTACTTGAAAAATATCAATTCCAGTTTAGCTAGTGGTGGTTTATTCATCAATAAAATGTATATTTGGAGTGGCATTATTTCAATTACCCTTATTGTTTAAGGAAGAGGAAGTGAGGCAAAATCAAGAAATCATTCACAAATCCCTCATTATTATATTAGTCCAGATATAAATCAGCTCTTGTAACCAAAGATAGACGTTGCTTCACATTTCTATTATTGTTAGGGAGTCTGCCCATGATTTACAATAAAAAAATCTGATAATTCTAATTTACGGCAAAATAGTAATAATAAATGGAGAAAGAACCAGACATTCATCACATGCACTGTGAAAACGGCAACAAACGGCCCCTGCTCACGCCGTTAACGAAATAGTCAAAGGTAAAGGGATCCAACGGCTGTTCTCGCGCCACGAGAAATGGTAACTCCTCCGTCTCGTTTTCCATTATTTCCCCCTACGGAAACGTGGATCCCACGAGGGTCAATCTCCGGTCAAAGGACGCATGTGCCCCTTGGCTTCCCATTAATTCTCTACGTGTGTAAAATTACAACAATGAGTTATTGATTAGGTGCATGATATCTCTTTAATTCAACTAAAGAGTGACATCATCTCCATGATGCAACCAAATCCAAAGAAAATGGGACTCCAAACCCCATATCCATTTGATCTATGAACTTTATCCTTTTTTAATCAATTATATATACCTGGATTGGTTGGTTATTATAAAATAAAAAATATAAAAAACACGCGTCACTTTTGAATCGATAATTATTTACGTGTCTCTATTTTTGTAAATACCCTTTATATACCTTTAAGGCTTTAAGCAGAACCTCAAATGGCAAAAAATGGAATCACTCCTTTCTTGCAAATTTATTTTAGTATTATAGCTCACGATTTGGGTGGTTTGGTTTTTAATTGGTTTTAAGCGTTTTGGACAGGTGTGAAAAGTTTAGGATTGGGATTTGGACGATTATTTTTTTTTTTTAAGAAAACGATACTTAAAGTAAATAAAGATACATGGATAATTGATGTGAAGGGAGCAAAGCCTTTAAAAGCAAAATGCGTGGGGTCCACTTGCGTTCTGGACCCCACCCACGTCCACGCGCAACGACATCCCTCCCCCTCCTTCTGCGTGTGCAGACACGTGGCGCCACCACCGCCCGTCAGCTCCATCTTTCTGAACGACGACGCTTCCATCCATGCACCAATGACCATAGGCCCCCAATGAAGGGACTGTCTCCCTCACCGAAATCAAAATGAAATTGAAATATAATAAAACTATAAAAAAAAAAAATTACCATATGAAAAGAAAATGATCAAAAGAATGAAAAAAATATAAAAATATAAAATTATTTACATTAATGCCAACGGTGCCATGTAAAACAATCATGTCGATGGCTATTGAATTCCGATGAAAGTTGGACATAATTATAATAGGTTTATAATTCTTTTGCTTATTTGATTCGTATGAATATGATCTTTATCTATGTACATATGTTGTCATTTATCAAATGGTTAACATTATGGAAAACTTCAAACTAGCCAAATGTGATAAATTTATCTAGAAGAAATATTTTGACTACCAAAAACTTTAAATCGGTATAATTGTGACAAATTTATCTATCGTTAGTTTTCGTTAAATTTCACTATCAAATTAATGAGTTGGACAGCACATGTATCAATTTAGAGTTGTATACTCCATTTGTCCCAAATATATTAGTTTATGATTTTTCATAATATTATTCCAATAATTGAGAATAAATTTATTATAAATATATTAATTTGAGATTTTTTATAATGTGTGGAATTAGAGTTTTTTGTGATTCAACTCTTCATTAAATGTGTGATGTTTGCCAATCAAGCCACCAACTGGAGGCAAAACTTGAGGGTTTGTTTCCATTTGATTTTGAACAATTTATAAATTTAACGTCACTTTCATCGAACTCGACCTATATATATTTGAAAAGGCCATGTAGTTAGGATCGCTACTCAATATATTTATTAATTTATTGCTACGAAAATTCACTTCATATTTTCAAAAAATTTATAAATAAAAAAAAGGTCAAAAAGTGAAAAAGGAGAGAGCGTGATAAGTGTACCCTCACACATTATAATGATCATCGATCTGTCCTCGTATTCGTTGTTCGTACGTTGTTTCTATTTGCACCTGTGGTAGCGCCTCCAATTCAATTGGCCTTTATGTTATCATTATCTTTTGGAAAATAATACCATCTAAAAACCCCAAATTGACACTAATGTCCTAAATTTTTTAGGACCAAAACCCTCAAATTTTTATCACGGCAGTACAAATTTAAGGATTTCGGCAACACCAAAAACTTATTTGATTTAGATGGCAGGTTCTAAATATTCCAATTTTATTGATTTAGTTATCAGTCTTCGCACTAAATTTATAAATAATTTTTTTTTTGGACAAGTAAGCAGGATATTATTACTAACAGAGAGTCTGAGCATATACAGCAAGTGCATCAATACATTGTAAATCCAAAAGAGCATAAGGGGGGGTAATAACTCAATTTCTAGGAAGACAACCCATACGCTGCGCTTTGGCTATCCAATCGGCTACTCTGTTGGTATTGCGGCTACAATGGGCGAGAGTTAGTCCCGACATAGTCTTCAGTTTGTGCTTAGCTCGGTCCACTAGGGGTTGCACTGTCCAGTTAAAGATAGATGAGGAGAGGACACTCTCTACTAGTAGACAACAATCATATAGAAGTACTATTTCTTTTTCTGGGGAATTGGGGGCGAGCTTTGAAGATATAAAATTTAGAGTTTCGATTAAAGCTACGGCCTCAGCTTGTTCAGCAGAACTCACCTCGACATTTTTTGCAAACCCATACCGTATTCTACCAAAGGAATCTCTACAAATGCAAGCAACAGCAGCTTGAGAGGAAGTTCTTCGCTGTTGGGATTTGGAGAAGCCAGCAGTCGTCTGTATGGGCGTGGTGGGTTGCGGCGCTGGAGAAGGCACGCGGTCAGCACATCGCTCGTTCCGGTCGGGGTCAGGAGATGGAAAATTTATAAATAATTATTCCGGTTAATCTATGTTGAAAATCATATACGTGGGCGTGTCACCAAAGTGGCCTATGCATGCTATAAAATAAATATATGACGCATTAAATTTTGTACGTGATTCTGTTCTCTCTCTCCTCCCTAACGATAAAATGACGCATTGGAAAATGCAAATGCATTCTTCTCTTCGCTCGAGATCTGATTTGTTGCCCTCACAAGCAATAAAAGGACAAATTGCGAAATGCATTAGAGATCTGATCTGTTGCCCTCCCAAGCAATAAGCGGACACATTCGAAAATGCAAATGCATTTCTTCTCTTCGCTCGAGATCTGATTCGTTGCCCCATCACTTAAGAACGCAAACTTTCCATCCTCTCTCTCCATCGTATCTTCTTATTATATCCACGGGACCCACCCCTACGATCCACATCCAATCAGCATCGGAGAAAGACAAACAAACAGGGGCTATGGTTTTCGAGGTTGCGGGGAGGGCCTTGTTGAAAGATATGCATCAAACTCGATCCTGGAAGATATGCTCGGAATCTCAATTGATTTTAATTGTAAATCTTAGATTGAGATTAGATTCTGATTTATTGTGATTACACAAATATTTCTTTGCCTTTTATTATTTCATCTATCTACTATAATTACAGAAGAATTGTACATCAGAATATAGACTGGATATACAAATTTCCAAATCTCTCTAGTCTTCTTCACGATAGTTCATCTTCTTTCATGGTATCAGAGCCTCCAGGTTGCCGATCCTACTTCGCTTCCGCTCTTAACTATCCAACCCAGAGGAACTCTAATCTGCAAACAAATTTGCCATCTGGAAAAACAAGGTTTATTTTATCAAGGAAGAAGACAAAGTTTCTTTTCTTACCGACCATGGCCACCTCGCCTTCGCAAGCCAGCCTCTCTGCCAACAACTAAACCACCACAAAGATTCCACCACAACTTGCTCAAATTCAAGGTCTTCCCACAACAGTTCAACAACCTCTTCAAGCCCAGCCAGTGCAATGGCGACCCACTCAGGCTCAGTATAATCCGGGGCAACCCATTGCGGGTCAACCTATCCAGTGGGTACCTTACCCATGGTACATTGGGCCAAGCCCAAACTCATCACTGCCTAGTAACATGGGCCACCAAAGCCATGTCCAACCTGAAGGGAGCCCACCAATCGTGACTGGGGCAAGCCCAACCAACGAGTCGAAGCGGATGAGCGGGTCAAGCGAGTTAGGAGAACCGGGCATGGGAACAAATCCCTACCTGGGAACGTTTAATGTGAGTTATCAATTCGGGTTAGGCGAACCGGGTTCAGGGACAAATCTCTACTCGAATTTTGCACTCGGCTTCTTGCCGTTTCCAATCGGATCTATTATCGGTCGATCAGAGCCCCGTGACCCCTGTACATCTCAACAGCCCACAGCGTAGAGTTGCAGTTAATCAACCTGCAATTAACCGGGCTAGAGAACTACTTTAGGTGGTCCCGAGATTTCCGACGAGCACTAGTGACAAAAGACAAGGATCGGTTCCTAGATGGAACCATTCCTATTCCTACCGACGACCGACCGGGGAGCCGGCGCGACATTGGAGGAAATGCAACCAGCTCGTTTGGACATAAATCGAGAATTGCATCTCCCCAGACGTTGCGGCCAGTCTGCCACCGACGGAGGATTCAAAAAATGTGGGAGAATATCAAGCAAATGTACGGCAAACTAGATCGAGCACAAATTTTCTCCTTAATGCAGGAACTTAGTGAATTAAAACAGGGAAACATGATGATTTCACACATGTTAGTCCCTGTGGAACGACCTCGAAGCCGCAAAAGAGAAGCTCGAGAGACCAGAGGAGACACTCACACAATACCAGTCGATGAAAGAAAGGGAAAAGGCGACCCTATTCTTATTAATCTTGAACAACTCTTACCTGACATTTCGTTCGCAGATATTGGCCATGGAACCGGTGCCGCCCCTTGGACGGATCTTTCAATTAGCCGTCCAAGAAGAAAGCCAGAGGCTTGCTTCGTCAGATTTGGTGAAAGGAGGAGAGAGCTTCGCTCTGGCCAGTCGCGACAAGCGACGAAATTGGGGATCAAAAACCCTAGTGCATGAAAAAGGGGCGCAAGATGAAGGGCTAGGGTTTCGGCCGCCTGAGGATTCTTGCCTCCTTAAAAGAGGAGGAATGAACGGCTTGGATCTATCATGCTGATCGGATGGTCCAAAGGGACCTATCTACTCGACTATATCCAATGATGGAGATGGAGCGACCTGAGATATCTCAGACCAACCTAGGAAAAATAATAAACAAATAAATTCAACGATTCTCAACCATCTCATATATAGGAAAAGACTTTTCAAATTCCTCAGAAAATTCCTTAGAAAATTGTAAGGTCATATTAGGCAGCCGTGGAAAGACCTTGGAGATCCCTTATGACTCCTCCAAGGTGCATTCATTCTATGCCAAGTTGCATTCAACTCGAGGGTTGAAGTCTTCATTGCAATAATCCTATAGTATTCCCTTAGAAACTCTATTGCAAGTTTTTATAAACTGGAACCATGTTGGCCTCCCATAGTTTATTTAACACTACTTGCCATTCATATGGAAGAGTATTCATTAAGGCCAACACCTTCTTGAAATATGGCATGACGTAACCATTCCAAATGATTTCTTGTATCATCTCATTAACCCTCATCACATGCATCACTATATCACCGTTATTCCACCGATAATTAGTTAATTCCGCTATTAACCCTTTAAGTCTCGCCTTCTGTTCATCCGTACTTGCGAATATAGGCATGCGTACGGAACGCAACATTGTTCCTATAAAAAATGCAAAACAAAAAGAGATTACATGTAATTTATGGAGGTCAATGCCGATCAACCAATGACTGGGTTGGGTCAACAGGTCAGTTTGGTAACATGAGTGAAAAATGAAGGACATTAAAACATCGTAAGACAAAACTGCAATTTTGCAAAAAGTGAGGGACAAAATTGTAATCACGAGGCAAGCATGTGCTACACACTTGTGGGTGCGTCTAGCCACCTCCGATGATATGTCACCATTCATTTTTATAAAATAAAAAATAACAATCAACAAACAATCAACATTTGATTGCTAAGGACGAGCTATGAAATCGACAATTCGACATGCACCGAGCAAGAAACTCTAGCTCCAGATTGATTACAGTTCGCAAGATAGACAATCAGATGAGATATGTTTAGCTTGTAAGAGTTTTCCTGATGTGGATTAAATTAATTGATATTGTAATTTACTATTTTTACGGTTACCATAAAACAGGGTTGGTTTAAGGTGAGAGAGAAGGTTTCTTAATTAATCTAATATGGGCTGGTTAGTGTGGGCCGAGTTGAGTCTAGCCCGTAATGAGGGGGACTGGCTAGAAACTCTATAAATAGTGCTCAAGTCTCTCCTCTAACCCTAATTCTCACATGTATCCTCACCTAAGGAGCGTTTACCTAACGCTAAACGTGGGGGCGCCTCATTGAGCCGGTGATATGGAGGGCAATAGAGGAGACGAACTTGCACGTGGAACATTGTGTTTCTGTTTCCGCTTTAAGAACAATGGATCCCAAAACAGGTGCGTTAATCTTTCTATTCAATTATGTATGTTCTTGTTCTAGTTATGGAGATCTTGGGATTACGCAATTTGCGTCCAACATGTGGTATCAGAGCTTGCATAACCTTAGAACTTGAATGTAATTGATTTTGCCTTAATTTGTACGAATTAGCCCTAATTAGTACGAATTTTGCCATAATTTGTGATTTTCGAGACTTTTTGTTCAATAAAAATTAAAATAAATCACAAATTAGGATTGGGCTCGACGAGATGAGCAAGAGGGTCGGCGGCACGTCGCCAAGGGATGCCGCACGCGCCCCCACGGGCGGCCACGTGTCGCCTGGGTGTCGTACGCGCGCTGCACGTGAGCTCCACGCGCCGCGCACTCAGGCGGCTCGTGCGGGCGCGTGGGGCCTCCGTTCAGCGCGTGGCTGGCGGCGTTGGACTTGTATGGTGATTTCCTATCTCGTGGTATATTTATTTTATATTTTTGATGGTTTTATTGTTGTGAAATTGCATATGAAACCATAAATACCTGTATTTTTAAATGAATTTTTGCATATTTTTCCTTGTATTTTTCTGTGATTTTGGAAATCCAAGTGTTGGGTTATAGGTATATTATCACATAATCATTATAAAGATGTGATTCATCAATAAAAATCAAACTTTATTGTGAATTAAAGTTGGCTTAATAAGATACAATTCGTATGAGATTGTATTTGAACTATGTATTGAGCTGATGAGAAACAGGTTAGATTATGAAACTTTTGTTACTCAAGTATACTCCTTTACACACTGGTAATCTTTGAATGATGGACGTCTTAAGGACTCGTGACTAAACTGATTGTATTGATTAACACATCTGCTGAATGTGGGTAATGCATGTCAATTAAGTTATTGCATATTATACCTAAACTCGTATGGTCACTGGTTAATGTCTATTGAGTTAAATATTTTTTATGGTAAGGGGATATAGCAATATTTATGCAAAGCAATAGTATCTGCTGTTGAATTTTTAGATATTTGGTTCTTTGGTTTGACTCAATTAAAAGGTCACTAGTTGATTACAATGATAATTTGTTACTTAAAATTGGCTAATAAATCAGTTGTTGGCCTTGGAGTCATGTTTTGCCGTATGAACTCATGAGTAATAGTTGATCAGCTATCAAGCTTGTCAATCTTGAGTACCCTGTATTGCTATTGATGTTAACTTGTGAGGAATCATTTAGATCAGCATTCTTTTTATATTGTTCTGGTAATATGTAATCGGGGTGCATAAGAGAAGTTTTATTCTCTGTTATGAGAATTTTTTGTGTTACTGTGATCAATGATTTGATTGGAATCTGTCTTTCAGGTTCGTTGTATATATATATATATATGTATGATTAATTTTTATTAATGAATAAAGTAATATAATTAGCATGATATGTGATTTTGGTGATATGCTGCCCCTATTACTAAAGTTAAAATCACATATATATGGTGTATGTGAGGAGTAAAATTTATATCCCTGATATGAGAAAAATTCAATGATTCAATTGAGTAGCGACTGCCAAAGTGGCACGCTTG
This sequence comes from Eucalyptus decipiens, assembly GCA_014182575.1. Lineage (NCBI taxonomy): Eukaryota > Viridiplantae > Streptophyta > Magnoliopsida > Myrtales > Myrtaceae > Eucalyptus > Eucalyptus decipiens. Next base: position 5,320,073 of record CM024615.1, on the reverse strand, counting down.
ATTGGGTTTGAGAAATTTCGGTCTCGTATGATGATTGGGATGTCTCCTGATTTAATGCGTAGTCATACTCCCAAAGAAGGTGATTGTGCATTAGTTCATGGAGGGATACATGATATTATGGTGGAGGAGTGACTGATTCTAGTGATTTATATGCCCAAAGGTGATGAATTCACGAAGAATTGAAATATATTCTCATAACCGCTATCATGTGGGGAGTGTACAACTGCATGTCATATATTCTGTCCAAAGGTGATTATATGATTATGCGTGTAACTCTCTGGATGTGTACTTGTATATCAAGTTACACAGTGCTCACATGATGCTAATTATATACATTGCTTGGTTTTCAGTTACCTTTTCTGTGATTAATAACTCCACTATTATTGAGGTTTTTACTGCTTCAAATTTTAAGTTGTGGACATATGATTTGTTGCTTGAGAAAAGAGCAATTGAATTTGCTTACTATCCATGAAGCGTTCCATTCTGGAACACTTGAAAAGAGGTTTGTCTGCGGACTGCACTGCTATAAGATGATGGAAGCCTTAGTTGCTTGAAATTATATCTTGTCTGATATTGAAATTAGGATACATCTGCAAAGATTGTGTTTAAGTCTTAATGACATATACATCTTATATATGATTAAAAGGTTGTTTCTGAAAGTTTTTTATTTAAGGAAAATGACCAAGATAAAGAATTAAACAATTACAATTAGTCTTAAAAGGTTGTCGGGTTTAACAGTGGCCGTGAGTATTTTGGCAAGTATCACAATGCGAAATAGCTTAAAGGGTAAATACTTTGTAGATTCTGGGGTGATAATTTAATGACTATACCTGAAAATTCTGACAAAAAAGATTTGGCCGAAAAGCATAAATACACCATATTGAACATGGTGATGAGTATGATTAGTAAGACTAATTTATCTGTTTTTTGTGGGTTGATATTTCACATACAAAATGTGTCTCTTATCAAAGTTGTTTCATAAATTTCTTTTGAGTTATAGACTGGACATAGATTACTTGAATCATATTAAATTTAGATGTGTTATGCAGAAGTAAGATTATCTAATCCAATATTAAGTGCGTTGGAATTTAGATCCGCTCGGAATTATTTTGTATCATACCTAGATTGTTCAAAAGGGTATTGAGAGAAGATACAAGAATTATGGTATCACATATTGTAAAGTTTCTACAGTTTGATGAGGATAGCTGCTCTCAGACTATTAAGGATAATAGTACGGTGGAAAATCACTGTGTCTTTGTCTTTGCCTAAATAGATCATTGTGATACAGACTGTTGACACCTAAATTTTGACTAATAATTTAGTAATTAATTGCATAAAAATTTAGGGATTAATCTTTAACCCCTAAGAAAAAAATAGCAAAATTGCATTTCATGTAGCCGCATTTGCATTTATACTAAGAGGACAACAAAAAGCGAGGGCTCACGATCGATTGCATGCACAAATTCGGTGGACGTGCGGATTCGGGAGAAATCTTCAAAGAAGCAAAAGCAGCCCATAATTGTATTATTATAATATGCCCATAATATTATACAATATGTCAAAATTTGGTGGCGCCAAGAAGAAACCTCCTCATTAATGCATGCACATACACGCACGAAATGGGACAGCGCACGCTAGAAGATTTCCTTGCTGAAGAGCGGAGTGGTGGCCGAAAGAATGGTCTGGAGAAGATTAAAAAATGGCAAAGTTCAGCTTAAATTCTGGAAAAGTTGCGGCTGCATCTTGTCACAATAAAGTTGGCCATCTTCAAGAGGCAATGAACGGCCTATAAATAAGACCCCAAGAAGCCGCGTCAAAAGAGGGAGGGAAAAATAAATTCATTCCGGAGGTCTGTGAGGGGAGCGAAAAAGAAAAAGTTTTCATCGTGAAGGGCTTCTCTCCTCTTCTCTTTCGGTCAGACGAGTAAAGAAAAGGGGTGTGTCAGAGAAAAACCAAAAAGAATGTGAAGTCGGGGAAAGGGCGAACGAAAAATTTCCTTGAGAGGATTGTGAGAGCTATTTAAAAAGAGAGAGCCCGTGTGGAGAGAACCGGCAAGAAAAAAAAAGGTGAAGTCGAAAGGGCCGAAGAAAAAGAAAAAAATTTCCGTTGTGAGGGGGTTCTCCTTCGTTCAAAAAGAAGAGAGATAGAGAGTTTGTCAAAAAAAAAAAGAGAAGTCAGAGAGGGGGCGTGCGGCAGAACAGAAAAGAAAAGGAAAAAACACGGTTCATCTTCTTCCTTGGAAGTTCTTCTTCTGCTGTTGACCCCTGCTGCCGGAGCTTCCGCGCCGTGCACTACCGCGCCCGCACCTCCGCGCCGCGCTTCCATCGCCCGCGAGATCGCGCCTCCGCCAGCCTCCCGCCCCGTCCGAAAAAAAAAAACCGCGAGCCGCCGACCACCGCAGCGCCCGGCCCTCGCCGCGGCCCGCGTCGGTTCGCCCATCGACCTCCGCCCGGCGTCCCCGACGCCTACACCCGGCCACGTTGCCGCACCTCCCCCGTGGACGCCGTGAGCACCCTCCAGCCCACACCCACGGTCGCGCCTCGATCCCGACGCCCCGACTGCCTTGCCCCGTGAAGCCGCGACCCGGCGCGGTCCACGACGCCGCCGCTCCCTCCGAGCCTCCCCGCCGTTGCTCCAAGCGCTAACCCGCAAACGTCCCCACAGCTCACCGCCCCCGAGCCGTGACATCGCCCGCCTCCACAACTCACCTCCCCGCCGCCGCGAGCCGTGCCGATCCGCGCCAACCCCATCGGAGCCGAGCCCGAACCAGATCTGAAGTTCGTCGCCTGAGCGCCTCAGCCCAAGCTCCGCTCCTGCAGTTAAATCCGACCACCACGACCTCCGACCGGTGACCCGACGCTGCAAACCACTGATCCGCCCGTCCGTTGCCGTTCAGCTCTGCGTTTCGCCCTCTGCCGCCGCTGGTTCGCGGTTACCTCCCCTCGCCGGTCCCCCGAACACCGGCAGCTTCGTCCCACCCGCCCCTCACCGGAACGCCGTCGACCAGCCCCCTTGGCGACCCGACCGACGGTGACCCCCACCAAAAGCCGCACGAGCCCAAGCCTTGCGTGGGAAAGAAAAAGATAAAAGAAAAACCAAAAGGGGAACATTAGGTAGTTTTTTATTATTATTATTTTATCTTTTTTTACATAGTTTATAGTTTGTTTTTATATAGTTTTTTTAGTGTGGTTATTCACTAACGCATGATTGAAATTCCAATGTGAAACGACCCCTCAAATTAGGGATTATGAGTTCGATTTTCGCGCCCGAAATCTGACTCACGATCTCTTACAAAATCGACAATCCAATCTCATGTCCGAGATTCGATTCGCGATTTAATTTAAAATTGACCAACCCGCTCTCATGCGCGAGATATGGTTCGTCAATTTTGGGTATTAATCTTATTTTGATTGGATTGGATATCGGGTTATTTGAGTTAACTTTTGTTTTGCATAAAAAAATTCAAAAAAATGCGAGTTAGATTAGGGCTAGGGTTAGCATATTTAGTTATTTCATTTTTTTTTAAATAAAAAAAATCCAAAAAATGCATTTAGGATATTAGTTTCTTAGAATTGCACGTGTCAATCTAGAATTAGACTTTTACTTCAAATTTTTATAACAAAAAATCCCAAAAAAATTAATTAATTTAGGATGCTAGTTTTTTTAGGTTGCATGTTTAATTGTGTGCAAATTTTTAAAATTTTGAATTTTATATATATTAAAAAAATATCATGCATATTAGAATAGAATTGCATGTCTCATTTTAAGTCTCAATTTTTAGGATAAATTGCATTTTTAGGAATAAAATATCATGTATACGTCATGTGGGATTAGAAATATCATGGGCACGTCATGTAGGATTAGGCTCATTTAATTAAAAAATTGCCCGTCATTATAATTAGGTCATTTTGATTTGCATATTTAATTATTGCATGTTCATTAAGAAAACACACAAAAAAATATATGTTTTACTCACGTCATGTAGTTTAGAAAACATTGTCATGCCATTCCATGTTAGATTAGTAGCATGCATTGCACATTTGCATGATTCTCATTAAATAAGTAAAAAACCAAAAAAGAAGGGGAATTTGCCTGTTAATTAGAAATCATATCTAGGTCTGTTGATGTGAATTTTGATCTAACAATGCAGATGCTTTCGTTGCTATGAGGTAAGTCCTGCAATTTATTCATCGCTTTCTTGGGTGTTAAATTGGTGGTTTGCGTATCCGCATGATCACCTCACATGTTAGGAGGATAAATTAAAATCAATTCAAGCTGCCTGCAAAATATTTTTTTCAAATAAAAAAGAAAAGGTATCGAAAGGGCGTTAGAGAAATCTAGCGTAATCAAGTCCCCGAACTCATTTAATCTCTCGGTTCGTAGGAGTGAAGTAATTCTCCCATTACTTTACTTGGGTTTCTAATCGACCCACCAAAAATAGATTAGTGGCGACTCCATGAGAAAAATCATTTGCATATTAAGAACTTAAACCATAAGTCGCGAATTGGTATGGGCTTGGGAGAGCCCGAGCTAAGTCTAGGCTTAGCAATCCATTAGCCGAACCCTTAGGTGGTCCAAACCCGCTTCGGGAGGTCGCGACAGCCTGGCGACTCCACCGGGGACTTGAGTTGAAACTCTTAGTGGACTTAGGCCAATTTTCTTTTTGAAAAATATTTTTGTTTGGCAGCGAGGATCCTGTGTACGTCCCTAACATTTAAGGTGTTAAATGTTCTTGCAGGACGGGAGATATAAGGGGAAGTGTTTGCTGACATTTGTTTTGTAGGGAGGTGTAGGAATGTATGGTTTACTTTCACTTATGAAGTGTTGCTTGATATAAATTGCCCTGCATGCCTTGCATCTAGCACTACACTATTGCACACACAACCCGCCGCCGGACTCCGGGCTGCATAGGATCATTCGGGATGGTATTGAGATGGATACCACTTCGACCGCATGCCCGCGGTATGAGTCGCCCATCTCAATCCCGAAATTTCTTTTCTTTTAGGCGTCGGAGTACCTACCTCGGTTCGCATGCCCGCAACCTGTGTCGGCTCTTTGACCAAGCCGAAGTCATGAGGACCCGACTTAGTTCGCACGCCCGCGGCTAGTCTGATCATTCTTATGGCTTCACTTTGTTAAGCCTGATAGACTAGAAATCGAGCCACTTACCATGCGCATGTCTATATGATTGCCCTTTGCTTATTGGTAAAGTAAGTCTTCTAAATTCGCACTCTTGCAATCTACTTACTTTATTATATCATTTTGTCGGTCCATGGTATTAGGATTGTCTTGAGTCTTGATCAATATACAATGGGAATACCGGACATTCGAATTATTCTCCCTCCAAAAGAAGAGCTTAGCACATGGTGGGACAAGTTAGACCAACCTGGCCGTCAATTCGTAGAGTCGTACATTAGTCGATTACTTCCATTGCTACGTGTCAACATCCATGGCGGCCTCATCCAAGCACTTGCTCATTGTTGGTGCCCCGAGACTTCTACTTTCATCTTCGGCGGTAAGCATGAACTCACGCCCACCTTGGAAGAGTATAGCATTGCCATAGGGAAACCTTTGAAAGCTGAATTAATTAGTCCACCTATCGGAATAGACCCCATTGTGGCCTTATCCAATTTTCTGAGAATTAAGGAGGACAATATAAGAAAGGTTTTAAAAGCTCACCGCAATACATGTCATTTACCTTTTCTAAAAGAATGTTTTGAAAATGGCAATTCATTTCAAATGTGAAGGGTTTTCCTTTTAGCTTTCTTTGGGTTTATACTTTTTCCTCATTACAAGAATGCTATTAACCCTTTGATGGCTCACTTAGTTGAACAAGTGTTGGGAGGAAAAAATTTCGTAAACACTATTTTGACTGAAACCTTTCTTTCCCTCACCCGATTTAAAGGAAGCGGTGATAAGACTTTCCATTCCTCTCCTGAGCTTTTGCAAATTTGGTTTCTTTCTCATATAAAAGGGTTTGGTGGTTTAATGACTATACATGATGTTAAAAACTCTAATCACCCTATTATGAGATTTGAGAACAACCAAAAGCATGCACCGGATTACCATTATTCTAGGTGGTTAGCTTTCTTGAAAAACCAACTTCCAAGGGTTTCCTATGGCATGCTAATTGGTTCCAAGTTCGTGTGGCGAGACTTTCATGTGGAGGTGTTGGCCCAATCCCGCTACTTGGATTCACCGGAGCAACGGAGTACTATCCAACTAGAGTAACCCGTCGCATCAAGTTGTGCAAGAGCTTCCCCGGCATTGCAAGCAGATCCACTCCAAGCCAACTTCGTTGATGGAGACCGAGACCATGAAGATTCCATTCTCACAATTAAATCAATGTGGGATATGTGCCAGCCACGAAAACTCAAGTGGCCCGAGGAGGAGTTGAAGGGCAAAGAAATGAAGTACTATGCCTCAATTAAGTACATTCAACAACACAAGATTCCGAGGAGTTACTTCCAAAGATACCGAGGTGCCACTCGACGATCACCAACCGTGCTGAGAATAAACGCCTCAAAAGGGTTGCTGAAAAAGCTCAAAAGGAGAATAAGCGATTGCGCCGAGTGGTGTCCGGGTGTATATTGATCAAGCTAGATGAAGTGTTTGAGTCAATCTTGTTGTTTTCATTTCTAGATTAATGTTTAGGAAGTTGAGTCATTTACTTTCCTAGTTTGTTTGTTTAGGGCATGTTAAGCTTCTATTTCATTAATGAAGTGCTTGAATCAATCTTGCTTCTATTTTGTTAGGATTGTCAAAAACTCCATTAATGAATAAAAGTTTTAGACCATTGCCATGGACCGGTGTATTTCATATGAGATACTTATTTTTGTCTGTTTCTTCAATTTAGGTGATAACGGATCCTCCACATTCGCCCATCATTACAAGATCAAGAGCAAAAATGGCCGACCAAACCGAAATGCGTGATCGTATGACCGCTATGGAAAACCAACTACAGCAGTTGCTCACCTCCATGCAGCTTATGATAGATCAAATGCAATCCCTCCAAGTGCACCAGACTCTTGCACCCGCTATCCCCGAGATAGTAGTCCCAAAGCAGACGGACAAGGCCCAAATGGATGATGACGACATCCCTGAACTGGAAGATGACCCACTGTTCGTCACAGCCGAAAAGGCTAAGCCCGACAATGTCCTTAAGGCGGAGCAAGATGAACGCTTCGCCAAACTTGAAGAGAAACTGAAACAATTGCAAGAGTCGCGGAATTCACTCCCGTTCGACTTGTCGGTTTACGAGAAGGTCAAAATGCCGAAGAAGTTTAAGATGCCGGAGTTCGAAAAATACGATGGTACTTCCCGCCCAAAAGCTCATTTGCAAATGTACCACGTACGCATGGCCCAATATGTCAAGAACGAGCCTCTCATGATACAATCGTTTCATGCAAGCTTGACTGGGCCCGCACTCAACTGGTACATAATGAAAAATGTAAACCTTCTCGACACCTGGAATGATGTGGCTGATGCTTTCCTAAAGCAGTATAAGTTCAACATGGACATTGCACCTTCCCAAGAGGATCTTGAGCGGATGGAGAAGAAGAAAAGCGAATCATTTAAGGAGTATGCCGTGAGATGGCGAAATCTGGCAGCTCAAATCACTCCTGAGCCTACTGATAAAGAATTGATGAAGTTGTTCGTCAAGACTCTCCCGTCTGAGTTCCGTAACCGGATGGCTAGCACATACGTCGAAAACTTCAACCAACTTGTTCCCGTGGGAGAAAAAATTGAGACGGGGATAAGAGAAGGGTGGTTTACTGAACCATCTAACAAGAGGTTTTCTACCAAAAAGGAGAAGGACCTTGAAGCTGAGATTAATGTGACATATTCTCAACCGAATCGTGATACATCTAGTCGCACTCCAGAATTAAGATTTCTACCGAGCAACAAGGTGGAGGACATCAGCTCTCTCGGTCGACGACGTAATGTTAGAAGACAGTTCACACCTCTTCCTGGACCCCTATCCAAAGTTTTGCCCGTCCTCCAAAAGAAGGGATTACTCTCTACAGAGCCGAAGCGACCAAATCCTGAGCATTATCTTGCATATAATCCCTCTGAGAAGTGTGACTATCACATGGGAGAGTTTGGTCACTCCACTGATGATTGCTATGTTTTGAAGCATAGGGTCCAAGACCTCTTGGATACAAAGGCGTTCTCTTTCAGGTGATCGAAAGACCTTCCGCCCAACCATGACGAAGGCACAAATGCTGTCACCGAGTGAAGAAGTTCTTATCTTCACACTCCCCTACAAAGGAGTCTTTTTCTTATGCTTTCTAGGGTTTCAAGTTATTTTAGGATTTCCTGCTTTCTGAGACTTCAATTATTGCTTTCGTTTCCAGGATTTGCTTGTTTGCATTTTCCATTCAAATAATGTAATTCATTTGATTCTATTCAATGAAATTACAATTTTATTTTAAGGACATGATGGGGTACACCAAACCAGTCCGGTGACGATATCCAACAATAAAAAGAAAATATCATCCAAGGAGAATTCTCGAGGACCGGGCTTCTTCATGCTTCCTCATCAAAAAAATTCCCAAAAAAAAAAAAAAAAAAAACATTTTTTGAAGCCATTTCCAAAAGCATGCATTAGGTTAGCTCTGTTTAATTTTCTGACTCATTTACTTTATATTTCAGAGCATTTGAAAAAGGCACATCAAATGACAAATTGGGGGCATGACAGATTTTGGGGCAAAAGCAAGAATTCATCAAAGATCGGATTTTCAGCCTCATTGATCAATTCGTGTGTTTGTTTCCTTTCGATAGGGGCAATCCAAGGGCACCCATTGCTGAAACAGTCCCTTCCCCGGGACAATTCCTTGAATGAACACTTGAAATCATGTTTTTCATAATTATGAGAGCATTTTTGAGTATAGTAAATTCTCCTTTTTGAAGTCTCAAAACTTCTCATGCTTAAATTGTTGAACCCTTTTGGAAAGAGAATTTCGATAGTGGTTTTGCCTATTTAACTCACCAATTTCATGTGGAGATTTGTCAAGATAGACAATTCAATGGAGTGACATCAATGTTTAAGAACGCTTAATGAGACATGTCAGGATGATGAAAGGCAAGCCTTATCCAATACACAAATTCCTTACTTATACACTTGTGAGATGAGTGTAGGAAGTTCCATATCTACAAGGTAAAGAGTTTTCTCGCAAAAAAGTACGATGACCGAAATGATGAGAGGCAATTCATTTCTCTATCCTAAACACTACAGGTGATCCATTGCTTAACCCCTTTGAACCTCATACACTTGTGGAGAATTCTTTCAAATTATCCCTGTCAAGAACCACCCCCACATCGGGGCAAATTGGAGGTAAAATAACATCATGAGGTGTCGAAAATGAAAAGAAATTTTTTCTTGCTCTCACTTGCATCAATCTTCAAGTCGTGCTATTACATTGAATTCATGTGGTGATTTAAGTGCCTTAGGATGACGAAGAGCATTTCTTTCTCTATCCTAAATACTTATATCCTTTGCATAGCCCACTTGAGCCTGCAATTTCATTTCTTTAAACCCAGTTGGTGATCATCCCCCACACCGGGGCAAGGCAAAAGGCAGATAAAGACCCTTGAAAGTTCGAGTGTCATTCAAAGTGTAATCGCTTGACGCATGCATTATGCGCAAGAATTGAAATCAAAATAGAACTAAGGGGCATGAAAAAGCAAAGCAGTGTGCCTGGTAAAAGCAAGGCCAATGCCCATGAAAAAAGAAGTGAAGAAAAAAATGAATGAGAATTAGGGGCATGAAAGCAATGTGCTTGATAAAAACAAGATCAATGCCCCAAGAGAAAAATCAAACATTAGTTGTAGAAAGTCGCATCCCTTATGAGGCGGTACATGAAGAACTCAAATGCGGAGATGTTACAATCAATGGAGTTTTGATACAAAGAAAATCTTCGACGGTGAAGAAGAAGACTGGTGGCAATGTCAAGATGATCACCAACTCTGAACCCTCTAAACACATTTTGATCCTAACAAGCCTTTCGTTTCTTAACCCACGAACCTAGCCTACGTTACGTCCCTTGCAAAGTCTCTTCTGATTATGGCACTTGAATTAACGTAGGAGTTCACATGTCTTAAGCATTGCTCGAAGAAGTGCGGGCAAGATTATTTCTTTCTCATTTTGCAGGGTTCTTGACTTGTAAACCCGAAGATGATTGCGGAGTTGTTCTTTCAATAGCCTTGACTCAAAGAGTCCCTTTGATAAGTCATTGACCAAGCCCACATTACGGTCCCTATTAAAGACCTCTCAGATTGGTAAGGTCGTACTGCTTGCGAGAATACTTGAACCCTTGCTGGTATGATGAAAGTGAGATGGTGTGATTCTCCTAAAAATAGCTCTTCTGAATGAGAGTGAGTGAAAGTCCTTTCTAACTGAAAGTCTCTCATTTAATATTCTTAAGAACTCCATGTCATTGTCTCCAACGACAATTCTCTCCCCGAGGAAATTTGGGTGATGCAAATATGGTAAAGTCATTATGCATAAACCTTGATTGAATTGATGAAGATCTCACTGAATTTTGAAATATGCATTTTAAAGTGGCTCAAATTGTCTACCTCTTTGATGAATGCATAGAGTTTTGCTCTAACCATGTCTCGATGATAATACTTCCTTGAAGATCGAGTAATACTTGACGTTCAAGTTGCTCCTTGAAGCCTTGATTCGGCGTGCTTCCGTAGCCCGGATTCCCTTTATACGGCCCGGCGTGCTCCCCGTAGCCCGGTGTCCTTTTCATCGACCCGGCGTGCTTCCATAGGCCGGAGTTCCTTGATATGACCTGCGTGCTTCCGTAGCCTGAGTCCTTTTCATGACAAGGCGTGCTTCCGTAGCCCGCAGTTCTTTTCATCAACTCGGTGTGCTTCCATAGCCCGATGTCCCTCTTTACCAACCCGGCGTGCTTCTGTAGCCCGGTGTCCCTTTCATCGACTCGGCGTGCTTCCGTAGCCCGATGTCCCTCTTTACCGATTCGGCGTGCTTTCGTAGCCCGGAGACCTTTTCACCGACCCGGCGTGCTTTCGTAGCCTGGAGTCCTTTTCATGACCTGGCGTGCTTCTGTAGCCCAGAGTCCCCTTTCATTACCCGGCGTGCTGCTATAGCCCTGTCCCTTTCATCGACTCGGCATGCTTCCATAGCCCGGAGTTCCTTGATATGACCTGCGTGCTTTCATAGCCCGAGTCCCCATGATTATATCAACCTGGCGTGCTTCCGTAGCCTAGAGTCCCCAATTATATCGACCTGGCGTGCTTCCGTAGCCCAGAGTCCCCAGTTTCATCAACTCGGCGTGCTTCCGTAGCCCGATGTCCCTCATGATTGACACGGTGTGCTTCCGTAGCCCGATGTCCCTTTATATTGGCCTGGCGTGCTTTCGTAGCCTAGAGTCCCTTTCATTGATTCGGCGTGCTTCCATAGCCCGGATTCCCTTTATACTGGCCTGGCGTGCTTTCATAGCCCAGAGTCCCTTTTCATTACCTGGCGTGCTTCCGTAGCCTAGAGCCCCTTTCATCGATTCGGCGTGCTTCTATAGCCCGAATTCCTTTTCAGAAATTGAGAGTCTGAAATCTTCCAAAATTCTTGACATCTCAGTCTGGATCTGGATGTCTCGAAACTCTTTGTCAAGCATTTCACTCTGGATGTGAATGTTTTTCGATCTTTCTCGTTATACCTTAGTCTGGATCTAAGTATTTCGAATCTTCTTAATCCAATATTCATCTCGCCTAACATTGAGTGTCTATTGGTTAAGTCCCAAAATTCTTGACATCTCAGTCTGGATCTGGATGTCTCGAAACTCTTCGTTAAGCATTTCACTCTGGATGTGAATGTTTTTCGATCTTTTTCGTTATACCTTAGTCTGGATCTAGGTATTTCGAACCCTCTTAATCCAATATTCATCTCACCTAACATTGAGTGTCTATTGATTAAGCTCCCAAATTCTTGACATCTCATTCTGGATCTGGATGTCTCAAAACTTTTCCCCGTTTAGGCGACCGTAGAACGGTACGGGTCCTAGACAACATCTATTCAGGCGACCGTAGAATGGTACGGGTCCTGGAAGATAAATCCTCGTAGAATGGTACGAGTCCTAGACAACATCTATTTCCTCATTCAGGCGACCGTAGAATGGTACGGGTCCTGGAAAATGAATCCCCGTTTAGGCGACCGTAGAATGGTACGGGTCCTAGACACAACCAAGCAATGCCATACTTGGGCGACCGTAGAATGGTACGGGTCCTGGAAAGCAGTCTCTTTGTAAAGTCATGTTACTATTCTAGGCGACCGTAGAATGGTACGAGTCCTGGACATGTAACACCAACTACCTTGAGTTACTCTATTCTCCTCGAAGGTAAGTTATTCCAGGTAAGTTCCTTTTATCACTAGCATTAGCATTTTCATGCATCATATAAATTGCATTTCAAAAAAAAAAAAAAAAAAAAAACAGATCCATAGTCCCGCCAAACTATCATTCATTGCATGTGCATGGTCAAAATTTAGGTATCATCTTGTCTTTGAATGCAACCTCTGCGAGCTCACCTTCAAAGAGGGGCACCTGTTGACACCTAAATTTTGACTAATAATTTAGTAATTAATTGCATAAAAATTTAGGGATTAATCTTTAACCCCTAAGAAAAAATAGCAAAATTGCATTTCATGTAGTCGCATTTGCATTTATACTAAAAGGACAACAAAAAGCAGGGGCTCACGATCGATTGCATGCACAAATTCGGTGGACGTGCGGATTCGGGAGAAATCTTCAAAGAAGCAAAAGCAGCCCATAATTGTATTATTATAATATGCCCATAATATTATACAATATGTCAGCTTTGGTGGCGCCAAGAAGAAACCTCCTCATTAATGCATGCACATACACGCACGAAATGGGACAGGCGCCGCTAGAAGATTTCCTTGCTCAAGAGCGGAGTGGTGGCCGAAAGAATGGTCTCGGAGAAGATTAAAAATGGCAAAGTTCAGCTTAAATTCTGGAAAAGTTGCGGCTGCATCTTGTCACAATAAAGTTGGCCATCTTCAAGAGGCAATGAACGGCCTATAAATAAGACCCCAAGAAGCCGCGTCAAAAGGGGGAGGGAAAAATAAATTCATTCCTGAGGTCTCGAGGGGAGCGAAAAAAAAAGTTTTCATCGTGAAGGGCTTCTCTCCTCTTCTCTTTCGGTCAGACGAGTAAAGAAAAGGAGTGTGTCAGAGAAAAACCAAAAAGAATGTGAAGTCGGGGGAAAGGGCAGAACGAAAAATTTCCTTGAGAGGATTGTGAGAGCTATTTAAAAAAGAGAGAGCCCGTGTGGAGAGAACCGGCAAGAAAAAAAGGTGAAGTCAGAAAGGGCCAGAAGAAAAAGAAAAAAAATTTCCATTGTGAGGGGGTTCTCCTTCGTTCAAAAAGAAGAGAGATAGAGAGTTTGTCAAAAAAAAAAGAGAAGTCAGAGAGGGGGCGTGCGGCAGAACAGAAAAGAAAAGGAAAAAACACTGTTCATCTTCTTCCTTGCAAGTTCTTCTTCTGCTGTTGACCCCTGCTGCCGGAGCTTCCGCGCCGTGCACTACCGCGCCCGCACCTCCGCGCCGCGCTTCCATCGCCCGCGAGATCGCGCCTCCGCCAGCCTCTGCCCCGTCCGAAAAAAAAAACCGCAGAGCCGCGACCACCGCAGCGCCCGCCCCGCGCCCTGCGGCCCGCGTCGGTTCGCCCCATCGACCTCCGCCCGGCGTCCCCCCGACGCCTACACCCGGCCAGCACCCGCACCTCCCGTGGGCGCCGTGAGCACCCTCCAGCCCACACCCACCGTCGCGCCTCGATCCCGACGCCCCTTGCCCCCGTGAAGCCGCGACCCGCGCCGGTCCACGACGCCGCCGCTCCCTCCAAGCCTCCCCCGCCGTTGCTCCAAGCGCTGACCCGCAAACGTCCCCCGCAGCTCACCGCCCCCGAGCCGTGACATCAGCCGCCTCCACAACTCACCTCCTGCCGTCCGCGAGCCGTGCCGATCCGCGCTGAACCCCATCGGAGCCGAGCCCGAACCAGATCTGAAGTTCGTCGCCTGAGCGCCTCAGCCCAAGCTCCGCTCCTGCAGTTAAATCCGACCACCACGACCTCCGACCGGTGACCCGACGCCGCAAACCAGCCGATCCGCCCGTCCGTTGCCGTTCAGCTCTCTATTTCGCCCTCTGCCGCCGCCGGTTCGCCGGTTACCTCCCTCGCCGGTCCCCCGAACACCGGCAGCTTCCGTCCACTGTCGCCCCTCACCGGAACGCCGTCGACCAGCCCCCTTGGCGACCCGACCGACGGTGACCCCCACCAAAAGCCGCACGAGCCCAAGCCTTGCGTGGGAAAGAAAAAGATAAAAGAAAAACCAAAAGGGGAACATTAGGTAGTTTTTTATTATTATTATTTTATCTTTTTTTACATAGTTTATAGTTTGTTTTTATATAGTTTTTTAGTGTGGTTATTCACTAACGCATGATTGAAATTCCAATGTGAAATAACCCCTCAAATTAGGGATTAGGAGTTCGATTTTCGTGCCCGAAATCCGACTCACGATCTCTTACAAAATCGACAATCCAATCTCATGTCCGAGATTCGATTCGCGATTTAATTTAAAATTGACCAACCCGCTCTCATGCGAGATATGGTTCGTCAATTTTGGGTATTAATCTTATTTTGATTGGATTGGATATCGGGTTATTTGAGTTAACTTTTGTTTTGCATAAAAAAATTCAAAAAATGCGAGTTAGATTAGGGCTAGGGTTAGCATATTTAGTTATTTTGTTTTTTTTTTTTTAAAAGAAATCCAAAAAATGCATTTAGGATATTAGTTTCTTAGAATTGCACGTGTCAATCTAGAATTAGACTTTTACTTCAAATTTTTATAACAAAAATCCCAAAAAAATTAATTAATTTAGGATGCTAGTTTTTTTAGGTTGCATGTTTAATTGTGTGCAAATTTTTAAAATTTTGAATTTTATATATATTAAAAAAATCATGCATATTAGAATAGAATTGCATGTCTCATTTTAAGTCTCAATTTTTAGGATAAATTGCATTTTTAGGAATAAAATATCATGTGCACGTCATGTGGGATTAGAAATATCATGGGCACGTCATGTAGATTAGGCTCATTTAATTAAAAATTGCCCGTCATTATAATTAGGTCATTTTGATTTGCATATTTAATTATTGCATGTTCATTAAGAAAACACAAAAAAAATATATGTTTTACTCACGTCATGTAGTTTAGAAAACATTGTCATGCCATTCCATGTTAGATTAGTAGCATGCATTGCACATTTGCATGATTCTCATTAAATAAGTAAAAAACCAAAAAAAAGGGGAATTTGCCTGTTAATTAGAAATCATATCTAGGTCTGTTGATGTGAATTTTGATCTAACAATGCAGATGCTTTCGTTGCTATGAGGTAAGTCCTGCAATTTATTCATCGCTTTCTTGGGTGTTAAATTGGTGGTTTGCGTATCCGCATAATCACCTCACATGTTAGGAGGATAAATTAAAATCAATTCAAGCTGCCTGCAAAATATTTTTTTCAAATAAAAAAAAAAAAGGTACCGAAAGGGCGTTAGAGAAATCTAGCGTAAGCAAGTCCCCGAACTCATTTAATCTCTGGTTCGTAGGAGTGAAGTAATTCTCCCATTACTTTACTTGGGTTTCTAATTGACCCACCAAAAATAGATTAGTGGCGACTCCATGAGAAAAATCATTTGCATATTAAGAACTTAAACCATAAGTCGCGAATTGGTATGGGCTTGGGAGAGCCCGAGCTAAGTCTAGGCTTAGCAATCCATTAGCCGAACCCTTAGGTGGTCCAAACCCGCTTCGGGGAGGTCGAGACACAGACAATTGTGGAATCTCCTGTACCATAGACTAAACTTGATGAGGTTCAAGATACTATTCTTGATATAGTTTATAATGAAATTTTTTCAAATCTCTCAAGTATAGAATAAAGTGGTTATAGCTTTACTCAAGAGATATGTTAGGGAAAGACGATCAGCTATTCCATTAGACTATATAATCTATTCGTGAGAGCATAACCATAATATCCACTACATGGTTGATTTATTGACATAAATAAATGTTGTTTCTTATCCTCAATTAAGTATGTGATTAGATGCCATAACAAGTGATATACGATCTATGAAACATGTTTGGAAACTTACTGACTTGTCTAAAGATCATAAGTTTATTAGTTGCAAATTGGCGTACAAAACTAAAAAGATTTCACAGGAAAATTGTGAAGTTTAAAACTAAACTTGTAGCTAAAGTTTTCACTCTGAAAGAGGGGTGGATAGTTTATAGTGAAGAAATAATTATTTCTTTAAATATTCTTTCAGAGTGAACGTGGCATTAATAACTCTTTTTTATTTAGAGTTACGTTAAACAGATACAAAATCTATAAGAACAACTGAATGATTTTGCAGCAGTTTCAAGTGAACTTGTGTGTAGAATAAAAAGTCTTATTATAGTCTTAAGCAAGTTTCTAGACAATATTATTAAAGTTTCATAGTGTTGTTATTTTTTGTTCAATTGGAAACAAAGTAATTCAATATACTACAAAGTCAGTGGGAGGAAATTTATTTTTTCTTATACTCTATGTACATAATATTTTTGCTTACAAGTTGTTATCTTGAGACATCTTATATCCTTTGTACTGAGATCTGTAAGGATTGTTTTTGTCATATTATATTAGATTTTCTCGGAGGACATTTGCTAATTGTATATTGGAAATATTCAATATACATTATTGCAAGCTAGAAATTGCTCCTGTTGTTAAGGGTGATGGACTGAATCTATCACATTGTCCTTATTTAGATATTGAGAAAATCTAATTAAATCATGTAACTTGTGTTAGTGCACTTAAAAGTATAATATATGCTTTGATTTTGCACTAGATTAAATATCGCCTTTGTGATGGGACTTTTAGGCAGATATAAGTTGGATCCAAGACGTGATCTGAGTTGCTACCAAAAGGTTTTAAGGTACTTAAAAGGACAAGAGAATATATGTTAATTTATAAACAAGTCTAATTTTTGCAATGAGTAAGGTATTCATATGTTGACTTTGCTGGTTGTTAGGATGATATAATATCAATAACAAGATACAGATTTATGTTAGTAGGAAGTGCAATAAATAAAGTTCTATGTTATCTTCTACTATGTATGCAGTGTTAGTAACATTCTTTTAGGTTGTTACTTGGGCTATTAGGCTCCAGAACCTCATGACGGAGTTGATCGTTTTAACTTGATGAATAGACCCATACAGTTGTATTGAGATAACAAATTTGTAGTATTATTTATTTACTACAAAGGTCTCCAGAGGTCTAAATATATGGTGGTCAAATATTTTTGACCATAAAGAAATGGTATAGAAATGTGACTTATAATATAACATATTTTCACAGATGATATGGTTGCAGATCCACTAACTAAAGGCCTATGCCCATGTGTTTTTGAGTGACATGTCATTATCATGGGCCTATGAGTATTTTCGGATACTGTTGTTTAGTGGGAGTTATTTTGGCTTTACTCTGATAAGTTCACATCGGTGGTTCGTTACATTTAGTAACGGTTTGATATGTATTAACTTTTGCATTCAATAAAATATTTTTGAATGTATTGTTATTATGTTGAATACATGATAAATTCTCAAGGGATTGTATAAACCTTGAGTGAAGGCTAGGGGCATCCGGGCATCCGGTTATAAGCCTTGTGCATATGTCTTGTGATACATAAAGAAAAGTTAACCATAAGAACAAGACATATGTGGGTTCATTAGAACCATAAAGCATTCTCTAGTGGCACATGTTTTTGTGACGCCTAAGGTAAGAGAATGGTGACTAACAAATGGGATATCTCTATGAGAGATGTTATCCATTTGCCACACTACCATATTGAATCCATATCAATAAAGTTGAGAACATTCGTGACCATAGAAGGCTCTGTGTGTATACATGCAGTTACCGCCATGATTCGGTGTTTAAGACTTTATGGGATATGATTGACTATTAAGAATTATCTCTAGACCAAATGTGCGCATATATAGTACGGTTTCAATTAATATAGTCCAAGTGGGAGAATATAAGAGTTTTCCTGATGTTGACTAAATTAATTGATATTGTAATTTGCTGTTTTTACGGTTACCATAAAACAGGGTTAGTCTGAGGTGAGATAGAAGGTTTTTTAATTAGTCTAATATGGGCTGGCTAGTGTGGGCCGAGTTGAGTCTGGCCCGTCATGAGGGGGTTTGGCTAGAAACTCTATAAATAGTGCTCAAGTCTCTCCTCTAACCCTAATTCTCACATGTATTCTCACCTAATAGGCGTTAACCTAACGCTAAACGTGAGGGGGGGCCGCCTCATTGAGCCAATGATATGGAGGGCAATAGAAAAGAAGGACTTGCGCGTGGAACATTGTGTTTCCGTTTTCGCTTCAAGAACAACGGATCCCAAAACAGGTGCGTTAATCTTTCTACTCAATTATGCATGTTATTGTTTTAGTTATGGAGATCTTGGATTACGCAATTTGCATCCAACACAGCTTACAAACACGAGATAAGCTCCTCCTGGATCGATTAACAAAAAAGCGGAAACAATCGGAAGGGGCGAATCAAACTACTCAACATACTCAACCACCCGTGCGTGCACGAAGGGTGGAAGCATCCACAATGTGGCGATCCAAAGCCACCAGCTCATGCTCCAGAGGCGCAATCGCTAATCACGATTAATAAAAATCAAAAGGACATACTTCTGACTGGAGGAAATACTTCTCAGCGTTGCTACAACGACCTTTGTTCCTTTTGCGGAGGAGGTTGTTCTCTGAGCGTTGCTAGGAGCATTGCTAGCTGGGAAGGTTGTCGTCCCGAGGAGAGAGAAGTAAGGAGGTTGACGGATAGAAGTATGGAGATACGGAACCATAACAGATCAAATAACTATAAAAATCAGTAAACAAAATTAAATTTAAATCTTGATGTGAGATAAGGCAAATTTAAACTCTTTATCCCATGATTTATATTGTTTTCCCCTAAGCCCATTTTGCTAAAAGCAATTAAGATATTGGGAGCTTGGAAGAATGATATACTTAACTATTAGACTAAAAACCATAGGTTGAATCAATTTGCATTCATCAATATGTCCATTTTTTTCCGAAATTATCAAAATACCACTATATGTATATCAATTGTTTAATTCAGGAAGCACTTTTAAATGGTTACGAATTCAAATTAACAGATAAATGTTAAATAATAAAAAAATAAAATGTGAATTTCATTCTCAACTTGCTAGAAACGAGAAAAAATTTTATCTTAAAATTTCAACAATTAATAAAAAGGAGGAAAAAAACAGAGATTATTAAGTAGGAATGTGGAAAACTTGCTCCGCATTTTCTTTGGTTTCGAAATATATTTCGGCAAAGTGGATGTAAATTTGGAGTAAAAAAAGTAAAGTAAAAAAAAGGGATAATTGCCCAGATTTACCGATGTTAGTTAGTGGTCAAATAGATTTTGTAGTTATATTACCCAAATTATCAAAAAAAAAAGAAAAGAAAAAAAGAGAGAGAAGGATGTGAAATATATGTTAAAAGATAGAATACATTTGATTCATTTTAAAGCCAATTGAAAATGCACAAAGGACAGCAATGTCAATTTTGAATTTCTCCTTGAAAAATAAAAGACTCTAATCTTCAAACCATTTAACTCCAGTAGAAAATTAAAAAGAGATGGTGCGAAATAAAAGTGCAAAATAAGAGCATATAGTTAATCTAAAAGCCACATAAGAACTGCCCAAAAATAAAATTATTCTAAGTGAATGTTGCTTAAAATATTTACCTCTAATTGTCCAAATGTCAATTTAAATTTGCTGCTACACTATGTCCTTAAAATGTACCTCTTCAACATAAACTTTAGGATATAATCTAACTGATTAAAATCTTTAAAGCTCATTTACATTTTTTTTATTTATTTATCAAAAGAGCACAAAATACTGTCAAATTAGAAAGAGTAGGCTTGAAGAGAGGCTCTTGAGAGAGAGAAAGAGAGAGAGAGAGAGAGAGAGAGAGAGGGGGGCAATCAATAAAGAAGGAACATAATAGAGAGAGGCAATCAAGAAAGAACATAATAGTATTATTGTTGATGGCATGCAAGTCTAAAATGTAGCATTTCAAACTACCTCTAGACCTACCTTAGCCTAGAGGCCTTTAGAGAGTTTTTGACATGCAAGTGCATCGGAAAAGAAAAATCATGTGAGGAAATTTTGTCAGGACATCTTCACAATTTGGCCATCAATGTCCTTTGCGAATGTACCAAAAGAAAATAACATAATAGAGTTTTATTCCTCCCGTCGCATGTATTTACTCTGTCGCATGATTTGACCCTATGACAACCTAATGTAGAAACTAAACTGCTTTATCAAGAAGGCAGAAAACAGAGAAGTTAACGTCATTGATTGAACTAACGATAGCATTTTTTTATTCCTAATAAAAAGACTAAAAACGAAATTGCTAGCAAGCAAGCTCTACGCCCAACATCTTGGTAATGGAACCGCAAGTCCTCGACCCAAAGTTATTTTTGAAGACATCGATGGAACAACTCTGCTTGCCAACACAAGCCTACAAGATTCCCGAAATATACAAATTTACATAAAAAAAAAATAATTATATTTAAACCCAAGTGATTTTGCGACAAATGCTCAATAATTGGTATGTCCACATAAATAAGAAGCCATCATTGTAGGGCGGCAAGACAGTATAATAGTCAGATTCTCAAAATTCAGAAGTACGCCATCAAACAGAAGCTGGAGGAGACCAGAATAAAAGACTGAAGCTGGTTTTGTTGCTTTGCCAGACATGGAAAAAATTTCACCCAAAAAGTTACTGCCTTATAAGGCAAATAGAAAGAGGACCATCAATCACATGACTAAAGGCTGTATTTGTTGCGTAAGGCTTCTGCATAAAACGCGTACATACAAGAAATGGAGAATCATAACCTTCCTCTGTAATTCTATAATCCTATGCAATATAATTTTATTTGCTTCGAATCTAGGAAGTGCATGCACAAGAAATGGAGATAGTCACATACAAGATAAGAAGGTGATTAGAACATTATTGAAAAAAATTGAGCCGAATGAAATTGAGATTATAGCAGAAGCTTAGCTGTCGAATAAGGAACTTTGTTAAATATTGCTCTTGTTGACATAAGGATAATAAATAGCTTTGATAAACATCATTTCATCAGCACATAATTGATGGTGGTCAATGATAGTTTACGTGTCCTCCTCATAAAATTAGCCCAATTAACGTACATTGCTTTTTTAAAAAAAAAAATCAAATTTTTTTGAATTTTTGAATATTATTATTATTATTATTATTATTATTATTATTATTTGGGAACGGGTTTGGACTGGTTTTCCTGTCCGACCTGTTGGCCTGACCCGTATACTCGGATCCGATCTGGTAGGATTAAAAAACGAAAATTTTCGATCTTTTTTAATGATTTTCTTAATTTCTTATATTCTCTCTCTTTTTGTCTATTTGGTCCTTTTCCCCTGCAGGGCCTGCACCTTCTTTTTCAACCTTGCACCTTCAATCCCCGAATCTGTTCACATTCTGCAACTTAACCAAGCTTGAATTATCGGCGACGAATCAACCTTTGTACGCTTCATCGCTGGCAATACACAACACCACCATCACCTACTCCGACTGACGGCCAAGCTCCTTTTCCGTCTTCCATGGCTGACGCCATCCTCTCCTCCTTGTGTGAGCCAACGTCGCTCGCGCGAATCTTGCCTATTATTCTTTGTCTCTCTTGCGCCAGCTCACCTTCTAGAACACCTAGGGTTTTGCTTACCTCACGCCCTGTTATTTTCCTTCGAAGCAAGGTTAGAAGGAGGAACCGACCAAAAAAAAAAAAAAAGGTTAGAAGGAGGCTGGGCTGGGCTCTTTTTCCTTTTTAATTTTTGATGTGGGCTTCGAAAACAATGGAAGAGGTGGGCTAAAGAGAGACAAATATGGGCTAAAAAGAAAAACAAAAGATGGCCCCAAAAAGAAAGAACGAGACTAGGTGGGGGCGGATGGGGCTTAGAAAGCGGAAAATGCCAATGTGGGTTGTACAAAACCGTCCCACTCGATTTTATTTCTACATTCCCCTTTTTCTTTTTCTTTTTTAAAAAATTAATTCATTAATTTTTTTTTTTTAAATTACTATCTCTCTCTTCTTCTTCTTCTTTTTTTTATCTTATCCATCCTTTTTTTCTGTATTTTTTTATGTATTTTTGTAAAATAAAATGGATACCTAAAAAGTCGACATAAATTCATGTGTCAACAATATAATATCGTGTTTTTAAAGGAAATCTCTTTTTTCCCCTACTTACTGTGGAACATGAAAAGTTATAGAAAATGACATGAAACTAAATTAACTAAATTATTGATAAATAAAAAATGTACAGTGCTAATAATTTTAAACTATAATTGGCTAAAATTTGATAAATATAGCCACTTTAATAAATTCAATGAGTTATTTGAGTAAAAAAGAATAGACAAGTTAAATAAAGAAAGAAAACGTCTCAATAATAAAAACATAACATAACAAAAATTGATTACTAGTTTTATATATTACAGGGTTAATTTGTATAAAATCATTTAATATTATCACTATTGCTATGTACAAAAAAACTGAAATTGTTCCTAAATATTAAATTTAGAGTAGATTCGATCACTCCGCACTTTACTTGTTAGACTCTTTAAGGTGTATTTATTAACCAGAATTGTCCATTCTTAGTCTGTCCATTCTTAGTCATGATTCACGAAGCATTAGGCCCCCAAAGACCAAAAGGAGTAAGTTGAGCACTTCTTGACTTAAATTGATTGAGGACATTATAGCACAATGGCTTATTCCCATCGGGTTCACGATGATCATACTTTAATTATTCAATTCAATTAAATTCAATTGTCTAAGAGGAACGTCGACTGAACTCGATTAGAAAGTAAATCTAATTGAAGCTTGAGTTCAAATATTGAAACTACTATAAATTTAAGAAACGATATTATTTATCTATTCTAACAATTGTGAATTTGAGAAATGATATAGTTTATTTTTATGGGCCTTCCTTTGAGTTAGATATATTCTTTCTAGCTACGCAAAGCCAAACGATAACCATGCATGCTTTTGTCATGTTCTTTATTGTTATTGACATTTGTACTTAAATGTATTTGTACTTCCTATTTTATTATAGATTTATCAAATAATCCACGTAAAATGTGAGTTAAATTGAAGTATGTGATGATTATACTATAAATACCAATGAAATAGGGCCACCAGATTCGACTCAGTGGTTCAGGAGGGGCTTGCTGGCAGGAATAGATAAACATATTGGGGGGCAAAAACGCATTGAGGAAAAGTCATGTGAAGGGAGTTTCTTTAGGTCATTTAGATTAAAATGAATGACGACGAAATATTTAGGACCAAACAGAGTATACCATAAAATACCTTTTTGTTTTTTGTTTTTTTTTTTGGCAAATTAAGTTACAAAGCTCTATTGATAAGATTAAATTTCAATATAAATTGGTTATACTTAATCTCTTTGACAGATAGCGATAAGTTACCGATAACTCAAATTTAGCAATATTGACATTTTTAATTTGAATTGCAAAATTAATAGAATCTTTAAATTTGATTTGTCATGTATCCGTCACACATTGCGATATAATGAATAGAGTATGATAACTATTAAGACTATATTACATTAGGATATTAAAACTATTGTTATCTCTAATGATATCATCTCGTTGTTTATCTCTCTCTATCCTCCCTCCAATGTGTGTGAATAATCCTTTTCTTTGGTTTCTTTTATTTTTTTATAATTATTTAATTTAATTTCTTTCCACATCCAAGATATCCAATTTCATATAAAACATAAATTAATGTTTTTTTGGCCAGTACATAAATTGATGTTAAAGCAAATAGTTTTGTGATGGTATTACTAAGCTTACAAATGAATCCAGTGGTTTTCATTTTGTGGATGTCAAGTTATCAATTTGGCCCGATCGAATTTATTGCTTTTTGCTTTGTAAAACAAATAAAGCCAAATAACTTTCTTTTTGCCAAATTAAGTTACAAAGCCCTCTTGATAAGGTTCAATTTCAATATAAATTAGTTATACTTTATCTCTTTAAAAGATAGCGATAAGTCACAAATGACTTTAATTCAAAAATATTGACATCTTTAATTTCAAGAATGAAAAAGTAATAGAATCTTTTTAATTTGATTTGTTGTGTATTCTTCACACATTGCCATATAATGAATGGAGTATTATCTGATTTAGAATATTTCAATTTGATTTGTCGTGTATCCTACACACATTGTGATATTAGCTTATTGTTTATCTCTCTCTCTCTCTCTCTCTCTCTCTCTCAAATGTGTGAGAATATTCATTTTCTTTAATTTCTTATTATTCTTTTTAAATTCTTTTCTTTAGTTTCTTTCTACGTCCAACATATCAAATCTCATAAAAAACATAATTGATGTTGAAGCAAATAGTTTTGTAACAGAACTATTTAGTTTATAGATGAATCTATTTTCATTCGTTGATATCAAGTTGTTATCGGTTTGGTTCAATTAAATTATTGATAATTACTTCATAAATCAATTAAAGCCAAATCAATAGATTAATGGATCAATTTTTTTTTCCCTAAAACTATCTTGGTTTAGTCCAATCTAGAGATAGTGATCTCTCTGAGAACAGCTATTTGCTGCCAATGCCTACTTCTTTATACTTTGGTAGAAATTATTAGATAGGTCAAAACAAAAACATGTTTGTAATCAATAAAAGTTATTTCTTTGTATAAATCGCTTTCAATTTTCTGCCAATGCCTTATACTTTTTACGTTTTTTGAATTTTTGCAGCTTAGGCATCTTTTGACTTTTTTAATAATTTGAACCATCTAAAGCTTTTACAAGATATAAATATTGACAATAGATTGGCAAAGAATTCTTTGATACTTAGAGAGATATGGGTATCCTTTTAAATTTGGAGCGAGAAAAAAAAAAGAGGAAATATCTGCACGTAAAACCAAAACAAACCTGGTTTTTCACTCAAACACGTTTGTATCGCATACAAACCTCAGATAGCGAGGGACCACATCAGTGACACCAAGACGACTTTGTTCCACCATCGCTGAAGTGAGGATTTCTCTAAGGTTAGTCTTCTTCTATTTCTCGCTGACGTTCCACCAGTATTCACGATTGAGTTTCTAGGCGGTTAAGTCTTGTCGCATGATACAATCCGTTCCGAAAACTAGAAAGATCGTTGAAGTTTCTTGATAGTTTCTTGCGCATCAAGCACTAATTCATTGACACCGTGATCACGATAGCCACCCTGGATCGCCCGACATATTTGCGGCTACAAAGGGAACGCATGGCGGGGCGTCTGTTCTCGACCATGAAAACTCAGAGTCGGCGCCCAAGGCACGATGATCCTCTCACGTCGCATGATGGAAGAGATGAGGATGAAGATGGAGGTGAACTTGAGGCTAATTTGGAGGGTGGGCGAGAGGAGAAGAGTGCGAAGAATGCGAAGAGGAAGGAGGAGGAAGAGGACTTAGAGGAGGAGTCCATTGACGAGGCGAAGCCGATTGGCAAGCCCATTAGGATTTCCTTCAAGAGGAGTGAGCGGAGGAAACATTACAAGGCATTCGAATATGATGGAAAGCAATATGATCTCGTGAGTATTTTACTTTTTATTAGTTTTTCTTTGGTGATTCTACATTGGATGGGGTCATTCATTCGTTCTTTTTGTTTTTCATTCAAGTTGTTCACGAATTTTGCATTGGTGTAGTGAGAATTCGCTTTTCAAGATATCAAATTTTACCTTTTTTTTTTCTTTGTTTTAGTGGAAAAGACAGCTTCACTACAGGTTTCTTGATGTCTCCTTCGATAGATTGCGATTCTTTGTTCTATATGATCATTTAGGTTCCGTAATTTACTAAAAGATAAACATCTTCCCTTTCTTAATTTAGTAAAGGATCCAGTTAGGCTAACCGTACTGTTATATCGACATTGTAACCGTGCTTTTATAGCCACGAATCATTCATTATACTAGTTGGACTTATTTGGGCAACCGGAGTACAAATTTCCAAAATTAATTATTAAAAATGGCCCTTATGCTGCAAAATCACAAAAGCTCCCTCTAAAAGAATTACAAAAATCAGAACCTTATCATTTAGCAAAATATTAAATACCTATAGGGAACAAAAGTTAACGTAAAAGTATGCCTTTCATATTTATTTTAAGTTTCATGCTTTGTACCAATATTTATTAGTAAATTCCACGTGTAATTTCTAAAAGAGAAATTGAAATTTTAATAAAAATCAATATGTAAAAATTATATGATTATATTGCTAACTATGTGACTAACTAGGGCAAGACAAAATATATGGTGATGGTGCACTTCACAATAGCAAATGGAAAATCATAGAACAAAGCAGGAGACAAAATATATTGTAAACTTTAATTCTAAGGTGCAATATGGAAAAATTCATAGAAAATTACTAAAAAAGTAAAATTGAATAATATTTTCAATCAGATTTGTCTTTGATTCCATGTCCTGTTTCTGATTTCATGTTTCTCACATTTGAGTGGTTGTTTTCGTAGACTAGCTAGTCTTACCAAAGCCTGAAAATAGTAACATGTTTTAATACTATACAGATGAGATAAACCTTGGGAATTCTAATACTAATTATTAAGTAGGAAAATATTTCTTTAACTTGCAGGAGGTTAATACTATTAAAATGAGATTAACCTTGGGAATTCTAATACGATAATTATTAATTAGGATAATATTTCTTTAACTTGCAGGAGGATTGGCCATAATTTAGTAATTTTGTGTTTAATTATGCGTAATCTTGAGTAAATAATCTTTCTTATGTTATTTTGAATAACGTAACTTCAATGGAAACCGGATGAACAAGTCATCCGGTTTCCCACGAAATGCTTTTGTGGCCAAGACTTAACCGTCATTCTCTGTAAAATGCGAGCACCATTAGTTTAATCATTATGCTTTAGTAAAATAATATTCTCGTGCTTTTTTTTTCCCTCTCTCTCTAGAACACTTGTTGACGTTTGTTCTATCTTGTTTGATGTTATAATGTGGACAAACGTATGCATGGCCTCACCCAAGAAAATCTTCCCATTGAATGGGCAATTAACTTTCCCTTATCGACATATTGTGTTCCTTTGGTCTATATGATAATTTAGGCTCCACAATCCAATGAAAATTATATGTCTTGATTCCGCTAATTTAGTAAAATATTATTCTGATGCCTTTTTTTTTTTTTTTTTTTTTCACTCTAGAACACTTGTTGGCATTCATTTGCCTGTTTGTTCAATCTTGTTTGGCATTGTAATGTGGAAAAATGTATGCATGGCTTCCCCCAATAAAATTTTCTCATTGAATTGGCAATTGACTCCATCTCCTTTTCCATAGGACTAATCCAAGATAAATGCATAGACAACTTCATGTTATGATCCTCTTCGGAATAATATTCATCTCTCCCCTTTAAGCAAATTTAGAAGTCTTTATTTTCCTCCTTCTTCAAACTTTTGCTTAACTGTTGATCTTTCCATATTATGGCTATCATTCAGGAGGATACTGTGCTTGTGGTCCCCGATGACATAACCCAAAAACCATATGTGGCTATTATCAAGGTAACTCTATTTTTGTTCAATCATAACGAATCAAAAATTAGATGATGATGATAATGGTGTGTGTATATATATCCTTTGTTTTTTAGTCAACTCCCTCTAAAGAGACTTTTGTTACCTGAGCATTAGTCTTCTTACTGGGCGAATATTTCTGCATTACGGTGGCTGATTTTTTTTTTTTTTTGGTTACTTGAATTTTGTCTACTCTCTTTATTATTTGTAAAAACTTTGTTTTTTTTTTTTTTTAAACTGTTGTAGAAGAGTTTGTACCCTTAGTCCTGTTATGTTTTGTCGAGCAGTATTTAATTAAGTACTCATCATATGGTTATATAGGATATTGCACAAACCAATAGTGGAAGCATGATGGTTATAGGACAATGGTTCTATAGACCTGAAGAAATAGAGAAAAAGGGAGATGGGAGTTGGCAGTGCCATGACAATAGAGAGCTCTTTTATAGTTTCCATCGTGATGAGATTTCTGCAGACTCTGTGATGCACAAGTGTGTGGTACACTATGTTCCAATTCACAAGCAATTCCCTAATCGAAAACAAAATCCTGGTTTCATAGTGCAAAAGGTTTATGACACTTATGAAAAAAAGTTATTCGAGTTGACCGATGATGATTTTGA
This sequence comes from Eucalyptus decipiens, assembly GCA_014182575.1. Classification (NCBI taxonomy): domain Eukaryota; kingdom Viridiplantae; phylum Streptophyta; class Magnoliopsida; order Myrtales; family Myrtaceae; genus Eucalyptus; species Eucalyptus decipiens. The sequence goes on along the minus strand of CM024615.1, from coordinate 5,291,724 downwards.
AGAAAACAAACAACGTGAGATAGATCTTTTCCTTCAAAAAACCTCAAAACCCTTGGGAGATCTCCCAGATATCGGTACAAAGAATGCTCATGCTAACCAGGAAGATCAGTTGGAGAGAAAAAGGAGCTTCCAACGAAGGAATGTGCCACCTTTGGATGTCTCTAGAAAGGAAGATTTAACAGCCAAATCAGATCAACACTTTAAAGCTGAAACACCAGGAAGTTCTACAGGTAATGCCTCTAAATACTATGCCATTTTAGTCAGGTTTAACGAACTAACCGGAGAAAGCGCTTGTGATAATTGTTTAGAGAGGCTTCTTCAGGTTGTACAGTATGTGTGCACTTCTGAAGGAACTAATGATGAAAATGGAACTAAATGTTGAGAACAGAAAGTGAATGCATGGATGATCATTTTTTTTTAATACATTTATTTTCACTTGGGAAGTGGGTGAGCATCCATTCATTTGGTCAAGGTGCCAGCAGTAACTGCCCTTGAGAAGGCTTCACATCAAACCCTTTCATCAAATTTTTGGAAATATAATAAGAAGTTGAGGCAGTTATTTTTCAATCTGAAGGTAAGAAATTGTTTGGCCTGTTATGGGAAAATCACCAGCATTCTAGCCCAAATCTAAGCACACATCCATGCAGGAAAAGCTCGGTAGTTTGTCAGTGCATTTTGCTGTATAAATTTTCCAGAGAAAGGTATAAATGTGGTTTCTATACTCTTTTCTGATTTTTCTTGCAGAATAATGCGCTTCTAGCCCACCCTTTGTCAAATGGAGAATTGGAACCTTCCAAGATACTGAGCATGTCGCCTATGAGTAGAAGATATTCTATCTATTTGATTCAGGTGCTTGTATTATCAAACTGGATGGCTAGCATTATTCATGCCAATTTCTCAATTATTGGTCAAAAAGAAATTCTCATTCCCACCAATGGCATCGTCTAGGCTCCTGTTTGCATCTAGATTGGCCTACAGACTCTTGTTACTTTGTTTTTAGAGAATACTATGGTACATTTTTTTTCCTACAAGACAATTTTCATGTAATAATTTGTTGCTTTAGAACTTTTCGGACAAATTTCTCTACTACTTTCATATGTGAGTTCTCTCTTTAGAATTCACACATGAATTCTCTCTTCTCTTTAGTTTTGTTGTGAAGGCTAGAATGAAAATGGTCTTTCGCGAGTTTGATTTACATGAGCTTCATCAAATCTAGAATTGGATGTTCTTTTGAGCAACAAAAGTAAATGCATCAAGAGACTCAAAAAAAATTGGCAACAAAGAACTCGACTCATTTTCCGAAAACCGATATCATCCGACTTAAAATGGAGAAAATAAATGAAAAGGGACGAGACGACATTATCGTCTCATCTCAATGCATAGAAAGGTTCTTAATTCAGTTGCATCATTAAGGTGACATACAATCCCAGAAAGATCATCTATAGCACTCTGTAATGAGCTGCATTACTAGCGTAATGCTAGCATATAGACGAGAAATTTTGCTCCTGTTAACCTGAAATTTTTCCTGCAGCGGACTTCTCAAATATTATTGCCTAAAATGCAGAGATTCATTCAGAGAAGCATCAAGTAGATTTGCCATTCTCTATGCCACCACATATTCCCACCCTTTTGTAAAAAAAAATTTAAGCACCCTCAGGGTACTTCCCTAGAATGCAATATGCAACTAATGTTAAAATATTCAATATCCAATATCACAATGATATGTTTAGATATAAAGCTCCATTAATTGACTCAATAATGCTGCCGCTTCACACACACAAACAGAAAGTTCAATTATTACACCTAGTAAGTTTCGTTCAACCAGAATCGTCAGCAAATGAACTCAAGATTACTCATCAACAAGGAACAGGGCAAGTTGGCTTCAACAATCCAAATTCATATACAGTGAAAACTAAAGACTCTCGAATATTGAAAAAAGATCGCAGAGAGGGAGAGAGAGAGAGAGAGAGAGAGTTGGAGATAGGAGCTGGTTGCCGAAGAACAGCTTTGCGGGAAGGATGCTCGCTTGAAGAGGATCCCGTTTGCATAACATAAGGAGGAGAGACGCCCGTCAGTTTTCGAAGAGGGTGACCACTGAAAATTCATTAAAATATAAAAAAATACAAAAAGAAAAAAAAAATCGACTTTTTATTCCGTTGAATATGGGTCGACAAGTCGAGTCAACAGGTTGGATCGGGTATATCTGGTCCAAACCCGTTGCCAAATATTATAATAACAATAATAATAATTCAAAAATTCAAAATATTTTTAAAATGATAAAATTTTGAAAAATTTAGGAAATTATAAAAAATTATAAAATTCGAAAATCAATAAAAAAATAGAATTTCAAAAATCATTAAATAATCCGAAAATCTAGAAAATAACAAAAAATTCTAAAAAATCATAAACATTCAGAAAGATTAGAAACCCCTAAAAATTGAATCCCAAAATTAGATAAGCCTTTTAGGGCTTTACAATAGGGTTCTTTGTTTTAAATTTTCTTTATTATTTTTAGGGACGATATTAGGATGCTTTTGTGCTTTTTCTTTACAATTATAATTGATTGCGCGTTTCAATATTTTGGGTGTTACTTTCTTGCTCTAGAATGGTTATGACGAGCTTGAATTTCTTTCATTGGCTGGTATGGCGTTAATTAGCACATGAGCAAGTCGGGTATCGAAATGACATTAGCCTTAGGGAAAACATAATCACGTTCCTAAATCTAAAATCTTCAATTGCATAAATAATAAGATATCCTCCTCTATTTTACTAGGTTTTTAGTTGACCCCAAAAAGGCTAGATTGACAAGGTTAGTGGCGACCCCTTAGTCAAAATTTGCATAGGCTTAAATGATTTAAAAATTTTAAACACTCGACGTCGTGCAAGATATGAGCTTGGGAGAGCCTGAGTCAATGGAAGACCATTGGCCCGAAGTTGACTGATGCCCCTTAAACCTAATTCTTATTCACTACTCCCAAAGGGTTAGGTCATGACAAGATTATTTTTCTAAAACTCCTGCTTGGCCCATTAAATTTATATAATGCCTACCCCCAATAATATTTTCTATTACTATTTTATTTAATAAGGAAAATAATCATAATAAGAAGTATATATAGATTATATATGGAAAAAAATAAAATAATTATAAATATATATAGGAATTAAAAATGCTATGAACTTCTACTTTTACATAAATGAATCACTAATATTTATACCTATGCTATTCAATTATCCGACCTAACAATTCGTCCATGTAGATTGTATATATGCAAAATAGTGATAAATAAACGGAAGACTAAAATTGACGCGATTCGTAAAAAATCAGTTGATATGGGTGGGTACAAATAGGGTATGCATAATGGAATGGTTGGAATCCAACTCTTGGATGTTTCTGTTTAAAAAATAATAATAATAATAATAATAATAATAATAATAATAATAATAATTCCAAAGTTGATTTAATCTAATAAAAAATAATTGGTTTACAATATGAAAGAAACCCATTTATATGTGAAATTAGATATTGCTACTTATGAACGAAAAAAAGATCTAATCTAATTTGCTCTACACTATTATGAATTATGAATTTAGATAGGGATTTCAATAGAAGTCTTTCCCTTTTCTGTGACTATGAATTGAACAACTAAAAATATGAAATCAATAAAAAGAATGAATAATTCAACTAATGGTTTGGAACAAAGAAATGGAAGAACAAAAATAAGATGGATTCACAAAAATCTCTTTAATAAGAACTAAAAAAGAGATATACAGGTAGTTCGGATGATTCAATAATATTGTTCCATTACTTTAATTCGAAGTTGTTGACTACTTTGTCTAAATGAATTTTAGTGATGGAATAATTAAGTAATAATTCATTGGATGATTGCATCATTAACCATTTCTTTTTGTGAGAAACTTATCATGAATCCACTTATTTCTGCCCCTTTGGTTATTGCTACTAATTTAGCTATTGGGTTTGCATCTATTGGACCAGGAGTTAGGGGTGAGCATGGTTCTAGGGCATAACTGGGAATTAGAGAATCGAAGAACCAAAGCTGCTTAGTTCCCGATTCTATGGAGGGATGGGTAAGTTCTCAGTTCCATTTTTTAAGGAACCGCTGGTTCCCAGTTCCTATAGGAATTGGAACCAGGACCAAGAACCAGAATCAGAACTGGGAACCGGAATTGAGAAATGAACCCAAACTGGGAACCAGAACCAGAGAACTAGGAGCTGGGATCCCAAACCCTAAAACAACCAAATCCTTAATGTGGCTTCCTTCATCCTCTTTGTCATTCTCGTTCATCTCTATCGACAATAGGATGAAATCCTTTTCTCATTCACCTCTATCAACAAGCGTAGCTTGTTTTTATTTGCATCACAGCCTTGTTTTGCTAAGTGAAGAAATAGGACCCTAATGAGGCATCGTTTCGTACTGTGTAACCATTTTTCAAGAGGCCAGTTGCACCTTTTTTTTTTTTTTAAATAACTAGTACAAAGTAACAAATACGTGATACCATCACACCGAGTGGTGCTGCTAGCTTCGGGCTTTCTCCCCCTCATGAAGGGGAGAAGTTCAAAACCCCAGCATGTCGCAAGTGAACTTACCCGCTTTACGGGGGTGGTGGGTTTCTTCGTGGGCCCTAAGGTTTGCCCATCGGCTGTTGGCTTACGGGTTTCCCTGGGTCATTAAAAAAAAAAAGATAACAAATACGTGACCCGTGAACTACTTTTGAATAAAATAATTTAATTAATTAAGAAATAACATTTAAGAGCCATAACTTTCGTGATTCATTGGTAAATCCACTTGATTCTCTATTAAACAATAATGTTGGACCATTCATATGGTTAAAGCTAAACTATCTGAATTTTAAATGTAGTATGGTATTCTTTTTACTACTACATTAATTAATTACAAAAGAGTTTCAAAATGGATAATTAAAATGTTTTCTACGATAGAGAGCACTAATGTTGATGAAATCATTCGAAACTTTTATTAGAAAAAAAGGTCAGACTTTTTTTTTTTCTTAATCTTAGCCAATGTTTGATTCGATGACTTAAGTATTGTACAATGTATAAAGTAAGTAGACTTCTTTAGATTTTTATAAAAGAAAAAAATAAACAACTCGGTTGACAATTTCATAGTTTTGTTTGGTCAGTAGAGTCCTTCCAACACTATTTTGATCTTGGATTAGTGATCCATTTAGATATCTTTTTGGGACAATATGACCTATACTGTCAAAGCACAGAACTTCATTAGAAATGTAGAACAATTTTGTACAATTTACTATCAATACCTTTGAGTTCATTCATTAAAGTTTTATCTATCGGAAAGAGCATGAAAGAGTAGTATTGCTAGTAAAATTAAAATGTATTGCCCACTCCACAGATTTCCCCAATTCCTCGCCACATTGGCTTGGCATAATTGACAAGGTCATATCACATCCTTTAGAATAATATAGAACATTAGAAAAATCTTGTAGGTCAAACTAGTTTAGTTAAAGGATCACTATTAGACAAGAGCATAACCACATTGGTAATCTCACATAAATTTGATTTGTAAAGTGATGTTGACAATACTCTGACCAAGGATTTTTGCTACCAAATGAATATAGTTTTAAGATGTCATCTATCCTTGTGAGTGTATTGAGGTCCAAGCCTGTGAGCAAGAGTCAAATCTCACATGGCAAGAAGTAAATGTTATACTGCATTGGTAACCATCTATTGCTCATGCAATCTTATCATGTGTGATGTCAAGTACTGAATTTACAAGCTATAAAAGGAGGATGCTGCAATTTGTTCTCTCTCCTTGAAGCAGACAAGCTTTAAGTTAATAAAATAAAGAGATGTAGCCCATGTAAACTGTTGTGGAAAGTGAGCGATCAAACAATAAAATAGACAGAACAAAAAATAAATTGGATATTAGATTTACGTGATTAAGTCATAATGACTTACATCCACAAATAGAATAGCAACAAATTTTATTATAGACCAATCATGATGGAGATTACACACTCGAGTTACTCAAACATTCTTAGTATTTCCTAAAGTGTAATTAAATCCAATAAAGCACGTAGTGTTTAGCCCTATAATTTCTCATGAAATAATCTCTCAACCTCACGAAAGAATTAACAAATCTTGAACTCGCAAGATTTAATTTGGCTTCAACACTAAATCTTCTTGGTGTAATTGTGGGAACGAAAACCCACCAAGCACTCGCTAGAACAACCGCACTTTAATGCTTATATCAACAACTGTTTTCTTTCTTGCGCCCCTATATATGTTCTATCTCGAACAAGATGAAGATAACTGTTTATGAAGCAAACTTCAACATAGAAATGAAAGTTTGAAAAGCGTGTGGTCAACTTTCCTTTTTTTTTTAAATCTATTTTCCTTTCTTTGAGGATGTTGAACGAGTCCATGTTGGACTTTTTACTTTGAGAACAAACACCAACTCATAAACCAAAACTGTTGGTTGTGCTTCAACAACCTTTTATCCAAAACTAAGAAGTCCATGTTGGGAGCGCGTAGTAGAAGTTCAATACCTTCACCTAAGGAGATTGTCAAGAGAGAGAGAGAGAGTCTAAATCCGAGCCTGTCCCGTCAATATTCAGTTGGACCCATCTTCACTCAAAAGCTTTGAGTTATGGGCCAAGTGAGATTTCTCTATCATAACTCACTCACACATGAATCCTAACAATCTTCCACTCATGTGTGAGTTTAGTGTTAGGTCTGCTCCCCCTTAATTCAAGTATCTTTCTAGCCCAACTTTATACTCACGAGCTTGTGTTGCTAGACCACAATGTCCTACTTGCTCGGACAACGCAACCATCGGCTCTGATACCATATGTTGGGAGCGTGCAACAGAAGTTTGATACCTTCACCTAAGAAAATTGTCAAAAGATAATCTAAATACGAGCCTGTTAATATATCTAATTGACTCATCTTCACTCAAAAACTTAAGTTAGTGTATTATAGGTCAACTAGGAAATATTAACTGCTCAACACCATATGAGTTCTCTAATGTGCGATTTCTCTAATATAACTCATTCACACATGCATCCTAATAGTCCACTTGCCTGTGCATGGGAATTGAGGAAAAGTCCATCATTTTCTCGACAGAATGTTTCAATAACTCATAGATCAACTAGGTTTTTATAGTCTCGAAATGCAATGTGTGGATTGTTCGAAAGTGAAGAGAAACAATAGCAAGTAGATCATCGTATAAGAATTATGGCTCAAGTGAATAAAATTATTGTGAAAACCTTCTATCCAGTGCGCATATTCAACTCTATCCAGAGCAAAAAATGCCACCAAAGAAAGGAAATTAAAAGAATTCAAAACTCTGCAAGGATGACACTAGAGACTTCATAATTTGAAAAACCCACCTTAAGAGGTGAAAAGTTATTTATTGAGAGGATCCCAGAAGATAGGACCCATAAAAAAATAAAAATAAAAAATCTAATTAAAAAAGGGACACGACCAAGAAAAAAATGAAACGACACTTTCTTAGAACAATGGTGGAAGATGGATGCTGAACAGTGGGATTCACAAAGGGCAATACAGCCAGGGTATTGTGTTGAGAAGTACTTCAACCAAAAAGGAAGTAGAACAACCACGACACCAAAAAGAGTGGCCAACAAACTTTTACATATTCATTGATGTGGTAGGCTATTATTGAATGTGGAGTATGACCAACTTATTTTATTGTCTATTTGCAATTTACCATGTTAGTACAATACTCTCTAATATAATTTTTTTATCTAGAAGATCAATTTTAGTAAATTTAGCATTACTCAATCGCAAAAATGGGTACTATACTGGGATACCAACCTAAATTAGGAAACTACAATTGTATAAATATGGCTCAGATCCGTTCAAGGCCCTGCTCTGAAACCAATAGGCCCAAAAGTTCAAAGATAAGAAGCTCTTGCACATTTTAATTTGGTAACTTGAGCTGTGTATTAGGGCTAAAAATCTTAGTATTCAAGAATTCAAAGAGTGGAACTAAAAAAAAAAAAAAAGAAAAAATAAATCAAAGCATAAAATCCATATGTCTCATATTTCCAAAGTCAACCTACCAAGCATTTCAAATGTCTTAAAGTACTTAGAGGGATTTTTTCTTAAGATGTATCGTATACACCACCATGAGGTCTAATAAAACAGACAAAAGTTTACTTTAAATAATCAAGATAATAGTCAAGTGATTCTTAAGTAAGCCATGCCGCTCAAAAAACAAAATATCATTAGTTTCCATACGAACTAGGTGCTCTAAGCACCACCCGCTCCAGCTCTAGGCCCATCATCGCCGAACTGAAGAGGTCCGAATAGCTCTTCTTCATAGTTAATGAACCAAGCCTTAAACCACATGGGGATCCAATCGACATGCCCATTGTCCATCCATAATATGGCTTCGTACCAAGAGTAGATCATTTCAATGTTGGGGTCGTAAACATCATGGAAAGACCCCTCAATATAAGCGATAGTTCCATACCGTGCCATAGGCCCACCATCGCTAGACCGAAGAGGTCCAAACAACTCTCCTTCATAGTTAATGAACCAAGCCTCAAACCACAAAGGGATCCAGTTGACACGCCCATCATCCATCCATATTGTGGTTTCAAACCGGGTGCAGGTCATTTCAATGTTGGGGTCGTAAACATCACGAAAAGACACCTCAATACAAGCGATAGCCCCATATCATGCCACGGGTGGAACATCCATTCTAACAATCTGAAGGAAAAAAAAAAAAGTGTTAAGGTTAATCCTATGTTTGTGCATAAATTCCTAAATTAAATCAAACACAATCGATCAAGACTTCTCGCCAACGAACAAAGATTTTTTCACCCAAACGGGGCCTCATGTATACATCCTCGGCTCTATCAGCCCTAACCATGGCCCACTAGGCCCAAATCTTGGCCCACTGAGGTTCTTTACTCCGCTTGTTCCATGTCGAGCTCAATTCAAAATAACAAAAAATAACAATTTATTTTTTTAATTTAAAATATTTTTATTTATATATTCAACTTAAATTCTATCTTTTAATGTAAATTCAATAATATAAATATAAATGTATATTTATAAATGAAATATATTAGGTATTTTAGTATTTTAGGTATATTAGTACAATTTACTATTGAATAGAATTTTATAACGAGAATGATGGAAGGAAAAAAAAAAAGAAACAAAAATAAAATAATTTAAAAAAGAGAGGGAAAGAAAAGCAAATAAAAATAAAGTGGACAAGAGTGTTGCGAGAGATTTTTATCATCTCCATTTGTGAACTCTTAAGTTTATTTGCACCGATATGTCATTTATATCAAAAAATGTACATTATATTATATGAACATATTCGACATTAGGTGCATGTTAAGGGGATCCTAGTTGTCCCACATCGCTTGGGAGAAGCCCACTGACCTACTTTATAACTACTGCGGCCTACCTCTCTTCTCGAGATGTCTTTTGGGGATGAGACCCCTAGATTGGCATCAAAGTCAGGTTAAGGTGGATTCAGGTGCATGCTAATGGGATCTTAGGCTGCGTTTGTTAAACATTGTTTCTATTCCCTGGAACAAAAATTTATGTTTTTTTGTTCTTGGGAACAAAAAAGAAACAGAAACGTGTTTGTTTGCGCTTTTGTTCCAAAATTATTTTTTTGTTCCCAGAAACACATTTGGAACAGAAACAAGAAACAAAAAAAAATTGTTTCTTGTTTTTAGAACACATTTTAAGAACATTTTTTCCTCTCTTTTTTCTTTTTCTTTTCTTCTTCTTTTTTCTTTATTTTTTCTTTGGCCGGTTGCCGGCCTCGGCCATGGCCAGCGACCGACCGTCGAGGGCCGGCGACACCGTCGAGGGCCAACGACCTCACCAAAGTGTCGCCGGCCCCTGGCGAGGCCGACCTCGCGCCGGGCTGGGCGAGCTCAATCTTGCCTAGGCCAAGCCTCGCCCGGCCTACGGCGAGGCTCGGCCTCGCCAGGGGTCGGCGAGCCTCACCATGGTTGGGCGAGGCCGCCGGCCCTCGTCGGCCGGTTGCCGGCCATGGCCGAGGTCGGCGACCGGCCAAAAGAAGAAAAAAGAAAAAAGGAAAAAAGGAAAAATAAATAAGAAAATAAGAAAAATAAGAAAGAAAATAGAAAAATAAAATAAAAATATTAAAAAATTAAAAGAAATTAAAAAAAATTATACAAATTTACCAAACATGTTTCGTTCTTTTTTTATTCTCGAAACAAGTTTACCAAACACGTTTTTTTGTTCAAAAATTGTTCCCTGGAACAGAAACACTTTTTTCTATTTATGTTTTTTGGAACAATTTTTAAACAGAAATGTTACCAAACGCACCATTAGCTGTCCCACATCGCTTGGAAAAAGCCCGCACCTGTTTTATAACTGTTGCGGCCCACCTCTCCTCTCAAGACATCTTTTGGGGATGAGACCCCAAGATGGTGAATAATGGATAAGATATTGCAAAATCCCTTAGTTTCATATCATATCCTACTTAGTCATATCTTGATTAGAAATCCAAACGATCACCTATAGGTTGAATGGTTACATGAGAGAGAACTCCATCGGAGAGAAGGAACGAGACAAGTAGAGCGAACATAGGACCCACAAAAAAATAAAAATAATCTAATTAAAAAAGGGACACAACCAAGAGAAAATGAAGCAACACTTTCTTAGAACGGTGGCGGAAGATGGATGCTGAAAAGTGCGATTAACAAAGGGCAATATAATCAAGTTATTGTGTTGAGGAGTACTTTAACTAAAAAAGGAAGTAGAAAAACCACGACACCAAAAAGAGTGGTCAACAAACTTTTATATATTCATTGATGTGGTGGGCTATTATTGAAATCAAGTAGGACTGACTTATTTCATTGTCTATTTACAATTTATCACGTTAGTACAACATTCTCTAATGAAATTTTTTATCTAGAAGATCAATTTTCGTAAATTTAGCATTACTCAATCACAAAAATGGGTACTATATATATTCGGCGGATCCTTGGTCACCAAAAAAAAAAAATGGGTACAATATTGGGATACCAACCTAAATTAGGAAAATGCAAATGTATAAATATGTCCCAAATCCATTCAAAGCCCTGCTCTGAAACCAATAGGCCCGAAATTTCAAAGATAAGAGGCTCTTACATATTTTTATTTGGTAACTTGAGCTGTGCATTTGGGCCCAAAATCTTAGTATTCAAGAAATCGAAGCATTGAACCAAAAAAAAGAAAAAAAAGAAATCAAAGCGCAAAATCCATATGTCTCACACAGAAAGGCTCTCATACTATCATCTACGAGCCTATTCCATCAACTACAAACGCATGGATCTGCTAAATGGTTCGACAACTTGTATATTCTTTTTCCCAAGGGATTTCCTTAAAATTAATGAACTACTTTTTAAGTTCTTCCTTCCTAATTATTTACCCCCGATTTCCCTCCTTGTCGAGCATATATAAACTAAAACAGTTTTGTGCCAATGAATGAAATCCCCCTAAACACCACAAGTGATTAGTCACGGAACAAGCCAAGAAAAGAATATCAGTCTATCAACACATTATCATCAATTCACCTGTTGAAGACCAGCAAAGATCAGTCAAGACCCCAAAAACAGGAAAGTTCGTAAATTTATCAAAATTGCGGCACTTTGCAATCCATCCGATATTATATTCATAACAACAAATATCAAATCAATCACCAACATGCAAAAGGACATGTAGCGCCCTAGTGAAACTAGCCCAAAAGGAAAAATACGTGATCAACATTGTTCAACGTCCTGGAAGCTTGACCACAACACAATGACAGAGAAGTTGCTTAAAACGTCGATGACCAACAAGAGCTCGTGTAATGAAAACAACGAATCAAAACTACGCTAAACGAAGCAACAATGCGGAACCCAGTTTCAGAATTTAGGAAACATTACGTGGGAAAACTAAAAGAAACCTGATCCTCCTTTCGGGAAAGCACAGGACCTTCAGAAACGTAGTTCTTGCTGAGAGCAGGAGATTGCACAGAGAGAGAGAGAGAGAGAGAGGGTTTTTTGAATAAGGAAAAGGAGATATGTTTCTTTAATCTATGAGATTAGATTCAAATAATAACCACAGCTTGACTATGTTGGAACTTGACTCGAAGTAGGACTCGCAAAGTGCTTCGGAACTTAGGTCTAGTTTTTCTTTTTCTTTTTCTTTTTTTTTAAGGGCAAGATTAATTAAAAATTTAAAACTACAATATAATATGCTAATTCATGAAATTTATGAGAATATTAAATTTCATTGTAATTGAATTTTACAAATTACTTTCAACCTTATAATATCGAAATATTTCGACAAATTAGTCGGACAAGACAAAAAAAGAACACTAATGTGGATAATATGTGTGATTATCATAGACTTGTAGATAAACAGTTTAACTAAATACTTTAATATATTAATAGGGCATTGCATTAGTTTGGAATTAACTTATATGGTGAAGTTGTTTCTTATTAAAAAGAAAAGGAAAAATGATATTCATTTATTTTCTATTCCCTAAGATATTTTAACTAACGTTCAGTATTTAACTTTCATTCTTTACCAAACATCCGACACTATTGACAATGTAGATACAAGACATATAAATCATATTCGAATGTTCGAATAATTTATAAAACTTGAGATCTCTCTTTCAACATGCTCAATTCTTTGAACCCCACGCTCTCCGTACCAATTAACCTATTTCTCAACCAACGAGTAATATCAATTTTTACAACATCAAGTTGCACAAAATTCAGCTCTTCCAATGTGAAAACTGTACCTTTATCTATTATGGGTATTGGATCTTAATTTATTCAGATGCAAATTCCTTTCATGTCATTATTTGTCCAATTGTTGTTTTAAATAGACATTGCGAGTATCAATTAAGATAGACAACTTCCTAGATAATTGAAACTGCATTATCTATTGACTTGAATTGAAAATCAATAAGAGAAAAGGTTTCATGAGAGAATGATTAGGATGAAAGTAATGTTTCTTAAGTTTATGTTAGATAAAATAAAGATTCATTTATTAACGTTTCCATTTCTCAAAATTTCTTTTCTTTTGTTTCCCAAAATAGAAAAAGAATAGAAATTCTTTTAGTAATGCTAGTTAATTTTCTATTCTCGAAAATAAGATTTGGAACAGAAATAAGATATACAAAATATTTATTTCTTGTTCCCGAAACAATTTCTCAACTAAGTCATTTTCTTTTTTTTCTTCTTCTTCTTCCTCCTCTTATGGTACAATGGCCATGGCAAGGCTTGACCTTGCCAAGGGTTGAAAAGGTGCCCTCAAGGCTAGCAAGGTCATCAACTAGAGGAGAAATAAGAAAAGAGGAAGAAAAGAAAAGAAAAAAAGAACAACCTCAGAAAATTATTAAAAAATTAAAAGAAATTCTATGTCACAAAATAATTTGAGGGTTATACAATATACATTCCTATTCTTTTTCTATTCTAGAAATATAAATTTTGTGCAATAATTAAACGTATTCTTTTGCTCAAAAATTATTTTAAGAATGTGAAAACTCTACCTTTATCTATTATGAGAAATGGATCTTAATTTATTCAAATGCAAATTACTTTCACGTCGTTATTTGTCCAAGTGTTGCTTTATAATAGACAATGTGAGTATCAATTAAGATAGACAACTTCCTAGATAATAAAAATTACATTATCTACTGACTTGAATTGAAAACCAATAAGAGAAAAGGTTTCATGAGAGAATGATTAATAGGATGATAATAATGTTTCTTAAGTTTATGTTAGGTAATAATAAGGGTCCATTTGGTAACATTTATATTTCTCAAAATTTCTATTATTTGTTTTTGGAATAGAAAAAGAACATAAATTCATTTAGTAACATCAACTAATTTTTCTATTCTCAGAAATAGAAAAGTGATCAAGGAATAAATTTGAAATAGAAATAAGATGTAAAAAATAGTTATTTCATGTTCCCAAAAACAATTTCTCAACTACATCATTTTCTTCTTCTTTTTTTCTTTTTCCTATTCTTCCTCCTCTAACAGGGTGATGGCCATTGCGAGGCTTGACCTCGCCAAGGGCTAGCAAGGCGCACTCAAGGCTAGCAAGGTCATTGGCTAGAGGAGGAAGAAGAAAAGAGGAAGAAAATAAAAGAAAAAAGAACAATCTCAGAAAATTATTAAAAAATTAAAAGAAACTTTATGTTACATGAAATGTCTCCTTTTTCTTAAGATTTGGTGTATAAACCATCATGAGGTCTAATAAAACAGACAAAAACTTACTTTAAATAATCAAGAAAATAGTCAAGTGATTCCATAACTCTTATTTTTCAAAGTTAAACGTAAATCTCAGTTAACTTATAATCATTTGTACTTCTTTCCTAAACAACTTTGTATTTTTAAACATTTATCTCTCTTCATACGTATTTATTGTTTATCATTAACATACATTACATGTCCTATTTTATTCATATACAAAAGAGAGAGAGTGTTGTCAGTTCGAAAGAAACTTTTCGATAATCATAATACAATTATATTTGGACATTTAAAAAATCAAGAGACATAGAATGAAAAAAAAAATAAAAAAAACCAACAATCAAGATGACAAGAGACCACTTACAAATGGGTTCAACAACTTTTTTTAATGATTCATCAACGCAACCATAGGATCTCGCTCTATGTAATCTTAAGAGATTTCTTAATTGTTTTGGGGGACTAGAGGAAACACCAAGAAAATTCTCTTTTAAAGGCTAGTCAATCAATGTGTTTATAAGATGAGATCCACGCCATGTCCTTCATATAACCAAAATCTAGTTAGGCAGTCATACTTTTCTCGCCTAAAAGAGCAATGCTATTGCAACAGTGGATGAGGTTGCCTTGCCTAGATCTAGGCAAGGACCGCGACCCTTGGCAGGAGCTAGCGAGCCTTAGGGACCCTCACTAGTCATAGTGGGAAAAGAAAAAGAAAAAGAATAACTAAATAATTTAGAAATTTTGAAAATATTTAAAATTCTTCAAGTCAACGATAGTTGTGCCATGTAAGATGGCCAACGTCATTTTAATGATTTTATAATAAAATTGACTAAAGTGACTACATTAGTAAATCATTAAAAAATTAAAATTAAATTGATCAAATTGAAAAGTTAATGACAAAATTAGCATAAATGAAATGGTTTTAGGACTTTTTGATAATATCCTTGAGATTTCTCGTCTGTGATTGTGCATAGAAGCCGGTGACGAGCCTATCATTGATGGTGAGGAACATACCTTTGAGGGTTTGGTGCTTGCTCCTTAAAGTCAAGGCGTTCATCTCATTCTAAAGGAAGAAATAATTGGATGACTGTTTTTAATTTACTATGATAATAACAGTTTATTCTAAATCATAATAAAATAACAAATAATTGTAAATCATTATAAAGTCCACTTCTTCAAGAATTTGTAACTCACAATAAGCTTTATTCTCATAGTAGCCCAAAAAAACTGTTATACTAGCAAAACCCTTCTAAAAGATGCATTTCTCATTGTCGTGCATCTCATGGTGGAAGGTAGGATCTTAATCCCCAATGTGCTTGTTAGTCAAACCTAGCATTGCTTGCAATCAAATCTTGATTGATAACTTCAATCTTGAAACCTAGTCAATAAAAAAAACTTGATTTGATAAGTTTCTTGTGTAAATACATTTTTGAGAAATAATACCAACATATTGGACCAGCCACCCATAAGAGTCAACCCAAAAGTCAAAGCAATTTCACTTCTAGATTTGCTTTTTAGGTTGTTATTTCAATTGAATTTTTTTAGGGATCAATAGGTGACAATAATCTTTACAATTATAAGTAAATGGAGTTAATACCATAGAAAATCTTAAACTAGTACATATGTGATAAATTTACTACAAACTAATTTTTTTAACTATAAAAATCCTAAATTAGTATACCTTTGATAAATTTGGTGACAATTTTATCCTCTATTAATTTTGTTAAATTTTACTATCAAATTACTGAGTTGGATGATAGGTAACAATTGACTGATATACCAATTTAGAATTTTACTCTTTGTTTGTCACAATTGTACCAATTTTGTGATTTTTTAAAGTATTAATCCAATTTGTCTCAAATGTACAATTTTCGGCTTTTAGAGGTCAAAAAATTAATTTGGAGTAAATTTATCACAAATGAACCAATTTGAGTTTTTGTGATAATTTGGAGTAAGTTTATCACAGATGTACCAATTTGAAATTTTTCGTGGTAAAAAAATTAGTTTTTGATAAATTTGTCATAGATACATTAGCCTAGTATTTTTTATGGTATTATCCCTAAATAAATTATTGTAGCTCTCTTTCCTTGTTCTTAGATTAAATTCTGATTTAATAACAAAATAAAAGTTCTTGGGCAAAAAAAAGGATTGTTAACTAAATCCAACTCCTCAAAGAAATGTAGGAAATTCACATAGATCAGATTTAAGTGAAAAGTTGCTTTGCTATAACTTGATTACAAGTTATGTTTACCCCTATATGAAAGTTCATGAAATACTTTGTAAGCTCCATGAACTAGTAAAATTCACTGCTTTGACCTATATAGGTGGCCTCAATTCAAAGCAAATAATTTTATTAGTAAGCCATGCAAAATCAAGTCAGTCTTTGTTACCGCCACCCCACCATTACAAGCCCTGGCAATGGCGGGGAATGGTTGGTGGGGGGTCAGCTACCACTAGTTGTCCTTGGTTAGAACTGGGCAAGGGAAGACTAACCTCATCCAATCTAGGAAAGGACATACTAGACTGGAGTTTCCTAGGAAAGGACAGACTCTATCAAAAGGTCCGCCAAAATCTCATTGCTAGAATTGCGATCTTGAGTAAGACACGCCCACACAACATCCCGAACCGGGTTAATTCGGCAGGCTAATAACAGTGGAGCGGGGGAAAGCTGCATCTTTCCAGAAGCAAATTGAAGAGTTACTAGGTGATCCGATATATTCTATAAATATTAAGTAAACAACCATAAGTTTTCTCAGGTTAAATTAATGTATCAACGGTAGTTTACTTGAGGAAACTTGCCAGATGAAAGATATGAAGGAGGCATCAATATCCGCAACAGGGAATTTGGTTTGGATATGCCGTTCAACTGAAAGCTTACTCGCAAAGCAGTACTTTTTGCACATCAACTTCCCAGACATGCGGAGTCGCCTAGGAAGATAAAAGGTACTTGTCCTGATAATGGCCAGTAATGGCCACTCTCTTCCCCACTTTCCCTCACCATTTATCACCGGGAAGAGGAAAATTCTTGGGAGCATGAGGCAGACCATCACTAGATATATCAGATGAAACTGGCCAGGGATCATCATTTTTTTTTTTACCTCAGAACTCTTTCCATTACTCTCATCAATGATAATGATCTCTGTTGAATCCCGTATCTCCTGACAATTTATTGGACCATGGATGTTTCCATCAGTCTCATTAGCGTTATCAATTTTCGAGGATTCTTGCTTCATCTGAAAAGTCGTAAAACCAGGTCAACTATAAGAAGCAACTCTGCAAAGCGGAAGCACTACAAATACAACATGTACAGATGATTTTTTCAGGATCCCAAGGTTTCTCCTCAATAATGTCCTAAACAAGTCAACATGCGCATCTTAAGTATTAAAAAGCTTTCACGAAATACATCTCACACCCACTTTTCTTCTCGAATAAACAGCATCTCTAGAAAGAGTCCCGACGACCGAAAGATTCGAGAAGATCATACATTTCTGAACAAATGACAACAGGGATCCAATTTATACCTCCAAACTGGAGTCTCCTAGGTAGGGACATACTCTATCAAAAGGCCCGGCAAAATCTCATTGCTAGAATTGCGATCTTGAGTAAGACACACCCACACAACATCCCGAACCGGGTTAATTCGGCGGGCTAATAACAGCGGAGCCGGGAAAGCTGCATCTTTCCAGAAGCAAATTGATGTAGATTCCCACTCCGACAGTCAATGAGAACCCAAGGGCATTCGACACTATCCTAAGGGGACTTGCCATTAGCATCAAAGTGGTTACCTTCTGGAACAATGTCAATATCAAATCAAACCCCCTCCCCCGCCCAAAAAAAAAAAAAGTGGCAAATTGTATTTCATCCCATCACCCAAATGCATGCAGTGAACAGATCGGAGCAACAGAATCGGTTTTTGAAAAATCATTCCGTTCTTCCAACTTTCATCACACTTGTGTGCAAGTATAAACCGACACCAACAATCGAATCAGAGAAGCGAAATGGGCTCAAGCGAGTGCATTCCGCAGCCTTGGTTAAACCCTACGGATGCCGAGATCTCCACATGCCATCCCAAAGATACAAACTTTGATACGGGATTAGGGAAACCAATCAGTTCCTACGCGGTCACAGCACGTTTTTCAAATCAAAATTCAAATGGCACATGCACTTTTTCATTTTGCTTTCCTTTTTATTTTCAATAAAAAAAAAAAACTCCGTATAATCACATTCAATATTGCAAACATTAGTGTTAATGAATTTTACTAGGAAAGTGCACCGACAATTCTTCAAAAGGTATTGTTTTTCTAATGTAATCAATGAATTTGCAAGTAATGTAATCAATTGAAAGTACAAAAATCCAAACCTTAATCTAGGATTAATGGAATTAATCTAGAATGAATGCTAGCTATTTCCTACAGGGAAGACCTCTTGGCGAGAGTAAACTCTCGACATGATCTAAAAACATCAAAGCACAAAATTCAGGAGACACATCATCCAACCCACAAATTTCACTCCGCCTTAAGCCGTTGGTCTTCAAGTTGTAGTAAAACATGCACACAGGCTTTGATAAGGTTCGACGCGCGAACAATAGTTCACCAGAACGAACCGTACCCACTGGAAAAACTCGGCGGTTCGCGACAATCTCCTTCCAATATGAGGGCAAGCTGAAAACTCTCTTCTTCCATATTTCCTGATCAAAGTCCTCCAGGATCCACATAATAATCTCCTCACAAGACAGAGCATTGTTACGATCTACCATCGCTACGTGCTCCTCGAATTTAATAAGGAGGGCTCTATGTATATCTTTGTGGGCTTCGGCGGGAATTGTAACCATGCGAAGACTCTCCGTCCTAATATCAAACGCCACCAGGTAATCATCCCCATGGACGCCATGCGAACAACTCCAAGCCATATAATAGACCACCCCATCGAAGCAGACCTCGCGACCCTTCTTATCATGGGCTGCACAACCTTCGACCTGCCTCCACTTCTCTGTCCCCAGGGTGAGCACCCATGACTCCATGATCAACCTGCCATCGACCCCTCCCATAATAATCACACGTGTGCTCAGAACCTTATGCTTCCTCTCCACAGGATCGAATCCAAAAGAATGCATTTGTTGATAATATGAAAAGGAAGCATATGGCTCGGTTATTCTAGGCAATCCGAAAGTCGCATACATCCCTGTCAGGGGATTTGTAATTTGGATGTGACCGCCGACTTCGAGGCTGACGAGGCCTTGTTGAGACTGCAAAACGAAAGGAGCAGTCCAGCCATGAAATGAAAAGGGCAGCGTAGCGATTTGGGCTCGACCGTTGTGAGGCTCAAGTTGGTCGACTGAGAAGACTCCTCCACACTCATCATCTGGGTCGTGGAAACCAACAAGGAGTTTCGGGCGAGTCGCGGAGTGAGTCAAATGCAAGTCGATGAAGTAAGGATCGGAGATGAGAGAGCGCCAACGAGTGGAGACGCAAGTGAATTGGCAAAGGGATTTGACGGGGAGTCTTTTTAGGATCTCGATCAATAGGTCTTCGAGGACGATCGTGGAATCTGTTGAAATATAATATGCAAAAACAATAACATCTTGCAAATAAGCCAACGAGAAAAATACCAAAGAAATAAACGACGAATAATAAGGACATCAAATATTTACGTGATTCGGTCTAAGGATCAGTACCCACATCCATGAGGAGATTGAGTAATAAATAATATACTATAATCAGAGAAACAGAATTTATAATCATTCAAAAAATATTTCTCATACCTAGATTTAAACCTAAACCTAAAATATTTATAATAAATACGTAAACTCATGACACAAAATCACTAGTGTTCAAGCCCAAAACAGTACACAATAACTGAGTTCTTTCTTCTATGCTTTATACGACGGCTTGCGGCTTTTCGCTTTATGCGACTCTTCTATATTCTCAAGCGGCGCTCCTTCTCGCTTAAGAGAAACCTGGCGTTTTATATATGTGCCCAAGTCAACAAATTTGACCTAGGCCCAACCATGTACAACTCCAATAATGGTTTGGCTACAATAACAATTTGCAGGTAAAATTACTTATGATGGTCAATCCGTTCTTTTTGTTTCTAGTTTCTTATAGAAGGTGGAAACAAACAGCCTAAGTAAGTTGATCTCACTAAAGGGAAATTATAAAGAAAACCTGAATATAACCACCTTCCAATGAAGGCATAGGAATGTCGAATGTAGGTACGAAAGAATAAATTATCCATGCACTACAGCTAAGGACAGATCACTCAAGGCTCAAACAACGTAATGAATGATGCGTGACCTAAAGTCCAAGTGTTAATTCGATAGCCTCAAAGGAAGGGAAAAAAATAAAGGGGATGCTCGATGTAAGAAAGGACCTAAGATGTTTCCGACATTAATGTTGTCCCAAAGACATATATGAAGGTTCAGTCATTTATTTCTTCGTTCCAAAGAGCTTTACAGAAGAAATCCAAGAGCCTCAGACCTAACCTAGTACCACTTCTTCATGGATAAACCAACTAGGCAAATGCAAAAGAATTTCATAGAGCATCTTTTTCGTGGAGACATTAAATGGATGAAAATTGGGATGCAATAGTCCTTTTATTCAGGTTTTAGAGGTTTGCTATTAAACTGAAATGATTAAGTTGGATTACATGGGTTGAGCAGCATACTATGAAAAGAAAGAAAATGCCATCTAAGGTATAAGTAAGGGCCATAAGTCTCGCTAGCTTGGGTTTCTACTTCACAGCAACTAAGACATGCAAAAACATTGCTTCACCGAGTAGTAAACTTAATAGCATAATCGGAGAAGTCAAAGGGGATCCATCTGACAGGTCAAGAAACTTTGAGAGGACTATCAAGCCAACTATCTCCTAAAGGCATTCAAACACCAATTTTTTAAGAAAATATAAATTGAACTATGCTATGCCAATGCATTTGAAGCATAGTACATGATATAGTGGATTCCTAAACAAAAAGACTAGCTCAACAAAGAAACCATAACAAAACACTGATGAATCTGTAGTGTGCGAATAAAAGCAGCAAATGGCCATTTATAAGATCTGAAAGATCCTAGAATATGGAATGAGTAGGATTAGGAAAGAAAAATGTCATACATTGCACCATATGAGGAACAATACCTTTTTCAAAGAACTTGATGGAGCAAAAAAGGCTTCATATAATCCCCCCTGAACTTTTTGCCTCACATAATTATGCACGTTATTTTGATCCCTTCTCAATTTATTATCCAGTTACAAATGAATTTCTGAGTTCCACTATAAATTCTAATTTCATTACACTATCCACCGGCAACGAATATGCACGATAAGTAGTTCATAGACAATCCACCATCTATTTTTATATTCAACCCGTTCTTCTTAAATACCTGATTCTGTGCTCATCAAATTATGATGCTAAATTTGACTAGCATAAAGATCATTTGTTTCTGTACCCAAATGATTCAGCATCTTAGCCAAATAAATTCACCGGAATCACCACATACAAAATCTATAAGCCAAACATCAAGCACACAGATTGTCCTGAAAAAAAGTATCGATAAGAAAAAAAGAAACCAAATTACGTGAAAAATTTAACCTTTTTTATACGACTCTTTCTTTCTGCCTCCATTTTATCTGATTTGATAGAGAACAAATCGAGACCTGCACTCAGGGTGACATCACGCTCAATCTTCTTTTTCCAATACAAACCTACAATTTCCTTACCCTATGTCAGATATCATAATCATCAAGAACAAAAACTTTAATGTTTATCTTCTTCACGAGAATGCATTATCCACAAATAATTTTCGAAAGGAGAAAGGTTCCCAAGCTGCAGATATTATTCTTGCTACAAAGAACATGGACACGACAATTCTAAAACACTCTTGTTTAACCTGCATCTCCAAATATGGAAGGCAAGAAACACCAGCAACGGCCTATTATTATAAATGGTAAATAGTAAAAGTAATAAAATTGGGAAAGGACAATTCGTCTGGACACCATTAGCCGACATGTCCGCATGCCAAAAGTGATGTCAGTGAGGGTCAAATGCATCTTACAAATCTCAAGCAAAAGTATGCGAGCAAGATACGTTAGGTAACTGGCAGCTCGACAGTGGGAAAAGGAGCAATAGCTATCTAGTTTAGCAACCAGCAGGCTAGCTGATTTTTCCTTATTTTAATTCAGTAGTAGGCCGCTCTCCAGCTTCTTTTGCTTCTTAAAGTGAAAACTTGCAAGCTCCAAACTATACTCAGCCTGGGCCTCGGGGACAGATTTCTCTAGCCATGCCTCTAAAACCTATTCCTCTGGTCCACAGAGTGAAAAGAATTCCTCGCGATGCTAACAATAAGATCAAAATTAGGTTTTTCCCTCATTTAGAATGGCCAAGAAATAAAGGCTCGTGCCATTCGACTTCTTCGAGGAAAAGGGTAAAAATCAGCGTTCAGCTTCGCAAGCACCAGCCACATTATGATTGAAATCAAGATCGTCCCTGAACCGACAATCACTTCAAGGGCGATCCTCAATTCAGGAACGAAAACTTACACTTCTCGTTGAGGTTAGAATCACTGAATGGACCGTCACTTCAACTTCTTGGCAACGCACATCGCCTGAATAATCACAGCAAGAGAAGGTCAATAATCAATCAATTCTACACAGAGCAAAACAACGAAATTCAAATCAACAAAAGACCAAATTCTGAACGCTCTGCAAAATAAGCCTCGAGCTACGCATGTTCCGTCCGATCGTTCCCCTCTCTTCTACCTCGATTCCGGTTCCTCTCCGAAGAAGAGGATGCTTTCTTCTTTCTTGTTTCTATGCGATTTCCGCGAACGGCTCCAGTTTTGGGGGTTTCAGGCGTCCCCTAGATATGAGATCAGGGAAGAATTTGTAGCTAAAATATCTTCAAAATATCCATATAACAATTTGAATTTTGATGGATTCGATTAGATTGAATCTGTCCGATTATCCTTAATCCAACAAAATTTTATTTCTTTTTGCCTTTTCAAACTAAGTTAATCCCCATTAACAAATTTTCAAACCAAGTCGATCCCCATTAACAAATTTTAAAACCAAGTCGATCCCCATTAACAAACAAATTTGTAATCAAAAGGAGTCGTAATAATTATAAGAACCCAAAAGAAGAAGAATAAGAACAAAGTTCATAATAAACCTTTGTATGTGTTTACCGTGCTTGCAATTACACTTAACTCTAATTTTGCAATCCTAATTTACAATGTTCGAAATAATTGACAAGTAATCTATGAATGTTTACCGATCTAAATTTGGACTCAAAAGATTATCGAGTATTCTATGAACATCTAACTTTGTATCAATTTCACTTATATGGCAATGGAAAGTATGTTTAAAAAACAGATCATAATGTTTATATATTATTATACTCTCTATTAATTTCACTTCATTATTTCTATCTTCACACACAAATGAAACAAGTTATCTATTACTAATTTGAATTAAAAATGAAAACTTCTTATCTTACAAGTTAGGAGAAGTTTTTTCGAGATAGATAAAATCGTTAAATATCACCTCCCCTTTCACCTAATAATTTTTTCCATTTTTTTTTTCTGGACACGGCATCATTAGGTATTTACCAACAAAGGATGAAGGGAAAAAAATGAAAGATGAGAAAAGTAAACAAAAAATAAAAAGATATATATATATAATCTTCACATTAATTGGATAGGATAGATTTGGGAACCGTGGCGAGGGGAGAGCTGAATGCTTTAAGGAAACCGTGGGGAAAATTATTAGAAAAAAATTACTGTTTAAAAAAGTGTAAGTTCTTTTGTTTTATTTCATGTAAGGGTAATACTCTGAAAAACCCTAATCTAACACACATATAACAAATCTTTTCCTAAACTAATTTTTTGATAATGAAAAATCATAAATTGATACGCCTCTAACAAATTTATCCTAACTAATCATGAAAAATAAAAAATCAGCTCACTTGTGATAAATTTACCCACAATTAATTTATTTGACTACCAAACACCTGAAACTGATACATTTGTGATAAATATACAATCCGTTAAATTGGATTAATACCACAAAAAATCACAAAATTTTTATAATTATGGTAAATGGAGAATAAAATCCCAAACTGGTACATTAATTAATTATTACGTGTCATTCAAATTAGTAATTTGATAATAAAATTTAACGAAAACTAACAAAGGGCAAATTTATCACAAGCATATCGGTTTGGGGTAAATTTGTCAAATGTATACTAGTTTGCTGTGGTCAAAAAATTAATTTGGGATAAATATGTCTAAACTATACTAGTTTGGGATTTTTCAAGTTATTAACCCTTTTATGTATTGAGATGCAAAAGTATAGGATTTTAAGATTAGATATTGTGTAAAGTGCAATTTCAAATAAATAAAATAGTTATTTTTCGCAATGTTTCGATAAAATGCCTCCAAAATATCCATATAACAACTTGGACTTTGATGGATTCGATTAGATTGGTCCAACTATTCTTGATCCGACCAACTTTTATTTTTTTATTTTTTTGCCTTTTCAAACCAAGTCGATCCCCATTAACAAACACTTTTCAAATTCGTAATTAAAAAGAGTTGTAATAATTATAAGGAAATCTCTTAAATCTCTTCGGCGCTTCCTAAATCTATCCTAATAATTAAACAAATCCGATCTCATGATTTCAATCTCAACTTTTTACCGAGAAAAGAAGAAGAAGAAGAAGAAGAAGAAGAAGAAAGTTCGTGATAAAGTATCTACTGTGCCCATGATTATGCTTAGTTCTAGATAGCAATCATAATTTACAATGTTCAAAATAATTGACAAGTAATCTATGAATGTTTACCGTTCTAAATTTAGACTCAAAAAATTTTCGAGTATTCTATGAACATCAAACTCTCTATTAATTTCACTTATATGACAATGAAAAGTATGTTTAAAAAACAGATCATATTACTGTACTCTCTATTAATTACACTTCACTATTTCTATCTTCACACACAAACGAAATGAGTTATGTGTTGTTAATTTGAATTAAAAATGAAAACTCGTTATCCTCCAAGTTAGGTGAAGTTTTTTCAAGATAATAATATCCTTATATAATGCCTCCCTTTTTACCCAATAAAATTTTCCAATTTTTTCTAGACACGGCACCATTAGGTAATTACCAACAAAGGATGAAGGAAAAAATATATATATGTATGTATGTATAACATTCACGTTGATTGGGTAGGATAGAAACCCTTTTACTTCTTTCTTTCTTTCTTTCTTTTTGTTTATCTTTTTTCTATATTTTTCTTTCCTGGCAATCATTTTTATTATAGAAAAAAAATAGTAAACATTTGATTAACACACTAGTAATCATTTTTATATCATTTGATTAAAAACCTATCTTCATTTATTATATAGCTTTTGTAAATTCTCTCACTCATAAATAGTTTTTAATTAAAGTCAATTTTAAGGGGAAAAGGGTTTCCAAAATTGATTAGCAAATATCCAATGATTGATTTATAACTTCTTAAGATGCCCCACTTATGTTTTGTTAAGTAACTTAGTATATTCATTTGAAACAAGATTCAGTACACAATGTTACTACTTGCTATTGTTTCTCTTCGCTTTTGAACAATCCACATATTGCAAGTCGAGAATTTGAAAACCTAGTTGATCTACGAGCTAGTGATTGATTCTCTCATCGTCTTTTCTTTTGTGATATGTTAATTTAAACATCTATGGGATGAAATTCAATCACTAGTTTTCAAATGCAAAAGAAAAAGTTCGATGAGTTGGTTGAAGACTAGGGCATCAAGACTTTGGTTAAATTAAAGGCTCCAATGTATATTATTGGAACCAAGATGACCTTTTAGATGACATGCCCAAATAACTGTTGCACAATACATTGTTATCCCCATCATGTACAAGAATAATTTCTTCTTCTTCGCCATAGCCCATATATGAATTGATCATCTAAACTTTAGGAGGCTTTCCATAATTTACAAGTTATATTCCAGTCTAGATTCGACGTTACATGGCAAAAAGGAAATTAGCTTAGTGGCAACTTAATTTTCACATTATGTATGTCGAAGTTGTTTTTAGGTGCTAGTCCTAACGCTATTATATACGTTTGATGAAGAAACATTGAACAAATCTCGGTTGATATGTGTCCAGATGCTTGTGCAAAAAGTCTAACCGCATATGTAGTCGGTTGACTGTCGATAAAATAGTTCAGTTTTTCATTGAGGTTGGAATTATTAAAAGGATATGAAGCATTAGAATAAAGTGACTGGGTGCATTGCCCGAATAATTATGACAAGAAAAGGCAGATAATCAATTATACAAAGCAAAACAAGGAAAATCAAATCAACAAAAGACCAATATTGCACGCAGTGCACATACCCTCTTCGCTTTGTAAGCCTCGATTTCTTCCTCTATAATAACCCTCAAGCTGCCCATCTCCGTTGCTTCCATCCAAGTCGTCAGAGTAGTAGTAATAATAATAATAATAATAATAATAATAATAATAATAATAATAATAATAATAATAATAATAATAATAATAATAATAATAATAATAATAATAATAATAATAATAATAATAATTTTAATAATTTTAATAATTTTAATAATTTTAATAAAATATTTTAAAAACAAAGTATGTTAATTGGGCTCATTTTATGAAGAGGACACAAAAACTATCATTGACCATCCTTATATCAAAGAGAGCAACATAAAACAAATTTTCATATTTTATTCGACGATTAAGCCCTTGCTATAATCTCAATTTCATTCAACTTAGTTTTCCTCTATAATGTTCTAATCGCCTTCTTATCTTCTATGTGACCATCTCCATTTTTGGTGCAAGCGCTTCCTAGATTCCAAGCAGATAAAACTACATTGCATAGAATCATGGAATTACGGAGGAGAGTTATGATTATCTATTTCTTGTTTGTACTCATTTTATGTAGAAGCCTTACACAACAAGTATAGCCTTTAGTCATGTGATTGATAGTCCTCTTTCCATTTACCTTATAGGGCAACAACTTATGGGTAACGTTTTTTCCGTGTTTGGCAAAACAACAAAACCAACTTAATTCTTTTATTCTGGTCTCCTCCAGCTTCTATTTGATGGCGAACTCCTAAATCTTAAGAACTTAACTGTAATAATGTCTTGCTGTTTGATGTTATACTCTGCAATGATGGCTTATTATTTATGTGGACATAGTGATTGTTGAGCGATTGTTGCAAAATCACTTGGGTTTAAATATAATTTTATTTCTTTTCTAATTAAACTTGTATATTTCGGGAATCTTGTAGGCTTGTTTTGGCAAGTAGAGCAATACCTTTGGGTCGACGACTTGCTAATCCATTACCAAGATGCCGGCAGTGGAGCTTGCATGCTAGCACTTTCCTTTTTAGTCTTTTTATTAGGAATAAAGGCCATCATTAGTTCAATCAATGGCGTTGACTTCCCTGTTATTCACTCTTGATAAAGCAGTTTAGTTTCTATATCAGGTTGCCATGGGGTCAAATCATGTGACAGAACAAATACATGCGAAGTCAGGAATAAAACTCTATTATGTTATTTTCTTTTGGTACATTCACGAAGGACATTCATGACCAAATTGTGAAGATGTCTTGACAAAGTTTCCTCACGTGATTTTTATTCTGTGAAGGAAAACAAAAATTGCAAAATTCTCGAGAAAATTTTTTGGAATGCTTTAGGGAGATGCAATTGCATCTCAAAAACTCTCTAAAAGCTTCTAGGCTAATGTAGGTCTATGCTACATTTTAGACAATCATGCCATCAGCATGCAGCCAACAATAATACTATTCTATTCCTCATTCCTTGATTGCTTTTCTCTCTCTCTCTCTCTCTCTCTCTCTCTCTCTCTCTCTTCTCTCTCTCAAGGCTTAGTAGGCTCTCTTCAAGCCTGCTCTTTCTAATTGGATAGGATTTTGTGCTTTTATGATAAAAAATTGCAATCGAGTTTTAAAGATTTTAATCGGTTCAATTATATCTTGAACTTTACGTTGAAAAAGTACATTTTAAGGACGTAGCGTAGTAGCAAATTTTAAGTGGCAATTGGATAATTAGAGGTAAAAGCAACATTCAGACAATTTAAGTGACACTCAGACAAATTTTATTCTTTGGCAATTCTTATGACTTTTAGATGAACCATATGCTCCTATTTTGCACTTTTATTTTGCACCCGTCTCATTTTAATTTTCTATTGAAGTTTATAAATGGTTTGAAGATTAAAGTACTTTATTTTTTTAAGAAGAAATTTAACAGTCCTTTGTGCATTTTCATTTGGCTTTAAAATGAATCAAATGTATTCTATTTTTTAAATATATATTTCACATCTCTCTCTCTCTCTCTCTCTCTCTCTCTCTCTCTCTCTCTATATTTTTTTTTTTGGTTGATAATTTGGGTAATATAACTATTGACGACCGATAAACATCAGTAAATTTGGGCAATTATCCCTTTTTTTACTTGACTTTTCTTACTCCAAATTTACGTTCACTTTGATGAAATATATTTCCAAGCCAAAGAAAATGCAGAGCAAGTTTTCCACATTCTTACCTAATAATCTCCGTTTTTCCTCTTTTTTTATTAATTATTGAAATTTTAGGATAAAATTTTTCTAGGTTTACAATAAGTTGAAGATGAAATTCACATTTTTTTATTATTATTTAACATTTGTCTGTTAATTTGAATTCATAATTATTTAAAAGTGCTTCCTGAATTAGACAACTGATATCCATACGGTGGTATTTCGAAAATATCAGAAAATGGACGTATTGATTCAACCCATGGTTTTTAGTCTAATAGTTGCGTATATCATTTTTCCAAGCTCCCTATATTTTAATTTCTTTTAGCAAAATGGGCATTGGGAAAAACAAAATAAAAAAGAGCTTGAAGAATTGGTGTATCACGCGAAAAATTTTAGGATGTCTTGTGGAAATTACTCCTTTATTTTAGTTTTCTTTATAGATATATTTTTCTGTTTTCTTGATAAGTATGGCGAAGACGGGGACAAATCTATCTATAATCTTGATAAGGATAGAAGACAGAGGCACCCAATCTTTGCTCCTAAAAAGTTTTTTTTTTTCTTATGTAATTTCTTTTCCTGATGTGAATCCCTAAAATATAAATCAGTTTTTTTAATTAATAGCCTTATTTTTTTATGTGCTTGATCATAGCCAAAGGGCCTAAAGAACGATCTAATCTTGTACATACTAAACAAAAATGCTGCTTTTTTCCATCAATTAGCAGTCAAAAGGGCATCAATTGGCTGCTATTTCCACGGCAGTTCAAGTTCAAAGAATATAAATACATCACACACGTGTCGACAATAATAGGACTTTGATTAGGTTTAATGCCTATTATGATGTTTTTTTATGTTTGAAAAATACCAAGTACTTATATGGATGTTACCTTTAGAGATCACATTGTACCTTGTCATCAGCTATATTTGTGTCTTTTCATCTATGAATTCCTCAAACGTTCATTCTCAAATCTCCAATTTTTTATGCACACTCAAAGCCAACTACAAATTAGGTCAACCCCCACTTTGTGTTTCCGCTTCCATCCTCCGGTGATCCTCCTCCAGGTCAAGTGGCAAGGACCCAAGCAAGGGCTCGTCCAGTTCCCACAAATAGCAACGCGTCGGAGGCAACCTTTGAGTGGGATGAGGGGGAGCTAATTGAGAATACGTGCAGCTTCGGCAACTCCTTCTCGTGGGAAGTTTCCTTCAAAGTGTTACGAGTAACAATCAACACCAACACAAAAAGAGATTTGATTTTGTCATCAAATTCTGCCTTATCTCCAGAATTGTCAAGCTTTAAATTTGCCTTGATTTAGATTTAATTTTGTTAACTGGATTTTAGAGTTATTTGATCTGTTATTGTTTCTTATCCCCGGACTCCTATAAACATACGACATTACTAGTTTTCCCTCTCCGTCAACATCCCCACTTCTCTCTACTTGGAACGTCAACCTCCCCAGCCAGCAACGCTCAGAGAGCAGCCTTCTCCACAAAAGGAACAAGCTTCAACAAACGTCGTCCTAGCAACACTCAGAAGTATCTCCTCCGCTCAGAAGTATCTCGACCCTCTCTCGCTCTTTCTCTTTCTATATTAGAAGAAAGCTAAATTAGCCATTAACTCATGTCCTTTTGATTTAATTTATCGTGATTCGTGGCTTTGGATCACCACATTGTGGATGCTTCCACCCTCCATGCGTGCGCGGGTGATTGACAATGTTGAGTAGTTTGAGTCGTTCCTTCCGATTGTTTTCTCTTTTCCATTAATCGATTGAGGAGGAGCTTTTCTGGTGTTTGTCAAGTAAACATATCTCGTTGATTGCATGTCGAATTGCTAGTTTTATTTGCATAGCTCGTCCTATGTAGTCGGATATGGATAGCTTGTTGATTGTTATATTTTATTTTACAAAGACTTTTCATCTTCTTCCTCTCACTCTCACAATCTCACTTCCTCTCCCATCTTTTCTTTCCAATTCATCCAAGACTTGATTATTTCCTAACATGGATCTCCGACGAATGAAAATGAACCAAGTTTCAAAGTAGGAAATAGAAGGTCCTTGTGGAGACACTATAAAATCCTTCACAAGCATGCAGCTGACAATATCATGTGAACGTAGGACAATGGATTCCGAAATGAGGAAAATTTTCTGGCTGAATTTGCAAAGAACCCCCTTCCCGGAGGGGAATTATCAAGGCTAAGTATAAATCTTTTCCTCTTACTCTCACAATCTCACTTCTTATCAATTTTTTGTCCTCCCACTTTATAATCTCACTTATTCTCAAAGTTTTTCTCCCACTTCATCTAGGGCTCGATTAGTTCCCAACATGAATCCAAGTCTCAAGATAGCATATAGAAGGAAGTTACGGGAACGCTATGAATTCCTTAAGGGTGCGGAAGCATCTGACAATATCATGTAATCATTCTATAAGGATAATGAGTTCCAAAACGAGGAAAGTTTTCTAGCTGCGATTCTGCCTCTTTGAGCAGAGGAATCATCATCAACTTTTTATCACTAGGCCGCCTCCTAAACTTGAATGTTCCAATTTATTTTAAGTATTTATATTTATGCTTGAACTAGTGGTTTGTTTAGGTTTGTTTTGGATTTGATATTATTATTATGTCTTCTGAATATATTAGTACTAGAGTTTGGTCATATTTTTCAATCAAGTGCTTTAGGCCCTAAACTCTATGTCTTTTCTCTCTCTAGACAGAAAAAATAGATCGCAACAAATGTGTATGTTCTTACGACTCATCCCTAATTGGCAGTCCATGCATATAACTGGATTAAAATAGAAGGAAATTGATTAAACAAAATGTCAGATTTATCAAGAAAAATTAATTGTGGGCCCGCTAACTAGTAATCTGCGACCGCCACAGAGAAAGAGAGTTCAACATGACAACGGAAGAGTAGGTGGCGTAATGGGCATGGCAATCTCAATACACTGGAGAACATAACAGAAAATCACTAAATCGGCCTATATTTCAGTTCAAAGAAAGCAAGAATCATTCTAGAAAAATAATTCTAAAATACGAAATAAAAAAGAAATAAATACTATCGATACCTAAAATAATATCAAAGGTTAGAGATCCTTTAACTAGGGGTAAACTCACATATTAAATTTATCCATTTGTACGAGTGACACTTTGCCACGTTGACTATTAAATGGCTGAAACACTATTTACTTTATTTTATTTTTCCTTTTTCTATCTCTCTCTCTCTCCAAAAGCCCCAACGACAGCAGAGAGCCCATCATGACGCCGCCGTGCCTTTGCCCGCCCGTTGCAGCAACTACTAGTCCTTGTTGACGTGCCTCAAGCAGTTCCCAGATGCCGTTGCCACTTCCACAACATCAAAAGTCCTAAAACTTATCGAAATCAAATATTTTTGTTAACTTTATCCATTTTATCTATATAAAAAAAAAGATTTTTAAGTGTAAACAATTTAGGTTTATTTTTTATTTTTATATTTCCGTTACCTTGTCACTTTCGTAGTCCATATATTATCCTTATTACATGGTGTTTTAGCAAATAATAAAATCACCACTTCAATTTGTCTTTTGTAATATAAATCACACCAAAAATGTGAAGATAGGTTATTTTTCGCAATATTTCAATAAAATGCCTTCAATATATCTATATAACAATTTGGACTCTCATGGATCCAATTAGATCCGTCCGACTATCCTTGATCCAACCAACTTTTATTTCTTTTTGCCTTTTCAAATCAAGACGATCCCCATTAACAAACATTTTAAATTTTCTAATTAAATAGAATCGTAATAATTGTAAAGAAATCTTTGAAATCTCGAGGTGAGGACATCTGGAGTGCCATAACTTGGCACGGAGGACACTTAAGTCTTATAACTTTAAAATAGTACACTTAAGTGCCAATATCGGAGTAAAATGGGACACTTAAGTGCTTCTCGGCGAAAATCCGGCCAAATGGCTGACGTGGCAATTTTCCGGCGAGTTTAGTCCAAAACGGCGTCGTTTTGCATGCCGACGTGGCGGAGAAAATGCAAAACGACGCCGTTTCGTGCCTACGTGTAAATAATAATATATAAATTAATTAAATTAGATTTAAAATATTCAAAAATTTAAAAAAAAAACAAAAATTTTAAAAATTTTAAAAATTAAGAAAAATTAAAAAAATTAAGAAAAAATGTTAAATTTAAAAAATTTTAAAAAAAGAAAATTAAAAAAAATTTAAAAAATTAAGAAAAATTTAAAAATTTTAAAAATTTTAAAAATTAAGAAAAATTTTAAAAAAATTTTAAAAAAGAAAATTTTTTAAAAAATAAGAAAATTTAAGAAATTTTAAAAATTTTAAAAAATTAAGAAAAATTTTAAAAAAATTTTAAAAAAGAAAATTTAAAAATTTAAGAAAAATTTTTAAAAAATAAGAAAATTTAAGAAAATTTAAAAATTTAAGAAAAATTTTAAAATTTTAAAAAATTAAGAAAATTTAAAAAATTAAAACTAAGAAAAATTAAAAAATTTAAAAAAGGGGGAGGCGACCCCGGCCAACCCTCCCCTCCGTCGCCGGCCCTTCCCGGCGACGGTGGGGAGGCGGCGGTGGCGAGGGAGCCGCCCCGTTCGGCCTCCCCCCCGGTCCTTTTTTAAAATTTTTCTAAATTTTAAAAATTTTAAAAATTTCTTTATTTTTAAAAATTTTTAAAATTTTTCTTAACTATTTTAAAATTTTAAAATTTTTTAAAATTTTCTTAATTTTTTAAAATTTTTTAAAATTTTCTTAGTTTTAAAATTTTTTTTAAAATTTTCTTAATTTTTAAATTTTTTTAAAATTTTCTTAAATTTTCAATTTTTTAAAATTTTTTAATTTTTTAAATTTTTTAAATTTTTTAAATTTTTAAATTTTTCTTAATTTTTTAAAATATTTAAAATTTTCTTATTTTTTAAAATATTTTGAATATTTTAGATTTAATTTAATTAATTTTTATATTATTATTTACACATAAACACAAAACGACGTCGTTTTTGCATTTTCTCCGCCACGTTGCGTGCAAAACGACGCCGTTTTGGACCGAGCTCGTCAGAAAGTCGCCACATCAGCCATTTGCCCGGATCTTCGCCGGAGTGGCACTTAAGTGTCCCATTTAATTTCAAAACTGACATTCAAGTGTACCATTTTAAAGTTATGGCGACCGACGCTTTGGACTTCGCCCGAAATCTCTTATGCACTTTGTAAATCTACCCTATTAATTAAACAAATTCCACCATGACTTCAATCTCAACTTTTTACCAAGAAGTTTAAAATGTTCAATTCTAAATTTTGACTCAAAAAATTATAGAGTATTCCATGAACATCAGACTCTCTATTAATTTCACTTATATGACAATGGAAAGTATGCTTAAAAAACAGATTGGAATCTTTACATATTATTGTACTCTCTATTAATTTCACTTCACTAATTTTATCTTCACACACAAACGAAACGAGTTATATGTTACTAATTTATATGTACAATGAAAACTTCTTACCTTACAAGTTGGGTAAAGTTTTTCTAGATAGATAAAATCGTCAAATATTACTTCCCTTTTTACCTAATTTGAATTTCAAATTTGTTTACCATTTCTAATTGGCTTAGACGCCATAGCAAAGACGTTGGGAAAAATTATTTTAAAAAAAAAATGCTGTTTAAAAAATTGTAAGTTCTCTTTTTCAATTTTATGTATTGAGATGCGAAAGTATAGGATTTTAAGATATAATACTGTGCAAAGTGCGATTTCGAATAGGTGAAGGTAAGTGTTTTTTTTTTTTTTTTTTTTTTTGCAACCTTTAAATAAAATGCCTTTGAAATATCCATGTAACAATTTGGATGTTGGAAGAAGAAGAAGAAAGTTCATGATAAACCTTTGTACATATCTACCGTGTCCGCAATTACACTCAACTCTAGATAGCAATTGTAATTTACAATGTTCAAGATAATCGACAAGTAATCTTTGATTGTTTATTGTTCTAAATATAGACTACAAAATTATCAAGTATCCCATGAACATCAAGCTCTCAGGTGTCCAACGCGAATCACTTTTGTTGCCCACGACACAATCCTCCAATTGAAATTCACTCGATTCACACCATGCTTTTGCGGCAAGTTTGGGAATGGAAGGTGAATTTGACGCTAGCTCCCTTGCAGGTGCATATAGAAAGGTACTAATGTTAGCTGTTTGTTTGTAAAACAAGCAAAATACGTTTTTCTTTATCCTACATAGGAAAGTGGAAAGGAAATGAGCCACTTTACAAATACTTTTTTTCTTTTTTTGGTGAAAGGTAAATATTTACAAATAAAATTTTTATAGTGTGTTTAAATAAAAGGTTGGGGAGTGAGCTAGATCTTACAAAACCCGTGTGCAAGCACACGGTTTTTAGGCACACTATGCTAACTTATGTGCTCGGGGTTTAATTAGCGCTAACCCCTTTATTTTTTATTATTTTATTTCGTATGGTTATCTTATTAATATTGATTAGCTGAAAAGGTTGTTTTTGTTCATTAAGTATTTTGGGAAATTATCAAATTCGAAATTTTATTCTATAAAAAAATAATTTTTCATTTTATTATTATATTTTTTATTATTCCAAATTTTATATGCATTTTCAAGATAATTTTTGAAATTATACTTATTCAATTTGCAACATTTATTAAAGGGTTGCATTTGTTCATTTTGCAATCACTCCCGAATAATTGCACTATTTTGGCTAGATTATTAGGGACACTTAGCACTTCACACACTTGCAAGAACACAGTTTAATTAGCACCAACCCCTTTTTTTTTTTTTTTTAATTTCTCACGGATTGTTAATCTCTATTAGTTGAAAGGTTGTTTTTGTTCATTGAGTATTTTTGGAAATTATGAAATATGGAATTTTATTAAAAAAGAATTTTTTTTTATTTTGAATTTTGTAAGCCTTTTCAAGATATGCACGTTCAGTTTGCTACCCTTCTCAAAAGGTTGCAGTTCTTCACTTCGTAATCTTACCACTTTCTGTACTTGCGCACCCACAGTTTAATTAGCCCCAACTCCTTTATTTAAAAAAAAAATTATTTCATACAGTTAATTTATTAACTTTTATTAGTTGAGAGGTTGTTTTTGTTCATTAAGTATTTTTGGAGATTATGATATTCGAAATTTTATTTTATAAAATAAATTAGTTAATTATTTCATATCTTTTATTATTCCGAATTTTATATGCATTTTCAAGATAACATTTGAAATTATACATATTCAATTTGCAATCTTTTTCAAAGGGTTATATTTGTTCATTTTGTATTTGCCAAATAATGGCGCGATTATTAAATGCACTTAGCACTTTACACATTTGCGCACCTGCACTTTAATTAGCCCTTACCCCTTTATTTGTTATATTATTTCATATGGTTATCTTATTAACCTTAATTAGTTGAAATTTTTTTTGCTCATTAATTATTTTTGGAAATTATGAAATTCAGAATTTTATTTTATAAAAAAAATTATTTATTTATTTTATTATTTCGAATTTTATATGCCTTTACATAATAAATTTTGAAATTATACTTGTTCACTTTGCAAAATTTCTTGAAGGACTGCGTTTGTTCATTTTGCAATGTTTCCTAAATAATTGCATGATTTTGACGTGATTATTAAACGCATTTAGTACTTTACACACGCACACACATGCTGTGTAATTAGCACCAACCGTTTTATTTTTTATTTTATTTCCTATAGTTATCTTACTACTCTTTATTAGTTAAAAGTCTTTTTTTAATTAAATATTTTTGGAAATTATGAAATTCAGAATTTTATTTAATTAAAAATTAATTTTTTTTTATTTTTTATTATTTTTAATATTATATGCCCTATCAAGATAAGCTTTGAATTTATAGATGTTTAGTTTGCACCCGTTCCCAAAAGGTTGCATTTGTTCATTTTGCAGGATTCTTCTCATCAACATACCTCCGGCATTTCCATCGGTTCGGATCTTAAGCAAAGCTGTAGCCTTTCTATGTTCAGAGAATCTGGAGATGCTTTGTTGTTGCTAGTGTTAGTTCTCTTTGAGGAGCATTGGAGTCCCTGGAGGAATTTCCGATTGCAGCCAACTGGCTATATTCTGCCATTCTGGAGATCAAGGGGGAGCCGTAATTCCATGGGTCCTGAAAAAGTGGTCCACCCCAAGGGTCCTGGGAAGACGGCTATTATTGAGGAGGCTGCAGAGGTTGAGGCGGCCGTACAGGCTAAGGAGGGTTTACTTGCATAGAACTCTGATGAGGTTTGTTGCATCTATAGT
Source organism: Eucalyptus decipiens (assembly GCA_014182575.1). NCBI lineage: Eukaryota > Viridiplantae > Streptophyta > Magnoliopsida > Myrtales > Myrtaceae > Eucalyptus > Eucalyptus decipiens. The sequence continues at coordinate 5,254,669 of CM024615.1, read as the reverse complement.
TGGTTCATATGCTCGACTATAATAATCCCATGGTACTTTGTTTGGGAATGCATTATGCCAGGTTTCTTTAGGAACAGTTGGCTGTACTGGCTGAGGAGGGTTATTTGCATAGAACTCTGATAAGGCTTGTTGCATCTCGAGTTGGTTCATATGCCTGCCTATAATAATCCCATGGTACTTTGTTTGGGATTCCATTAGGCCAGATTTCTTTAGGAACAGCATGGTTCCTTTTGCATAATTTCCTCTGAATTACTCTGTATTCAGAGTCGATATCTGCAATGCTGCATTCATATGACCTATACACCATTGCAGAGGAGGATAAGTGTTGAAGCACTCAAGCTTCAGAGTGCGAGGAGCAATGAGTCTTCCAGATAGTGAAAAATATTTCCATGACCTGCTTAGCAGGGCATGTAGATTCAGGAGGACTTATGTAGCCTACCTACATGCATTGCTATATCATTCTTTTGAAGTAATAATTTTAAGTGTGGAGAAGACATGCTGTCAATTTTTTGTTCTTGGAAATTTGTACCAAATTTGGTAAGAAATTGCTGGATTGTGGTTTGGAATGCGGTTGGCTCAACCTGTTAACTATGAAATATGGAGGAAGAATAGGCTGTCTATAGCCATAAAGGAGGACATGAGCAAGTTGTTGTGAGTTGGCCACAGTTACCTGCTTTCTCAGCCTTATCCTCATTGCTCCCACTTTGGTCTCTCACCATTTTGGTTATGCTGGAGGAGCCTTGAAATCTGAAGTAATTTACAATTTTGCAGGATATTTATGAGAAACTTGAGCATGCCAACACAATTTGAGCACATTTACTAGTGACCCATGCACTTTCTAGAGGATGAAGCCTCACTTATATGGAGGCACACAAAACTATCAAAAAGTTGGATGATACGGAACTATAGTTTGTGTCTGTTAAATGCAATTTGCCTGTGGTTTAGAAAATAGGTTTATTTTTTCACGTTCGTCTTTTTTTTTTCTTTTCGCACTTGCAATTTGTTAGGGATTCTTCTTGATGCCTATAGGTTGAAATAGGGAGTCTCTGTTAGGGTCTTTCCAGGCTATGGCCAGTGGTAACCCATTTATATGCTTTAGCATTTGCTTTGAGCAATTGAGTTTTCAGTGAATGCCATGCAGAAGAATAATTGGTCCACCTGGCATTTGTTGGTAACATTGGTGTTTCTATGATCTCTGTGAAATGTAGTTGGTAATTGAACCTGGACTTGCCTTCGTGTAAGGGTGGTTTTAACTTTTATATAGTTGCTCCTCCTTTTAATTGCAGAATAACTTCAACTTCGAACAAAGGGACTGGATGAGTGTCCAACCAAAAGAGCTACCTTCTGGGTCTAAATTGGTAAGAGGCGGAGTTTTGCTTTACCTCTCTGCATTTTTGTTGGGGTATTGACCCTTTAGCTCTTCTCTGTCTCTCCCTCTCTCTCTCTGAACATATCCATACGTTGTCGAATGCTTTATCATTCTATTATGTTTCTTCCTAAGTAGATCATGGGGCTAAATCCTCCTTTCGAAGCTAAAGCAGCTTTGGCAACCAAGTTTATTGATAAAGCTCTTGAATTCAAACCAAAGCTCCTTATTCTGATTGTTCCATCAAAAACTGAAAGGTAACTACCTCACTTTGAGCCCTCTCTTTTGCCTTTGCAAATACTTAAATCTAGCGGTGCATTGCAGATTAGATGAGAAAAAGTTTCGTTATGATCTGGTGTGGGAAGGCGATTGGTTCTTGTCTGGAAAGGTGAAATGGGATGTTCTGTTCGTCCTTCTGATCATATGTTTGCGTCTAATGGGTTAATTATAACCTCTCCATTTTCAGTCATTTTATTTGCCAGGGTCTGTTGATGTGAAGGATAAACAAATTGAACAGCGGAACAATAAGCCACCATTGCTGTATCTATGGAGCTGTCAAGATTGGACTGCACAGCTCGAGGCCATAGCCCAAAAGCAGGGTCACTTGCTGATGAAGCATAAGAGGCCACGGTCAAATGATGACTGCAGTGGATCACTAGATTTTCGTTATCTGAAAGATCACCGGAGCCTTTACGTTGGTACTTCGTCACTGACAAGTGATACCTCCATGCCAATGCGTAGGCCTGAAGAAACCAAAGAGAGAGTCGATATGGCTGAAGGTCAAAAAGGGCGTTTTTTCCCGAAATGACAGCAGGAGAGAAGGCAGGGATAGCCAGTCTACTGGGACTTCTGCGGAGAAGACCAATGGTATAGGAACAAGCGGAAGAGATACATCCGTCAAGCAAAGCTCGCCAGATTGATGCCTCTGGTTTAAAAGGCATATTGTTGATGAGGGCATCATCTCCCTGCCGATGTATAATGAACACCACAATCAAGCCATTCCATGAAACTACATCATGCGCAGGCATTATGTTAAAGACCTTTTTAGCAGCATTTATATTCCGGCACTTTGAATACATGATGATCAATGCATTTGATACCTCTAAATCTGAAAATAATCCAGATTCAAGAGCATGACAGTGGATCTGCCCACCCATCTTATCAGACCTTAGAGTTCCACAAACACAGAGTATTGAAGTTTATGCGACTTCATCAAGAATTATGCTCCCTCGTACTTTACAACGGCAAAATAGCGATATTGCTTCATCCGGCAGCCCATTATGTCAATACCCACATATTACATCGTCTATGGTTCCACATTTTATGTAATATCCGATAAGTGCATTGTTCACACCGAAGTAAGTCTCCATACCAATTCTGATGGCATGGCCATGAATTTCTTTTCCTCTAATTAAACTATTAGTATCAGTACATCATTAATTTGGTCCATTTGACGAAACGATTCAATTGCTCTTTCGTGCGTTGTCACCAATTCCGAAACTACAGTATCCCACGAAGCAATGCGTCTGTTAGGCATTTCGTCAAACAATTAAAGAACAGAATCCATATACTCACAAACGAAGACGCTTTCTAAATAACCCGTTTTAGCTAACAAAGCATGGATTTGCAAAACCAGCTCCAATTCAGTCAGGCGTATTCAAGCTGTCAGCATTGCAACGAGGCTATACGCATTTGGCTGAATACCCGAACTCATCAATCTGAAGAAAGCCTCCACCGCTTCGAGTCCTCGGTCCGCCTTAGCGAGACCAGAGACGACGCTGGAAGCATCCGAAGTGCAACCAAGTTTGAGAGTATTGCCGGAACTGGGATTTTCCTCAAAAGCTTGAGGACGAGAGCGTGCACGGCTTCGGTGAGGTGGACATCGCCGTATCTTTACGGAAAAGCGAAGCAAGTCAAAGCAGTCGTCAGTAACAGAAATATTGACATGTAAATTCTTAATTTTTTTTTTGGTACAATAAATTCTTAAATTTTTTTCATCATTTTTTTAAATTCCAGCAAAATTTAGTGGAATAGAAAAATTAATGCTTTTGACATGATATTAACTTTAAATAAACAATCTCTTTTGCAAACTGCAAATTTTCCCATTTGAGACAATCCCGTTGTAACAATTATTCTAAGATTCATTAATAATATGCTTTTGCATCTACGTTATTCTATTTGGTCTTTTTTTTTCTTTTATTATACCATATATTCACGAGAGGTGATTGGATCCAGGGTGGGTAGGATCTAGATGTGGACCCTGTACCCGACTTTATTATAATCGATTCCTTTTTTCTGAACTCTATACTCGACCCTATTTGTATTGGATATGTACCCGACCCACTGCTTTTTCGATCCGGTTCCGGATTAACCTTGTTTCTACTAGAACTTGTTTTGTAATCCTTCGATATCCTATACAACTTCAAATTTTATATTAATACACAAGAAAATAACGTAATCCTCATAATTTGTATTGAAATATTAAACACTTGTAATAAATAAATACATGAACTTTCTGACTAAATAAAAAATTAAGGATCCACAAGGCTAATTATAATAAATAAAATCATAAGGCAAAGAATTAGCCATAATCATGGGTTTAATATTAGTGTAAATCCATGTGATACACAAGAATTTGGCGGCAACGAACACCGTCCGTCAATCGGACGGTGCAAGAGGGAACGGTGAGGAAGAGGAATGTCCTCCCGTGTGTGTTTGAGAGAGCCAAGAAGAAAAACGTCGTGTGATTGCGTGAGTAAGAATAGAAATTGGGGAAAAAAATGGTTTTGGACCTCTACTTACAAAATCGGTCCGGGAACTGATTTCAAAACCGGCCGAGGAACCAGTTTCTAGGTGGGTAATCACTCAGAACTTGTTCTCAGACCGGTTTAAACAAGTTTCGAATTTTGGGAACCCATTCTCGGACCGGTTTCAACGGGAACCGGTTCCCGACCCTATTTTCCAAGTGGGCCGGTCCGGGAACTGGGTATACCCGGTCCGGTTAAACACCCCTAATATTCACCGTACCTTTTGCTCAATTATTTGGCAATCCTAATTAGATATTGATATAATGATGCAAATTGTTCATCTTTTTTCTTTTCCTTTTCAGTAAATAGTATATGAGCGGCGCTAATTCCACGCCCAAAATCACTTGACACCTATATTTTCCCCTTTATTGCCTATATAAACCAGATTTAGAATTTTTTTTTGACTTTTAAGATTTCACACAATGCTTATGCTTATGTGAAATTGATTTAACCAATCAATTGAACATCCATCATCGACAAATTTATTAAACATGGAGCAAATGTGAACTATACATGTGCGCCTTTGTCTTGGGCAAGCTACCAAAAGCTTACGTCTTCTCAATTAACAATCAATCTACTCCAGCTCAAAGCTGACCAATGCAAGAGTGAACTTGCGTTGAAGCCTTGTTTCAAATTTGCCCGAAGCCTTGTTTCTAGTAATAAGTTAATATCCTTAACTACAAAGACAAATTCATAATGAACTCAGAGCATAAAAAACCAAACTGCAAAGTCACTGCCTAAGCCTCAACAAAGGCAAATCACTCAGAACAAGCTCACCTTAATCATCTTTAAAGATTAATCAGAAGATCTTGGGACAGGCTCCTGAAGAAAGATGAGTATCATGGTCCTATCAAAGTTGCTTCACGAAAATAGCATTTTCTATCGTCAAATTGATAAAGGATAACTAAAAGGTAGTTTCCATGGCAATATTCCTAGGAAGCAAAATATCAATGACATTCTACATTTAACGCAAGTAAACAAAACTCGTATCCATTTCTAGCCTGTAATTCTAAAATAGCTTGGCCAAGAAAATAAATAAAAATAATACAACTGCTACAAGCTAGCAAGTAAAATAGCTGTTTAATGAGTATTAATAGACAATTAAATGAATATGCCATGATACAAAATTCGGTCTCCTAGCTTCCGAAATGGTCATCGCACTTCTGGTTTAAGCTTAGAAGTTAGAATTCACATCCAATTCCATTGTCAAAGAAGATTCAAAACAAGTAATAACTGTTCACCTATGGTTTTCGTAGCAAAAGAAATAAACCGTTCATTGACAATAGCGGTAACATTTGAAGTTGAAATAAACATGCAAGATCTCTTTTTCAAAAGCGCATTTGAAGCCCTTCTTGTCTGAATATTCCCATTCTTTATTCACGATCCTAAAACCCTGCAGTACACCAGCACCATGACAGCCAAGAGGTTTACAAACGCGGAAAGGTAATTTGCCGATCAAGTAGATTCACAATGTTCTCATATAGGGCCTGGCGTGGAATCGGATGATACACATATATGCTATTTTCATCCTTTTCAATTGTTTATGTTGGGGCCGTAGTTTTGTCGACAAGGTCAAGGTACAAGATATTAAATTGATACCTTGCACGATATTGGGAGGTGGATTCTCATGATCTTAATGCATTTGATTGTACTTATTCCACTTATATCCACTATGGTCATGGTTGAAATATTATGGTCGATACTTATTGTGCCACCAATAACCCTTTATCCACATGGATAAATTCAAATATCAGATTATAAGAGAAAACAGTGACACGAATAAGTCAAAACAAGTCAAGTAAACTGGTGACATGAAGCACCTACCAATTCAGATTTACCTCTGCACCATTGCCAAAAGCTTACACTTGTCACTGAGGTTAGAATCACTGAAACGGCTTGTAGCGTCAGAATAACCAGTGATTATGACTGTCTGTGACTTCAGCTTCTTTCCAAGGCTCATCGCTTGGATATTCATAGCAAGAGAAGGCCGATAATCAATTTTACATAGCAAAACGACGAAAATCAAATCAACAAAAGACCAATACTGCACGCAACGCCTCAATTTCTTCCTTTGTAAAATAAGCCTAGAGCTGCGCAGCTTCCATACAAGTCGTCAGACTGGTGACAAGTCACGGCTTTCGGACTTTGATTATGAATCGTCCCGAGTTATTAAAAAAAAGAAGAACAAAATAATTAATAATAATAGGTGAGAAAGTAAAAAACCCGATACGCACCTACGCATGGCTGCGCTGGTTGAGGCCTGATCTCATGATCGCCAAGTAAGGGGTTCGATTCCCAGAGTCCGCCACAACTCTCAGAGCAGTTCCATGACTTAGGCGGGGGGCCCCGGCCGGTGGGTCTATAGTCGGTGATGTGCTCTTATAAGGTGAGTTAGGCCAGATTCTTGGTATAAAAAAAAAAAAAAAAAAAGCCCAATCGGAGTCCTCAACGATTGATGAGAAGGTCCCGTCATAATCAAGACGTAGGGAAAATTCCAAATAAGGACCCAAATTTATTTTTTCAAATAATGACTCAAAGTGAATTTTGTGTCATATAAGGACCCGAGAATTTGGGTCTTCGACTTTGCGGAGGATGGGTACAAGGAATGGGGAGAACTTTGGTCTTTGACTTTGCGGAGGATGGGCAAGAAACGAGGAGACTTGAGAAAACCTAGGGTTTTTTTTTTTTTTTTTTTTTTTTAGGATTTGTTAATTTTTCCTATATTTTTTTTGGACAACATTGCCCAAACTCCGGTCGTCGAAAATGTCACATGAATATTTGGCTGACGAGCAAGCTTAGGTTCTTATTTGGAATTGATTCGACCACTTCGGGTACTTATTTAAGACAATGGGTCCACTTTAGCTCTTTATTTGACACAAAATTCATTTTGAGTCATTATTTGAGAAAATTGATCAACTTCGGATCCTTATTTGGAATTTTCCCCAAGACGTATTATTATCTCCTTCCCTTGGCAGCACCCGTTATCAGTTTGAACATCTCCATTGCCAAAGAATGATGAATTTGTTGAGTTTTTAAATTTAAATGAAATTATATTAATTAAGATTTTCAGAATCCAAGGAAATATCAAAATTATCCCTTATTTTGCCTTGCGGTACTCTTCAGAGAGTCTCGACTTGAATTTTAAATTATTTTTTTCTAGTACATATTTATTTTTTTAATCCAAGGATTCGAAGGAATTGGCCGACTACCCCGGGGAACTAGTATGACAACTTACCTTAATAGACCCCATCCCTTGAACTTTAACCTTTTTGAAAATATTTTCTGGCAAATCTCCCCTTCCATAGGATTAATACCTATAAAAATCTCAAACCAGTACTTTTGACACAAATTTGCACTCCGTTGGCATTCCCTCCCATATCTCGCTAAAATCATATGTGTGACATGAAAAATGACAGATTCAATGTGAAGAATCCACGTGTGTTTACACGTATGCATTGTAACGAGATATTAAGCAAAATGTAAATAGATGGTAGATTTGAGTAAGGGATACTGATTAGAGATTGTTATGAAATTAAAATTAATTTGAGATAAATTCATCGTGTTATTTTAACTCGAGGCTTTAATGCAATAAACCCCTTTACATTAAATAAACATAATTCCAAAAAATTCGGGTAAAGATACAAATGAGTACGCAAGGTTTTTGTAAAATTTAGATATTGATTATCCATATTTTCTACTCGAGAAGTATTTATCGTTGAATCAAAAGGGGATGTGAATGATCATAATTAAATTATTTATCTTACTATAAAAGACAAGCGTGGGCTGCGGAGGGAAATTTGCATGGGACCTTACGGAGGGAAGCGACCACAAACCCAGAAAAGTAACAGAAAGATGGGAAAGGGCGGCGGCTAAGGTTAGCGGTAATGCATTAGAGGCCGAATCTGTCTCCATTTGACCATTCTTACCATCCAGATGTCAAAAATCTAAATGGGGAGAAAATTTACATTGAAGCGCACTGAATTACACTGACACCTCGACCTCCAACAGTTTTGAAGTTTGAGCCAACCTTCCTAACGAAGAAGCCTCAAATAACTCTCCCTTTTTTTTTTGGTCGGAAAAACTAATATATTATACGAAAATATTCATACAACCAGCTAGTAGTGCATCTGTAAGGATAATATTCTGGAAAGCTACAGGAGTGAATACAAGCCAGTTAGAAACAGATCCATTTGCCCGATGGGCTTTGGCGGCCCAGTCAGCCGCTAGGTTGGCGTTGCGAGAGATGTGATGAATCGAGACATTAGGGCACTGAGAGAGCAGGTCGTGGAGGACGGCCAGAAGATGTCGCTCCTGCCATGGCTGTGGCTGATGATTTCGAAGGATCTCCACCAGGGAAAGGCAGTCTGATTCAACCAGAACTCGATGGTGCTGATGCCGCCGCTTAATAAGATGCTGAACAGCTCGAATCATGGCGAGGATCTCTGCTTGAAACGCCGATCGAGCCGGGACAGTACTGGTAACCACATCGGTAAGCTGGCCTTTGAAATTTCTGAAAATACATGCGATAGCTCCTTGGGTACTACCTGGAATGAAAGCCCCATTTATGTTGCATTTTATTGAGTCTTGATCAGGGGGTTTCCAGCGATGATCAGTACTCACAGATGTCTGTGAAACCCTAGGTTTTGGGGGTTGAATACTCTTGAAGATCCTGTACTGGGCGAGAGCATTGTCCACTGCTTGGATCGGGTTTGGAGCTTGCTGTCGGAAAGTGGCATTGTTTCGTTGGCGCCAGATCTCCCATAAGAGATTAGCAATCACTTCAAAGCTTGGGGAAGAAAGACGATGAGTGGCACGGGTCGCCAACCAGGCATCCAATCGCCGGATTGAGGTAAGGGAAATGTGAATTCTAATTTTGTCATTCGCCCAAATCATACGTGTCCGAGTCACAAAGAAAAAATAGGTGTTCAATGGTCTCAGGGGTATGCTGATCACAGAGGGTGCAGTAGGGGTTTTGAATGATGTGTCTAGAATAGAGATTAGCTTTAGTAGCAAGGGCATTTTTCATGCTAACCATAAGAACACTCGAATTTTTGGATCTACTTCCAAATGCCAGATTTTGTTCCAGAGTTTATGGGGAGGCTGATAAGATGATGAAGCATGGGTGGGTGGGTGTTGTTGCTTGGATAGTAAGTAGTAATAGCAACTTTTAACAGTAAACGACCGTAATGATGTGGCTGTCCAAATCAATTGATCAGAACAAAGGGAGGGATTTATAGGGGTGTTTAAGATTGCTGTGTCTGACTGCTTCGGTTGAAGAAATGAGATATAAGATCCTGTTTCCACGTTGCCGTAGGTAGATCAATAAGTTCAGCAACTTTAATGGGTTCTCCAGCAGCAGCATGTCCTCCTATTTGCCCAATTGACAGCCAAAAGTCTTTTCTGATATCAATCTGCAAACCATCCTTCACCATCCACCTAGTATTCGGAAGAATAGCATCCCTCGCCCTTTAAAAGACTACGCCACCCCCATGATGGTCTATATCCTGCAGTGGCATACTGAAAAGAAGACCTTTTAAAATATAAACCCTGAAACAACTGACTCCATATTGCCTTGGGTTGCTGTAATAAACGCCACGCTTGTTTACCTAGCATCTCTAGATTAAAAGAAATAAGATCTCTCGAATCCCATACCCCTTCGTTTTTTCGATTGTTTTATCGTGACCATTTCATCCAATGTATGCCAGAATCACCGTGATTTTTACTCCACCGAGAATGCTGAAATCTTATTTTCCATTTGTTTGCGAGAGACGGGGGAAGCATGAATAGAGACATTGCATACCGAGTTAAGGCTTGAATAAGCGCTTTAATAAAACCTCCTTGCCCCCTTTAGATAAGAAATTTTCCTTCCAACCAGCTAATTTCGTGTTCAATTTCGCCAGGATCCAAGAGAACATCTCCCGTTTAGAGCGCCCCAATCGATGGAATGCTCAAGTACTTACCATATCTTCTCACCACGGTATTCTCGCTTCCCGTTGTAAGTTATTCTCGTAGCTGAATTGGGCAATTTGGACTGAAAAATATTGCTGATTTATTCTGTTGAGAAGCCGACCGGTTGCATGGCGCATCGGGTTTAAAAGATTTGAGAAATTTTGACATTCGGAGATGGAAGCTTTGAGGAAAAAGACAGCATCATCAGCAAAAAATAAATGGGAGAGCTGTGGACAGCACGATTAAATTGGATCCCCTGTAAGTGACCTAACCCGATAGCCTGGTGAATAACGTTGATAACGCATTGGCCATTAAGATGAATATATAAGGGGATAGGGGTCACCTTGACGAAGTCCTCTAGTAGGTTTAAAGGATGGGAGCAATTCTCCATTGAACCGAATAGTATAAGAAACAGTTGTGATGCATGCCATGACTAGTTTTACCCATTTATCCGTGAAACCCAACTGTTTTAAATAAACAGCAAGAAAGTCCCATTCAACACGATCATAAGCTTTCGCATGTCTCTGTCTTGAGAATGATATTGAATTTGGTTGTTGATTTGGATCGGATCTTGAATCGGTGTAAGACCTCCCGAACCACCATGATGTTATCTTGAATCATGCCCTAACAAAAAAGCCGCTTGTTCAGGAGTGATTAGTGTAGGGAGCCAACACTTCAATCTATTAGCCATGACTTTAGAGATAATCTTGTATGCGAAGTTACAGAGACTAATAGGTCTAAATTGGTCAATGCTTTCAGGATGATGAACTTTAGGAACCAGAGTTAAGATTGTTCTGTTTAAATTCGGAGGCATGTGACCAGTGTCAAAGAAGTCTTGCACTATTTTGATAATTGTTTCTTTGATGAGGTTCCAGTGGTGCCTGTAGAATAGACCAGGGAGGCCATCTGGACCAGGAGCTTTGGATGCTCCCAATTGAAAGGTAGCATCATATACCTCTTCTTCTGTAACTGGACTCATAAGAGAAGTATTAATCTAAGTAGTAACGATCTGTGGACATTGTAGGAGGAAGGGATGAAAGTCCCTGTGTCCAACTGATTGATAAAGTCCAGTAAAATAAGCCATAGTCATTTCTTGAAGCCTTTTTGGCTCTCGCTGCCAGTTCTGGTTGTCATCTCTTAACATAGAAATTCTGTTTCTTTGCCGCCTTTGAATAGTGCAAGCATGAAAAAATGTAGAGTTCTTGTCTCCCATGATAACTAGTTAAGCCTAGAACGCACGCCTGCACTGCTCTTCCCGATTCCACATTTGCTGAATTTCCATTCGAATTGAAGTTGCTAATTCTCTCGTCTCCCCGCTGATAGCTTTTGCGATTTGTAATGGTCTGGAGCTGTTGAAGACACCGAATTTGCTGCCTGGCATTAGTGAAACGAGCTCGACTCCGCTTGATAACTTATGAGATACTGCTTGCAGTTTAGATGGTAAGGAAGAGTGAGTCCTTTCCCATACTGATTGAACGACTGTTGTATATTCACTATGTTGACTCCAATAAGCTTCATAATGAAAGGTCTTTTTTGGCTTGACAGTTTGATAATGAGTATCCAACACCAATGGGCAGTGATCCGATCCAATTGATGGGAGAGCAAATACAATTGATGACGGGTAGGAAATGTGCCAATCCATTGAGCAAAAAACATGATCGAGTTTCTCTTTTACTAACTCATCTCCTTCTCGGTTGTTAGACTAGGTATACTCACAACCTTTACTATCCAATTGAATTAAAGCACAATCATCAAGAATCTTCCGAAATGCTTCCATCCCGGTATAGTTAGCTGGTCTTTTACCCATCTTCTCCCAGGGATAAAGGAAGTCATTGAAATCCCCGATACACATCCACGGTAGGTTAGTAGATGCGTGAATCATTCTAAGCATTTTCCAAAATTCCTGCCTTGCAGAGAAAGAAGCAGGAGCATGCAAACAGGTAACTTGCATAGAGGTAAAAAGCCTAGTATCCAAAACTGACATATTTACAAAATTCTGACCAGAAGACAGAATAGTAATGTCAAGGAGGTCATTCCAGAACAGAGCAAGGCCTCCAGAAAAACCGGTGGGAGTCCTCAAAAAGGAGTGGTCAAAACGGCAACGACGCTGTAAGTTCTTTAAAACTAAATCTGCATTCTTGGTTTCCATTAAAAACACTAGGTCGGGCCTTTCAGAGGCTATCATAGCCTTTAGAGATTGAATTGTCAAGGGAGTGCCCAACCCTTGACAATTCCAACTTAAGATTTTCATTTGGACCGTGGGGGCTGTTGAGGGCCAGCCGCCAAAGCCCAAGAAGCGGGATCTGTTGCTTCAAAGACAAGAGTGTCAAGTAAGTGAGTTTCATCTAAGTCAGAAGTCTGATTTGATCGAATCTCATAAGGTGAGTAGTGTTTAGGTTTCTTGCTGGAACCACCTCCTATTTGTGATCTTGGAGTCTTTTGTTTCTTTTGTGGAGTAGAAATGAGGGAAGAACATTGAATGCCTTTTAACTTGGCATCTGCAGGAACCAAATCGGTGGTGATGGGGCTGTATTAGCAGGGACAGGAGAGATAACCTTGGACGGGATGGAAGTGTCAGGAGCGGGTGTGATTGGAGATAATGCTGGCAGAAGGGGGTGTGTAGGAGGTGGAGTTTTAGGTATAGTCTCTTCCATAGGTTCTGAATTTAAGGAGGGATTATAAAAGGCATCCCAATAGGGACTATGTTGTTTAATCTCTGCCCGTAGCCACGGTCCATAGACCATTGTATCACGTCCCTCGAAGTGCGATTCATCATAAGGTTAATCCTTGCATGATGCTGCATAATGGCCTAATTTCCCACAAGAATAACACTAGTGGGATAGTCTTTCATATCGAAAATCCAGCCATAGAGGTTTGCCAGCAATGCTAATAAGTATTCCTGATTTTAATGGTTGTTGCAGATCAATTTCAAGGTGAATTCTCCCAGAAGTGTCCTGTTTTACTTCAATCACTCGACCCATCTGCTGAACGGCCCTACTAAGAAGTTGTGGAGTGTTCAATTCCAAAGGTAAACCTATAACATGCACCTAGAAAGGGCATTTGGAAAAATCGTAGCAATGTAGAGGGGTATTGGGTTTCCAAGGTTGTAAGTTAACTAAATGACCAGAGAATAACCAGGGGGTTCCATCTAATGCAAGTCTTTTTTCTGTCTCAGTTCGAAATTTAATAATGTAGATGCCATCATCGCTGGAAGATATGTCCAGATAATCAACACGCCAAGCTTTCTTCATTGCAATCTGGAAAGCAGGTAAATTGATAGTCGGGTTTGTATAGATATTACCCACCAAAATGAGGCGACACTCTCGATATTGTCGGTTCCTTGTAGATCTTCCCGGACTTCAAGTTCTTGGTCCGAACAGTCGTCCAAGTCGGTGGCATAGAGAAGCAATCCGAGATGAGTCGTCGGTATCTTCTGAAGCCATGAAGGTATAGATTGGCTAGAAATCAGTGGTCCAGAGTTATACCCAGATGATAACTCAGTATTTCAGAGGTTGCATGTCCATGATCGGCAACATGCAAATGTGGGGATCCTCGAATAGAAGCAAGAGTAGCACTGATTGACCCAGAGGCGAGTACAAGGTGAAGGATTGAAGAAGCGATGACAGTTTAAGAAGAAAGGAGATTGTCAACAGAGAGAACCGGAACCTAAGATCCAGACGAAAACTCGAGCAAGTCGCGAGAGAGAAACTCTAGCATAAGCGAGAGAGAAAAAGTCCGATGACACGTAGTTTGACACTAAGAAATCAAAAGAAAAAGATTGCAATAACTCTCCCTTTGAGTCTTGATGCTTTGTGGATTCTTAATCTCCAATATTATAAATTGTTTGTATGGACGCATATGTGCTACTACTTAGAGACTCAAAAAAGACCTTGCGATTTCAATAACTGGGTCAACTCAGGTGATTAGCGTACGTTGGTGGCCCAAATCAACATAATTTGTATGAATTTAATAAGATTTGAATAGATAACTTCTAATTCATGAACTCCAAGTTAAATCTCTCTTTTATCCGTGAACCTCAAATTCACCTAGGCTAGGGCTAGTCCCTGGCATCGGGCATGAGAACCTAGTGCTCCCTAGCGTTCAAGATAGGGATACGAAAGTTCGGGATGGTGTCCACTAAGGTTGGACTCATGATCTCGATGACCAAGCTCGCATCACTAATAGTCAGGCTTATTCTCGTGCACCTATGCGCCAATGCCCGACAATTGAATTATAGACATAAGAGTGTATTTGAGATGTTTTCTTCCAATGCGTTTTTGACAATTTTCCTAAAGCAGATATTGGAAAACCACTTTCATATCATTCACAAAATACAATACTATGTAAAGGAATTCTTTAAAAAATCGTTTCGGCTTGCGCCATTTCCACCTCCTAAAGGACTGTAACCACTCCATTTATACAAAGGACAAATCTATCCTTAATCTTTCAATTGCAATCACATGTAAAAGAATTCTTTAAAAAATCGCCATTTCCACCTCCTAAAGGACTATAACCACTACATTTACACAAAGGACAAATCTATCCTTAATCTTTCAATTGCAATTTAAAGTAATGAATCCACTCCTTTTTTTTTTCTTTTTTCTTTTCTTTTACGATTTAGAATCTAGTCACCATATCTCGCCTTCTCTATCTCTGTTATTCTTACTGTACGTAAGAGGTTCACTCTCACGCAGTCAAATCTTGGATAAAAGATCTGGACTTTCTTGACCAACAAACAGAGACTTTCTTGGCCCACATTTATCGCATTAATATTCCCTTCAAGATAAACTCTAATTCAAATAAGAAAGTAGATTTTAGAGATTCATCACACAGATTTAAACTCTAGATATAATTTAATAAGTAGTCAACAAAAGAAAAGAAATTAGGTGAAAAGAAACTCAAGCAAATCCCGTCTCTCTCAAGAAATTATTGGATCGGTAAATGATGAGGATAAATATATATGTATAGAATTGAATAGGGTTTTAAACCTTTTAACTAATTTGATCAAATTTTGAATTTTTATCAAAAGATAATGTTTTTTTGAATTTAAATAAATAGGAGGTATTCGATATTTAAGAATGTCTTATGTTACATTGATTACAAATGGATTAGATCAATATTCATACACTATAATCATTTGACAAAAGTTAATGTTCTATAAGTTGAGGAGGACTATAATTGAGTTTCGAAATATGCCATCCATTTAAATACTGTTCAACAAGTCAAATGCTCCTCCGACAGCCCTAACTTTCCTCTTAATCGTCCGCAAGCTACTTAGTCGTTCAAACTCATGCTCTATTGAATCCCGAAAATCAAGTGAGATGCGTGGTGCCCTTTCTCTCCGACACACTCTCCTTCTATCTCCCCTCCGCCTCAAAGCTCCACTCTCTGCACTTTAGCCAAAAAAATAACAAAACTCCACTCTCTGTAGATAAGCGCATTGCTATAAGGCTGAAGAACAAACGACGCATCTCGTTGGAGCACGATAGGAGAGAGCTTCAATGGCGTCATTCGGCACCGGCCTCACATTCAATCTCCATTTCCCTCAATATCTACAAATGTCGATACTTGTCAGCATAATCGATTTTCAAACGTAATTGGGTACTTATAAATAGAAGTCGCAAGCTTATTAATACAGGATGAGGTGGCGGGATATAATTCCTATAATGTGTCGCCGATACAAATAATCCCAGTGTAATTTCCCCTTACATAATTATATTAAGGAAAACTCTTTGAAGATGCTAGTAGCGATAGACAATTGTTGAAATTTCGATGAGACAAAGTTTTAGAAACCTAAACTAAAGGACGTATGTTGGAAGAGGCAAAGTAACATCAACAAAATATAGGGTGAATTTAAATCTTGACTTGCCATCACGTGTTTCGATTGAAGCTTCTTGGATACTCGAGGATCTAGTTGAGATCAATTGTCGCTTTGGAAGATGTCCTCGAATTTGTGATCCTGTGTTATGAAGATTCTAAAGATTCCTAGGATTGGCCAAGTAACGAAGAGTTTTTATAGTCTTTTTTTTTTTTTTTTAAACCAGTTGGTGATGTAGAGTTTACTTTTAAGTCGTTTGAGAGACTTTCCCGGTCACAATTCTGGAATCCCTCGATGCTCCTCAACCTTAGGGTTTAGCCATGGTTTGTTTGCAACATAGGTTTGACTGTGCCATGGCATGGGATAACTCTAAATCGACTCTTACGAGGGCATTTTCACAGATAATTTGGCCCCATTCGAGGCAATCCACGTTGGGAATGGATTCCTCCTGCCCCGTACCATCCTTAAGTTATGAAACATTCTATCGCTAGTGTGGAACTCTTATAATTACATAGGAGAGATCGTAGATGCCGGTCACCCATTCTCATTGTTTTACCAAGAAAAAAAATGTTAAGATGAGAGTTTGGTCCCATTACTCCAAAATCTTAAAATTCTAGTAGGAGTATTCACACGTAACAAATTAAGGCCAGAAATATATAGGTTGAAGTTAGGTGGAGCTTATAAGGCAATCTTTATTTACTTATAGAATTAAAAAAAAAAAAAAAAAAAGTGCTTGCGAGTATTATGATATTTAGTTATTATCATTCAATTTAATGCATTTCCCATTTCGTTGCATTCAATTTCCACATCCTCAACAAGTGCTTGTGGCTGGGATATAGCTAAATACCTCATCATAAGATTCCTCCTAATTCTAAACGTGATATATAAAAAAAATCACATTTAATTGTTGTTACATTAACTAATAATACTTACATATATCACAAATGAAACCACGTGCTTTCATTCTGATGGTATCATTGAAGTCCGATTCCCAAGCAAGACCCAATCATATGCCCAACGACCCATGGCCATGAGCCTATCCCAACCTAATCGGAGTCACAAGGGATTGAAGAGATTGTGAGGTGGGCTCGAGCAATGACGTTTGGTTCGAAAAGGCGAGACCTCATCCACAAATTTGTAGGTGTTAGGATGAAGGAGCTCTACTAAGGAATTAAGGGCGATCTTAATATCTGATCAAAGCTCACTCAATAATCACCTCTGCCGGGCAACGCAGTGACTTCCAAATATGCTTTCATTCGATCGTGACTGCTGCCCTATTAATAATTGATTTTTTTTTTTTATATGAGCAATTATTGCTTCTTCTTTTTCTTTTTTTCCCATTTGGTTGAAAATGAGCAGTCCTGGTGTCTGTTTAGCAGTGTCTATCTTATTGGTGCGTTCCCTTTTTCCACGAGGGGGTATGGAAAGATGGTACCTTCTCCTTCTCCCCACCTCTAACCTCTGCTTTTCTTCACATTGATTGAACGGATTGAGGCCACGTGGGGACCAGCTTGCATTGCTGCTACTTATCGAGAAAGAACACCTTGTGATAAGGAGACGGGAAGTCCTCCTTTGCCTTGTTTAGTGATGTGGCGACAAATCAAATCTCGAGCGAAGAGAGGAAAGGCCTGCAACCAGCATGCCATCGACCTGCGGATGGCATTCCTTTAGGAAAAGGCTACATTGGGTTTGCATGGAAAATCCATGCTGTAGCCTCATGTTCTGTCGCACGCAAAGAAATGAACCAAGATCTAAATCCAATAGATTAAAGAATCCAATGGAGATATTTATTGACTTGGGTCAAAATTTTGATTGGAAAATTCACATATATAAAAATTTACCATTAGTGTTTTGATGATGTCCAACATAACTAGGATTTGTCACTAGCCTACTAAGGTTAGCTAGGAGCCAAGTGAAGTATGAGAGGTATCTCACTTTTGTACGACCAAATTTTGAGAAATGGGGACTTGATTAGACTTATTCTCTAATTAGTACTCTTTCAGTATCCTAATTTGATTTAATTGTTGCCTTAGTGATTCATGCGGTCCTTACCCATTTTATGAACCAAAACCACTAAACGATGTTCGAGGAAAAGTAAACAACCACAATCAGTACAATAAAAATAAAGCACATGAAAGTAAATTCAACAAAGTACGAATGAAACTATACATGGTCATGTCATTAAGCCCTAAGACAACAACCCCATGAGCTATGTTCAATTTGAGCTCATTTCTTACCTAAAATATCAACCTACCAAAGGCAAAGCTATTCATGGGCATATGCTAAAATGCCTATACAATATATACCAACTAAATGAACCTAAATTAAAATTGTTGCTAATTGTTGGGAATAACGGATCCCCGAAAACCGGATTCGACACTAAATCGAACCCCTAAAACGAATGCGGAAGTCTAGCCCGGGAAAATCACGTATCACCGATCCTAAAGCACACCACGGATTCGAGCGTACCTTGTTAGTCACAGAGTAGACACCAACGCCGATAGGAGGAAGAGAATTTGGCCCTGTTCGATCCGATGACGCCTTGAAGGGAAGAAGAACGATGCCTTATGCTTACTATTTCTTCTTTTTGTTGGAGAGAGAGCGAGGGAGAGAACGTACGTACGTTGATTATCCAAGAGGTGCATTCTTCCTCTCTCTCCTCCCTTTTATACGTCCCTCCATCCACGGGCCTTATTCCTGTGGGCCGGGCTTTTAGGCCCAACATGGGCGGACGGGCCTTAAGCCCATCTCATATAAAACCATCATCTCCCACTCGTACATGGTGGGCTGAACAGGATTCTCTTTACCTCTCTTCAACATTCATACCGGTGAATAATCCGTGCGACCAGCATACTTTGAGAGCTCGTTGCCATACATCTGTTAGGAATATATAGCAGCTCATAATGGGCATCACATCCTGAGTAGATTTAGTATGCAGTACCCTAGATCAATCGATCACATTTATATCTCTCTTGATCTCTTTTAAATAATGATATATATATTGCATTCACAACTATGATTATCTCAAAGACAGTCATAATTGGTCGACCAGTGAATACAAAATTATAATGTGATTCTCCAAAATCGATCTTCCTCATTCCTTCAAACTCTCAATTTCAATTCAACTTGCTTTTCTAGAAATGTCCCATTAGATCGAATCAACTCATGACCATTGGCAACATCCTAAGATAGCAAACACTAAATAGAAATCTTGAGAATAAGTAAAAGTCATGAGGGCACTAAAAATTGAGGAACTCTTTTCCTCAAGAGTCTCACACGTCATAAAAGTTGAGATCAAACTTTTTGCCACTCTTATTGGTCGTCTCATGCATACGTAGTATGAAATGCATATTACGGTATTAACTCCTTTCCCATGGAGCGTATGTCTACACCTTTCAATACCGTACAGATGATAGTTCAGACATACCCAATGTCTAACTTGAGTTCATGCACCTACTCATTCACAAAATTCATCAGAATTCACATCTGGCATCTTAGACAAATAAAGTAAAATATGTGTGGTATTTTACTTTCGGACATCACAAGTATTATGTCATCATCTTAACACTTAGTTAAGGCGACATGCGTATTTTAAGCTTGAGCTCTCGATTATTACCTAGATAATAAGCTTAAATACAGTCTCATCTCTATTTATCACACAGTAAATAGAGGCGATTACCCGTGTGAGTGGACTAATCTTTTATATGTCCGACATACTTCCTCAACTTATAATAATACACTGAGTATTAATATGCATAAAGATCATACAAAGATTTATAGGCATTAATGATGAAAACATAAATTCATCAAATGTGAACACTCAGGGAAATAACAATATTCAGTACATCAGCCTCTACACAATCCTAGAGATTTCATATGGCCACAAAACACATCTTTAGGTATCGGTTTTGTCATAAGATCTGCTACCATTCTATGCGTAGTATGTACTCTATGTTCACTTCTTTTCGTGCAATCATATCCTTGACAAGATTATACTTGGTATCTATATGTTTGGTCTTGCCATGATATTTTGGATCTTTGGTGTACACTTTTGCTGCTTGGCTATCACAGTTAACCAACAATGAATCTGCAGCACTTCAAATAACACCTAAATGATCCAAAAAATCTCTTAAACCAAACACCTTCTTATACTGCTACTGATAATGCCACGAACTCAACTTACATCGTGGACAAGGCTATACACTTTTGTTTCTTACTGCTCCAATATATGGTGCCATTATTCGGTAAGAAAACAAACCCAGAGGTAGATTTCCTTTCATTTAAATCTCCTCCCCAATCAACATTAGAATAGCCTTAGAGTTGCAGATCCTTTCATTAATAACTCAACATCTAATCAACAGTTCCCTTTAGATACATCAATATTCTCTTAACGGCCTTCCAATGTGCTGGACCTAGGTTGGATTGGTATCTACTCACCATTCCAACTGCAAAACATATGTCAGGTCTTATACACATTATAGGGTAGAAGTCCAGCACAAGTGCCATAACTTGGCACGGGGGGACACTTAAGTGCCATAACTTCAAAACGGTACACTTAAGTGCCACTTTTTTTTTTTTTTTTAGTGAGACACTTAAGTGCCACCTCCGGCGACTCTTGCCGGAAATCCTACGTGGCAATATTTTATTATTATTTTTTGCTTACGTGGCTCGCCGGAGCTCCAAATCAACATAAAAATTAAAAAAAGTAAAAAAAATAAGAAAATTTTAATAAGAAAATTTAAAAAATTTTAAAAATTTTAAAAATTAAAAATTATTAAAAAAAAGGGGGAGGTCGAACGGGCGGCCGAGGGCCGAGCCCTCGCCACCGCCGCCTCCCTGTCGTCACCGAGAAGGGCCGGCGACGGAGGGGGAGGGTCGGTCGGGGTCGCCGGCCCCGGCCGGCCGGCCGGCGAGGGCCGCAAGCCCTCGCCGGATCGTGGCGAGGGTCGCGACCCTCGCCCCGGATCTCCGGGCGACGGCTCGCGGACCCTCGCCACCGGTCGGCCGGCCTCGCCGCCCCGGCCGCCGGGCCCGGCGACCCCGGCCGACCCTCCCACTCCGTCGCCGGCCCTTCCCGGCGGCGGGGAGGCGGCGAGGGCTGTGTGCCCTCGCCGGATCCGGGCGAGGGCCGCGACCCTCGCCTCGGCCCGCCCGTTCGACCTCCCCCTTTTTTTTTTTTTTTAATTTTCTTAATTTTTTAAAAATTTTAAAAATTTCTTAACTTTTAAATTTTTCTTAATTTTTTAAAATTTTTTTAAATTTTTCTTATTTTTTAATTTAATTAATTTTTATATTATTATTTACACGTAGACACGAAACGGCGTCGTTTTTGCGTTTTCGCCGCCACGTCAGTGTGCAAAACGACGCTGTTTTGGACTAAACTCGCCGGAAAATTGCCACGTCAACCATTTGGCCGGATTTTCGCCGGAGTGGCTCTTAAGTGTCCCATTTTACTCCGATGATGGCACTTAAGTGTACCATTTTAAAGTTATGGCACTTAAGTGTCCCTCCGCGCCAAGTTATGGCACTCTAGGTGTCCTCACCTCCACATCATAGCGTACATCAAGCTTCCAACAGCACTAGTATAAGGAACATGTTTCATTTGTTCCTTCTCTTATGGAGTCCTTGGACACAGTCTATGGCTCAATCCTTCACCCTTTGCAATAGGAGTGTCTATGGGTTTACAATCTTGAAATTTTAATTACAAGAATGTATGCAACATCACCCATGTCCTTCATCTCAAAGTTGGAAGACAATCAACTCTTGACAGTATTAACAAACTCCATATTGCTTCTGGCAATCAGTATATCATCAACATATAATGATATGATCACAAATTGATCCTTGGATCTATTGATATATACACAATGATCCTCATCAATCATTGTAAAGTCATATGCCATTATGGCATTATGAAAACGTATATACCATTGTCTCGAAGACTCCTTAAGGCTATATATCGACCTCAAAAGTCGACATACCTTTTCTTCTTGGCCTTTCACTATGAAACCAGCAGGTTGTTCCATATATATTTCTTCCTCTAATTCTCCATTAAGGAAAGTAGTCTTTACATCCATTTGATGTAACTCAAGATCCATACTAGCCATTATTGCCAGAATAATGCGAATCGAGGTAAATCTCACTACAGGAGAAAATGTTTCTTCATAATCAATTCCTTCCTGTTGATTTACCCCTTCGCCACAAGGCGAGCCTTATGCCTTTCTATTGAGCCATCAGCCTTTCGCTTTATTTTGAGAACCCACTTGTTCCCAATAGCTTTGCGTCCTTTTGGAAGATCAACCAGTTCCCAGACTTGGTTTGATTTCATTGACTCCATTTCCTCTTCTATTGCATGAATCGATTCTTTCTTACTAGGGCAATTCAGAGCCTCATTAATATTTTTTGGCTCATTCTCATCTTATGGAGCAACCATAAAAGTTTCCCCTTCAATGCCAAAACGTCGACGGGGAATACTTTGGCGACTTGTTCGCCGTATGGGAGATTGTACACTCTGCACATCATTTCCCATCATGCTCCCACTTGGATTAGGTAATGATGATGTCGTCTCATCATGTGGTTGTAATTGAGAATGAGTTGAATTCAATTCATCACTTCTCATATTACTCCCACTTGGATAAACTCCACTAAGATTATTATCTTGATCCAAGGTTTCAAATAGGGAGTAATCTTCCCCTATTTTGCATTTCTTAAGAAATTCATCCTCTAAGAATGTGATATCCCGTGATTCAAATTCAGTTATACTCCCACTTTCCTGCTCACTTATGAACACATACCCTTTTGAGTGTTGCGAGTATCTTATGAAAATACTCTTCTTTCCTTTGGGACCCAATTTCCCAAACTTGTGAGAGGACTCATGAGTATAGGTAGCACAATCCCATTGCTTAAGAAAACTTAAGTCCGGTTTTCTACCTGTCTATAACTTATATGGAGTGGAAACAACTGATTTGGAAGGCACCCAGTTAAGTATATAGGCAGCAGTTAATAACGCATCACTCCAAAAAGTAATAGGTAAGTTAGCATGCGCCATCATGGACCTAACCATTTCTAGTAAGGTTCTGTTTCTTCTCTCTGCAACATCACTTTGTTGAGGAGTATATGGAATAGACAACTGTCTTTCTATTCCTTTTTCATCACATAATTTTCTGAACTCATCAGTTAAATATTCTCGACCTCGATCGGATCTCAATACTTTTATTTTCTTGTCTAATTGATTTTCTACCAAGTTCATAAATCTTTTGAAATAACTTATTGCTTCAGATTTACGAGAAATCAAATAGACATATCCGAATCGAGTATAATCATCTATAAAAGTGATGAAATAAACAGCCCCATGCCTTCCTCTCACATTCATTGAACCACAGACGTCAGAATGGATTAAATGCAGAGGAAATTCAGCTCTTTTACCTTTTCCAAATGGTTTCCTTGTCGTTTTCCCTTCTAGGCAATGTTTACATATGAGCAAATTGACTTTTTCAATATTGCCCAACAAGCCCTCTTTGGCTAGTCCATTCATATGTTGTTGGTCAATATGACCAAGTCTAGCATGCCACATAATCACATCATTATCATATTAAGTAGAAGACGTGAAACAAGTGAATAACAAATATTGACATCACCACAGTCAACATATAATACAATGAAACCATCCAGAAAGTGACCACAACAATAGTAGTTTGTATCCAAATACAAATCTACACCTCTATTATGGAAGTTCACACTAAAACCAAGCTTAACCAACATCAAAATAGACACTTAAATCTCGATGAATCTTCGGAGCATATAGAACATCATGGGTGCGTCTACCACGCACATTCAATTGGCAGGTGCCAATCCCTTTAACTTCATCTCTGGAGTTATTTCCTACATAGATCCACTTAGTTCCAGTAGGTATTCGTCGAAATTCCACGAAGGATCCTCTATCCTTCCTTACATAGTCTGTCTCTCCTGAATCTACAATCCACAAAGAATTGGATTCAACCAATAATGCAGAACTTGACACATAAGCAAAGTTCTCAAATGTACAAGAGGTGTTTACTTTCTTTGGCTCACGACAGTCGCGAGCATAGTGACCCTTTTTGTCACAATTGTAATACCTCACCCTTGACATTTTCTTCACTTGAGGACGTTTTCCTCTCTTGTTTTGGTTAACTCTTGATTTCTTGCAATAAGCACTTGATCCTTTGCATTCCCACATATTGAATGAATCAATACACTTGCGCTTAGAACTCAAAGCCCTTTCTGAGCTAGAACCAGCATTGCAAATGTCCATTTTTGGCTCAAATGCCGTTAGGCGGTCCTCTACTAGCTCAAGGTGGCGCACGGCATCCACAAGATCTTCCATAATATGGTCAAGAGCTTCTAGTGCTTCTTGCTTTTCCAGCACATATTGAATCTTCATATTCAATATTTCATAATTGTTGCCATTCATATCAGCAATTACATTCTTAGTTGCTGAAAGCATCGATCTGAACACATCAGACATATATACACGAATAATTAATGCCTATCATTTATGCATCCACTTTGCACAGACCCATTATATCAATGAATAATTTCAAGTAAGGTTTCAGAATCAAAATGTCACTATGTTTCCAATCATCCTCCAAAAATCCTAACTCAAAATTATTATTAATATAATTATCTTATGCAAATAAATTCTATGAAGTTACAAAAACTTCTATTACTACCCACAGCAACCAGCAATAACAGAAAGCAAATAATAATTGACATCCAATAAAACAATAATGCTTTCACATAATACAACTAACATATCGGTTTCTACATCAACAACAATCAAGTAGTAAACATTACATAATTAATCTAAGAAATAAATGGGGAATGTCCTTCTAATCTATCACCAAAACATCTGAGAAAACTAAAGGCACATTTGCCAACCATGGAAAAACTTTTAGAGAGCTTTCATGTCGCCACCAAGGCGCATTTACTCTACGCCATGTGGCGCTCAATCTAGAGATTGAAGTTTTGGTTAACTCAATCCTATAGTACTTTCTTACAAAAGCTTCCACTAGCCTCCTATAACCCGGGACCACGTTGACCTCCCATAGCCGATCTAACACTGCTTGCCATTCAGGTGGAAGAGTGTTCATCAAAGCCGGCACCTTCTCAAAATCCGGCATAAGATAACCATTCCAAATGATTTCTTGTATCATCTGATTGACCCTGACCACATGTGATACTAAATCACCGTCATGCCACTGATAATTAGCTAAATCTGATATCAGCCTTTTAAGTCTTGCATTTCTCTCGTCCGTTCTCGGGATTGCAGGTATCCGTGCATAACGCATCATAGTTTCTGCAACAAATGCAGAACTATAATTGGATCACTTATAATCCATAATGTATATAGGGGAAAATACATAATTTTCCATGATTCATGCAACAAATGCAGAATAAAAAATGGATTACCTATAACCCACACAAATATAATTGAAAAAGAAACAAATTCTTTTTTTTTTTAGGTCAATGGTCGACGGTCAAAGTCAACGGTCATCGATCAACGGGTCGACGGGCGCGCAGGCTGGACCGGTTGGACCAGTCGGGCCGATCGGACCGGCCGGCCGGTGGGACGAACCGACCGGCACGTGCCGCTCTCGTGCGCTGGCTGACGTCACGCAGACGTTAGCCGGCATGTGCCGCGCGCGTGCCAGGCCTCCGCGCGGGTCGGGTCGGGTCGTCGTCGGGTCGAGTCGCCGGCCGGCCAACGGTCATCGGTGATGACGTCACCGATGACGTCATCCTGGCGGTTATCGTGACGTCACAGTGACGTCAGCACGCGTCGGTTCGCCGGTTGCCGGCGTGCACGTGCCGGTTCGTCACCGGCGCGTGTGGCGCACGCGCTGGGCGAGCCATCGCTTCCGAGCGCGTCGCGCCCACGCGCAGCGCCTTCTGGCCACGCGTGTGGGTGCGTGCGGCGTCTCCCGGCGGTGCGCGGCATGTCGCCGGACTCGCCTCGACGACCTCTTTCACCTAGTGCTTTCAAAATTTGATTTCAAGTTACGAAAACTCGGAAAAAAGGGCGAACAGCGCTCGGGTGTCGGGATTTCTCGCCCCGATCCGTACGGCCTAATTACTTTCGCGAAAAATCAATCAAAAACATCAAACAGGTCGGGAAAAACATGAACTAGTGCTCTGATACCAATATTGGGAATAACGGATCCCCGAAAACCGGATTCGACACTAAATCGAACCCCTAAAACGAATGCGGAAGTCTAGCCCGGGAAAATCATGTATCACCAATCCTAAAGCACACCATGGATTCGAGCGTACCTTGTTAGCTACAGATTAGACACCAACGCCGATATGAGGAAGAGAATTTGGCCCTGTTCGATCCGATGACGCCTTGAAGGGAAGAAGAACGATGCCTTATGCTTACTGTTTCTTCTTTTTGTTGGAGAGAGAGCGAGGGAGAGAACGTACGTACGTTGATTATCCAAGAGGTGCGTTCTCCCTCTCTCTCCTCCCTTTTATACGTCCCTCCATCCACGGGCCTTATTCCTGTGGGCCGGGCTTTTAGGCCTAACATGGGCGGATGGGCCTTAAGCCCATCTCATATAAAACCATCACTAATAAATAAAACACCTAATCAAGGCCTATTTCTTATTTCTTAATTACTTTTACTTATATATAAATGTATTTTTGGAATATTTTTATTTTCGTATATGTACCTCGGCTCTACGAGCCCAAATCGTGAATACCAAAAGTCTAACGTAAGCAAATTGGTGAGCAACGGGCATGCGACTGGCATTGCTTTTTCCTACTAGTGGAAGGAGAAATTAAAATGAATGAGTTTTGCACTATACTGGTGGCAGCAAACAATGAATTGGAAATTACCAACTCAGATAGGAAAACTTGGACACTGCTGAGAAAAAAACTACTTGTCACTATGATTGAAGAAGCAAATACAAATAGCAACGCTATAATTTAGGGTACTAGAACGAAATAATTTGCAAGAGAGGCAAAGAAATATAATAAAATTTCAAGAACAATTGATGACACATGATGATTGAAACAATGACTTGGCATATTATCTCTCCATTCATGAATCTCTTTGATATTGTCTCACTCAGAACCCAAATCCTATTTATCATTAAAAACAGTGGAAAGGGGTAACCAGAATTGACAACTACTTGGGCATTACTACAGGAGGTCCATACCCATTATAGAATGAGCCTACTACTCTTTTTGAGCAAGCTTGTCACCATTGTCTTAGCACGGTCCTAGTTTGGTAGACCTAAGATTATCCTACACCATGGCACTACCCAACCTATCGCAAACAAACCAAGGCTTCTTTGAAGCGAAGGAGCGACCAGGGGATTCAAACAAATGACCGAGGGCCCAAACAAGGAAAATATAATCAGTTTGCTAATTTCTAGTGCGAAATCATCATATAATTCCTATAAATGTCCTCAAGCCGCCTTATTCCCGGGATTATTGATCGATACCACTCGAACCAGTGAAAAAGATTACAAAAAAAAAAAAAAAAAAACGTCTACACAATTGCAATGGGATGCATCAATGTGAAAAGGCCAAGAATTTTTGCTGACACGTAACTGAAAAACCTCTAAAGCATTGAGCACCTCCTCCGTGACTAATCACAATTACATATCCAAACCCCCTCCCCCACCCTAATTAGCCTTCAATAAGCTATAGTGAAAGAAGCCAATTTAGATACTAACATATTCTGACTAATATTATGCAAAAGAAGTTAAAAGAATTACTTTTCCAACTGCAAAAGAGCAAACCCAACAAATAAATTTAACTCATAACATAGATGCTTCGACTGTGAATCGTGTGTTCAAGCATGAAGTGACCCAGTTCCCGAGTTCACCACAGCTCTCAAATTGCATGGTCAATAAACAATGGGATTTAATATTTCGTCACCAGCAAATGCAACTGAGAAACGGAAGATGCAGAAAGATAAAGAGAGTATCTAAATAATCGAGTTTGGTCTAGATTCAATTTAGCATCTGATCGTGATCCAAACGCTTTGAAAAACTTCAAAGTGCACTTTGTTAACTCTATGATAATTTTTTTTAACAAAACTAACAAGTTTATTATAACAAATATGGCAAAAGAAAAAAATTGTATATTCAATTCCTTAATAAATTAGACCCAGAAAAAACAATATCCTTAATAATAACTTCTACTCTCTTTTTTTTTTTTTTTTTTTCTTTTTGGAATATTTTAATACTACTATCCGTGAAACCATTATTATTTAACGTGAGCTTCCTAATATCTTTTAAAAATATAGCCACATAGATGCACTCTTATTCTGTTTATCCAAGAAAGAAACATTCCAAAATTACGTAAAATCACCTTTATTGAGAAATCTTTAAATAAATAAATAAAAACTGACGAAAGCACATAATAAAAAATTTAAATTGTACACTCAAATAGAAATAGAAGATCATTTTTTTCAGAAGGTTTTTATAATAAAGAATTTATAAAAAAAAAAAAAAGAAAATTATACATGGGAGTGATAACATAATACAATAAATTCACGCATTTGTCCATAGATGGGACGACATGTGACAAGGAGACGGGAAGTCCTCCTTTGTCTTCTTTAGTGAGACCTTGGAGCACATCTTTCGATGTGTCCTTCCATTGTTTAGGGGAAAAAAGGGAGAGAAAGGCTACTAGCCTGCAATTGGCGTGCCAACAGCGTGCGGTTAGTGTTCCTCTAGAGAAAACTACAATCTTTACAGATTTATAATTGTCCAAGTTGCAACACGACGGCTCCAATTAGCATTTAACCATTTTTCAAAGAGCTCAGCATACTGAAGCAAACATGACGCACACCCAGCGACTTCGTATTACAACTCAACTTGTAGTAATAAATTCATTTGACCAATAGTTTTCTTCATCTTCCTATGTACGTAGAAATAGCATTTTGAAGCATTGCCATGCCGCATTGTTGTAATCCTCATTAGAGACTTGATAGCAAATCCTCTTATACACTGCCATACTTTATATGCGATTAAATGGAGATATATTTAACTTGTAAATAGAGGTGGGGTGGCAATTGTTTTTTCATTGACTAGGGCATTCGCAATCAGTGATCGCATGGACTGGGGGATTCGGATTTAAACAGGTATTTCTACGTAAGATGACACTTAATTTGTAGGTTAACTGCACCTCGAGGTGCTCTCCATTTGTGAAAACAACTATGAGAGCGTAGACCAACAACACACAGTATGATAAATCCACTTTCTCAAGGTACATTGGGTTCAACATTTTGAAAATTCATTGACAAAATATAAAGTAATTTAGCTTAAAGGATTTTGGATGTATACAAAGGCCATTTGATAAATTATGTTTTGAGAAACAACTTTAAAATAAATGTCGTTTGGTAGAAAACACATTTAAAAAGTCCTTTGGGCGAGTAATATTAGTTTTTTAATTTTTATTTGCTTAAAATTGAAAAAATAATAATATATGCAACTTTTTAAATATAAATTTTGACAATAATGCTACAAAAAATCAAATATATATAATTTCTTTTTTTTTTTTTAAAAAGGACCAAATCTTTCACCGATCCAACAAAGGGCTACAGTTGCTAGCGAACTAGATTTGGTGTTGGCGGCCATCGATTGAGGTCGCCCAAGGGCAAAATCGGAAGTTTGATTTTATGTTTTTAGCATTTATATTATTTGATTTTTTTAGCATTTAAAAAATAATAACTAATGGGTGATGGTAGTTTTGGCAAAAAAAAAAAAAAAATGAATATTAGCATTTGGCTATATGCTAAAAGCTCAACGCTAATCCCTACTAGCATTGAATTTTCAACTTTCCCAATGTTGACTTTTTCTTGAAAATTACTTTAAAATTGTTACCAGATGATCAAACATTTCTCCATGGGGCTTTGGAGGTCAAAAGCCCATCGAAATGCCGAACTAAAGACACCCTCGTATGATGAATCACTTCATATTACGGGGTGCAAACATTTTAGTTTCCTTTAATTGTCTATTTTTTACCCGCTTGTGTCTATTAAAAAAAAACAAATCTTTGGAAAATGAGAATTAAGTAGAATAATTACTTGAAAAATATTAATGCTATTCTATGGATATTAATTAAGTCTTGAATTTTTTTAATTTGACAAATTTAATCATAATTTTTTTATGATTTATCGAGGCAGGCATTCATAAAATAATTTTTTTTACAATTATCCCAAGAATAAATTGTTTAGCTTTCTTATTCATATTTTTAAATATTTAGATTCCCTAATCATATGCTAACTCAAGGACGACCACTTTTTTAGTGAACCATGAAATGCTCTTGTGGGCTTCATCTGACGAAAATTGGGCTAGTATTACTTTGGCACGTGAAAAAGAGGCAAAATGAGAATTCAAGAAGCAGATAAACAAAAATAATTTAAAAGAAAGAAAAAGTTTCCTTTTCTTCTAAATTTAGATGACAATCCCATCCAATGGGTCCTTTGATGTACCTGGACGGTGCAAACGTAATCTCAAATGCATGCTGCGATAATCGAATCCTTCATAAACTTTTTTGTTTAAAAAAACACTTTTTATTGTAACATGTGCAAACATGGATATTTGCTTTTATAGATTCACCTTTTCGCCCATTGAAAAATAATAATGGCTTAAATTCAAAATTTCAAAATCCAGTACCAACAAGGAAAATCCATGAATTACCTAGGTATCGCATGCCAATGCCCGTATCCATATCCCTTCTTTTATCATTAAATCAATCTTATCCTAGCAGTTCAATTTATCATCTATGCATACTATAAAGAGACGTAGGACAAATAATTGACAATGCATTAGACTCTACTAGTTATCTCTACAGAAGCCAACCAACCGCAAAAGTTGCCGGAGTTCTTGTACCACGATCATGTGATGTTGATCTAAAAAATAATGCAATTACAAACAACCTATAAAACTTGGAATCTTTCCTATTATAATTGCAGAGGCATTTATGTTAGCGAAGTTAGTCGGCCCATGATATTATGGGCCCAGTAAGCATGTCCCGGCCCCATGACAATACGAGTTTTCCGGAGACAGTGCAAGAACAAGCTGGTTTCCTTTTTCTCTTTTTTTCAACTCGTGCCAAACCCGACCGTGCGGCTGTTGCTTGTCGTCATCTGCTTTTCGAAGATTCGAAAAGCAGATGATGCGGCGACCTGATGATGAAATTCTGAAATATTCGAAAAGCATAGTCCGGCCGACATCTTCGAAATATTTGAAAAGCAGATGAAGTCAGCAGCACTTTCAGCCTATTTATCCGAAACAGCAGTGCTCCGCTCTTGGAATTGCCTCCCTCCCTTTCAGCCGATATCTCCCGCGGAGCATGTTGAGTTCGGGTTCGCGCAACATGGCGTCGTCCGGCGACAAGGCCGACACCTTGCCAGAGATGGTGTCGACCAACTTCTTCAAGGAGGCCGATGATGAGCCGGTCTTGTTCGACGTGGCGTTATTTAAAGAGGCTATGCGGATGGATGATGCATTGGCGAAATCTAAGGTCGTTCCTATTCCTGTCGTTTTTTTAGATTCATCACCTTGTTCCTGTGATGATATTCTCCTGTGATGATATTCTGGCCGTTGACATGTAGTTGCTGTAGAAATTATTTGCGCATTTCAAATTGCGGGTGTCATAGTTCGAGTGATTAAAAGTTTGACTGAGACCAGAATTGTAGGCACCATCTTTGTTAATGATTTTTATGCATAAGTGGTGTGGTAAATGAAATTAACAGACCAGAAAAATACTTATATCGGAGAAAAGTACCTCGTTGTGAATGTTTTTGGGGTCAAATTGGTGTTCATATATAGAAATTAACAGACTGACAAAATATATATCAGGAAAAGTCTATCTTATTGTTGATGTTTTTGAGGTCAAATTGCCATTGTTCATTTGGACGTTCGTTAATTTGCCGTAAACAAAACTCATGCAGGTTCTGAGCAAATTCATGGAAGAAAAGACTAGGGAGAGGAGCAAATCTGGCGAGGTTTGGACCTATGCTTTTTCTATATCTCACTTATTTTCTTTGAAAGTTTCTGCCACTTCCCTTTTATTTGTTTCTCTAAGGAAGGTTTTCTTCGGATCTTTTAGCATGTTGCAAAGCCAATTTTTATTGCGAATGATCCCAAAGATGTCGGGATGGAAGATGTTGAAGATAAGACCGCTGAGGTGGATGATTGTTTTGACTCTGTTTGTGCGCTATGTGATGACGGTGGCAGCATGTTATGGTACGTGTTGTCCTCCTTCAGTTTTCTTTTCACGATAGATAATTTCTAGGTCTGTTAGTTTCTAGAAATTTAGCGATTAGAATATTTTTCATTCCAATTTAGAGATTTGGTCTTATTCCTGTCTAGTTATAAAAACTTTAGTGCAGACAACAAATCAAATTTGGTCTATCATCTATCAACTTTTATGAACATTTTCTTCTCTGACTTTGATCTTCCCAATAGATTATATGTCCCTATGGGCTTTTGACAAAAAGTGCGAGTACGTGAATTTTTCATATTGTATGTGGGATAAATTGTTCTTACTTCTTTTAGGGTAGTTTCTGCTCTTTTAGTGAAGTTTTATGGATGTTCTTACTGCACCTTTTACTTCAGTTTGGTATGCCTTTTTTTAGTTAAATTCATATCTGACAGATTGTTATCAATACAGCTGTGATGGAAAATGCATGAGGTCATTTCACGCTACTGAAGAAGATGGTGAAGACTCTCTTTGCGATTCTCTTGGATTTTCACAGCATGAAGTTGAAGTAGGATGATACTTCATTTTTTTTATTTCTTTTTTGTGTTTAGAAGTTAGTCCTCTTTTTGCTTCGGTTTCTTGTTTTCTGCTAGGTCTTTTTTTTATTTTTTTATTTTGCTGCTTTGGTTTCTAATTATATTATTATCGTGACGTTGACAGGCAATGCAGACTTTTAAGTGCGAAAATTGTAGAGACAACCTGCACCAGTGCTTTGCATGTGGGAAGTTGGGCTCATCTGACAAGTCTTCTAGTGCTGATGTATGAGACAGTAGGAAAAGATCAATTGTCTGGCTTCATATATTACCACTGAATCTGATTTTCATGATGAAGGCGTTCGATTCTCCTCGATTGTTTTGTTGCTATGAAAACTTATATAAAATCTTTTGGAGCTTGCGCAGGATACTGAACTCTATATGTTTTTTTTTATGAGTGTGGTTCGGGTGGAAACATCTACTGTTCATGCTTGTCCACAGTGTCTAGTTACTTAGTAAAAGTCAGCCGTGCCTGTGTCCCGACCATTCGTTCTGGCATGGTCTGAGCTAGCCCCATGAAGCATGTCCAGCAATTGTTTTTTGGAACCGGAGAAGTCTTTCTTAACATGTTCTAATCGAGCCCCTCTTTTTTATGGGAGAAAAAGAATTTTCAATATTTATGAAGAGGGGATGTGAGGTTGGCTTGTTTAGCTAAGGACTTGCTTGGTCTACCCTCAAACATACTCTTGACCTGTGACTGAGATTAGCTCCCTCATTCCTCCTCCTCCCCGCTTGCAAAATTAACACCAAAAATATAATAATCATCAAGTTTTCTGGGTTTGATGTGGTTCATTGGGCCCGTTACTTGACTCAAGGCTTCTAGGATTCTATTCAAGTGCTGTTATGTGTCAATTGTGGTTGTTCTATAGCTGAGTTGTATGGATATTTTTCCTGACATAGATTCGGTGATAGGTCTTCCAATGCGTTTCTGCTACTTGCGGCTACTTCTACCATCCCCACTGTGTAGCAAAATTGCTCCAACGCAGAGATGAGGCTGCTACAGAAAAACTTAAGCTGAGGATTGCTTCAGGAGAAAGTTTCACATGCCCTGTACATAAATGCTGTACTTGCAATCAAATAGAAAATGAGAAGGAATATGATTTGCAATTTGCTGTATGCAGACGATGCCCCAAGTCTTACCATAGAAAATGCTTGCCAAAGTATGTTTAACTGTACTTTTAGATTATTATTGCTTTTGTCTCATAGTAATTGATCTATGATGCTTCATATGCTTGTGTCAAGGGAAATTGTTTTTGAAGACTCAGATGAAGATGCAATTATAAGGGCATGGGAGGGATTACTCCCTAATCGCATACTAATTTATTGTTTGTAAGTACTACTTCAGTAATTAAGCTTCTTCAGCCTTTAATTTTTACGCATTTTGCCATCATTTGCTAAAGAGCTGTCTTTAATTTTGCCAGAAAGCATAAGATTGATGAAGAGATTGGGAGACCACTTCAAAATCACATAAAGTTTCCTACTATTCGAGCAAATAGGACTGCCATTGGAGAGAAAAGGAAAAGATCAATATTGGAATCACTCTCCACTAGAGGGAAAGGTCTAAAGAAGAACCTTGTTGCTTCAGAGGACTCCTCAAAAAGAGCTTCAGAAAAACAGTCGCTTGGAAAGGAGAAATCCCCTTTCACAAAGAAAGAAGGTGAAAAAGACAAAAAAGTAAAAGTATCACCTGGACAAGCTATAGCCAAGAAAATCAAAGCGAGATATGCATCCAAGAAATTTCACAAGGATAATGCCAAATCCAGGTCTTTGGAGCCCCGCACATCTTTTACCATGAGGGAGCACACTTCTCTGAATGGTGAAAGGTTACTTTCCTTCATGAGAAAGGCATCTGACCAAATAAAACTAGGAAAACAAGTTGTACCAGATAGTGAAGAGAGAAGAGCAGTACAACCTGCTTCTGGGAGGCCAGATGACTCACTTCCTGCACTAGATGCTGACACAGAGAAGAGGTGATGTGTTCTTGCCTGTTATTTTAGTTGGCATTTAATGATCAGCAAATGTGCATCCGTCGGATGTATTTCATTCTATTTAATTCTTCAACTATGTGTTTCCCTGCGATAAGCAGGCTTTTGGATCTAAAGAAAGAGGCTGCATCTTCAGTAAGTATGGGAGATGTTTTGAGAAAGCAGAAAGTGCCATCTACTCATGCACAATATCTAAATTCAACTGTTGATGGGGCAATTACTATTGGGAAAGTGGAGGGTGCAGTTCAGGTACATACTTATGCACTAATTCAAATTGTCAATAAGTATATGTGAGATAGCTAGTATAAGCACCTAGAGGGGGGTGAATAGGTGCATAAATAATTTATCGAGATACGGAAGCAATACTTGGCAAACGATAAAAGGGAAATTCTTTCTGGATTAACAAAATGAAATACGATCAAAGTAAAGAGAGTAAGGAAGAGAAAATTGAACACAAGGTTTATAGTGGTTCGGCTTATTTCAAGCCTACGTCCACTCTTCCGCACTGACAGCCCACTGGCTGGATTTCACTATGAACAAAAGAGAAGTTACACCACAGCTCTTCCTTGATTCCATAGCGTAGATGATCTACTACACCTCCTCAATGTCTCTTATAAATATTGACTCTCTTTTGAATACAATGGTTCGCTCAAAGAGATTGTCTAAACAACAGGAAGCTTTCAGACTTTGAAATTTTTCTATCGTGCACTTCTTCAACAACTTAGGACGTCTTCTTTATATACTCTTTCATGCCATCATACCCGTTGACACTTACCAAAGGAATTCCTCCAATCTACCCGTTGGACGGAATCAATTAAGAAGATTAATCAAGCTATTAAAGGAATGTGTCGATAGCCCATCAATCCTGTTCGCCCATACAATCAGGATCTCGGTTTCCATAAGTAGAACCTTCCAAGAATATCCAGAAAATCATCGGATTTTCAATCATCGAGTCAATCTCGATCAATCAAAGGATTCCGTTATGTCTTCTCCAGCCACGAGATCTTCTCCAGTTGATAAGGTCGTCCCCTTAACGAATCATCCAGATTTGGATAACCTTTATTCAACGGATTAGAGACTGTCAATGAGGATAGACTTTGAGTCTTGAGTGCGGCTGTCCGGAGGTCTTCGGACTTTAAATAGTAGAGTCGCAAAACCTTCAGACTAGACCGAAGGAAATGTTTTGTCAGCTTCAAAACACTTCAAGAAGATTTCTCCAATAATCTCTCCCTTTTTGATGGTGACAAAACTTTCCTGCAGATTTGGACAACTTTGACATGCAAAACATATCTCAAACATATGTGCATATCTTATAGAGATAAATGGCTAACACTAAAGTCTGCAGCCACAGAAAATAGGTTAGTCTTGAATACGATAAACTATCCATAAGATATCAATAGCAGTCAATAGCAATCATCCAAATTCAAATCTAGACAAAAAGACACAAAGTTTAAAGTCAAACATTAATCCAAGTCAAACAAACCAAACAGAAAAATAAGTTGTTCAAATCTCTTGCATCTCTCCCCTTTTTTGTCGGTATTGAAAAGGATGAGATGAAAATGGAATGAAGTCAAGATTTCTTGGGAACACGGACAAGCTGGAAATCTTCCATTGACTGAACGATCCCTTCCAGCCTTTTCAAGTCTTCCTTTAGTTGAGCAATCTCCTCACCCTTGGCATTGGCCTGAATCTGAACAGAGAGGGCTTGGATCTGATCTTGTAAAGACACTGAAGAAACTTGACCAGCATTCTGCAAATTTTGAACCTTGCATCCCAAGGCATAAATTTGACCGCGCATTTCCAAGAGAATATCGAGAATTCTGCGAAAGTTGGCTGAGTTATCAGTCTGCGTACTAGCTTCAACACGTTACGCGGATGATGGCATATCGGAATAATCTCGCGGGTTTGGCGTTGAAACTTCATGACCTTCTTACGGAAATTGAGAGGCATAAACATCCTGCAGTGCAGGAACGACGATTCCTTCACTTGTGTCGGATATGAGGACTTCCCTCCTTTATCTTGATCTCCCCTTGTTTCATGCCTACAGGTGGAGAAGAGTGTTCCTCAGGTTCTCCTTCTTCTCTTCTTTCATTTCCAGGTCTTTCCTCCTCTGCTTCGCCAACTGCTCTTTCTTCTTCTTCTTCTTCTTCTTCTTCTTCTTCTTCTTCTCTTGCTTCTTCTTCTTTCTCCTTTTCTTCAACATCTCTTTCCTCTTGGCCTTCTCTTTCTCTTCCTTCTGTCTCACGCTGTTCTGTTGATTCTGGAACAGTACGACTTAGCCTTTTCAAAGCTATTGCCGAAATGGTAAGATCATCATCTTCTTCATCTTCCACAATAAGAGCTCTTCTTTTCTGCTTTGAAGCAATCATTGGCTCATTTCCTTTCCTTTTTGAAGAAGAGATTTGATGAGTTCTGACTGGAGTCTTCTCCTTGAATTTCTCCAACTCCTTGTTCAGTTCCTTCAGATGCATTTTGGTCACCATCTTCAGTCCTACCACTATATGATTGCATGATCGAACACAAAAGATTTGCGGAGGCTGAATATTCAGATGTCTGAACAACTTTGTCACAAGGCTTGGATAAGGTAGTTGACCTCTGTCCTTCATCATTGCTCTATACATGTGGAACATGACAGTGTGAGGAAGAGAAAACCTTTTTCCAGTGAGGATGGCATACATCAATTTTGCTTCTGAACTAGAAACATTAGTTTTGGAGGTTGATTTAGGTTGGAGACAATTGATCACAATCTTGTGAAGCAAGATGTTGAATGCATTCATCCTTGTATAGGTGATCTTCTCATCTGTTCTCCTATCCTTCACAAGTTCAAGAGTGGCCCGAGCAATGGAAACTTTGATCGGTTGATATCTTCCTCTTTCAACTCCTAACACATCTGCCAGCATATTCATATCCACAACATAATCTTGATCTTTGACACTGAAAGAAAATCTATTCGCATCCAAAAAGCTAAGATTTGAATAGAAATATGCAGTCAGTTCAGGATATGCCTCTGTAGTATCGGAGCAGAACGTCTCAAGTTGAAGGTAACTGAATTTCTCCCTCAAGTTCACCTTAACAGCATCCAGAAAATCAAAATCCACACTTCTAGGGTTTATAACCTCACGCTTCAGCAATTTCGAGTACAAATCCTCTTGTTCCTTTGATCTGAACACTTCTCCCCTTTTTCCTCGACTGTTAATCGCAACACCCATTCTCGGTTGAAATTGGCTATACAATTTGTCATCATCATTTCCATCTACAGGATTTGGTCCCCAGTCACGAGGATCACTTGGAATATTCGCAAGGGTTTCCTCAGCCACCCCTTGTCGAGCAATTCCCAAACTTTCCATTCTTTGCAAAAAGATATATTCGTTCCCATATCCTTTGTCTTTAAGAAAAGCATCGACATAATTCAAGGGAGTACGAGTTCCTTTTAAAGCGCGATACAGCTTATAAATAAAAGCAGGCGTTTGAGTTCTTACAGGATCTGCATCCTCAATGATTTCTTCCTCTTGTTGATGATCAACGCCTTGAGGGCTAGATGGATGAGAATGACGTTGCTGAGAATGTTGTGGGCTCGGTTGCTGTTCTGGAGATACTTTTTCTTCAGTAAGATCGAAGTGCGTAGGCCCCTCAGTCATTCGTCGTGGTCCCCTGTTAGCGATTCTCGATGACTTTCTCGAGGATGACATCTTTCTCAGTTTTTGGAAGATTCCTTGCTTGACTTTTCTCAAGAAAGATGACAACTTTTTCAAGGATTAAACAAGTGAGAAAAATGGGAATGGAGGATTGATGCTTTCTAGGGTTTTTGAGAGTAAAGAGAAGAGGAGTAAACATAGCACTATAAAGAGAGATAAACGAACCGTCACAAAGGAAGGTAAAAAGATGCCTTTTAAAATAACTAACTTTTTCGAGAAAATATTCATTTCAAAAAATAACTTCTTTTTCGAAAAGGAAACGATGCAATAGTTATGTCGATTAAAGATAGTAATAAACCACGATTGACAATCGTACTTTTTCAAGATAAAATTCAAGAGAGAGAGAAAGACTAACTTACAGTCTGATGATCGTACCAAGATTAACTTACAGTTAAAGTCTTGTATGTCTGAATCTGAGAGTCTTTAGACTTTGATCTCCTCATACCTTAAAATGTTGAGTCTGGAGCGAATTGTTTCAAATTGATTTTCTCCGTAGGCTTTGTGAATATATCCGCCGGTTGGTTCTTTGAATCAACATATTGAATTGAGACATCTCCATTTTGAACATGATCTCTAATAAAGTGATATCGAATCTCTATATGCTTTGCTCTTGAGTGGAGAATTGGATTTTTTGTGAGATTGATAGCGCTAGTATTGTTGCAGTTGATCTCCGTGCATGAGTCTTCAATTCCAAAGTCTCTTAGCTGTTGTTTTATCCACAAAATTTGCGAACAACAACTTCCGAGAGCTATATACTCTGCTTCTGCTGTGGAGAAAGCTACTGTACTTTGCTTTCTTGAAAACCAAGACACCGTCCTACCTCCAAGAAGTTGACATGTACCCAAGGTACTCTTTCTATCAACTCTACATCCAGCAAGGTCTGCATCTGAATATCCAAGAAGAGTAAAGTCTCCCCTTTTTGGATACCATAGACCAAGGCTTGAAGTTGATGAAATATATTTGATAATACGCTTCGCAACACTCAAATGAGATTCTTTTGGGTCTGATTGAAATCTGGCACGAATGCAAACACTAAACAAAATGTCGAGTCTAGAAGCAAAAGATAAAGAAGTGATCCAATGATACTCCTGTACAGCTTTTGATCAACTTTCTTTCCTCCTTCATCTTTGTCTATCTTCAGGGAACTTGACATTGGTATATCAGCTGTCTTGCAATTGCCCAGTCCAAACTTTTTAACAAGATCATTTGCATACTTTTTTGATGAATGAAAGTTCCTTCCTCCGCTTGTTTTATTTGAAGTCCAAGAAAGAAGGTTAACTCACCCATCATGCTCATTTCAAATTCATCCTGCATAGACTTAGAAAATTTCTTGCACAGATTTTCATTAGACGATCCAAAAATAATATCATCCACATATATTTGAACAAGTAGAAAACTTTTGCTTTCTCTTTTAATAAAAAGAGTAGTGTCTACTTTACCTTTAACAAAATCATTTTGTAATAAAAACTTACTTAATCTTTCATACCAGGCTCGAGGTGCTTGCTTCAAGCCATATAGGGCCTTTTTAAATCTGAATACTGAGTCTGGTTTCCTTGGGTCTTCAAACCCAGGTGGTTGTTCCACATAAACTTCCTCATGGATAAATCCATTTAGGAAAGCACTTTTGACATCCATTTGGAATAACCTGAAATTTTTATGACAAGCAAATGCAAGTAATAAACGAATTGCTTCTAACCTTGCTACTGGTGCATAGGTCTCATCATAGTCGATCCCTTCTTCTTGTGTGTATCCCTTGGCCACGAGTCTTGCTTTGTTTCTTACTACCTTGCCTTTTTCGTCCATCTTGTTTATGAATACCCATTTAGCTCCAATGACAGATTTACCTTTTGGTTTTGGAGTCAGTTCCCAGACATCATTAATTCTGAATTGTCTGAGTTCTTCTTGCATAGCTTCAATCCAGCTTTCATCGATAAAGCTTCTTCTATACTCTTGGGTTCTGTTTTAGAAATAAGAGCCACAGCACTAGACTCTTCTCGCCTTTTGGATCTTGTGTGAATTCCTTCATTGATATCGCCAATAATAAGATCTTTGGGATGACTGGACTTATGTTTCCAGTTGCTGGTTAATGTATCAGATTGATGGTTACTTCCTTCACTAGAATTTTCAATGATCACTTGTTGCTGGTCCTTCAAAGTTTGAGCTGCTTCTTGAGATTTAGACTTTGTAGAGTCTGGAGCAGGTTCAGTCTCTTCAAGATGGGTCTGAATGGACTCATTTTGTGTAGAATCTTGGAATCTGACATTCATTGATTCTTCCACTGTTTGAGTCTTCTTATTGTAAACTCTGTATGCCTTGCTTGTGGTTGAATATCCAAGGAAGATGCCTTCATCTGACTTTTCTTCAAACTTACCAACTCGATCATTTGCATTTTTCAATATGAAACATTTGCATCCAAATTGTGGCATCCCGGAAATTCAAAGCCTAGCCTTAAGGTGTGTTAAATGTCTTTAATTAGGTGATAGAATTTTATGGCTTATGCTTTAGCCAATTTGTCTTTTAATTTGATGAATTTTGCTTGTGTTGTGGAAATTTAAATTTAAATGCTTGGCCATATGATTTAAATTTCAATAATTAAAAATATTCCAAGACTTTGGCCAAGATGGAAATTGGAATTCAAAAATATTTTAGAAGAAATTTCAAAAAAAAAAAAAGGGAAAAAGGGATCGAAAATTCGAATGGGCCTTGGGCCCATTAGGGCCCAATAGGTGGCTGTCGACCAGCCCAAAGTGAGTGGCCGGTTGGGCCTAAGCCCAAGCCCAATTAATTCAAAAAACAAAAATTACAAGTGGCCAAAGGAAGAGCATGCATTGGTTGGTCATTAGGTGGATCAATCATTGCAAATGATGGGATTAAGGGATATAAAAAGAGAGAGAGAGAAGAGGAGTGGCCGGTTCCTCTAGCTCCATTCGGCCGAGAGAAGTGAGAGGGAGAGAGAGATTTCGAGAGAAAGGGAGAGGAGAGACCGAG
This sequence comes from Eucalyptus decipiens, assembly GCA_014182575.1. Lineage (NCBI taxonomy): Eukaryota > Viridiplantae > Streptophyta > Magnoliopsida > Myrtales > Myrtaceae > Eucalyptus > Eucalyptus decipiens. The sequence goes on along the minus strand of CM024615.1, from coordinate 5,213,268 downwards.
AGAGAGGAGGTGGAGCCGAGAGTTGCCGCCGCCCGTCCACCGTACGTCCGCCTAGTCCGACCGCCGTACGCCGCCGTTCATCGCTGTTTGTTCATCTTGGAGGCAAGTGGAGTCCTTAACTTCTCTTGCATGTTTGTTTTGTTGGTTGCATGTTCGGTTTTAGGTGTGATTTGTGCGAAAAACCGAGGTAAGGGTTGGATGTGTTCAAGCTATGTGACTGTTTTCGTTCGGTTTGTGGTAGTCAGTATCTTATTCGAGCTTGCATGTGTATTTGAAGTGTGATTTTGGCTTTGGTGTCTCATGAAAGTTGAAGCTAACATCTTGTAGTATGACATACTCGAATTTCATGGAAAACGATGGTGATATGAGGGGTCAAAAGCTCTATTACACGGAGACCTCAGATCTGCGAAATCTTCACTGACCTTTTGATGATTTCTTGATTGCATGTTGATTTCTGTTGGAGATCTCACCTGGTTGTCTTCATGAAAGTTGTAGGTAACATCTTAAACTACAACATACTCAAATTTGAAGAGAAACAAACGAGTATAGCCTAGTGAATCGGCTAGATCTTTGAGACGGTTGGTTCTGTTGAAGTATACCGAGACACCCGAGACTTCAAGGACTTAAAAGAGGATCATACTTTGGTTATTTAACCTAGATCTCATCATGAAACTTGTAAAGGACACATTGATACATAACATACTCGAATTTCAGAGGAAACGAAAGGGATTAGATGGGTCAAACCTAAGTTTTTCGGTGATAAGTACTCTGGACGAAACGGTAGAGGTTCCAGAAGCTTCGTGGAGTTGTATAAATTAATCTGTGAAGCATTTGGCTTAGAGTTCTTCATGAAAAATGCACGAAAATGTGTTGGCTATCACCCTGTAAAATTTAGTAATTTTTAGAGGCCATATGAGTATTTTAATCGAATTAATTTGAAAACTGTGCAATCTGGCCATTATCCGAATGTTATGTGCTATTTTGTGGAAATTTGGGAAATTATGTGAAATGCAAATTGGCCATGAATTTTGTGTGAAATTGTGATTCTAATTGTTTGTTTAATGATTGTTTGAATATTATGATTTTTGGAAAATCATAAATATTAAATATAATATTTATTTATGAAAATAAATAAATAAATAATATAATAATATAATAATAAAATAATAATTAAATAAAGTGGATTATTTTATTGGCCATGAATTCCATTGAAATTATGATGCATTGTTATATGACATTGGTGTATGTATGATCATGAATTGTGATGCATGTGTGTGAATCATATGCCATGTAATAATAAGATTAAAAGGATGGTGAATGTGGAAGTGGTATGTGAGTAAGAGGTTGTGGCGGAGGATGATGTCTGGTGGCCTAGTGGCATAATTCCGAGGTTCCCCGGGAGTTTCAGGATGCCCGGAATGTGGGGGCCGGAAGCCCCGCTCGGAGGTTTCGCCCGAAGGGAGTGACTCGCGATGCCGGGATTGGGGTGCGAGATCCCCGGCTAGAAGGGTAAAGGCCGGAAGCCCTGTCGGAGGTTTCTCGCCCGAAGGGAATGCCTCGTGATGCTAGTTGAGATGCGAGATGCCCGGAATGTGGGGGCCGGAAGCCCGGTGGCCATGAGATGGCCGGAATGCCGAGATCCCTGTCGGAGGTTTCTGCCCGAAGGGATGATGATGATGGTGAATTTGATGATTTGAGAAAAGATAATGTGGGATCAATTGATAAGTAAAAGTGGAAATTGATCTATGATGATGTGATATGCATTGTGATGCATGGCTGATGATGATATGATGATGTGATATGCATGGTGATGCATGGCTAATGATGATATGATGTGATATGCATGGTGATGCATGGCTAATGATGATATGATGTGATATGCACGGTGATGCACGGCTAATGATGATGCGATATGCATGGTGATGCATGGCTAATGATGATGCGATATGCATGGTGATGCATGGCTAATGATGATATGATGTGATATGCACGGTGATGCATGGCTAATGATGATGTGATATGCATGGTGATGCATGGCTAATGATGACGCGATATGCATGGTGATGCATGGTTAATGATGATGTGATATGCATGGTGATGCATGGCTAATGATGATGCGATATGCATGGTGATGCATGGTTAATGATGATGTGATATGCATGGTGATGCATGGCTAATGATGATGTGATATGCATGGTGATGCATGGTTAATGATGATGTGATGATAATGATATATGAGATGCCATGATGATGATATATATGCTATGATGATGCATGAATACGCTTGACATCAAAAAGGTAAGCAATGCCTGCATTGTATGATAGTATGCATGGTGCACTGAGTTGTTATTGGATTTCCCTATCTGCTGAGTGGTTGTACTCACCCTTTTTGGGGATAACATTTCAGATTAGCACTATGCCGCTACCTGCTGTTTCGCGTGGGGTATTTTACGGTCTACCGTCTGATGTTGAGGTGGAGTGTACGGAGATAGATTGTCCCTCCGTGCCCGGATTGACGTTTATCCGAGTGCGATGCTTAGTGATGTATGATATCGGCCGGCTCGGGGCCCCGTCATACAAGAGTTTTTGTCTCGTGCACGTTCGACGGGATGGAGCGATGCGGGGATGCTGCCGCTGCCACCACCCGACGCACCGGGTTGGGTGTGAGACCGCGCGAGGAGTAGGAGCTAGATCACTTTTGATGTAGATAGTTGACGCTGGTGATGGGAGGGTTTTGTGTTCGTGTGATGTTAGGGGTCGGAGTTCCTTTTTGAGATTTTAGGTAGGACATGGCAAAGTCCTAACCTTTCTGGTTTTTGTACCGAACCGAAGGAAACCCCATCTCGCTATATGTATGTATGTAAGCAAAGCGTCAACGTTATTTATAAAATCGTGCTGTTAGTTGGTGTGTATTTGTATCATGGGTTAGAAGGGAGATAGATGACGATGTGAATTTTGCTTCCGCTATGAGTCGCGCATGGGACCGCTTAAAAAAAAAAATAAAAAAAGAAATGCCTGTAATCTGGCAAGGCTTAATTTAGCCAAGAAATAGAGATGGTAAAAGATGTAACATCGGCACTGTTAACGACCTGCGAAGGATTCGGAGTGTTACACAAATACATGAAAATATAAAACAATAGGCTTCTTTTCTTTAAATAGTTCATAAGGGGTTTTTTTTTCTAGAATAGGTCTTAGAAAAACTCTATTGATAATATAACATGATGTTGAAACTGCTTCAGCCCAAAATTGTAAAGAGATATTACTTTCAATTAAGAGGGTTCTTGCCATTTCTTGAAGAGATCTATTCTTCCTTTCCACAACTCCGTTTTGCTCTGGAGTATATGGAGAAGAGAATAAATGCTGAAAACCAGATGCTTCACAAAATTTGGCAAAATCCTGATTTTCAAATTCACCTCCATGATCTGTTTTAATACTTGAAATAACTTATCCTTTTTCATTTTGAACCATTTTAGCAAATTTTTCAAAGTAAGAGAAAGTTTCAGACTTACTTGCTAAGAAATATACCCAAGTAAATCGTGAGTAATCATCCACAATTATTAGACAATATTTCTTACCTCCAATGCTCTGCGTTCTTGTTGGTCCAAAGAGATTCATATGCAAGAGCTGCAGTACACGGTTAGTGGAAACTTGATTTATTGATTTAAAGGAGTTTCTTACCTGTTTTCCCAATATACATGGTGTATATAGATCAGACCTTTGATATGATAAATTGGGTAGTCCATGAACAAGCTTCTTTGCTGAGATCTTGGCTATCTGCTTCATGTTAACATGCCCAAGCTTTCTGTGCCACATTCTTGCTTCGTCTTGGATTGAGAGTAAACATTGCGACTCATCTGGTTTTAAGTCCAAGAGGTAGATATTTCCATGTCTTCGACCCATAAATGACTGAGTAGAGTCTTTACTGGTTCCTGAACAAATACCCTCTTGAAAGTTGATCCTAAAACCGGCATCGCACAGCTGACTGACACTGAGCAGATTGTAATTAAGCCCTTCAACTAAAGAAACATTGCTTATTGTGAGGTTCCCAATCTTTACAGTTCCAAAGCCTACTATTTTTCCTTTGTCAAGTTTCCTCCAAATGAGACTTTTCCACCATTCACTTGAATAAGCTTTATAAAGCAATTTGAATCTCTTGTCATGTGTCTCGAGCATCCACTATCCAGGTACCATTTCACCTTTTTCTTGATAGTGACTTGCATTTAAAAAGAGACTCAAGCTTTCTTTGGTACCCATATTTTCTTGGGTCCTTTTGAGTTGGTTTGATATACGGTTTTTGCCCAGACTTTATTGACAGGTCTCCATACCATAGGACATTCTTTCTCAAAATGATCTGCACTATTGCATTTTGAACATCTAAGAGCATTGTGACCTATTGGTTTTACAAAGGTCCTTTCAAAATGATTTTTGTAAGCATTTCTTGTGGGTCTTTGTTTGATTCTTTCTTTTACTTTAGGAAAATCAATTAAAGGAATAGTTTCAGCAAATCATTCCTAAACCAGATTTATTGAAATAAGGTCTTTGAACAGTAAAGTATTTTTTCAAGTTTTTCAGATCCCAGAGAAAATCTTTTGGAAATATTTGAAATGTCATTTTTCAAAATGCGTTTTCTTTTAAAAGATTATCTTTACTTTCATTGAGAGAGGAAATATTCTGGTCTAAGCATTTCACTTTTTCTTCTAAAACATTCTCCTGATGTTTTAAAGCAGAATTTTCCTTTTTGAGTTCAGAAATTCTTTTAAGAGAGGTCTTAAGACTAAAACATAATTCATCAATGTATTTTGAAACTTTCATAGGGATTTTGAAGTTACTTACCTCGAATTCACTTTCTGAATCTGAATCGGTCTCAGAGTTTGATTCTGAATCTGATTGTGCCATTAGACATATGTTGGAATAATCATCATCACTATCTTCGCACTCCGTGTCACTCCAGGTTTCTGCTTTGAGAGCTTTTCGACATTTTTCAGATTTTCCTTTCTTCTTCCTTAGAAGAGGACAGTTGGGTCTGATATGTCCCTTTTTCTTATATTCAAAGCAGACTATATCTTTGTTTGATTCATCAACTTCAACAGACTTGTTCTGTTGCTTTTGAAAACTTTGTTTCTTTGCATTGAATCTTCTTCCCTTTCTATTCAGCTTTCTGAACCTTCTTATGATGAGAGCAAGTTCTTCATCATCCATGTCGTCTTCGAACTGCTACATCGAATCATCATTAGATTTTAATGCAATAGATTTCTTACCTTTAGGATCTTCGTCTTCATTGATTCGTTCCACTTCATAAGATTGAAGGGTCCCAACCAACTCATCGACAGACAATGGCATGATTCTTTGGGTCTCTTTGATTGAAGTTTTTATGTGATTCCAATCCTTAGAAAGTCCACGCAAAGTAGCTTGTTCACTTTCATGGGCTCGAAATTGGTTGACCTTGATTTTCAAGTCCATTCACGATTTCGTAAAACGACTAAACATGTCAGTTATCGATTCTCCCAATTTCATCCTGAAGGCTTCATATTGACCGAGGAGTATATTGACTCTGGTTTCTTTCACTCGATCGGTTCCTTCATAAGTAATGTAATTTATCCCATACTTCTTTGGCTGTATCATAAGAAGATATTCTGTTATATTCAGTAGGTGATAAAGCACAATATAAAGAATAGATTGCCTTTGCATCAAGAGCCTCGTCTCTTGATTATCTCCTCCCCGACTCATTTCGCTGGACTCAACAAAGTGTCCTTTCCTCTTTCTGAGACAGATGCAGCTTTAGGAACTTTTTTCTACAATGTCTCATTCCAGAGGATCCTTTGATCTTAAAAACGCCTTCATCTTGTTCTTTCATATGTTGTAGTCCTTTCCGTCAAAGTAAGGCGGTCTCGTGTTGCTTTGCCCTTCTACAAGCCCTGGAGCCAGCATATTAGCCGTGGATCTTTTACTCTGAAGTAAAACACTTCAAACAAAGTGAGTACACGAGCTCTGATACCAATTGAGATAGCTAGTATAAGCACCTAGAGGGGGGTGAATAGGTGTATAAACAATTTATCGAGATACGGAAGCAATACTTGGCAAACGATAAAAGGGAAATTCTTTCTGGATTAACAAAATGAAATACGATCAAAGTAAAGAGAGTAAGGAAGAGAAAATTGAACACAAGGTTTATAGTGGTTCGGCTTATTTCAAGCCTACGTCCACTCTTCCGCACCGACAGCCCACCACTGGCTGGATTTCACTATGAACAAAAGAGAAGTTACACCACAGCTCTTCCTTGATTCCACAGCGTAGATGATCTACTACACCTCCTCAAGGTCTCTTATAAATATTGACTCTCTTTTGAATACAATGGTTCGCTCAAAGAGATTGTCTAAACAATAGGAAGCTTTCAGACTTTGAAATTTTTCTATCGTGCACTTCTTCAACAACTTAGGACGTTTTCTTTATATACTCCTTCATGCCATCATACCCGTTGACACTTACCAAAGGAATTCCTCCAATCTACCCGTTGGAAGGAATCAATTAAGAAGATTAATCAAGCTATTAAAGGAACGTGTCGATAGCCCATCAATTCTGTTCGCCCATACAATCAGGATCTCGGTTTCCATAAGTAGAACCTTCCAAGAATATCCAGACAATCATCGGATTTTCAATCATCGAGTCAATCTCGATCAATCAAAGGATTCCGTTATGTCTTCTCCAGCCACGAGATCTTCTCCAGCTTGATAAGGTCGTCCCCTTAACGAATCATCCAGATTTGGATAACCTTTCTTCAACGGATTAGAGACTCAAGCCAATGAGGATAGACTTTGAGTCTTGAGTCCGGCTGTCCGGAGGTCTTCAGATTTTAAATAGTAGAGTCTGCAAAACCTTCAGATTAGACTGAAGGAAACGTTTTGTCAGCTTCAAAACACTTCAAGAAAATTTCTCCAACAATATGTTAATTGAAAAATTGCATGTACAGAGGCTAGAGGAAGGAGACAGCAATGAAGATGCAAATGCTATCTGTGACCCAGATGTTCTAACCCAGACGTTTAAGTTGAAGGTTCGCCACATTCTATTTTCTATATTCGTATTTGAGGCTATTCTTGTATTCTATTCTATTTTCAATTCGAGATGTGTCCCTCTCTCTCTCTCTCTCTCTCTCTCTCTCTCTCTCTCTCTCTCTCTCTCTCTCTCTCTCTCTCTCTCTCTCTCTCTCATGTCTAGTGTAATTTTCAATGCTGCTTGATTGAAATAATACTTTATGTCTTCTCTCATATTTTTGTCTTAAGTAGAAAAAATAACTTGGCTTTTAAATTTTCAAAAGCATCGGTTTCCTTTGTGGCCTAATGTGAGCTCACGCTGTAGATTAAGCTTCTTACCTTTCATCTAGTTCTATATTTGGAGCACTGCTTGAATCAGTTATTTGTTTTGACCATTCATTGTTATTTTGTTTTACTTTATTTATTTATCTATCAATTTTTTGTAATCAGCCGTTTCTCTATCTTTTATAACCTTTGGAGGTTCATGCATGATTTATGCCCCTATTTGGCTGATACTTGAGAAAAGAAGAATATGCTAGCTTACTCACATAGCCCCCTCTCAAAATTTGTTGCCCTCGTTATGCTTCATATCAAATGTTCTACATCCCATCGCAATTTTTTTGTTGATGAACAATCTCTCATATGCTGATTTGATTGGCTGCAGGACAAGCTTAGAGTACATCTTGCACCATTCATAGATGGTATGCGCTACGCTTCCTTTGATCAACATTTTGCAATAGTGGATGAACTTCAAGAGGTGCTTGTTCTTTGAATCTGAAGCCTTTTTTTTTATCTTTCAGTTGAATTTTAGTTGGTTTTATGTGCAGTTGTGGTCCTTTGTTTCCTTGCTTTTTGGCAAATTGTTACGCACCAGAATGAAATGTATAAGTAATGATAAAAATTGATTTTCGACCTTTAGTTGTGGATTGATGGGGAAAAATAGCACATGCAACATAGAAGTTACCAAATGTGCGCGAGTCCATTCACAAAGTAACACTTATACATGATTCTATGGAAGTTGACAACTTGCAAATTGTTACTCTATTACGCTTGCAGAAAGCTATTTTGGAATCTCCAAATTTACTAATATGCGTTGCCTTTTCTAGGAAATTCTTCTAATTTTTGCCAAATTCAACTTCTTGAAATAGAAAATGTAGGGCATTTGGATTTCATCTATCACTAGTCTCTCAATACCAGTGCCTCTTATACCTCATTACAGATCAGATTTTCTTAATTTAGAAAAGAAGATGGATGTTTTCATTTCCTTAGCTTCCTTACTCGGCTTTTTAGCGAGGCTAGCATCTTACACATTTAGACGAAGTAGCGAATTTAGAAGTTCACTTGTCAGCCCACTATGTTTCAGTGAGTTTCTTTGTAGAAATGAGTTAATCGGTCCCTTTTCATCTGATTGCTTTGTTTACATTGAATCTTTATTGTGAGGTATACATGCTACCATCTAATCTGAATATTATACAGGATTTGTAACCATAAAATTGAAAAACAAAATTCTATGAGAAAATATTGAAGCTGTCAGTTATTTTGATGAGACAAGTACCTACAAGGTATCTCTTTGTCTCCCATTGACAAATAAAAATTGCACATAAGCAGTTGTTGACTTATTTGAACTGGTGACAGGTTCATACTTGGCGAATGATGTGCATATATTGTGGCTTTGTTTGTCAGATAGGCATTTGGTTCAAAGAAATGACGTGTCTTGAAGCTTGTCTCTTATTTTTCTGTATGATTATATGGGTGAAGCGCAAATTTAATGATACATTTTTGGATGCAGATTGTGGACAAGCTCCATTGGTATGTTCGGGATGGTGACATGGTAAGAAACTTAATGTTTAGTAGTTTGTTTCCACCCTTGATGCTTGAGAATTTTAAATGAAGAAGATCATGGTGATCTGTACGTGATCAGGAACATGATTGGTGAGGTTCCTTCTGAGGGATTGAAATTCTGAATTGCTTTGTTTGAGGTTTAAAAGAAATCTGACAATCATCATGTACCATCGTTGAATATTTTATCTTTCACCAGTCTTTGCCACAAAAACGAAATCTGCTTCTTACTCTTTTCCCCCTTCTCTGGCTCTGTTGATACGACGTTTTGATGTCACCCATCCAACTCATAAAAATCGCATTAACAGATTGTTGACTTCTGTTGTGGGGCTAATGATTTTAGCTGCCTAATGGCAAAGAAGCTAGAAGAGACCGAAAAGAGGTGCTCTTACAAAAATTATGATATTTATCCACCAAAGGTAATTTGCGTGTGCTACCTCATTTCGTTAACTTTTATGTGTGAAGAATGTTTTAGTTGTCCTTGCAGACGGTACTACAGCATGACTATTTCGTATTTCCTGGGGCATTTTTTTAAGGGTGGTTTATTTTCTAATATTGTTAGTAACCTCATGTCCAGTGGTTGTTCACTTGTTTCACTATGAGGAGGTTGAGGGATGTAGAACCTTTCTTTGTTCCTGTTCCTGGGCAGTGGGCAGTAAAGAAGAGAATATTCCTTAGATTGTGGAATGGAAATATAGGGTTGCCATAGTGAGTATAGTATCCGAGGTTAGACTAGGTTGGCAATGAAATAATTGTGCTGTCTCAAGCATCCGTTTGTATAAATTATCATGCAATTTGTTCCAATAAGCAGTAGTTTCATTCATGATCACATACAATATGTATTTGTGTACAAAAGAGTCAAACAGTGTGATGGTATAACTCATGCAAGTTTCTTATTTATTTATTTCCTAATGCTTTAAAAAGCTCAAATCAGCTTTAGGATCCTATAATATTTGGTTCAAGGATATACTAACAATATTTGGAGGAGCACCTGGCATTTGCTGGTAATATTGGTGTTGCTATGATCTCTGTGAAATGTATTTGGTAATTGAACCTGGACTTGCCTTCGTGTAAGGCTAGTTTTATATAGTTTCTCCTCCTTTTAATTGCAGAATAACTTCAACTTCGAACAAAGGGACTGGATGACTGTCCAACCAGAAGAGCTACCTTCTGGGTCGAAATTGGTAAGAGGCAGAGTTTTGCTTTACCTCTCTGCATTTTAGTTGGGGTATTGACCCTTTAGCTCTTCTCTGTCCCTCCCTCTCTCTCCGATCATATCCATACATTGTTGAATGTTTTATCATTCTATCACGTTTCTTCCTGAGAAGATGATAAGGCTAAATCCCCCTTTTGGAGCTAAAGCAACTTGGCGAAAAAGTTTATTGATAAAGCTCTTGAATTCAAACCAAAGCTCCTTATTCTGATTGTTCCATCAGAAACTGAAAGGTAACTACCTTCTTTGAGCCCTCTCTTTTGCCTTTGCAAATACTTAAATCTAGCGGTGCATTGCAGATTAGAAGAGAAAAAGTTTGGCTATGATCTGGTGTGGAAAGACGATCGGTTCTTGTCTGGAAAGGTGAAATGGGATGTTCTGTTCATCCTTCTGATCATATGTTTGCATCTGATGGATTAATTATAACCTCTCCATTTTCAGTCATTTTATTTGCCAGGGTCTGTTGATGTGAAGTATAAACAAATTGAACAGAGGAACAATAAGCCACTGTTGTATATATGGAGCCGTCATTGCACAGCTCGAGGCCATAGCCCAAGAGCAGGGTCACTGGCTGATGAAGCTTAAGAGGCCATGGTCAAATGACGACTGCAGTGGATCGCTGGATTTTCATCATCCGAAAGATGACCAGAGCCTTTGCGTTGGTACTTCGTCACTGATAAGTGATACCTCCATGCCTACCCAACGGACAGGCAGAGTCGATATGGCCGAAGGTCAAAATGGGCGTTTTTCTCGAAATGACAGCGGGAGAGAAAGCAGGGATAGCCATTCTACTGGGACTTCTGCAGAGAAGGCCAATGGTATAGGAACAAGTGGAAGAGAAATTTATGAGAAGTCACCTGCAAAGGAAACCCCTCATCATCCCTCGCCTATGTTGGCAGATGGGAAGTTGTCATTCAATGATCGGTCCACTAAGCAAAAGGCCGATGGCAGCAGAACATGTGGAAGAGAAATTGATGAGAAGGATCTACCTCGTTGTCCCTCACCCAGTTTGACGAATGGGGAGTCTTCTAGGGAAAAGGCAGGTGGTAGAGGAACACGCGGAAGAGAAATTGATGAGAAGCCACCTGCAAAGGTAAGCTCTCGTCCTCCCTCACCCAAGTCGTCAGTCAATGATCGATCTTCAAGATCACGTAAACTTCCTTTTGAGAATGATGTCAGGGGCATGAATTATCAAAAGGCTAACCCAAGCATGTCTATGTCACGAGCTGAGAAATTTTATGGTGGGCGAGAATCCACTCGCTCTGATGATGCCATCAGGATGTATGGACTGCACAACAGCAAATATTATTCAAATCAGAGATGGTCAAGTGGTGGTGGTCCTCCTACCAATTATGGGCATCAGAACTTGGAGTATACGGCTCATACGAGGGACACTGATAATTACAGGCCCAGTGTCTCTGAACTTGAAGAGAGATACTGGAGGGACCTGCATATGCGTTGGCTGGTCCGTCTTTATGGTCAGCAAGATCCAAATGTATCTCAAAGAAATTACATGGCAGGTAATGATCCCGGTTACAGCCAGTGGGGACCCGCGACATCTACCTATGGACTCCTAGGTTTCGAATCGTCCCAGCGAGCGAACATGTCTATGATGCAACGATATGCTCCCCGTTTGGATGAAATGAATCCAATGAGATTGAACAATGTAAGGCCTGGAGCACCCACGATTCGTGGAAGTGGGTATCTTGATCTTAACAGGAGACCGCAATCTGGATACCAAGGCAACTCTTTTGGCTTTGCTACTGGTCCTTGTTGGCCGTACTCTTAGAATTCTAATGGCTGGCTTAATGCATAGGATGCTTAGGTGTTTCCTTTCTGTTCTCCCTCTTTCTAGATGTTTTGACAATGTTTCAGACGGTTTAGTGCATATTGCATTGTTCATATTCTCAACATCCACGACGATATAGATAAACTTGACATGGTTGTCATATTTGATAGTCTCTATAGAATTGCCTATACTCATGATACGAGATAAGCTTTTTTTGTCTCAATCTAAATCGCAGGGCCGTCGAGTTGAATCATTCAGTCCTTGCGCTTCGACCGATCTCCACATCAAGGATCAAAGCTTGTAGCTGCATTCATTTTATTTCTTACTGTCTGGTCACAACCGGTGTCCTGTACGGTGGTTGACTGAGCGGAGGAGGTGCTTTCGAAGGCCAACACTAAGATGCTTTCCTGTCCTGTAAAAAAATTAATAATAATAAAAAAAGCGTTGATCCATGTTTTATATTGAATCTAATAAGGCCCACCGAATTCGATAGTCGAAAATCAGTACGCGAACGTCTCCCAAGATTCCCCGAAATCCCTTTCGCCTCGGTCCGGCTCGCGATCAAGGTTTTGATTCTCCACGCCTATGAGGACAGGCCTCAGTTGCACGAGTACCCGATCCTCGCGTTCTACTGCGTCCACATGTACCTGGAACTGGAGCACGTCCTCGCGATCTGCGCGGTCCTGGCTAGCGCCACCCTGGGGCTCGACCTTGAGCGGCAGTTCGACGAGCCCTGCCTCGCCACCTCGATGCAGGACTTCTGGGGCCGGCGCTGTTGACGTTGGCGTTCCTGGCGGCGACGGGGGAGCGGTGGTTTTTCCCGCAGTTGACGAGGAATGGCGTGGACCAGAAAGTTCTAGGGGAATGCCACGCGATGTTTGACTTTGTGAAGGACAAATTAACTTGGGTCATTTTCCATATGAAAAGCGTGTCGGGCTGAGTTATATAATGGTCGGAAGTTACAATCTCTTTTAACTCAGTTTATTTGCCACCAGATTGATTTATGTGTTGTTTTTTTTTTTAAAGCACGGCAGGAGATAAAAGTGTTGGGATACACTGTACTCACTAATATTCCCCTTCTGCGGGATTTTATCACGTGTCCGATGACTACTACCATAGTCTCGGCCACAGCCAGCGTCACGTCAACAACAATTCCCCCCTCCCACCGCCAACTTGCTGTGTTAACGTCCACCGTTCTGAGGCATGATTGAAAGCACAATCTCATATGTCCATCCCTTCTATGTCCCTGGTGCTTGAGGAGCCGGTGTTGTTGAGCTTGCCACCGCCAATGGCAACCAGCCTTCAGGTCTGGTGGTCACGCCACCACGATGATGGAGAGCGTGCCCGTTGTGGTGGCGTTGAAGGCAGCTCAACTAGTTGGGGTCGTCATCAGTTGGCCGCAATTATTGGAGAGGGGTTGCATTTCTATTTGGATTTGTGTGGATGGTTAATCTAATGTGGGGAGGGTTAAGAGAAATCGAATATGTTAGTATGATCTCGTGAACAAGAAAGCAAATGTATCTAATGTATGAAATGGTGGATCTACACCTTAATCATAAAAAGTAGTTTTAGTTCGCCTACTTTAACTTCAATATTATTTATCTCAAGTCCAATAGAGAATCCAATAATTAGCAACTCGCTTTCACTTCGACTACATTATGCCCGCTTGTGCGCAATTGTATCTGTTTTTAAGATTATTCTATGGTAATGACTTATTTCGATTATATAACATTACTCTCCCATGTGAATCATGATATGGTTGAAGATTTTAATGTCTTTCGTGGCAACCAAGTGGAATCACAAATTTTATGGCACAATTGGCCCATCGGCTGAAAAATTCCAAGTGCATCCGTAACACATCTCATCTCCTTAAGCCAATTTCCCCAGGCCAAGTCATGCGAATTCTCATATTTTCTTTCGACGATAGGAGCGTGTCCGAAGAATCGGTGTCCGTCCGGCCATTCGAACTCTCCGGAGAGCCCAAGCCCAAACAGACACGCCTCCCAACTCCTTTCTGGGCCATTTTCCTGACCTGGCCCGTGCAAGCTTTTCATTCCCCAGAGGCATCCCTATTATCCGAGTTTAATTTCTGCATCTGCATCTGCCGGTGATCCTCCGATCGCCAATCGAAGCTTCGTAAATCTAGGTAAGAATCCCATAGTCCCCCGCTGGTTTCTTGATTCGTTTCTTCAGCTGAATCTCTGGCTCCCAGCGAAACGAAAGGCATTGAGCTCCGATCTGATTTGTTTCTGGTGCAGAGGTTATTCCCCTCGTCGTCGTGATTGCAATCGAGGGAAAAACAACGGGATTCGTGTCGCGAGCTTGATTTTTACTGTGATTGGGATACTTGCATCGCTTTGCACCAGAGTTTTCTGCAACAAGAGGCCATCCACGAATTTGTACGTATCCTCTTCCTCCACATGTAGCGTGTGTTCTCATCGACTCTGATAGGGTCTAATTGGTTGCATTTGATATTCGGTGCGTGCATCGCCTAGCTAATTTCGTTATGTTGCTTCACGAATCGGCGCAGCTAGTCCATTACCATTATCTAATACCAATTGTTAGCTTTCCGTGATGAACTTTCGAATCGTTCAACCCGAGAGCTGTCAACACTCAACATGGGTTAGAAACCCATTTTATGACTCACTTATGACTCACCTATGGGTCGCTTAAAATTTTACAAATGGGTGAAAACAGGTATAAGATACTTTGGCGTAACTTTATACGGATCTATATGGGTTTGCACATGACCCATGTTCGACCCATTTAGTTTACCATCCCAACCCATATAGCTGCCCTCATTTTGCTCGCTCGACTCGCTTGGGGGAAAAAAAGCACTGCTCCATGACAACGCGTCGGGGATCCGCAACTCTTGGGCAAGCTGCATCAGAACGTGCCGAGATGCGTAGTCGTGAGCATTGCAAGTCCTTCGTGACACCGGCTTCTGGCTGCTCGGCAGTGGAGCGGTCGAGGGAGGAGCGAATGGAAGGAGAGTGCTGCGCAGGGTAGTGGAGGTTGACACGCGTCGGGGAGGTAGATCTATGAAAGAAGGAGGTGATGGTGGCGGCGGAGGCGCGGGATGCAAAAGGTGAAAGAGGAGGAGGAGGAGGAGGAGGCAGTGGAGGACGGCGGTGTGTGAAGCCGACAGTGTAAGAGCTTTTCTAATGTGGACTAAATTAATTGATATTGTAATTTACTGTTTTTACGGTTATCGTAAAACATGGTTGGTCTAAGGTGAGATAGAAGGTTTCTTAATTAGTCTAATATGGGCTGGCTAATGTGGGCCGAGTTGAGCCTGGCCCGTAATGAGAGGGACTGGCTGGAAACTCTATAAATAGTGCTCAAGTCTCTCCTCTAACCCTAATTCTCACATGTATCCTCACCTAAGGGGCGTTTACCTAACGCTACACGTGAGGGGGCCGCCTCATTGAGCCAGTGATACGGAGGGCAATAGAGGAGAAGGACTTGAGCGTGGAACATTGTGTTTCCTCTTCCGCTTCAAAAACAGTAGATCCCCTTGATGAGTGGGTAATCCATTTTCTGCTTCCGCTTTATGTTTGATGGATCCCAAAACAGGTACGTTAATCTTTCTACTCAATTATATATATTCTTGTTCTAGTTATGGAGATCTTGGGGTTGTGCAATTTGCGTTCTATATGTGGTATCAGAGCAACCATAATCCTAGAACTTGAACGCAATTGATTTTGCCCTAATTAGTATGGATCTTGCCATAGTTTGTGATTTTCGAGACTTTTTGTTCAATAAAAATTAAATTAAATCACAAATTTGGATTTGGGGAGACGAGACGAGCAAGAGGTCGGCGGCGCGTTGTCGGGGGATGTCGCACGCTCCCCCACGCGCAGCCACGCGCCGCCTGGGCGTCGAACGCGCGCCGCGCGTGAGCTCCACGCGCCGCGCACTCAAGCGGCGCGTGTGGGCGCGTGGAGCCTCTGTTCGGCGCGTGGCTGGCGGCGTTGGACTCGTATGGTGATTTTCTATCTCGTGATATATTTATTTTATATGTTTGATGGTTTTATTGATGTGAAATTACATATGAAACCCTAAATACGTGTATTTTAAATGAATTTTTGCGTATTTTTGCTTGTATTTTTCCGTGATTTTGGAAATACAAGTGTTGGGTTATAGGTATATTATCACATAATCATTATAAATGTGTGACTCATCAATAAAAATCAAACTTGATTGTGAATTGAAGCTGACTTAATGAAATACAACCATTATGGAATAATAATTGAGCTATGTATTAAGCTGATGAGAAACAGTAAATGTTATGAAACTTTTGTTGCTCAAGCATACTCCTTGACACACTGGTAATCTTTGAATGATGGACGTTTTAAGAACTCGTGACCAAACTAATTGTACTGATTAACATATCTGTTGTATGTGGGTAATGCATGTCGATTAAGTTACTGCATATTGTACATGAACTCATCTGGTCACTTGTTAATGTCTATCAAGTTGAATATTTTTATGGTTAAGGAGTATGACAATATTTATGCAGAGCAATAGTATCTATTGTTATAGTTTAGATATTTAGTTATGTGGTTTGACTCAATTTATAGGCCATTGGTTGAAGTAATGATATTTGTTACCTAAAATTGATTAATAAATCAGTTGTTGACCTTGGAGTCATGTTTTGCCGTATAAAACTCATGAGCAATAGTTGATTAGTTATCAAGCTTGTCAATCTGGAGTACCCTGTATTGCTATTGATGCTAACTTGTGAGGGATCTTTTGGATCGTCATTCTTTTAATGTTGTTTTAGTAATTAGTAATCGGGGTGCACAAGATGCTTGCTTCTATGAGAATTTTCTTGTGTCCTGTGATTAGTGATCTCATTGGAATCTGTCTTTCAGGTTCACTCTATATATATATATGTATAAATAAAGATTTGATTAATGAATAAAGCAATGTAATTAGCATGATATGTGATTTTGGTGATATGATGCCCCTATCACTAAAGTTAAAATCACATGTATATGGTGTATTTGAGAAGTAAAGTTTATATCCCTGGTATGAGAGAATTTCAATGATTCAATTGAGTAGTGACCGCCAAAGTGGCACGCTTGATTGGGTTTGAGAAATTTCGGTCTCGTATAATGATTGGGATGTCTCCTAGTCTAATGCGTAGCCATACTCCCAAAGGAGGTAATTGTGTATTAGTTCATGGAGGGATACATGATAATGTGGTGGAGGAGTGACTGATTCTAGTGATTTATATGTCCAAAGGTGATGAATTCACGAAGAATTGGAATATATTCTCATAACCGCTATCATGTGGGGAGTGTACAACTACATGTCATGTATTCTGCCAAGAGGTGATTATATGATTATGCGTGTAACTCTCTAGATGTGTACTTGTATGTCAAGTTACACAGTGCTCACATGATGCTAATTATATACATTGCTTGGTTTTCAGTCACATTTTCCATAATTAATAATTTCATTATTATTGAGGTTTTTACTACTTCAAATTTTAAGTTGTCGACATATGATTTGTTGCTTGAGAAAAGAGCAATTGAATTTGCTTACTGTCCATGAAGCGTTCCATTCTGGAACACTTGAAAAGAGGTTTACTTGCGGACTGCACTGCTATAAGATGATGGAAGCCTTAGTTGCTTGAAATTATGTCTTGTCTGATATTGAAATTAGGACACATCTGCAAAGATTGTGTTTAAGTCCTAATGACATATACATCTCGTATATGATTAAAAGGTTGTTAGGTTTAACAGTGGCCATGAGTATTTTGGCAAGTATGATAATGCGAAATAGTTTAAAGGGTCATTTGTCAAATACTTGGTAGATTCTGGGGTGGTAATTTAATTACTATACCTGAAAATTCTGACAAAAAGATTTGGTTGAAAGGCATAAATGCACCATATTGAACATGGTGATGAGTATGATTAGTAAGACTAATTTATCTGGTCTTTTGTGGGCTAATATTATGAAAGCAACTTTTTCATATACAAAAGGTATCTCTTATCAAAGAGGTTACTATGTTTTTGTCTTTACCTATACAGATAATTATGGAATCTCCTGTACCATAGACTAAACTTGTTGAGGTTCAAGGTACCATTCTTAATATAGTTTATAATGAAATTTCATAAACCTCTCAAGTGCAGAATGAAGTTGTTGCAGCTTTATTAAGGAGATTTGTTAGGGAAAGACGATCAGTTATATCATCATACTATATAGTCTATTTGTGAGAGCATGATTACAATATCCACTACATGGTTATTTTAGCAACTTATATAAATGTCGTTTCTTGTTCTCAATTAAGTATGTGATTAGATGCCATAAAATGCGGTATATAATCTATGAAACATCATAGTGTTTATAAACTAACTTACTTGCTTAAAGATCATAAGTTCATTAGTTGCAAATTGGTGTACAAAAGTAAAAGAATTTCAAAGAAAGATTGTAGAATTTAAAGCCAAATTGGTAATTAAAGTTTTCACTCTAAAAGATGGGTGGATTGTTTATAGTGAAGAAATAACTATTTCTTTAAAAGATTCTTTCAGAGTAAATGCGGCATTAATAGTTTATTTATTTATTTATTTATTTATATATGGAGTTATGCCAAATAGATACAAAATCTATATTGTACAATTGGAGAATTTTGCAATAAATGTTTCAAGTAAACTTGTGTGTCGACTGAAAAGTCATATTTATAGTCTTAAGCAAGTTTCCAGACAATATTATTAAAGTTTCATAGTGTTGTTATTTTTTGTTCAATTGGGAACAAAATAATTCAATATATTACAAGGTCAGTGGGAGGAAATTTATTTTTCTCATACTCTATGTACATGATTTTTGTTTACAAGTAGTGACATTGAGGCATCTTTTGCAATAAGGTCTGTAAGGATTGTTCTTGTCACATATATTGGATTTTATATTAGATTTTCTTGGAGGACATTTGCTGATCGTATTTTGGAAATATTCAATATACATCATTGCAATTAAGGAATTACTCCTGTTGTTAAGGGTGATAGACTGAATCTATCACATTGTCCTTATTTAGATATTGAGAAAATCTAATTAAAGGGAGTACCTTGTGTCAGTGCACTTAAAAGTATAATGTATGCTCGAATTTGCATTAGGCTAAATGTTGTCTTTGTGACGGGACTTCTAGGCAGATATCGGTCAAATCTAGGAGATGATCACTGGGTTGCTATCAAGAAGGTTTTAAGGTACTTAAATAAGACAAGATATTATATGTTAATGTATAGATATGTTCAATTCTTGCAGCTAGTAGGGTATTTAGATGTAAACTTTGTTAGCTATTCTGATGACATGCAATCAATAACGGAATACATATTTATGTTAGCAGTAAGTGCAGTAAATAAAGTTCTATGTCATCTTCTACTATGTAAACAGTGTTAGTAACATTCTTTTAAGTTGTTACTTGGGCTTTTAGGCTCCAGAACCTCATGAAGGAGTTGATCGTTTTAACTTGATGGATAGACCCATATGGCTATATTGAGATAACAAATTTGTAGTATTATTTATTTACTACAGAGGTCTCAAGGGGTCTAAATATATGATGGTCAAATATTTTTGACCATAAAGAAATGGTACAGAAATGTGACTTATAATATAACATATTTTCACAGATGATGTGGTTATAGATCCACTAACTAAAGGCCTACGTCCATGTGTATTTGAGTGACATGTCATTAGCATGGGCCTAGGACTATCTTCGGATACTGTTGTTTAGTCGGAGCTATTTTGGCTTTACTCTAATAAATGTTTCATCTGTGTTCGTTACGCTTTGTAACGGTTTGATATGTATCAACTTTTGCATTCAATAAAATATTTTGAATGTGTTGTTATTATGTTGAATACATATTGATAAAGTCTCAAGGGATTGAATAAACCTTGAGTGAAGGCTAGGGGCATCCGGGCATTCGATTATTAGCCTTGTGCATATGTCTTGTGATACATAAAGAAAGGTTAACCATAAGGACAAGATATATGTGGGTTCATTGGAACCATAAAGCATTCTCTTGTGGCACAAGTTTTTGTGACACCCAAGGTGAGAGAATGGTGACTGACAAATGAGATCTCTCTATGAGAGATGTTATCCATTTGACACACTACCATATTGAATCCATATCAATAAAGTTGAGAACATTCGTGACCATAGAAGGCTCTGTGTGTATACATGCAGTTACCGCCATGATTCGGTATTTAAGACTTTATGGGATAAGATTGACTATTAAGAATTATCTCTGGACCAAATGTGCGCACATACAGTACGATTTCAATTAATATAGTCCAAGTGAGAGAATGTAAGAGTTTTTCTAATGTGGACTAAATTTAATTGATATTGTAATTTACTATTTTTACGGTTATCGTAAAACATGGTTGGTCTAAGGTGAGATAGAAGGTTTCTTAATTAGTCTAATATGGGCTGGCTAATGTGGGCCGAGTTGAGCCTGGCCCGTAATGAGAGGGACTGGCTTGAAACTCTATAAGTAGTGCTTAAGTCTCTCCTCTAACCCTAATTCTCACATGTATCCTCACCTAAGGGGTGTTTACCTAACGCTACATGTGAGGGGGCCGCCTCATTGAGCCAGTGATACGGAGGGCAATAGAGGAGGACTTGCGAGTGAAACATTGTGTTTCCGCTTCCGCTTCAAGAACAGTGGATCCCCTTGATGAGTGGGTAATCCATTTTTTGCTTCCACTTTATGTTTGATGGATCCCAAAACAGTTACGTTAATCTTTCTACTCAATTATATATATTCTTGTTCTAGTTATGGAGATCTTGGGATTGCGCAATTTGCATTCTACAGACAGAGGAGGAGAGGGAGCGGACCACCAGCCTGGTCGGCTCGGGCTAGGTCCTTCTTCTGGTGGTTGCCCCCATTTTTCTGTTGCTTTAGAGACAGAAAGTGGATTTCCTTTTCAGAGAGAGAGGGATGGTGGCTTACGTTCCGAATGAGCCTTTTTTTTTAAAAAAAAATTGATTTCATTTTTCAATAAATTAGGTTTTTAATTTTTAACTTCTTTTCATTTTCATTTTTTAATTTCACTTTTCGTGTTATTTTATTTGAAAATAATGAGATATCCCTACGTTGACACATACTTGAGTAGCAGTAATATCTAATCTCCATTATTTTTTAGCTGGATTTGTAAATTATCTAAACTTTATTTTTGTTCATATATGAATCAACCAATTTCAAAGTCATTGATTGACAAAACCAAAAAATAACTTTAAAGTCATTTCCCTAGAGTCTAAATAGTTAAAAAAAAAAGGATGAAAATTACAAAATGAGATTTAAAATTTGTTGATTTCTTTCATTTTTCTCAAGCCATTTATAACTCATTTAAAAAGCAAAAGAGTTGCTCATATGAGATTGAGCTCCTTGCATTTGAGTCACGAAATGGGTATAGAACCCATTTTGCAGTCCTAAGTCTTTATAAGTATTTTAATTTACAAGTTTTTTTTAATGTTTTTTTATTTTATTTACTAATTTTTCATTATTTAATTTTTTTCATTTGACATCAAGTTTTTATCTAAGTAACATATACATGCGAGGTGTTCTAAATACGTGAGATTGTAAATTGTTTTGGACCTCAATCCACCCATTTCAAATGCTTCTTTAATATACAAGAATTAAGTTAAGTAGAGGAAATCAAGCAGTCTCGTATGAGATGTGTGATTATATTGATTATATGGTAGTGGCTACCCATAATTGCTCTCAATACCAAATACGAAGTTTTTAGAATCATGTTAATGTTGCCGTTTAAGTCGTCATACTTTTGTCTTGTAATCCTTTATGAATTGCTTTTTGGGGGACAATATTCGAGGAATGATAGTGATTTGGAAGCCATCCAAGTACCTTTTCTAGTTAAGGCCAGTGCGTAAAAGCACCAGTATCTTCCAAGTCTAAAGACAAGTCTACTGTAACCATATGTCAATCTTCAGGCGGCGGCAAAGAATGTTCATCCGGTAGGATTGTCGATAATGGCCAAGACGATTAAAGAGAGACCGGCCCATAATCAATCTTCTCAAAGAAGAGAGGCGTTGGTGGGGGGTGTAAATGTCAAAATAAACACAAATAACTGATTTGAGTATTGGCACAAAATAAATAAATTAGAAATGCATGCTTAGGGTAATGAACTTGAGTCATCACTTCATTACCCTAAGCATGCATTTCTAATTTAGAGTCGCTCTCTACCGCTTGGTAGCTTTGCTTTCATCTTCTTTCCAAACCCTAACCCAGCTTTACGATTTTCACCACTTGAGCTTTCTTTCTAAGCTGAAGCTCTCGCGGATTCTCTTTATGGCCCTCGTGTTTCGGATTATCACCTTCACATCTCGCAGTATTGTCACCTTTTCTTCTGTTATTATCCCTCTCGCTTTCAATTCGGAGTCTTACTTTTGATTCGCCTTTCCTTGGTCCTGTTTTTCCGTCAATTGTCTTCTCTACTCTTACTTGCATGCTGTTTCGACCGATTCCTTGGATGCTTCGCCTGCATGTCTAGCACATAACCCACATTCAATCGGTCTAATGCTCTGCATGCGCTCTTTCTAGCTATTGATTTACTCTGGGTTACCTATTGACGACTCCTGTACTGCATGGATACTGCGGATAAGGACAAGGAAGCTCGGCTAGCTGCATTATGCAATCGTTTAGGCCGACTATGGTCTTCTTAGCAAATTGACGTGTGGGATGAAGCACCTCCTACAGAGAAGCTTGATGAATGTAAGTTGATACTTGTAGGGAAAATTATTGCCAACTCCCCTATAAATTTCCTTGCTGTTCAAAGTACAATGAAAAAGGTTTGGCTCTTAGACAACGTTGACATTTCACAAAGAGAAGCAAGTCTTTATGTCTTCAAGTTTTAGTCCGAAGGGGCAAAGCAGCGTATCTTAGAAAATGGCCCTTGGTCCTCTAACAATCTAATTATACTCAAACCTTGGATCCCTAATACACCCTTACATTGCTACAATTTTAACACGTGCTTTCTGGGTTCAAGTTGTTGGCCTACCTTTAAAAAGGTGTACAAAGCAATTGATTAGTAAAGCAGTTTGTGATATTGGTCCGGTTCTGGATGTTAAGATTGAGGCGAAAGATGGTTCGGATTTCAAAGTAGGACGAGCTAGGGTGGATTTGAATCTTCAGGAGCCTCTTAAACTAGGCAAGCTCATTCGAGTAGCAAGGAAACCTATGTGGTTGGATTTTCGTTATGAAAGGTTACCAACTTTTTGTTATTCTTGTGGGGTTCTAGGTCACTATGCTTCCTATTGCAAGGCTATTCCTTACGATGAGACTAACTTTGACGTGCGTGATAAAATGTACTACGGTCAATGGTTAAGGGCTGAAGTTCGGGATCCTAGCCCATTATGGCAGGCTTTCTATGAATTAAAACCAACTCCGGAGGATGGTGAAGAATCAGTACCTGAAACTCCTCAACAAAGATTGTTTTTGCTCCCACCAGGTCCTTTGGATACATGTACCCAGCAAGTATATATGGATTCTCAGTTGGCTCCGCATCTTAATATCCCCAACACATCCTTTATGCCAAGCTCTTCAAACCTTGACTCTGCTCAGAAGCTTGTCCAAACCACTATGAAACTCTATGATTCCCCTGTATTGATCCCATCCAATGATGTTAAAGATGCAACAGAGTTAGTTATCACTTCCAAAAAATTAAAAAAATCTATGCTGCAGACCAAGACCTCTCCGTTGAAGAAAAAGAGGTACTCTCCTTATGGGTCTCGCCCTGCTCTACCAGAACTTTGAGAAGACAGTCAACTTATGGAGACGCTAATCTTTCTGGTCGAAAGTGTTCGAGAATGGGCTGAGGTGGCTTGCCCCAATAAGCCACCATTGGACAAATGAAGATTCTAAGTTGGAACTGTCAAGGACTGGGCAATTCCTTGACAGTTCAAGCACTTAGGGCCTTAGTGGCCCAAGAACGGCCCGATATTCTCTTTTTGATGGAGACTCGGAATCATTAACTAGTTGTTCAGTGAGTCCAACATAGACTTAAATTTTCGAAGAGTTTTGTCGTCAATCCTATAGGTTTGGCTGGAGGTATGGTTATTTGTTGGAGAAATCAGATTTCTTTTCATGTTAACAGTTATAATGCGCACTATATTGATACTATCTGCTCTGACAATAGTGGTGATTTACCTATGAGTCTTACCTGTTTGCATGCGTCGTCGGTTTATCAACACCAACAACTATTTTGGGCTGACTTGAGGTGTCTTAGTACCTTACACACCCTACCTTGGGTGTGTATAGGGGATTTTAATGACATCTTACATCAATGGGAGAAGGTGGGCAAGAGACCAGTTCAATCTTATAGGATGCATTCATTTCGGGAGCTACTTCATGACTGTGCCTTGATGGACTTAGAGATAAAGGGCTGTGCCTATACTTGGGTTAACAACAGAAATGGTGAGGAAATTGTCAAAGGAAGACTAGACCGAGCTTTGTGTACTATTGAGTGGCGATTAAAATACTCAGAGGCGGAAGTTCTGGCCCTACCTGCCATAGGATCGGACCACAGTTCGATTTTATTAACTACAAATGTAGCTCTAGTAAAGAGGAGAAAGAGTTTTACCTTTGAATCCTTTTGGCTCCAAGATGTAGAATGCCGTGAGGTGATTTCCAAATCTTGGACTACTCGTTCCTCTAACAATGCACCGATCTCGCAGAGGATACGGGCCACCACTACTGCGCTGGCCAACTGGAGTAGGGCCAAGTTCACTGCAGCTCATAAACAGATACACCTGTTGCAACAGCAACTCCAGCATTGCATCAATCAGCCTGCATGTAATTATGATAAAGCTCTCATTACTTCTTTAAAACAACAGATTCAGCATATATGGGCATAGGAAGAACAATATTGGGTCATGCGTTCTCGAATTAACTGGATGTGCTGGGGTGATCGAAACACGAAGTTCTTTCATGGAACCACAATACAAAGGCGAAAGCGAAACAAAATCAGTATTTTACAGAATGACCTTGGGGAATGGATCTGAGATCCAGAACAAGTGAAGAATGAGACGCAAAATTTTTTTTTTTCAGAAGTTATACACCTCCACTGGACAGAGAGAATATGGTCCTATTCTAATGCAATGTTCCCCAATAGTAGTAGAAGAAATGAACACACATCTCACAGCAGAAGTTAGGAGGGACGAAGTCAAACAGGCCACGTTTCAACTAGGTGCCACCAAAGCGCCAGGAACAGATGGATTGAATGGCTTATTCTACCATCATCATTGGGACATTATTCAGGAAGATGTCTTTTCAACAGTTCAACAATTTTTTACCACCGCGGTGATGCCACCAGATATCAACAAAACATCCATAACCCTGATCCCTAAGATCCAGAATCCTGAGAGGTTAGACCAGTTTCGCCCTATCAGTTTATGTAATTTTATCTACAATATTATATCAAAAGTTTTGGCTAACCGTCTAAAGCCTTGGCTACCGATGCTGATTTCTCAAGAACAAAGTGCATTTGTCTTTGGCAGACAAATCCAGGACAATATACTTATAGTTCAAGAGGTTATGCATCAATTGAAAACTAGAAACATAAAGCAAAAATTTCAGGGGATTCTTAAGCTGGATATGAAGAAAGCCTATGATAGGGTGGAGTGAGATTTCTTAAACGATTATCTACACCGACTGGGATTTCATGCTCGCTAGGTTACTTGGATGCTGCAGTGTGTTTCTACGAATTCTTTAAGTGTTAAACTCAATGGGGAATCTCTCCATTATTTTCGACCCTCGCGGGGTTTATGACAAGGTGACCCTCTATCCCCCTATTTATTCATACTAGTGGCAGATTTACTATCTACTCTAATCCAGCATGCTGTTGCTATGGGCAATTTACGAGGAATTAAACTCAATAGATGGTGTCCTACGTTATCGCATTTATTCTTTGCTGATGACGCCATCTTTTTCCTTGATGGTCGACTTAGGGAAAGCCAAAACTTGTCAAACATTCTTAACCAGTACTGCCTAGCTACTGGTCAGGACATAAATAGGAACAAATCTGGATTGTTTCTGAGTAAAAACTGCCCCCATTCTCTTCGGATTAATCTGGCTAATGATCTTAGAGTTCCACTCTTGGGTAGGACAGGCAAGTATTTAGGCATCCCTTCTGATTGTGGATCATCTAAACGAGACATGTTTGCGTGTAAGTAGAGTCAATACCAAACTGGAGGGGTAGAAAGAAAACCTAATATCTAGAGGAGGGAAGGAGGTTCTATTGAAATTGGTGGTTCAGGCGTTGCCGCAGTATACTATGATGATATTTAAGCTTCCTGTATCTATATGTAAGTCAGTGGAACAAAAAATAGCAAGGTTATGGTGGCAAAATAGCAGCAATAAATCAAGCATCCACTGGAAGAATTGGGAACTTCTCAAAGAAAGAAAGCATCAAGGAGGACTTGGATTCCGAGACTTAATCTCTTTTAATAAAGCTCTCTTGGGTAAGCAGGTGTGGCGACTTTTTATTAATCCCTCATCATTATGGAGTAGTGTTTTCAAAGCATTATATTTTCCTCATACAAACTTCTGGTCTGCTAATAAGGGGACTAGGTCTTCTTGGGGTTGGCAGAGCCTTATTCTCGGTCGGGACTCTATCATTGACAAGCTTCAATGGTCAGTAGGTGATGGCACTCAAATTAGAGTCAGAGAAGACAAATGGTTGAAGATGGGTGTTTTAGGAGGACCAGCTAACAGGGCAGAATCGACAAAAGTGGTGGATCTTGTTCTCTCCGATCAGACTTTATGGAATGCGAACCTTCTACATCACTTTTTTCAGGACTACATAGTGGAGGAAATATTATCTATCCCACTTTTGTCAGCCTCTTCTATGGACAAAATCGTATGGACAGAAACTTTAGATGGAAATTATACTGTTAAGAGTGGTTATCGATTTATCAAGCAAACAGCATCTCAGAAGTTTCAATCTCAGGCCTCATCCTCCTATCAGACTCCCACTAACTTATGGAGGCAGATTTGGAAAACTTAGACTGCTCCAAAGATACGCTTATTTCTTTGGGCCTTATGCCATAATGCGCTACCTACAACAGAGAATTTGTTTTGAAGGAAAGTTACCCCTGACCCATTTTGCAAACTCTGTTCTTCCAATATTCCCGAAACCCCAAAACATCTCTTCCTGTTCTGTCCTTGGACTACTTATATATGGAATCATCCCAAACTGCAAATTAAAATCTACCACCACAGAATACAGCGCATAGATGCATGGCTTAATGACCACATTGATCAGAAGAGGAACGTACCAGAGTTTGAGAAGATTGCTGCTCTGCTTTGGCATATTTGGAAAGCTCGGAATCTTTTTGTCTTTCAGCGACAACGCACTCACCCGGATCACTTGGTTCAAGCAGCTCTTACTATGGCACAGTTTAGTATTCGAATTCAACAGACAGTAAAGCCTACCCGGAATAGGTTGTTGAACCCTAGTCGGATTTGGGAACCTCCGCAATAGGGTATTATCAAGATTAATCTGGATGGCGCCTTTCTGACTACAAATCAACAGGGAGCGATTGCTAGTATCGCTCGTGATTCCACTAGTAGATTGGTTGGAGGATTCACTTGCACAGTTAGGGCTCAATTTGCAATCGAAACGGAAACCCAGGCGTTGTTGCATACTCTTCGAGAGCTCTTACAGAAAGCGCAAAATGAAGCCTACCTGGTCATCGAATCGAACAATCTCATTCTTGTTGAGACCATCAATGGATGCCGCGAACCACCATGGGACTGCCGCGCTCTGTTCGCCGAATGCGCAGCCTTGAAGCTTTCGTTTCCCAATCTTCGTGTGCTGCATTGTCGAAGGGAAGCTAATGCCCTAGCTGACTGGACTGCCAAGGCCCACGGGCGAGGGTCCCTGTCTCAAAACTGGGCTTCTTCTCCTCCTCAACTTATGTTGGACTTACTTTGTATTGAGGCCCTGGTTAAGGGTTGTTCTTATGTTCCGATTTAAATGAAATGCTCATATCCTTTCGACCAAAAAAAAAAAAAAAGAACTTGAGTCATCACTTTGAGATTCTAACAAAATTGGGCAAATCATTATATGTTGGTTCATCCTCCTAATCGATTAAAATATAACTTATAATTGATGTCGATTGCCAAAATTGATCTCTTACTCCTACATTCAAATAGCCCTGATGAAACATCTCTTGTGAGAGATGTACCGTAAAATCCAATTTAACACTCATTAAATCATGTTCAATAGGTTAGCTTTGAGCAATAGAACATCAAAAGGGAGGGATAGGAAGTGTTGGCAGTCTGTAAGGATAATCATCAACAGTTATAAACGACAGTTGTTAATGCATAGTTCAAATTGTACTTGAAAAAAATATGCTCTTAGATATGAATAACTTACCGAATAAAAAATAGTCATAAGTAAGTGACAAAAAACAAGTTTCTTGCATTTGCTTTCTAATCATGACTTAGGTCTTTCGAGCAAATTAACTTATTAAATCAAAGAAATATTCTAAATCTAACAAGATCAAGCATTTTTTTATCATGTAATTAAAAAAAATTTAAAAATTTGACTAAGGATAACTTTTCCATCCACAATCTCATTGACTCAATTTTTGCACTTACGAGAAGCTTGTGACCTGATTATTTCAAAAATGTGGTTTGATTTTTTTTTTAAAATGTATTGAGATGGCGAATTTCCAAGAATTTAACTGAATCTTTACTAAAAATTAGAGCTGGCAAAATGGATCATAAACTCATATTATGACCCATTTTTAATTAAATGGGTCATATATGGGTCGAAATAGGTCAAGTGAAAATTAAATATAGGTTAGAAATGGGTTTAAGAAAGTAAAACACAAAAAGAAATGGGTCTAAACGGGTTATTAGGAAAGGAAACCCATTTTAAAGTTTAAACCCATGGCCTTTTTAACTTTATAAAAAAATTAATAAAAAATTGAAATTATAATTATTTTTCATATTTCAATTTTTTTTCTTTTCTTTTTCTTTTTTTCTTTTTTTCTTTCTTTTTCTTCCTTCCTTAGCCAGCCGGTCGGCAAGGCGACGACTGGCAATAGGTCGCGAGGCTCAAGCTCATCGGCAGGTCGATTAAAAATAAAATAATTAAATTCGATTAATAACTATAATTATATATTTTTTAAATAAAAATAATTAAAATTTATATTTAAAAAATTAAAAATTCGATTAAAAATTATATTTGAAGTTTTAATCCAATTAGCATATAGTATATGTGGGTTTTCCTAGAATATTAATAAGTTTTAGCAATACGGGTCGAGTCGGGTATGGGTCGGATACGGGTTGGGTTGGGTATGGGTCACTAGATTTACACTATAAGAATATGGATCAAAATGGGTTAAATGGGTCAAATATGGGTCGACCCATTTTCAACTTGACCCATACCCGACCCAACCCGACCCGACCCACCCATTTTCCACCCCTACTAAAAATCCAATTGCCGTGATTTATCCCAAGTAATTTAGATGATTAAAAAGCTCTAAACTCAAGAAGGTCCTATGCCTGTATTGGTAGGAAGTTTAGATCGCATGACTTGTTTAAGCTTGTATGATTGTCCTAATCTGAAGAAAATATTTTCATATGTAATTTAACACAAATAATACAATTTGAACGAGAACCCTACAACGTCAGTCAATGAGCTCATTAGATTTTTAAAAAAGATCGTTCTGATTAGATTTGGTTTCACTTTTGAATTTGAAAGTCGAAGTAGATTAGTTTTCCTAGGTTTTAGTCTACGACTGATTGTAAAAGCTTTTCAGTCTAGTCTTTTAAGTTTTTACTATCACTATGCACACCATTGATTTCCATGGAGAAGTTTATTGTTCAAATTCGGTTAGTAAGCAAGCATGTGTCACGGGCTGATCGATTGGGATCGTGACCGTGCGGCAACTCGGGCAACTTTGGATCACCCAAGCCAAGCCTTGCTCGATCGAATGCTTACCCGCTCGCTTACCTGGATCGTTGAGAGAGAAAGTTAGAGAGATGAGCTCTGAAAGGAAATGGAAGCTTTGATATTACAAAAGGTTAGAGAGATGATTACAAATGAGGGAGAAGACCCCTTTTATAGTTGAGGGCCTCGGATTACATTCGTTGATCTACTTTTCATCCGACGAGCGAGATCGCACCGCCTTAACTACCAACATAATGTCTAACTACCGTCTACCGACATAAATAACGGAACAAAAATCTAGCATATGACTCAATGATAGTTTCGCCCGCCCTTGCAATCTTCGGGGAGAAGGCTTGGTGGAAATCCGAGTGAGAGTAGGAGGTCCACGGGCGAGTTGGGGTCGACTCTGGGGAACCTCTCGGGTTGTCTATTTTTCGGCCCGCAACACATGCATCCAAGAATTTAAATAATTTGTTCTAACATAATAGAAGTTCCTGGCAATTTCCTTATTTGTTTTCAATCATTTGTCCTCGAGACTTCAAGGCATACTAGAATCCACTAGCGTTTATTCGTTGAAGCCATTGAGATTCAAAATGGGGAAGAGTAAAAAAATCTGTACTCCACGTTGATCTGGCAAGAGGAACTAGAAAAAAGAACATTTTACTGATCTAACCATGATGGTGGGGCTCTTAGTTCATGCAAGGGGCTCAATCTTTGACAACATTCAATAATCCGAATAACTTACTTGATTTGAGCCCCAATTGAGTTCCGCATCTAAAGGATCTTTTCCAATCTGAATCTTTATTTCCTGAGAAAATTATTCAAATAGTTGTAAACCTATTATACTTTTATTAATTCAATCTTAAACATTTTAATTTTGCTAATTGAGTTCTAAACTTTTTTACGTTTTGTCAATTCAATCTATCCGAGCAATTTTAGTTGGAAATTGCTAATGCGGACATTGGCCAAGTTACATGATACGGCTCACGCCGACGTAGACAATTTTTAATAATATTTTCATTTTTTTAAAAGCTAATTAATTTTTTATTCTTCTTCTTCTTCTCTTTCATTCCTTTTTTATCCCCAAACCATAGCTACGCGTGGGCCCCCCTAGTCCTTGGCGAGGGCCACAATGCCCTCACCTGCAAGCTCTCGTGGCTAGATCTAGGCGAATGCTATGGCACCCTTATGTAGCCCAGACGAGGGTTGTCAGCCTTTGCTTGTAGCCAGCAATGATCGATCGGCAACCTCATCAACTAGGTAGACCTCATCAGCCAAGGTTTAGAAAGAAAGGGAAGGATACTTACCTCAAAGCAATATGAGCATCTACAAGGTTAATTAGAAAGCACTTATTCAATCTATGTATGGTTTCTAATTATCACACAATTTCAACCAACTGTTTTGGATTTTCTTTTGTTTAATGAATATTATATTTTCTGCAATGTGAGCTTACTCTAAATAAAACAACATAGAGAAATGATGATATTTAACTTGATGCCCTAATTTTAATGATGGGCATTAACTATTATGTATTTTATCATAGCATGACTTGTGTTATAATATAATGACCCTATCATTTGACCACTAAATGACATGCAGACGATAACATGACATAAGTGATGACATGTACAATGAAAGGGCACATGACATGACATTGATGATGTGGCACGACAGCATGCATGATGACATGGATATAACATGGCACGTGAGATGATATGACATGTAATGATGACGTAGCTAAAGCTATGTGACATGCAATGATATAGCATAACAAATAATAATGCTATCGAAACTATATAAAATGCATATGAGATAATAAATAGTGATGCAATTCAAAGTATATGATATGTACATGACATTTTTTGGATTTTTTAATCAAAATTAGTAATTGAAAATTCATAAAAATAAAAATTTATCTAAATGAGACGTTATCCAAATTAAATTAAAGAATAGCCTAACTCAAATCCTATCCTAAGTTGGGAACCTAGGCTGCACTTTTGCCTAGAAAAATTAATTCAACCTAGATATTGTCTAATCATGCAATTTGAATTCAACTAGAAAAAATATCTAAATTATCTTGTCGTGCAATCTTATCTAGAAATCAATTCTAATAAACGTAATATGCAATCTTTTTGTGCTTTTTCAAAATGTGACAATTGTCAATTCAGTCCTAAAAATTTTATATTTGTATAAATTCAATCCATTCGCCCAATTTTGGTTGGCCAACACCGACTGTCCTGCCAACATTGACGTAAACAATTTTTCTTGATATTTTTATTTTTTATTAATTCTTATTTTTTCTTTTCTTATTTTTTTTCCTTTTCTTCATTATTCTCTCCCCCCATCGTGGCCAACGAACCTTCAACAAGGATCGCAAGCCCTCGCCACCTGCAACCGGCGAGGCCATGGCTGCCTTCGCTCATGGTCATTGGCCTTAACTAGCGTGGTCTTAACAAGGTTGGCGTCGCTTGTGGCCCTTAAGCCTTTGCGTGCGAGGCACCTCATGGTCCTCCCCCTTTTGTCTCACACACACTCTCTTTTTACTACAAGTTGAGGCCCAATTAAGCCTTGTCATGGCACTTTGACCTCGATCTGAGGCAGCCACGCCTGAAGTCACCCATAGCCTTGCTAGCTGCAAGTGAGGCCGCTTTTGCTTGTGACCAGCAAGCCTCATTGGCCACCGTGGGGAAAAAAAGAAAGAAAAGAATGTAGAAAAGAAAAAAAAAGGAAAAAAAGAAAAGAAAGGAAAAAATAAATTGAAAAATAAATAACATACTTTTAAAAAATGTCTACATTAGCATTGGTCTACTAAAATTGGATGAATGAACTGAATTGATATAAATGCAAAAGTTTTAGAATTAAATTGATATAATTACAATAGGTTTTGGACTTTTTTTGGTAATTTTTCCTACGGTTATGCAATAAATAATGATAGGCATTTTGAGTGTGCTCCACTAGCTCAATTTTCCTGAGAGGAGAAGTAATTTTAATTTATAAAAATTACCTTATAATTCAATAGTTCATCATTAATTGACATTCTGAAAATCAAGTCAAGATTTTTTCTCTCTCTCGCTCAGATATTTTTTCAATTCAAAATATCTGCACGAGTGATTCATTCATTGTTTTTTATTTGCACGCTGATGAGGAAATATATTTACCTTTGAACTTAACTAGAACTCAATTGACTCTACATCTATATGTCGGAATACCTTTCACATTATAGACTTATTGCGCACCCAGATATGCATCACAAGGCCAGTTTCTTTGCAATCATGATTGTTGCGCTTATAATGTCCATTCTAACTTTCATAAAAAAAACCACTGGGATTCGCCCCAGTGGCCACCCTTCCAACATGGAAGAGGGAGGTGAGGAAAAGAACAACAAAAATCTCCATGATAACTAAAACTGCAATAATTATTAAATAAAACCTCATATAATATTATAGCAAATCAATTACGGTGTACATGTAACAGAGTCCTAATATCTCCTTTCTTTCCTTCTTATTTACTTCAAAACATTAATCAGTAACGTCACTAAATGATTAAGATCACAATTGAAAGGATATGACTGTCTTCTATAAATAAAAGATTGTAAAATAATTGATATTACATATTCAGTAAACTTGTAAAATGACTAGCTTGGTTTTGAGTGCTACAAACCAAGATAGCTCTTCTTTAAATTCTAGGAGCAATTGTTGTGGTTAGAAAAGAGGGGACTATTACCCTCTCTAGCCCCAAATATATCATTATCAGCGTCATGAATTATTTTTACGATGAATGAATTGAATATATATATTTGGTTAATCGCGAATATAGGAGTCAACGTTACAATTATTTTCTCGATGATACGGAGTAACAAATGGGTGTACTTCACTGGCCGTAACCTAACTCATCTTGAACTTCATGGTGGAAAAGCACCTACCTAATCTCGTAGATAAACCACTGGGATTCGCCCCAGTGGCCACGCTTCCAACATGGAAGGGGGAGATAAGGGGTTCAAATCCCCACCTTCTCATGGGGGGATGGGATGGGGACGAGTAAGTTTCAGGAGTGGGTTTCGACTCCCATGCCCTGCAAGAGGCAGGACAAAAGTCTGAGAGTGAGTGTAGAGTAGGAATAGAGTAGGACTAATAAATAAATAAATAAAAAAACCTCGTAGGTATGTGTAGAAACTTGATTGGTTTTCCTGCATTCATGGGGCTTGTAACATTATTAGTTGGGTTTCTGGGTTATATCTTCTTTCTTTCCCCCCGTGTACATGTTGTCGGCGTTTCTACAATTTTCTCGAGTCGGAAGACTAATAAGCACCCAGATGCAGCTGTTCCGCCACTCGATAAAACTCCCAATAGAATAACTGGGCCTGATCCAGAACTTCTGGCCCAAAATACAAAAATCCGCTAGCGATTCACTTCTTAGACATTTTGGAGTGAAGGAAAAAACCCAAGGTTAGTTTTATTGAATCTCCTCTCAAAACAGAAATTTCCAATTTCGCCTTGTGTATATATTTTGGTGATATTTTTCCTGGTTTGTAGTTGAAGAAATCCACGATGCAACTGCGAGGGAAGCCGTCTTCCTCCGACAATGAAGGCAAATAATAACGATTCTTGCCAACAGCCTCGTGCATAAAGATTATACTGACATATTCATATAAATAGTACTGCTTGTTATCCTACATTATAATTAGCTGGACCCATGCTAATTACCCACTAGATGAATTGATTGACAATATATTACATGTTATCTAGTAGGCCACCGCAACTGTGGAGTCGTACATCCAAAGGGCAGATAAATCAAAGGTATTGTCTTACGTGGTCCTTTGCCATATGTTCATAATCGTCCGCACCAGGCAAGAGACTCCACGGCCAAACTTAGAAAAGAATGGCCTAAAGGTTATTCATCAGCTCACCGCCGAGAAAGATTTGTTC
Source organism: Eucalyptus decipiens (assembly GCA_014182575.1). Classification (NCBI taxonomy): domain Eukaryota; kingdom Viridiplantae; phylum Streptophyta; class Magnoliopsida; order Myrtales; family Myrtaceae; genus Eucalyptus; species Eucalyptus decipiens. The sequence goes on along the minus strand of CM024615.1, from coordinate 5,178,549 downwards.
ATTCTTCTTACGGATGCCGTGCTACTAAACATGAAAGGGTTTCCTAGGGGTATTGCAACCTTTGTTTGCAATTTAAAAAAAAAAAAAAAATCTGCATTGCGAGTGGAAAATGAAAAGAACAAAGACACAACATGAGTGCACTATCGACTAAAGAAAACTGCCACTATAGGGACAAGTATCAGCAGTTATTGTGTCCCAACATGAGTTGAAGCTAAAGCCACGAAATGGTGAAAGGAAATTGCATGATGGATTCAATCTGTTATATCGCCTTATCTAGCAGGGAACTTTGTTCCTTTATTTAAAGACAAAACGAATTCATAGCCCTTGAAAACAATTCTTCCTCTGCGCGCTGAAATTTCTAAAGGTGAGAAAAGACCGCTCTTATCAATGCAAATTCTGAAATGAACGAAAGCCATACCTGAAGCTGGAAAGTCCTAGCTCTTTCTCCTGCAAGGACTTCTCTAGTGGAGTGCAACTCCTAAGACAAACGATTAAGATGACATAATAAGCGATTTCTCAAAGATGAATACGTCTTGATTAACTGGCAATTTATGTTTCAAGTGTCATCCAAAACAGCCTTGAGAAAGGCTACACCACGTTTGAGCCTAACGTTGTCAAAGTGGAAAATGTTGGATAAACTGTCTACTTCTTCCTGAGTAAGCTCTAGATCAGCTAGCTTTTCCTTCAGCACCTCTATTGAGCAACGATGGACGAGAAGCTTTTCTCTGTAGCTTCTTAGCATGCTAATGCAGCCGCTAACTGTCCTTCCAATTGTCCATTTTCTTTTTGTGATAATGGAGGGTTTTTTTTTTTTTTTTTTTTTTTTTTTGTAGAACTGGTGTATGCTTGAAGTAGAGAAAGGGGCTCCAAATTTACAATTAGTTTCCGTGAATACTGAATCATCATTTTGAAATGGAAGGCTCTCATTCCCATTGATGCAGGGCCTCAGGTTCTCATCTTCAAATGCTAAAGCTGTCTCTTCCTCAGTGCTTTCACATCCATAGGTGGTTTGGACAGGATCATAATGGTTTTTCATGTGTTCCATTGCCCGAAGTCAAACACAATCATTCCCTCATTATTAGTTATATTCATACTAGAATAACTAAACCACTTAAAGTAAGTTCTTACCAAAAAAAAAAAAACCACTTAAAGTAAGTAATGCCGGGACAGTTTAGGTAATGTTGATAATATAATTCCTTAAAGTTGACAAGCAGTCATCAACAAACGATACTTCTGCATTAGATAAATGAGAGAGAGAGAGAAGGGGAGGGGGGGAGGAAGGGAGAAATGATGCACAACAAACATTGATAGGGGATTAATCCTGGAAGCCTGTTTAGACACTTCTATGGACCCCCATCTCTTACTTAGTGTGATAAATACTTCGAAAACAAGATAAGATAACGGAGAAGCTCCCTTTATTGAGTAACATTGGTAAATCCTAGCCCTTCATATATAGTAGATGTACACTTTCCAAGCAAATTATAGAGGACATTGTGTAAGGCTTTCCTTTTTATGTGCCGACTTGACCAATTTTATTCATCTTCCAAAGAACCAATAAAATATCAAAATATGAGAGGAGTCGGCAAAACCCTACTAGATCCGGCATGGATGGACTCGAATTGGGGGGGACATCTCCAAAAATCCACAGCTAGTTTCATAATGATAATCATCATCTCTACATCATGGAGGCCAAATGGCTTCGCGGACAAATAGAAGCACAGAAAGTTTCATGTGCAGATTACTTAGCTCAACTCATAACATTTGTAACAAATATCGTCGTTTTGAATACTCAACTAAGTTTTTTTTTTTTTTTTATTAATTTCATAATCAACAGTTTCCTTCTCACGAGGAATGGAGTTCTTTAAATTTTAGATAAACAATAGTTAATATAGATGGTATAAATGATAGTTTTGTATTATCATGGAACTTCTGCAATATAATTATTTTTGCGAATACATAGGCATCATTGTACCTCCACTCCCGATAAAACATTGATTTCAAAAGACTGATTGCATGAAGCTTCTCAATAAGCTTCGAAGAACTCGTCCTCATGCAAGTCGCATGGTTTACCGGCTTCCCTATTTGTTTCATTGACGACACAAATGTTTCTTCACACAAGCACCAAAACTATGTTCATGTTTGCTTGGATTTCGACTCGACTCGACTAGACTCACCCAAATTCAAACTTGCTTAAGAAAAATGGGTAATATCACGAAAAATCTCAAACTACTATATTTATGACAAATTTATCCCAAATGACTACAAAAATGTGATAAATTTACCCCCAAATTAATTTTTTAACTAACAAAACCCCAAACTGGTATATCCATGACAATTGTACCCTTCATTAAATTGGATTAATATCATAAAAAACCACAAAACTAGCACAACAATGACAAATGGAGAGAAAAATCCCATACTGATACATTAGTCAACTGTCACATGTCATACAATTTAGCAATTTGACAATAAAATTTAACGAAAACTAACAGAGAGTAAATTTATCATAAGTGTACCGATTTAAGTTAAATTTGTCAAAAGTATACCATTTTGAAATTTTTTATAGTAAAAATATTAGATTTTGATAAATTTGTCACAAGTGTACCGGTTTGGAATTTTTTATGGTATTAGACCTAGGAAAAGATGTATCTACCCTTTCATGTGATGATGGGCTTGGGCAAGGTTTACTAGCCTCATGTTGGCTTGGATCCTGCCTTGCCTTACTGTTGAGCTTAATAACTATAAACCGGCTTGGCCGTTCATTGATTTGGTCTAATATAGTCTATACTGATAAAAATGGCTCTAGTTAAGACCTTGGTAATTGATTGATAATGCTCTAATTTTGTTCATATGCAAGTATAGACGGTGATAATTTGTAGTAGTGGCTGGAGATTGGCCCCAAAAGACATCTTTTATATGCTTTTAGTGAAGTTGCACCAAAACTGGACTGAGCTCATGTAGATCAGAGAAAGGACATGCAACCGAAGCTTTAAAACTGGCATCTCCACGTAAGATATGAAACTTCTCTTTGGACAGACGACAAACAAAGAGTACCGACTTCTTAGGTAGGACATGATTTCACCAATCGCATTCACAAATATATGGATCCACAGCAGCACGTAGGACTAGTCACACCCATCAGGAAAGAGAGAGAGAGAGAGTGACCGTAATACCCAACAAGAAAGCACTGATCAAAACATGCAAACACGGAAAAGGCGCCCTCAAGCAATTTCGCGCCTTCAATTACATGATGCCCCTATTTCTTCACAGTGGTCACATGCTTCAACAAGCATCTGCACGACGTCCTGAGATATTATTGTGGCCTCCATCTTCAGGTGTGTAATCTTCACTTCCGTCACTCGCTTGAGCTGCTTGACATTTGCGCCAGAATCTTCACTACTCTGCTTGATTGGCACACATGGAAATGGGGATAGACTTATTAATCAGTATGGACCAGCCCACTCCAAACAATTATAAAGAGAAGCTCCTAAATTTTAAGACGATAAAATTCTTAAACTTAGTTCATGCTACATTAGTATGGTTGTAATGTGCTTCAGCAAAGCTGTGGAGCCTGTCAAACTAAGACTATATAATGAATACGTGCTAATTTGAACATGTGCAGGGCATGAAGTCCACGCGAGCATGAGTACACAAGCAGCAGTTATCTGCTATTATTTGGTCCAAACTGACATTTCTTCATCCTAAATTTTCATGACCCAAGAAAGCAACTTGAAATTCCCTACAAGACAACAACGCTAAGTGCTTAACAAGTTCTAGTGAAGATTCCAGAAAATCAACCCAACTATTGCTCTCATCAGTAAATTTTCTTGCAATCCTATTTTTTATTGATGCATATTTACATAAGTACTGTACATCCAGAGTCCTTGTGGCTGTGGCCACGGAGTAGTCATCAAATAGAACCACATGACTACTATCATAAGCTTATCAAGTACAAAGGCTTGCCGAATTTAAAGAGAGCAACCAATCCCAATTAAGCCTCGCTTTTCAAGTATTACAGAGCTGCAAACCTTTGTCATTTTAAAACATGCATTTCTCTTTCCCAAACAGGAATACCAAATTAGGATACTAGATGGAGTTGAAACAACTATTTTTTCCTATTCTTACCTCTGCGACTTTTCTCTGAAATGCAACCTCCATTTGAGCAAGAAACGCAACGATCTCCTTCTCTGCCTCTTCTTTGGTTTGCCTTAGCCTAGCCATTTTCGCTGTAAAGAACCATTTAAAAGTCGATATATACCAATCTAGCAACAGGCAGATACTAAAAGCAAGTAACAGCTTATGTGGTGATGTTACATATTCATTATGCTAAACCAAAGTCCAATGCACGATAGTAACATTCAAAATATACTAAAAACTATTTTACTGCTCTGCAGATAATAATTGTGGGGGCGCAGGGGTACTGTCTGGGGAACTGCATGAGGGCACTATCACTGTTGGAGAAATCTTGCCAGAATATTTTGAAGCTGACAAAACGTTTCTATCAGTCTAGTCTGGACCATCACAGACTTTCGGGTTAGAGTCTGAAGACAGTCGGACATCAGGACTCAAGACTCAAGACTCAAGACTCAAGACTTAAAAGATATTCTCATTGACAGTTTTCTAATCCAGTGTCGAAAGGCTATCCAGGACCTAGGTGTTTGGTTAAGGAGTTAGTTCTTTTCTCTGGAGAAGATATCTTGGCTGGGTTAAGCTAACGGATTCTTTCTATTCAAAGATCCGATGATTGACGAAGTAATCTTGGAAAGTTCTATTCTTGGAAACCAAGATCCTGGTTGTATGGGCGAACAGGATTGATTGGGCTATCGTCAAGTTCCTTTAATAGCTCGAAAGATCTCCTTAATTGATTCCGTCCAACGGGTAGATTGGAGGAATTCCTTTGGTAAGTGCCAACGGGTATGATGGCATAAAGGAGTATAAAAGGAAGTCGTTCAAGTTATTTCAGTGCATGCTCGATAGACAAATTCCAGAGTCTGAAGTTCCTTGATATTCAGTCGATTCATTCTGAGCAAAACTGTATACACAAAGAGTGTTTATACTTAGTGATATCTTGAGCAAGTGAGGTAGATCACATACACCACCGAATCAAGGAAGATCAACGCCGTAACACTTCTTGGTTCATAGTGGAATCCAGCCAATTGGTCTGTCAGCATCGGTGCGAAGAGTGGACGTAGGCTTAAACAAAAGCCGAACCACTATAAACTTTGTGTTCAATTCTCTTTACCCTTCTCTCAGTCTTTCGATTATTTTTTATATCCATCAATTGTCTAGTGTTGCATGTTTTAAGTGAAAAATTGTTTTATACCTATTCACCCCCCTCTAGGTACTCATTCTAGCTACATCAATTGGTATCAGAGCCTGTGTACTCACTTTATTTGAAGTGTTTTACTTTAGAGTAAAAGATCCATGGCTAGTATGTTAGCACCAGGGCTGGTGGAAGGGCAAAGCAATACCAGACCACCCTACTTTGATGGAAAAGATTACAACATCTGGAAGAACAAGATGAAAGCTTTTCTGCGATCAAAGGATCCTCTGGAATGGGACGTTGTAGAAAGAGGAATCATTCCTAAAATTGCAGCTGTCTCAAAAAGAGGAAAAGAAACTGTGGAAGCTAGCGGAATGTCTCAGGAAGAAATAACCAAGAGACAAACTCTCGATGCAAAAGCAATATATTCTTTATATTGTGCTTTATCACCTACTGAATATAACAGAATATTTTCTTGTGATACAACAAAAGAAGTCTGGGATAACCAATTTCTGATTCCATGAAGGTTAACAAGCTTCTTCGTGGACTCTCCAAGGATTGGAATCACATAAAGACTTCAATTAGAGAGACACAAAGAATCATGCCACTTTGTTGATGAGCTGGTTGGAACCCTTGATCTTATGAAGTGGAACGAATAAACGAAGACGAAGACCCAAAATGTAAGAAATCTATTGCATTAAAATCAAATGATGATTCCGATGTTACGTACTCAAGACGATATGAACGATGAGGAGCTTGCCCGATGATAAGAAGATTCAGAAAGTTGAATAGAAAAGGTAGAAGATTCAACTCTAAGAGACAAGGCTTTCAAAGACAAATGACCAAGACTGTTGATGATGATGAAGCAAACAAAGATGTAGTTTGCTTTGAATGTAAGAAAAGGGACACATCGACCCAACTGTCCTCTTCTAAAGAAGAAGAAAGGAAAGGCTGAAAAGTCTCGAAAGGCTCTCAAAGCTGAAACCTGGAGTGATACGAGTGTGAAGAAAGTGATGATGAATATGCCAACTTGTGTCGATGGCGCAATCAGACTCAGACTCAAACTCTGAATCAGACTCAGACAGCGAACTTGAAGTAAGTAATTTCAAAATTCCAGTCAAAGTTTCTAAGTATATTGATGAGCTTTGTTTAAGTCTTAAGACCTCTCTTAAAAGGATTTATGAACTTAAAAGGGAAAACTCAGTTTTAAAACAGCAGGAAAACATTTTGAAAGAAAAAGTTAAATGTTTAGACATAGATGTTTCTACTCTTAAAGAAAATGAAGAAAATCTTTTGAAAGAAAATTCTCGTTTAAAAATTGACTCATCAAATATTTCAAAGAAATTTTCAATAGGGTCTCGAGAAACTTGAAAAAATTCTCTCAAACTGAGAGACCTTATTTCAATAAGTCTGGTTTAGGTATGACAGAAGAAACTATTCCTTTAATTGATTTTCCTAAAGTAAAAGAAAGAATTAAGCAAAGACCTTCAAAAGAAGCTTATAAATATCATTTCAAAAAGGTTTTTGTAAAGCCTGTAGGTCGAAATGCTCTCAGGTGTTCTAAGTGCAAAAGTCCAGAACATTTTGAAAAAGAATGTCCTATGGTTTGGAAACCTATTAATAAAACTTGGGCTAATACTGTCTATATTACTAACACAAAAGGACCCAAGAAAATATGGGTACCAAAGAAAGCTTGAGATATTTCTTTGAATGCAGGTATCTATCAAGAAAAAGGTAAAATTGTATCTAGACAGTGGATGTTCAAGACATATGACAGCAGACTCAAAATGCTTTATAAAGCTTGTTCAAGTAAATGGTGGAAAAGTCTCATTTGGAGGAAATAGCAAAGGAAGAATTGTGGGTTTTGGAACTGTGAAAATTGGAAATCTTACAATAAGCAATGTTTCTCTAGTGGAAGGACTCAATTACAATCTTCTCAAAGCATCGAGTCAACTATGTGATACCGGTTTCAAGATCTCCTTTCAAGAAGGAATATGTTCCGGAACCGAAAGACTCTACTCGATCTTTCTTAGGTAGAAGGCATGGAAATATCTATCTCCCGGATGTGAAACCAGGAAGAATTGCAATGCTTGATTTCAATTCAAGACGAAGCAAGTCTCGTGGCACAGAAAGCTTGGGCATATTAATATGAAGCAATTAGCCAAAATCTCGTCAAAAGCACTTGTTCGTGGTCTACCCAAATTGCCTTATCAAAAGATCTGAATCTGTGTACTCCTTGCATTCGGGAAAGCAAAAGAATTCATACAAGTCTATAAATCATGTCTCAACTAATCATGTACTGCAGCTTACTTCATATGGATCTCTTCGGACCAACCAGAACCTAGAGTATTGGAGGTAAGAAATATTGCTTAGTAATCGTGGATGATTACTCTCGTTTTACTTGGGTATTTTTCCTAGCAAGCAAATTCGAAACCTTTTCGTATTTCGAAAAATTTGCTAAAAAGGTTCAAAATGAAAAGGGATGTGTTATTTCAAGCATAAGAACATATCATGGTGGTGAATTTGAAAATCAAGATTTTACAAAATTCTGTGATGAATCTGGCCTTAAGCATATGTTCTCTTCTCCATATACTCCTCAGCAAAATGGAGTTGTGGAAAGGAAGAATAGATCTCTTTAAGAAATGGCAAGAACTCTTTTAATCGAAAACAAAATTCCTTCTCGATTTTGGGCTGAAGTCAAGCTTCAACATCTTGCTATATCATTAATAGAGTCTTTTTAAGACCTATTTTAAAGAAAACCCCCAATGAATTATTCAAAGGTAAGAAGCCTATTGTTTCATACTTTCATGTATTTGGTTGCAAATGCTTTATATTGAAAAATGCAAAAGATTATGTTGGTAAGTTTGAAGAAAGATCGATGAAGGCATCTTCCTTGGATATTCTTCATCAAGCAAAGCCTACAGAGTCTATAACAAGAAGAGTCAGACTGTGGAGGAGTCAATGAATGTCAAATTTCAAGACTCAGTTCAAGATGAATCCAATCAGACTCATCATGAAGAGTTTGATCTTGCTCCAACCTCTCCAAAGTCTTCAACTCAAGAGGTGTCACAGACTCAGGAAGACCAGCATCAAACCGTTATTGAAGATTCAGGCAAAGAAAGGGATCATCAGCCAGATAAATCAACTAGCAACTGGAAGCATAAGTCCAAACATCCCAAAGATCTAATTATTGGCGAACTTAATGAAGGAATTCGCACCGGATCCAAAAGGCGTGAAGAGTCTAGTGCCGTAGCTCTCATTTCCGAAATAGAACCAAAAAGCATAGAAGAAGCTTTCTCTGACGAAAGCTGGATTGAAGCTATGCAAGATGAGCTCGCAGTTTAACATTAATGATGTCTGGGAATTGACACCTAAACCAAAAGATAAAACTGTTATTGGTGCCAAATGGGTGTTCAGAAACAAGATGAATGAGAAAGGTAAAGTCGTACGAAACAAGGCCAGACTCGTAGCCAAAGGATACACACAAGAAGAAGGGATAGACTATGATGAGACTTACGCACCCGCAGCAAGGTTAGAAGCTATTCAATTATTGCTTGCTTTTGCTTGTTATAAAGATTTCAGTTATTCCAAATGGACGTCAAAAGTGCCTTCCTAAATGGATTTATCCATGAAGAAGTCTATGTGGAACAACCACCGGGTTTGAAGACCCAAAGAAGCCGACTCGCCTTCGGGCGAAAAAGGCATTGTATGGTTTGAAGCAAGCACCTCGAGCGTGGTACAACAGACTCAGTAAGTTTTTTATACATAATGGTTTTGTTAAAGGTAAAGTTGATACTACTTTATTTATCAAAAAGGAAAACAAAAGTTTTTTACTTGTCCAAATATATGTAGATGATATTATTTTTGGATCATCTAATGAAAGTCTATGCAAGGAATTCTCTAAGTCTATGCAGGATGAGTTTGAAATGAGTATGATGGGAGAGTTAACATTCTTTCTTGGTCTTCAAATTAAACAATTGAAGGAAGGAACTTTCATTTATCAAGAAAAATATGCTAATGATCTTGTCAAAAGATTTGGGCTTGAAAAGTGCAAACAGACCGACATACCAATGTCTTGTTCCTTGAAGATAGACAAAGATGAAGAAGGGAAGAAAGTAGATAAAAAATTATACAGGAGTATCATCGGTTCACTTCTTTATCTTACTGCTTCTAGACCTGATATTCTGTTAAGTGTTTGCATCTGTGCTAGGTTTCAATTAGATCCTAGAGTATCTCATCTTAGTGCTGCGAAACGTATTATCAAATACGTTGCTTCATCTTCAAATATTGGCCTCTGGTATCCTAAGAAGGGAGACTTTAATCTCCTGGGATATTCAGACGCTGATCTAGCAGGTTGCAGAGTTGATAGAAAGAGTACATCAGGTACGTGCCAATTGCTTGGAAACAGGACAGTATCTTGGTTTTCAAGAAAGCAGAGCACTGTGGCTCTTTCAACAACAGAAGCAAAGTATGTAGCCCTTGGCAGTTGCTGTTCACAAATTCTGTGGATTAAGCAACGCTTCAGACTTCGGAATTGAAGACTCATGCACGAAATCGAGATGCGACAAACTAGTGCAATAAATCTCACCAAAAATCCAATTATTCACTCAAGAGCAAAGCATATAGAGATTCGACATCACTTCATCAGAGATCATGTTCAAAATGGAGAAATCTCGATTCAATTTGTTAACTCGAAGAGTCAACTCGGCGGATATATTCACAAAGCCTTTGGAGAAAAATCAATTCGATTTTATCTGCTCCAGACTCAACATCTTGAAGCTTGAGGAAGTTAAAGTCTAGAGACTCTATCTCTGAGTCTCATGACTCTCAGTCTTTCAGACTCAGAATCAGACTCATGGCTATAAACTGTAAGTTGTTATTTTACTCTGTCTCGAAAATGTATGATTATTTTACTAATTTATAATTACCGAGAAAAAGGGGAATCGTGTCTTTTTAAAAATATAACTTCCATTAAAAATGGCAGTTATTGATTTTGAAAGAATTCGTCGGTTCATCTTCCTTCGTACCGATTGGTTTTTCCTTTTTAAAACAGAGCTATATATATACAAATTTTTTCCTCTTTAACTTCTAAACCCTCGAAAAGCATTTTTCTCTCATTCTCGCTTCTATTTCGTGTTCAATCTCGAGAAAGTTGTCAACTTTTCTTGGGAAAACGATTAAAGAAATCTCTCAGTGTGAAAGAAAGATGTCTTCTTCAAGGAAGTCCTCAAGAATCGCAAGCAGGGGACCACAAAGAACTCGAGAGGGTCCTACCCATGTTGATCTCACCGAAGAAGATGACTTATCAAGTCAGCAACAGAGCCCGATTCGCTCTCCAGCGCGTGATTCTTCTCCATCTACCCCACAAAGTGCGGGTCACCATCAAAAGGATGAGATAATCGAGGATGTAGAGCCTGTAAGAATACAAAAACCCTATTTTATCTATAAACTCTATCATGCTTTAAAAAGCATAGGAACTCCGTTGAACCACGTGAATGAGTTTCTCAAAAGTAAGGACTATGGGAATGAGTATCTTTTTCTGCGTAAAATGGAGGAGTTGGGCATTGCTCCTAGAGGAAGGGCTGAGGAAGCACTTGCTAGTATTCCTAGTGATCCTCGTGTGTCTGGACAGACTCTTACTGATGGGAATAATGATGATAAAATGTTCTATGATTTTCAACCGAGATTGGGTGTTGCTGCAAAGGTGAAAGGAAAGAAGATGGATTTGTTTAAATCCAAGGAACAGGAGAAATTGTTTTTCAGGCTGTTGAAAAGAGGGGTGATAAACCCTAGAAGTGTTGATTTTGATTTTCTGGATGCTATTCGTGTGAACTTAAGGGAGAAGTTCGATCTTCTGCAACTAGAGCAATTTTGCTCTGACTCTACTGAAGGATACGCTCAATCGATCGCATACTTCTATTCGAATCTTAGCTTTTTGGATGCGAATAGAATGTCTTTTAGTGTCCGAGACCAAGATTTCATAGTCGATGTTGACATGTTGGCTGATATCATTGTAGTAGAGAGAGGATCATATCAACCGATTAAAGTTTCCAAAGGCTCGTCTTATATTGGATCTTGTGAAAGGCAACAAAGATAGAAGGGAAAATTGTCTACTCGAGGATGCGTGCCTTCAACATTTTGCTGAACAAAATTGTCATCAACTGTCTTAGACCGAAATCGACGTCAAAGACAGATGTGTCAAACTCGAAGGCCAAATTGATGTATGCAATCATCAAAGGGAAGAAATTCTCTCTTCCTCACATTATTCTCTTTCACATGTATCGAGCAATGGTGAAGGACAAGGGACAACTGCCTTACGCAAGTCTTGTGACCAAGATCTTCAGACACTTGAATATTGAGCCCCCACAATCTCTGTGTGTTCGACCATGCGATAAAATGGTGGTGGGTCTCGCAAATGGTGACTAAAATGCGTCTCGAAAGAGCTTGAAAAGGAAATGGAGCAAGCTTCAAAGTGAAATCTCCAAGACTTCGGCATCCAAAAGGAAAGGAAAAGAGAAAATCATTCCTCCTTCCAAAAAGCAAAAGAGGAGACTCTTGATCGATGATGAAGAAGAGGAAGAAGAGGAGGATTGCACCATTTCTGCATTGGTAAGGAGAAGACGTTATGTATCTGAATTAACGGAACGTCAGGAGAAGGAAAAAGAAGATGAGGAAAAACAGAGGGAAGAAGAGAATCAAGAAAAGGCAAGAGAAGAAGAGAAAGAAAGAACAGAGCGAGAAGAGAAAGAGAGCAGAGAAAGAGAGAAAAGAGACAGAGAAAGAAGAAGCAGAGAAAGAAGCAGAAGAAAAGGAGGCAGCCAAAGAAAAGTCTGCTCATGAAGATGAAGATCTTCAAGTCGTTGCTGAGATTGATCCTCATTCTTTCCCATCCGAGGCTTTCGAGACAGGGGAGAAGCATTAGAAACAGGGGGAGGAGTTGAGCACAGAACGTCTGCATCTGTTCCAGAAGATGTGCAATTACCTGGAGAAGGTCATGATACATCAACATCAAAACAGCGCGATTTCGCTGAAGATCCATCGTCTGCGTTTACTCCATCGGACCGGGCAAATATCAGTACACAGACGGATAATTCGGCAGATTTTCGTCGCATACTTGATCTCCTTCTGGAAATGCGTGGTCAAATCTATGCTTTGGATTGTGAAATTCAAGTTCTGAAGAATGCTGGGAAAGCATCTTCCGTTTCCCTTCAAGATCAAATCAAAGATCTCTCTCTTCAAATTCAAGCCAATGCCAAAGGAGAAGAGGTAGCTCATCTAAGGGAAGACTTGAAGAGGCGGGAAGGATTAGTTCAGTCCATGGGAGATTTCCAGATCGTTCGCATTCCCAAGTAGACTTGACTACTTTCTCACCTTTTTAATGTTGACAAAAAGGGGGAGAATCTGCCCACTTTGAATCTTTTCTTTTTTGAACTCTAAATTTTAATTTTGGATTTGTTTTGGGTGTGAGCTTGAACTTGAACCTTAGTCTGTTTTAAGTGTGGATTTTAGATTTGTATGCTTGCAGTTACTTCAAGTATTGTTATATGGTTTTAACTTGTGAAGGACTAACCAATTTTTCTATGGATGCAGAGTCTGGTTGTTCTTTAATAATTTTATGAGATAGCCATATTGCTTGAGTAATATTTTGCAGGTCAAAGTTGTTCAAATCTACAAGAAAGTTTTGTCACCATCAAAAAGGGGGAGATTGTTGGAGAAATCTTGCCGAATATTTTGAAGCCGACAAAACGTTTCTATCGGGCCTAGTCTGGACCATTACATGTACTTTCGGGTTAGAGTCCGAAGACAGTCGGACATCAGGACTCAAGACTCAAGACTCAAGACTCAAGACTTAAAAGATATTCTCATTGACAGTTTTCTAATCCAGTGTCGAAAGGCTATCCAGACCTAGGTGTTTGGTTAAGGAGTTAGTTCTTTTCTCTAGAGAAGATATCTTGGTCAAGTTAAGCTAACGGATTCTTTCTATTCAAAGATCCGATGATTGACGAAGTAATCTTGGAAAGTTCTATTCTTGGAAACCAAGATCCCGGTTGTATGGGCGAACATGATTGATTGGGCTATCGTCAAGTTCCTTTAATAGCTCAAAAGATCTCCTTAATTGATTCCGTCCAACGGGTAGATTGGAGGAATTCCTTTGGTAAGTGCCAACGGGTATGATGGCATAAAGGAGTATAAAAGGAAGTCGTTCAAGTTATTTCAGTGCATGCTCAATAGACAAATTCCAGAGTCTGAAGTTCCTTGATATTCAGTCGATTCATTCTGAGCAAAACTGTATACACAAAGAGTGTTTATACTTAGTGATATCTTGAGCAAGTGAGGTAGATCACCTACACCACTGAATCAAGGAAGATCAACGCTGTAACACTTCTTGGTTCATAGTGGAATCCAGCCAATTGGCTGTCAGTGCAGAAGAGTGGACATAGGCTTAAACAAAAGCCGAACCACTATAAACTTTGTGTTCAATTCTCTTTACCCTTCTCTCAGTCTTTCGATTATTATTATTTTTTTTTTATATCCATCAATTGTCTAGTGTTGCATGTTTTAAGTGAAAAATTGTTTTATACCTATTCACCCCCCTCTAGGTACTCATTCTAGCTACATCAATCACCTCTCTTGGATGTAAAGACGCGTTCACTTCATCCTTTTTCCTTCATCAGTTTATTCTTTTTTTCCTTTTTTTTTCCCTTCAAAGTTTTCTGCAAGAAAACACAGGCCAAGGCCAAATCAATCATACAAGGACTGGATATGCTTAATCCCATAGGGTCGACTGTGTGTTTAACAACTAGTTGGTAGGTGTGAATTAAGAGCACAACATAGGTTCGAATCCTCACACCACGAAGTCACAAAACTCCTTATTTGGGCCACCACTTGGGATTTGCTTATGTTTCCCCTTGCCCAAGAGGTTAGTGTGGCATTTTATGGCCCAATGGTTTACCTACCTAAAATAGGCTTCCTCTTTATAAAGAAAGGGACTAGATGTGTCTATAATTAGTATTGTATCTGCTTAACCATGATATAGCTTATCCTATCATCTCCTATTTAGGTCCACTCTCAAGATCTTAATGACCATACACAAGCTTAGAGTATTAATTCTCCAGAGAGAACAACTTGCACTGAGATAATGCTAGTCAAGACAAAAGTAAATGCACTGGCATAAGTCTGTGATAGATGGCGGATCTAACATGTAATAATAGTATGTAGACAAACTTCATTCTAGTAAACAAATGGAAATGCTACAAAATAAGAAGCCGATAGTGAGATTTAGAGACACGTTACCCTCTTTGGCAGCATTGGCAATGCACTGTGCCTCTTGTTCAGCAACAAGCAGCAATTGAATACCTTTTTGTTGTCTCCTGTTGGCTTCCATGGTTGCTGAAGTTTTCACAAAAAGTAAGTCAAAAGGAACAGCTACAAATTAATTTGAATGAGCACTCACTGTTTCAAAAGTATTTTGCTTCTTACTACAGAAACTCCGGACTTCAGTAAGCCATTCAGAAAAATGAAGTTCCAAGGGTATATGAAGATTCCGGCGAGCACGGTTTTGGGACAAAGTTAATCAGACAATAGATATCAGAGAGAACATTGTATCCCTTATCAGGAGAATTTGAAATGAGTAAGCTCTGCACCATGCTAGAGGCAGCAAACAATGAATTGAAATTGCCTACTCAGAGACGAAAACTTGGAAACTGCTGAGAATAAAGTACTAGTCACTATGACTGAAGAAGCAAATACAAATAGCAATATTATAATTTAGGACACCAAAACTATTTAATAAGAGAGGCAAAGATATATAATAAAAGGTCGAGAACAATCGATAATAAATGACAATTGACACAATGACTTGACAAATTGTCTCTTCATTCATGAATCTCTTCCATATTGTCTTGCTCCAAATCCAAATCCTTTTTATTATTAAAAACAGTGGAAAGGGGTGACCAAAACTGGCAACTCCCTGGGCGTTACTGTAGGAGGTCCACATCTGTTTTGAGCAAGTTTGTCACCATTGCCTTAGCACAGTGCTAGTGGGAGATTATCCTATGCCATGGCACTGCCCAACCTACATTAGAGAAAAACTAAGGCTTCTTTGAAGCCAAGGAGCAACTGGGGGATTAGAACATATGACCGGGAGCCCAAACAAAGAAAATGTAATCGGTTTGCTAATTTCCAGCGCGAAATCATCACTTAAGTCCTGTAAATGTCCTCAAGCCGCCATAAACTGGAATTGCTGATTGATACCGCTCGAACCAATAAATAAGACAGGAAACTTCTACAATATTGAAATTGGATACATCTACATGAAAGGGCCAAGAATTTTTGCTTACACATAACTTAAAAACCTTTAAAGCATTGAGCACCTCCTATGTGACTGATCACCATTACAGATCCAACCCCCCCAAAGCCTTCAATAAGCTATAGCGAAAGAACGCAGTTCGGTTACCAACATATTCTAACCAATATTATGCAAAAAGAGTTAAAAGAATCGCTATTCTGAAAAAGAGCAAACCTGACAGATAAATTTAACTTATAACACCACCGCCTGCGGTGGCCCAGTTGGATAAGGCTCCCATGACCCTTTGCGTAGAGGGGAGGAGTTCAATCCCGCTGGCCGCACGGGATCTTAAGCGTGACGTCGGGGTGGTGGGTCCTCCGCTAGCGTCACCCCGGGTTTGCCCCGCCGGCTGCCGGCTGTACGGGGGTTCCCGGGTCACAAAAGAAAAAAAAAATTAACTTATAACACAAAAACTTCGAATTTGAATTGTGTGTTCAAGCATGAAGTGGAACCTGTTCCAAAGTTCACTAAAGATCTAAGATTGGATAGTCGATAAAGCACAGGATTGGATACTTCATCACCAACAAATGCAACTAAGAAATGGAAGATGCAGAAAGAGAAATAGAAAGAGAGTGCCTGAAGAATCGGATTTGGCCTAGATTCAATTCAGCGACTGATCGTGATACTGACACTTTGCGAAACTCCAAAGAGCATTTGTTAACTCCATGATTTCTAACCAAAAAAACTCTATGATAGCTTCCAACAGGAAAAAAAATAAAAAAATAAAACAGTTTATGATATGGCAAAAGAAAAAAATCTGAATATTCTACTCCTTAATAATTTAGACCAAAACAACAATATCCTTAATAATGACTTCTACTTTTGTTGATTTTCAATAATTTATATATTACTATCCATGAAATGATTTTTATTTAACTTGAGCTTCCTGATGTCTTTTAAAAATATAGCGACAAAGATGCACACTTATTACGTTTATCCAAGAAAGAGACATTCCAAAATTATGTAAAATCACCTATATTGAAAAATCTTTAAATCAAAGAAATTGATAAAAACACATAATAAAAAGTTGAAATAGTACACAAATATAGAAGGAGAATATCATTTTCTTCAGAAAGTTTTTATGATAAAGAATTTATAAAATCTTAAATTTATACATGGGAGTGATAACATAATATGATAAGTTCACCCATTTGTCCATAAGTATAATATTATAAAATAAGTGAAACGAGGATATTTGAAGGGAAAAAAATGATCGATGTCCTGTTAAAAAATGAAGTATTCTTTGTTTTCTATAATGGTATAGACTATATAGATTAAATATATTATATAGTCCGGTGAAAAGTAAGTAAGGAATTTAATTTGAAAAGAGTGAATTCAAACCCACTCGCATCATTACATGGAAATGTTCAATAATTTTGACTATTTTATGTAAGGTTCGACCTAAAAAAAAAACAAACGTATTATGTGATAAGGACACTCATCACCATAGAATTTATATAAATTAATTATAGATCACTCTCTACATGTCCAACAATATACTTACACTTACTTCACTTATAAAGTGTTGTTTAAATTCGTTTTTTTTTTTTAATATGAATCATAAAACCGTTTAATTTGTTTTTAATTTATTAAAGGTTTATTAATTAAAACTGATGATTGCTTAACATAATGGCTGTCATGTCTAATTGCTAATTATATATATATATATATATATATATATATATTTGTAATTAATTACTTAATGATTTAGCCATACGTTATATAGCCAGAACAAATATCACCTCACAACTAACCAAAGTAGCACAATTTAAAAACGATAGGTGCTCTTTTCTATTTGGTGTAGGTAATTTTAGGGCATGCCAGAACATTGGGGTGAAGAAATTAACCTCTTTGAAATAAACCAACCAAAACATTACCTCACTAAAGAAGTAGCTATTTTGCAAGTACCATGAAGTTTTCTCATAATTTCAACTCCAGTAATCCAATTAAGTAATAGCCACGTAACACTGAAAAATATTGTTAAAGACTTGCCCTTCTTGAAAGCTGATCTGATGTTCTTTGCCCTTCTTGAAAGCTGATCTGATGTTCTTTACAATCTTGATGGTTCTTCCTGATCTATTCATCAAAAGCCCGAATACTGCAGCAAGTTTTGCACTGTAGTAGAACAAGAAATCCTTTTGCTGATGTTCTCCAGCTTCATGAAGCACGAAACTTGTGTCAGGCACATACCCAGCTCTCCGGCATTCTGAAATTAGGATTTCCAACCTGCTATAGATGTCCTTGGCTTGGGAATGGGACTTATCTCTTGTATAAAATGATATAGTCTCGTTTTGATGCATGACCCAACTTTGGGAAGGCTGTTTCTGAAACCATTTCACTCTCATTTCTTTCCTCACTGTTTCAGAACAATGCCGTCTTCCAGATGCAGAGTACAGAGTTGCAACAAGCACATAGGTGGAAGGATCTTGCGGTTCCATCGAAAGTAAAAGCTTTATAACTCTTTTACAGAGAATTGCATTGGAATGGATTCTACATCCATCAAGTGAAGCTCGCCAGATTGATGCCTTTGGTTTAAAAGGCATATTGCTAATTATTTTCCCTAAAAGCTCAAGAAATCCCTAGAATCCTAAAACGCCAACAAATGATGCCGCATAATGCTCCTGAGAAGGTTCTAGATCAAATTATGTCCACATGGACGAAAAGAATCTACAACATTCATCAACTAGACACATTTTGATATATTTATAAGCTGATATAACTAAAGGGATGCTGATTTTGTCAGGCTTTATCCCTGCATCCAGTAAGTTTGGCCAGACAGTGAGGGCATCATCTCCCTGCCGATGTATTTAATGAACACCGCAATCATGAAACTACATCATGCGCAGGCATTATGTTAAAGACCTTTTTAGCAGCATTTATATTCCAACACTTTGAATACATGCTGATCAATGCATTTGATACCTCTAAATCTGAAAATAATCCAGATTCAAGAGCATGACAGTGGATCTGCTCACCCATCTTATCAGACCTTAGAGTTCCACGAACACAGAATATTGAAGTTTATGCTACTTCATCAAGAATTATGCTCCCTCGTACTTTACAATGGCAAAATAGCGATATTGCCTCAACCGGCAGCCCATTACGTCGATACCCACATATTACACCATCTATGGTTCCATATTTTATGTAAAATCCGATAAGTGCATTGTTCACACCGAAGTCATTCTCCATACCAATTCTGATGGCATGACCATGAATTTCTTTTCCTCTAATTAAACTATTAGTATCAGTACATCATTAATTTCTTTCGTGCATTTTCACTAATTCCGAAACCACAGTACTCCACGAAGCAATGCGTCTCTTAGGCATTTCGTCAAACAATTCAAGAACGGAATCCAGATACTCGCAAACGAACACGCTTTCTAAATAACCCGTGTTAGCCAACAAAGCATGGACTTGCAAAACCAGCTCCAATTCAGTCAGGCGTATACAAGCTGCCAGCATTGCAACGAGGCTATACGCATTTGGCTGAATACCCGAACCCATCAATCTGAAGAAAGCCTCCACCGCTTCGAGTCCTCGGTCCGCCTTAGCGAGACCAGAGACGACGCTGGAAGCATCCAAAGTGCAACCAAGTTTGAGAGCATTGCCGGAAATGGGATTTTCCTCAAGCTTGAGGACGAGAGCAGTCCTCAGTAAGAGAAATGTTGACATGTAAATTCTTAAATATTTTTCATCATATATATTTTTTTCTAAATTCCAACAAAATTTAATTTTTTTCTTTTGACATGATAATAACTTTAAATAAACAATCTCTTTGCAAACTGCAAATTTTCCCATTTGAGACAACCTTGTTCTAACAATTATTCTAAGATTCATTAATAATATGCTTTTGTGTCTACGTTATTCTATTTGGTCTTTTTTTTTTTTTCTTTTATTATATCATATATTCACCGTACTTTTGCTCAATTATTTGGGGATGTTAATTAGATATTGATATAATGATGCAACTTATTCATCTTTTTTTTTTTTTTTTTTTAATAGTAAAAAGTAAATGAGCGGCGCTAATTCCACACCCAAAATCACTTGACACCTATATTTTCCCTTTTATTGCCTATATAAACTAGATTTGGAATTGTTTTTGGAATTTTGAGATTTCACGCAATGCTTATGTTTATGTGAAATTGATTTAACCAATCAATTGAACATCCACCATCGACAAATTTATTAACCATGGAGCAAATGTGAACTATAAATGCTTGCCTTTGTCTTGGGCAAGCTACCAAAAGCTTACGTCTTCTCAATTAACAATCAATCTACTCCAGCTCAAAGCTGGCCGATGCAAGAGTGAACTTGCGTTGAAGCCTTGTTTTAGATTTGCCCGAAGCCTTGTTTCTAGTAATAAGTTAATATCCTTAACTAGAAGGACAAATTCATAATAAACTCAGAGCATACAAGGCCAGACTGCAAAGTCACAGCCTAAGCCTCAACAAAGGCAAATCACTAAATCAAGCCAAGTCTAACATGCTTGTTAATTGACTAATTGAAGCATTACTTTACTAAATCAAGCCATACACAGCAAAATTTGTGGAAGAATGAAGACATAATGTTGGACAAAGTGCAAAAGAAGAGATTTGTCTGGTAAATGAATATCAATCGTGCCAACTGACTGCTCGGTCAAAGAGCTAGAAGTCATACAATTTTGACTACTCAAAAGTCTATGCAAAAGACCGTCGCGATATAGTCTGGTGTGATAGCTCAGAATATATCCATCTCACTTCCATTGAACTGACAGTACTCAAATGTTTCCAAATTTTGTAATTCCTCCATCATTTCTTCCTTTAATAAGATAAAACTTTGCACACATTCCTGATGGCGCATCATTTGAAGAACCAGCCCGAAAAGTCAATTTAGCCAGAGCTCGCAATTTCACATATGACTTAGTAAATAGAATTCAAAATTCAAAAATCATTTCAAAGCACAAATAGAAATACCAAAACCAGAAGGTCCCCAACAAAGACGAACGATCATAAGCAACAATGAAGATCAAACTATTATGAAAAGCACAGAGGAAAAACTTTAATGAATGAACTCAAAGGTAAGAGAGAACCGCTATTAAATTGTACAAAATTGTCCTATGTTTTTAATTGAGTTCTCTATTTTATCTCCGCGTCCTTTAAATAGTGAGCATCTTTGACATAAATTGAACATGCATCCGAGCGTGCACATGTATTTCATAGTTTTGTGCGAGCGTGTTTGTCTAAGACTACATGATGTAATCATAAAGGATGCAATGGCAAACTTATAAGTGAATAGCATATATTTGATAGACGTGGCAATAGGCCATAGCCTCATGAAAGAATTTAAAGAAAAAAGGGGGACGAATTGGGCTTGGGGTATGGGCCTTTGTCCCCGGCCCCTCTTCCCTTTCCCCTTCTCTTCTTCTTCATCCGTTTACTCACACAATCGAGGACGAAGAGCAGAGGTGAAGGAGTGGGTGGATGGCGACAGAGGTGACAAACGATTTGTCGTTAGTTTAGCCACGGAGGGGCGGTCGACATGCCAAGGACTGGCAGCCGAAGCGCCTTTGCTGACCAGCCTTCTCGGCCTATAAATAGGAGGCAGAGTGAGGGTCCTAGGGTGGAGAAAAAATCCAGATCCGAGGGAGAGAGGGGGACCATGAGAGCAACTGAGAGAGAGAAGAGAGAGTTTGAGAGTGAAGAGGCGTCCTTCGACAGTTTGGCCACGCCCGAACCTTGCCCAACGACTCTTGACCGTGCCAAGGTGACAATGCCGCCCCCTAGGCTGGATGGGGACTCGTGGCATGCCGATTGTCACGCTGCCTCCATCGTAGGCAACAAGTCGTGAGTCAAGTCGACTAGCCCGAGGCCAGGTCGAGCCAGCTTGCGAGTCTAGTCAGCCCAAACTCGTTGCACATGGGCCAACTAATTCCTTTTTGGGTCAATTTTTTTTAACGGGTCAGCCCTATTTAGTTTTAGGCTTAGGCCCTAATTTCGATCGCGGGTTGGGCTCTTCTTTTATTTTTCATTTTGGGTTAAGTGTATTACTAGATTGGGCTCATTCTTTGAGCACAGTAAAAGCCGAAGACCTTGGCCCAAGGCCCAAGGCGGCCTTGACATTGGGTCCGACACAGAGGTCCGACTCAGGTACGTCTATTTATGACATAATATAATATAATATTTCTGAAAAATAAATTACAAAAAATCAAAAAAAATTTCATTTTTCTGAAAATTAGGAAAAGGCTTAGAAAATGGGTTTTGAGTATTTTTCTCTTAAAAATGCATGAAAAATCCTTAAAAAATAGATCTCAAGGATTAAATAAGATTAGGTATTAAAAGGATATTGGTTAATTAATTAGTGTAATTAATTTTTCGATCCTAATTTCTCTGGTTGCATATGAGTAAATATTTCTCCCAATTTTGTTACTAGGATTTCTAATTGACCTACCACAAATTGATTAGTAGTGAACCTAGAATAAAAACTTACACCGTAAATTACGAATCAATGGGCTTGGGAGAGCTTGTGTTAAGCCTAGTCTTAGTGAGCCATTGCACTCCATGCCTGCGGGAAGGCTCAAGTAGGTTGCAACATTGTGAAAATTTATGTATAGCCAAAAACAAACCCCATCTCAAATTTGGTCAAGTTTTTTATTGTTGAAGTTGACTTTGTATGAATAAGATCCGCCTTATCTAGCCACTCCAAGAGCAACTATCCACGGTCAATATGGAGATTTCCTTTACAAAGGAAATGCATTAGTTACATTTATATATAAAAAATCAAGATCTAGTGATATAATGCAAGGTTTTTAAAAGTGGAACAAGTGTTAGAAGCGTGTTCAATGGACTCAATATCGATGAACCTAGAAAAAAGAATTGAGGTTTGGAGTGAGCATATAAACAAACTCTTGGAATTCTTGGGGATTTTTTATTGTGGCTGAGCTAATTATAGTGCAGAGTCATATATCTTTGGAACCAAAAGGTTTATCGATCCTGGGGGGCGCAAATTTATAATAGGCACATAGAAATTATTGTATGCCAAGCAACATCAAAGGTGTTGATTTCAAAGGATGGAATGTCTAATGTTTTAACTTGGAGAACTAATGGAATTGGTTGCGAGTGACGTGAACGGGGTGTGCTTTAGAAGAATTGATCTATTACTATGCCATCCTATTGGAATAACAAAGGCATCTTGGAATACCCAAAGTTTAACATCTGAAGCGAATTTTCAAGAAATTGCTCAAGTTTTAGCCAAAGCAACTCTCTAGAGCCATATCAATTGGTTAAAGTGCCAAAAAGAGAACATTGTTATAGGAGAGATGAAACCCATTCATACCAATTTCAAAGGATTAGTGCATCGTTCAAGGCAACATAAAAACATTTCTTGGAAAACCAAAAAGAAGAATTGGGAAATAAAAGATATATTGTTCCATCGCAGAATTATTCGATTCTTCCAGCCTTCAAGAAGTTTCATGATACATCAAAATAATCATTTAGTGGATTTAATGATTCCTAAGAGTGGATTCATACTTGTTAATTTTAATTAATAAAACTATTTATTCGTGGTCATTTTATGTGGTAAACGAAATAAAGATAATGACGAATAGAGGGCAGGGATTTGGATGTGTATCAACATCCATTGGAATAATTATTTAGTTTAGGGCAACCTTGTTGCTTTAAAAATATATATATATATAGAAGTGTTGGGTGGGGGAGGGGGAATGACAAGAATATATTGAAATATCAATTTGGAAGAGATGATGTAAGGAGAAGTTCATTTTGGCCATGGTATTAGAAAATGGAATCCTAGGATGGCACCTCATATTTCTACCAAGCGTAAAGACATTCATATCACAGATCTTACTAAAATTGCTCATTTTTGATCAAAAGGTTGTGATTTAGTTTTTAATATAGCAAGAAGGGGAAACGGTTTTTATTGTTGGTACCAAAAATAAAGTAGTTGATTCAATAGCATATGCTACAATAAGGGGTTAGTGTCATTATGTTAATAAAAAGTGAGGAATTGGCCCACTACAAAAACGAGACTTTATAAGTTTGAAAACTTGAGAACTAAACAAAAAGCAGGGATACTCAATCATCTTTCGAAAAGAGACGCAGCTATGTTGAAAAGACAATTATCTCACTTGCAAACATATGTGGGCAGGATTAAATATATGACAGGGGTTACCTAATATTGTAATTATCGTTGATTAACAAGAAGAATATATGACTCTTTGAGATTGTATCACTTTGGGAATTCCAACATTTTGTTTAATTGAATCAAATTGTGACCTAGATCTTGTAGATATTTCAATTACAGCAAAAGATGATGCTATAGATTCAATCAGATTAATTCTTAACAAATTAGTATTTGCAATTTGTGAGGGTGGTTCTAGCTCTATACAAAATCCTTTATTAATAATAAGATAAATAAATTGTTTTTTGAACTTCATAAATTTCTAGAATTAGTTACTACTCTTGAATTGCATAAAAGATATCCAAATTACTGCAGATATTATGTGATTAGTCATATCCAAAATAGAATTCAACTAAGCAAGTTGAAAAAGAGATGGTTGAATCAAAACTTTAAAGTTCTATTTCTATCGGAGAGCAATATGAATGTTTTATCATGTTCCACCAACACACTAAAAGGGTCATATGATATATAGGTGTGGAAGTAGGCCAACATTTCTATTGGCAAGTAGGAGTATTTCAAGTCCATGGCCACATCCTTATTACTTACCGGGTTGTAATTGCCATTTTATTAGGTTTAACTAGTATAGATGTTCTAAATCCACAAACCATTCTGAATGACAATCAAAATTTCTTCGAATATGTTATTGGATTCATTTGAGATGTTAGCAAAACTCGGAGAAGAATATGTCCATGGGTTCCTTTTATTAGAACTATGTTTCATTTATTTTTGTTTCAAATTGGTTAGGGGCTCTTATACCATGGAAAATCATAGAGTTACCTCATGGGGGTTGCACCCACGAATGATATAACTATTATCATTGCTTTAGCTTTACTTATGTCAGTAGCGTATTTTTATACATGCCTTACTAAAAAAACGATCAAATTATTTCAATAAATACATTCAACCAACTCCAATCCTTTTGCCCATTAACATCTCAGAAGATTTCACAAAACCTTTATCACTTAGTTTTCAACTTTTTGGAAATATAGTAACCAATGAATTAATAGTTGTTGTTCTTGTTTTTTTTAGTACCTTTAATGGTTCTTGTACCTGTGATGTTCCTTAGATTATTTGTGAGGAGTATTCAAGCTCTTATTTTTTCAAATTTAGCCTCAGCTTATATAGGTGAATCGATGAAGGGTCACCATTAACTCGTTATCAAAATAGTCATTTTTTAGTTTAGCTCAAGGTAATGTACGTGTAACTCAAGATAATCTACTTAGGCAAGATAAAAATAAACAAATAAGGTATATATGATCTAAGGAATAGAAAAAGATATTATGATATTTTGATGTAGGGAATTATTAAAAAAAAAAAAAAAAAAGAAGAAGATCTAAAAGATCTTTTCCCAAAATTCTTGCTTGGCCCATTTAATTTATATAATACTTAACCCCAATAAATATTTTCTATTACTAATTTATTTAATAAGGATAATAATAATAATAATAATAATAATAATAATAATAATAATAATAATAATAATAATAATAATAATAATAATAATAACCATCTATTGTCGAGCTTGTTTTCAAGGTCTTTCGGACCCTGAAAGGCAAGCTCGCTTTGGAGAAGATCAAACCTCATTGCGTCCTCATCAGTTTGATCAGAGCGGATCGTCGAACAAGTGAGTTCAACTCACTAATCATTGTTTAGTAAATTAATGACGTTTAAGGGTTGATTAATTTAGACTAAGCTAGGATTGGGTGGATAGTTAGAATGGTTAAGTGAATTAGTTATTTATCGATGTATGTTAGGTGGATAGAGTAATGTAGTTAGAGCCTAGACAAACTCTAGTATTTAACTAGAGTGGTTCGGTAATTTTCCAGATCCGTTTCGGCTTCCAATTAGGTTTTATGGGCCTAAGTTGTATTTATTGGCATTATTTAATTATTTTCCATAATTAATTAATTAATTTTTTATTTTCCGGAAATTAAACTGGGATAGCTGGTGACCAGAATTTTATGCTGATTGCAATGGTGTGATTTGTTTATTTAATTGAGTTCTAATTTGTGCTGATTGAGGGTGATTTGTGGTTGGGGGTATTTATTCTAGAATTAATTAATTTAAGTAATTAATTAGAAAATCACTGAGCATCGTTTTACAACGCCAAAAATATGTTTATGGGCTATTGAAACTAGTGGGATTTTCAAGGATGAAAATGTTATATTTTGGCTAAGGCCGACCGTGTACTCACACACGATAATTTTTATCGGGTATGATAAAAATGGTGATTTGGTTAGCTTTGGGCAAGTAATATACTTTCTTATCAGCTTTTTGGGTGAGCAATATACTTTCTTGTCAACTTTGGGTGAGCAATATGTTTTATTATCAGCTTTGGGTGAGTAATAAATTATCAACTTTGAGCGAGCTATACTATCTATCTTCAACTTAAGGCGAACAGTTTTGATTTGATAGGACCTTATAAATAGTATGGAGTGAGTTGACTGAGAAATGGTCATGATGACATGTAATCGATTGAGTCGGTTGATCGATAGTTTTATCTAATTTGATGAATTGATGTGATTTGTATATCTATGAGATAGACTAACTTACAGAAAGAAACTGAGGCCAAGGTAAATCCTCCAACCTATGTTTGTGCTTAGGCAGCCTTCATGGCGTATTTTCTTCCTAGTCGGATCTTAGGGGGTAGAATTCGTTGAGATGTCGTCTCACCTCGTTGTGGGATAACATTTCAGGTCCATAGATGGCAGCCCCTAAGTTTTTTGGACGATCTAAGAAAGTGACAGAGTAGACCTCTTATATTCCGATGAATTAGGGCCTTAGGGGTTGGGATTATGAGCTGGTAAGATCCACAGTCTGGGTTGATACAAGTCTTGACCACAAGGTGCCCCACCGATACAGATCGTGATACCACCGGACTCAAGATGGCTAGAAAGATGGTCCTATTCCGGAATCTGAGATTCCTCTGTACGCTTTGGAGGTCGCTTTTAGGAAGGGCACAACTGATCCTCCTCAAGGTTCGATCGTAGATGCAGCAGACCCAACTCTTGCAATACCAGAGTCCTCGGTGCAGTCTGTTGAAGGCTCCGGTTGGAGTGTAGAGGAAGGTGAAATCATGGAGGAGGATGAAGAGCAGGATGAGGATCCGTAGTTTATGAAGCCCCCACTCTTGTTTTTAGACTTGTTGTTCTTAGACCAACTTGTATTATATATGACATGACTGGTATGTTATGTGTGTATTAATGTGTTGTTGGTTTTTAAAATTATGGCCTTACTTCTTTATCTCATTGTGTTATTGTTTGGGAATTGTTTATCCGTTTCCGTATGCGCATTAAAATGAATGGGTCAGCGGTGCGTCTTGGAACATCGCTATTAATTGACCGTAGTGGGATGGGCATGCGCTCGAAGGATCGAGGTGTGACATCCCCGTTGAAGTGGTATTAGAGGAAGGTCAGTGATTGGAGTGATAAGGTGTAATGGTTCTTGGGATAGTTAGTAAGAAAGGTCTTTAAATTCAGGCTGGTGCATGTTGGTGATAGTGGATTGGTAAAATTGGTTGTTGTATGGATCGCTCAAATTTTAATTCGGTGAAGAATTGGAAAGCAAGTTTCCTTAAGGACCCTGCAAGATGATCGATCAAGAGTAGAGAACTCCTAGAAAGAGTACTATTAGGCCTGCTACTTGAGGTAGGATGCCGACAATGGTTGATACTCGAGGAGGCCGAGATAGAGCGTCAGCTGAGGCTAGCATGAGTAGCGTAGCACTGCCTCCCATTGGTGCTGGGGTAGTAGCCCCTAGTGATCCTAGAATAGAAGGGATCATGCAGATGCTCGAAGTTATGAGAGATCTAATTAGGCAGCAAGCCCAAAACCAGGCCGTCGTTGCTACAGCCGCTGCTATTGCTGCCGTTGCCGCTGCTGAGGCCGCACCTGTTGCTGCACCTGCCACCACACTTGTCGTTGCACTTGCTGAAGTTTTGTTTGAGAATGTAGTGGTACCGAGAGAATGACCGATTCCTAAACTGGTGGAATAGTTTTTGAAGTTGAACCTACCAAGGTTCAATGGCGCATGAGATCTAGAAGCCGCATCTCTTTGGATCCAAGATCTTGAGAAAGCCTTTGCACTGTTGATTTGCACTGAGGCAAAGAAGGTTGTCTTGGCAGTGTATCAACTACATGGTAACGCTGATACCTGGTGGAGAGCCGCCAGAGGTACAGTATTCCCAAAAGGCGTAGTTTCACTGTGGGACGCCTTCCTTAAAGCGTTTAACGATCAATACTTCTCGGGAAGCACCTGAGATCAGAAAATGGAAGAGTTCCAGTGCCTCCACTAAGGGGTGATTACTATTGACCAGTATGGGGTCAAGTTCGTAGAGCTTTCTCAATATGCTCCGAGGTTAATTGAGGATCCAGAAGAAAAAGCTCGAAGGTTCAAGAATGGCTTTCATCTTGAGCCGAAGCAACCACCAATACCGTTGGATCTGATAGATAATTAGGAAGTTTACCGTCGAGCCCAACTGTTAGAAAGGAGTCTGAATGAGCAAGCAACCTCATTTGGATTGAAGTTTAATTCAAGGAAAGAAAGGAACCGTCAAGGAAAGAGGCCCATGCCCAGATGAAGATTCCACATCCTGCCCAATAGGAAGGGTGGAGTTGGCAAGTCGGGGCCAAGTTAGAATGGTATGTATTGCTTCTATAGAAGACAACATGGTACAGCTCCGTGCCCTCGAAGGCTGGGCGTTTGTTTTAGGTGTGGTCAGCAGGGTCACATGATCAGAGATTATCTTAGGCAACCAAGAGGACAACTGCAGTTGTCGCCACCACCATCGATGGGTCAGATTAGAGGATATGCGCCTCAAAACACACCATAGGGTGAACGGATGAAACCCCTAGCTTAGGGAACAGTTTATGCCATCATGAGAGGTTAGACAGAGGATGCGCCTGATGTGATTATAGGTACGATTTCGCTGAACAAACATGCTACTTATACTTTATTCGACCATAGAGCAACTCATTCTTTTATTGCCGAGTAGTATGTTAAGCTGATAAGATTAAGTCCTATATTATTGGAGTTAGTGGTTAGCATATTTACACCGTTGGAGGATAATGTGTTGTCTGCTTTGGGTTGTTCTGGTTGCAAGTTAGCGATTGGTGAGCGAGAAGGGAAAATAAATTTGTTAGTCATAGCCCTGTATGACTTTAATTTAATAATTGGCATGGATTGGCTCACCAAGCAACGAGCTAAGCTAAACTGTTATTGCAAGGCGATTCAGTTTAACTCGTTAGAGGGTAAAAGTTTTGAGTTTGTTGGAAGTTGAGGAAGACTCTCGATTACATTGATCTCGTCGCTTGAAGCAACCCGTTTGTTAGAGTTACCTGGCAACTATTATGGATGCGACAGTTGAGAAGATGCAGATGGAATTCATCACAGTGGTATAAGAATTTCTAGATGTGTTTCCGAAGGAATTATCAGGTCTACCACCAGAGAGAGATAAAGTTCATGATTAAGCTAGCCTATGGGACAGAGCCAATCTCTAAGGCTCCTTATTGGATGGCGCTATCAGAGTTGAAGGAACTGAAGGTGCAGATGCAGGAGTTGTTAGATAAATGATCCATCCGTCCTAGTGTATCACCTTTGGGAGCCCCAGTTCTATTTGTGAAAAAGAAGGATGGTTTGTTGTGCTTATGCATCGACTATCGCCAACTCAATCATGTGACGATCAAGAACAAGTATCCACTCCCGAGGATCGATAATTTGTTTGATCAGTTACTGGGGGCGTCGATATTCTCCAAAATTAACTTGAGGACAAGATATCATCAACTGAGGATCATGAAGGAGGATATTCCGAAGTCAGCATTTCGTACTCGATATGGTCATTATGAGTTCACTATGATGCCCTTCAGGTTGACGAATGCTCCAGCTGCCTTTATGGATTTGATGAACAGGGTGTTCAAGGAATATCTGGATCAGTTTGTGATCGTTTTCATCGATGATATTCTGGTGTATTCGAGAAGTGAGGAAGAGCATGAGAGTCATCTGAGATTGGTACTGCAAACTCTGAGAGTTCATCAGTTGTATGCCAAGTTCAGCAAGTGCAAGTTTTGGTTGACTCATGTTGCTTTCCTAGGTCACGTGATTTCAGGCGAAGGAATCTTCGTGGATCCGTCCAAGATTGAAGCAGTGATCAACTGGCCAAGACCGATTACAGTGATAGAGATAAGAAGTTTTATGGGTTTGGCAGGTTATTACCAGACGATTCGTAGAAGAGTTTTTAGCTTTAGCATCGCCGTTGACTAGACTCTTGAAGAAAGAAGAGAAATTCATGTAGATAGACAAGTGCGAGCGTAGTTTCCAAGAGCTTAAGTCGAAACTGACTACTGCACCTATGTTGACCATTCCATCTGGTCCTGGAGGATATGAGATTTACAGTGATGCGTCATTCGGATGACTAGGTTGCGTGTTGATGCAACATGGCAGAGTGGTTGCATACGCCTCCCATCAGTCGATGCCTCATGAGTAAAACTATCCGACGCATGACTTGGAACTCGCAACTATCATTTTCGCGTTGAAGATTTGGAGACATTATTTGTGTGGATAAAGGTTCCAGATCTTTATGGACCATCAAAGTCTCAAGTACTTATTCTCTCAGAAGGAGTTGAATATGAGACAACGTCGATGGATGGAGCTATCAAAGGACTATGACTGTGATATCTTATATCACCTTGGAAAGGTGAATAAGGTCGCCAATGCTTTGAGTCGGAAGTCTTCAA
The DNA here is from genome assembly GCA_014182575.1 of Eucalyptus decipiens. Taxonomy (NCBI): domain Eukaryota; kingdom Viridiplantae; phylum Streptophyta; class Magnoliopsida; order Myrtales; family Myrtaceae; genus Eucalyptus; species Eucalyptus decipiens. Next base: position 5,148,032 of record CM024615.1, on the reverse strand, counting down.
TTACTCACATTTTGATTAAGGAGTGGAACTTAATCGAGAGAGCTCGAGATTCGATGTTCAAGTTTGAGATAGGCCACCTTTCGAATCTTATGGCCACCCTCAGAATTGAGCCGGAGGTGTAGATCAAGATCAAGCTACTTTAGCCGACAGACTCAGATGTTCAGAAGATTTTGCAAGAGGATACTGAAAAGAGGAAGACTGACTTTGAGGTTTCAGATGATGGGACATTGAGGTTCTGAGGGCGATTGGTTGTACCTGACGATGTGGAGCTTAGAGAAGATATCTTATCAGAAGCCCATTATAGCAGTTACAACGTTCATCCTTGTAGTACTAAGATGTATCGGAATTTGCGTCAACACTATTGGTGGTCTGGTATAAAAGCAAACATCGCCAAGCATGTCGCCAAGTGTCTGACGTGTCAGTAGGCCAAAGCTCAGCATTGCAAGCTGGGAGGACTTCTGTAACCTCTTGAGATCCCAAAGTGGAAATGGGAGCATATCATGATGGACTTCGTGACCGGATTACCAAGGAGCTAGAGAGGTAACGATTCTATTTGGGTAGTGTTCGACAGATTGACGAAGTCAACTCACTTCATTGCAGTGTGAAAGGACCTTAGTCTGGATAGGCACGTCGAGTTGTATGTGCGTAAGATAGTTCGTCTACATGGATTGCTAGTCACGATTACTTCAGACCGAGACCCGAGATTCACAGTTACTTTTTGGAAGAGCTTGCAGAGTGCTTTAAGTACGAAGCTGCAGTATAGTATGGCATATCATCCTCAGACGGATGGTTAGTCTAAGAGGACAATTCAAACCCTTGAGGATATGCTGCAAGCTTGTGTACTGGACTTCAAAGGAAGTTGGAAAGAATAGCTTCATCTTGTCGAGTTTGCCTACAATAACAGTTATTAGCAGAGCATTCAGATGACTCATTTTGAAGCGTTGTATGGTAGAGCGTGCAAAATGCTAGTTTGTTGGGATGAAGTCGAGAAAAGAAATATTACAGGCCCGGAGTTGGTTTAGCAGTCAGTGGATGTAGTTGTAGTTATTAGAGGCAGACTAAAGACCGAGCAGAGTAGGCAGAAGAGTTATGTAGATAAGCACCGGAGATCGTTGGAATTCTAAGTTGGTGATCACGTTTTTCTAAAGGTGTCACCAATGAAGGGAACTTCGTGCTTTGGTAAGAAAGGAAAACTGAGTCCGAGGTAAGTAGGTCTGTTTGAAATTCTTGAGAGAATAGGGACCTTAGCGTACCGTCTTCCGTTGCTGCCAAGATTGGCGCAAGTGCACGACGTCTTTAACGTGTCGATGTTGAGGGAGTATGAGTCCGACCCAACCCACGTGTTTAATTTTGAGGAATTTAACGTGGACGGCTGTGTGTCGTACGTTGAAAGCCTGATTCGGATTGTGGATCGAAAAGAGCAAATTCTGCGTACTAAGACCATCCTGTTGGTCAAAGTGGTCTGGCAATACCATGGTATTGAAGGAGCAACCTGGGACAGTGAAAAGTCGATAAGACAGATGTACCCCTACATTTTTGTTTAAATATTGTAATGGTTTAAATTTCGAGTACAAAATTTTTATAAGAGGGGAAGAGTTTTGACATCCTGGATTTTACAATTGCTTTCAATTAAATTAATTGGGTTTTTCATCGACGCGCCTATAGTGTTATTCTCAGAGCTGATCACTCCTAAGATAACTAGACTATCTAGGAAGGTCATTAATAAATTGTAATGTAATAGACTTGAGGATTCAATTAGGACTCGACTTCTCAATCATGCTCATTTGCAGATATCATTACGACACGTTTAAAAATAGCTTAGAAGATCAGACATAGGTCAGTTTGACTGAAATGTGTGGTTAAACATGGGTGATTCCACCAAATTAAGAAATTCTTGTCGATCGGCACTAGACTAATTTTTCTGTCTTTTTGATATCCTGTGTCCGTATTTGAATCTTCAAGATTTTTTATGACAATCAAGAGTCGCCAATGTGTCGAAGAGGTTCATTGTGGCTCGAAGAAAATCGACCACGGGTCATTTGCACTGAAATGTTCTAAAAGCTACCCGGTAGCCTAGGTCACGCTAAAAACGCGCAAGAGTGAAATTAATCGCGAATTTGAATCCGATTTCAGAAATTGAAAGTTCTGTCATGTCACAAATATTTTTAGGGATGTCGACTTGCCTTCAGAAGATTTTTCTACAAATCGAGATTTTTTAGGAAAAAGTCGTCATAGGGTCGCTTTTGTTGAGGAATTGTCAGAAACCGTTTTTGATCGCGTATTTGGGATGCAAGCAAGATCAATTGGTGGGGAAAAATGCTATTTTGATTGAGGGTATGTTGGTTTGATTTTTAGAAACCGAATTGATGTTGATTTGAGAAGCATTTTGTGTCCAATTAGAGGAAAACCTATGCAAATTCGTAACACCTTATGGACTCAACATTTTGGACCACCTAAAGGCTTCTAGAAGGGTGTCTTGGAAGTGAGTTGGAGGGCCAGTTGGGTGTGGGGACCGATCAAGGGAACAAAAAAGTGTGGAGACCAAGTTTGTTCCCCTTTGCCCCCTCCTTCCTCTCTCTCCTCTCACTCATTGAGCACTCCATCCTCTCCCTCTCCATTTTTTCCGTTTCCAGCTTAGAAATCTAGAAGCAGCAACCAAAGTCATTGCAGCCACCGCTGGAGCTAGGAACGTTGCCTCCGCACGCCGCTCGTTGCCCCGCACGCTCGCTAGCTTGCCACGCCTCACCACCATCCAGCTGTGTTGTCTCCATTGTCCTTGCCTCCGGCAAGTTGCTGTCATGCCCTGATCCTCGGGCACGCACACATCCTTCTACTTGGTTGATTTTAAAATGCGATATCCCAGGACAATGTATCACCGACCCTTTCAATTATTATGCATATGCGGAAGCAGTTATAAATCCCTAGACAATAAAACAATGGGATAGAAAAGCAGGGCCATATTTTTCATATTGAAACTTATAACGAAACTTTTATACATGACATAAACCAGAGTACTTCACAACTCTTCACAACTTTTTACTTTACTCTATTCACATCAAAAATGGAGTTCTCAAAAGAAGATGGAATCTCAACCCATCCGGGTCATACTCAAGATCCCTCTCTGGGTTATCTTTTTCTTCCAAAATTCTTCTCCTCAGGTTTCACCTCAGAGTTCTCCCACTCAGACTCCTCCTCCTCAGCTTCTCATCAGGGTCCTGAAATGTTTTTCCCCAAACCGGGATGAGACTACGTCTCAGTGAGTTCTACCCCACTAAGGCCCGATTAGTAAACCATTATACTATAGGCTGCCTAAACACGCATAGGTCAGAGGACTTACCTTGGCCTCAGATCTCACCTACAAGTCAGTACAATTCATAATAGGCACCCAAGCAATCATATCACGGATCGAAGCATTGATCAAATCAACCTAGTCGATTATATGTCAACGAGACCACCCATGGTCATTTCCATTTAGTCAATCAATTCACAACATCAAATCAAAGAAATGATCAATCGACCTCGTCGATTACATGACATCACGACCCATGCTCGGTCGGCATATTCAATACTATCTATGAAGTCCTATCAATTTAGGACTGCTCACCCAAAGCTGACATATCGCCCGTAGGCCGATATAGTATACTATGTGCTCGCCCAAAGCTGATAATATATTGCTCACCCAAAGCTGATGATAAGGTATACTGCTCACCCAAAGCTGATATATCGCCCGTAGGTCGATATAGTATACCAGTATACTGCTCACCCAAAGCTGACATATCGCCCGAAGGCCGATATAGTATACCATATGCTCACCCAAAGCTGATAATATATTGCTATTCAGTCCTAACTGATAGAACCAATCACCGAGCCACGTGCATTCTCCAAGGTGATATATATATCCAATCACCTAGCCACATGCATTCTCCAAGGCGATATATACATCCAATCACCGAGCCACATGCATTCTCCGATGCGACATACTTCGTCACCGAGCCATGTGCATTCTCCGAGGTGACATATCTAATCATCAAGCCCCGTGCATTCTCCAAGGCGACGTACTAATCATCGAGCCACGTGCATTCTCCGAAGCGATATACCAAATCACTGAGCCACGTGCATTCTTCGAGATGATGTACTATTCACCGAGCCACGTGCCTTTCATGATGATTTATCCCATTTCTAAAGTAATTATCCACAACCTTAATTCGTACTCAATTTACCCAAATAATCAATTTAGGAACATATCCTAAAAATCCACAATTAAATCAATTCAGCACAAATTAAAGCTCAATTAAATAAACGGACTGCGCCACGACGATCAGCACGAGATTTCGATCGTCGGCCATCTTAATCTTAATTTCCAAAAAATATATAAATAAATAATTAATTTCGAAAATTAATTAATAAATATTAAAAACTCAATTTAGCTCAAAATAAAGCCCGATTAAACAGACGGACTTCACCACGATCATCAACATAACATTCCGGTCACGAGCCATCCCAGTTGAATTTTCGAAAAATAATTAATTAATTAAATTAATTCCGAAAATTAATATTTAAATACAAAAAATTCCACTTAGGCCCGAAAAGCCTAATTGAAGCCCACTAAGGGTCGGGAAAAATTCCGAGATGCTTTCAATAAATAGTAGACCATGTCTACTTGCTAATTGCACAATCAATTTGTCTAATTTACATCACAATTAACTAATAATCGCTAATTTATTCTAATCTAACTACCTAAACTTAATTAATTAAAACTAAACAACCCTTAAGCATAATTAGCCAACTAATTAGGGATTAGTGAGATTACTCACCGGATTTTAGCGCAAAATGGACCAATCCGACGGGGACGACATGAGGGTCGTTTCTTCCCAAAGCGACTCACGGATCCGGGGCCCGGAAATGGCCCAAAATGACCCACGAACCAGCTGGATACCCACTCCGTGGGTTACGGTTCAAGGCTGGCCGGAGCTGGTCCGGCGACTAGGGCGGTGAGGGGAGGCCGGCGAGAGGGCAAGGGGGAGGCGGGAGGTCGGGCGGTGGCGGGACGAAGCTGGGCGGTGGCCGGAGACAAGGCGAGCGAGGCCCGAACGGGGCTGGGCGGCGCACGGCGAGGACGGCGAGCGTGGGCGGGGGGAGGCGGCGAGGGGCGCGGCGTCGCGTGGGCGTGCGGTGCGGGCGGCGGGACGGGGCGGCGACGGCGAGCTGCGGCTTTCGCTCGTGCTTCGGTTTTCACGAACAAAAAGGAAAGGACGAGGGGGTTTCGGTCGCGTGGGGGAGTTGGGGAGAAGAGAGAGAGAGAGAGAGAGAGAGAGTTTGACTGGTCAAAATGAAAAAGAAAGGGAGAATAGTGAGTCGGTGGGGGCTATCCGCACAAAGGGGGAGGGGAGGAGAGAGAATAGAGAGAAAAGAAGAGAGAAGGAGAGAGGGAAAAATAAAATAAAAATAATACCATTATTCTTATTTTTATTTTCTTTTCTCTTTCCCTTTTTAATTTCTTTTGGTCTTCAATTTTTCATTCGATAATTTCTTTATTGAAATTTCGGACTCGTCAATAATTTAACGGATGATGAGACGGTCCTAAAAATGAATTGTGACACATTCGAATATTCGATTCCCGAAACCAAATTAAATTTCATGGTTAGAATCAATCAAATGCGATTTTAGTCCAATCCAACCAATTGAGTAGCTTTTAGGGATTTTACTGCAGATACATCCCTTAACGGCTTCACCTAATAGGTTAGTTAACTCGTGAGTGATCAGCTCAGAGAAAAAGGACCATAGGCACGTTGACGACATGCCCATTTCACTTTATTGAAACGGGGTCGAATTTCAGGATGTCACAGTTGCCAAGGATGCATAAGCCACCACCGAAGCTCACTGGAGCTTCCATCACCACCGCTTGGACCCAGTTCAGCCCCTCAGTCCATCTTGGTCCATCCCCGCCTCAATCAAGCCTCCACCTAGCCGTTTCAGCCACCGAACTGAGCATAAACCAATGGGTATTCCAGCTACTGTTGGGCCCGTTTTCAAGGTCTTCTGGACCCCGAAAGGCGAGCCCTCTTTTGAGAAGATCAAATCTCGCTGCGTCCTTATTAGTTTGATCTGAGTGGGTCGTCGAACAAGTGAGTTTAACTCACTAATCCTCGCTTAATAAGTTAATGACGTTTAAGTGTTAATTAGTTTAAACTAAGCTAGGATTAGGTGGACAATTAGAATGGTTTAGTGAATTAGCTATTTATCGATGTATGTTAGATGGATAGAATAGTGTAGTTAGAGCCTAGAAAAGCCATAGTATTTAACTAGAGTATTTTGGTAATTTTCCGGATCCGTTTCGGCTTCCAATTAGGCTTTACAGGCTTAAGTTGTATTTATTGGCATTATTTGATTATTTTCCGTAATTATTTAATTAATTGTTTATTTTCCGAAAATTAAACCGGTATAGCCGGTAACCGGAATTTTATGCTGATTGTAATGGTGTGATATGTTTATTTAATTGAGTTCTAATTTGTTCTGATTGAGGGTGATTTATGGTTAGGGGTATTTATCCCATAATTAATTAATTTTAGTAATTAATTAGAAAAATCATCGGGCGTCGGTTTACAGCGCCAAAAATATGTTTTGGGCTGTTGAAATTAGTGGGATTTTGAAGGGTGAAAATTTTATATTTTGGCTAAGGCCGATCGTATACCCACACATGATAATTTTTATCGAGTATGATAAAAATGGTGATTTGGTTAGCTTTGAGTGAGCAATATACTTTCTTATCAGCTTTGGGTGGGCAATATACTCTATTGTTAGCTTTGGTGAGCAATATGTTTGTTATCAACTTTGGACTAGCTATACTATCTATCTTCAGCCTAGGGTGCGCAGTCTGATTTGATAAGACCTTATAGATAGTATGTAGTGAGTTAATCGGGAAATTATCATGATGACATGTGATCAACTGAGTGGATTGATCGATAGTTTGATCTGATTTGATGAATTGATGTGATTTATGTATCTATGAGATAGACTGACTTGTAGGAAGAGACTAAGGCCAAGGTAAGTCCTCCGACCTATGTTTGTGCTTAGGCAACCCTCAAAGCATGTTTTCTTCCTATTCGGGTCTTAGGGGGTAGAACTCGCTGAGACGTTGTCTCACCCCATTGTGGAATAACATTTCAAGTCCATAAATGGCAGCCCCTGAGTTTCTTGGACGACCTAAGAAAGTGACAGAGCAGACCTCTTATATTCCGATGAATCATGGCCTTAGGGCTTGGGATTATGAGCTGGTAAGGTTCACAATCTGGGTCAATGCGGGTCTTGACCACAAGGTGCCCCACCGATACAGATCGTGGTACCGCCAGGCTCAAGATGGCTAGAGAAAGGGTCATATTCCGGAATCTGAGATTCCTTTGTACGTTCTGGAGGTTGTTTTGGGAAGGGCACAACTGATCTTCCTCAAGGCTCAATTGTAGATGCAACAGACCCAACTCGTGCAATACTAGAGTTCCCGGTGCAGTCTGCTGAAGGCTCCAGTTGGAGTGTAGAGGAAGGTGAAATCATGGAGGAGGATGAAGAGTAGGACAAGGATCCATAGTTTGTGAAGCCTCCACTCTTGTTTTTGGAATTGTATTATATATGACATGACTGGTATGTTATGTATATATAAGTGTGTTGTTAGTTTTTAAAATGATGGCTTTACTTCTCTATCCTATTGTGTTATTATCTGGGGATTGTTTATTTACTTCCGCATGTGCATTAAAATGAATGGGTCAGCGATACGTTCTGAGACGTCGTTATTAATTGACCGTAGCGGTATGGGCATGCGCTCGGAGGATCGGGGCGTGACATCCCTGACAATAATAGACATCTGAAACAACGTCTATCTTTGGTTAGAAGAGCTGATTTATATCTGGACTAATATAATAATGAGGGATTTGTGAATGATTTCTTGATTTTTCTCACTTCCTCTTCCTTAAACAATAAGAGTAATTGAAATAATGCCACTCCAAATATACATTTTATTGATGAATAGACCACCACTAGCTAAACTAGAATTGATATTTTCAAGTAAATTATAGCTAGTTTATAGCTAGATTAGTTAATTTTATACGAGAATATTAAACCAATATTGGGATTAGTTTGTAACTCCCTTTATGCTTTATAAATGAAAGGGATAAGTCCTACGGAAATCCTAAAACTTGTCACGAAAATACATTTGAATCCTAAAACTTGCAAATAGTGTAAATAAGTCCTAAAACTTGTCAAAATGTTTTATTTGAGTCCTAAAGTCGACGCCGTTAGCTTTTTCCGTTAAAAATGTTGACGTGGCATTTAAAATTAATTTTTATTTTACACGTGGCTTTTTAAATGATTTTTCATTTATTTTTTTAAAAAAATAGATTTAAAAACTAAAAATTTAGATTTATTCATTTTATCTTATTTTCAATTAAAAAAGAAAAGTGAAAATTTATTTAAAAAGAAAACAGTTCAAAAGATAAAAAGGCAGCCTCGCCGGAGGGGCCGGGATGTCGCTGAAGGGGCCAGCGACCTCGCCTCGAGTGGCTAGTGACGTTGCTGGAGGAGTCTAGTGATGTCATTGGAGGGGGCCGGCCTCCCCTTGGGTGGCTGGCCCTCACTGGCCAGTCGTCGCCTCACCGGCCCCCGGGCGGGGGCGACCCTTGCCAAGCTCGGGCAAGGGTCATCGGCCCCTCCGGTGAGTCTTTGGCCACCCGAAGCGAGGGCTAGCGAGGTTGCCTTTTTTTTTTTTTTTTTGAACTGTTTTCTTTCTTAAATAAGTTTTCACTTTTCTTTTTCTTTTGTTGAAAATAAGATAAAATGAATACATCTAATTTTTTAGTTTTTAAATCTATTTTTTTAAAAATGAATTAAAAATAATTAAAAAAAGCCACGTGGAAAATAAAAATTAATTTTAAATGCCACGTCAGCATTTTTAACAGAAAATGCTAACAGCATCAATTTTATGACTCAAATAAAACATTTTGATAAGTTTTAAGACTTATTTGCACTTTTTGCATGTTTTATGACTCAAATGCATTTTCATGACAAGTTTTAGGACTTCCACAGCACTTATCCCTAAATGAAATTACAACATTTTTTGGGTGCATCCGGTACTTTTCTCAACTTTGCTATGAAATAATTAAACTAGAAAAGATTATGTTGTGATTTGGTTAAAAAAATAGATAATTTGTAATGTTCCTTCTTTTTAACGTTCGAATGTGGCTTTCCTTAATGTACATTGAATACAAGTTATATGATGGAATAAATTATTTCAACATATAGATAAACCCATCATGTTTTGTAATATATGCTAAGGAAAGTTAATTAAGCTATATGCAATGGTATTAACTTCTTTTGATTTGAATACGTATGGGTACACGATAATTAATGTATTATTTTAAATTGTTTTCCTTAAATGGAGTGATTTTAAATTAATGGAGTAGCTTTTGATACCAACTGTAGTGATTAAAATTCATATAATTTGATTTAAAAAAGAAGTAGACAGATGATACTACCTTTTATCTCATGTTTGGTTACGGAGGTTGGATGTTCCCGTTCCGGGTAGCGATTTGTTTGGAAGCAAGGGCAGCGTGAGATTGTTGGCACAAGGGGCATGTTAGTAAGTATGTATATTTTAGGATTGACCTTAGAGCTTACAGAGCGAAGAATTGTGGAGGAGCGAGATTTGTAATTTTAAGTGTCTCTTTCATAACTGAACTTGAATTTTATTTCACTAGCAAGGTAATCCTTTTGTAAATTATCTTGATTAGTTTAACGAAGATAAAGTTTGATGTGATTTGAGTTAGCTTGCATATCGATATGGTTAACAAAATCCTGTGGTTTTATATTAAAAAAATTCCGTAATTCCTAAATTTGGAAGAATGCCGTTAAAGAATATGAACACGAGAACCTTCAAATTCGAAGTTTTTGTTTATCCATTACAATTTTGTTTTGTTAGAGGGTAGTCATAACCTTTATAGATAACCATAACATTTATACAGATTAAGGAGTAATTTGACATTCTAATCTCATAGTTATGCAAAAATAATGAACAATTTCAAAATTTCCTTACAAACTGAGTTATTTTTGTTTTGTTTACGGTATGATGTGAGGGGTTTTCTTTATTAAAAAAAAAAGCAATGAAAATCAGAGAGATAATACATTTAATGTCTTGGTTTATTTTCAGTTAATGATCAACATTAAATAGCGATATGGGTCTAAGTAAGCCCTCCAATATTTCAATAGTTAGATATAACATTATAAAAAATTAGTCTCACACACATACGGCCAATTTACATTTTATTGAGTGTTTTCTTTATTTTTAATTTGGAATTTTATGGTATTATGAAATATAAAGTCAATAAAGATAGTCGTTTCCCATTGATTATGGCATTAGAAGAAGAATTTTAACGTCAATGCATAAAAGTCTCTATATGATAAAAAGTTTCCAACCGATTCTATATTAGGCTCTCCATAATTTTCCAACTGATTCTGGATTGGGGTATCCAGAATGATTTTCTAATCAATTTGTCGCAACTTAAAAAAAAAAAAATCAAAATTTCACAACTTTAATATTCACTCGTCTTGGAGACTTCCTCTTCCAAAGGTGATCTCCATCGTATTCCAAATTGAAGAACCCCTAGAAACTAAAACCAGCGGTGGCGCCGCCGCTGCCGAGTTACAAGCCCTACCGCCACCTGAAGACCCTGACCGACCACACCGGCACTGTCTCCTGCATCAAGTTCTCCAATGACGGCACCGTCCTGGCGTCCGCCTCCCTCAACAAAACCCTACTAATCTAGTCCTCCGCCGCCACCCTCTCCTCTTTCCATGGCAGATCCTTCAAGTTTGGCGGTAGGTCTTAGGGCACGTCCTTCGCATTCGGCGGTAGCAGGTCCTTCGCGTTCCATGGCAGGTCCTTTGCATTTAGCGGCAGTTCCTTTGCTCTTAGTGGCGTTGGCCGTCAATCACCCCCATCGTCAAGCTAGGCCAGTCAAACGCTCCCACCCCGCCTCAGTGTGATGCCGGCCTCTCTGAAGGGGAGGTGTTCTGCTTCATAATGGCTGCTGTGGTGGCCAGTGGGGTAGCGTTAATGGTCCTCCCGTTAGTCGTTAACTTCCTGATTGGGCCTTCTTACCCCACCCTAAAGGTTACTGGGCTAAGGGTGTCCAACGCCACCTGGGAAGCCACACTGCTAGCGGAGAGAGCGGGCATCCGCGGGACCTATCCGTTTAACCAAGTAGAGTGCTTCCTATATTACAGTTGGGACATGGCACGGCCCTTTGCAGTGGCGTCGGTGGAGCCACTCGTATTGTTGACACCTAACAGTATTATGATAGAGGCGACCATGAGGACAGAGAGGTTCGAGGAGGAGGTGGAGGGGTCGGTGAGCAAGAAGATGGATCTAGAGCGGAGGTCTCAAGGGATGGTGGTGGCCAGGTTGGGCCTGCAGATGCTGGGGACAAATGAGTTTGGCCTGTGGTTTAAGGGGGACAGTGTGCTTATTGAAGCATGTTGTAACCACCTGAGTATTGCGTTTGTGAACTCATCATCGACGGAGGGAAGCTTAGTAACCGGCATTAATGTTGGCAGTAATCTATCTGATAATCTTCCATTGTGCACATATCACTGAATCCATCACTATCAAGGTATTTGGCCATTATGATTTTTTTTTTTTTTTTGGTGAAAGGTAATAAGCATTATGATTTTTTTGTTTATTAGTGATTATTTAAATGTAGTGTCTGTTATATAAAGAAGTATGTATTGCTTGTGAAGTGTGTGAAAGCTAGTACAAGCACTTAGAGGGGATGAATAGGTGCGAAAATAAATTTTCACAATATAAAGAAAATGATTTCGCTTTTAAACTAATTCTATTTAGCAATAGATTATGAAAAGGAAATTAGACTAATAATCAAACAGAGTTACGATCAAAGTAAAGAGCTTAGAGAAAAGAATAAGAACGCAGAGTTTATAGTGGTTCGGCTTAATCAAAGCCTACGTCCACTCTTTTGCACTAACAGCCCACCGGCTGGATTTCACTAAGAATCAAAAGAGTTGTTACAGTATTGCTCTTTCTCGATTCCACAGTGTAAAGACTTTGCTACACTCCCTCAAGGTCTCATAGAAGTATAAATGCTCTTTTGAGTACAAGTTTTCGCTCAATAATTGAATTGACAAAGAACAAGGAGTTTCAGACTTTGGAATTCTTCTATCACGCATATACTCGAATAACTGGAATGACTTCCTTGTATACTCCTCCATGCCTTCATACTCGTTGGCACTTACCAAATGAGTTATTCCAATGTACCCGTTGGACAAAATCAATTAGGGAGATTTCGAGTTATTTAAGGAATATGACGATAGCCCACCAATCATGCTCGCCCATACAATCAGAATCTAGGTTTCCATAAGTAAAACCTTCCAAGTATGCTTCACCAATCAACAGATCTAAATTATCCGAATTGAAATTAAAACGAATAACAGATTTCAAGATGCTACCCCCAGCCGAGAGATCTTCTTCAGTCGATAGAATCAAATCCTTAACAAGATACTCAGTTTTGGATAAGTCTTCTTTGACGGTCTAGAAACTGTTAATGATGATAGATTTTGAATCTTGAGTCTGGCGGTTCGGAGATCTTTAGACTTTGACTAAAGAGTCTGCAAGTCTTCAAACTAGACTGATGGAAATGTTTTGTCATCTTCAAAACATACAAGGAAGTTTTCTCCAACAATCTCCCCCTTTTTGATGGTGACAAAACTTTCTTGTAGATTTGGATATTTTTGACCTGCAAAACAATATTCAAGCAAACATAGAATCTCATAACAGATAATTGACTTAGTCCCGTAAATAAACAACTATCTTTGCCATGAAATACCAATAGTGCTTAAAATAACCAAATGATCAAACAAACCAAACCAAATCCAGTCACAGCCAAACAACCAAACAAAAGTCATTCAAAAAGAGTCATTCAAAAAGTAAAGTCAAAGTAAAGTTAAGCAAAAGTCAAGTTTCAAATCTGCACCATATCTCCCCCTTTTTGTCAGCATGAAAAAGGTAGAGATAGAAAAGATAATGGAATTAAGGTTGCCTAGGAACGCGAACAAGCTGGAAATCTCCCATTAACTAGACAATCCTTTCCAGCTTTTTCAAATCCTCCTTCAGTTAAGCCACATCTTCATTCTTGGCATCTGCTTGAACTTGAAGAGCAAGGGCATGGACTTGATTATGCAAGGAAACTGAAGATGCTTGACCCGCATTCTGCAAGTTCTGAACTTCGCATCCCAGGGCATAAATCTGTCATCGCATCACCATAAGAACATCGAGAATTCTGTGAAAGTCTGCTGTATTTTCAGTCTGAGTACTGGCTTCTGCATGATCAATGGGAGTATTTGCAGATGATGGCAAGCCAGCATGATCACTCAGATTTGGCGATGAAACCTCATGACCTTCCTCTGGGAATTGAGAGGCATAGATGTTTTCTGGATCTACAAGTGAGCGGCTAACACCTTCACTAGTAACAACAATTGAAAATGTACCTCTTTTCTCAGCAACTCCCCCTGTTTCAATGCCCTCAGGAGGTGAGAAGTACGCTTCATGTTCTGTTTCTGCTTGTTCACCTCTCCCTTCTTCTTCTTCTTCAATCCTTTCTTCCTTTGCTTCTTTTTGCATCGTTTCTCTCTCTCTACTCCTTTCCTTTGCTTCTCCATGCTCTATTTCCTCCATGTCTCGATCCTCTCTCCCCTCAGTCTCTAGAACAACACTTTGAAGATTTCTCAGTGCAAGAGTAGAAATGGTAATATGATCCTCATCCTCTTCATCCTCCAGAACAAGTGCTCTTCTTTTCTTGGATAGAGCTATCATGGGCTCCTTCCCTTTCCGTTTAGCAACTAAAGAACCTTGTTGTGACTTGACAGGGGTTTTCTCTTTTAATTGCTCCATAGCCTTGTCCAGCTTTTTTAAACGCATTTTGGAAACTATTTTCAATCCCACTACCATTTGATCACATGATCGAACACATAAAATCCTAGGAGACTGAATATTGAGCCGTTTGAAAAGCTTTGTAACAAGCCCTGAGTAAGGAAGTTGCCCTTTGTCTTTCGCCATCGTTTTGTACATGTGAAACATGATTGTGTGAGGCAGAGAGAATTTCTTGCCAGCGTTGATGGCATACATCAACTTTGCTTCTAAGTTAGAGACGTCTGTCTTCGAAGTTGACTTGGGTCTGAGGCAATTGATCACAATCTTGTGAAGCAAAATGTTAGAGGCATTCATCCTCAAGTATGAAATTCTTCCTTCAGCCATTCCATCCCGAACAAGCTCTACTGTCGCACGACCAACAGACACACTAATCGATTGAAAAGCCCCTCGCTCTACTCCAATCACATCTGCCAATGTGTCCATGTCAACAACATAGTCCTGGTCTCGAATACTAAACGAAAATCTATTCACATCCAAGAAACTGAGATTAGAATAGAAGTAAGTAGTAAGTTCTGGATATGCCTCAGTCGTCTCGGGACAAAATTGCTCAAGCTGAAGTTTAATGAATTTCTCTCGCAGCTTCACATTCACAGAATCAAGAAAATCAAAGTCTATACTTCTCGAATTGATCACCCCTCTTTTTAGCAACTTAGAGTAAAGTCGCCTATGTTCATCCGAGCGAAACAAATATGTTCTTTTGCTTCGAATATTCGCCCCAACACCCATTCTAGGCTTGAAATGAGTGTACATTTTGTCATCATCATTCCCATCAGGTTGACTAAGACCTCCAACAGGTGGATCACTGGGAATATTTGCAAATGCTCGATTTGCCAACCCCGTAGGAGCAATCTCCAATCGTTCCATTGTTCACAAAAAGTGGATTTTATTTCGATACCCTTTATCTTTCAAAAATTCATCGATATATTTTAAGGGAGTCCCTCCCCTCTTTAAAGCAGAGTAAAGCTTAAAGATAAAAGTGGGTTTTGAGATCTTACGGGTTCTGCGCCTTCAATGATTTCTTCCTCCACTCTAGGAACACTACCTTGAGGTCTAGCTTGAGGAGATTGACGCTGTTAAGAATGTTGTGGGCTCTGTTGCTATCTTGGAGATTCTTCTTCCTCGATGAGGTCAAAGTGTGTAGGACCCTCACACATTTGTTGTGGTCCCCTGTTCGCGATTCTTGAAGACTTTCTTTGGGATGCCACTCTCACAGTTTTTGAAAGATTCCAAGCTCGATTTGCGGAAAATGGTGAGAACTTTGAAGATTAAACTAGAGAGTGAAAGTAAGAAAACGAAGGTCTGTACTTTTAGGGTTTTTGAGGAAGACGAATAATATATAAAGCAGTTGAAAAGAGGCATATGGAATGACGTAAAAAGGAAAAATAGAAAATGCCTTTTAAAAAATAATTGCCTTTTTGAAATAATAGATAATCGTCTTTCAAAAAATAACTCATTTTTCGAAAAGGAATGATTACAATAATTGCAAAAACCAGGGAAGATAATCTTACCTTTTCGAGATTAATAACATCAATCAATTATAGATTAATAGATAATCATATCTTTTCGAGATTTTATCAGAGAGATAAATTTCTAAAAATACTTATAGTCGTAAATCTTGAACTTCTGAGTCTGAATATCATTAGACTTTCATCCATGAGTCTAAACTTCTTCAAACTTTAAGATATTGAGTCTAGAACGAATAAGCTCAAATTGACTTTTCTCCAAAGGCTTTGTGAAGATGTCCGCTAGTTGATTCTTTGAATTAATAAACTGAATCGAGACTTCTCCATTTTGAACATGATCTCTAATGAAATTATGTTGAATCTTTATATGCTTTGCTCTTGAATGAAGAATTGGATTCTTTGTGAGATTGATTGCACTGGTGTTGTCACATTTGATCTCAGTGCACGAATCTTCAATTCCAAAGTCTCTTAGCTATTGCTTTATCCACAAAATTTGTGAACAACAACTTCCGAGGCCACATATTCTACTTTTGTTGTAGAAAGAGCTACGGTACTTTGTTTCCTTGAAAACCAAGATACTGTCTTGTTCCCAAGCAATTGACAAGTGCCCGAGGTGCTCTTCCTATCAACTCTGCATCCTGTTAGGTCTGCATCTGAATATCCAAGAAGAGTAAAGTCTCATTCTTTAGGATACTAGAGACCTAAATTTGGAGATGATGCAATGTATTTGATGATGCATTTTGCATCACTTAAATGAGATTCTTTGGGATCTGATTGAAATCTAGCACAAATACAAACACTAAATAGAATGTCAGATGTAGAAGTAGTAAGATAATGAAGTGAGCCAATGATACTCCTATATAGCTTCTGGTCAACTTTCTTTCCTCCTTAATTTTTGTCCAGCTTCGAGGAACTTGACATTGGTATATCAATCTTTCTGCAATTCTCCAAGCTAAACTTTTTCACAAGTTCTTTAGCATATTTTTCTTGGTGAATGAAAATTCCCTCATTCAATTGTTTTACTTGAAGTACGAGAAAGAATGATAGTTCACCCATCATGTTCATTTCAAACTCATTCTCGCATAGTTTTAGAGAATTTCTTGCACAAATTTTCATTAGGAGATCCAAAAATTATATTATCAACATAAATTTGAACAAGTAAGAAGTTTTTGCTTTCTCTTTTGATAAACAGTGTAGTATCTACTTTACCTTTAACAAATCCATTTTGGATCAAAAACTTACTTAATCTGTCATACCAAGCTTAAGGTGCTTGCTTTAGATCATATAGCGCTTTTTTTAGTCTGAATACATAGTCTGGTTTCCTTGGGTTTTCAAAGTTGGGAGGTTGTTCCATATAGACTTCCTCTTGGATGAATCCATTTAGGAAAGTACTTTTGACATCCATTTGGAATAACTTGAAATTCTTATAACAAGCAAAAGTAAGTAATAATCTAATTGATTCTAACCTTGCTATTGGTGCGTAAGTCTCATCATAATCTATCTCTTCTTCTTGCGTATATCCTTTGGCCACGAGTCTTGCTTTGTTCCTTACGACCTTTCCTTTCTTGTTCATCTTGTTCCTGGAAACCCATTTAACTCCAATAATAGATTTACCTTTTGGTTTAGGAGTCAATTCCTAGACATTATTGATACTGAATTGCCTAAGTTCTTCTTGCATAGTTTCAATCCAACTTTCATCAGTTAAAGCTTCTTCTATACTCTTGGGTTCTATTTCAGAAATAAGAGCTACAGCACTAGACTCTTCACGCCTTTTCGATCTTGTATGAATTCCCTCATTAATGTCACCAATAATGAGTTCTTTATGATGACTAGACTTGTGCTTCTAGTTGCTGGTTGATTTGTCAGACTGTTGATCATTTTCATCATTTGATTCTTCAACGATCATTTGTTGCTGGTCTTTTGAAGTCTGGGCTGCTTCTAGAGATTTAGACTTTGTAGAGTCTGGAACAGGTTCAGGTTCTTCAAGTTGAGTCTGAATCGATTGATTTTGCATAAATTCTTGAAATTTGACTTTCATCGATTCCTTCACAGATTAAGTCTTTTTGTTGTATACTCCGTAGGCTTTGCTTGTAGTTGAATATTCAAGGAAGATGCCTTCGTTTGATTTTTCTTCAAACTTACCAATTCGATCATTTGCATTTTTCAATATAAAACATTTGCATCCAAACACATGAAAATAGAAAACAATTGGCTTCTTTCCTTTGAACAACTTATAGGGAGTTTTCTCCGAATAGGCCTTAAGAAGACTCTATTAATAATATAGCATGCTGTAGAAACTACTTCAGCCCAAAAATGAGAAGAAATGTTACTTTCAATTAAAAGAGTTCTAGCCATTTCTTGCAACGATCTATTCTTCCTTTCCACAACTCCATTCTGCTCTTGAGCATAAGGAGAGGAGAATACATGTTGAAAACCAGATTCATCACAGAATTTAGCAAAGTCTTGATTTCAAACTCACTTCCATGGTCTGTCTATATACTTGAAATAACATACCCTTTCTCATTTTGAACTTTCTTAGCAAATTTTATAAAATAAGAAAATGTTTCAGACTTACTTGCCAAGAAATATACCCAAGTGAATCGTGAATAATCATCCACAATTACTAGGCAATATTTCTTACCTCCAATACTCTGAGTTCTGGTTTGGTCCAAAGAGATCCATATGCAAGAGCTGCAGTACACGATTAGTGGACACTTGATTTATTGGTTTGAATGAATTTATTACCTATTTTCCCAATACACATGGTGTACATAGGTCAGACTTTTGGTATGTCAGATTGGGTAGTCCACGAACAAGTTTCTTTGCTGAGATTTTGGCTATTTGCTTCATGTTGATGTGCCCAAGTTTTCTATGCCATAGATTTGTTTTCTCTTGAATTGAGATTAGACATTGAGATTTTTTGGTTTAATATCCAAGAAATAGATATTCCCATGTCTTCACCCTGTGAAAGTCTGAGAGGAGTCTTTATTAGTTCCTGAGTATATTTCTTTTTGAAAGTTGATTTTGAAACCGATGTCGCATAACTGGCTAATACTCAGTAAGTTGTAGTTGAGTCATTCTACTAAGGAAACGTTATTGATCGTAAGACTTCCAATCTTTACAGTTCCGTATCCCACAATTCTTCATTTGCTATTTCCTCCAAAAGAAACTCTTCCATCATTAACTTGCATAAGCTTTATAAAACAGTTTGAGTCTCTTGTTATATGTCTCGAGCATCCACTATCCAAGTACCACTTAATCTTTTTCTTGATAGTGTCCTGCATTTAAAAACGAAACTTAAGCTTTCTTTGGTATCCATATTTTCTTGGGTCCAGTGGAGTTAGTGTGATATACATTCTTTGCCCAAACCTTCCTCACAGGTTTCCAAACGATAGGACATTCTTTCTCAAAGTGTTCTGAGCTGTTACACTTAGAACATTTAAGAGCACTACGGCCTACAGATTTTACAAAAAAATTTTGGAAATAATTTTTGTAAGAATCTTTTGTAGGTCTTTGTTTAATTCTTTCATTTACCTTAGGAAAATCAATTAGAGGAATGGTTTCAGCAGTCATTCCCAAACCTGATTTGTTGAAGTAAGGTCTTTGCGCTGAAAGAATTTTTTCTAATTTTTTAGATCCTATAGAAAATCTTTTAGAAATACTTGAGATATCATTTTTCAAAAATGCATTTTTTTTGAAAGATTGTCTGCATTATCTTTCAAAGTAATGACATTTTTTTTTAAACTTTCGACCTTTTCTTTCCAAACAATCTCCTGTTGCTTTAGTGCAGAATTTTCCCTTTTAAGTCCGGAAATTCTCTTGAGAGAGGTTTTGAGATTAAGACACAATTTATCAATATATTTGGAGACTTTAGCAGGAATTTTTAAATTACTTACCTCTATTTCACTGTCTAAGTCTGAGTCTATCTCAGAGTCTGAATCTGATTCTGAGTATGCCATGAGACAAATATTGGCATGATCATCATTACTTTCTTCACACTCAGTATCACTCCAAGTTTCTACTTTAAGTACTTTTCGATATTTCTCAGCTTTTCCTCTCTTTCTCTTGAGCAGAGGATAGTTGGGTCTAATGTGTCCCTTTTTCTTGCATTCAAAGCAGATTACATCCTTGTTGGATTCATCATCCTCAGCTGATTTATTTTGTAGCTTTTGAGAGCTTTGTTTCTTCAAATTGAATATTCTTCATTTTCTATTCAGCTTTCTGAATCTTCTTATCATGACAACAAGCTCTTCATCGTTCATATCATCTTCAGAATCTTTGATATCAAAATCATCATTAGATTTCAACGCAATGGATTTCTTACATTTGGGATCTTCATTTTCGTTCATTTGCTCCACTTCATAAGATTGAAGGGTGCCAACCAATTCGTTAATAGATAGTGGCATGAGCTTTTGTGTCTCATTTATTGAAGTCTTTATGTGATTCCAATCCTTGAAAAGTCCACGCAGTAACTTGTTAACCTTCATGGGTTCAGAGATTGGTTGACTTTGATATTCAAGACCATTCACGATTTCTGTAAAACGACTAAATATGTCAGTGATAGATTCTCCTGGTTTCATCTTGAATGCTTTATAATGACCGAGCAGAATATTGATTCTAGTTTCTTTCACTTGATCAGTTCCTTCATAGATGATGTGCAATCTATTCCAAACTTCTTTAGCTATTTCACAAGAAGATATTCTGTTATATTCAGTAGGAGATAATGCACAATATAAGGAATAAATTGCTTTTGCATCAATAGCTTGTTTTTGTGAAAGCTAGTATAAGCACCTAGAGGGGGGTGAATAGGTGTAAAAATAATTTTACGAGATAAGTGTGCAGCACTAATCAACAATAGATTATGAAAAGGAAATTCGTCTCTTGTAAACAAAACGAGTTATGATCAAAGAAAAAGAGCGTAGAGAAGAGAATATGAACACAGAGATTATAGTTGTTTGACTTAATCCAAGCCTACGTCCACTCTTCCGCACTGACAGCCCATCGGCTGGATTTCACTATGAACAAAAGAGTTGTTACAGAAAAGCTCTTCCTTGATTCCATAGTGTAGAGACTCTGCTACACTTCCTCAAGGTCTCTCAAAGATATAAACTCTCTTTTTTGTACAAGATTTCGCTTAATAGTTTAATTGACAGAGAACAAGGAGCTTCAGATTTTGGAATTCTTCTATTGCGCACGCACTCGAACAACTGGAACGTCTTCCTTATATACTCCTTTATGCCATCACACCTGTTGGCATTTACCAAAGGAATTTTTCCAATCTACCCGTTGGACAGAATCAATTAGAAAGATCTTCAAGCTATTTAAGTAATATGACGATAGCCGATCAATCCTGCTCGCCCATACAATCGGGATCTAGGTTTCCAAAAGTAGAACCTTCCAAGTAAACTTCGCCAATCAACGGATCCAAAATCCCTGAATCTATCTTGATTTGAACAATGGATTCCGACATGCTATATCCAGCTAAGAGATCTTCTTCCGTCGACAAAATCAAATCCTTAACAAAATACTTCATTTCGGATAAGCCTTCTTCGATGATCTTAGAAACTGTCAATGAGGATAGATTTTGAGTCTTGAGTCTGGCAGTCCGGAGGTCTTCAGACTTTGATAGTAGAGTCTGCAAGTCTTCAGTCTAGACTGATGGAAACATTTTGTCAACTTCAAAACACTCAAGGAAGTTTTCTCTAACAATCTCCCCATTTTTGATGGTGACAAAACTTTCCTGCAGATTTGGATAACTTTGACCTGCAAAACATTACTCAAGCAAACAAGGATATCTCACAAAAGATAAATGGCTTAATAAAGATATCATTAGAATCTGCATCCACAGAAAATATGTTAGTTCTGTAAATGAGCAAAGCCATGAGATATCAATAGTGCTTAAGATAAACAAACGTTCAAACAGTCAAATCCAAATTCAGTCCAAATCCAAACAACCAAACACAAAAGTCAAGTCAATTAAACATAATCGACACAAAAGTTCAAAAAGTGAGTTCAAAGTTCAAAATCAAATCTGCACCACATCTCTCCCCCTTTTTGTCATCATTAAAAAGGTAAAGATGAAAAGAGAATGGCTTTAAGATTGCTTGGGAACACGAACAAGCTGAAAATCTCCCATTGACTGGACAATCCCTTCTAGCTTTTTCAAATCCTCCTTCATTTGCGCCACATCTTCCCCTTTAGCATTTGCTTGAACTTGAATAGCAAGGGCATTGATCTGATCATGCAAAGAAACTGTTTGACCTGCATTTTGCAAGTTCTGTACTTTGCATCCCAGAGCATAAATTTGGCATCGCATCTCCAAAAGAACATCAAGTATTCTGCGAAAGTCTGCTGAATTGTCTGTCTGAGTACTTGTCTCTGCACGATCAGACGGAGTATTGGCAAATGATGGCATTTCAGCACGATCACGCAGATTGGGCGATGAAACCTCATGTCCCTCCTCAGGAAATTGAGTGGCATAGATGTCCTCTGGATCTGTTGGAGAATGACTTACTTCTTCACTAGTGGCAGGGAATGAGGACGTTCCTCTTTTCTCAGGATCTCCCCCCGTTTCCATGCCTTCAGGTGGAGAAAAGTGTTCCTCATGCTCTGCTTCCTCTTCTTCTTCCTCAATTCTTTCCTCCTCTGTATCTCTCTCCTCTGCTTCTTTCTCCAAATCTTTTCTCTCTCTAGTCCTCTGTTCTATCTCGTCCTTGTCTTTTTCATGTCTCTCCATTGATTCAAGAATAGAACAACTCAAGTTCTTCAATGCCATCGCAGAAATGGTGACATCATCCTCATCCTCTTCATCCTCAATGATGAGTGCTCTTCTTTTCTTAGATGGAGCAACCATGGGCTTCTTCCCTTTCCGCTTTGCCGCCGAAGAGACTGAATGAGTCTTGACAGGGGTTTTCTCCTTGAACTGCTCCAAAGCCTTGGTAAGTTCATTCAGACGCATTTTAGAGACCATTCTTAGTCTCACCACCATTTGATCGCACGTTAGAACACAAAGAATCCGGGAAGGCTGAACGTTCAAATGTCTGAATAACTTGGACATAAGAGCTGGGTAAGGAAGTTGACCCTTGTCCTTCACCACTGCTCTGTACATGTGGAACATAATAGTGTGAGGAAGAGAGAACTTTTTACTAGCATTGATGGAGTACATCAACTTTGCTTCCGAGTTTGAAACGTCGATCTTTGAAGTTGATTTTGGTCTAGGACAGTTAATCACTATCTTGTGAAGCAAAATGTTGGACGCATTTATTCGCAAATAGGAAATCTTTCCTTCCGTCCTTCTATCCTGAACAAGCTCCAACGTTGCACAAGCAATAGACACATTGATGGGTTGATATCTCCCCCTTTTAACCCCAATCACATCAGCCAATGTATTCATGTCAACCACATAGTCCTGATCTCGAACACTAAAAGAGAATCTATTCACATCAAAGAAACTGAGACTCGAATAGAAATAAGCAGTAAGTTCAGCATGAGCTTCTGTAGTTTTAGAACAAAACTGTTCGAGTTGAAGAAGACTGAATTTTTCCCGCAAATTGACATTCACAGAGTCAAAAAAATCAAAGTCCACACTTCTAGGGTTTATCACCCCACGCTTCAGCAACTTAGAGTACAGTTGCTTGTGTTCCTCCGATCGAAATAAATCCGTCATTTTGCTTCGGATTTTTGCTGCAACACCCATTATGGGTTTAAACTGACTGTACATCCTATCATTATCATTCCCATCTGGTTGATTCAACCCTCCGACACGTGGATCGCTTGGGATATTTGCCAAAGCTTCTTCCGCCGGCCCCGCAGGGGCAATTCCCAATCGTTCCATCGTGCGTAAGAAGAAAGTTTCATTTCTATACCATTTGTCCTTAAGAAATTCATCAATGTAGTTCAACGGAGTACCACTCCTCTTCAAAGCACGGTAAAGCTTATAGGTAAAAGTGGGTTTATGAGTACTTACGGGCTCTGTGTCTTCGATGATTTCTTTCTCTTCTCGATGTGCAACATCCTGAGGTCTAGATGGAGGAGATGGACGCTACTTAGAATGTTGTGGGCTCTACTGTTGTTTAGGAGATTCTTCTTCTTCGGTGAGATCAAAGTGCATAGGCCCCTCACGCATTTGCTATGGTCCCCTATTCGCGATTCTCGAAGACTTCCTTTGAGACGACATTTTTCACAGTGTTTGAGAAATTCCAAGCTTGTTTCCCAAGAAAGATGAAAACTTTTTCGAAGATTAAATAAGAGAAGAAGACAGAAGTGGTAGATCAGTTCTCTCTTAGGGTTTTTGTGAGTAAAACGAAGAAGAACCGACAATATATAAGGCAGTCGAAGCAAGGCATACAAAACGTCGTAAAAAGGAAATATAAAAATGCCTTTTAAAATAAATGCCTTTTCAAAAATTAGATAACCGTCATTTCAAAAATAACTTCTTTTTTTGAAAAGGAAGGTTTGCAATAATCACGAAAACTGGAAATAACACCAATCAATTTCGGATGATCGTACCTTTTCAAGATTTCATCTCGAGAGATAAATTTCTAAAATAGAAATAAATTTCTAAAATAGAAATAACTTACAGTTGTAGATCTTGATTGTTTGAGACTGAGAGCCTTTAAAACTTTCAGTCCTAAGTTTGAACTTCCTCAGACTTTAAGATATTGAGTCTGGAATGAATAACTTCAAATTGATTTTTCTCCAAAGGCTTTGTAAATATATCCGCCGCTGATTCTTTGAATCAATAAACTGAATCGAAACTTTCAATTTTGAACATGATCTCTAATGAAATGATGTCAAATCTCTATGTGTTTTGCTCTTGAATGAAAAATCGGATTCTTGATGAGACCGATTGTAACACCCCGAATTCTTCGCAGGTCGTTAACAGTGCCGATGTTACATCTTTTACCATATTTATCTCTTTGCTAAATTAAGCCTTGCTAGATTACAGGCATTTTTTTTTTTAAAGCGGTCCCATGCGCGACTCATAGCGGAAGCAAAATTCACATCGTCATCTATCTCCCTTCTAACCCATGATACAAATACACACCAACTAACAAAGACGATTTTATAAATAACGTTGACGCTTTGCTTACATACATACATATAGCGAGATGGGGTTTCCTTCGGGTCGGTACAAAAACCAGAAAGGTTAGGACTCTGCCATGTCCTACCTAAAATCTCAAAAAGGAACTCCGACCCCTAACATCACATGAACACAAAACCCTCCCATCACCAGCGTCAACTATCTACATCAAAAAGTGATCTAGCTCCTAATCCTCGCGCGCGGTCTCACACCCAACCCGATGCGTCAGGTGGTGGCGGCGGCAGCATCCCTCGCATCGCTCCATCCCGTCGAACGTGCACAGACAAAAACTCTTGTATGACAGGGCCCCCAGCCAGGCCGATATCATACATCACTAAGCATCGCACTCGGATAAACGTCAATCCGGGCACGAGGGACAATCTATCTCCGTACACTCCACCTCAACATCGACAAGTAGACCGTAAAATACCCCACGCGAAATAGCAGGTGTAGCGGCATACCGCTAATCTGAAATGTTATCCCCAAAAAGGGGTGAGTACAACCACTCAGATAGGAAATCCAATAACAACTCAATGCACCATGCATACCATCATACGATGCAGGCATTGCTTACCTTTTTGATGTCAAGCGTATTCATGCATCATCACAGCATATATATCATCATCATGGCATCTCATATATCATTATCATCACATCATCATTAACCATGCATCACCATGCATATCACATCATCATTAGCCATGCATCACCATGCATATCACATCATCATTAACCATGCATCACCATGCATATCACATCATCATTAGCCATGCATCACCGTGCATATCACATCATATCATCATTAGCCATGCATCACCCTGCATATCACATCATATCATCATTAGCCATGCATCACCATGCATATCACATCATCATTAGCCATGCATCACCGTGCATATCACATCATATCATCATTAGCCATGCATCACCGTGCATATCACATCATATCATCATTAGCCATGCATCACCATGCATATCACATCATATCATCATTAGCCATGCATCACCATGCATATCACATCATCATATCATCATCACCATGCATCACCATGCATATCACATCATAGATCAATTTCCACTTTTACTTATCAATTGATTCCCACATTATCTTTTCTCAAATCATCAAATTCACCATCATCATCATCCCTTCTGCGTAAAAACCTCCGACAGGGATCCCAAAGATTCCAGCCATCTCATGGCCACCGGGCTTCCGCCCCCACATTCCGGGCATCTCGCATCTCAACTAGCATCACGAGGCATTCCCTTCAGGCAGAAACCTCCGACAGGCTTCCCCGCCTTTACCCTTCTAGCCGGGGATCTCGCACCTCAATCCTGGCATCGCGAGTCACTCCCTTCGGGTAGAAACCTCCGACAGGGCTTTCGGCCCCCCACATTCCGGGCATCCTGAAACTCCCAGGGAACCTCTGGAATTATGCCGCTAGGCCACCAGACATCATCCTCCGCCGTAACCTCTTACTCACATACCACCTCCACATTCACCATCCTTTTAATCTTATTATTACATGGCATATGATTCACACACATGCATCACAATTCATGATCATACATACACCAATGTCATATAACAATGCATCATAATTTCAATGGAATTCATGGCCAATAAAATAATCCACTTTTATTTAATTATTATTTTATTATTATATTATTATATTATTTATTTATTTATTTTCATAAATAAATATTATATTTAATATTTATGATTTTCCAAAAATCATAATATTCAAACAATCATTAAACAAACAATTAGAATCACAATTTCACACAAAATTCATGGCCAATTTGCATTTCACATAATTTCCCAAATTTCCACAAAATAGCACATAACATTCGGATAATGGCCAGATTGCACAGTTTTCAAATTAATTCGATTAAAATACACATATGGCCTCCAAAAATTACGAAAGTTTACAGGGTGATAGCCAACACATTTTCGTGCATTTTTCATGCGGAACTCTAAGCCAAATTCTTCATAGATTAATTTATACAACTCCACGAAGCTTCTGGAACCTCTACCGTTTTGTCCAGAGTACATATCACCGAAAAACTTAGGTTTGACCCATCTAATCCCTTTCGTTTCCTCTGAAATTCGAGTATGTTATGTATCAATGTGTCCTTTACAAGTTTCATGAAGAGATATAGGTTAAATAACCAAATTATGATCCTCTTTTAAGTCCTTGAAATCTCGGGTGTCTCGGTATACTTCCACAGAACCAACCGTCTCAAAGATCTAGCCGATTCACTAGGCTATACTCATTTGTTTCTCTTAAAATTTGAGTATATTGTAGTTTAAGATGTTACCTACAACTTTCATGAAGACAACAAGGTGAGATCTCCAACAGAAATCAACATGCAACCAAGAAATCAACAAAAGGTCAGTGAAGATTTCGCAGATCTGAGGTCTCCGTATAACAGAGCTTTTGACCCCTCATATCACCATCGTTTTCCATGAAATTCGAGTATGTTATAATAAAAGATGTTAGCTTCAACTTTTATGAAGACACTGAAGCCAAAATCGCACTCCAAATACACATGCAAGCTCGACTAAGATACTGACTACCACAAACCGAACGAAAACAGTCACATAACTTGAACACATCCAACCCTTACCTCGGTTTTTCACCCAAATCACACCTAAAACCGAACATGCAACCAACAAAACAAACATGCAAGAGAAGTTAAGGACTCCACTTGCCTCCAAGATGAACAAACAGCGATGAACAGCGGCGTACGGCGGTCGGACTAGGCGGACGTACGGCGGACGGGCGGCGGCAACTCTCGGCTCCACCTCCTCTCTCTCGGTCTCTCCTCTCCCTTTCTCTCGAAATCTATCTCTCCCTCTCACTTCTCTCGGCCGAATGGAGCTAGAGGAACTGGCCACTCCTCTTCTCTCTCTCTTTTTATATCCCTTAATCCTATCATTTGCAATGATTGATCCACCTAATGACCAACCAATGCATGCTCTTCCTTTGGCCACTTGTAATTTTTGTTTTTTGAATTAATTGGGCTTGGGTTTAGGCCCAACCAGCCACTCACTTTGGGCTGGTCGAAAGCCACCTATTGGGCCCTAATGGGCCGACTAGCTTGGCCCACCAAGCTTTAGGCTAATGGGCCCAAGGCCCATTCGAATTTTCGATCCCTTTTTCCTCTTTTTTTTTTTTTTTTTGAAATTTCTTCTATAATATTTTTGAATTCCAATTTCCATCTTGGCCAAAGTCTTGGAATATTTTTAATTATTGAAATTTAAATCATATGGCCAAGCATTTAAATTTAAATTTCCACAATACAAGCAAAATTCATCAAATTAAAAGACAAATTGGCTAAAGCATAAGCCATAAAATTCTATCACCTATTTAAAGACATTTAACACACCTTAAGGCTTGGATTTGAATTTCCGGGATGCCACAATTCTCCTCCTTAGAGAATTTCGTCCTCGAAATTCAAGCACTACTCGCGCCTTTTGAAATAAATAAGGGTACTTTTCCCTCATCTCGATCCTCACTTTCTCATGTGGCTTCCTCCACATCATGATGTCGCCATAACACCTTGACTAATGGGATCTTTTTAGTCCTAAGAATTTGCTCCTTTCGATCCAATATCTCGCACAGCTCTTCAATGTATCTAACTTTCTCATCCATTTTGATGGCTTCATGATCGAGTATGTGACCAGGATGTGGCATCCCGTAAATTCAAAGCCAAGCCTTAAGGTGTGTTAAATGTCTTTAATTAGGTGATAGAATTTTATGGCCTATGCTTTAGCCAATTTGTCTTTTAATTTGATGAATTGTGCTTGTGATTGTGGAAATTTAAATTTAATTTATTAATGCTTGGCCATATGATTTAAATTTCAATAATTAAAAATATCCCAAGACTTTGGCCAAGATGGAAATTGGAATTTCAAAAATATTATAGAAGGAATTTCAAAAAAAAAAAAAAAAAGGGGAAAAAGGGCTAAAATTCGAATGGGCCTTGAGCCCATTAGCCTCAAGCTTGGTGGGCCAAGCTAGTCGGCCCATTGGGCCCAAGAGGTGGCTGTCGACCAGCCCAAGGGGGAATGGCCGGTTGGGCCTAAGCCCAAGCCCAAGCCCAAATTCAAATTCAAAAATAAAATGACAAGTGGCCAAAGGAAGGGCATGTATTGGCCATTGGAGAGGTGAGGCAATGATTACTAATCATGGATTAAAGGGGGTATAAAAAGGGTTAGGAGAGAGAGTGGCCGGTTCCTCTAGCTCATTCGGCCGAGAGAAGTGAGAGGGAGAGAGAGAATTCGAGAGGGAGAGAGGAGAAACCGAGAGGGAAGGAGGCGGAGCCAGGGAGGAGCCGCCCGTTCGCCGATCGCCGCCTTGTCCGACCGTCCTACGCCGCCGTATGCTGCCGTGTGCTTGCTGTTCGTCCATCTTGGAGGCAAGTGGAGTCCGTAACTTCTCTTGCATGTCTGTTGTGGTAGTTGCATGTCCGGTTTTGGGTGATATGTGTGAGAAAAACCGAGCCAAGGAGGGTTTGTTTGCATGCCATGTAACTGTTTCCGTTCGGTTTGTGGTAGACAGTTTCTTATTCGAGCTTGCATGTGTATTTGGAGTGTGGTTTTGGCTTCGGTGTCTTCATGAAAGTTGAAGCTAACATATTGAGGTATGACATACTCAAATTTCATGGAAAACGAAGGTGATATGAGGGGTCAAATGCCTTGTGATACGGAGGTTCTAGATCTGCGAAATCTTCACTGACCTCTTGATGATTTCTTGGTTGCATGTTGATTTATGTTGGAAATCTCACTTTGTTGTCTTCAAAGAAGTTGTAGGTAACATCCTAAAATACAACATACTCAAATTTGAAGAGAAATGAACAAGTATAGCCTAGTTAATCGGCTAGATCCTTGAGACGTTTGGTTCTGTTGAAGTGAACCGAGACACCCGAGACTTCAAGGACATAAAAGAGGATCATACTTTGGTTATTTAACCTATATCTCTTCATGAAACTTGTAAAGGACACATTGATGCATAACATAGTCGAATTTCAGAAGAAACGAAAGAGATTTAATGGGTCAAATATAAGTTTTTCGGTGATATGTGTTCTGGACGGAACGGTAGAGGTTCCAGAAGCTTCATGGAGTTGTATAAATTAATCCATAAATAATTTGGCTTAGTGTTCTTCATGAAAAGTGCACGAAAATGTGTTGGCTATCCTTCTGTAAAATTTGGGAATTTTCATAGGTCATATGGGTATTTTAATTGAATAAATCCGAAAACTGTGCAATCTGGCCGTTATCCGAATATTAAGTGTATTTGGTGGAAATTTGGGAATCTAGGTGAAATGCAAATTTGGCCATGAAATTGTGAGAAATTGTGATTCTAATTGGTTGTTTAATGATTGTTTGATTTTCATGATTTTTGGAAAATCATAAGTATTAAAGATAATATTTATTTATCGAAATAAATAAATATAATATTAAAATAATAATATAATAAAATAATAATAAAATAATAATATAATAAAAGTGGATAATTTTATCGGCCATGAGTTATATTGAATTATGATGCATTGTTATATGACATTGATGTATGCATGATCGTGAACTATGATGCATTGCTATATGGCATTGATGCATGAATGATCATGAATTGTGATGCATGTGTGTGAATCATATGCCATGAAATAATGAGATGAAAAGAATGATAAAATGTGGAAGTGGTATGTGAGTAAGAGGATGTGGCGGAGGTTGATGTCTGGTGGCCGAGTGGCATAATTCCAGAGGTTCCCCGGGAGTTTCGTGGATGCCCGGAATGTGGGGGCCGGAAGTCCCTGTCGGAGGTTTCTGCCCGAAGGGAGTGACTCGCGATGCCAGGATTAGGGTGCGAGATCCCCGGTTAGAAGGGTAAAGACCGGCAGTCCTTGTCGGAGGTTTTTACCCGAAGGGAGGTTCCTCGTGATGCTAGTTGAGGTGCGAGATGCCCGGAATGTGGGGGGGCCGGAAGCCCAGTGGCCATGAGATGGCTGGGATACTGGGATACTGGGATCCCTGTCGGAGGTTTCTGCCCGAAGGGAGGATGATAATGGTGGAATTGATGAATTGAGAAAAGATAATGTGGGATCAATTGATAAATAAAAGTGAAAATTGATCTATGATGTGATATGCATGGTGATGCATGGTTAATGATGATGTGATATGCATAGTGATGCATGGCCAATGATAATATGATGTAATATGCATGGTGATGCATGGTTAATGATGGTGTGATATGCATAGTGATGCATGGCCAATGATAATATGATGTAATATGCATGGTGATGCATGAGTAATGATGATGTGATATGCATAGTGATGCATGGCCAATGATAATATGATGTAATATGTGGCATCCCGGAAATTCAAAGCCAAGCCTTAAGGTGTGTTAAATGTCTTTAATTAGGTGATAGAATTTTATGGCCTATGCTTTAGCCAATTTGTCTTTTAATTTGATGAATTGTGCTTGTGATTGTGGAAATTTAAATTTAATTTATTAATGCTTGGCCATATGATTTAAATTTCAATAATTAAAAATATCCCAAGACTTTGGCCAAGATGGAAATTGAAATTCAAAAATATTATAGAAGGAATTTCAAAAAAAAAAAAAAAAAAAAAAGGGGGGGAAAAAGGGCTAAAATTCGAATGGGCCTTGAGCCCATTAGCCTCAAGCTTGGTGGGCCAAGCTAGTCGGCCCATTGGGCCCAAGAGAGGAGTGGCCGGTTGGGCCTAAGCCCAAGCCCATTAAGCCCAAATAGAATTCAAAAAATTAGAAATTACAAGTGGCAAGGGAGATAAGCATGCATTGGCCATTGGATAGGTGGGTTAATCATTGCAAATGATGGCCTAAGGGGGTATAAAAGGGGTTAGGAGAGAGAGTGGCCGGTTTCCCTAGCTCATTCGGCCAAGAGAAGTGAGAGGGAGAGAGAGAATTCGAGAGGGAGAGAGGAGAAACCGAGAGGGAAGGAGGCGGAGCCGGAGGGAGGAGCTGCCCGTTCGCCGTCGCCGCCTAGTCCGACCACCGTACGCCGCCGTGTGTTGCTGTGTGTTCGTCTTGAAGGCAAGTGGAGTCCGTAACTTCTCTTGCATGTCGGTTGTGGTAGTTGCATGTCCGGTTTTGAGTGTTATGTGTGAGAAAAACTGAGCCAAGGAGGGTTTGTTTGCATGCCATGTAACTGTTTCCGTTCGGTTTGTGGTAGACAGTTTATTATTCGAGCTTGCATGTGTATTTGGAGTGTGATTTTGGCTTCGGTGTCTTCATGAAAGCTGAAGCTAACATATTGAGGTATGACATACTCAAATTTCATGGAAAACGAAAGTGATATGAGGGGTGAAATGCCTTGTAATACGGAGGTTCTAGATCTGCGAAATCTTCACTGACCTCTTGATGATTTCTTGGTTGCATGTTGTTTTATGTTGGAGATCTCACTTTGTTGTCTTCATGGAAGTTGTAGGTAACATCCTAAAATACAACATACTCAAATTTGAAGAGAAATGAACAAGTGTAGCCTAGTTAATCGGCTAGATCTTTGAGACGGATGGTTCTGTTGAAGTGAACCGAGACACCCGAGACTTCAAGGACTTAAAAGAGGATCATACTTTGGTTATTTAACCTAGATCTCTTCATGGAACTTGTAAAGGGCACATTGATGCATAACATACTCGAATTTCAGAAGAAACGAAAGAGATTTAATGGGTCAAATCTAAGTTTTTCGGTGATGTGTGTTCTGGACGAAACGGTAGAGGTTCCAGAAGCTTCATGGAGTTGTATAAAATAATCCATAAATAATTTGGCTTAGTGTTCTTCATGAAAAGTGCACGAAAATGTGTTGGCTATCACCCTGTAAAATTTGGGAATTTTCGGAGGTCATATGGGTATTTTAATTGAATAAATCCGAAAACTGTGCAATCTGGCCATTATCCGAATATTAAGTGTATTTGGTGGAAATTTGGGAAACTATGTGAAATACGAAATTGGCCATGAAATTGTGTGAAATTGTGATTCCAATTTGTTGTTTAATGATTGTGTGATTTTCATGATTTTTGGAAAATCATAAATGTTAAAGATAATATTTATTTATCGAAATAAATAAATATAATATTAAAATAATAAAATAATAATAAAATAATAATAAAATAATAATAATAAAAAAAAATAAAAGTGGATTTTTATCGGCCATGAGTTCTATTGAATTATGATGCATTGTTATATGACATTGATATATGCATGATCGTGAACTATGACGCATTGCTATATGGCATTGATGCATGAATGATCATGAATTGTGATGCATGTGTGTTAATCATATGCCATGAAATAATGAGATGAATAGAATGATAAAATGTGGAAGTGGTATGTGAGTAAGAGGATGTGGCGGAGGTTGATATCTCGGTGGCCGAGTGGCATAATTCCGTAGATTCCCGGGAGTTTCAGGGATGCCCGAATGTGGGGGCCTAAGTCCCCTCTCGGAGGTTTCGCCCAAAGGGAGTGACTCGCGATGCCAGGATTAGGTGCGAGATCCCCGGTTAGAAGGGTAAAGACCGGAAGTCCCCGTCGGAGGTTTCTCGCCCGAAGGGAGGTTCCTCGTGATGCTAGTTGAGGTGCGAGATGCCCGGAATGTGGGGGGCCGGAAGCCCAGTGGCCATGAGATGGCTAGGATACTGGGATCCCTGTCGGAGGTTTCTGCACGAAGGGAGGATGATAATGATGGAATTGATGAATTGAGGAAAGATAATGTGGGATCAATTGATCAATAAAAGTGAAAATTGATCTATGATATGATATACATGGTGATGCATGGCTAATGATGATGTGATATGCATAGTGATGCATGGCCAATGATAATATGATGTGATATGCATGGTGATGTATGGCTAATGATGATGTGATATGCATAGTGATGCATGGCCAATGATAATATGATGTGATATGCATGGTGATGCATGGTTAATGATGATGTGATATGCATAGTGATGCATGGCCAATGATAATATGATGTGATATGCATGGTGATGCATGGTTAATGATGATGTGATATGCATAGTGATGCATGGCCAATGATAATATCATGTGATATGCATGGTGATGCATGGTTAATGATGATGCGATATGCATGATGATGCATGGCTAATGATGATACGATGTGATATGCATGATGATGCATGGTTAATGATGATACGTATGCCATGATGATGCATGAATACGCTTGACATCGAAAAGGTAAGAGATGCCTGCATGGTATGATGATATGCATGGTGCACCGAGTTGTTATTGGATTTCCTATCTCGCCGAGTGGTTATACTCACCCCTTTTGGGGATAACATTTCAGATTAGCACTATGCCGCTACTCGCCGTATCGCGTGGCGTGTTTTACGGTATTCCGTCCGACGTCGAGGTGGAGATGACTGAGATAGATTATCCTTCGGTACCCGGGTTGACTTTCATCCGAGTACGATGCCTAGTCATGTATGATATCGGCCCGGCGGGGGCCCTATCATACAAGAGTTTTTGTCCGTGCACATACGACGGGATGGAGTGATGCGGGGGATGCTACCGCCGCCACCACCTGACGCACCGGGATGGGTATGAGAGCGCGCGCGAGGAGTAGGAGCTAGACCGCTTTTTGATGTAGATAGTGACGCTTGTGATGGGAGAGTTTTTTGTGCTTATGTGATGTTAGAGGTCGGAGTTCTTTTTGAGATTTTAGGAAGGACATGGCAGAGTCCTTACCTTTTCTGTTCCTTTTGTACCGACCCGAGGAAAACCCCATCTCGCTATATGTATGTAAGCAAAGCGTCATCGCTGTTTATAAAATCGTGGTGTTTAGTTGGTGTGTATTTGTATCATGGGGTAGAAGGGAGATAGATGACGACGTAAATTTTGCTTACGCTATGAGTCGCGCATGGGACCGCTTTAAAAAAAAAAAAAAAAGCCTGAAATCTGGCAAGGCTTAATGTAGCCAAGAGATAGAGATGGTAAAAGATGTAACCGGCACCGTTAACGACCTGCGAAGGGTTCGGGGTGTTACGCCCCCCTTTTTGGTATCAGAGCGAATGGTTATAAGTGGAGTGATAAGGAGCCTCATTGGGAATTGAGGAACATGATGACAATGCACACCATAGGATGTAAACGAAATAATTGAATAACGGGTGATGGGTACTCACTCGTAGATCCCCATTAGTTTGTCTTGAATTTCCAGTAACATGTATATGTTACTTATGTAATAGTAGTAACTACTTTGAGTGGAGGCAGTAAGTCTCAGATTATTCCTGAGGCAATGCTTGGAAATTGCAGGATAGTCATGGTGCGAGCTGGAAGTGCTCATCCATCGAGGGCTGAAGCCTCACGCCGCGAGGGCTGAACCCCGAATGGAAGATATCCCCGTGTGCATTAGCCAATATTGGAAATCTGATGGAGAGGCAAAGGGCGCAAAGAACAGCCCGGAGCGTAACGCCGTACTCGGGGACTAGTAGAGCAGTTTTTGAAGTCAAGCCACTTAAGTTTAATGGAATGGGAAGTCCCGAGGAGGCGAGCAATGGATTGATGGAATGGAATGAATTTTCCGGCTGTTGGACTGCACTAATGCTGAGAAAATAGTTTTAGCAAAGTACCAATTGGAGGGAAATGCGAAGTTTTGGTGGAGAGCTTCGAAGGACATAATCTTTCCACCAGGTACTGATGTTAATTGGGAGGAGTTTGTTAGGGCCTTTAATAGGAAGCATTTCTCGACCGTGCTAAGGATAGGAAGATTACCGAGTTTGTTCAGCTAGAACGTAAGGGATTGACCAGATCGCATGAGGCTAGATTTTCTGAATTGTCTAGATATGCTCCTAGATTGATCGAGGATCGGGAGGAGAAGGCTAAGAGATTCCCGAAAGGGCCGAGGACCGACATTAGGAAGCAACTGGTGCCTTTGAGCATAAGAGATTATAATGAGATTTATGAAAGGGCGCAGCTTAGTGGAGCAGGAGTTGTTGAGGGAAAGGTCGGAATTTAAGAAACCGGTGAACTTTAGTGATGTGAGAAAAGGAAAGAGACCTTATTCTGGTCAAGGTCAGACTTGGAATGTGAAGAAGAAGGGAAATTTTGGAAATTTTGGAGGAGCAAGGAGTGGCCCGAACATAGGGAAAGCACCCTATCAGCCTAGACAACAGAAATGTTTTGGCTGTGGACAAGTGGGACATTTTAGGAGGAATTGCCCGCGAGAGAGGTCGCAAGTGAGTGTTGGCTTAGTGCGACAGGGATATCAGAGTGCTGTTAGGTCGAATCCGCAAGGAAATCCTCAGAGACCACCTGCACAAGGAAGGGTGTATGCGATCACCCAGAGGAAGCGGAAGCTTCCAAGAATGTTATCTCGTGTACGATTCTTATTAATGGCGAAAAGGCATATGCATTGTTTGACACGGGTGCAACGCATTCGTTTGTGTCTGAAAGATATAGATGTTTGAAAAAGATAGAAGTTATGCCTCTTGAGACGCCTCTTTGTGTTTCCACGCCTTTAAAGGATATGGTATTGTCTACGCTGGTGTGTGAAAATTGTAAGATCTCAATGGGAGGAAAGGATATGGAAATAGACTTGGTTGTAATGGCTATGTATGATTTTGATGTTATTATAGGAATGGACTGGCTTCGTAAGTATCGGGCTAGAATGGATTGTTATAGAAAAGTGATTCAATTTGTTTTACCTGATCAGTCTAGTTGTGAATTTTTAGGAGGTCAGACCCATTTTCCTGTAGCACTTATTTCGGCAGTAGAAGCTTGTAAGTTACTTGACCAAGGATGTCAAGGGTACCTAGCCATAGTTAGAGATTGTGCTAGAGAGGAGTCTAATCTTGAGGAAGTTCATGTGGTTAATGAATTTCAAGATGTATTTCCTGAGGAATTGCCTGGATTGCCGCCAGAGCGGGAGATTGAATTTGAAATTGAACTAATACCTGGAACGGGACCAATATCAAAAGCTCCATATAGGATGGCTTTAGTTGAATTGAAGGAGTTGAAAGTGCAACTGCAGGAATTACTTGATAAATGATTTATTAGAGCAAGTGCTTCACCTTGTGGTGCACCGGTCTTGTTTGTAAAGAAGAAGGATGGGTCAATGCGCTTGTGTATTGACTATAGGCAGTTAAATCAAGTGACTATTAAGAATAAGTATCATTTGCCTAGAATTGATGACTTGTTTGATCAACTTCAAGTTTGATTTGATTTGAGATGATGTGATATGCATAGTGATATGCATAGTGATGCATGGCCAATGATAATATGATGTAATATGCATGATGATGCATGGTTAATGATGATGTGATATGCATAGTGATGCATGGCCAATGATAATATGATGTGATATGCATGGTGATGCATGGTTAATGATGATGTGATATGCATAGTGATGCATGGCCAATGATAATATGATGTGATATGCATGATGATGCATGGTTAATGATGATACGTATGTCATGATGATGCATGAATACGCTTGACATCGAAAAGGTAAGAAATGCCTGCATTGTATGATGATATGCATGGTGCACTGAGTTGTTATTGGATTTCCCTATCTGCTGAGTGATTGTACTCACCCCTTTTGGGGATAACATTTCAGATTAGCACTATGCCGCTACCTGCTGTATCGCGTGGCGTGTTTTACGGTATTCCGTCCGACGTCGAGGTGGAGATGACTCGAGATAGATTGTCCCTCGGTACCGGGTTGACGTTTATCCGAGTACGATGCTTAGTTATGTATGATATCGGCTTGGCGGGGCCCCGTCATACAAGAGTTTTTGTCCGTGCACATACGACGGGATGGAGTGATGCGGGGGATCTTGCCGCCGCCACCACCGACGCACCGGATGGGTGTGAGATCGCGCGCGAGAAGTAGGAGCTAGACCGCTTTTGATGTAGATAGTTGACGCCGGTGACGAGAGGGTTTTTGTGCTTACGTGATGTTAGAGGTCGGAGTTCCTTTTTGAGATTTTAGGAAGGACATGGCGAGTCTTTACCTTTTCTCGTTTCTTTTGTACCGACTCGAGGAAAAACCCCATCTCGCTATATGTATGTAAGCAAAGCGTCAATGCTGTTTATAAAAAGCGTGCTGTTAGTTGGTGTGTATTTGTATCATGGGTTAGAAGGGAGATAGATAACGATGCGAATTTTGCTTCCGCTATGGGTCGCGCATGGGACCGCTTTAAAAAAAAAAAATGCCTGTAATCTGGCAAGGCTTAATTTAGCCAAGAGATAGAGATGGTAAAAGATGTAACATCGGCACTGTTAACGACCTGCGAAGGGTTCGGGGTATTACACAGGATCCGGCTAGTACTTCCTCAACATCGATACATGAAACACATCGTGCAGATTTTCTAATCTAGGAGGTAATGCTAAACGATAAGCCCTATCTCCTATCTTCTCAAGTATTTCAAAAGGTCCAACAAATCTGGGGCTTAACTTACCCTTTATCCCGAATCGAGATTTTCCTTTCATTGGAGATACCTTAAGGAATACGTGGTCTCCTACACTAAACTCCAAAGGCCTTCTACGCTTATCTGCGTAGCCCTTTTGTCTACTCTGAGCTGCCCTAAGTCTTTCTCTAATAATATCAACAGCCTCAGTGGTAACTTGTACCAGTTCAGGTCCTGTCAACTTCCTCTCGCCCACTTCATTCCATCAAATAGGAGTCCTACATCTCCGTCCATACAATGCTTCATAAGGTGCCATACCTATACTCTTCTGAAAGCTATTATTATAGGCAAACTCTACCAAATGCAATCTCTCGTCCCAATTTCCTTTGAAATCAATCACACAAGCTCTTAACATATCCTACAAGATTCGAATCACTCTTTCTGATTGGCCATCAGTCTGAGGATGAAAAGCTGTGCTAAACTGAAGCTTAGATCCTAACGCAACTTAGAGACACCTCCAAAAATTTGACGTAAACCTCGGGTCTCGATCTGAAGTAATAGTCACTGGAACACCATGTAAGCGTACCACTTGACTTACATACATGTCCGCATACTTATCCATTGGGTAATCCATGCGAATCGCTAAGAAATGTGCCGACTTAGTCAAACGATCCACTATAACCCAAATTGAGTCATGATTCCTTGATGTCCTTGGCAATCCTTGCACAAAATCCATCGTTACATGTTCCCATTTCCATTCAGAATGTCCAATGGTCTCAAAAGTCCTGCGGGTTTTCGATGTTCCGCTTTTACTTGCCGGCATCGTCAAACATTGAGATACGTATCTAGCCGTATCTGCTTTCATACCACTCCACCAAAATTGCTGACGTAAATTTCTGTACATCTTTGTACTACCCGGTGGATACTATAATTACTCTTATGTGCCTCGACAAAATTTCCTTCCTCAATTCCTCATTGTCGGGAACACAAAGTCCTCCTTGACATCTCACTATCCCATCATCGAGATCTGAAATTCTGATCTTTTCCCTAAAGATACAAAGCATCTTTCATTTTCAAAATCTCTCGGGTCGATTTTTGCAAAACCTTAATTTTCTGGATAATCTCTCGGCTCAATCCTTAATGCACTAAGCACGCCAGTATGACAATCCAATTCCAATTTAAATTCAGAATTTGCTACAGATTCTAACAATTCCCATTCTACCATTCTCAAACTAGCAATTTCCATAGCTGACTTTCGACTAAGAGCATCTGCTACTCTATTCGCTTTTCCTGGATGATATTTTATTTCACAGTCATAATCCTTCAATAACTCCATCCACCTCCTTTGTCTCATGTTCAACTCCTTTTGTGAGAACAGATACTTCAAACTCTTATGATTAGTACAGATCTCAAACTTTTCCCCATACAAATAGTGTCTCCATATCTTTAAAGCAAACACTATAGCTGCTAGCTCTAAATCATGCGTCGGATAATTCAGCTCATGGGGTTTCAATTGTCTAGATGCATAGGCTACAACCTTGCCATGCTGCATCAACACACATCCTAGACCTTTGTGAGATGCATCACTACACACCGTGAAACCATCGGGTCCAAGAGGGGTATAGTCGAATTGAGCTGAAGTCAATTTCCTTTTGAGCTCCCGAAAACTCCTTTCACTTTCCCCATTCCATTCAAATTTCACATTCTTTCGAGTCAATTTAGTTAAAGGTCCCGCCGCCATTGCGAGAATCCTTCAATGAACCTTCCGTAATAACCGGCTAGTCCTAAGAAACTTCGTATTTCAGTAGGTGTCGTTGGTCTCGGCCAATTCACTACCATTTCAACTTTTGCTGGATCAACTGCAATTCCTTTTCCTGACACCACATGTCCTAAAAATACTATCCGGTCC
Source organism: Eucalyptus decipiens (assembly GCA_014182575.1). Lineage (NCBI taxonomy): Eukaryota > Viridiplantae > Streptophyta > Magnoliopsida > Myrtales > Myrtaceae > Eucalyptus > Eucalyptus decipiens. The sequence goes on along the minus strand of CM024615.1, from coordinate 5,108,186 downwards.
AACCAAAATTCACACTTACTAAACTTAGCATACAACTTATGCTCTCGCAGGGTCTGCAAAACTATCCTCAAATGCTGCTCATGCTCTTTAGGCCCTTTCGAATACACCAGAATATCATCAATAAGGACAATCACAAACTGGTCTAAATAAGGCTGAAATATTCTATTCATCAAATCCATAAATGCAGCCGGGCGTTAGTCAATCCAAATGGCATAACAAGGAACTCATAGTGTCCATAACGAGTTCTAAATGCAGTCTTAGGAATGTCCTCCTTTTTAATTCTTAATCGATGGTATCTCGATCTCAAATCAATCTTAGAAAAGACCGAACTTCCCCGAAGTTGATCAAACAAGTCATCAATTCTAGGCAAAGGATACTTATTCTTAATGGTCACTTGATTCAACTGCCTATAGTCAATACACAAGCGCATTGACCCATCCTTCTTTTTAACAAACAAGACCGGTGCACCCCAAGGTGAAGCACTTGGTCTAATAAATCCTTTATCAAGTAACTCCTGCAGTTGCACTTTCAACTCCTTCAATTCAACTAAACCATCCTATATGGAGCTTTTGAGATTGGTCTCGTTCCAGGCATTAATTCAATTTCAAATTCAATCTCCCGCTCTGGCGGCAATCCAGGCAATTCCTCAGGAAATACATCTTGAAATTCATTAACCACATGAACTTCCTCAAGTTTAGGCTCCTCTCTAGCACAATCTCTAACTATGGCTAGGTACCCTTGACATCCTTGGTCAAGTAACTTACAAGCTTCTACCGCGAGATAAGCGCTACAGAAAATGAGTCGACCTCCTAAAATTCACAACTAGACCGATCGTAAAACAAATTGAATCACTTTTCTATAACAATCCATTCTAGCCCGATACTTACGAAGCCACCCATTCCTATAATAACATCAAAATCATACATAGCCATTACAACCAAGTCTATTTCCATATCCTTTCCTCCCATTGAGATCTTACAATTTTCACACACCAGCGTAGACAATACCATATCCTTTAAAGGCGTGGAAACACAAAGAGGCGTCTCAAGAGGCATAACTTCTATCTTATTCAAACGTCTATATCTTTCGACACAAACGAATGCGTTGCACCCGTGTCAAACAATGCATATGCCTTTTCACCATTAATAAGAATCGTACCGAGATAACATTCTTGGAAGCTTCCGCTTCCCCGGGTGATCGCATACACCCTTCCTTGTCCAGTGGTCTCGAGGATTTCCTTGCGGATTCGACCTAACAAAGACTCGATATCCCCGTCGCACTAAGCCAACACTCACTTGCGACCTCTCTCGCGGGCAATTCCTCCTAAAATGTCCCACTTGTCCACAGCCAAAACATTTCGTTGTCCAGCCGATAGGGTGCTTTCCCCTATGTTCGGCCACTCCTTGCTCCTCCAAAATTTCCAAAATTTCCCTTCTTCTTCACATTCCAAGTCTGACCTTGACCAGAATAAGGTCTCTTTCCTTTTCTCACATCACTAAAGTTCACCGGTTTCTTAAATTCCGACCTTTCCTCAACAACTCCTGCTCCACTAACTGCGCCCTTTCATAAATCTCATTATAATCTCTTATGCTCAAAGGCACCGGTTGCTTCCTAATGTCGGTCCTCACCCTTTCGGGAATCTCTTAGCCTTCTCCTCCCGATCCTCAATCAATCTAGGAGCATATCTAGACAATTCAGAAAATCTAGCCTCATACCGATCTACAAATCAATCCCTTTTGTTCTAGCTGAACAAACTCGCAATCTTCCTATCCTTAGCACAATCGAGAAATGCTTCCTATTAAAGGCCCTAACAAACTCCTCCCAATTAACATCGCACTGGTGGAAAGATTATGTCCTTCGAAGCTCTCCACCAAAACTTCACATTTCCCTCAAATTGGTACTCGCTAAGACTATTTTCTCAAAGATTAGTGCAGTCCAACAGCCGGAAAATTCGTTCCATTCCATCAATCCATTGCTCGCCTCCTCAGACTTCCCATTCCATTGAACTTAAGTGGCTTCAGCTTCAAAAACTACTCCACTAGTCCCCGAGTACGGCGTTCGCTCCGGCCCGGGCTGTTCTTTGCGCTTGCCTCTCCATCAGATTTCCAATATTGGCTAATGCCTGCGGGATATCTTCTATTCGGGGATCAGCCCTTGTAGCAGAGGCTTCAGCCCTCGATGGATGAGCACTTCCAGCTCGCACCATGACTCTCTTGCAATTTCCAAGCATTGCCTCAGGAATAATCTGAGACTCACTACCTCCACTCAAAGCAGTTACTACTATCATATAAGTAACATATACATGTTACTAGAAATTCAAGACAAACTACTGGGGATCTACGAGTGAATACCCATCAACCGTTATTCAGTTATTCCGTTTACATCCTATGGTGTGCATAGTCATCATGTTCCTCAATTCCTAATGAGGCTCCTTATCACTCCACCTATAACCATTTGCTCTGATACCAAAAAGGGCGACTGTAACACCCCGAATCCTTCGTAGGTCGTTAATAGTGCCGATGTTACATCTTTTACCATCTCTATATCTTTGCTAAATTAAGCCTTGCCAGATTACAGGCATTTTTTTTTTTAAAGCGGTCCCATGCGCGACTCATAGCGGAAGCAAAATTCACATCGTCATCTATCTCCCTTCTAACCCATGATACAAATACACACCAACTAACAAAGACGATTTTATAAATAACGTTGACGCTTTGCTTACATACATACATATAGCGAGATGGGGTTTCCTTCGGGTCGGTACAAAAACCGAAAGGTTAGGACTCTGCCATGTCCTACCTAAAATCTCAAAAAGGAACTTCGACCCCTAACATCACATGAACACAAAACCCTCCCATCACCAGCGTCAACTATCTACATCAAAAAGTGATCTAGCTCCTACTCCTCGCACGCGGTCTCACACCCAACCCGGTGCGTCAGGTGGTGGCGGCGGCAGCATCCCTCGCATCGCTCCATCCCGTCGAACGTGCACAGACAAAAACTCTTGTATGACAGGGCCCCCAGCCAAGCCGATATCATACATCACTAAGCATCGCACTCGGATAAACGTCAATCTGGGCACAAAGGGACAATCTATCTCCGTACACTCCACCTCAACATCAGACGGTAGACCGTAAAATACCCCACGCGAAACAAATAGTAGCGGCATACCGCTAATCTGAAATGTTATCCCCAAAAAGGGGTGAGTACAACTACTCAGCAGATAGGGAAATCCAATAACAACTCAATGCACCATGCATACCATCATACGATGCAGGCATTGCTTACCTTTTTGATGTCAAGCGTATTCATGCATCATCACAGCATATATATCATCATCATGGCATCTCATATATCATTATCATCACATCATCATTAACCATGCATCACCATGCATATCACATCATCATTAGCCATGCATCACCATGCATATCACATCATCATTAACCATGCATCACCATGCATATCACATCATCATTAGCCATGCATCACCGTGCATATCTTTTCTATCACCTAATTAAAGACATTTAACACACCTTAAGGCTTGGCTTTGAATTTCCGGGATGCCACACTGATTGCACTGGTGTTGTCACATTTGATTTTAGTACATGAATCTTCAATTCCAAAGTCTCTCAGCTGTTGTTTTATCCACAGAATTTGTGAACAATAACTTCCAAGAGTTACATACTCTACTTCTGCCGTAGAAAGAGTTACTGTACTTTGCTTCCTTGAAAAGTCCTGCTTCCAAGTAGTTGACAGGTGCCCGAGGTACTTTTTCTATCAACTTTACAACCGGCTAGGTCTGCGTTTGAGTATCCAAGAAGAGTGAAGTCTCATTCTTTAGGATACCAGAAACCCAAGTTTGAAGTTGAGGCAATGTATTTGATAATACGCTTTGCAGCACTTAAATAAGATTCTTTAGAATCTGATTGAAATCTGGCACAAATACAAACACTAAACAAAATGTCAGGTCTAGATGCAGTTAGATAAAGAAGTGAACCAATGATACTCCTGTATAACTTCTGGTTTACTTTCTTTCTTTCTTCATCCTTGTCCAGCTTCAAAGAACTTGACATTGGTATATCAGTCTTTTTGCAATTTTCTAGTCCAAACTTTTTGACAAGTTTTTTAGCATATTTTTCTTGATGAATAAAGATTCCTTCCTTCAGTTATTTCACTTAAAGCCCAATAAAGAAGGTTAGCTTACTCATCATGCTCATTTCAAACTCATCTTGCATAGACTTAGAAAATTTCTTGCATAGATTTTCATTAGAAGATCCAAAAATAATATCATCAACATAAATTTGAACAAGTAGAAAACTTTTGCTTTCTCTTTTGATAAACAATGTAGTATCTACTTTACCTTTGACAAAACAATTTTAAATTAAAAACTTACTTAGTCTGTCGTACCAAGCTCGAGGTGCTTGCTTTAAACCATATAAAGCATTTTTCAGTCTGAATACAAAGTCTAGTTTCCTTGGGTCTTCAAAACTGGGTGGTTGTTCCACGTAGACTTCCTCTTGGATAAATCCATTTAGGAAGGCACTTTTGACGTCCATTTGGAATAACCTGGAATTCTTATAACAAGCAAAAGCAAGTAATAATCTAATTGCTTCTAACCTTACTACTAATGCGTAAGTCTCATCATAGTCTATCCATTCTTCTTGCGTATATCCCTTGGCCACGAGTCTTGCTTTGTTTCTTACAACCTTTCCTTTCTCATTCATCTTGTTCCTGAAAACCCATTTAGCTCTAATGATGGATTTACCTTTCGGTTTAGGAGTCAATTCCCAGACATCATTGATGCTGAATTGCCTGAGTTCTTCTTACATAGCTTCAATCCAGCTTTCATCAATTAAAACTTCTTCTATGCTTCTAGGTTCTATTTCAGAAATAAGAGCCACAGGACTAGACTCTTCGTGCCTTTTGGATCTTGTGCAAATTCCTCCATTAATATCACCGATAATGAGATCTTTGGGATGACTGGACTTATGCTTCCAGTTGCTGGTTGATTTGACAGACAGTTGATCTTTTTCCTCATTTGAATCTTTGTTGATCATTTGTTTGCTCGTCTTCTGAAGGTTGAACTGCTTCTAGAGATTTAAACTTTGTAGAGTTTGGAGCAGGTTCGGATTCTTCAAGATGAGTATGAATCGATTGATTTTGCATAAAGTCTTGAAATTTGACATTCATTGATTCCTCCACAGATTGAGTCTTCTTGTTGTAAACTCTGTAAGCTTTGCTTGTGATAGAATATCCAAGGAAAATACCTTCATTTGATTTTTCTTCAAACTTACCAACTCGATCATTTGTATTTTTTAATATAAAACATTTACATCTAAACACATGAAAATATGAAACAATGGGCTTCCTTCCTTTGAATAACTCGTAGGGATTTTTCTCTAGAATAGACCTTAAAAAGACTCTATTAATAATATAACATGTTGTAGAAACTGCTTCAGCCCAAAAACGTGAAAAGATGTTACATTCAATTAAAAGAGTTCTAGCCATTTCTTGAAGCGACCTATTCTTTCTTTCCACGAGTCCATTTTGCTCTAGAGTATATGGAGAAGAGAACACATGCTAAAAACCAGATTCATCACAGAATTTTGTAAAGTCTTGATTTTCAAATTCACCTCCATGGTCTGTTCGTATATTTGAAATAACATACCCTTTCTCATTTTGGACCTTTTTAGCAAACTTTGTAAAATAAGAAAATGTTTCAGACTTACTTGCCAAGAAATATACCTAAGTGAATCGTGAATAATCATCCACAATTACTAAATAGTATTTCTTACCTCTAATGCTCTAAGTTCTGATAGGTCCAAAGAGATCCATATGCAAGAGCTACAGTACACGATTAGTGGAAACTTGATTTATTGGTTTGAATGAGCTTCTTACCTATTTTCCCAACATGCATGGTGTGCATAAATCAGACTTTTGATATGACAATTGGGTAGTCCACGAACAAGCTTCTTTGCTGAAATTTTGGCTATTTGCTTCATGTTGATGTACCCAAGTTTTCTGTGCCATCAGTTTGCTTCTTCTTGAATTGAGATTAGACATTGGGTTTCATCTGATTTGACATCCAAGAGGTAGATATTTCCATGTCTTCGACCCGTGAAAGACTGAGAGAAGTCTTTACTGGTTTCTGAACATATTCCTTCTTGAAAGTTGATTTTGAAACCGGTGTCGCATAGCTGACTGATACTTAGCAAATTGTAGTTGAGTCCTTTCACTAAGGAAACATTACTGATCGTGAGGCTTCCAATTTTTACAAATTAGTATCCCACAATTCTTCTTTTGTTGTTTCTATTGTTTCCTCCAAAAGAAACTTTTCCACCATTAACTTGAACAAGCCTTATGAAGCAATTTGAATCTCCTGTCATATGTCTTGAGCATCCACTATCCGAGTACCATTTAACATTTTTCTTGATAGTTACCTGCATTTAGAAAAGAGACTCAAGTTTTCCTTGGTACCCATATTTTCTTGGGTCCATTGGTGTTAGTGTAATATACGGTTTTTGCCCATACCTTCTTAACAGATTTCCAAACCATAGGACATTCTTTCTCAAAATGGTCTGAGCTATTGCACTTAGAACATCTAAGAGCACTGCGACCTACTGGTTTTACAAAAAAATTTTGGAAATGATTTTTGTAAGTATCTCTTGTAGGTCTTTGCTTAATTCTTTCATTTACTTTAGGAAAATCAATTAGAGAAATTGTTTTAGCAGTCATTCCTAAACCTGATTTGTTGAAGTAAGATCTTTGTGTTGAAAGAATTTTTTCAAGTTTCTCAGATCCTATAGAAAATCTTTTAGAAATATTTGAGATGTCATTTTTCAAGAATGCATTTTCTTTTGAAAGATTGTCTGCATTTTCTTTCAAAGTAGTAACACTTTTGTCTAGACTTTTGACATTTTCTTTCCAAACATTTTCTTGTTGCTTTAGTGTAGAATTTTCTCTTTTGAGTACGGAAATCATTTTGAGAGAATTTTTGAGACTAAGACACAATTCATCAATGTATCTAGAGACTCTAGAAGGAATATTCAAATTACTTACCTCGAATTCATTTGTTTGAATTTGAGTCTATCTCGGAGTTTGAATCTGAGTCTGATTGTGCCATGAGACAAATATTGGCATAATCATCATCACTTTCTTAACATTCTGTATCACTCCAAGTTTCTGCTTTGAGTGCCTTTCGATATTTCTCAGCTGTTCCTTTCTTTTTCCTCAGAAATGCACAGTTGGGTCTAATGTGTCCATTTTTCTTACTTTCAAAACAGACTACATCTCTATTGGATTCATCATCCTCAACAGACCTAGTCTGTTGCTTTTAAAAACTTCGTTTATTTGGATTGAATCTTCTCCCCTTTCTGTTTAGCTTTCTAAATCTTCTTATCATGAGAGCAAGCTCCTCATCATTTATATTGTCTTCAGAATCTGCGACGTTAGAATCATCATTAGATTTTAATGCAATGAATTTCTTACCTTTAGGATCTTCATCTTCATTGATTCGCTCCACTTTATAAGACTGAAGAGTCCCAACTAATTCATCGACAGAAAGTGGCATAATTCTTTGTGTCTTCCTTATTGAAGTCTTTATGTGATTCAAATCATTGGAGAGTCCAAGCAGTAGCTTGTTTACTTTCATGGGATCAGAAATTGGTTGACCTTGATTTTCAAGACCATTCACGATTTCTGCAAAATGACTAAACATGTCAGTGATAGATTCTCCTGATTTCATTTTGAATGCTTCGAAATTGACCGAGTAGAATGTTGATTCTAGTTTCTTTCACTCGATCAGTTCCTTCATAGGTGATGTGTAATCTATCCTAGACTTCTTTAGTCGTAACACAAGAAAATATTCTGTTATATTCAGTAGGTGATAATGCACAATATAAAGAATAAATTGCTTTTGCATCAAGAGCTTGTCTCTTGGTTATCTCTTCTTGAGTCATTTCGCTAGACTCAACGGCTTCTTTTCCTCTTTTTGAGACAGGTGCAGCTTTAGGAATGATTCCTTTGTCTACCACATCCCATTTCCGAGGATCTTTTGAATTTATGAACGCCTTCATCTTGTTTTTCCATATATTGTATTCATTTCCATCAAAATAAGGCAGTCTGGTATTACTTTGCCTTTCAACCAGTCCTGGAGCCAACATACTTGCCATGGATCTTTAACTCTGAAGTAAAACGCTTCAACTTAAGTGAGTACACAGGTTCTGATACAAATTGTGAAAGCTAGTATGAGCACCTAGAGGGGGGTGAATAGGTGTAAAAATAATTTTACGAGATAAGTGTGTAGCACTAATTAACAATAGAATATGAAAAGAAAATTCGTCTCTTGTAAACAAAATGAGTTATGATCAAAGTAAAAGAGCGTAGAGAAGAGAATATGAACACATAGATTATAGTGGTTCGGCTTAATCCAAACCTACGTCCACTCTTCCGCACTAACAGCCTACCGGCTATATTTCACTATGAACAAAAGAGTTGTTATAGAAAAGCTCTTCCTTGATTCCACAGTGTAGAGACTCTGCTACACTTCCTCAAGGTCTCTTAAACATATAAACTCTCTTTTTCGTACAAGATTTCGCTCAACAGTTTAATTGATAAAGAACAAGGAGCTTCAGACTTTGGAATTCTTCTATTGTGCATGCACTCGAACAACTGGAACGTCTTCCTTATATACTCATTTATGCCATCACACCCGTTGGCATTTACCAAAGGAATTTTTCCAATGTATCCATTGGACAGAATCAATTAGGAAGATCTTCGAGCTATTTAAGGAATATAATGATAGCCCATCAATCCTACTCGCCCATACAATTAGGATCTAGGTTTCCATAAGTAGAACCTTCCAAGTATACTTCGCCAATCAACGGATCCAAAATCCCTGAATCTATCTTGATTTGAATAATGGATTTCGACATGCTATATCCAGCTAAGAGATATTCTTCAGTCGACAAAATTAAATCCTTAACGAAATACTTCGTTTCGGATAAGCCTTCTTCGACGGTCTTAGAAACTGTTAATGATGATAGATTTTGAGTCTTGAGTCTAGCAGTCCGGAGGTCTTCAGACTTTGATAGTAAAGTTTGCAAGTCTTCAGACTAGACTGATGGAAATGTTTTGTCAACTTCAAAACACTCAAGGAAGTTTTCTCCAACAGTCTCTTGGTTATCTCTTCTTGAGTCATTTCACTGGACTCAACAGCTCTTTTTCCTCTTTCTAAGACTGTTGCAGCTTTATGAATGACTCATTTGTCTACCATGTCCCATTCCAGAAGATGCTTTGATATTAGGAATGCCTTCATCTTGTTTTTCCATATGCTGTAATCCTTTCCATCAAAATATGGCGGTCTGGTGTTGCTTTGCCCTTCAACTAGACCTGAAGCCAACATACTAGCCATGGATCTTTAACTCTAAAGTAAAAGCACTTCAACTTAATTGAGTACACAAGCTCTGATACAAATTGTGAAAGCTAGTACGAGTACCTAGAGGGGGTGAATAGGTGCGAAAACAAATTTTCACAATATAAAGAAAATGATTTCGCTTTTAAACCAATTCTGTTTAGTAATAGATTATGAAAAGAAAATTAGACTCTAATATTAAAACAGAGTTATGATCAAAGTAAAGAGCTTATAGAAGATAATAAGAACACAGAGTTTATGGTGGTTTGGTTTAATCCAAGCCTACATCCACTCTTCTGCACTGACAGCCCACCGGCTGGATTTCACTAAGAATCAAAAGAGTTGTTACAGTATTGCTCTTCCTTGATTTCACAGTGTAGAGACTCTGCTACACTTCCTCAAGGTCTCATAGAAGTATAAACGCTCTTTTGAGTACAAGTTTTCGCTCAACAATTGAATTAACAAATAACAAAAAGCTTCAGACTTTGGAATTCTTCTATCGCGCACACACTCAAATAACTGTAATGACTTCCTTATATACTCTTCTATGCCTTCATACCGGTTGGCACTTGCCAAAAGAGTTCTTCCAATCTACCCGTTGGACAGAATCAATTAAGGAGATTTCGAGTTATTTAAGGAATATGACGATAGCCCACCAATCTTGCTCGTCCATACAATCAGGATCTAGGTTTCCATAAGTAGAACCTTCTAAGTATGCTTCGCCAATCAACAGATCTAAATTATCCGAATTGAAATCAAAACGAATAACAGATTCCAAGATGCTATCTCCAGTCGAGAGATCTTCTTCAGTCGATAGAATCAAATCCTTAACAAGATACTCAGTTCTGGATAAGTCTTCTTCAACGGTTTAGAAACTGTCAATGAGGATAGACTTTGAATCTTAAGTCTGGCGGTTCGGTGATCTTCAAACTTTGACTAAAGAGTCTACAAGTCTTTAGACTAGATTGATTGAAACGTTTTGTCATCTTCAAAACACACAAGAAAGTTTTCTCCAACAAAGTGTATTGCTTAGGAATTCAATACCACATTTTTGTTTGATGCCGGATTAAGGTTTCCTTTCCCACCAATTATCCAACCAAGCTGGTCCAAGATCCTAACCCATGTGGCTTGGAATGTTTATCCAATTGGAGAGATTGCAACTTTCACTTTCGGAATTCACGACATTACCAACTAATAAGGGTTCACTTTATAGACTTGAGAAACTGGTATTGTCTTGTGTAGATTTGCAATCGTATATTCAACTTCCCTCTAGCTTGTCTACACTATATATATAGGCAACTGCAAGTCCATGACAAATGTTCCTGATCTTTCAGACTAGAGAACTTTGTCATCGATATAAACAAGAAGGGAGCGCTCAGTACCTTAGGTCGAGATACTTGTATATCAAGTAGAAGGGAAATTAGCATTCTGAGTTGCTTGTGAAGAGAGCCTTAGCGTTTCAATAGGGCGCCAAGTGGGGTTATGAGATGAATTGGAGCTGAAAGCGGTGAAGCTCTTTGAGGAGCTAATCGTATCCGGTAGAATGAGGTTGTAGTGATTGCACATAATTATTTTAGTCTATCAAAAGATCAGGTAGATTCTTGCTACTCATCTTTTTTCCATGGCCTGAGTGCAAATTGGAAGTATGTTGTCATAGTCATCCATTGTAAAACACGCACATCCACCTGATATAGCTAGAATTAGTACCTAGAGGGGGGGCTGAATAGGTATAAAATGATTTTTCACTTAAAACACACAATACTAGACAATTGATAGATATAAACAACAATCAAAAGACTGAGAGAAGGGAAAAGAGAATTGAATATAATGATTATAGTGGTTCGGCTTTAGTTTAAGCCTACGTCCACTCTTCTGCACTGACAGCCTATTGGCTGGATTCCACTATCAACAAAGAAGTGTTACAATGTTGTTCTTCCTTGATTCAGTGGTGTAGATGATCTACCATACTCGCTCAAGATATCACTAAGTATAAACACTCTTTTGTGTATACAATTTTGCTCGAATGAATCGACGAATATCAAGGAACTTCGGACTGGAATTCGTCTATCGAGCATGCACTAAAATAACTTGAACGACTTCCTTTTATACTCCTTCATGCCATCATACCCGTTGGCACTTACCAAAGGAATTCCTCCAATCTACCCGTTGGACGGAATCAATTAAGGAGATCTTTCGAGCTATTAAAGGAACTTGACGATAGCCCATCAATCCTGTTCGCCCATACAATCAGGATCTTGGTTTCCAAGAATAGAACTTTCCAAGATTACTTCATCAACCATCGGATCTTGAATAGAAAGAATCCGTTAGCTTAACCCAGCCAAGATATCTTCTCTAGAGAATAGGACTAACTCCAAAGAATATCTTTAAGTCTTGAGTCTTGAGTCTTGAGTCTTGATGTCCGACTGTCTTCAGACTCTAAATCGAAAGTCTGTAATAATCCGACTAGACTGATAGAAATGTTTGTCAGCTTCAAAATATTCTGGCAGGATTTCTCCAACAATCTCTCCATTTTTTATGGTGACAAAATTTTCTTGTAGATTTGAACAACTTTGACCTGCAAAATATTACTCAAGAAATATGGCTATCTCATAAAAATTAATAAAGAACAACCAGACTCTCGCATCCACGTAAAAAATTGGTTAGTCCTTCACAAGTAAAACCATATAACAAAACTTGATGTAACTGCAAGCATTCAGATATCAAAATCCACACTTAAATCAGTCCAAGTTCAAGTTCAAGCTCACACCCAAATCAAAACCAAACACATAAAAGAAATAAAATTTAAAGTTCGAGTTCAAAAGGTTCAAAGTTCGAGTTCAAAGCTGGCAATTTCTCCCCTTTTTGTCATCATTAAAAAGGTGAGAAAGTAGTCAATTCCGCTTTGGGAATGCGAACAATCTGAAATCTCCCATGGATCGAACGATTCCTTCCAAACCTCTTCAAGTCTTCCCTTAGATGAGCTACCTCTTCTCCTTTGGCATTGGCTTGAATTTGAAGAGAGAGATCTTTGATCTGATCCTGCAGGGAAACAGAAGAAGCTTTCCCAGCATTCTTCAAGACTTGAATTTCACAGTTCAAAGCATAGATTTGACCACGCATTTCTAGAAGGATATCAAGAATGCGACGAAAATATGCCGAATTATCCGTCTGTGTACTGACATTTGCTCGGTCTGATGGAGTAAACGCAGACGATGGATCTTCTGTGTAATCGCGCAGTTTTGATGTTGATGTATCATGTCCATCTCCAGGCATTTGAGAAGCCTGAAAATCTTCTGGAACTTCTCCAGGAACAGATGTAGTCTTCCTGTGCTCAACTCCTCCCCCTGTTTCTAATGCTTCTCCCCCTGTTTCTAAAGCCTCAGATGGGAAGGAATGAGGGTCAATCTCTGCAGCGTCTTGAAAATCTTCATCTTCATGTGCAGACTTTTCTTTGGCTGCCTCTTCTTCTTCTTCACTTCTTTCTCTCGCTTCTTCTATCTCTCGTCTCTTCTCTCTCTTTCTCTTCTTGCTCGCTCTTTCTTTCTCTTCTTCTCTGGCCTTTTCTTGTCTCTCTTCTTCTCTCTCGTTTTTCCTCTCGCTTCTTTTTCCTTCTCCCGACGTTCCGTTGATTCGATACGTAACGTCTTCTCCTTATCAATGCAGAAATAGTGCAGTCTTCCTCTTCTTCTTCTTCTTCTTCTTCTTCATCCACCAAGATACTCCTCTTTTGCTTTTTGGATGGTGGACTGATTTGCTCCTTTCCTTTCCTTTTGGATGCCGAAGGTACTGGAGATTTCACTTTGAACTGCTCCATTGCCTTTTCAAGCTCTTTCAGACGCATTTTTGTCACCATTCGCAGACCCACCACCATTTTATCGCATGGTCGAACACACGAGAGATTGTGGAGGCTCAATGTTCAAGTGTCTCAAGATCTTGGTCACAAGACTTGCATAAGGCAGGTTGTCCCTTGTCCTTCACCATTGCTCTATACATGTGAAAGAGAATGATGTGAGGAAGAGAGAATTTCTTCCCTTTGATGATTGCATACATGAATTTTGCCTCCGAGTTTGACACATCTGTCTTTGATGTCGATTTTGGCCTAAGACAGTTGATGACAATTTTGTGCAGCAAAATGTTGATGGCACGCATTCTCGTGTAGACAATTTTTCCTTCATCTTTGTTGCCTTTGACAAGATCCAGCATAAGACGAGCAGTGGAAACTTTAATCGGTTGATATGAACCTCTCTCTACTCCAATGATATCAGCCAACATGTCCACATCTACTATATAATCTTGGTCTCGGACACTAAAGGACATTCTATTCGCATCTAAAAAGCTAAGATTCGAATAGAAATATGCAGTCAGTTGAGCATATCCTTCAGCAAAATTGCTCAAGTTGCAGTAGATCGAACTTCTCCCTTAAGTTCACATGAATAGCATCCAGAAAATCAAAATCAACGCTTCTAGGGTTTATCACCCCTCTCTTCAACAGCCTGAAAAACAAATTTTCCTGTTCTTTGGATTTAAACAAATCCATCCTCTTCCCTTTCACCTTTGCAGCAACACCCAATCTCGGTTGAAAATCATAGAACATTTTATCATCGTTATTCCCATCAGTAGAAGTCTGTCCAGACACACGAGGATCACTAGGAATACTTGCAAGAGCTTCCTCAGCCCTTCCTCTAAGAGCAATTCCCAACTCCTCCATTTGTCGCAGAAAAAGATACTCATTCCCATAGTTCTTACTTTTGAGAAAATCATTCACGTGGTTCAACGGAGTTCCTATGCTTTTCAAAGCACGATAGAGTTTATAGATAAAAGAGGGTTTTTGTATTCTTACAGGCTCTGCATCCTCGATTATCTCATCCTCTCGATGGTGACCCGCACTTTGTGGGGGTAGATGGAGAAGAATCACGTGCTGGAGAATGAATAAGGCTCTGTTGCTGACTCGATAACTCATCTTCTTCGGTGAGATCAACATGTGTAGGACCCTCTCTTGCTCTTTGTGGTCCCCTCGCTTGCTATTCTTGAGGACTTCCTTGAAGAAGACATCTTTCTTTGGCACCGAGAGATTTCTTTAATCGTTTTTCCAAGAAAAGTTGACAACTTTCTCGAGTTTGATCACAAACTGGAAACGAGATTGAGAGAAGAATGCTTTTCGAGGGTTTAGAAAATGGAGAGAAGAAAAACTGTATATATATAGCTCTGTTTTAAAAAGGAAAAACCAATCGGTACGAAGGAAAGTGAACCGACGAATTCTTTCAAAATCAATAACTGCCATTTTTAATAGAAGTTATATTTTTGAAAAGACACGATTCCCTCTTTTTCAGTAATTATAAATTAGTTATATAATCATACCTTTTCGAGACAGAATAAAATAACAACTTACATATTATAGCCATGAGTCTCGAGTCCGAGTCTCGAAAGTCTCGAGAGTCTCTAGACTTTAACTTCCTCAAGCTTCAAAATGTTGAGTCCGGAGCGGATAAAATCGAATTGATTTTTCTCCAAAGGCTTTGTGAATATATCCGCCGTTGACTCTTTGAGTTAACAAATTGAATCGAGATTTCTCCATTTTGAACATGATCTCTGATGAAGTGATGTCGAATCTCTATATGCTTTGCTCTTGAGTGAAGAATTGGATTTTTAGTGAGATTTATTGCACTTGTGCTGTCGCATCTGATTTCTGTGCATGAGTCTTCAATTCCAAAGTCTTGTAGCTGTTGCTTAATCCACAGAATTTGCGAACAGCAGCTGCCAAGAGCCACATACTCTGCTTCTGTTGTTTGAAAGAGCCACGCTTCGCTTCCTTGAAAACCAAGATACTTTTGTCCCCGTTTCCAAGCAACCGGCACGTACAAGTACTCTTTCTATCAACTCGCAACCTGCTAGATCTCGGTCTCAATATCCCGGAAGATTAAAGTCTCCTTCTTAGGATACCGAGAGACCAATGCTTGAAGATGAAGTAACGTATTTAATAATACGTTTCGCAAAGACGAGATGAGATTCTCTAGGGTCTGATTGAAACCTAGCACGAGATGCAAACACTTAACAAAATATCAGGTCTAGAAGCGTGAGATAAAGAAGTGAACCGATGATACTCCCGTATAATTTTTGATCAACTTTCTTCCCTTCTTCATCTTTGTCTATCTTCAAGGAACAAGACATTGGTATGTCGGTCTGTTTGCACTTTTCAAGCCCAAATCTTTTGACAAGATCATTAGCATATTTTTCTTGATAAATGAAAGTTCCTTCCTTCAATTGTTTTATTTGAAGTCCAAGAAAGAATGTTAACTCTCCCATCATACTCATTTCAAACTCATCCTGCATAGACTTAGAAAATTTCTTGCACAGACTTTCATTAGATGATCCAAAAATAATGTCATCCACATATATTTGAACAAGTAAAAAGCTTTTGTTTTCCTTTTTGATAAATAAAGTAGTATCAACTTTACCTTTAACAAATCCATTCAGTATTAAAAACTTACTGAGTCTATCGTACCACGCTCGAGGTGCTTGCTTTAAACCATACAAGGCCTTTTCGGTCCCGAAGACCGAGTCTCGGCTTCTTTGTGTCTTCAAACCCGTGGTTGTTCCACATAGACTTCGTCATGGATAAATCCATTCAGGAAGGCACTTTTGACGTCCATTTGGAATAACTTGAAATCTTTATAACAAGCAAAAGCAAGCAATAGTCGAATAACTTCTAACCTTGCTACTGGTGCGTAAGTCTCATCATAGTCTATCCCTTCTTCTTGTGTATATCCTTTGGCTACGAGTCTGGCCGTGTTTCGTACGACTTTTCCTTTCTCATTCATCTTGTTTCTGAACACCCATTTGGCTCCAATAACAGTTTTACCTTTTGGTTTAGATGTCAATTCCCAGACATCATTAATGTTAAACTGTCTTAGCTCATCTTGCATAGCTTCAATCCAGCTTTCATCAGACAAAGCTTCTTCTACGCTTTTTGGTTCGATTTTAGAAATGAGGGCTACGGCACTAGACTCTTCACGCCTTTTGGATCTGGTGCGAATTCCTTCATTAAGTTCGCTAATAATTAGATCTTGGGATGACTGGACTTATGCTTCCAGTTGCTGGTTGATTTATCTGGCTGATGATCCCTTTCTTTGCCTGAATCTTCACAAATGGTTTGATGCTGGTCTTCCTGAATTTGTGACGCCTCTTGTGTTGAAGACTTTGGAGAGGTTGGAGCAAGATCAGACTCTTCATGATGAGTCTGATTGGATTCATCTTGTATTGAGTCTTGAAATTTGACATTCATTGACTCCTCCACAGTCTGACTCTTCTTGTTATAGACTCTGTAGGCTTTGCTTGATAAAGAATATCCAAGGAAGATGCCTTCATCTGATCTTTCTTCAAACTTACCAACATAATCTTTTGCATTTTTCAATATAAAGCATTTGCAACCGAACTCATGAAAGTATGAAACAATAGGCTTCTTACCTTTGAATAATTCATAGGGGGTTTTCTTTAGAATAGGTCTTAAAAAGACTCTATTAATGATATAGCAAGCTGTTGAAACAGCTTCAGCCCAAAATCGAGAATAAATTTTGCTTTCAATTAAAAGAGTTCTTGCCATTTCTTGAAGAGATCTATTCTTCCTTTCCACAACTCCATTTTGCTGAGGAGTATATGGAGAAGAGAACATATGCTTAAAGCCGATTCATCACAGAATTTTGTAAAATCTTGATTTTCAAATTCACCACGATGATCTGTTCTTATGCTTGAAATAACACATCCCTTTTCATTTTGAACCTTTTTAGCAAATTTTTCAAAATACGAAAAGGTTTCGGATTTACTTGCTAGAAAAAATACCCAAGTAAAGCGAGAGTAATCATCCACAATTACTAAGCGGTACTTCTTACCTCCAATACTGGGTTCCGGTTGGTCCGAAGAGATCCATATGTAGTAACTGCAGTACATGATTAGTTGAGACATGATTTATAGACTTATATGAATTTCTTACCGCTTTCCCCGAATACATGGAGTACACGGATCAGTCTTTTGATAAGGCAATTTGGGTAGACCACGAACAAGCTGCTTTGATGAGATTTTGGCTAATTGCTTCATATTAATATGCCCAAGCTTTCGTGCCCGTACTTGCTTCGTCTTGAATTGAAATCAAGCATTGCGATTCTTCCGGTTTCACATCCAGAGATAGATATTTCCATGCCTTCTACCCAAGAAAGACCGAGTAGAGTCTTTACCGGTTACGGAACATATTCCTTCTTGAAAGAAGATCTTAAAACCAGTATCACATAGTTGGTCGATGCTTTGAGAAGATTGTAATTGAGTCCTTCCACTAGAGAAACATTACTTATTGTGAGATTTCCAATTTTCATAGTTCCAAAACCCACAATTCTTCCTTTGCTATTTCCTCCAAATGAGACTTTTCCACCATTTACTTGAACAAGCTTTATAAAGCATTTTGAGTCTCCTGTCATATGTCTTGAACATCTACTGTCCAGATACCACTTTACCTTTCTCTTGATACATACCTGCATTCAAAGAAGAATCTCAAGCTTTCTTTGGTACCCACATTTTCTTGGGTCCTTTTGTGTTAGTAAGATAAACTGTATTAGCCCAAGTTTTCTTAACGTGTTTCCAAACCATAGGACATTCTTTTTCAAAATGATCCGGACTTTTGCACTTAGAACACCTGAGAGCATCTCGACCTACAGGCTTTACAAAAACCTTTTTGAAATGATTTTTATAAGCTTCTTTTGAAGGTCTTTGCTTAATTCTTTCTTTTACTTTAGGAAAATCAATTAAGGGAATAGTTTCTGCTGTCATACCTAAACCGACTTATTGAAATAAGGTCTCTGCACTGAAAGAATTTTTTCAAGTTTCTCAGACCCTATTGAAAATTTCTTTGAAATATTCGATGAGTCAATTTTTAAACGAGAATTTTCTTTCAAAAGATTTTCTTCATTTTCTTTAAGAGTAGAAACATTCATGTCTAAACATTTAACTTTTTCTTTCAAAATATTTTCCTGCTGTTTTAAAACTGAGTTTTCCCTTTTAAGTTCGAAATCCTTTTAAGAGAAGTCTTAAGACTTAAACACAGCTCATCAATATACTTAGAAACCTTGACAGGAATTTTGAAATTACTTACCTCAAATTCG
The DNA here is from genome assembly GCA_014182575.1 of Eucalyptus decipiens. Taxonomy (NCBI): domain Eukaryota; kingdom Viridiplantae; phylum Streptophyta; class Magnoliopsida; order Myrtales; family Myrtaceae; genus Eucalyptus; species Eucalyptus decipiens. Next base: position 5,089,625 of record CM024615.1, on the reverse strand, counting down.
CTGTCTGAGTCTGATTCAGAGTTTGAGTTTGAGTCTGATTGTGCCATCAGACACAAGTTGGCATATTCATCATCACTTTCTTCACACTCTGTATCACTCCAGGTTTCAGCTTTGAAAGCCTTTCGAGACTTTTCAGTCTTTCCTTTCTTCTTCTTTAGAAGAGGACAGTTGGGTCTGATGTGTCCCTTTTTCTTACATTCAAAGCAAACTACATCTTTGTTTGTTTCATCATCATCAACAGTCTTGGTCTGTTGTCTTTGAAAGTCTTGTCTCTTAGAGTTGAATCGTCTTCCTTTTCTATTCAACTTTCTGAATCTCCTTATCATAAGGGCAAGCTCCTCATCGTTCATATCGTCTTCAGAATCTGTAACATCATAATCATTATTTGATTTTAATGCAATGGATTTCTTACCTTTTGGATATTCGTCTTCGTTTATTCGTTCCACTTCATAAGACGAAGAGTTCCAACCAGCTCATCGACGAGATAGTGGCATGATTCTTTGTGTCTCTCTTATTGAAGTCTTTATGTGATTCCGAGTTCTTGGAGAGTCCACGCGAAGCTTGTTAATCTTCATGGAATCAGAAATTGGTTGACCTTGATTTTGAAGACCATTCACAATTTCGTAAAACGACTGAACATGTCGGTTATTGATTCTCCGATCTCATTTTGAAGGCTTCATATTGACCGAGAAGAATATTGATTCTGGTCTCTTTCACTCGATCAGTTCCTTCGTAGGTGATATGTAACCTATCCCAAACTTCTTTTGCTGTATCACAAGAAGATATTATGTTATATTCAGTAGGTGATAAAGCACAATATAAAGAATATATTGCTTTTGCATCAAGAGTTTGTCTCTTGATTATTTCTTCCTGAGACATTCCGCTAGCCTCCACAGCTTCTTTTCCTTTTTCGGAGACAGCTGCAACTTTAGGAATGATTCCTTTTTCTACAACGTCCCATTCCAGAGGATCCTTTGATCGTAGAAAAGCTTTCATCTTGTTCTTCCGATGTTGTAATCTTTTCCATCAAAGTAGGGTGGTCTGGTATTGCTTTGCCCTTCCACCAGCCACGGTGCTAACATACTAGCCATGGATCTTTTACTCTGAAGTAAAACACTTCAAATAAAGTGAGTACACAAGCTCTGATACCAATTGATATAGCTAGAATTAGTACCTAGAGGGGGGGTGAATAGGTATAAAACGATTTTTCACTTAAAACACACAATACTAGACAATTGATAGATATAAACAACAATCGAAAGACTCAGAGAAGGGAAAAGAGAATTGAACACAATGATTATAGTGGTTCGGCTTTAGTTTAAGCCTACGTCCACTCTTCGCACCGATGACCTATTGGCTGGATTCCACTATGAACAAAGAAGTGTTACAATGTTGTTCTTCCTTGATTCAGTGGTGTAGATAATCTACCACACTCGCTCAAGATATCACTAAGTATAAACACTCTTTTGTGTATACAATTTTGCTCGAATGAATCGACAATATCAAGGAACTTCGGACTCTGGAATTCTTCTATCGAGCATGCACTAAAATAACTTGAACGACTTCCTTTTATACTCCTTCATGCCATCATACCCATTGGCACTTACCAAAGGAATTCCTCCAATTTACCCGTTGGACGGAATCAATTAAGGAGATCTTTCGAGCTATTAAAGGAACTTGACGATAGCCCATCAATCCTGTTCACCCATACAATCAGGATCTTGGTTTCCAAGAATAGAACTTTCCAAGATTACTTCGTCAACCATCGGATCTTGAATAGAAAGAATCCGTTAGCTTAACCCAGCCAAGATATCTTCTCCAGAGAATAGGACTAACTCCTTAACCAAACAGTTAGGTTCTGGATAGCCTTTCGACACTGGATTAGAAAACTGTCAATGAGAATATCTTTAAGTCTTGAGTCTTGAGTCTTGAGTCTTGATGTCCGACTGTCTTCAGACTCTAAATCGAAAGTCTGTAATAATCCAGACTAGACTGATAGAAACGTTTTGTCAGCTTCAAAATATTCTGGCAGGATTTCTCCAACACCACCTGGGTTGCTACATACCTTCCTCTGTTCAGGACTAGATGTTTCCTTAAATGGGAAAAGCAAGGCACGCTAGGCCAACTGGCAAATTAGCGAATTCATTTTTATATACTGTGGATCACACAAGATGTTTAGGGGGTCACATCTACATTTTCGTATGTTGTACAAGACTTTTTCCAATTGCATCCACGAAGCAAGCAGTATGTCTCTATATTGTTAGAGAAAACTCTTGTATTGTTTTGAAGCTGACAAAACCTTTCCAAAAGTCTAGTCTGAAGACTTGCGGACTTAAGTGTTATAGTTTGAAGAACTCCAGACTCTTTTGTCAATGTCTGAAGATCGCCAGATTTTAATCTCAAAGTCTGACCTCATTGACAGATTCTAGACCGAAGTATGAAGACTTATCCAAATGCGGGATTATTTTCAATGATTCAGTTCATACGGTTTTGGAAGACCTTATGGCTGGGTATAGTATCTACTTGATTGATTCTTCTTGAAATCAAGTCCAATATAAAAATCATTTTGAAAGGCGAAGTATACTTGGAAGATTCTACTTGTGGAAACTAAGATCCTGATTGTATGGGCGAGCAGGATTGATGGGCTCTCATCACATTCCTAAAACGACTTGAGATCTCCTTGATTGATTCTGTCAAATAGGTAGATTGGAAAAACTCATTTGGAAAGTGCCAACGGTCGTGAAGGCATGGAGGAGATTTTTAGGGCGAACTCTCCAGTTGTTCAAAGAAGTGCATGAAAGAAGAATTTCAAAGTCTGAAGCTTCTTAGTTCTTTGCTGAGCTTAATTTGTACTCAAAAGAGAGAGCAAACACCTGTGAGACTTTGGAAGAGTGTAGTAGAGTTTCTACATTGTAAAGTCAAAGATGTGAGACTGTAAAATCTTTTTTGATCTATAGTGAAATCCAGCCAGTGGACTGTCAGCGCGAGAAAGTGGATGTAGGTTTGATCTAAGCTGAACCACTATAAACATTGTGTTTCTATTATCTTTCCTTAAACTCCTTACTTTAATTCATAGCTTTATATAATTGTTTAAAGCTATTTACACTCTTCGTCTATTATCTTCTAAAAGCAATTTACTTTTACTAAGTCTTGCAAAAATTTCTTTAACACCTATTCACCCCCCTCTAGGTGTTTGTACGAGCCCTTTCATATATGAATTACTTGGCAGGTTGAGAACGTGAGCCATGATTAATCTCATTTATCAAAAGTTTAGATTAACCAGATTTCGTACCCTTCTCACCAAGTCTCTAGACTTCATAATCTCATTTTATTTAAGTGAATGAGAAGTCTCCATCACCGGAAAGCTTCTTTGAGGTAGTTCAATTAAGGTTTATTTTTATTGGGGTACTCAGGTATATTATGGCAATTTTTGCGCGTGTACATTATCATGAAGGCAAGAAGCTTCACCTTCTTTGAGGCAGTCCAAGTTCTCTTCCCCAATGTCATAAGAAACTGAACAGGCGGTTTCCAGAGCTCAAACACGGGACTTTTTTGTGGAAGGAATATCATCTGGATTTTCTTCATATGTTCATAGTTTTTTTTTTTTTTTCAGTCGGTATATTTTCATAGTTATGTGTTCATTATTTAAGTAGTGCGGAATGATTTCATAGTCAAACTAGGGCAGGATTATATGGAGATTTTTTTTTGCATCCATTTGAAGGCAATTAGCAATGGCAATATCAAGAATTTTCTGGTGGCGACCAAGTACAGTAGTTTCTTACAGGATGCTCTCAAAACCTTGTCTGTTTTTGATTTTTTATTTTTTTTTGTCAGTCCTACTCTATACTCACTCTCAGACTTTTGCCCTGCCTCTTGCAGGGCGTGGGAGTCGAAACCCACTCCTGAAACTTACGCGTCCCTACCCCATCCCCCCTTGAGAAGGTGGGGATTTGAACCCCTCACCTCTCCCTTCCATGTTGGAAGGGTGGCCACTAGGGCGAATCCAATGGTTTGGTCTGTCTTTGATTGAGTAGTATTCTTTTGATTTAGTAGATATAGATTAGTCAAATTATTTGGAGTTTCTACTTTCTATTTGTCAGTGTACGTGGCAGACGTTTTGTCCCGAGGAACTTTCTCGTTCTCTAAGCAAAAACGGACAGAGAACTCAATTAATAATCAATCACCACGTAATCAACACAAAATAGCTAGACCTCGCTATAAATTCTTGAGGCTTCCAATACACTACCGAATCACTGATAATTCAAAAATTGGGGAAACGAATACATTTCTACAAGAAAATTGGGACCCATGGCTAAGTAAAATTCTCACAAAAAATTATAGCTTTTGATCGAGAGAGGAACTACACAGCGCCAAAGACAAAGCAAATAGTCAACCGATGGATATCCCACAATAACTCTGTTTCGGAAGCTTGAGAGACGGTAGAATCATATATTTCTTGCAAGCAAATCATAGGAAATGGAACTCTCACACGTCATAAACTAGGAAATAGTCCATCTCTTTCAGACCCGGGTTTTGTCAAGGACGGCGCCGTAACTGGTATTTGCAAGGATCATATTGGTATTATTGTTACGGGCTTTGCCATCCTTGAAGCGTTCCATCTTGTAGCTTTGAGTGAAAATAGAGATCCGTGTAGTTTTTGCCGTCTCAATCCGACCGTACTGATCTTGTGGAAGCCCTGATAAGTGGGTTTGCCATCACTTCAATTGGGACTAAGAGGAGCGCCTTCGCATTATCGACTGCTTAAAACTTCTCTGAAATTACTTTGTCAATATACACAGATATAAAGTTATACCAATTATAAAATTGCTGACACTATATGTGCACTACGATGAGACCTTTGGCATGATTCTACAACACTTATATCTATATTAGAAATGTAAATTCCTTAGGTTAAGGAAATTTTTTCATATAGCCCCCAAATTTTTGGTTTTGTGTTAATTGACCCCTGATACTTTTGATTTTTTGAGTAGGTGTCGCATGTTTTAGGAATTCGTTTTTAATCGAGCCTTTCTACATAGATTTTTCTCTATAACCATCATGTACTCTAGGAACCTGCCTCAATTGAGTCCAAATTATTTTATCTAGAGAGGATGGAGGTCATGTTAGATGGCAAGGATAACATTATCATCTTAAATTGCGAAATTAATATAGAAACACTCGACCAAATCAACGCCTTTGCAATCCATTAGCATACTCTAATCTAATAATTATGGAAGCGATAATAATCGTGATAGGAATTTCTAATTAGGGAGAAAGCTAGCTACACACATGTGACCACCCAATCAAGAAATAACTATCATATATATTGTCATTCAAGCTTGTCCACTAATATGACAAAAATAAATAAATAAGAAGCCCGTCCACTGTGACAAGCACACAAACTCTATTACTGATCAGGAAAATAGTGCAAAAAAAAGAAATTTTAAATCTTTTTATTGATTCAGTCCTAAATTTTTTTAATTTTGTTGATTTAGTTTTAAAACTTTTAACGTTTCACTAATCGAGTTCATATGGTCATTTTATAGGAAATCACTGACGTGGATGTCACTGTCACATGTGGCATAGTTGGCGCCAATGTTGATTGCTGCCGCCACTCTCAACCACAAGTTGCTCACTGCATCATCACGACACTGACGAGAACAAAGTTAACCCACCACGCTTGAGTCCTTTCCTTGCTGTAGGTTGTCTGTCTGTCAAGTTGCAGTCCCACCCAGCGAATTCTTGGCTCCTCAGTGAAATTCTGGTGTGCCCGGTTACCCGGGTTACTAAGTCCAGCGAGTGTCACCATCTCCACAACATTGGCACTAGCGCAATCAGCATTCAAGAGTCTTTGACAATAGCAACGGTTCCATGGTTACTATTGTTTTGCTCCCGCACTGTGTGAAGTTATCCGCGGATTTTTCGCTGTTCCTTGAGACGACCAGCCGCTAAAATCCTCATCGTCGCGTTCCATCGACACGCTTCCATCCTTTGCTGCAAGCACGTCGGTCGCCATCGAGCATCCCCGTGAACCACCGGTGGTCATCAGATCGTGATTCCCGTGATTAGGTTGTTCGTCCGGTTTCGGAAATGCTATCCAAGCAATATCGCAAATTAGTTAGATTTTCCCATATTTTTATTGCCTAATCTGTAATTTCGCAACTTGTTTGAACCTTTGAGTGATATTATCGTACTTATGAAATTCCTGAGTAGGTTTTAAATTAGAATTTACTTCCTGATATGCTATAATCGTCAGTGCAATCTAATGCCCGAGATACGATTCACTATTGCATGAGAAATCAGCCAATCGGATCTTATGCCTAAAATACGATTCGTCAATTTATATAAAAAATTAGATGGATATCCATAATATCTCACGTGACTCGATGTCGTGTTTGACATGGACTTTATTTTCTTTGTATCTTTGTTTGAATTGATTTTGTTTCAAAAAATCCAAAAAAATTAGGTACAATTAAAGTAGATTATTTTTTAGGCTACATTACAAGTTTATTTTGGTTATTTTATTTTCAAAATTCATTAAAAAAAAAAAGAGAGAATAAACAGGTGCATGTCATATAGATTAACTGCAAGCAATGCTTATATTACCACTGTTATGTCACTACTATGTTTCACGTCGTGTGCCATCTTGTCACGTTATTCACCATAATGCCAGGTCATTGTACCATGTCGTCATTTTTGCCATGTCACTCCGTGCATGTCATTTAGATTGTGTGTACTTAGGAATTGCATATCATTTTAGAATTTTTGTCTAGGTTCATCTAACTAAATTGCATATATCAATTTTTCCCGTCATTTGAAGTTACATGTTTAGGTCAATTAATTAGATTCCATGACATATAAAAAATTGTATGTTTAGGTTCATATACTTAGGAAATTGTGTGTCGTGCTAGAATAAGATATTAAAAATCTGTTAGAATTAGGTCATTGCATAGAGCATGATTTTTATTAAACAAAAGAAAATCTAAAAAAGATTTAAGTGAAGTTGTGTGTTAATTAAAAATCATATTTATGATAATTATGTGATTTTCAAGCTAATACTACAGATGTTCGCGTTCCTATGAGGTAAGCAAATATTCCCTTTTCTCGCAATTTATTTAACACTTTGATTATTGAGTATTAAATAATGATTGCGCATCCACTTACATTTTAGGGAGGAAATTAAAATCATTGCAAGTTGCTCACAAACATTTTATTAGAAGAAACGAAAAAAGGTACTGAAAAGATTAGAAAAATCTAGCATAATCAAATCTCTATACTCACACTATCTTCTTTGGTTCATAGGAGTAAAGCAATTCTCTCGTCACTTTACTTGGATTTCCAATCAATCTAGGACAAATAGATTAATGGGCAACTCCTAATTGAAAATCATTTACATGCTAATGACTCATATGACATCCTGAATTTCTAGTACTATTTTCAATTGAATAAATCGAGCCTTTCATCGACGTGTCTATAGTACTATTCTCAAAGCCGATCACTCATGAGATAACTAGACTATCTATGAAAGTCATTAAGTGATTTTAATGCAATGGACTTGAGAATTCGACCAGAAGTCGATTGCTCCGACCATGCTATTCTGCAAGGGTCATTACAATATTGTCAAAATCGATCAGAAATTAGGGATATGTCAATTCGACTGAGATGTGTAATCAAAGTGTGGGTGATTCTACTTGATGGCAAAATTCTCATTGAATGACACTAGACCAATTTTCTGTCGTTTTGGATAACCTGAGATTTTCACGACTACCGAGAGTCACCAATGTGTTGAGTGGGTTCATTGTGGCTCGAAGAAAATCGACCACGGGTCATTTGCACCAAAAATATCTAAAAATTATCCGGTAGCCTAGGTCACACTAAAAATGTGCCCGAGTGAATTTAATCGCGAATTCAGGTTCGATTTCAGAAATTGAAAGTTCTGTCGTGTCACAATCTATTTTAGGAATGTTGACTTATCCTCCAAAGAATTTTAAGAGATTCAAGATTTTTACGGAAAATCGTTTCGGATGTTATGGAAAATTAATGGAAATTCGGATAGGCCATATTGAAGGGATTTTCAACTTGCAAACTGAGCTATTTGGCAAAACAAACTTGTAGAAATTATGTGGGCTTTTTCCTCATCAAAATTTGGACCTCGATTTGGGGAAATTGGAGAGGAAATTGAAGTTCTATTAAGTAAAATTGGAGGCCGGTTTATTGATTGGATTTATGGCATCAATTTAATAAATTGATGGGATTTAAACTGTGGAAAGTATTAGAGGGGAGACGATGCATTCAATTAGAGGGATAACCCTCTTTGACTTCTTTCTCCGAGGAAGCAAGCACGCCAGGATCGCCGCCCTCCTTCTTCGTGCTTTTCAATTCGTCGACCCCTCTCCATTCTACTTCCGTTTTGATCTTTAAAGAAACCCAGCGACTGCCCCTCTCCACGGAATTCTCGTCGCCAGCAAGTTCGCGTCACCAAGCTCGATCAATCATCAGCGGAGAAGACCAACGCAGCTTCCACCAATCCAACGCTCACATCTCCAGCTGCAGCAGCCCGTTGAAGACCCCAGAATTTCTCTACCTTGCTGCCATGCCGAAGCAACTCCACCAACTCTTCACACTCCTTCGGTCAACAACCCATGCACGAGGCCCCCCATCGTTGACCTCTCCATCCACCGAGTTCTCTCTCCGTTCCTTGCTGCCACTCACACGAAGCTGATTTCCCTGCAAGCTGCTGCCGTGTATTTTTTCACTCGGCCCCAACTCCACGAAGCCTTGATGCCAGCTAAGCCCACCATCTTCGATCAACAATCGAGCTCCCCCTCTCCCTAGTTGACCATCGAGTGCAGCGACCGAAGCCACGTCCACGATCATCTGCTCCATCGTCCACCGAGTGCAGCTGCCTTCGACCGCCTGCTTCAATCCACGCGTCTTCTCTCCTTCACAGCACGAAGCGAGTCAAACAGCAGCTGGGCTGTTGACCCAGCATCGTCCACCGAGGCCACGAAGCTGCCGCCTGCGTCTCGGCCCAGCAAGTCCAACGCGTTTGCGGCCTAGTAATTGGCCCACATCCAGCAGCTTCGGTCTTCTCCAGCAACGCATGTCTTCGGCCCAAGTGAACTTCAGTCCAGCAGCCAAGTTTTTGAGGCCCGCTTCAGCTTGGTCCATTTAAGTTACAACCCATTTTCAGTCTTGAAGTTCAGCCCAACATTGGCCCAAGAATTCAGCAGTCCAAGCCTGCGATTTTGAGGCCCAAGCCCAAGTCTAAGCCCAGAATTTTCTGTGGGCTTGCAAGGCCTTTGGGCCAGGTCCGTGTGCCCGTTGATGCCACTGAAAATTCGGAATTCGGCCGCCATCGCGTCGCCGTTGCGGTGTTCTAGTCTTCACTTTTGCACAAGTGAGTTTTGCTCACTAATCATTGCTTAGTTTGCTAATGATACTTAAGAGTTGATAAGATTTAATTGAGTGCAATTAGGTGGTTAGATTAGTTTAGAGTAATTTAATTAGTGACTTAATGATTCATGTTAGGTGATTGATTAGTGTAATTAGCAAGTAGAGACGTATTTCTATATAATGAATCCATCTCGGGATTTCTCCTGATTTGTTTTGGTGTCTAATTAGGAATTATAGGCCTAAACTGGATTTTTAGTATTTATTTATTAATTTTCGAAATTATTTAATTATTTATTTATTTTCCGTTAGGCGGGGATAGCTAACAACCATAATTTTATGTTGATTATCGTGGCGCAGTCCATTTATTTAATTGAGCTTTATTTTATGTGGAATTGAATTATTTGTGAATTTGGGGATTATTCCTAAATTAATTAATGTTGGTTATTAATTGAAAAATACCAGGGCATCGACTAATAATGCCAACAATATTTTTAGTGGACTACAGAAAATCTGGGAGTTATGGAAATGAAGATATTATATTTTGGCTAAGGCCAACCATGTGCCCACTCATGATATTTTGTCGGGTATGATAAAAGATGAGAAGAAATGCTGTGTGGCATGGCTCGGTGATTATTACATCGCTTTGGCATATAGGATGCCTTAGAGAATGCATGTAAATTGTCGAATAAATATCATGCATGTGTGGCGATACTTAATTGTGCCTGTGTGGCGTAGATTGTGCCTGTATGGTCGTATTTCTGTGTGTCGAGTATCATGCTCATGCGGCCGAAAGTAATTGGAATGCTTGAAAGAGAATGCACTTAATTGGTTTATATTGGCTTTGTGATTAAATATATCACCACGGCGAAAACGATGCTCAAGAGCATGTACATAAATTGTTTATTGTACATCACCTTGGCAAAAACGGCGCCTTAGAAAATATGTGGGATAGGTGATTGGTACATAGTCTTGGCGAAATCGGCGCCTGAGGGAAAATACGTGGTTCGGTGACTAGGTATTATACTGGAAATTGTATAGTATGGTTGGAAATGACCGGTGAATGGTCCGACTGATGTGTAATCGACTAAGTCGATTTGATCGGTGTTTCGATCCGTAATATTATGATTGGGTGCCTATTTGAACTATGCTAATTTGCAGGTAGAATTTTAGGCCAAGGTAAGTCCTCTGACTCGTGTGTGCATAGGCAGCTTGGATAGCGTATTGGTTTACTAATCGAGTATTAGAGAGTAGAACTTGCTGAGACGTAGTCTCAATGGTTATTGCATAAGCATTTTAGGACCCTGATGAGGAGCCTAAGGAGGAGGAACCTGAGAATGAGAACCCTGATGTGAAACCCGAGGAGGAGGAAGATTTTGAAAAAGAATATGATCTAGAGAATGATCTTGAATATGACCCGGATGAGGACTGAGATCCCATCGCGTTTTGTGTGAACCTTGTGTTCTTGTAGATAGGTGTGAGATCAGACCTTTGTGAATAGTATGGTAAAATACTAGGGGCTGTGCTATATATAAAAGTAAGGTTGTGAATTTCATTATGAAAAATTATGGCACTGCTTTTCTATCCCATTGCTTTACTGTATGGGGATTTATAATTGCTTCCACATGTGCTTATGAAAAGGAAATGGTCGGCGATACATAGTCCTGGGATATTGCATTTAAAATCGACCAAGATAATGGATGTGTGCGTGCCTGAGGATCGGGGCATGACAAATACTTTAAGTCCCAGATTGGAATGGGATTGGGAGAGTCTAATTTAAGTTTAGGCTAAATAATTCATTAACCAAACCCCTATGAGGTTCCACTTGCTTCGGAGAGGTCGTGACACTCTTGTGGCCTCCCATTATTCTTTGCTTGACTTGTATCGGGATTTTCATTTCTGTACTTATCTTTTGAAGCACTTTCAATTTCTTGAGTGTTTAATTTCCACACCACATTTCAATACAGTGATTGTTAATTTCCTTTTATAGATTAGGAATAGGATTAGATTAGAATTTTAATGAACCCCACAAAAAAATTTGTATGCTCACTTGATACTTTTAGGATAATCAAATGGTAATCAAAAGTGGATGACCACTTTAATAATACACCTTTGAGTTAGGTATTGAAAAGGCACTATTAGAAATGTTAGCATAAACAAGTCCTTGTTCTTAACCTCTAGGAATTGAGACAATTCTCCGCATCTCAATTGGGTTTTGATTGACCCTTAACAATGGCTAGTGGCAACTTCTAGAAAATATGTAGGTTGTTAAAGAATTTAAAAGAAATCCTGTGTTAGGCAAGGTGCGGTCTTGGGAGAGACTACGGCTGTAATTGATGGGATACCAATTTGGACCATCTTATGAGCAAATACCTCAAACTTTATCCCTAAGGTTCCAAAATAATGCAATGACAAATGAAATTACTCACCATTATTTGTGATTTATATTTGAACGTACTTTTCACTTGAAATTTATAACTTCTTATGCATATGGATCATCACTCTCACTCGAAATTAAGATTTTTATTTCCAAGATCATAATTCTTACTAATTTGCTTATAGGATTTATAAATGTCCATGACACACACACACACACACACACACACACACACACACACACACACACACACACACACACACACACACACACACACACACACACACACACATATATATATTAGTTATATTACCGAATCATACAATACGAATCAATCATCACTAGTGATTAATAAATTTAACATATCGATTAATGATACATATCTCGATTTAAAAACTATAACTACTTTGCTTAGACTAGCTTAGTACCAAAAAAGGATAGAAGAAAAACCCATGTATTCTATCATTAATAATTTATCTACCCTTTTTGCGAGAGATTCTAATTTATCTACCCTTTTTTGAAATAACTCCGATGAAAAGAAAAAAGAAGGCAGACTTCCCTATCCTTGTGGCCAGCCAATCCATGACAACCCCACAACAAAAAGTGAAACGCCTTTGTTTGTCCCAGCTTGGCAAATCGCATTCCCTCTAGATCACTAGACCACAGACTTGAGAGTCAGATCCCTTGAATTTTCTCAATCTCATCATCGTAGTTCTCAATTTTCTGACTAGGAAAACTATGCCTTTCGGCCTGATCTTATCGGCTTGATCTTAGGCCCTGACTCACCCTCACCTCATTCTAGAGCTAAAGTAAGAAAGGTGTTCTAATATGTCATCGAAGTAGAGAAAATGAAAGTTTCATTTTCACATTAGACTTCCCTCCAATCGAAGGCAGAGGCCTTAATTCATTATAAATTTCCTGCTTTCATTCCGTTTGATTGAAGATTGGAATCTTAAGCAAATTAGATATGTGATTTTTTTTTTTTTTGGTCGAAAACAGAGGTTTGGTGTTATATATTAACCAAAGGTTCCACTGTAGGGCAAAATGTCAGTACAAAGTAAGTCCAATAGGGGTGGGGTAGGAGAAAAAGGCGCAATTCAGGGGTAGACTTCGATGCCCATGGGCCTTGGCAGCCCAGTCGGCAGTTTGGTTTGCATCCCTCCTGCAATACACGATCTCTAACCTAGGGAAGCAAGGGAGTAGCGTCGCAGCTTCGGAGATGAGTGGACGAGCTTCCCATGGTGCCGAACATGGATTCTGCATAGCTTTGATGAGCACCCAACAGTCAGATTCCATGATGAGTTGCTTCTTTTCCATTCTTTTGTGCAGCAGGTTTTGTAAGGTGAGTGCAACGGCTTGAGCTTTTGTCAATAGTGCCGTAGTTGCTGAAACAGTGTGTGTAAACCCATCAATAAGTTGGCCAAAATGATCACGACAAATAGACGCCACAGATCTCTCATTTGGTGCAATGGGAAAAGCTCCATCTATATTGATCTTGAGCGCTTCAGGATCCATAGGCTTCCACACCCGATCTGAGTTCGGGGGACTGGGTTGAGAGCTTGTCCACACGCCTTGGCAGTGACGAGCAGATTGGGCAGATGCAAAGGCCACTGTGAGTACCTGTGCTAGGTTGGGAGCAACCCTGCGAAATAAAAAATGAGTTCTGGATTTCCAGATCTGCAAGAGGATATGCGCCAGGGTTTCTAGATCAGGTATGGCATCTTTTTTGCATAACAACTCTGCTAACCAAGCATCTATACGATTTATATTATAATCTGTTGGTTTGATTCGTACCGCTATATGAGACCAAACTTTGCGCGTCCATGGACATTGCAAAAAGATGTGTTCCGTTGTTTCTGGGCTGTGGTTTTGACAAATCTGACACATAGGATCTGTAGTGATTTTTTTGTAATATAGATTGTCCCTTGTAGATAGGGCATTCTGGCATAAGGACCACATAAAGATGCGTATCTTCGGGGGGGGTTTCATATTACAAATCTTGCACCAAAGTTGTCGGGGTGGTTGGTATGAGGAGGAGCCATAATTTTGTGCACGGGTTGCTTCAGCAGATCGCATAGAATTGTATCCATTCTTAACAGTATAAACACCATTCTGAGTTCTCTTCCAAATAAGTCAATCCTCTATACAATGAGTCCGGAGCTAGATTGTAAGTATTTCCTCCACTGTTTGATCATCAAAGCTTCTACGCAGAAGGGGTTCATTCCAGTTGTTGCTACCCTATATAATAAAATCAGCAACCCTTGGTGGTTCTCCTCTTGGTGCAGGTCCGCCAATGGGGCCACGATTCAGCCATTTATCTTCATGGATTGAGATCCGTTTCCCATCTCCTACCGACCATTGTAAGTGGTTTAGAATTGAATCTCTACTAGTTAGTATACTCTGCCAGCCCCAAGAGGGTATTGGCCCTCTGTCGGCATGCCAAAACTCTGTTCCATGATGATAGAGACCCTTAAAGAGTTGACTCCATAAAGAGGATGGGTTTTGTAGGAGACGCCACACCTGTTTGCCTAGTAAGGCTTTATTAAAGGTGATCAAGTCACGAAAGCCAAGTCCTCCAAAGTCTTTCCTATTCTTAAGTACATCCCAACATTTCCAGTAGATACTAGATTTGTGTTGATTGCTCTACCACCAGAATCTGGCAACTTTCTTTTCAATAACTGTACATAAAGACATAGGGATCTTGAAAATAGACATGGCATACTAAGGAATTGCTTATAATACCGTTTTGATTAATGTCTCCTTGCCACCTTTAGTGTCACGCCTCGATCCTTAGGCACGCGCATATCCCTTACCTTAGATTGATTTTTAAAGTGATATCCCAGGACTACGTATCGGCGATGTAACACCCCGAACCCTTCGCAGGTCGTTAACAGTGCCGATGTTACATCTTTTACCATCTCTATCTCTTGGCTACATTAAGCCTTGCCGATTTCAGGCATTTTTTTTTTTTTTTAAAAGCGGTCCCATGCGCGACTCATAGCGGAAGCAAAATTTACGTCGTCATCTATCTCCCTTCTACCCCATGATACAAATACACACCAACTAAAGACCACGATTTTATAAACAGCGATGACGCTTTGCTTACATACATATAACGAGATGGGGTTTTTCCTCAGGTCGGTACAAAAGGAACAGAAAAGGTAAGGACTCTGCCATGTCCTTCCTAAAATCTCAAAAAGAACTCCGACCTCTAACATCACATAAGCACAAAAAAACCCTCCCATTACAAGCGTCACTATCTACATCAAAAGCGGTCTAGCTCCTACTCCTCGCGCGCGCTCTCACACCCATCCCGGTGCGTCGGGTGGTGGCGGCGGTAGCATCCCCGCATCACTCCATCCCGTCGTATGTGCACGGACAAAAACTCTTGTATGATAGGGCCCCCACGGCCGATATCATACATGACTAGGCATCGTACTCGGATGAAAGTCAACCCGGTACCGAAGGATAATCTATCTCGATCATCTCCACCTCGACGTCGGACGGAATACCGTAAAACACGCCACGCGATACAGCGGGTAGCGGCATAGTGCTAATCTGAAATGTTATCCCCAAAAGGGTTGAGTACAACCACTCGGCAGATAGGAAATCCAATAACAACTCAAAAGCACCATGCATATCATCATACAATGCAGGCATTTCTTACCTTTTCGATGTCAAGCGTATTCATGCATCATCATGGCATACGTATCATCATTAACCATGCATCATCATGCATATCACATCGTATCATCATTAGCCATGCATCATCATGCATATCACATCATCATTAACCATGCATCACCATGCATATCACATCATATTATCATTGGCCATGCATCACTATGCATATCACATCATCATTAACCATGCATCACCATGCATATCACATCATATTATCATTGGCCATGCATCACTATGCATATCACATCATCATTAACCATGCATCACCATGCATATCGCATCATATTATCATTGGCCATGCATCACCATGCATATCACATCATCATTAGCCATGCATCACCATGCATATCACATCATCATTAGCCATGCATCACCATGCATATCACATCATCATTAACCATGCATCACCATGCATATCACATCATATTATCATTGGCCATGCATCACTATGCATATCACATCATCATTAGCCATGCATCACCATGCATATCACATCATATTATCATTGGCCATGCATCATTATGCATATCACATCATCATTAGCCATGCATCACCATGCATATCACATCATATTATCATTGGCCATGCATCACTATGCATATCACATCATCATTAGCCATGCATCACCATGCATATCACATCATAGATGAATTTTCACTTTTATTTATCAATTGATCCCACATTATCTTTCCTCAATTCATCAATTCCACCATTATCATCCTCCCTTCGGGCAGAAACCTCCGACGGGGATCCCAAAGATCCCAGCCATCTCATGGCCACCGGGCTTCCGGCCCCCACATTCCGGGCATCTCGCACCTCAACTAGCATCACGAGGAACCTCCCTTCGGGCGAAAACCTCCGACGGGGACTTCCGGTCTTTACCCTTCTAACCGGGATCTCGCACCCTAATCCCGGCATCGCGAGTCACTCCCTTCGGGCAGAAACCTCCGACGGGGACTTCCGCCCCCACATTCCGGCATCCCGAAACTCCCGGGAATCTCTCGGAATTATGCCACTCGGCCACCAGATATCAACCTCCGCCACATCCTCTTACTCACATACCACTTCCACATTTTATCATTCTATTCATCTCATTATTTCATGGCATATGATTAACACACATGCATCACAATTCATGATCATTCATGCATCAATGCCATATAGCAATGCATCATAGTTCACGATCATGCATATATCAATGTCATATAACAATGCATCATAATTCACGATCATACATGCATCAATGTCATATAACAATGCATCATAATTCAATAGAACTCATGGCCGATAAAAATCCACTTTTATTTTTTTTTTATTATTATTTTATTATTATTTTATTATTATTTTATTATTATTATTTTATTATTTTAATATTATATTTATTTATTTCCATAAATAAATATTATCTTTAACATTTATGATTTTCCAAAAATCATGAAAATCACACAATCATTCAACAACTAATTAGAATCACAATTTCACACAATTTCATGGCCAATTTCGTATTTCACATAGTTTCCCAAATTTCCACCAAATACACTTAATATTCGGATAATGGCCAGATTGCACAGTTTTCGGATTTATTCAATTAAAATACCCATATGACCTCCGAAAATTCCCAAATTTTACAGGGTGATAGCGAACACATTTTCGTGCACTTTTCATGAAGAACACTAAGCCAAATTCTTTATGGATTATTTTATACAACTCCATGAAGCTTCTGGAACCTCTACCGTTTCGTCCAGAACACACATCACCGAAAAACTTAGATTTGACCCATTAAATCTCTTTCGTTTCTTCTGAAATTCGAGTATGTTATGCATCAATGTGTCCTTTACAAGTTCCATGAAGAGATCTAGGTTAAATAACCAAAGTATGATCCTCTTTTAAGTCCTTGAAGTATCGGGTGTCTCGGTTCACTTCAACAGAACCATCCGTCTCAAAGATCTAGCCGATTAACTATGCTACACTTGTTAATTTCTCTTCAAATTTGATTATGTTGTAGTTTAGGATGTTACCTACAACTTCCATGAAGACAACAAAGTGAGATCTCCAACATAAAACAACATGCAACCAAGAAATCATCAAGAGGTCAGTGAAGATTTCGCAGATCTAGAACCTCCGTATCACAAAGCATTTGACCCCTCATATCACCTTCGTTTTCCATGAAATTTGAGTATGTCATACCTCAATATGTTAGCTTCAACTTTCATGAAGACACAGAACCCAAAATCACACTCCAAATACACATGCAAGCTCGAATAATAAACTGTCTACCACAAACCGAACGGAAACAGTTACATGGCATGCAAACAAACCCTCCTTGGCTCGGTTTTTCTCACACATAACACTCAAAACCGGACATGCAACTACCACAACCGACATGCAAGAGAAGTTACGGACTCCACTTGCCTTCAAGACGAACACACAGCAACACACGGCGGCGTACGGTGGTCGGACTAGGCGGCGACGGCGAACGGGCAGCTCCTCCCTCCGGCTCCGCCTCCTTCCCTCTCGGTTTCTCCTCTCTCCCTCTCGAATTCTCTCTCTCCCTCTCACTTCTCTTGGCCGAATGAGCTAGGGGAAACCGGCCACTCTCTCTCCTAACCCCTTTTATACCCCCTTAGGCCATCATTTGCAATGATTAACCCACCTATCCAATGGCCAATGCATGCTTATCTCCCTTGCCACTTGTAATCTCTAATTTTTTGAATTCTATTTGGGCTTAATGGGCTTGGGCTTAGGCCCAACCGGCCACTCCTCCTTGGGCTGGTCGAACTCCTCTCTTGGGCCCAATGGGCCGACTAGCTTGGCCCACCAAGCTTGAGGCTAATGGGCTCAAGGCCCATTCGAATTTTAGCCCTTTTTCCCTTTTTTTTTTTTTTTTTTGAAATTCCTTCTATAATATTTTTGAATTTCAATTTCCATCTTGGCCAAAGTCTTGGGATATTTTTAATTATTGAAATTTAAATCATATGGCCAAGCATTAATAAATTAAATTTATATTTCCACAATCACAAGCACAATTCATCAAATTAAAAGACAAATTGGCTAAAGCATAGGCCATAAAATTCTATCACCTAATTAAAGACATTTAACACACCTTAAGGCTTGGCTTTGAATTTCCGGGATGCCACAATTCTCCCCTCCTTAGAGAATTTCGTCCTCGAAATTCAAGCACTACTCGCGCCTTCTCGAAATAAATAAGGGTACTTTTCCCTCATCTGATCCTCACTTTCCCATGTGGCTTCCTCCACATCATGATGTCGCCATAACACTTTGACTAATGGAACTTTTTGGTCCTAAGGATTTGCTCCTTTCGATCCAATATCTGCACAGGCTCTTCAATATACCTAACTTTCTCATCCATTTTGATGGCTTCATGATCGAGTATGTGACCAAGATCCGGTTGGTACTTCCTCAACATCGATACATGAAACACATCGTGCAGATTTTCTAATCTAGGAGGTAATGCTAAACGATAAGCCCTATCTCCTATCTTTTCAAGAATTTCAAAAGGTCCAACAAACCTGGGGCTTAGCTTACCCTTTATCCTGAATCGAGATATTCCTTTCATTGGAGATACCTTAAGGAATACGTGGTCTCCTACACCAAACTCCAAAGGCCTTCTACGCTTATCCGCGTAGCCTTTCTGTCTACTCTGAGCTGCTCTAAGCCTTTCCCTAATAACATCAACAGCCTCAGTGGTAACTTGTACTAGTTCAGGTCCTGTCAATTTCCTCTCACCTACTTCATTCCAACAAACAGGAGTCCTACATCTCCGTCCATATAATGCTTCATAAGGTGCCATACCTATACTCTTCTGAAAGCTATTAGTATAGGCAAACTCTACCAAATGCAATCTCTCGTCCCAACTTCCTTTGAAATCAATCACACAAGCTCTCAACATATCTTCCAGTATCTGAATCACTCTTTCTGATTGGCCATCTGTCCGAGGATGAAAAGCATGCTATGCGAAGCTTCGATCCTAACGCAATTTGGAGACTCCTCCAAAAATTCGATGTAAACCTCGGGTCTCGATCTGAAGTAATAGTCACTGGAATACCATGTAAGCGTACCACTTGACTTACATACATGTCCGCATACTTATCCATTGGGTAGTCCATGCGAATCGCTAAGAAATGTGCCGACTTAGTCAAACGATCCACTACAACCCAAATTGAATCATGATTCCTTGATGTCCTTGGCAATCCTTGCACAAAATCCATCGTTACATGTTCCCATTTCCATTCGGGAATGTCCAATGGTCTCAAAAGTCCTGCGGGTTTTCGATGTTCCGCTTTTACTTGCTGGCACGTCAAACATTGAGATACGTGTCTAGCCGTATCTTCTTTCATACCACTCCACCAAAATTGCTCACGTAAATTTCTGTACATCTTTGTACTACCTGGGTGGATACTATAATTACTCTTATGTGCTTCCGACAAAATTTCTTTCCTCAACTCCTCATTGTCGGGAACACAAAGTCGTCCTTGACATTTCACTAACCCATCATCAGAGATCTGAAATTCTCATCTTTTCCCTAAAGATACAGCATCTTTCACTTTCAAAATCTCTCGGGTCGATTCTTGCAAAACTTTAATTCTCTCGGATAATCTCTCGGCTCAATCCTTAATGCACTAAGCACGCCAGTAAGACAATCCAATTCCAATTTAAATTCAGAGTTTGCTACAGATTCTAACAATTTCCATTCCGCCATTCTCAAACTAGCAATCTCCATAGCTGACTTTCGACTAAGAGCATCTGCTACTCTATTCGCTTTTCCTGGATGATATTTTATTTCACAGTCATAGTCCTTCAATAACTCCATCCACCTCCTTTGTCTCATGTTCAATTCCTTTTATGAGAACAGATACTTCAAACTCTTATGATCCGTATAGATCTCAAACTTTTCCCCATACAGATAGTGTCTCCATATCTTCAAAGCAAACACTATAGCTGCTAGCTCTAAATCATGCGTCGGATAATTCAGCTCATGGGGTTTCAATTGTCTGGAAGCATAGGCTACAACCTTGCCATGCTGCATCAACACACATCCTAGTCCTTTGTGAGATGCATCACTATACACCGTGAAACCATTAGGTCCAGTAGGTATAGTCAGAATTGGAGCTGAAGTCAATTTCCTTTTGAGCTCTTGAAAACTCTTTTCACATTCTCCATTCCACTCAAATTTCACATTCTTTCGAGTCAATTTAGTTAAAGGTCCTGCCAGTTGCGAGAATCCTTCAATGAACCTTCTATAATAACCGGCCAATCCTAAGAAACTTCGTATCTCAGTAGGTGTCGTTGGTCTCGGCCAATTCACTACCATTTCAACTTTTGCTGGATCTACTGCAATTCCTTTTCTTGACACCACATGTCCTAAAAATACTATCCGGTCCAACCAAAATTCACACTTACTAAACTTAGCATACAACTTATGCTCTCGCAGGGTCTGCAAAGCTATTCTCAAATGCTGCTCATGCTCTTTAGGCCCTTTTGAATATACCAGAATATCATCAATGAAGACAATCACAAACTGGTCTAAATAAGGCTGAAATATTCTATTCATCAAATCCATAAATGCAGCCGGGGCGTTAGTCAATCCAAATGGCATAACAAGGAACTCATAGTGTCCATAACGAGTTCTAAATGCAGTCTTAGGAATGTCCTCCTTTTTAATTCTTAACGATGGTATCCCGATCTCAAGTCAATCTTAGAAAAGACCGAACTTCCCTGAAGTTGATCAAACAAGTCATCAATTCTAGGCAAAGGATACTTATTCTTTATGGTCACTTGATTCAACTGCCTATAGTCAATACACAAGCGCATTGACCCATCCTTCTTCTTCACAAACAAGACCGGTGCACCCCAAGGTGAAGCACTTGGTCTAATAAATCCCTTATCAAGCAATTCCTGCAATTGCACTTTCAACTCCTTCAATTCAACTAAAGCCATTCTATATGGAGCTTTTGATATTGGTCCTGTTCCGGCATTAATTCAATTTCAAATTCAATCTCCCGCTCCGGCGGCAATCCGAGCAATTCCTCGGAAATACATCTTGAAATTCATTAACCACATGAACTCCCTCAAGATTAGACTCCTCTCTAGCACAATCTCTAACTATGGCTAGGTACCCTTGACATCCTTGGTCAAGTAACTTACAAGCTTCTACTGCCGAAATAAGCGCTACAGGAAAATGGGTTTGACCTCCTAAAAATTCACAACTAGACTGATCAGGTAAAACAAATTGAATCACTTTTCTATAACAATCCATTCTAGCCCGATACTTACGAAGCCAGTCCATTCCTACAATAACATCGAAATCATACATAGCCATCACAACCAAGTCTATTTCCATGTCCTTTCCTCCCATGGAGATCTTACAATTTTCACACACCAACGTAGACAATACCATATCCTTTAAAGGCGTAGAAACACAAAGAGGTGTCTCAAGGGGCATAACTTCTATCTTTTTCAAACATCTATATCTTTCAGACACAAACGAATGCGTTGCACCCGTGTCAAACAATGCATATGCCTTCTCGCCATTAATAAGAATCGTACACGAGATAACATTCTTGGAAGCTTCCGCTTCCTCCCGGGTGATCGCATACACCCTTCCTTGTGCAGTGGTCTCGAGGATTTCCTTGCGGATTCGACCTAACAGCACTCTGGTATCCCTGTTGCACTGAGCCAACACTCACTTGCGACCTCTCTCGCGGGCAATTCCTCCTAAGATGTCCCACTTGTCCACAGCCAAAATATTTCTGTTGTCCAGGCTGATAGGGTGCTTTCCCTATGTTCGGACCACTCCTTGCTCCTCCAAAATTTCCAAAATCACCCTTCTTCTTCGCATTCCAGGTCTGACCTTGACCAGAATAAGGTCTCTTCCCTTTTCTCACATCACTAAAGTTCACCGGTTTCTTAAATTCCGACCTTTCCCTCAACAACTCCTGCTCCACTAACTGCGCCCTTTCGTAAATCTCATTATAATCTCTTATGCTCAAAGGCACCGATTTGCTTCCTAATGTCAGTCCTCGGTCCTTTCGGAATCTCTTAGCCTTCTCTTCCCGATCCTCAATCAATCTAGGAGCATATCTAGACAATTCAGAAAATCTAGCCTCATACCGATCTACAATCAATCCCTTTTGTTCTAGCTGAACAAACTCGGTAATCTTCCTATCCTTAGCACGGTCGAGAAATGCTTCCTATTAAAGGCCCTAAAAAACTCCTCCCAATTAACATCGCACCTGGTGGAAAGATTATGTCCTTCGAAGCTCTCCACCAAAACTTCGCATTTCCCTCCAATTGGTACTCTGCTAAAACTATTTTCTCGGCATCGGTGCAGTCCAACGGCGGAAAATTCGTTCCATTCCATCAATCCATTGCTCGCCTCCTTGGGACTTCCCATTCCATTAAACTTAAGTAGCTTCGCTTCAAAAACTGCTCCACTAGTTCCCGAGTACGGCGTTACGCTCCGGCTGTTCTTTGCGCTTTGCCTCTCCATCGATTTCCAATATTGGCTAATGCCTCGGGATATCTTCCATTCGGGGCTCGGCCCTCGCAGCGAGGCTTCAGCCCTCGATGGATGAGCACTTCCAGGCTCGCACCATAACTCTCCTGCAATTTCCAAGCATTGCCTCAGGAATAATCTGAGACTTACTGCCTCCACTCAAAGCAATTACTACTATCGCATAAGTAACATATACATGTTACTGACAATTCAAGGCAAACTACTGGGGATCTACGAGTGAATACTCATCACCCGTTATTCAATTATTTCGTTTACATCCTATGGTGTGTATTGTCATCATGTTCCTCAATTTCCAAATGAGGCTCCTTATCACTCCACTTATAACCATTCGCTCTCATACCAAAAAGGGGGCGACTGTAACACCCCGAACCCTTCGCAGGTCGTTAACAGTGCCGATGTTACATCTTTTACCATCTCTATCTCTTGGCTACATTAAGCCTTGCCAGATTTCAGGCATTTTTTTTTTTTTAAAGCGGTCCCATGCGCGACTCATAGCGTAAGCAAAATTTACGTCGTCATCTATCTCCCTTCTACCCCATGATACAAATACACACCAACTAAACACCACGATTTTATAAACGGCGATGACGCTTTGCTTACATACATATAACGAGATGGGGTTTTTCCTCGGTCGGTACAAAAGGAATGTAAAAAGGTAAGGACTCGCCATGTCCTTCCTAAAATCTCAAAAGAACTCCGACCTCTAACATCACATAAGCACAAAAAAACCCTCCCATCACAAGCGTCACTATCTACATCAAAAAGCGGTCTAGCTCCTACTCCTCGCGCGCGCTCTCACACCCATCCCGGTGCGTCAAGTGGTGGCGGCGGTAGCATCCCCGCATCACTCCATCCCGTCGTATGTGCACGGACAAAAACTCTTGTATGATAGGGCCCCCAGGCCGATATCATACATGACTAGGCATCGTACTCGGATGAAAGTCAACCCGGTGCATCAAGGATAATCTATCTCGGTCATCTCCACCTCGACGTCGGACGGAATACCGTAAAACACGCCACGCGATACGGCGGAGTAGCGGCATAGTGCTAATCTGAAATGTTATCCCCAAAAGGGCCGAGTACAACCACTCGGCAGATAGGGAAATCCAATAACAACTCAGTCACCATGCATATCATCATACAACGCAGGCATTTCTTACCTTTTCGATGTCAAGCGTATTCATGCATCATCATGGCATACGTATCATCATTAACCATGCATCATCATGCATATCACATCGTATCATCATTAGCCATGCATCATCATGCATATCACATCATCATTAACCATGCATCACCATGCATATCACATCATATTATCATTGGCCATGCATCACTATGCATATCACATCATCATTAACCATGCATCACCATGCATATCACATCATATTATCATTGGCCATGCATCACTATGCATATCACATCATCATTAACCATGCATCACCATGCATATCGCATCATATTATCATTGGCCATGCATCACTATGCATATCACATCATCATTAGCCATGCATCACCATGCATATCACATCATCATTAACCATGCATCACCATGCATATCACATCATATTATCATTGGCCATGCATCACTATGCATATCACATCATCATTAGCCATGCATCACCATGCATATCACATCATATTATCATTGGCCATGCATCATTATGCATATCACATCATCATTAGCCATGCATCACCATGCATATCACATCATATTATCATTGGCCATGCATCACTATGCATATCACATCATCATTAGCCATGCATCACCATGCATATCACATCATAGATGAATTTTCACTTTTATTTATCAATTGATCCCACATTATCTTTCCTCAATTCATCAATTCCACCATTATCATCCTCCCTTCGGGCAGAAACCTCCGACAGGGATCCCAGTATCCCAGCCATCTCATGGCCACCGGGCTTCCGGCCCCCACATTCCGGGCATCTCGCACCTCAACTAGCATCACGAGGAACCTCCTTCCGGGCGAAAACCTCCGACGGGGACTTCCGGTCTTTACCCTTCTAACCGGGATCTCGCACCTAATCCCGGCATCGCGAGTCACTCCCCCGGGCAGAAACCTCCGACGGGGACTTCCGGCCCCCACATTCCGGGCATCCCGAAACTCCCGGGAATCTCTCGGAATTATGCCACTCGGCCACCGAGATATCAACCTCCGCCACATCCTCTTACTCACATACCACTTCCACATTTTATCATTCTATTCATCTCATTATTTCATGGCATATGATTAACACACATGCATCACAATTCATGATCATTCATGCATCAATGCCATATAGCAATGCATCATAGTTCACGATCATGCATATATCAATGTCATATAACAATGCATCATAATTCACGATCATACATGCATCAATGTCATATAACAATGCATCATAATTCAATAGAACTCATGGCCGATAAAAATCCACTTTTATTTTTTTTATTTTTATTATTTTATTATTATTTTATTATTATTTTATTATTATTATTTTATTATTTTAATATTATATTTATTTATTTCCATAAATAAATATTATCTTTAACATTTATGATTTTCCAAAAATCATGAAAATCACACAATCATTAAACAACTAATTAGAATCACAATTTCACACAATTTCATGGCCAATTTCGTATTTCACATAGTTTCCCAAATTTCCACCAAATACACTTAATATTCGGATAATGGCCAGATTGCACAGTTTTCGGATTTATTCAATTAAAATACCCATATGACCTCAAAAAATTCCCAAATTTTACAGGGTGATATCCAACACATTTTCGTGCACTTTTCATGAAGAACACTAAGCCAAATTCTTTATGGATTATTTTATACAACTCCATGAAGCTTCTGGAACCTCTACCGTTTCGTCCAGAACACACATCACCGAAAAACTTAGATTTGACCCATTAAATCTCTTTCGTTTCTTATGAAATTCGAGTATGTTATGCATCAATGTGTCCTTTACAAGTTCCATGAAGAGATCTAGGTTAAATAACCAAAGTATGATCCTCTTTTAAGTCCTTGAAGTCTCGGGTGTCTCGGTTCACTTCAACAGGACCATCCGTCTCAAAGATCTAGCCGATTAACTAGGCTACACTTGTTCATTTCTCTTCAAATTTGAGTATGTTGTAGTTTAGGATGTTACCTACAACTTCCATGAAGACAACAAAGTGAGATCTCCAACATAAAACAACATGCAACCAAGAAATCATCAAGAGGTCAGTGAAGATTTCGCAGATCTAGAACCTCCGTATCACAAAGCATTTGACCCCTCATATCACCTTCGTTTTCCATGAAATTTGAGTATGTCATACCTCAATATGTTAGCTTCAACTTTCATGAAGACACCGAACCCAAAATCACACTCCAAATACACATGCAAGCTCGAATAATAAACTGTCTACCACAAACCGAACGGAAACAGTTACATGGCATGCAAACAAACCCTCCTTGGCTCGGTTTTTCTCACACATAACACTCAAAACCGGACATGCAACTACCACAACCGACATGCAAGAGAAGTTACGGACTCCACTTGCCTTCAAGACGAACACACAGCAACACACGGCGGTGTACGGTGGTCGGACTAGGCGGCGACGGCGAACGGGCAGCTCCTCCCTCCGGCTCCGCCTCCTTCCCTCTCGGTTTCTCCTCTCTCCCTCTCGAATTCTCTCTCTCCCTCTCACTTCTCTTGGCCGAATGAGCTAGGGAAACCGGCCACTCTCTCTCCTAACCCCTTTTATACCCCCTTAGGCCATCATTTGCAATGATTAACCCACCTATCCAATGGCCAATGCATGCTTATCTCCCTTGCCACTTGTAATCTCTAATTTTTGAATTCTATTTGGGCTTAATGGGCTTGGGCTTAGGCCCAACCGGCCACTCCTCCTTGGGCTGGTCGAACTCCTCTCTTGGGCCCAATGGGCCGACTAGCTTGGCCCACCAAGCTTGAGGTTAATGGGCTCAAGGCCCATTCGAATTTTAGCCCTTTTTCCCTTTTTTTTTTTTTTTTTTGAAATTCCTTCTATAATATTTTTGAATTTCAATTTCCATCTTGGCCAAAGTCTTGGGATATTTTTAATTATTGAAATTTAAATCATATGGCCAAGCATTAATAAATTAAATTTATATTTCCACAATCACAAGCACAATTCATCAAATTAAAAGACAAATTGGCTAAAGCATAGGCCATAAAATTCTATCACCTAATTAAAGACATTTAACACACCTTAAGGCTTGGCTTTGAATTTCCGGGATGCCACAGCCGACCTTTTTCATTTTCAATATGCACATGCGGAAGCAGTTATAAATCCCTAGACAATAGAGTAATGGGATAGAAAAGTAGGATCATATTTTTCAAACCAAGACAAGTCTTTATAGACAAACTGGTTAATTACAAACTTAGGCTGTTTGCAAAATTATCGGCTTATTAAAAAGGGGATTATCTTAACATCCACTAGTTAGACCCATTCGCCAATTCTTCAGCCTCCACTTTCCAAACTCCAGGACTTCCAGTCCTCCACGATCGTCATCTAGGGACCTGAAATATTTTCCCCAAACCAGGATGAGACTACGTTTCAGCAAGTTCTACCCCCTAAGACCCGATTAGTAAACTAATATACCTTAGGGCTGCTTGTGCACAACATGAGTCAGAGGACTTACCTTGACCTCAGATTCCACCTGCATATTAGCACAAATCAAATAGGCACCCAAGCAATCACCTCACTAATTGAAGCATCGATCAAATCGACCTAATTGATTACACGCCAACAAGACCACTCACGGTCATTTCCATTTAATCAATCAATTCACAACATCATATCAAAACAATGATCAATTGACCTAGTCGATTTCATGTCAATAGGACCACTTTCGGTCATTTCAATTATTCCATCTCAATTCCCAAATATAAATCACG
This sequence comes from Eucalyptus decipiens, assembly GCA_014182575.1. Classification (NCBI taxonomy): domain Eukaryota; kingdom Viridiplantae; phylum Streptophyta; class Magnoliopsida; order Myrtales; family Myrtaceae; genus Eucalyptus; species Eucalyptus decipiens. Next base: position 5,061,699 of record CM024615.1, on the reverse strand, counting down.
GTCCTTAGGACACAGCTTATTTATAGGTGGTAATCACAGCCCCACCAAGCAACTTTATTAGATTTAGTGGCTTTACGGCCCCACTCAACACTTTCAAGATTCAATGGCTTTATGGTCCCACTCGAACCTTGCAAGATCCAATGTCTTTACGATTCCACTTGACCCTTTCAAGTTTCAATGGCTTTATGGTCCCACTCGACCACTTTCAATATTCAATGGCTTTACGATCCCACTCGACCCTTTCAATATTCAATGGCTTTACGGTCCCACTCGACTCTTTCAATATTAAATGGCTTTACGGTCCCACTCGACCACTTTCAATATTCAATGGCTTTACGGTCCCACTTTCAATATTCAATGACTTTACGGTCCCACTCGACCACTTTCCCATGACTAACGATATTGCACTTCGTAATTAAGTTCCTCAACCAAATAATCAAAATCAACCCAATAGGAATATATCCTAAAATTTCATAATTAAATCAATTTGGCATGATTCGAAGCTCAATTAAATAAACAGATGGCACCATGACGATCAGCATGAAATTCCAATCACCGAACATCCCGGTTGAATTTTCGGAAAAGTAATTATTTAATTAATTAATTTCGAAAATTAAATAAATAAATACAATAAATTCAATTTAGCACAATATAAAGCTCAATTAAATAAACGGACTGCACCACGATCATTAGCATAAAATCCCAATCACTGGCCATCCCAGTTGAATTTCCGGAAAATAAATAAATAATTAATTAATTTTGAAAATTAATATTTAATTCCTAAAAATTCCACTTAGGCCCGAATTGCCTAATTAACACTCAATAAGGGTCGGGAAAAATCCCAAGAAACATCCATTTAATACTATAGGCAATTCTCTATCTAAGTACACTAACCACCTAACTAATATGCAATGCAATTAACTAATAGTCGCTAATCAATTCTAATATAACCACCTAATTACACTTAAATAACACTAATCAACCTTGAAGTGTAATTAGCAAACTAATAAGGCATTAGTGAGCAAAACTCACTTGATTGAGGATTTGCTCGGATCAAATCGACAAGCATGCGACAAAGCTTGGTTCTCTTCAAAGCGGTTCCAACAACCAGGGTCAAACCAAGGCCGAAATCGGCTCGCAAAGCTTCGCGGCTTGGCTGGAATTCTACTTTGTTCGGTTCTGATTTTGCTTGAGGAAGCTGAGTTGGTCCCGGCGGCTGTTGGCGGATGACGCGGGGCTGGTGATCGGCGAAGGGGCTGGTCGAGACATGTTCACTGGATTAGATGGGCCATTGAAGAAGCTGCTGCTCTCAAGGGACTGCTTCGGACGTGAGGCAACTGGTAACGACAGTGAGAGAGAGAAAGAACGGAGCAGCATGGTCGATCGTTGTTGCTGGGTGAGCTGCGGAAGTCAACGCCAGATGGAGGGGTGGACGAAGGAAGGAGCAGCTTGGTAGAGCCTTCGACTGAACGGAGGGGAAAGAACAACCATGAAAGAAGAAAAATGAAATTAAAGGCAGAAGCGGCTAACATGGAGGGGAGTTCGGCGGGGCAAGAACGTGCAGGGAAAACTGAAAACCCAGGGAGAAAAGCAGCATGCTCGTTGGCCTGGAGTGTGAGACAGCCCGAAGAGAGAGAGAGAGAGAGTTGAGGGGTCCATCGGTCAACAAATGAAAAAGCATGTTGGGAGACCGCTGCAGGGCTGTCCGAGAGAGAAAAAGAACGAAAGAGATAAGGGAGAGGGGAAAGGGAAAGCGACGTGAGAGAGAGAGAGAGAAAGGAAAAAGAGACGTGCGGAGGGGGTTTGTTCGTGCGTGGAAAGAGGGAAAACGTGCGTGAATTTGAAGGAATGTCGGCTGAAGAGGAAGTGGGCGTGCGAAGGTGTGGGACCGAGAATGAAAGAGAGAAAAACAAAACAAAAGGAAATAACCAATTTATAATCCTGCTCAACTTTAACACTTGCCAATTGGTCATCCTAGGGTCAATTTCTTCACCAATCACAAAATTTGAAGTCTCAATGAAGACCAAAATAAGACAGTCCTTTAATCCCACGAATTTTCGTCGAAACCGACTTTTATTTCATTTTTCTCGAAATCCGATTTTCTGAACAAACAAATCCAGTTGAGGTCCAATTTGAAATCAGAAAAAGCCCAAACAACTTCCATTCACCGATTCACTTATACAAGATGCCAAAAGTCTCTTCAAATTGGCCAATCCGAGTTTCCGTTCATTTTCCGAATCATTCGCAACGATTTTCCGTAAAAATCCTGAACTCACTGGAATTTCCTCAAAACGTGAGTCGACGTTCCTAGAATGACTCATGACATGACAGAACATCCATTTTCTGAAATCAAATTCAAATCAGTGGGTAATTTCACTCCGACGCGTTTTTAGCGTGACCTAGGCTACCGGGTAGTTTTTAGAACTTTTTAGGACAAATGACCTGTGGTCGATTTTCTTCAAGCCACGATGAACCCACTCGACACATTGGCGACTCTCGATTGTCGTAAAAATCTCGAGAATCAAATACGGACACAGAGTGCCAAAACGATAGTAAAATCAAATTAGTGCCAATCGACGAGAGTTTTCCAATTTAGTGGAGTCACCCATGATTGGTCATTCTTCTCAGTCGAACCGACTTATCTCTGATCTTAATTCGATTTTTAACTGTGCCGTAATGATCTCTAAAGATGAGCACGGTCGAGAAGTCAATTCATGGTCGAATTCTCAATCTATGTTCCTTAAAGTCCTCAATAGTCTACCCAGCTAATCTAGTTATCTCGTGAGTGGCCAACTCATAAAAAAACACTGTAGTCACGTCAATGAAATGCCCAATTTAACCATTCGAAATCAGAGTCTGAAAATTAGGATGTCACATTTAGAGAGAAACTGTTCTTTCCAACCTTCAAGTTTTGAATTGATTCGACTCAAAATCCAGGCGAACATCTTCTTTTTTTATTTTCCCCAATCCGATGGAATCCCAAGGTATTTACCGGTCTTACTTAGCACGGGTATCCTAAGTTCTTGGGCTAGGTTTTCCTGTAGACGAGCAGGACAGGTTTTACTAAAGTAGATGCCAGATTTGTTCTTGTTAACTGCTTGACCCGTTGCTAGGCAATATTGGTTAAGGATATTGGCTAAATTCTGACATTCCTAAATTTTCCCATCAAGGAAAAAGATAGCATCATCAGCAAAAAATAGATGAGATATGAAAATTACCTTAAAAGAAAGGTTACCTAAATCCAAATCGACACTAAATGCGTAGGTAGCAAATGCTTACGTAAAACTTATAAATAATTTGAGAGTTATTCATAGCTACCATAAAAGTTATTTAATAATCATTTGATCAATTTTTTTCACAAAAATCAAAATGATATTTGTGTAATGGTTTCCTTTTGGCATTCTAAATAAGCCAATCACTATTTATCAATCTCAACTTCTTCTGTCAAAAAATGAGTTCCTAAAGTGTTGATACATCATGCTAGTATAAGATCTCAATATGTTTTGCATTTCCTTATGTTATCATTACACAGAAAGCAAAGATCAGTGGACGCATGGCATCTGCAAAGATATTTTACTTGATTTGTGAGTGAACTTATGAGGCAATTCTTATCTCAAAGTAAATAAGACGAAAAATAAATGCTAATGTTGCCGCTTTCATCCCAAAGTAAAGGTGACTATTATGCCTTCTTTTCTTTATTACAGCTTATGGCCCATGCCACCGCTAATTCCAATTGTAACTGTAGACTGTTAAAGTACCAATGTCCATCCTTAAATAGCTTAATGATGATGATATAAGAGCGATGAATGTTGCGATGATGAAGACATCAACTACGCTCATATTTATTTGTTCTTTATTCGTAACTCGCTGTGTGGAAAGTTTTTGGATCAAAACATATGATCAATAACAATTTACCGGTTGGAAATACTCTAACAGTTCATTGCAAGTCCAAGGAAGATGATCTCGGAATCCATCATATTACGAGGAGCTGGGGATTCTCTTTTGCACCCCATATTTTCTATGACACGTTGTTCTTTTGCAGCTTTACATGGTCTGGCCAATTACACTGGTTCGATATATAAGTGCAAACGAGGGACCATGACGAATGCATCCAATGTATTTGGAAGATCTTGCCTGAAGGTCCTTGTAGGCTCAATCCAAGGACCGGAAATTTTGATGCTTGCTATCCTTGGAGTCCTTCTTCATAGTTAGGGGGAAAACCTCTCATGTGAGTGCATGATGGAGAAAGATAATGTGGTGAATTCATACATCGCGACTTAAATGAAATAAGAATCATCTTTGCTATAAATATATATATATATATATATATATATATATATATATATATATTAGTTATAGTTCGTATCTCTTTCTTTATATTGTTGTCTGTTCATTTTCATTCTATTTGACTTATTACTTGCATCGCTTGGTATTGCTATCAAAATGTTTGAATGTAAATCATTTTTTAATTGAAAAATATTAATAAGTGTGAAGTCATATTGGTTTTGAATTTCTTATGCTAGTGTCGTATCAAATCAACATCCTTGAGTTCATCAGCAAGGAAAGCCAAATCAACACTGAATCAATCTGGAGACATTTTTTCCATTGATGGTTTTTCGGGTGTAGATCTAGGTGTAATCCTAAACGCAATCTAGCAACAAGAGTTTTGCAATGGTCATTTCAGGTTTAGGCCATGTGAGAGGAACAATCACATTCTTAACTTAACTTCTAATGATGTTCCCGCTCAACCCGAAGAAGCTGAAGTTCATTGACTATATTTGTTGGAATTGGAAATGACGTGTTGTGAATAATGCGGATACTATTTGGATCCTGCACTTAAATCAACGCAATATGACCATAGAAATAATGAGGAAAAATAAAAATTACTAGAGATTTACCTAATTTGGTCCAAGTATCTAAACCTCCACGAAGAAAGCCAATAACAAATAATCCACTAATAATTAAAAAATCAGAGTTACAAAAGCTCACAACCTCAAGTGATTCCTGTAGCTCTATTATATCCAAATCCATAGTATTTACCAATAAATTACTCAATTGGATGTATAACTCATAACACAAATCTCAGTGTTCAAACACGTCACTTCTTTGTGAGTCTCTTCTACACTTCAAGCAACGGCCTGGAAATCTTAACAAAACCCACGAAATCCATGTCCTTTAGTGTGCAACTCGAAGGGAAAGATATATGCGGCCAACATGTATTTGTTTTGGTCGAACCCTTGGAAAAGACCAAACAAATTCTCAACGGCACAAGTGAATGTTCTGATCCTTTCTTGAAAATACGAATCTCCACAGATGTTATATTTGTGTGCCCCTTGGGCTTCCTTTACGCAAATTAGGAAACTTCTTCAAAGAGATATTCTAATCCGTTGTGGGATTTCTTTCTCAACGATTTGGATGAATAAATCGGTATCCTTCAATCACGTTGAGTTATGTACACATGCTTAAGTCCAAGACATAACTTGATACAATGCAATGCTTCCTGATGGATTTTTTCTTTATTGATGGGCCTGAGTTGGCCCGTCCGCCCAAGTTCGGCCCAAAAAGCCTGGCCCACGGGAATAGGGCCTGTGGATGGGGGAAGGTATAAAAGGGAGGAGAGAGAGAGAGAAGACACCCCTTGGGAAATCAGAACGTACGTACGTTCCTCTCCCTCTCTCCCTCCAAGAAAAAGAAGAAAAACGCTTAAGGCGTCCCGTCTTCCCTTCAAGGCGAATTCACATCATCGGATCAGAATTTCTTCCTCGATCTTCGGCATTGGTGTCTAATCTGTGGCTAACAAGGTACGCTCGAATCCGTGGTGTGCTTTAGGATCGGTGATATGTGTTTTTCCCAGGCATCGCTTCCGCATTCGTTTTAGGGGTTCGATTTAGTGTCGAATCCGCTTTTTGAGGATCCGTTATTCCCAACATTGGTATCAGAGCCCTAGTTCACGTTTTTCCCGACCTGTTTGACGTTTTTACATTGATTTTTCGCAAAAAAATTCTCGGCCGTACGGATTGGGGCGTGAAATCCCGACACCCGAGCACTGTACGTCCTTTTTTCTGCGTTTGCGTAACTCGAAATCGAATTCTGATGGCATAGGAAGAAAGGCGACGTCGAGATGAGTCCAGCGACAGGTCGAACGTCGCCGGGCGACGCCGCACGCGCCCACACGCGCGGCCGGAAGGCGCTGCGAGTGGGCGTGACGCGCCCGGAAGCGCTGGCTTCGCCAGCGTGTGCACTACACGCGCCGGTGACGAACCAGCACGTGCGCGCCGGCGGTCGGCGAACCGGCACACGCCGGTCGGCGGACCGACGCGTGCTGACGTCACCGTGACGTCACGGTAACCGCCGGGATGACGTCACTGTTGGCCGGCCGACGACCCGACCCGACCAGCCTGGCGCATGCCGTGCATGGGCCAGCTGACGTCTGCGTGACGTCAGCCAGCGCATGTGCGCGGCACGTGCTGTCGGTTCGTCCGACCGGCCCGGCCGGTCCAACCGGTTCGACCCGCCGCCCGACGACCCGCCACCTGTTGACCGTTGACTGACCGTTAATCGCGACCGTTGACTGTTGATCCGAAAAAAAAAAGAAAAAGGAATTTGTTTCTTTTTTCATGTATGCCTATGTGGTTTATATGTAACCCAATTTTTTTTTTTTATATTATGCATGTGTTGCATAAATCATGGAAAATTATGTATTTTCCCTTATGTAAATTATGGATTATGAGTAATCCATTTTTAGTTTTGCATTTGTTGTAGGAACTATGATGTGTTATGCACGAATACCTGCAATCCCGAAAACGGACGAGGGAAATACAAGGTTTAAAAGGCTGATGTCAGATTTAGCTAATTATCGGTGACATAACGGTGATTTAGTATCACATGTGGTCAGGGTCAATCAGATGATACAGGAAATCATCTGGAATGGTTATCTTATGCCGGCTTTGATGAACACTTTTCCACCTGAATGGCAAGCAGTGTTAGATCGGCTATGGGAGGTCAACGTGGTCCCGGGTTATAGGAGGCTAGTGGAAGCTTTTGTAAGAGAGTACTATAGGATTGAGTTGACCAAAACTTCAACCCTTAGTTTAAGCGCCATAGGGCGCAGAGTAAATGTGCCTTGGTGGCGACATGAAAGCTCTCCAAAATTTTTTCCATGATTGACAATTGTGCTTTCAGTTTTCTAAGATATTTTGACTGATATATTAATTTTGAGATTTTTTTTTTATGAATATCTCTTTCTATGTTTTCTCTGTATATATTGCTTAGTGTAATATGTATAGTTGTATTATTTGAAAGCATTGTTATTTTATTGGATGTCAATTATTATATGCTTTCTGTTATTGCTAGTTGCTGTGGTTAATTAGCTGTGGGTAGTTTTAAAAGTTTTTGTAGCTTCATAGAATTGATTTTGCATAAGACAATTATATCAATGATAATTTTAAGTTAGGATTTTTTGGAGGATGATTGGAAACATAGTGACCTTTTGATTCTGAAACCTTACTTGAAATTTTTCATTGATAAGATGGGTCTATGCAAAGTGGATGCATAAATGATAGGCATTAATTATTCGTGCATGTATGTCTGATGTGTTCAGACTGATGGTTTCAGTAGCTAAGAACATAATTGCTAATATGAACGGCAACAATTGTGAAATATTGAATATGAAGATTCAATATGTGCTGGAAAAGCAAGATGCACTAGAAGCTCTTGACCATATTAAGGAAGATCTTAAGGATGCTATGCGCCACCTTGAGCTAGTAGAGAACCGCCTAACGGCATTTGAGCAGAAAATAGATATTTGCAATGCTGGTTCTAGCTTAGAAAGGGCTTTGTGCTCTAAGCGCAAGCGTATTGATTCGTTCAATATGTGGGAATGCAAAGGATCAAGTCCTTATTGCAAGAAATCAAGAGTTAACCAACACAAGAGAGGAAAACGTCCTCAAGTGAAGAAAATGTCAAGGGTGAGGTGTTACAATTGTAACGAAAAGGGTCACTATGCTCGCGACTGTCGTGAGCCAAAGAAGATAAACACCTCTTGCACATTTGAGAACTTTACTTATGTGTCGAGTTCTGGATTATTGGCTGAATCCAATCCTTTGTGGACTGTAGATTCAGGAACGACAGACCATGTAAGGAAGGATAGAGGATCCTTCGTGAAATTCCGACGATACCAACTGGAACTATGTGGATCTATGTGGGAAATAACTTCAGAGTTGAAGTTAAAGGGATTGGCACCTGCCAATCAAACATGCTTGGTGGACGCATTTGGTTCCTACATGATTTTCTATATGCTCCGGAGATTCGTCGAGATTTAAGCGTCTGTTTTGATATTGGTTAAGCTTGGTTTTAGTGTGAACTTCCATAATAGAGGTGTAGATTTGTATTTGGATACAAACTACTATGGTTGTGGTCATTTTCTGGATGGTTTTATTGTACTAAATGTTGACTGTGGTGATGTCAATATGTTATTCCCTTGTTTCACGTCTTCTACTTAATATGATAATGATGTGAATGTGTGGCATGCTAGACTTGGTCATATTGGCCAACAACATATGAATAGACTAGCCAAAGAGAGCTTGTTGGGCAACATTGAAAAAGTCGATTTGCCTATATGTGAGCATTGCCTAGTAGGGAAAACGACAATGAAACCATTTAGAAAAGGTAAAAAAGCTGAATTTCCTTTGCATTTAATAAATTCTGACGTCTGTGATTTAATGACTGTAAGAAGGAGGCATTGGACTGTTTATTTCATCACTTTTATAAATGATTATACTCGATTCGGATATGTCTATTTGATTTCTCATAAATCTGAAGCAATAAGTTGTTTCAAAAATGTTTAAGACCTTGGTAGAGAATCAATTAGACAAGAAAATAAAAGCATTGAGATTCGATCGAGGTCGAGAATATTTATCTGATGAGTTCAGAAAATTATGTGATTAAAAAGGAATAGAAAGACAGTTGTCTATTTCATATACTCCTCAACAAAATGGTGTTGCAGAGAGAAGAAACAGAACCCTACTGGAAATGGTTAGGTCCATGATGGCGCATGTTAACTTATCTATCACTTTTTGGAGTGATGCGTTGTTAACTGCTGCCTTTTTACTTAACCGGGTGCCTTCCAAATTAGTTACTTCCACTCCATATGAGTTATGGACATGTAGCAAATCGGACTTAAGTTTTCTTAAGCCATGGGATTGTGCTACCTATACACATGAGTCCTCTCACAAGTTTGGGAAATTGGGTCCCAAAGGAAATAAGAGTATTTTCATGAGATACTCAGAACACTCGAAAGGGTATGTGTTCATAGGTGAGCAGGAAAGTGGGAGTATAATTGAATTTGAATCACGACATGTCACATTCTTAGTGGATGAATTTCCTAAGAAGGGCAAAATAGGAGAAGGTTACTCCCTATTTGAAACCTTGGATCAAGATAATGATATTAGTGGAATTCGTCAAAGTGGGAGTAATATGAGAAGTGATGAATTTAATTCAACTCATTCTCAATTGCAACCACATGATGAGATGACGTCGTCATTATCTAATCCTAGTGGGAGCATAATGGGAAATGATGTGCTAAGTGTACAATCTCCCATACGGCAAACGAGTTGCCAAAGTGTTCCCCGTTGACGTTTTAACATTGAAGGGGAAACTTTTATGGTTGCTCCACAAGATGAGGATGAGCCAAGAAATATTAATGAGGCTCTAAATTGCCCCAATAAGAAAAAATGGATTCATGCAATGGAAGAGGAAATGGAGTCAATGAAGTCAAACCAAGTTTGGGAACTGGTTGATCTTCCAAAATGACACAAAGCTGTTGGGAACAAGTGGGTTCTCAAAATAAAGCGAAAGGCTAATGGCTCGATAGAAAGGCATAAGGCTCACCTTATGGCGAAGGGGTATAATCAACAGGAAGGAATTGATTATGAAAAAACATTTTCTCCTGTAGTGAAATTTACCTCGATTCGCATTATTCTGGCAATAGTGGTTAGTATGGATCTTGAGTTACATCAAATGGATGTAAAGACTACTTTCCTTAATGGAGAATTAGAGGAAGAAATATATATGGAACAACCTGCTGGTTTCATAGTGAAAGGCCAAGAAGAAAATGTATGTCGACTTTAGGGATCGATATATGGCCTTAAGCAGTCGTCAAGACAATGATATATACGTTTTCATAATGCCATAATGGCATATGACTTTACAATGATTGACGAGGATTATTGTGTATATATAAAAAGATCCAAGGATCAATTTGTGATCATATCATTATATGTTGATGATATACTAATTGTCGGAAGTAATATGGAGTTTGTTAATACTGTGAAAAATTCGTTGTCTTCCAACTTTAAGATGAAGGATATGGGTGATGTTGCATACATTATTGGATTTAAGATTTCAAGATTGTAAACCCATAGGTACTCCTATTGCAAAAAGGCGAAGGATTGAGCCATAGACTGTGTCCAAGGACTCCACAAGAGAAGGAACAAATGTAACATGTTCCTTATGCTAGTGCTATTGGAAGCCTGATGTACGCTATGATGTGTACAAGACCTGGCATATGTTTTGCAGTTGGAATGGTGAGTAGATACCAATCCAATCCAGATTCAACACAATGGAAAGCCGTTAAAAGAATACTGAGGTATCTAAAGGGGACTGCTGATTATACGCTGAGTTATTAAGGAAAGGATCTGCAACTCAAAGGCTATTCTGATGCTGATAGGGGAGGAGATTTAAATGAAAGGAAATCTACCTCTGAGTTTGTTCTCTTGCCGAATAATGGCACCATATGTTGGAGCAGTAAGAAACAAAAATGTATAGCCTTGTCCACGATGTAAGTTGAGTTCGTGGTATTATCAGCAGTAGTATAAGAAGGCATTTGACTTAAGAGATTTTTTGGATTATTTAGGTGTTATTGGAAGTGCTGCAGATTTGTTATTGGTTAACTGTAATAGCCAAGCAGCAAAAGTGTACACAAAATATCCAAAATATCATGGCAAAACCAAATACATAGATACTAAGTATAATCTTGTCAAAGATATGATTGCACGAAAAGATGTGAACTTAGAGTACATACTACGCATAGAATGGTAGCAGATCCTATGACAAAGCCAATACTTAGAGATGTGTTTTGTGGCCATATGAAATCTCTAGGACTGCGTAGAGGCTAATGTACTGAATATTGCAATTTCCCTGAAGTGTTCACATATGATGAATTTGTGTTTTTTCATCATTAATGTCTATGAATCTTTGTTTGATCTTTATGCATCTTAATGCTCAGTGCATTATTTTAAGTTGAGAAAGTATGTCGGACAGATATAAGATTAGCCCATTCACACGGGTAATCGCCTATATTTACTGTGTGATAAATAGAGATGAGGCTATTTTTAAGCTTATTATCTAGGTGATAATCGAGAGCTCAAGTTTAAAATATGTAAGTCGCCTTAACTGAGTGTTAAGATGAGGAAATAATACTTACTATGTCCGAAAGTAAAATAACCCACATATTTTACTTTATCTATCTATGATGCCGGATGTGAGTTCTGATGAATTTTGTGAATGAGTAGTTACGTGAACTCAAGTTAGACAGTGGGTATGTCTGAACTATCATCTGTACGGTATTGAAAGGTGTAGACATACGCTCCATGGGAAAGGAGTTAATATCGTAATACGTATTTCATACTACGTATGCATGAGACGACCAATAAGAGTGACAAAAGTTTTGATCTCAACTTTTTATGTCGTGTGAGACTCTTGAGGAAAAGAGTTCCTCAATTTTTTAGTCCCCTCATGACTCTTACTTATTCTCAAGATTTCTATTTAGTGTTTGCTATCTTAGGATGTTGCCAATGGTCATGAGTTTGATTCGAACTAATGGGACATTTCTAAAAAAGTAAGCTGAACTGAAATTGAGAGTTTGAAGGAAAGAGGAAGATCGATTTTGGAAAATCACATTATAGTTTTGTATTCACCGGTTAACCAATTATGACTGTCTTTGGGATAATCATAATTGTGAATACAATATATATATATAATTGTTTAAAAGAGATCAAGAGAGATATAAATGTGATCGATCAATCTAGGGTACTGCATACTAAATCTACTCGGAGTGTGATGCCCATTATGAGCTGCTATATATTCCTAACAGATGTATAGCAACGAGCTCTCAAAGTACGCTGGTCGTACGGATTATTCACCGCATGAATGTTGAAGAGAGGAAAAGAGGATTACTGTTCGGCCCATCATGTTAAGTGAGAGTCTATGATGGATTTTTCTCGATGGGGCTGAGTAGGGCCTGTTCGCCCATGTTGGTTTTGGACCACCATTTGCGAGTAAGAGATGATGGATTTTTTCTTTATTGATGGGCCTGAGTTGGCCCGTCTGCCCAAGTTCGGCCCAAAAAGCCCGGCCCACGGGAATAGAGCCCGTGGATGGGGGAAGGTATAAAAGGGAGGAGAGAGAGAGAGAAGACACCCCTTGGGAAATCAGAAGGTACGTACGTTCCTCTCCCTCTCTCACTCCAAGAAAAGAAGAAAAACGCTTAAGGCGTCCCGTCTTCCCTTCAAGGCGAATTCACATCATCGGATCAGAATTTCTTCCTCAATCTTCGGCATTGGTGTCTAATCTGTGGCTAACAAGGTACGCTCGAATCCGTGGTGTGCTTTAGGATCGGTGATACGTGTTTTTCCCGGGCTTCGCTTCCGCATTCGTTTTATGGGTTCGATTTAGTGTCGAATCCGCTTTTCGGGGATCCGTTATTCCCAACACTTCCTAAAGGAGAAGGGTATGCAACTACCATTATTGTCTGTAGAGTAGAAGGGACGTAACTCTTGGCTTAAAAGGTGCAACTGTCGCCTATTAGAGATTACTTTCTTTTCTTGTTTCTTGACTAACTAATTTGACTCTTGATCACAACATCGCGTTGACTATAAAGAAGCTCAGAATACAAGCAAAGCTTAATATAGTCTTTTTGATGTGGTGTATATCTTACACTTACCAAGAGGAAAGCCAACTGCACCTCCAAGAGCTGCACCAAGGGCGACATTAGTTGCAATGCACATTAATGATCCTAATACTAACGCAAACTAAAGAAAAGAAAAAGAAAAACTCATTCTTCGTTTAGCATCAGTTATTTAACAGTCAAGAATTGTGATTAATTGATTTTGTAGGCTACAACATAACAATTTATGGACAATATATCAAGCGTGGAAGAAATTCCTTTCAGATCAAACAAAATGTTGAAGCAGTGGTCGAACCGGCTCCAGCTAAGTTAAAAACATCATGAACTCCTCATTTCTCAGCTAACAAACTTTGTAGACCATAAGATGCAGAAGTAAACATCCCACCCCAATGATTGAGCCAAGCGTCACTGGAATCAACCTTTTCTCCATTACATCTTTTTTTGGTCAGTATCCCTCACACTCGAATTCTCCGTTACACCTTTTTTGGTCGGTATCGACACCTAAATTTGTTGCCCAAAGACCTCTCATGCATTTCATAAGAAAACTATGGATTGAATTAGTCAATAACAATGAAACCTGACCTCCAAACCAAAATACTCATTTTGCATAATCTTACATTCGCACAAAATACAGATTTTGCATAATCTTGCATTCACACTCTTAGGGTACATTTGCGAACACATAATCTTGCATTCGCACTCTTAGAGTACATTTGTGACCACTTTGAGAAAAAGTCAATAGGGAAACGCAAAGGAGTTTCAGTAAAAGGGTTTTTCCAAAATGTAAATAGCATATGGTAAAATATAATTTAAAACACATCGTAAAGCAATTTAACTTAAATGCCGTCTGGAAAAACAAAATTAGAATTTGTAGAGGATTTTTGCTAGCTTTTTTTTTCCTTTAAAGGTCAAACATTTGCCAGTGAAGCTAAGGCCTTTGATGAGTCACTGACAAGCTAGATCTAGCACAGATCAACTCCCAATAGGATAGATTTAGCTACTAGCAACCTCACCTAAGGTCACAGAACCCCAAGCAACATAGCTTGAGGTCCTATGATAGCTTGGACTCATGTGGGCTCAGGTGACGATCACTCAGGTTGTGTGACCTCAAGTGACTATGGCCTTGGCTCGCACCATTGCTTAGGTTACACAACCTAAGGTAGCATTCATTGACCTTTGTCCAACTCCTCTATGTAAACTACGAGAAAGATGAACAAAGCAAAAGTCAATTAAAAAAATTGTTAAATCTAAGACTTGCATTTCGAGAATGCCAGCACTCCAAACCACATTTGAATCTATTTTGAGCTAAAGACTTTTAAAGACCTTTATAAATGTAATTAAATTTTCCTAAAAGTCTCCAAAAAATTTGTCAAACAATATTTGCATTTGCCCAAGGGATTTTGGGAAAGTGTTCCCAAATGCACCCTTACTATGTTTCTCTACATTTAGTTGTAAATGAAATTTTATTTAGGAATATCATATTTGCATTGAATAAAAGATAGGTCATGTTATGAATTGTATTTGGATTGACCTAATAGACAACCAAGCTTTGTTAGAGTGTGGTTCATACTCACTAGGGGGCAATGCTTCCATTACACTAAAGGGTTTTTATAGTTTGAGCTCGTGAATAGTTATTATATTGTCGCGACCAAAATTTCCGGAGTGAACCACCTAGTGTTTGGCTAATGGATTGTTAAGCTTAGACTTAACTCGGGCTCTCCCAAGTCCATATCAATTCACGACTTAAGTTCAAATTTCTTAACATGTAAATGGATTTTATCTAGGAGTCATCATTAATCAGTTCCTAGTAGGTCGATTAGACACCTAAGCAAAATAATAGGAGAATTATTTTACTCCTACGAACCAGAGACTTTGGGTACAGGGATTTAGTTACACTAGACTTCTCTAATGCCTTTTTGGTACCATTTCTTTTTATTTTCAAAATTATTTTTGCAGGCAATTTTGATTGATTTTAAATCTATTTTCCTAACATGTGAGGTAATCATGCGGGTGCGCAATCCACCAATTTAACACCCAAGAAAGCAAATAAAAAATGCAAGACTTACCTCATAGCAATTAAAGCATCTACATTGTTAAATCAGAATTTATATCAACAACCCTAGATATGATTTCTAATTAACACGCAATTTCTTTTTTTTTTCATTTAATTAATGTGAATCATGCTTTATACAATGCAATATGACCTAATTCTAATGACAGGCAGTTTCTAATTAAATGGACCTAGTAACAATCATTAAATGATATGCAATTCATGAATCTAATTCTATATGACATGCAATGACATTTTTTGTGTTTTCTTAATAAATGTGCAATCTATGGAATTAACTTATCCTAAGACATTTTTTGTATTTTTTTTATGAAATTCGAAATTAGAAAAATGTGAAAATTATCTAGCTAAATTAAGATTCTATCCGACTTATATTAAGGATTAGGTCAGGCTAAACCCTAATTTAAATCAATATATTATCTTAATTTAGCAATCTCTAACAGAAGATGCAGTCTATCTAAATCAATTTAAAATTAAAATGAAATATGCAATTTTATATTAATGTGCAATGACATACAAAGGATGTCTTAATTCTACATGACATATGCATGATATTTTTTTAATTAATTTCGAAATTAAAAAAATGTCAAATAATTAAACATGCAATTTAAGCTAATGAAACAAAAATCTAACATCCTAAATTTACGTTTTTTTTTTTAATTTCAAAAATTCATGATAAATAAAATGTTTGGTCTAAATATGTAAATAACCCTAAAGCATGCAATATTCTAACTCAAACATATTTCAAGATAAATAAAGTAATCAAGACAAGATAGACCATTCAAAATTATCAAATATATCATACATCGTCAAGGGATAATATCTCCCTAATAAAATCGATAGATTGATCTTAAGCCTTAAAGATTAAAATATCAATTTTATTCCCGCTTGATTAATTATTTCATCTAAAGCCTTATAGATGAAATAAAAAACCCAAGCGTGATTACGAATTAGGTGGTATGTTGGAATTTCCAATTATGCATAAAGAAATATTTAAAATAAGGAAACAAAATAAATAATGATAATAACAACAACAAAAAAATAAGAAATCTACCTAATTGGGATTTTAGGCTCCTAAACTAGGGTTAGCGAACGGTGGCTTGGTGGGTCACCAGAGCGGTGGTTCGCCATAGGTTGGAGCTCCAGCAAAGGTCTAGCGACGCGCGGCGAGGGAGGAGCAGCTGCGGGCAGGGGCGGAGCAGCTTGGGTTGCAGCATCGGGTCACTGGTCTTCGGCTCCAGGCAGCGTTAGCGCGATGAGCAGGGACGTCGGGCTGGTGCAATTGCAGGTGAGGGGGATTTTGGCGACATCAGGTCACAGCAGGGACAGCGATGCGGTGAGATCGATGGTTGTCAGGCGTTGGTGCAAGAACGGCGGGGACGCGAAGGTCACTGAGGCACAACGTCAAGCTCCGGTGGTGCTGTTGGGCGTCGGAGAAGGGGAGCGAGCAGATCTCGGTTGGCGAGCAAAGCGTAGAGGAATGGCGAGACCGATGGAGTGGCGGTGGAGCAAGCGCGGTCAAGGGTTGCTAGCAAAGTATTGCTGGAGAAATGGCAACCGGCGGGGGCGTCGGAAGGCGAGCGACGGCACCGTAGCTCCTCGAGGAAGATGAACAAAGAGTTAGGGTTTCTCTTTCTCTCTCTATTTTTTTTTTTTTTTGAGAAAGTGATTTTCTCTTTTACCTAGGCGACGAAGACCTTCTTTCTTGCATGAATTTTCCTCTCAATTCTTTCAACTTTTTTTTTTTGTCCTCCGTCTCTGTACACGCACCACACCTTTTATAGGGAAAAACTTAAATCTTTGTTGCTTATTTTGCTTCCAATTTCACTTGTGTATAATATCGCCGAATATATAATTGCACCCCGCGCAATATTCCCTTTTGTATTTTTCAAATATTCCATCCGAGAATTTCCTTTCTGTAAAAAGTGCATCCCTTAGTGTATATCGCCTAAATATATGGAAATCTCCCATCATATCCTTGATTATTGAAAAATAATGCTCATGCAAATGAAATAAAATAAATGCTGTTAAAATTATAGGTTATGCAACTTTAAATTAATTTTTTTGTGGTAAAAAAAATTAACCCTTTTTTTTTTAACACAAAAATTTAGGTGTCAATAGCTGCCCCTCTTTGAAGGTGAGCTCGTAAATGCTGTATTTAAAGATAAATTGAGACCTAAATTCTGATCATGCGCATGCAATGAATGATTTTTTTGCTGGAAATTGAATTCCATTTTCTAATACAATTTTTATAATGCATGGAAATGCTAATGCAAATGCAAATGCATGATGCGAAAGGAAAGAACGTACCTAAAGTTACTTACCAATCGGTTCAGTAAAGCATCTTGAGGTACATGATAAATCATCTCCACAAGTTAACAGTTATCACTCAGGTTCCTTGAAGAGTCTAACAGGTAAAAATTGAAACATAGACACCGAGAAGAACATTCACATGCAAAGTAAAATGTTCAACGAAAAAAATTGAGACATCCAAATCTAGACCGAGATGTTGAGATTTTTAAACTCGAAATACCTAGATCAAGACTAAAGTATAATGAGAAACCTCGAAAAGCATTCACATCCAAAGTGAAATGTTTAACGGAAAGAATTAAGACATCCAGATCCAAACTGAGATGTCAAGATTTTGTGCTCAAAATACCTAGATCTAGACTAAGGTAAAACGAGAAAGGTCGAAAAAACATTCACATCCATAGTGAAATATTTAGATGAAAATAATTAAGACATCCGATCCAGACTAAGATGTCAAGAATTTTGAACTCGATATACCTAGATCCAGACTAAGGTATAAAGAGAAAATTTGAAGAACATTCACATCTAGAGTGAAATGTGCAACGAAAAGAATTATGACATCCAGATCCAGACTAAGATATCAAGATTTTTAAAAACTCAAAATACCTAGATCTAGACTAAGGTATAATGAGAAAGATAATAAAAAAAAAAAAATTGACGTCCAGACTGAAATGTTCAACAAAAATAATTAAGACATTCAGATCCAGACTGATGTCAAGATTTTTGTACCCGAAATACCTAGATCCAAACTAAGGTATAATGAAAAAGATCGAAAAACATTCACATCCAGAGTGAAATGTTCAACGAAAAAAATTAAGACATTCAAATCCAGATTGAGATGTCAAAATTTTGGAATGCAATTTGTATGGAAATACAAGAAACTACCTAGAATATATTACCTTTGAGGAGGGTAGAGTGATTTAAGGTAGTTTGTGTTACACGTCCAAGACACGTGCCTTTCTACGGTCGCCTAGTGTTGCAACATAGATTATCAGGACTCAAACCTTTCTTTGGTCACCTTAATCAGATTGAATCTGGAGGAAAATCTCTAGGGGACAGCTCGATCGAGTCGAGTGTCAATGCACTTGAGGGGGAATACCTATGCAATGACAAGTATTTAAGGATTGGATAGAAATATGCTTACTTGGTAACATCTCTTATCATTGGGCATATGTCTCCTACAAAACATGGTCGTAGGAGAAGCAACATTCATTTGTAATCACAAACATGCATTAATTCAAATGAGGTTCATGCATGATGATTTCTATCAATCTTGCATTACCTAATTTCAATTGGGAAAGATTTCAAAAGTATATTCCAATCTAAAAACATGAGTGCCATGGATGTGTCAAATGAAGGATCCTTCAGTCTGAAAGGACTTTTCACTCATCCTCATTAAAATGTCCATTTCATCCTGACCTTTGATGCGGTATTTCAATAATCACTATATTTCACTATTGTCATGCCAAACAAGGGTCTGAGCAATCTTGCAAGTGGTGCGACCCTACCAATCTAAGAGGTCTTTAAGAGGGACCGTAATGTGGGCTTGGTCAACATTTTAACAAAGGGACTCTTTGAGTCGAGGCTATTGAAAAAAATAAGTGATATTCTGCAATCATCTTGGGATTTACAAGTTAAGAAACAACAAAATGAGGCAGAAATGATCTTACTCACACTTCTCCGAGTGATGCTCTCAAACATATGAACTTTTACGTTAATTCAAGTGCCCTAATTTGAAGAGGCTTTGCAAGGGACGTAACGTAGGCTAGGTTCATGGGTCGAGAAACGAAATGATCGTTAAGCTCAAAATGTGTTTAGAGGGATGAGAGTTGGTGATCATCTTGACATTGCCACCAATCTTCTTCTTCATCATCGAAGATTTTCTTCATATCAAAACTTCATTGATTGTAACATCTTGGCATTTGAGTTTTTTTTAGTATCGCCTTGTTGGGGATACGACTCACTACATCAAGTGTTTGATTTTTCTCTTTGGGCATTGGCCTTACTTTTACCAGGCACACTGCTTTTTCATGCACCTTATTTTTGCATTTTGGACTCGTATAGCCTCAATCTTGAATGGTTTGTTCTTCTTGTCTTGCCCTAGTGTGGGGGGGTGATCACCAACTGAATTTAGTATGGAACGAATTCATAGGCTCAAATGAGCTATGCAATGGATAAGTGTGTATGATAGAGAAAAAATTGCTCTTCGTCATCCTAAGGCACTTTAATTACCATATAAGTTACACTGCGAAAGCAATACTCGAAGATTGATGCACGTGTGAGTAACAAGATTCCTATCATTCATTTCAAATTTTGTCCTAGTATGGGATGACCCTTGACGGGGATAATTTAAAAACTCTTCATGTGTGTGGGCTCAAAGGGCTAAACAATGTGTATACCTATAGTATTTCGGGTAAAAGAAGAAACTACCTCTCATCATCTCGGTTAACGTACCCTTTGCGAGATCACCATTTTCCTTGCGGGTATAGAATTTGTCCATACAACTCACTGAAGATTAGTGTATGAAATAGTGTATGGAATAATGCTTACCTTTCATCACTGTAAAGTATCCCTTTTGACACATTCAATTTATCTCACACAATTCATTAAGAAAGAAAAATACAAAATTTGTAACAAATTTGAACAATTCAATTTGCAACTCATTGAGGCAATCTATTTACCATAAAAATGCTCGTAGTTTGAAACATGACACAACAAATTCTATCACGGGTAATATTTCTTGACAGCATCGGAATTAGTTGAAGTGGAAAACTCATAATCATCCATTTCTGTTAGGATCAAGGCACCTTAAGGAAATACCTTCACCGCATATGGGCCGTTGTAATTTGGAGCAAACTTGCCTCTAGGATCTGGATTTGAATTGAACCATTTCCACACATTTGCATACTATATGACCGTCCTTGAAACAAAAAGTAAATGGATCAAAAAGATAAACAGGGTAAATCATATTTTGACATGAGAAGGCACGATTAAGCCCAGGCATCAGAATTCTCCTTGGATTTTTCTTTTCTTTTAATGGTTGGATATTATCGCCGGGCTTATTTGGTGTACCTCATCATGCCCTTCATATAAAACTTGTAATTTCATTGAAATTCATCAGTCAATTACATTTATTGAATGGAAAATGCGATTCCTAATATAATATTTCAGATTTTCGATCATGTTTTCTACTGAATGAATCGAGCATTTCATTAACGTGTCTATAAGGCTGTTCTCAGAGTTTATCACTCTCGGGGTTACTACACTATCCAAAGAAGCCATTAAGGAACTTTAAGGCAAATAGACTTGAGAATTTGACCAGAAATCGATTTCTCGACATAGGATAAAATCGATTTGAGATTAGATATAAGCCTATTCGACTGAGATGTGTGGCCGATCATGGGTCACTCCACTAAATTGGAAAATTCTCGTTGACCAGCACTAATATGATTTTACTGTCAATTTGGTATCCAATGTCCGTAATCAAATCCTTGAGATTTTCACGACAATCAAGAGTCGCCATTGAGTCGAGTGGGTTCATAGTGGTTTGAAGAAAATCGACCACAGATCATTTTTTTTGTTTTTGTTTTTTTTTATTTTTTATTATGACCCAAGAAATCCCGTACAATCGGTAGCCGGTGAGCAAACCTTGGGGTGACGCTAGTGGAGGACCCACTACCCCGCCACCACACTTAGGACACCAAATGCCTCCTTTGGGTTTCAAACCCCTCACCTTTGGGGAAGGATCACTGAAGCTCTTCTCTAGTGGAGCCACCATGGCCAGTGGTTACTTGCACTAAAAATATCTGAAAACAACCTAGTAGTCTAAGTCAAACTAAAAATGTGCCGAATGAAAATTAACCGCGAATTTAAGTCCGATTTTAGAAATTGAAGATTCTGTTATGTCACAATAAATTCTAGGAGCATTGACTCAGTCTCGAAAGATTTTTCTGACACCCGACACTTTTTGGGAAAAAGTCGTCGCATGGTCGTTTTTGTGCAGAACAAGCCAAGGATGAATTTTGATGGCAAAATTGGAAAACAAGATGGATATATGGGTGAGGAAAAATGCTAAGATGATAGATGGATGACCAATTGAATTTATCAAAGCTAGTTGAGGTTGAAATAAAGTGAAATGTCCAATTGAAGGGAGATTGAACCAAAATTCGTATGCCCCCTTCCCCCTAGCATTCTTGGACCAATTGAGAGGTTGTATGGAGTGTTTGTGCAGCCAATTTGTAGCCAAGGGATAAAGACTTCGTGCGCAAGCAAAGGGGGACAAAAGGGTGGAAAATTTGGGGAAGTGGAGCCCATGTCTCCCCCTCATCTCTATCCTTCCTCTCTCTTCCTCTCTCTTCCTCTCACTCCACTATCCATCTCTCTCTCCTGTCCCTCTTGCTCGTGCGACGCCAACCAGCAGCACCAGCGGAAGAAGTTGCAGCTGCCTGGACGCTAGATCGCCACCCTGCCGTCGTTGGTTCACAAGCCACCGCCCGCATGCCACCCTTCCACACGCTGTCGCTCCCTTGGCCACCTCCCTCTCGCCCAGCAGCTGCTGTTCGGTTATGTGGCAGCTCAACCAAGGTTGTCCACAGTTGTTTCTTCACCAGTAAAGCCCCGCCAAGGACCGGTTTGGCCTATTTTTGCATTCCTGAGCAATCCCCGCCTTAACCGAGTAGTTTTCCTCCATTTCCAGCCAAGAGCAGCAAGTTTCGGAGTGGGTTTCCAGCCACCATTTTGGCTCATTTTAAAACGCTTGTGGGCCTCGGTTCTTAGGCCCGCTTTGGAGAAAAGCGTTCCCCGCGCCGTTCCCATCGGTTTGATCAAACTCACGCACTATTCCGGTGAGTTTTGCTCACTAATCCTTGTTTAGTTTACTAATGATGCTTAAGGGTTAATTAGATTTAATTAATTGCAACTAGATGGTTATATTAGTTTAGAGTAATTGAATTAGTGACTTAATGATACATGTTAGGCATTTGGTTCGTGTAATTAGCAAGTAGAGACGTACTTCTATTTATTGAATGCATCTCGGGATTTTTCCCGTCCCGTCTCGGGCTTCAATTAGGCATTACGGACCTAAATTAGATTTTTAGTATTTATTTATTAATTTTTGAAATTAGTTTAATTAATTAATTATTTTCCGGAAATTATGCAAGGATAGCCGACGGCCGGAATTTTATGTCGATTGTTGTGGTGCAGTCCGTTTATTTATTTGAGCTCTACGTTGTGCTGAATTGAATTGTTTGTGTTATTTCAATAATTTATTTAAAATTGAAAGGAAATTGAGTGATTGATTGGTAGATAGCCAAGTATAATTATTTAGCGCCAATAATGCTTTGATGGGCTAAAGTAGAGAGAATTGTAAGAGTGAAATGGGAATACTCTTGGTTAAAGCCAATCAAATACAATGTTATGGACCTACGTGATTCGATGATTAAAGATATCACTGGCAAAAACGGCGCCTTAAAGAACGCACGTAAAGGTCTAGTACATACATCATTATAGATATATGTGGTTCAGTGATTAAGGATATCACTGGCGAAAACGGTGCCTTAAGGAATGCACGTAACTGTCTATTATATACATCACGTTGGCGAAAATGGCGCCTTAAAGAACGCACATAATTGTCTATTATATACATCACGTTGGCAAAAACGGCGCCTTAAAAAATGCATGTAACTGTCTATTATATACATCACGTTGACGAAAACGGTGCCAAAGAGAGAGAATGTATATGATTTATGGACAAGTGGTTTAGTGATTAGGGATATCACTGGCGAAAATGGCGCCTTAAAGAACGCACATAATTGTCTATTACATACGTCACCTTGGCAAAAACGACGCCCGAGAGCATTAATGTGGCTCTGTGACTAAGTGTACTATTGGAGGTTATGTAATGTGGAATAGGGAATGGAAACTACCAAATATGGAATTGGTTGTGTTTGCTAAGCCGTAATTCAGCATTACCACCTAATCTAGGTTGTGTTTACTGAGCCAAAATTCAGCATTACCACCAAAGTATGGTTGTGTCCACTGGACCGTAATCTACTACCAAATTTTGAATCGGTTGTGCCCGCTGAGCTGTAATTCAGCATTACCGCCAAAGTTTTAGTAGGCCGTGTTCACTAAGCCCTAATTTAACGTTTAATTTGAGTATTTGAGATGATCGTGTAGGCTGTGCTCGCTGAGCCATAATTCAGCAGTGAATTTGAGTATTTGAGATGAGCTGACTAAGAAAGGGTCGAGATGACATGTAATCAACTAAGTCGATTGATCAATGATTCAATCTGAGTGTGGATTTAATGTGATTCAATGATTTGATCTGATGTTGTGAATTAATTGATTGAGTGGAAATGACCGGCGAAGGGTCCGATTGACATGTAATTGACTAGGTCGATTGATCGAGATATCGATCTGTGATGTGATTGCTTAGGTGCCTTTTGAACTGTGCTAATAAGTAGGTGGAATCTGAGGCCAAGGTAAGTCCTCTGACCCATGTGTGTATAGGCAGCTCAGTTAGCGTATTGATTTACTAATCCAATCTTAAGGGGTAGACCTTGCTAAGACATGGTCTCAATGGTTATTATATAACCATTTCAGGTCCGTAGATGGCAGCACCCCTACCTCCTCCCTTGTGTTCTCGGTTACCGAAGGAAATCACCGAGGAGAAGTTCCTCGTGCCGATGCCTGGGCACACTGAAGGCCTGGAGTATGAAATAGTGAAATCCATCATCTGGGTGGAAGTGGGTAGAACCCAAAGGATGCCCCCATCAATACCGGGCATGGTATTGCTATTATAGCGATGGGCAAAGAGAAGACTCGATACCAGAATTTGAAGTGCCTAGGTATGCTTTGGAAGTAGTGTATGGAGAGGGCATTGTAGAACCCAAAGGTGGAGAGGTGATTGACCCGATAACTCCCGATCTTGAAGGCCCAATGTATCACCTGAGTATGCTGAGGTAGGCTCTAGTAGGAATGTGGAAGGAGGAGAGTTCATCGAGCAGGAGGAGAACCCAAATGAGGACTTGGTGATGGACTGAAACCCCACCCCTATTTTTAGACTTCGTTGTTAAACAAGCTTGAGTAGGACCGGACTTAGTAGTTGATCTTGTATATATTTGCATAATGAATTGCAATGTATATAAGCGTGTGGGTGTTTCCGGTTTCAAGTTTTTAATCCTACTTTTCTATCCCAATATTTTATTGTCCAGGAATTTTCTTATGCTTTCGCATGGGTATTAAAAGAAATGGGTTGGCGATGCGTCTTAGGACGTC
This sequence comes from Eucalyptus decipiens, assembly GCA_014182575.1. Classification (NCBI taxonomy): domain Eukaryota; kingdom Viridiplantae; phylum Streptophyta; class Magnoliopsida; order Myrtales; family Myrtaceae; genus Eucalyptus; species Eucalyptus decipiens. The sequence goes on along the minus strand of CM024615.1, from coordinate 5,037,079 downwards.
ACTATTAATCGACCAAGTGAGGGATGGGCACACGTTCAAGGATCGGGGCATGGCACCTAAGCCCTAAAAAGAAAAATTGAAAAAAATTCTTATAAAGCAATAAAAATTCCCACGTAGGGGAATGTGCGAAAGCGATAAATGGGTTACTCTTATGGGCTATGGACCATTTCTTCCAGAGGTCCTTCATCAATGGCTCATATGACGAGGTCATCGAACAAAATCGTGATCCCTTCCAAGGCGTCATCAGAGTTCTCTATCTTTCGAAGTGTCAAATCGTTCATACCATCCCATTCATTTGGAACTATGTCGCGGGGGTCAATGCAAGAACTGGGAGGAGCCACATATTTCACCATATAGTCGAATTTTCCACTTGGCTGCCCCAGGGTATCCATCATTTTGGCAACCCTTTCTCTCATCAATGACAGGGGAATGTCCTCATGATCCGGATAATATCCAGCTCTCACTAGTCCATTATAGGCATCCACCACGTGCACCTTCGGGTTCTTGATTCGACTAGCATCATGTTCGAAAATAGTATTCACCCTATCCTCATGCTCAAGTAGAGGATTCTTCTTGACATTCAGTTGAGCAATATTGAAGGCAAACGCCTTGGTGTCCAATAAGTTTTGGACCTTATGCTTTAAAGTTATGCATTCATCAGTCAAATGTTCTACTTGCCCCATATGGTACTCGCATTTCTTGAAAAGGTCGTACTTAGAAAAAATTTCAGCATTTGGTCGCTTTGGCTCATAGGATGGCAATCGATTCTTTTGAAGAACCTTTAAGACCTGGAATAGAGGGCCAGGAAGAGGAGTGAATTGCCTTTTAATAAACTGCTGAGGTGCGGTCAGACAGCCTCTACCTTGTTGATTCTTGGGGACATGAACAATTGGAGACTTGCTAGATTGTGCATATGCAACATTGACTTATGTGCTTGGTTCTTTGTCCTTTTTTAAGGTGAACCTTTTGCCTTGATGGGTTGGTTCGTTGAACCATCCATCTCTTAGCCCAATCTCGATCTGTTCACCCACTGGGATAAGTTGGTTGAAATTCTCAACGTATGTGCTAGCCATCCGATTATGGAACTCAAACGGGAGAGTCTTGATGAACAACTTCATCAACTCTTTGTTCATAGGTTCAGGAGTGATTTGAGCCACTAGGTTTCACCATCACACATCATACTCTTTAAACGACTCATTCTTCTTCTTATTCTCCATCCTCTCAAGATCCTCTCGTGAAGGTTCAATGTCCATATTGAACTTATATTGGTTGAGGAACGCGTCAACCACTTCATTCCAAGTGTCGAGAAGGTTTACATTCTTCATTATGTACTAGTTCAATGCGGGCCCAATCAAGCTTGCATGGAATGATTGAATCATGAGGGGCTCATTCTTGACATAATTGGGGCTATGCGTACGTGGTACATCTGCAAATGAGCTTTTGGGCAGGAAGTACCATCGTACTTCTCAAAGTCTGGCATTTTAAACTTCTTTGGCATCTTGACCTTCTCATAGACTGACAAGTCAAATGAGAGTGAACTTTGTGACTCTTATAGTTACTTCACTTTCTCTTCAAGCTTTGCGAAGCATTCATACTGCTCCGCCTTAGGTACTCTGTCAAGTTTAGGCTTTCGCACATTGATCGGCGATGAGTCATCTTCTAGGTCAGGCATGTCATCATCACCCAATTGGGCCTCGTTTGCTTTGGGTGATATAAAATATCACAATCATAGTTTTTCAACAAATTTATCCATCGACGTTGTCTCATATTCAACTCCTTATGAGAGAATAGGTACTTGAGACTCTGATAATCTGTAAAGATCTGAAATCTTTCCCCACACAAGTAATGTCTCCAAATCTTCAACGCGAATATGATTGCTGCTTATTCTAAGTCATGCGTGAGGTAATTCAGTTCATGAGATCTCAACTGGTAGGATGCGTATGCAACAACCTTACCATATTGCATCAATACGCAACTCAGTCCTTTGAACGACGTATCACTATAGATCTCGTACCCTCTAGGACCAGATGGAATCGTCAACACATGTGTGGTAGTTAGCTTTTGCTTCAACTCTTGAAAACTACACTCGCACTTATCTGACCATACGAATTTCTCGTCTTTCTTCAGGAGTCTTGTCAAAGGCGATGCCAAAGCTGAAAATCCCTTAACAAACCTTCAATAGTAGCTTGCCAAACCCAGAAAACTTCGAATTTCTATCACCGTAGTCAGTTTCGGCCAATTAACAACTACTTCAATTTTGCTCGGGTCCATAGAGATTCCTTCTTCGGAAATCACATGACCTAAAAATGCAACACAAGTTAGCCAAAACTAACAACTGATGAATCCTTAAGGTTTGGAGCACTAATCTCAAATGCTCCTCATGCTCCTCATCACTCCTTGAATACACTAGGATATCATTGATGAACACGATCACGAACTGATCCAGATATTCCTTGAATACTCGGTTCATCAAATTCATGACAGCAGCTGGAGCATTTGTCAATCCGAATGGCATCATAGTAAACTCGTAATGACCATACCGAGTACGAAATGCTGACTTTGAAATGTCTTCTTCCCTGATCCTTAGCTAGTTCAAATTGATTTTCGAAAATATTGACACTCCTTGTAACTGATCAAACAAGTCATCCATTCTCAGCAATGGATACTTGTTCTTGATCGTTACTTGATTGAGTTAGCAATAGTCGATGCACAAATGCAACGAACTATCTTTCTTTTTGACAAATAGAACTAGTGCTCCCCAAGATGATGCACTGAGACGTATGAATCCCTTATACAATAACTCTTGCATCTGCACCTTCAGTTCTTTCAACTCCAATAAAGCCATCCAATAAGGAGCCTTAAAGATTGGCTCTGTCTTGGGGGCTAACTCAATCATGAATTTAATTTCACTTTGTAGCAGCAATCGTAGCAATTCCTTTGGAAATACATCGGGAAATTCTTGCACAACTGATATATCTTCAATTTTCAGTCCTCAACTGTCATATCTATGCAGTTGCCAGGTAACCTTGATAACCCCCATCTAACAAATGGATTGCTTCTTGTGACGAGATTAGAGAAATCGAGGGTCCTCCTCGGTTCCCTACAAACTCAAAGCTCTCACCCTTCAAGGGGTAAAACTGAATCGACTTGCAATAACAATCCAATTTAGCTCGTTGCTTGGTGAGTCAGTCCATGCCAATTACCAAATCAAAGTCATACATAACTAGGACTAACAAGTCTATTTTCCTCTCTCGCTCACCAATCTCTAACTTGCAAGCAGAACAACCCAAAGCAGCTAACACTTATCCTTCAATGCTGTAGATATGCTAACAACATATTCCAATAATGCAGGATTCAATCCTATCAACTTAACAAATTGCTCGGCAATAAAGGAATGTGTTGCTCCCGGATTGAATAAAGCATAAGCAGGGTGGTTGTTTAGAGAAACCATACTTGTGATTACGTCAAGCCCAGCCTTTGCCTAACCTTGAGTAATGGCATACACTGTGTCTTGAACTGGAGGTCTAAGCTGTCCTCCTTGTGGTGCATTCTGAGGTGCATACCCTTTAATCTGTCCAATCTGTGGCGGCAACAATAACTATTGTTGTTCTCTTGGCCTTCTAGGACAATCTCTGGCTAGGTAACCGTGCTGGCCACATTCAAAACATGCACTCGTCCTTCTAAGGCACTGGTTCAGTCCATGTCGCCTTCCACAAGCACGACACAAATCATTCCTGCCTAGTCCTAACTTGCCAACTCCACCCTTTCATTTGGGTGGGATCTGGAATCTTCCTCCGACCATGGGCCTCTTCCTATGTCGGATTGCATCTCTGTTGGAATTAAACCTTAACCCAGACGAGGTGGCTCTCTCGTTTTGATCTCTCTCCATCATCTGGGCTCTCTCATAAAGGTCATTGTAAGTCCTCAATTCAGAGAAACCAATACACTCCTCAAGTCCGGCTTGAATCCGTCCCTGAACCTTCTCATTTGATTCGCTAGATTCTCAATTAGTTCAGGAGCATATTGCGACAGTTCAACGAACTTCGCCTCATATTGGTCGATTATCATGGAGCCCTGGCGAAAATGTTGAAATTCTGCCATTTTCATCTCCCTAGCAGTCTTAGAAAAATATTTGTCATTAAAAGCCTCAAAGAAGGTGTTCCACTCCGAGACAACACCTTCTGGGAATACTGCTCCCTGAGTGGTTCTCCACAAAGTATTTGCAACTCCCTCCAGTTGGTAAGTTGCAAGGACTACTTTCTCAGTTTCATTGCACATTAGTAGTGCAAAAGTCTTCTCCAATTTTTGGATCCACAAAGTAGCTGCTTCGGGGTCTCCTGTCCCAGTGAACTAAGGTGGGTTCAACTTTAATAATTATTCCACCAACTTATGAATTGGTCTTTCAGTGACCACAATTCCTGGCAGACCTTCGACAGGTGCGGTAGCGGGGGTGGCTTCAGCAATGGTGGCAACAGTAGTAGTAACAGCGGCTTGAGCGGCGGTTTTAACAGTGATAGCTTGATTATGCACCTGCTGATCCATTCGATTCCCCATAAATTCTAACACCCACATGATCCCTTTTATCCTGGGATCACCAGGGGTTGCTACTCAAGCACCAACAGAAGGTGGTGCTACTCTACTAGCATTAGCCTGTGCCTGTGCCCTACCTCTACCTCCAACCTAAGTCGACGTTCTAACCCGAACTGAAGGCCTAACAACTCGCTTACTCGCAGTTCTTTGCTCTGGCTTGCTCATGGCTCAGTCTCTACTGAAACTTATCTTTCAAATCCACACTAGATTAGAAGATGAGCGATCCACACACGGTAAACAATTTTATCAATCAACTACCATTGACATGCACCGGTCATGAATTTAAAGGTCTTCCTACTTTCTATCCCATATCCATCGCACCTTATCACTGAAATTTCTAATAACCTGACTCTAATACCACTAAACTAGGATGTCATGTTTTGATCCTCCGGACCCGTGCCCATCCTTGCTTAGTCGATATAATAGCGATGTCCCAAGACGCATTGCTGACCTATTCATTTTAATATATGCATACGGAAGTAGATATAAATCCCCAAATAATAAAATAATGGGATAGAAAAAGGGCCAACTTTTTCAAAACCAAAACAAACATTTTATAACAAATAAGTTTATTCACAACATTAGGTCATTTACAAAAATATCAACTTAACCAAAAAGGAACTGTTCTATGACTAACTAGCCAAACAAGTTTACCGATTCTATTTCTTCCACCCTTCCAAACTTCGAGGCTTCCGGCTCTCCACGGCCGTCACCTAAGGACCTGAAAATGTGATTCCACAATGGGGTGAGACTATGTCTCAGAAAGTTCTACTCCCTAAGACTCGATTAGTAAGAAAATTACGCCCTAAGGGCTACCTAAGCACAATTAGGCGTTAGATGACTTACCTTGGCCTCAATTCCTTCCTACAAGTCAGTTCAAATAATAGATACTGACAATTATATCACTTAATCAAATCACATCAAATCATCGATCAATCGACTAATTCGATTACATGTCATCATAACTATCTCTTGATCAACCTATTCAATACTATCTATGAATCCGATCAAAATCCAGGATTCCCCAATCAAAGTGAAATATAGATAGTACTATCCTATCTCCAAATGACATATAGAGCCATCGAGCAGGTATGCATAAAGTTCTATCTCTAAGACGACATATAGAGTCATCAAGCTGTTATAACATACCTGTGCATAACATTCTATCTCCAAGACGACATATAGAGTCATTGAGCCGTTATAACACACCGTTGGTTCATACCATCTTATCTCTAAGGTGGCATATAGAGTCACCGAGCTGGTATACAAGCAATTTATTTCTCAAGATGACATGAGAGTCATCGAGCTGTTAAATCATACCATGGTCACCAAGCCAGTATAGTATTTTTGTTCCAACGACACAATCAATTTTACCATTTTTATCATATTTGATAAAAGTACATGTGTGTAGGTACACGACCGGCTTTAGCCAAAATACAAGGTTTTCACTTTTGAACCCCCCACTATCTTCAGCAATCCCAAAATAAATTTTTGGCACTGTAGACCGACGCCCGGTAATTTTCCACTTAATTACCAAAATTATCCAATTTTTGGAAATAAATACCCACAAACGCTAATTGGACTCAATTTGCACAACCAAGTACTCAATTAAATAAATAGAGAGTATCACTGCAATCAGCACGAAATTTCGGTCAATGGCCATCTCGATTGAATCTTCGAAAAATAATTAATTAATTAAATAATTATGAAAAATATTAAATAAATGTAATAAATCCAACTTAGGTCCGTTATAGCCTAATTGGAAGCCGAGACAAGCCCGGAAAATTTCCAAACCACTCTAGTTAAATACTAGAGCATGTCTAGGCTCTAACTACAATAACTAACCACCTAATATGTATTGGCAAATAATTAAAATTACTAATCTAATCTAATCTAGCCACCTAATCCATCTTAGCCTAAACTAATCAACCCTTAAGCACAATTAGCCTACTAAGCAAAGATTAGTGAGTAAAGCACACTGGTTTAAAGCGAAGACCGGATCATCGCGACGACGGTGCGACGGTGGTCGAAACTCGGGTTTGCGGCGATGCCAACGGGCTTGGACCAGGCCTAAAACCGGCCCAACAAATCTCGATTTGTGCTAGGCTCACCTTGTGGGCTTGGGCTGCTGAAAATAAAGACGAGCTAAAGTCGCGGGCCTCAAGAACTCAATTGATGGGCTGCTTCTTAGACTGGGTTTGAGTTGTTACTGGACCGAAGTTCACTTGGGCTACTAATTAAAGATGGATTGCTAGGCCCAAGTAAAGAAACTACGAGGGTTGCTGCTGGGCTCGTGGACTTCAATTGGGCCGAACGGTGTTGGAGAGGAGGTGCAGACCAGGAAGTAGCGACGTCGTTGAAGTTGAGGGAGGCGTGGACTGGCAAGCTGGCAAAGGAGTGCACAAATAGTTACTGGGCCATTGAAATTCACTAAGCTGAGTGCTACAAACCGAAGCAGAAATGGAGGAGTTGGCGTAGGGGGAGGGACGGGTAGCTTCGACTAGAGAGAAGAATTAGTGGAGTCTTCAAGCAGCGGCGTTGAAGAAGCTGTTGGTTGACCGGTTGGACGAGTGGTAACGAAGTGGAGATGGAGATGGGCTGCAGGGTGGTCAATCGTGGGCTTGTGGGCATTGTGTGATGGCAGCTCACTCTTCGGTGGATTGCAGAGGAGACCAAAGATGCTAGCTTCAACTCAATGGGGAGCAAGGATTGGTAGAAGAAGACATGGGCTACAAGCGTGAAAGAGATGAACGGAGAGAGAGAGAGAGAAATTGAGGGGATGGAGCTGCGGTTTCAAATGAAGAAAAAATGAAAGCCAAGCAAGAGCAGAACAGCTGAAGCCTTCTGCTAAAGCGAGACTTGTTCAACAAACATAAGGACCAGCAGAGGCGTGCACGGGCAGAACAACTGAAGCCTTCTGCTGAAGCGAGACTTGTTCAACAAAGATAAGGACCAACAGAGGCGTGCACGGGAAGCTTGAGACAAAGGAGGTGCAAAGTCAACAAACATAATCCCTTAAATTAAAAGCTTGTCCCATATTTCTTTTTAGCAATAATTTCCACACATAAACCAATTGAAGCCCAAAATTGTTGCCTCAAAACCAAGCTCCCAATTTCCTTAAATTTTGGCTCCAATTTCGATGAAGAAAAATCCTGTACAATTTTTTGCAAGTCCTTGACGCCCAAAGGCTCAATTTAGAAGTCCCAATTTCCATTGATTTAGCCCATCTGAATTTCCGCTAATTTTCCGAATCGTTCGAAACGATTTTCCATAAAAATCCCGAAATCTCTGAAAATTCTTCGGAGGATGAGCCGGCATTCCTAAAATAAATCGTGACATCACAGAACTTTTAATTTCTGAAATCAGGTTCAAATTCGCAGTTAATTTCGATCCAGCGCGCTTTTAGCGTGATCTAATCTACCGGGTAACTTTTAGAAATTTTTTATGCAATTGACCTGTAATCGATTTATCTCAAGTCACAATGTACATTTTCGACTTATTGGCGACTCTCGATTATCGTGAAAATCTCGAGTTTCCAAATATGGGCATCGGGTACCAAAACAACAAAAAAAAATCGATTTAGTGCCGATTGACGAGAATCTACAATTTGGTGGAATCACCCACACTCTGATCACATATCTCAGTCGAATCAATTTATCTCCAGTCTCTGATCGATTTCAATAGTGCCGTAATAATCTCGACAGATGAACACGGTCGAATAGCCAACTTTTGGTCGAATTCTCAAATCTAATTACATTTAGATTCCTTAATTACTTCCCCAAATAGTCCGGTTTTCTCGTGAGTGATCAGCTCAAAGATTAGCACCATCAGTGCGTTGATGAAATGCCCGATTTATTTAATAAAAAACGAAACCTGGAAATTCAAGCTGTCACATTACGGCTTATAAGATTAATGGACGAGTCTAGACAAGGGTTCCGTTTTGGACATCTTAGCTCCCGCTAGGATTCAATCAACATATTAAGCATACATTTTAATAAGAAAAACAAAATAATATATATATTCACTAGAAGTACTAAAACTTGTTACGAAAATATAATTGAGCGTTACAACTTGCAAAAAGTATAATCAAGTCATAAAACTTATCAAATTAATTCAATCGAGTTATTTCATTAACTTTGTTCAATTTAGCTAACGGAAAATGCTGACATGACTTTTTTTTAATATTATCTTTCTCCCACATGGCTCAAATCATTAATAATAATTTTATTCAGATTAAATCTAAATAAAAGCGAGTAGGGCTACAAGCCCTTGCTATTGTTGCCGCTGCCCCCCTACCCCCCCCCCAACCATCACCATAAGGGGCTAATGAGGGTGGGGATGACCTAAGGGGGGTCACCAAGCCCCAACCAAGGGCCTAGCATCGCCAACAATAGGCAAGGGGTGGTCGACCCTTGTGTAAACTTGGGTGAGGCTGCCATTGGTGGGGATTGGTTGCCAATGGTAGCCCTTGGCAAGGGTTTGTTGAGGGCTAGCGACCTTTGCCTGATTTGGGTGAGAGGGGGGCAAGGGGTGTGACCCTCGCCTACCATCGGCAAGGTTTGCCAGGCCTAATTAGCCCTTAGTCGGGGCCCGGTGACCCCCACCGAGTCACCCCCACCCTCATCGGCCCCTCCTAATGATGGTGGGGCGGTGGCAGGGGCAGGGGTAGGGGCTTGTAGCCCTCCCACATACTTTTCTTTCTTTCTTTTTTCCTTTTAAATTAAGCTCATTTTTAAAATTTAATTTAAATGAAATTTGTACAATTTTTTTTTTTTTTAAAAGCTACATCATCATCACTTCCGCATTTATCCGTTAAGCAATTTGGATAAAATTAATGGAAAGATTCAATTGAATAAATTTGACAAGTTTTAGTATTTCTAGTAAACATATTCCAAATAAAAAATACCAAATATAATAAACAAATGAAAGAAAGAGAATGAGAGTCCAATTAGGTTAAGTGAGCCCAAGACAAGCTCATCATGTGAGCCCAAGACAAGCTCATCATGTGAGCCCACAATGCACAGCCCATTAGCCCGAGACAGTCCATTAGTCAATTCCCATAAGCCCTTCGGATTTGAATTCAGCTCGTCCACCCATTAATCTCGGTGGAGGCCCGTTTGAAACTCTTGACACTCTAAGACCATTTTTCTTTTCACGACATTAGCCTTTACTAATAAAAAGAAAAGACAAAGAAAAGAGCACTCGGCCCAGTTCAAAAAGAGGAAGAGGTGAGCGTAGCAGAACAGAAACAGAGGAGCATAACAGAATTGGACACATAGGTATAACTCTTTCTTTCTTTCTTGTTTTAAGTGAATGTATGCTTCAACATTTATATATTGTGAAAATTTCAGGTACTATGGATTAAGAAAATGTTAAAGTGTGTCATTTACAAGATTTAAATTATACAATATATACATATAAACACACTATAGTTTTTTGAAGGGAGTGAAACAAAAAAAAAAAAAAAAAAAAAACACCTTTTGAATAGTCAATTAAATAGCCAGCCAAATCAGTATATGAATGAGATTTTTACATGCTTAAATAGCCATACTTTCAATGCTGGTCGAAGATATTACTTGCATTTTCATACTTACAAAAACTGATATTCCTGAGGAGCGATGCAATGAGAGTAAAATTTTTCCCAAATTCTCGGACTTTGAAAACAAACTTTGGTTTCACAGCAAAACAGGGATACAGAGAAAAAAAGTAAAATAAAGAAGAGATAAAAATTTGAGTAATAGTGAATGTGTTGTCCACGACTCTACATACCTGTGCAGTTGATTAAAAGATCATCTATTTTTCCATTTTTTTTTTTTTGGGGTCTTTTCTATTTCTAGTCAAGTTAGTCATCTTGATTAGGAGTGAATAGTTTCAAGTTCCACAAGTTTCACTTGAAATCTATAACCTACTCATTGAAATAGGTTTTCTTATTTTTCAAAACTGGAACCTACCCTACGTACTCTAGAATTTGGAACTTATTTAGTCACGGGTTCTAAGATTGATTCTAATATCTACCTAGGTTTTACTCATAATATTAATTGAACAATTGCAATAAATTTAAATATTTAATGATCACCACTTGCTGCTTCAATTTACTGACCATGACTTACACACGAAAGATATGAACATTAATAAAATAAAAGTCTCAGTCATAAAATGAAAGCTCAAATTAGTACTTCCTATAGAATGATATGGAATATTGAAGGATCGTGTGAAAACATGGGCCAAGAAAAACATTCATACTTGTTTCAAATTCTAGGTTATAGGTTCTAAGCTCTAGGTTTCTCCAACTAAGAATTTGGAACCTACTAGTCAAAACAGGTTTCTCATTTTTTGGAATCTATAACTTATCCAACATACATTACAACTTGGAACCTATATGTTCCTACCGATTTGGTTCTCAGATTCCACGTTCTATTATGGAACCCTACTCACCCCTAATCTTTGATGCGATGATTTGACTCTTCCTTTGAGCCCGATCTTACATACACTCATGATTCATTAAAAGGGCTTGTGGACTACAAAAACGTTAGTATAATCCAATAGAATCGGGTTTAAAAAATCAAACCCGTCATCGCAATTCACTCATTGAGCAAGAAATTGCGTAAAAAAATTGAATACTCCATCAAATTTGCTAATTTTATTTACCCAAGTTTCAATTTTCTGAAGGATTGCTTTTGTTAATAGCTATAACTTTACAATTGACCATTAATGTAGTTCATTTGAACCTCTCTCATCGGCTGTCGCCAACCCCAAAATCTCTCTCTCTCTCTCTCTCTCTCTCTCTCTCTCTCTCAGTAAACAAAAGCCTTTTCGAATTTTTCAATCAAATCAAAATTTTATTCAAACATTAATTATAAAACCTGAAGATTGCTTAGATGTTGTTTCAATGATAAAAAAGCCCACTTCGTCGTCAAGTCTATGAACTATCTCAATATCCTCGAGAACACAATAAGACACAGTCCAAAATTCATACAAATGGACTAAAAATGTAATTATTTACATTTAATGGTACAAAATATCATATCAATGTCATGTGCCAAACCCATGCACCATTAATTATTAACTATTGAGCAAATCCCATATGGGTCCGTCTAACGTGGTGACATTGTCGCGACCAATTTTTTGGGGTTTGGAACACCTAGGGTTTGGCTAATGGATTGTTAAGCCTAGACTTAACTCGGGCTCTCCCAAGCCCATACTAATAAGAATCCTGAGTACATAAACAAGTAATTTTGTGTCTTTACACGTTATTTGAAAAACTAAAGGTGGGATAATGATATTTACTTGGCAAGCAGCTAGGCAGTCAGTGGCATTGACTTTGGATTTTGAACCAGATGTTGAATCCTTATTTTCACATAATGCATGCTGCATTACCATGGGTTCCCAGCTCAAACCAGGGGTCCGCTCTAAAACATTTTGAACTATGACAGGTTCACCTTTAATCCAGTGACTTTGGAAGCATAGAAGCTTCTCTTCATCCAATATTGCACTTGATGCTGGACAATATAAGTAATCGTCAGCGGAGTTTCTGCATGCGGCTTATCGTAGCATCTGATCCCCAGTTTCAGAGCAATCATGCTTCTGAGTGCTATGTTTGAATTTGCCAAATTTCAGCAAGTTTCCTCCTCACAACTCAAGCCTGCTTATCCAATCTTTATCATGCATGCACTTAAGCTCTAATTTATGATTACCACATCCACTAATCTCACTCGGAGCGCAATTGATGCTCCCGTCAGTGTTAGCTTTCCATTCAATGGATTGAGCAACATGACTTTGAGAAGTTTCCATATGTGGCACCGGATCCATGTCATGAATTGCCACAGGCTCTCCACCATGAACATAGTCGTTGCCTCTGTTCTCGTACTGAAACTTCACCTCAGCACGAGAAGGAACTTTCCCCTGACGAATTTCTTGGCAGCAATCGAGACGAAGTTCAAAATGGCACTTTGGACAGCTTCTATGGAAGTCTACAATTGAAGTAGCACAAATGTCGCTGCTCCACACCCAAAAAAAAAAAAAAAAAAAAAAAAAAAAAAAGAAGAAAGAAAGAAAGAAAGAAAATGACAAATATATATTGTTAGTCACATAAGAATGACAACGCATGGAAGTATTGTGTTTTGTACTCTCCACATGTACGCTGAACCTCTTACCGGTAGACACGCTCGCGGTTTGGACAGAGAGACATCGGCACTTCAACCTCATCAACTGGTGTTCCTGAATATATCTAATCATATAAATCACGTACTAACATGAGACAAAAGGGTAAGCAATTTTTACAATGTATATCTTGTATGTTGGCTTCAATTTGTGTCTCCTGAATTTGTTCTTTGCAAATTTTCCTTAACAAGGGAAGCAGTGCTTCAATTAAGTACTTCAGGTGCTTAACCTTTTCATCATCAGACATGCTCACTTTTGATTCCTGAAATTGTATAACACCGTGCATTAGTCAGAAAAGAAATTGGACAAAATCTGACGAGGCAATTCCATGAGTAATGGTACGAAGCATCCTAAAGTTTCAATAGTTTGTTACAGCCCATTAAGCACCTCAACGATTAGAATGCTGGTGGTTCAACTTCAGTTGTCAGCATCACAGCAGGAAGCTACAGAACCTAACGGGTAACTAGACCATGGGAACTCCCCATAAATTGGGAGCTCGTTAGTTTTACAGATCGTCAATTGTCTTTGTTTTTGTTCTTTGGTAGTTACCATGGTTAGATTATGCTAAAATTGCGTTCGATTGAAATTAACTACAAAATTGAACCCGGTTTCAGGAATTGAAAGTTCTAATGTGTCACAATTCATTTATAGGATGTCTCGTCTTTCAGAGAAATTTAGTTGAGTCCGGGATTTTTCGCAAAAATTGAATTTCGGACATTTCAGAAAAAAGAAAAAGAATTCGGATGGGAGAGAGAATGACCATTTTTACTGTCTAAAATTAGTTATTTGAGGGAAATAAAATGCAAGAAAGTATTTGGGGACCAAGAGATGTGCATGGAGACTTTGGAGACCAAGCATTGATGAAGATGGATATTTTTGTTTGACTTTCTTCAACTTCTCGAGCACGCCAGCCTAGCTGCTTTCCCCTTCTCAGCTTCTGTTTCCTTTTTACCTTTTCTTTCCTCCTTCCCCTTCTCTGCCAGCCGACCGAACACCGCCTGCCATTTTCTCCTTTCACGTTCCTTCCCTGCAGCTGCCACAAATCTCGACCGCACCATCTTCCCCCACCAGTCAACGCCCAATATCTGCACCAACATCCACCGACACAGATCCACTTAACCTCGCCCACTGCGCCAGCTTCAGCCCGGTCCCGAGCCGCCCAATTCCAGCAGCCACCGGCCCACTTTAGCCTCGATCCAGCGTAGGCTGAAGTTTCGGTCGCCATTGCACCGCTATTGCCGTGAACCAATTTATTTGCTAATCCGGTGAGTTTATGTCCTAAACTCTAATTAGGGTAGGGTGCTAATGATACTTAGAGGTGGATTAATAGCTTAATTAGAGATTAGGGGGTTAGATAGTTCAATTAGTGGTAGTTAGTTATTTATTCAAGTTAGTAGATTAGTTAATTAGTGGTTAGGTGGTTAGATTAAATTAGTTAGATTAGTAGGTTAGTTAATTAGTTATTAGGTGGTTAGATTAGTGTATTTGGCTTAATTAGGCATTTATTTAATTAATTTTGTAATTTATTTAATTATTTATTATTTCTTGTAAATTATACCGGGATAGCCAGTTGCCAGAATTTCGTGCTGATCGTTGTGGTGTAGTTGGTTTATGCAACTGAATGTTGATTGGTGATTTTTGATTTATCATTTCAAAAATACGGATTTTTGGTATTTAATTTGAAAAATACCGAGTGTTGGGTTTTGACATAAAAAATTAATTTAAGTACTATATCAAATCGTGGGATTTTTAAAAGAGAAAATATCACTTTTATGGTTTGATTTGACCATGTGTCCACGCACACCTATTTTACCGGGTGTTTTTAATATGAAAAAAAATAGGCTACGCACATTATTTAAATTGAGGCATTTGAGTACAAAGCACGATGTCATTGGCCGAGGTTGGATGTGCGTGTGAACGCTATGAGAATCCGTCACCCGATGTGCGTCGGGTGGGCAATGCTCCTATGTGGAATGCCCTTGACAACAATGCTGGTTGTAATGGAGGCTAGACCGATGCTCCAACGTGGAATGCCATCTAGAGGTAGACATTGCCATGCCCAACAAAGTGGGATGATGCCTAGTTACGCTGGAAGACCGCTGACTGTTGAGTCGGTTGTGCTCGTGGGGCTGTAACTGATTGGCACGCTTGACTGAGTGAGATGACCGCGCCTGATTATGGGACAAAATTGTATGGCACAAAATAGGACGTATCATAACGATTTGGCCTTATAATCAGGACCCCTGTAATTGATTCGTTTATTAAAGTGAAGCGTTCCATAATGGCTGTATTTATTGTATGCTTATGTTACATGAGCTGTACTGACGTGCAGAGAGGAGCCGAGGCGAGATAAGTCCTCTATGATGTGTGTATAGGTTGCCTCTAGGTGTATTATCTTTCTAATCAAGGTTTGGAGTGTAGACTCACTGAGATTTTTATCTCATCCCGTCATGAGTTACCAATTTCAGGGCCATAGCGTGGAGGATCTAGAGCCTGAGGCTGAAGGGTGTGAAATATATATTTAAAAGATAGAATACATTTGATTCCTTTTAAAGCCAAATGAAAATGCAGAAAGCACCACAACGTCCATTTTAAATTTCTTCTTAAAAAAATAAAATACTCTAATCTTCCAACCATTGATAAACTCCAGTAGAAAATTAAAAGGAGTAAAAGTGCATAATAGGAGCATATAGTTCATCTAAAAGCCATATAAGAAATGCCAAAGAATAAAAATTGTATGAGTGTCACGTAAATTTGTCTAAATGTTGCTTAAAATATTTACTTTAAATTGTTCAAATGCCACTTAAAATTTGCTGCTATGCTATATCCTTAAAATGTATTTTTTCAACATAAAATTTAGGATATAATCGAACCAATTAAAATCTTTAAAGCTTAATTGCAATTTTTTTTATCATAAAAGTACAAAATTCTGTTGAATTAGGAAGAGTAGGCTTAAAGAGAGACTATTGAACCTAGAGAGAGAGAGAGAGAGAGAGAGAGAGAGAGAGAGAGAGAGAGAGAGAGAGAGAGAGAATCAAGGAAGGAGGAATAGAATAGTATTATTGATGGTTGCATGTCGATGGCATGCCAGTCTGAAGTGTAGTATTTCAAATTACCTCCAGACCTATCTTAGTCTAGAGGCCCTTAGAAAGTTTTTGAGATGCAACTGCATCTCCCAAAAGCATTCAAAAAAAAAATCGATAATTTTGCAATTTTTTTTCCTCCACAAAAGAAAAATCATGTGAGGAAACTTTGTCAAGACATCTTCACAATTTGGCCATTGATTTCCTTTGCGAATGTTGTGGCATCCCAAAAAAATTTATGGCAACCTCCAGATACATTAAAACCTATGAATAGGTAATGGAAGTACTATCAAGTTGTATTGTAGCCATTTGATCCATAATTTACAATAAGATTTATGGCCAAGCTTTTAGTGGATAATTAATTTGATAGGAACGAAAATTCTATTATTGGCCATGTGTTTTATAAGTTGGGATTTATTGATTTATGATGTCAAGTTTTATGGCCAAGTGAATAAGGGAAATTGAGTATTTATATGATGAGAGATTAGGTGATGATTAAATTAGAGAAGAGTGGGCCAAAACTCTTAGGCCAAGACCAGCCCACGATCACCCACCATTCGGCCATATGGGCCTAGCCCGCGAAGCCCAAAAGGGAGGAGGAGCTGTTCTCGACCAAGCTGGCCCAAGCCCAACCAGATTCAAGCCCATCTTGCATGGCAATTGCCAAGTGGCACCGACATGCAAGATCATGATTGTTAATCATGAGGGGGAAGAAATTAGAGAGTGAGGGGGGTGGATTAAGCGAGGAAAGGGGAGAGAAAGAGAGGGAGTCGTCTGAGAGAAAGAGGAGAGAAAGAGAGAATGGAAAGGAAGAGAGAAAGGGGATGTGCGTGCGAGAGAGAAGAAGGAGGGCCATTCACCGATTGTCCACCTAGCTTGCCGCCGTTTGTTCGCCGCCTTGCCTGCCATCTTTGTTGCTGTTTGTGCTTGGATTAGAGGCAAGTAGAGTCCTAAAACCTACCATTTTATTGCTGTGATGTGTGTGTAGAAGATGGTAAATTTCGGTTGTGGTAGATGTGATGAAAGGTCGAAGCATGCTGTTTTCTGGAAAAATCAGTCCGACCCTTCACGAGTTTGTGAACTGCATGCGACTTTTTAGTTGGAATCTCACTTTGATCTCTTCATAAAAGTTGTAGAGAACATCTTGAGGGATAACATACTAAAATCTGAGACAAAACGGACAAGAATTTCCTGCTGAAACGATTTTCCTTTGGAGAGATTAGATCTAGAATTTGTTGTGCTGACCTTTAGTGATTTCGTGGACTGTAAAGTAGCTTTCTTGAGAAAATATCACTTTGAGTTCTGAATGAAAGTTGTAGTGTACTTCTTGAGGTAAAACATATAAAAAATTTAGAGGAAATGAACAAAAATAGGTCAGTGAAATCGTTGTCCTTTGAAGAAACTGGATCTGGGAAAATGCTACCTCGACCTAGTATGATTATGTGATTTTAATAAAATCATAAAGTTAAACTTTGATCGTGTTTCCTTAATGAAAGTTGTAGGTAATATTCTAAGGTATAACATACTGAAAATTTCGAAGAAACGGACATATATAGATCGGTGAAACAAGTTTCCTTTGAAAGAAGATATTCTGGAAAGAAAAAAAAATGACACCGAGAACGGGGGGAATTAATCGTCTATATCTGTTAATCTAGAACGATTTAGGGTTTTATTTCTTCATGAGATATTTACCCTTAGGACTTTTATATAACATATCAAAATTTCAGAATTTTTGGAGTTCATTTGGATATTTAATTTAAATTACTTCCGAAACTGTGCAAGCTGAAGTGTTAAAATTTTGAAGACTGTGATGCATGGACCATACTGTTTTGTGTGAGATTCTTTTGGTATGGTGTTTTTCATGAGATATTTGCCTTTAGATCTCGTCTATAATGTGTCAAGTTTTCAGAATTTATTTATACCATTTACTAATTTTTCTAGAGTTTTAACCAAAGGAGTGTATTCTGTTTTATCTAAAAATTGAAGTGTTTTAAAAAATAAATGAATTTTTCCATGTGATGCAATCCTTTGATCTTGCTGCATATGTGATGACATATGGCATGTTATATGGTATCAAAAGCTGGTTGAGACGCTTGATATTGATGCATCAACTGTCACGTTGAAATTGAGATACATGTGTGAATATAAATTGAGATAATAAACAGACCGTCGGAGGTGTGAGTCGACGATGCCTCGGGAGTTTCGAGATGCCCAGAGTGTGTGCCGGATATCCTCGGGAGTTTCGGGATGCCCGAAGGTGTGTGCCGGAAGCCTCGGAGGTGTGTGCCAGGGGGGATACCTCGTGATGCTAGTTGGGGTACGAGATGCCCGGAATGTGTGTGCCGGATGCTCGGAGGTGTGTGCCGGAGGTTTCTCGTGATGCCAGGTTGGATGCGAGCGATAAATTGAGGGATGCAAATACTGGTCCCTGGAAAGATAAAAATTGAGACTGTATCATGCGCATGTATGTGTACATATGGCATGGTGATATATGCGTGACTGCTTGATGATAAGTGCATGGTGGTATGTGTACATATGGCATGGTGATATATGCGTGACTGCTTGATGATAAGTACATGGTGGTATATGCACATATGGCATGGTGATATATGCATGGCTGCAAGGTAAGATATGCTTGAATGCATGAATGATATGTGCTTTATTCATGATACTTTGATTGTTCTGCTTGATGCACTGTATAGTGTGGCGGATCTTTACTGCTGAGTGGTTATACTCACCCCTTTTGGGGATTAACATTTATGATCAGAAAGATGCCTCTTTCACCAGTTGTGCGTGATACCTTCTATGGCATACCTACTGACGTCGAGGTGGAGTGCACCGAGCATTCCTGTATTAGTATACCTAGTATGGAGTATGTCTGAGTTCGAGTATTGGTGATGTACGACGTGGGTTAAGTTGATGGCCCCATCATCCAAGAGTTTTTGTCCATTCACATTCGACGCAATGGGATGATGCTAGGGATGTTACCGCCGCCGCCGCTCGATGCATTGGGTTGGGTGTGATGGCACGTAGGACTAGTGGGAGCTGATGTTTTCTTTTTGGGGATAGTCGACACTTGTCGATGAAGGGATGTACATGTTTCGTATAGGGTCGAGTTCTCTTTTGGGTATAGCCAAGTATAGTTAAAAATCTTGGCCTTTTTGTTGTATCGACCTGAAATATCCATCATGATAATATAAATAAAAGTGAATCGGCTTTATCTTTTCTTCTGGTGCGTAGTTGGTGTGCATTGCATTATTGCTATTGGAGGGAGAGATAGTGAGACTTATTTATGCTTCCGCTGATGAACTACACTGGGACCTTTAAAAAAAAAAAAAAGAATGGAAAAGTATTCTACTGATCAACCCCTATGAACCATGGTTTCATAAAAATTTAAAAGTTACCTTACTGATATGTAGCAGGATGAGTGTTAAGAAATCTGTGGCGATCCTAACGGATTGGGGGCCGTCGAGGGGTGCCACAAATGTCCCAAAAGAAAATAACGTAATACAGTTTTATTCCTCCCTTAGCATGTATTTTTTCTATCGCATGATTTGACCCTATGGCAACCTAATATAGACACTATACTGCTTTATCAAGAAGGAAGAAAACGGGGAAGTCAACGTCATTGATTGAACTAATGACTGAACTAATGATAGCATTTATTCCTAATAAAAAGACTAAAAATGAAAGTGCTAGCAAGCAAGCTCTATGGCCAGCATCTTGGTAATGGATCCGAAAGTCGACGACCCAAAGGTATTTTCGAAGACATCGATGGAACAATTCTGCTTGCTAACGCAAGCCTACGAGATTCCCGACATATACAAGTTTACGTTAGAAAAAAATATAATTATATTTAAACCCAAGTGATTTTGCAACAAACTCTCAAAAATCAACGTGTCCACATTAATAATGAGCCATCATTGCAGAATATAACATCGAACATAAGACAGTATAATAGTCAAGTTCTCAAAATCCAATAGTTTGCTATCAAATAGAAGTTGAAGGAGACCGGAATACAAGAATTGAGCTGATTTTGTTGCTTTCCCCTATAAGGCAAATGGAAAGAAGACCATCAATGACATAACGAAAGATTATATTTGCGGCATAAGGCGTCTACATAAAATGAGTATAGACAAGAAATGGAGAATCATAACTCTTCTTCGTAACTCTATAATTCTATGTAATGTAGTTTTATTTGCTTGGCATCCATGAAGCGCATGTACAAGAAATGATGATGATGACATAGAAGATAAGACGGTGATTAGAACATTATTGAGGAAAACTAAGTTGAATGAACTTGAGATTATAGCAGGGGCTTAATTTTTGAATAAGACATGAAAATTTGTTAAATATTGCTCTTGTTGACATAAGGATAATAAATAGCTTTGATAAATATCATCAGCACATAATCAATGGTGGTCAATGATAGTTCACGTGTCCTCCTCATAAAATTAGCCCAATTAATGTACATTGCTTTTTAATTATTTTTTAAAATTTTTTAATTAATTTAATAATAATAATAATAATAATAATAATAATAATAATAATAATAATAATTTCGGGAACGGTTTGGACTGGTTTACCGATCCAACCTGTTGGCCCAGCCCATATACCCGGATCCGGTCTGATCAAATTAAAAAAACGAAAATTTTCGATTTATTTTTATTTTTTTAATCATTTTCTTAATTTTTTATATTCTCTCCTTTTGAGTTTTTGTCACCTACTCCGATCGACGGCAACCAAGTCTGGCCACTTACTCCAACGACCACAACTATCGACGGGAAAGTCCCCGGTTTTCTTCAGCCCCTCCTCTAGAATCTTGCTGGTTTTTTCTTCAGTTCAAGCTCCTTTTTGGTCTTCCATGGCTGAAGCCATCCTCTCCTCCTTCTCTTGCGAGCCAATGTCGCTCGCGTGAATCTTGTCTATTATTCTTTCTCTCTCATGTGCCAGCTCACCTTCTAGAACACCTAGGTTGCGTTTGGCATTCAATATAAAATTCGAGATATGATATGATTTATCCTATTTTACGTTTGGTACTCACTCAAGACAGGATAAAGTCGAATATAAGGGGAATATAGGTAGGATAAAATTATCTCATGGGGGAAGTGGGATAAATGTGGATAGGATTTCTAATGTCTATAATAGGAAAGTTATTTTTCTCGAATAACAAACTTATCTTATTTGATGACATATAAATAATATTTGAATTCTAATTTAAGAAATTAAAAATAAAAAATAGAAATTTATTTTTAATTTATCTTATTTAATTTATATATTCAATTTTAGTTCTATCTTATAATAAACATTCAATCTATAAATTAAATATTTATATTTATTTTATATTTTAGGTATGTTAGTACAGTTTACTATTTGATAAAATTTTATTAAAGAATGATGAAGGGGGAAAAAAGAAATAACAAAGAAAATAATATAAAAAAGAGGAAAAATAAAATAAAAATAAGTTAAGGAATAGTGTTACAAGATATTTTCACAATCTCTATTTTTGAACATGTAGGTTCATTTATAATGACATACCATTTATATCAAAAAATGTACATGACATGATATGATATGAATATCCGACTTTAATAATGCGATTCACCAAATAATGGACAGAATATAAAAAAATTTCAGGATTTCATATCTTATCCTATCCAGTCCTATCCCGATTAGAAATTCAGACGACCAAATTTAGCTCTAGGGTTTTGCTTACGTCATACCCTGTTATTCTCCTTTGAAGCAAGGTTAGAAGGAGGCTGGGCTAGGCTCTTTTTCCTTTTTAATTTTGATGTGGGCTTCGACAACAATGGAAGAGGTGGGCTAAAGAGAAAGAAAAAATATGGGCTAAAAAGAAAAACAAAAGATGGCCCCAAAAAGAAAGAACAATACTAGGTGGGGGCGGATGGGGCTTAGAAAGCGGAAAATGCATTCTCAGCGGAAAATACCAAAGTGGGCTGGACAAAACCATCCCACTCGATTTTATTTCTACATTCCCTTTTTCTTTTTCTTAAAAAATTTAATTAATTAAATTTATTTTTTGATTAAAATTCTACTATCTCTCTCTTTTTTGATTTTATCTTATCCATCCTTTTTTTCTTCTGTATTTTCTTTTGTATTTTTATAAAATAAAATGGATACCTAAAAAGTTGACAAAAATTCATGTGTCAACAATATAATATTGTGTTTTTAAAGGAAATCTCTTTTCCCCTACTTACTGTGGAACATGAAAAGTTATAGAAAATGACATTAAACTAAATTAACTAAATTAACTAAATTATTGATAATAAAAATATACAGTGCTAATAATTTTAAACTATAATTTGCTGAAATTTGATTAGTATAGCCACTTTAATAAATTCAATGAGTTATTTGAGTAAAAAAGAATAGACAATTTGAAAGAAGAAGGAAAACGTCTCAATAATAAAAAGGTAACATGACAAAAATTGATTACTAGTCTTATATATTAAAGGGTTCATTTATATGAAGTCATTTTTATTTTCACTATTGTTGTGTACAAAAACTGAAATTGTTCCTAAATATCAAATTTAGAGTAGATTCAATCACTCCGCACTTTACTTGTTAAATAGATTACTGAGGGTAAAAGAGCAGTGTAAGTGCCAAAACTTGGCATAAAGAAAACTTAAATGCCAAAATTCCGAAAGGTACGATTAAGTGCCACTTTTTTTAAAAAAAAAAATTGGGACATTTGAGTGCCAAGTCCGACGAAGGTGGACGGAAATTCTATGTGAAATTTTTTTAATAATATAATTCGTCTACATGGCATGCCAGAGAGTTAAGTGCAACGAAGAACTAAAACAATGCCGTTTTGTCTTTTTTTAATTTTAATATAAATATTAATGCACCACAAGTCTGAGATTATTAGAAATTGTAAGCTTGAACTACCCCACTTGCTTCCTTTACCAAAAAAAAAAAAAAAAAAAAAACTATCCCACTTGCAGCCATATCTCATGAGCATTCATGAGACACAGCTCACTGCTTCTCTTTTCAACGATTAAAATGTTGGTCTCAAATTGCAGTGACTTCTAACAAAAGAACAGACGATTCAATTACTTCCAACGAAAGAATTTAGTTCTAACTATTGAGGACAAACTATACAAACCTGCTAAGATCTTCGTTACTACAGAATCACTCCAAACAATTTTAAATCACAGAAGGTGAAAATATCTCTTTTAAGAGCATTGCATTCTGTCGGTTTAGTTTCCTGCCGATGCCACCCCACCCACCGGAAAATTGACGTCCACCGTTGCTGCGGCACTACGGCCAAAAACTGCAAAATAAAGAAATCAACCCTAAATTGGAAGTGCACGAGATGCATGAACAAACCTGCGACCCTTATAGACTCCTGCACGTGGATGCCTACGCAATCTCTGCAAAACATGGGCCCGATAGTGAAACCTAGAGGCCCATCCTAACAAGAGTCCAATGAGCCTGGATAATCTACTTGGGTTCTCGAGCCCTAGGTCATAAATTTTGTGGTGTTGCCTTACAAAAAGAGGACAAAAGGAAGTCCTTGTTCTAAAATGGCCACGCAATGTACGTGAGAATGTAATCGAATTACCAAGGCGACTATGTAAAGACCATATCTAAAGTCATAAAGCAATCTCTTTGTCACGTGGATCCTATAGGCCTTGATCATTAGCTACAAGCTTTTCATTTATGGAATATCCAATCAGCTCCTTCTCGATTATGTTGGGCTCGGAGCTCTTTCTTTATCCATATAAAAATTGAACAACCAAACCACAAAGAAGTTGAAGTTATTTACTTGACTAGATGATGTGAAAATATTCTATTTCTTTGGTCTGGTCATATTCTATCTCGTATCTATCTTACAAGGTACTGTATATACTATGTGTTGTGCGTAAATTGCGAAATCCTACTCCCTCACTCATGTGTCCCCACCTCAGCCCCTTGAGAATGTGGGAAATCAAACTTCACATTTTCAAGTGGGAAGGGTGGCCACTAAAGCAACCCTTGATGGTGCCACATTAGTAGCTAATGTGGCAAGTGTTTATTGAGTCAATTACAGATTGACATGTGTACATTGATATAGAATCATGTAAAAGAATATTACAAATCTATCTAAACGATTACATGTCCTTCTTCTTTCTCTACCATTTATATTACATTTGAGCTCAACCTCCAAGCCTCCTTCTATCGTTGCCATGGACAAATTAACCTGAATTCATCCAGGCTGACATTGCCGCACGTCCAAGCTGAGCGGGCCCCACCGACCCATAACAACCACCACCACCCGCCCCCTCCCGGGTGAAAAGAAATGTCATCCCTGCTCGTCCAAAATGCGCTTGGGGCTCCTCCTCTTATCCGACTTTCTTCTGAGTTCAGGTAGGGCTCTATCTCTTCACCCATCTTTGATCAACCTTGTGAGACGGAGGGAGATGAAGTTGAGGCCTTGAGAATGGCTACTCTATATAGACGTATGGGAAATATGTGATCTGTGAAAAGAGTCGCCGATAGTGATGAGCTGGTTTCTGCACTGAAAATCAAAGAAAGCAAACTTAAACTCTTTGGGAAACTTCTTAATAGCCCTAATCTTAATTTCCAAGCCTTCTAAAACACAATGAAGAACGCTTGGCATACTGAAAAGTTAAATTTCGAGAATTTAGATACTGGTATCCTTGCCATTACTTTCCAATCAGAAGCTGACCTTTCTAGAGTTGTGGATTCTAGCTCCTGGATTTGTTTGAATCATCTCATTCTCAAACAATAGGCCCCCTCAACTCCTCCTAAGTGTTACGTGTCCAATATGTGTGAACTTTGGGCACAAATCTATGATTTACCTTCTAGATGGAGAACAAAAGAGATACTATCATGCATTCCAACAGCATTGGAGAGGTCTCTGAGGTCAGAATGGAGCAGAAAATATCTTAAATATAAATAGTGATCTAGTAAAGGTTGCCCTGGATGTATCCAAGCCCTTGATCTTGGGTACTTTCACGGGTTACAAAGGAAAAAAAATAAAAATATTTGGATAGATTTTAAATCAAGGGATTACCTCATTATTGCTATGTGTGTGGGAAAATTGGGCACTCTACAAAGCTGTGTTGGGATGTTCCTTTTGATGAAGACAAAATGCAGGACTATCGGGTTGGGTATTAGGCTGAAGCAAAGGAGTATAGCCTTATTGGAATATTTTCTATGGAAAGATGGAAGAGAATAGCATGGATGAGGAGGTTATCCCAAAAACACCTGCTCATATCAAATTGATTGAACTAGAGGAGCAAAATTTCACTGAAGAAATCCCACTCTTAAATAGGGAGCTTTGTTGGAGAAATCGCTCTAGAAGATTTTGAAGCTGACAAAACGTTTCCATCAGTCTAGTCTGGTTATTTGCGTCTGAAGACTTTCTGACCACCAGACTCATATCTCAAGACTCATAACTCAAGACTCAAGACTTAAGACTCAAAATTATTCTCATTGACAGTCTATCTGATCCAGTGTCGAAGGAAATCCAAATCTGAGGATTATGATTAAGGATTTCATCTTGATCTCTGGAGAAGATCTTTTGGCTGGACAAATACAACGGATTCTTTGATTCGTATCTAGAACAATTGAAGATCCGATTATCGACGAAGTATTCTTGGAAGGTTCTATTCATGGAAACCAAGATCCCGATTGTATGGGCGAACAGATTGATGGGCTATCGTCGATTCCTTTAATAGCTCGGATGATCTTCTTGATTGATTCCGTCCAACGGGTAGATTGGAGGAATTCCTTTGGTAAGTGCCAACGGTTATGATGGCATAAAGGAGTATAAAAGGAAGACGTTCCGTTGTTCAAGATGTGTGATAGATAGAGAAATTCCGTAGTCTGAAGCACCTTGATTATTAGTCGATACGGAGTCGAGCGAAATTGTATACGAGAGAGTGTCTATACTTGGTGATACCTTGAGTGAGTGTGGTAGTTCATCTACACCCCGAGAAATCAAGGAAGATCAACGCCGTAACATCTCTTTGTTCATAGTGGAATCCAGCCGATTGGCCGTCGGTGCGAGAAGAGTGGACGTAGGCTTGAATCAAGCCGAACCACTATAAACCGCGTGTTTAATTCTCTCTTTCATTCACTGAGTCTTACGATTGAATGTTATTTGTTGAAATTTCTTAATTGTCTAAGTATTGTGCGAAAAATCGTTTATATACCTATTCACCCCCCCTCTAGGTACTAGCACTAGCTATATCAATCGGTATCGAGCTCGTGTTCTTACTTTATTTGAAGTGTTTTACTTCACGATAAAAGATCCATGGCTAGTATGCGGCACCGGGGGGCTGATGGAAGGGCAAAGCAATACCAGACCTCCCTACTTTGATGGAAAGGATTACAACATCTGGAAGAACAAGATGAAAGCCTTTCGCGATCAAAGGATCCTCCGAATGGGACGTTGTGGAAAAGGGATCACTCCCTCTGCTGCATCGGTTTCGAAAGAGGAAAAGAAACAATTGAGACCGGTGGAATGACTCGGAAGAAATCAATAAGAGACAAGCACTCGATGCAAAAGCAATTTACTCTTTATATTGTGCTTTGTCACCAATGAATATAACAGAATATCTTCTTGTGTTACAAGCAAAGAAGTATGGGACAGATTACACATCACCTATGAAGGAACAGATCGAGTGAAGGAGACCGAGAATCAACATTCTTCTTGGTCAATATGAATCCTTCAAAATGAAACCAGAGAACCTATAACCGACATGTTTAGTCGCTTTACGTATATTGTCAATGGTCTTGAGAACCAAGGACAAAGATCTCGATCCCATGAAAGTGAACAAGCTACTTGCGTGGACTTTCTAAGGATTGGAATCATATAAAGACTTCAATAAGAGAGACGCAAAGAATTATGCCACTATCTCGTTGATGAGTGATTGGAACTCTTCGATCTTATGAAGTGGAACGAATCAATGAAGACGAAGATCCAAGAGGTAAGAAATCTATTGCATTGAAATCAAATGATGATTCCGATGATGCAGATTACAAGATGATCTCGGACGATGAGGAGCTCGCTCTTATGATAAGAAGGTTCAGAAAAAAATGAATAGAAAAGGAAGAAGGTTCAACTCCAAGAAACAAAATTTTCAAAGACAGCAATCCAAGTCATTTGATGATGAGGAACCAAACAAGGATGTAGTTTGTTTCGAATGTAAGAAAAAGGGACACATAAGACCCAACCGTCCTCTTCAAGAAGAAGAAAGGAAAAGCTGAAAAGTTTCGAAAAGCACTCAAAGCCGAAACTTGGAGTGATACGAGTGTGAAGAAAGTGAGGATGAATATGCCAATCTCGTGTCCGATGGCACAATCGACTCGGACTCGGATTCCTGGATCGACTCGGAAAGTGAATTTGAGGTAAGTGATTTTAAAATTCTGTCAAAGTCTCTAAGTATATTGATGAACTGTGTTTTAGTCTTAAGACTTCTCTCAAAAGAGTTTCCGAACTAAAAAGGAAAACTTAGCTTTAAAACAAAAAGAAAACATTTTAGAAGAAAGAATCAAAAGTTTAGATTTGAATGTTTCGACTTTTAAAGAGAAAGAAGATAATCTTTTAAAAGAAAATACTTTTCTAAAAACTGACTTATCAAATATTTCAAGGAAATTTTCTATAGGATCTGAAAAACTTGAAAAAGTTCTTTCAGTTCAAAGACCTTACTTCAATAAATCTGGTCTAGGTATGACAGCAGAAACAATTCCCTTGATTGATTTTCCTAAAGTAAAAGAAAGAATTAAAAAGAGACCATCGAAAGAGGCTTACAAAAATCATTTCAAGAAAGTTTTTGTAAAATCGGTAGGTCGAAATGCTCTAAGATGTTCAAAGTGTAACAAGAAGGATCACTTTGAAAAGAGTGTCCTATGATTTGGAAGCCTGTTAAGAAAGCATGGCCTTATAACGATTATTCTGCTAACACCAAAGGACCCAAGAAAATTTGGGTACCAAAGAAAGTTTGAGATTTCCATTTGAATGCAGGTCTCCGTCAAGAAAAAGGTAAAATGGTATCTTGACAGCGGATGTTCAAGACACATGACGAGGAGACTCAAATAGCTTCATAAAGCTTATTCAAGTGAACGGAGGAAAAGTTTCATTTGGAGGAAACAACAAAGGAAATATTGTGGGATTTGGAACTGTCAAAATTGGAAATCTCACAATAAACAATGTTTCTCTAGTAGAAGGACTCAATTACAATCTTCTCGGCATCGACGTCAACTATGTGATACTTTTGGATTCAAGATTTTCTTCCAAGAAGGAACATGTTACGGAATCGGTAAAGACTCTACTCGATCTTTCAAAGGTCGAAGGTATGGAAATATCTATCTCTAGATGTGAAACCAGAAGATTCGCAATGCTTAATTTCAATTCAAGACGAAGCAAGTCGTGGCACGAAAGCTTGGGCATATTAATATGAAGCAATTAGCCAAAATCTCGTCAAAAGCGGCTTGTTCGTGGTCTACCCAGTTGCCTTATCAAAAGACGAACGTGTACTCCTTGCATTACGGGAAAGCGGGTAAAAATTCATACAAGTCTATAAATCATGTCTCAACTAATCATGTACTTTGCAGCCTTTGCATATGGATCTCTTCGGACCAACCGAACCCAGAGTATTGGAGGTAAGAAATATTGCCTAGTTATTGTAGATGATTACTCCGTTTTACTTGAGTATATTTTCTTGCAAATAAGTCTGAAACATTCTCGTATTTTGAAAAATTTGCTAAAAAGATTCAAAATGAAATTGGATGTGTTATATCAAGTATAAGAACCGATCATGGAAGTGAATTTGAAAATCAAAATTTTACAAAGTTTTGTGATGACTCGGATTTAAACATGTATTCTCCTCTCCATATACTCCTCGCAAAATGGAGTGGTGGAAAGGAAGAATCGATCTCTTCAAGAAATGGCTAGAACTCTTTTAATTGAAAGCAAAATTCCTTCTCGATTTTGGGGGCTGAAGTCATTTCAACGGCATGCTATATAATTAATAGTCTTTTTAAGACCTATTTTAAAGAAAGCCCCTATGAGTTATTCAAAGGAAAGAAGCCTATTGTTTCATACTTTCATGTATTCGGATGCAAATGTTTTATATTGAAAAATGCAAAAGATCAAGTTGGTAAGTTCGAAGAAAGATCAGATGAAGGCATCTTCCTTGGATATTCTACATCAAGCAAAGCCTACAGAGTTTATAATAAGAAGAGCCAGTCTGTGGAGGAGTCAATGAATGTCAAATTCCAAGACTCTACGCAAAATGAATCCAGTCAGACTCAGCATGAAGAGTCTGAACCTGCTCCAGACCCTCAAAAGATTACAACTCAAGAAGCTTCTCAGACTCTGGAAGATCAGCATCAAGCTACTCGAGAAGACTCAGATAAAGAAAGAGATCTTCAACCAGCCAAATCAACCAGTAACTGGAAGCATAAATCCAGTCATCCTAAAGATCTCATTATTGGAGAAATTAATGAAGGAATCCGCACTGCATCCAAAAGGCGTGAAGAGTCTAGTGCTATAGCTCTTATTTCTGAAATTGAACCAAAAAGCATAGAAGAAGCTCTATCTCGATGAAAGCTGGGTTGAAGCCATGCAAGAAGAACTCGAGCAGTTCAACATTAATGACGCCCGGGATCGACATCTAAACCAAAAAGGTAAAATCAAGTATCGGAACCAAATGGGTGTTCGAAACAAGATGAATGAAAAAGGAAAAGTCGAAATGCAAAAACAAAGCAAGACTCGTGGCAAAAGGATATACGCAAGAAGAAGGAATAGACTATGATGAGACTTACGCTCCTGTGGCAAGGTTAGAAGCTATTCGTCTATTACTTGCGTTTGCTTGCTATAAAAATTTCAGGTTATTCCAAACGGACGTCAAGAGCGCTTTCCTAAATGGATTTATCCAGGAGGAAGTTTACGTGGAACAACCTCCGGGGTTTGAAGACCCAAAGAAGCCAGACTCGGTCTTGGGCGAAAAAGGCTCTGTATGGTTTAAAGCGAGCACCTCGAGCTTGGTACGGCACGACTAAGTAAGTTCCTATTAAAGAATGGTTTTGCCAAAGGTAAAGTTGATACTACTTTATTTATTAAAAAGGAAAACAAAAGTTTTATACTTGTTCAAATATATGTGGCATCCCGGAAATTCAAAGCCAAGCCTTAAGGTGTGTTAAATGTCTTTAATTAGGTGATAGAATTTTATGGCCTATGCTTTAGCCAATTTGTCTTTTAATTTGATGAATTGTGCTTGTGATTGTGGAAATTTAAATTTAATTTATTAATGCTTGGCCATATGATCTAAATTTCAATAATTAAAAATATCCCAAGACTTTGGCCAAGATGGAAATTGAAATTCAAAAATATTATAGAAGGAATTTCAAAAAAAAAAAAAAAAAAAAAAAGGGGAAAAAGGGCTAAAATTCGAATGGGCCTTGAGCCCATTAGCCTCAAGCTTGGTGGGCCAAGCTAGTCGGCCCATTGGGCCCAAGAGAGGAGTTCGACCAGCCCAAGGAGGAGTGGCCGGTTGGGCCTAAGCCCAAGCCCATTAAGCCCAAAATAGAATTCAAAAAATTAGAAATTACAAGTGGCAAGGGAGATAAGCATGCATTGGCCATTGGATAGGTGGGTTAATCATTGCAAATGATGGCCTAAGGGGGTATAAAAGGGGTTAGGAGAGAGAGTGGCCGGTTTCCCCTAGCTCATTCGGCCAAGAGAAGTGAGAGGGAGAGAGAGAATTCGAGAGGGAGAGAGGAGAAACCGAGAGGGAAGGAGGAGGAGCCGGAGGGAGGAGCTGCCCGTTCGCCGTCGCCGCCTAGTCCGACCACCGTACGCCGCCGTGTGTTGCTGTGTGTTCGTCTTGAAGGCAAGTGGAGTCCGTAACTTCTCTTGCATGTCGGTTGTGGTAGTTGCATGTCCGGTTTTGAGTGTTATGTGTGAGAAAACCGAGCCAAGGAGGGTTTGTTTGCATGCCATGTAATTGTTTCCGTTCGGTTTGTGGTAGACAGTTTATTATTCGAGCTTGCATGTGTATTTGGAGTGTGATTTTGGCTTCGGTGTCTTCATGAAAGTTGAAGCTAACATATTGAGGTATGACATACTCAAATTTCATGGAAAACGAAGGTGATATGAGGGGTCAAATGCCTTGTGATTCTAATTAGTTGTTTAATGATTGTGTGATTTTCATGATTTTTGGAAAATCATAAATGTTAAAGATAATATTTATTTGTGGAAATAAATAAATATAATATTAAAATAATAAAATAATAATAAAATAATAATAAAATAATAATAATAATAAAAATAAAAGTGGATTTTTATCGGCCATGAGTTCTATTGAATTATGATGCATTGTTATATGACATTGATGCATGTATGATCGTGAATTATGATGCATTGTTATATGACATTGATATATGCATGATCGTGAACTATGATGCATTGCTATATGGCATTGATGCATGAATGATCATGAATTGTGATGCATGTGTGTTAATCATATGCCATGAAATAATGAGATGAATAGAATGATAAAATGTGGAAGTGGTATGTGAGTAAGAGGATGTGGCGGAGGTTGATATCTGGTGGCCGAGTGGCATAATTCCAGAGATTCCCTGGGAGTTTCAGGATGCCCGAAATGTGGGGGGCCGGAAGTCCCTGTCGGAGATTTCTGCCCGAAGGGATCGACTCGATGCTAGGATTAGGGTGCGAGATCCCCGGTTAGAAGGGTAAAGACCGGAAGTCCCTGTCGGAGGTTTTACGCCCGAAGGGAGGTTCCTCGTGATGCTAGTTGAGGTGCGAGATGCCGGAATGTGGGGGCCGGAAGCCCGGTGGCCATGAGATGGTTGGGATCTTGGGATCCCCGTCGGAGGTTTTCGCCCGAAGGAGGATGATAATGGTGGAATTGATGAATTGAGGAAAGATAATGTGGGATCAATTGATAAATAAAAGTGAATATTGATCTATGATGTGATATGCATGGTGATGCATGGCTAATGATGATGTGATATGCATAGTGATGCATGGCCAATGATAATATGATGTGATATGCATGGTGATGCATGGCTAATGATGATGTGATATGCATAGTGATGCATGGCCAATGATAATATGATGTGATATGCATGGTGATGCATGGTTAATGATGATGTGATATGCATGGTGATGCATGGCTAATGATGATGTGATATGCATAGTGATGCATGGCCAATGATAATATGATGTGATATGCATGGTGATGCATGGCTAATGATGATGTGATATGCATAGTGATGCATGGCCAATGATAATATGATGTGATATGCATGGTGATGCATGGTTAATGATGATGTGATATGCATAGTGATGCATGGCCAATGATAATATGATGTGATATGCATGGTGATGCATGGTTAATGATGATGTGATATGCATGATGATGCATGGCTAATGATGATACGATGTGATATGCATGATGATGCATGGTTAATGATGATACGTATGCCATGATGATGCATGAATACGCTTGACATCGAAAAGGTAAGAAATGCTGCATTGTATGATGATATGCATGGTGCACCGAGTTGTTATTGGATTTCCCTATCTGCCAGTGGTTGTACTCACCCCTTTTGGGATAACATTTCGATTAGCACTATGCCGCTACCGTATCGCGTGGCGTGTTTTACGGCATTCCGTCCGACGTCGAGGTGGAGATGACCGAGATAGATTATCCTTCGGTACCCGGGTTGACTTTCATCCGAGTACGATGCCTAGTCATGTATGATATCGGCCCGCTGGGGCCCTATCATACAAGAGTTTTTGTCCGTGCACATACGACGGGATGGAGTGATGCGGGGATGCTACCGCCGCCACCACGACACACCGGGATGGGTGTGAGAGCGCGCGCGAGGAGTAGGAGCTAGACCGCTTTTGATGTAGATAGTGACGCTTGTGATGGGAGGGTTTTTTTGTGCTTGTGATGTTAGAGGTCGGAGTTCTTTTCGAGATTTTAGGAAGGACATGGCGAGTCCTTACCTTTTACATTCCTTTGTACCGACAGGCCGAGGAAAAACCCCATCTCGCTATATGTATGTAAGCAAAGCGTCATCGCTGTTTATAAAATCGTGGTGTTTAGTTGGTGTGTATTTGTATCATGGGGTAGAAGGGAGATAGATGACGACGTAAATTTTGCTTCCGCTATGAGTCGCGCATGGGACCGCTTTTAAAAAAAAAAAAATGCCTGAAATCTGGCAAGGCTTAATGTAGCCAAGAGATAGAGATGGTAAAAGATGTAACATCGGCACTGTTAACGACCTGCGAAGGGTTCGGGGTGTTACAATATATGTTGATGATATCATATTTGGATCCCCAAATGAAAGTCTGTGCAAGAAATTTTCAAAGTCTATGCAGGATGAATTTGAAATGAATATGATGAGAGAATTAACATTCTTTCTTGGTCTTCAAGTAAAGCAATTGAAGGAAGGAACTTTCATTTGTCAAGAAAAATATGCTAATGATCTTGTCAAAAGGTTTGGATTGGAAAATTGCAAAAAGACTGATATACCAATGTCAAGTTCGATGAAAATAGACAAAGATGAAGAAGGGAAGAAAGTTGATCAAAAGCTGTACGAAGCATCATTGGTTCACTTATTTATCTTACGCCTCTAGACTGACATTTTGTTGAGTGTTTGCATCTGTGCTAGGTTTCAATCGGATCCTAGAGAATCTCATCTCAAGGCTGCAAAACGTGTTATTAAATACGTTGCCTCGTCTTCAAGCATCGGTCTATGGTATCCTAAGGAGGAGACTTTAATCTTAAGGATATTCGACGACCGATCGCGGTTGCGAATCGATAGAAAGAGTACTTCGGAACACGCCGATTGCTTGGAAGCGGGGACCGATGTCTTGGTTTTCAAGGAAACGAGCACCTTTGTAGCTCTCTCTACAACAAGCGAGTATGTAGCACTTGGAAGCTGCTGTTCGCAAATTCTATGGATAAAACAACAGCTACAAGACTTTGGGATTGAAGACTCATGCACCGAGATCGAGATGTGACAACACCAGCGCAATCAATCTCACCAAAAATCCAATCCTTCATTCAAGAGCAAAGCATATAGAGATTCGACATCATTTTATTAGAGATCATATTCAAAATGGAGAAATCTCAATTCAATTTGTTGATTCAAAAAGTCAACTAGCGGATATATTCACAAAGCCATTGGAGAAAAATCAATTCGATTTCATCCGTACCCAGACTCAACATTTTGAAACTTGAAGAAGTTAAAGTCGATGAATTTCCATCAATCGGACTCTATCTTTCGACTCTATCTTTCGACTCTGAATTCTCGGACTCGACCTTCATTGTATAGACGTAAGTTATTCTTTTAATCTCGAAAAGGTACGATCTTTCGTTATATTTGATTGATATAATCTTTAATTTCCGAAAACATGCCTTTTTCAAAAAGGGATAATCTCTTTTAAAATAGCAGTTATTTTTTTTTTTTTTAAGAAAGACGACCGTTCACTTCTCTTCGTAACGATTGCTCTTTCCTTTTCAAAACGAGTTATATATATACACGTTTTCTCTTTTTTTTACTCGATTCTCAAAACCCTAAAAGGCATTCTTCTCTCAACCCCGTTTTCTACTTCGTATTCATACTCGAGAAAGTTGTCGTTTTCCTTGGGAAAGCAAGTGAAGGAATCTTCCATTGACAAGAAAAGATGTCTTCTTCGAGAAAGTCGTCAAGGATCACAAGCGGGGTCCACAAAGAATGAAGGAGGGACCGACGCACTTCGATCTCACCGAGGAAGATGATTTGTCGAGATAGCAACGAGTCCCGTTCCTTCTCCACCTCATCACTCACCATCTACCCCACAAGGTGCGGGTCATCATCGGGAGGAAGTCATTCTAGAGGACGTTGAACCCGTGAGAGCACAAAAACCCTCATTTATTTACATGCTCTATCGTGCGTTGAAAGTTTCTGGTTCTCCTCGAATTATATAGATGCCTTCCTTAAAGAAAAGAATTATGGGAATGAGTACAGATTTTTGAAGCGAATGGAGGAATTGGGAATTGCTCCCAAAGGTAAGGGTGAAGAGTCACTTGTGAACATTCCAAGTGACCCTCGTGTTTCAGACCGATTCCTAATGAGGGGATCGAAGATGATAAAATGTTTAGTGATTTTCAACCGAGAATGGGCATTGCTTTGCAAAGGTGAAGGGAAAGAAGATGGAGTTGTTTAGATCGAATGAACAGGGAGAAGCTTTCTTCAATCTGTTGAAACGAGGAGTGATAAACCCCAGGAGTGTTGATTTTGATTTCCTGGATGCAATTAATGTTCGAACTGCTTCAACTTAAGGGAAAAGTTCGAATTGCTTCAACTTGAGCAGTTTTGCACCGATACCACTGATGGTTATGCACACTTGACTGCATATTTCTATTCAAATCTAAGTTTTCTTGATGCGAATAGAATATCATTCAGTGTTTGAGATTAGGATTATGTGATAGATGTGGACATGCTGGCGGACATAATTGGTGTTGAACGAGGACGTTATCAACCAATCAAAGTCTCGATTGCTCGTGCTACTCTGGATCTTGTCAAAAACAGAGATACAGAGGCGAAGATTACCTACTCGAAGATGAGTGCCATCAATATTGTGCTGCACAAAATTGTGATCAATTGCATCAGGCCAAAGTCTACATCAAAGACTGATGTATCCAATTCGGAAGCCAAATTGATGCATGCAATCAACTCTGGGAAGAAGTTCTCTCTGCCTCATACTATTCTTTTCCATATGTACGAGCAATGTCGAAGAACAAGGGACAATTGCCTTACCCAAATCTTGTGACAAAAATCTTCGAGACACATGAATATCGAATCGCCACACACTCTCTGTGTTAGACCGTGCGATAAAATGGTGGTAGGTTTGAATATGTTGACGAAGATGCGTACGAAAGAACTTAGCAAGGAAATGGCAAAGTTCAAGGTGAAAACTCCGCTCTCTTCGCATCAAAGAGAAAAGGGAAGGAGCCCATTGGTACTCCATCCAAAAAGAGAAGAACCCTCATCTTGGAGGATGAAGAAGACGATGAAGATCTTTCTATTCCTGCACTAGTAAGGACTAGACGTTCTGTATCTCGATCAACAGAACTTCAATCGAAGAAAAGAGAAGAAGAAGAGCAGCGAGAAAAGGAAAAAGAAGATGAAGAAGAAAAAGAGCCGAGAGAGAAAGAAAAAGAAGAAGAAGAGAAAGAAAAGTCTGCGATGAATGGGAGAAAAAGAATCAAGAGCATGATAATAACTCCACCCATCTTGATGTCTTAGAGACGGGGAGTTGGCGAGCAAGATTTTGATGTCTTAGAGACAGGGGGAGTTGGGGAGCAAGAAAAATCCTCACCTCATGCTTTGCTCCGAAGAGTCTCCATTGATTGTAGAACATCATGATACATCATCAAATCTGCAAGGTCATACAGAAGCGCCATCGTCTGCATTTACTCCATCTGAGAAAGTAAATGCTAGTATGCAGACAGACAATTCAGCGGATTTTCATCGTATTCTTGATATTCTTATGGAAATGCGGGGCCAAATCTATGCTCGGACTATGAAATTCAAGCCATCAAGAATGCTGGCCAAGCATCTTCGATTACCACGAAGACGAAATGAAAGACCTCGCTCTGCAGATTCAAGCCAATGCCAAAGGAGAAGAGGTAGCAAAATTAAGGGAAGACTTGAAGAGGCTCGAAGGCATAGTACATGTCCATGGGAGAATTCCCGGATCGTGCGCATTCCCAAGCGAGACATGACTCTTTTCTCACCTTTTACCGATGACAAAAGGGGGAGAAGAAATTTGAACCAACCATCCTTTTCAAACATTGATTTTAAATTTGTTTTTTTGTGGTTGTGAGTTTTTTTTTTAAGTTTTTTTAGTATGACATGTGTGAACTGAGTTTTGGACTGAATTTGGGCGTGGGATTGTGATGCTTGACTGTTGGCAATTTATATCGAGTGTTGTTATATGGTATTACTCATGAAAGTCTAACCAATTTTACGTGGATGCGAGTCTGGTTGTTTTATTAAATCTTTATGAGATAGCCATATTGCTTGAGAAGTGTTTTTGCGGGTCAAGGTTGTTCAAATCTACGGGAAAGTTTTGTCATCATCAAAAAGTGGGAGATTGTTGGAGAAATCGCTCTAGAAGATTTTGAAGCCGACAAAACGTTTCCATCGGTCTAGTGCGGTTATTTGCGTCGAAGACTTTCGACCACCAGACTCATATCTCCCGCACTCATAACTCAAGACTCAAGATTCAAGACTCAAGACTTAAGACTCAAAATTATTCTCATTGACGATTCTATCGATCCGGTGTCGAAGGAAATCCAAATCGAGGATTATGATTAAGGATTTCATCTTGATCTCTCGGAGAAGATCTTTTGGCTGGACAAATACAACGGATTCTTTGATTCGTATCTAGATCAATTGAAGATCCGATTATCGACGAAGTATTCTTGGAAGGTTCTATTCATGGAAACCAAGATCCCGATTGTATGGGCGAACAGATTGATGGGCTATCGTCGATTCCTTTAATAGCTCGGATGATCTTCTTGATTGATTCCGTCCAACGGGTAGATTGGAGGAATTCCTTTGGTAAGTGCCAACGGTTATGATGGCATAAAGGAGTATAAAGGAAGACGTTCCGATTGTTCAAGATGTGTGATAGATAGAGAAATTCCAGTAGTCGAAGCACCTTGATTATTAGTCGATACGATCGAGCGAAATTGTATACGAGAGAGTGTCTATACTTGGTGATACCTTGAGTGAGTGTGGTAGTTCATCTACACCCAGAAATCAAGGAAGATCAACGCTGTAACATCTCTTTGTTCATAGTGGAATCCAGCCGATTGGGTGTCGGTGCGAAAAGTGGACGTAGGCTTGAATCAAGCCGAACCACTATAAACCGCGTGTTTAATTCTCTCTTTCATTCACTGAGTCTTACGATTGAATGTTATTTGTTGAAATTTCTTAATTGTCTAAGTATTGTGCGAAAAATCGTTTATATACCTATTCACCCCCCTCTAGGTACTAGCACTAGCTATATCAAGCTTTCCCAAAAAAGAAAAGGCAAGGAAACCTTTCTAGAGGAAGGAAGTTTGGTGCTAGGGTAGGTCCTAGTTCCTCAGCCAATACCTAGAATTTTCCCAGTGTCAGCTCCATTAGGCCCATTCACTATCCTTAGCTCTTCAACTTGTGGTAGAAATTAAAAAGCAGAAGAAAAAGAGGGTTAAACTCGATACCAGTAAGAAAAAGATATGCCTAATATGACACCTAGGGGATTCTGGATGAACTGAGTTGATGGGAGCACCTATTCAGATTGTGGAAGAAGCAAAATGGGCTTTGGTGGTTAGCTTTAATAAGCTACTAGGGTACACATCAAAATTTTATGCTGTAACTATTAGGGGTTGGGCACACCACCAGTGGTTCAAGCCACTAGAGCCTTAATGGCTCAAGAGAGGCTAAGTATCCTATTTATAATGGAGACAAAAAATCAAGTGTAGGTACTTTTGAGAATGAAAAGGAGGTTGAAGTTTAATAATAGTTTCCTAGCAAATCCTGTGGGTATCTCAAAGGGTCAAATAGTTTTTTGGAATGAGGAATTTCTGTTGTAGTAGAGTCATATTCCAGGCATTTTATTGATGTTGTATACAATATAAAGTGTAATAACCAATTCACCATAATCACCTTTGTGCATGGTCCTAATTTTTAGGACTGTCTTTTACCGTGGGAGGAGTTAAGGAGAACCTATACATCTAATACCCTCTTGCGGGCTTGTATAGGCAATTTCAATGAGATTCTTTATCATTTGGAGAAGGTGGATCATAGAATGAAAGAACATTATCAGCTTGATACATTCATGGAGTTCTTGAACTCTTGTGGATTGATGGACATAAAAAGTAAACGTTGTACTTCACGTAAACAACATATAGGGAAGGCAATGAATTTGTCAAGGAAAGGCTAGACAGGGTTCTTTATACTATACAATGGAGAACTCTTTTCTAAATGCATAAGCTTGTGCCCTTCCAACTGCGGGCTTGGATGATTGTTCAATCTTGCTATCTTCGTTCCCAAAACCAGCAAAAAGAAGTAAATTTATGTGAGGTTTTTTGGATAAAGGATGAAGAGTTCAGCTTAACTGTTCAGTAGGCTTGGAACTCGGCTGAAAGGAAAAATGTTAGCTGCTCGCAAAAGCTAAATGAGGTTAAAAAAGCCCTAAAAAAGTGGAGTAAGAAATTCTTAAATGCCCGTAAAAAAAAAAAAAAAATCTTGCTATTAAAAAAGGAATCGCAGAAGATGAGAACTCCCCAACCCAGTCTTTTCACAAGGAAAGAGAAAATTTTCTAAAATGGGAAATTGAGAAAAGATGGAGGCAAGAAGAGATGTATTGGTGGTTGTGATCCAAAATTAAATGGGTAAAAAAGGGTGATAAGAACACCAAATTCTTTCATGTAACAACTATTCAAAGGAGGCAACGAAATCGACTATTCATGCTGAAGAGTTCAATCGATGAGTGGGTACGCGTTGAGGAACAGCTCACACTTCTAACCATAAATCATTTTCGAGAGTTGTGTACTTCAAAGTGGCCTTGATATTTTAAGCCACTAACTAATAAATGTCCCACCGTAGTAGTAAGGGAGGATATAAATAAGGCCATATTGGCTAAGGTGACAATCCACGAAATCTATACATCCACCCACCAATTGGTAGCCACTAAAGCTCATGGTCCTAACGATTTGAATGGATTGTTCTTGTTAGAGAAAACTCTCAGAGGTTTTGAAGTTAACAAAACTTTCTATTCAACTTTGATTGTCTCGTAGAATCTTCATTTCAAATGTTTAGACAACCCATAGCATTCAGACGGAACTGAGTCAGACATAGAAAGAACTCAATTATTTCTATCTAAGATGCTCTTATTCGAAGAAGAAGATCTCATTCTATTCACATCATGATTTTCTCTGTCCGTAGATATTTACTTGGAACATAATGAAATTTGCGTACCCTTCTAGAAGAAAACTCATCTAGAAATATAATATCCCAAATTCCACAACAGCTAGCAAATTTGGTTTAGGTTCTACCCCAAGATAAAATTGATTGACTTAATCTAATTAATTGACAAATCAATCCTTAGACAAGTTCTTTTCAAATCGAAGAAGCTCTATTTATGGAAATCAAGAAACTGATTGTATGAGCAATCAAAATCAAATTGAGATTCTATCCTTATCGCTCTTCGGTCACTAAATCTTCTTGCTATAGTGCTATCCATCGACCAAAAATGGAAGATGGTCCTCAGGAAACTGTCCAATGGCTAATTTGGAAGTGGGGGAGTATTTAAGGAGACCATAGTGATGAGGAGCAAGAAAAAGACGAGGCCAAGAATCTACAATTTCAAAGTCTAAGTGAACTTTGACCATACATTTGTCTTAAACGTGCTTAAATGTTTGTGATCGTGAGAGAAATATCAAAAGAGTGATTTAGAGAGATAGTGTGATCTACCACTAAGTTTTTGCACTCAAAATTATAATCTCTTGTTGATCGTATAGTGGAATCTAACCAGAAGGCTGTCAGCGTGAAGGGTAGACATAGGCTTGATCTAAGCCAAATCACTATAAAATCTCGTGTGCAATTTTTTTGATTTTTACTCTTTTAGTTTTCTTGTTAAAGTTTAATGCACCCTTATAGGTTGTTCTTAAAGTTTATTCTATAGCATAATAGCTTTTGAACCTTGTTCCAGAATCTAGTCCTCGTGTAGATCGTGATCTTGATTTAATTTATTTTGCTTATTTTAAGTCAAGATTTTATATTATCACATATCCATTTCCTCTAGGTGATTTGTACTAGCAACACCAATTCTATCATACTAACTGGGAGGTCCTAGAACCAACAATCATCAAAGAAGTAAGGCAGTTTTTTGAAACAGGAAAGCTTAGCTAAAAAATTAACATAATTCAAATCACCCTCATTTTGAAACAGGAACGCTTAACTAATGGCGAGATTTTGGTTCAATTAATTAAGTCAAAGAATTAATTGGTAGATATCTTCATGAAACCTCTGGAGAAAAATTTATTTGAGTCTATTCGTTGCAAGCTGAATATTATCTCTCCTATCGATTAAAGTTTGAAGTTGCTCAAACTCGAACTTCAACTTGAGGAAATCTCTTCAATCTAGGTATTTTAATTTTAATATGAAATTTTTGAACATGTATGATTTTATTCGAATCATTACTTGCCTCTTTTATTTTTAGAAATCAATATTTTATTACTAAAATTTGATTTTAGAATTTTTAGTGAGATGGCTAGTAAGAGCACATAGAGGGGGGTGAATAGGTGCACAAACAACTTTTGTAGATTATAGTATGAAGCTTTATTTTTAACCTGAGACTATTTAACGGTAGACCTTGAAGAGGAAATTAGACTCTAATAATTAAATATAGTTACAAACAAAGTAAAAGAGTTTAGGGAAGAGAATAAGAACACAAGGTTTATAGTGGTTCGGCTTAAGCTAAGCCTACGTCTACTCTCCCGCGCTGACAGCTCACCGGCTAGATTTCACTATGAATCAAAAGAGTTGTTACAGTGTCACGTCCTTGATTCCATAGTATAGAGACTTTGCTACACTTCCTTAGGTCTCACAAGAATCTAGACTCTCTTTTGAGTACAAATTTACGCTCAACAATTGAATAAGCAAAGAACAAATAGCTTCAGACTTTGGAATTTTTCTATCGCACACTTCCCCGAATAACTAGATCGTCTTCCTTATATATTCCTCCATGCCTTCACAACTGATGGCACCTTCCGAAGGAGTTCTTCCAATCTACTCGTTGGACAAAATCAATTAGGGAGATCTTGAGTTACATAAGGAATGTGATGATAGCCCACCAATCCTGCTCGCCCATACAATCAGGATCTAGGTTTCCATAAGTAGAACATTCCAAGTATACTTCACCAATCAACGGATCCAAATTACTCAAATTAAATTCAAAACGAATAATAGATCCTGAGATGCTATCTCTAGTAGTGAGATCTTTTTTAGCCCTCAAATCCTTAAAGAAATACTCGATTCTGGATAAGTCTTCTTCGACGATCTAGAAACTGTCAATGAGGGTAGATTTTAAATCTTGAGTCTGGTGGTCTGGCGGTCTTCAAACTTTGACAAAAGAATCTGCAAGTCTTCAGACTAGACTGTTGGAAACGTTTTGTCAGCTTCAAAACAAATAAGGAAGTTTTCTCAACATTTAACGATTACCATTTTCAATTTATTTTGAAAAGGCATTTTCTTTTGTGTCGTTTCAACCGCTGTTTTCGAATCCTTTATATCTCCCAAAACAATTCTCTTAGAGTACTGCCTTTCAAAACCCTAATCGCGATTCTCTTCTCCTCGACTTTTGCTCTCAAAATTTCTCTGCAAGTTTCAATCTTTTTCACTAGAATATGTCGATGAAATTCTCCAAGTTTGCATCCATGTCACACCAACGAAAGTCCTCTCGTATAGCAAGTTAGGGTCCTCGGAGCATGCCAGAAGGACCAGCACACTTCGATCTCATTGGTGAAGAATCTCCGCAGAACTCTCCGCTCTCCACAGAATCCCCCACGCCAACCTTTAGAAGAGGAAGTTGATCAAGAAGTAGTTCCTCTTAGAGTCTCGACACCCCAGGTTCTTTACAAGCACTATACTTATCTGAAATAGGGTGGTTCTCCAATGTCTTTTATCACTAATTTCCTGAAAGGACATGGACATGGCAACGAAACAGTGTTCTTAAGAGCGATGGAACGATTGGGTATAATTCCAAAAGGTTCGGCAGAAAAGGCTTTTCTTTATTTTCCTTCTGATCCTAGATTCAGTTCTAAGCATCAGCTTGAAAATAAGGACGATGATGAGCGGATTTACATGAATTTCCAACCTAGAATGGGTGTGGCTGCTGATGTCCCTGGAGAGAACAAGATTGTTTTGTTCTAAAACGCACAAAAGGGTTTATACCTAGATTTTGAATAGAGGGGTGATAAACCCTCAAATAGTAGACTTTGATTTCTTGGACTTGATCAAGGTTGACTTAAGGGAAAAGTTGGCCACTCTTCAACTTGAGAAGTTTTGTGCCGAAATTACTGTGGCTTATCCTGAGTTGATGGTATACTTCTATTCTAATCTGTCTTTCCTTGACTAGACTCACATTTAGTTCACTGTCTGTGAAAAAGCCTTCATTGCGGATGTTGACACTCTGGCAGATATTCTGAGAGTTGAAAGAAGTGGTTTTCAACTGATCAACATCTCAATCGATCAAGCCACTCGTTTCTTCGTGAAGGATAGAGTGCCTTGTGGGAGTATCACATACTCTCGATTGCCAGTAACCAGTGTTGTGTTGCACAAAATAGTGATCAACTGCATCAGACCCAAGGCAACCTCTAAAACTTATGTGTCCAGATTTGAGGCAAAAATCATGTGGGCTATTTGCAATGGCATTCCTTTTTCTCTACTGCACACCATTTTCTTACACATGTACAGAACAATCATGAAAGAAAAAGGGCAATTGTCTTACTCGGCTTTGATCACAAAGTTGTTCCACCACTTTCAGATCCAATTTTCCTCTCAACTATGTTCAAGAACTATTAGTCCCATCGAGATAGGACTGAAGATGATCTCCAAGATGAGGATGAAGGATCTGACTAAGGCCATTGAGTGTTTGAAGAAGGAATCCACAAGTAGAACCAAGGAAGGATCAATTGCTGCAAGGAAAAGAAAAGGGAAGGATGTTGCTCAAACAACTTCAAAGAAGAAGCGGTCTATCCTCCTGATGGATGAAGAAGAGGAGGATGATTTGACCATCTTTGCTCTTGCCTTGAGAAATCTTCAAGGAGTTGTTGATTCTGAAGAAACAAAAGAAGAGGAAGTTGAAGTAGAAACAGAAGAAGAAGAACAAGCAGAAGAAGAAGAACAAGGAGAAGGAGAAGATGAGGCTAAAGAAGCAATAGAGAAAGACCATGAAAATGAAGACTCTGATGGAGCAAGTGGTGCAATACCACTATTAGATGTGACTGAGAAAAGAGATTCTGAAGAAGATACGGAAGATGCTACATCAAAAGAAGAAGACAATCAATAAGGGAAGAGATCTAGTGCTGAAAAAAAATTGTAGAAGGTGAAGTCTCATCTCAACCTGAAGGCACCAAGTCAAGGGGAGATCACGAGAAAACTCCTTTAACAGCTAGTGATGACATTAGCAGATCTCCTACAGATCCAGAAAATGTCTTTGCATCTCACTTCCCTAACATTGATGATGAAGAAGAGACTCCCAATTAGGACAAACAACAAGCTGCTCGTGTTCAAGTCAATGTTCCTTCATCTCTTGATACTCCACAGACTCACTTCACTGAAGCCAATGTTCAAATAGAAAATGATCCCAACTATCCAAGCTTGGTTAAGTTCCTTTTGGAGGTTAAAGCATAGCAATATGCAATGGAGTACGAGATTCAGAAGCTCTACACCGCCTTAAAGTCTTCCATAGACTCTCTAAATGGCAAGGTACAGTCTCTCGACACT
The DNA here is from genome assembly GCA_014182575.1 of Eucalyptus decipiens. NCBI lineage: Eukaryota > Viridiplantae > Streptophyta > Magnoliopsida > Myrtales > Myrtaceae > Eucalyptus > Eucalyptus decipiens. The sequence continues at coordinate 4,992,689 of CM024615.1, read as the reverse complement.
TAAGTACAGACTTTGAATTAATAGATGTACCAGGCTATAGCCAAAGTGGAGGAGGCAATTCAGTCACTTGAGGATTCTGACTCGTTCGAGCTCTTAGACAAACCCGATTGACTCTATCTTTTCAATTCTATTTATTTTTTTGACTTTCTATTTCTTTTTGCTATTGACAAGAAGGGGGAAATTGATTGCAGATTTAATTTGTTTGAACTTGTTTGTTTGAACTAGTTGTGCTTTGAACACTTACATTCTGCAGTAACCTTTTGTGGTTGTGATTACTTTTGTGGTTATGGATTTGGATTGAATCTTTGTCCTAACTGTCAAGATTAATGATTTTCTGTGGTTGTAAAATTGATGTTATCCAGGTCTATAACAATTTGTTTTTATAAGTTATCATGTACTGTTAAAGTGTTGTTTTGCTGGGTATAAGTTTTTATATTTGCAGGAAAGTTTTGTTACCATCAAAAAGAGGGAGATTGTTGGAGAAAACTCTTATGATGTTTTGAAGCTGACAAAGTTAAGTTCTATTTTGAAGATTGCTAGACTTCTACGTCAAAGTGTATCTTACAATAGAATTCTGCCCACTCTAACAAATTTCAGACTAAACATGAGTGAATAATGAAGACGTAACCAGACTTAGGATTATCTTTCAGGATTATCTTTCTTTCTTCAAGGCTTCAGTTCGTACGGGATATATATGACTTTCTGGTTGGCAATATCACATTTGATATTGGTTATCTTTATTGGAATCAATTTAGATACATCAAATCATTTCGGAAGACAAGCTAATTTGGAAAGAATATACTTATGGAAACCAAGATCGTTATTGTATGGGCGACGAGGATTGATGAACTTTCATCCCTTATTGTATGGGTGACTAGAATTGACGAACTTTCATCACAATCTCCAAATGGCTTGAGATCTTCTTGATTGATTATGTCCAATGAGTTGATTAGAAGAATTCCTTTGGAAAGTGCTAATGGTCGAGAAGGCATGTAGGAGTATTTAAGGAGGCATCTCAAGTCATTTGACAGAGTGCATGAAAGAAGAATTCTAAAGTCTAAAGCTTCCCATTTACTTGTTATTCTTTACACTGTGCTCAAAATTTGTATTCAAAAGAGAGTGAGATTGAAAGTGAGATTTCGTGAGAGCAGTAGAGACTCTTCACAATGGAATCTAGCCAGAAGGCTGTCAGTGTGGGAGAGTGGACGTAGGCTTAATCTAAGCTGAACCACAATAAATTATGTGTTCATTTTCTCTTCCCTGAACTCCTTTACTTTATTCGCATTTCAATTTAATAGTTAAAGTCTAAACTCCTTCAAAGTCTGCTGTTTATCAGACTCAGTTTCAAAAGCAAAATATTCTTACTACATTTCGCGAAAATTGTCTTCATACCTAAAGGGGTTCACCCCCCTCTAGGGGTTCATACTAGTGCTGTCAATTTTCAATACATACTATTTCACTTCGGGCCAAGCTATAAACTTAAACAAATCAGGGTTATTTTTTTAGCAAAAATTGCCCTTTTTACTCTCCGCTAAAACATGCTAGCTGAGTTGTGGGTCACAGAAATTGCTAAAACTAGGAAGTATTTGGGAATTCCTTTTGACTGGGGCAAAACAAACATATGTTTGCTTGGATATTAGCTAGATTGAACATGAAGTTAGAAGGATTGAAGGAAAAACTAATGTCAAGGCTAGAAAAGAAGTTCCCATCAATGCAATAGTGTAGGCTCTCCCACAGTATGCCATGTCAATTTTTAAAATTCCAGTTTCTATTTGCCGAAGTATTGAAAAGAAAATCACAAGCGTGGAAAAACTAATGAAGAGAAACCTTGCCATGCAAGGTAAATAGGCATGGCTGTTGATGCAAAATCTTTCATCACTATGGTGTTGTTTGGGCTAAATCAACCACCTAGAGGGTTTTTTTTTTTTTTTTTTACCACCTAGAGGGTGAATAGCTAATAATGTGGAATTTAAACAAGTTAAAACTATATTACAATAGATAATGTCTGACAACAAACTATGATGTGTTCAAATCTTACCGATATGCAATAAACTATCATAAAAATATAAATAGGAGTTTAGGGATAGGGTTGCACACAATAAAATTATAGTGGTTCGGCTTTGACAAGCCTATGTCCACTCTCGCATACTAATAGCCTATCAACTAGATTCCAGTGACATAAAAAGAAAGTCAAACTTAGGCTGGCTTGCTTAAAACTAGCTTTAGAATTATTTTATTGATAACTAGAACTAGATCTCTACCTGGCTTGCTCACACTAATAGGAAAAGGAGACTTGCTGGCTTCGTTCTATATATCTTGAAGTTTGGCTCTCGAAAGCTAAAGTGCTCTAAATCCTTGCCCCTGGGATTCAAGGACAGATTCTAGTGGTGGAAGGGCTCTCATTTAAAGAAGGACTTCTTCTCTTAAACTACTAATGTAGTGTTTAATTACCGGGTCCTGAATTAGATTGGATAGCTTTATGGAAAATCGAATTAGTGGTTGTGGAAAGGGCTAAAGATACTTTCTATATAGACTTAGGAGAGTCTCTAAGTCCTCGGTATCCAATAACAATTTGATGGAGAATTGGCTTTATTAAATGAAAGAAGAAATTATTTCTTTCCAACAAACCCTAGTCAAGAATGGAATAGGCGGTCCTCTTATGATTTCACAGAGACAATCCTTAGACAGTAAGAATTAGATCAAATGGGAAATAAAAGTATGTGATGGATAATGATCTATCTTGACATTCTATTTTTCATATTGTTATACCTTTTATTTCATTAAATATAAAGACAAGAAAAGAAAGAATAGGTCCTGTTGTTCCTACATCTTAGGAAGATTCCCTTGATACTTCTAAATGGGTCATCTTTGCGTATCTTTATTAGAGCCTTTGATCAATGGTGTTGGGTCATGCCGCCTCAACTCCCATTGGGGGATTTACCGGATCACTTTCTCCCCTTCTCTCTGCCGCCTCAACTCCCATTGGGGGTCCGGATCACTCGAGAAAGAGTAGCTCTTCGGAAGAAAAAAAGTAGTTCTTCGGGAGGCCTTATGGAATGCTTAGCCAATGCGGGATTGAAAGAACTTCACTTCTCAATGAAGCCTCTAAGACTCAAAAGGCGGGTTCCCATCTTTTGTACCTGGGAAGCGTCCCACTGTGGTTCAGTGCCTTCTTCTGCATTTCCCCTCGACAGGTGGGAGAGTATCCCTTCGAAAGAGCAGCTTTCCAGTTCACAAGGAGGTCATTCCGGATCGACCCTTCTAGCGCCCATTTGTTGGCACGTTGGGGCGCGTCCTTGATAGATTGTACCTCATGCTTTCATTTGGACTGTAGGAAAGAAGTGGCCCCTTAGGCCGAGAAAGGATTGAGACCAAAGAGTGCCCGCTCTTCTCTCTTTTGTTTCCGCTCCTGGTGGTTGAGTAGGGGTTTTAGGAGAAAGCGTAAGCGCAGCGCTTGAATCTCTTGTCGGTATGGCTACTAGTCTTGGACTGAAAGAACTCGGCGACTAGACAGCTCGCTGGACTGGAAAGGAGAAAGCCAAAACTCTAGTGGCCACAAGGCAAGAATCATCGAATCATAGCCTAGTTCCTTCGTACCCGAGGGATGAGACTTGCCAACGATGAGACTGTCACTGCTTGAGAATATGCTCTGGCACTTTCATTTCGGAAGGGGGAAGAAGAATAGGCTATCTTTGATATTGGCAAGGTAGTTCTTTGACCCACCCGAGGAGAGGTGCTTTGGTTTGGTTCGTCAGTCTGTCTTTCGGCTTGGTCGATAGAAATCTCTCCTGTGTCTTAAGCAGCAAAGAAAGATTTTCCAATCCTCTTAGGAATCAATTGAGGAACAACATTTATTGTTGTATTACTCCACGAGCTTTCTCTCTTTCTACGGCGAATGGCGCATCTCTTCCTTGCCCATGTAAGCAGTTAGCGAAACTGGAACTGGGATAGCCTCGGGTAATTCATCAATTGTTTCAGCTCTGGTTCAAATGGTTTCTGTTTCAGGGGTTAGGAAAGGCTTATCTGCTGTTTCCGCTGTTCTAGAGTCGGTAGGTGGGGCTTCTTCTTTTTCTTTCCGTGGTGAGGTTGACCTTGGTTTTGGTTCAAGAGAAAGATATTAATATTCAAGTTCCCCCCAGGCCAAGGAAAGGGACAATCAAGTCTTTTTGGTTCAGCTAGCCCAATGTTAGTCGGAATAACCTTTGTTGTTGGAATTGTTAGTCGAAAGGAGTGAAGACCGGGAAATCTCTTTATTAATAGAGAAAGCACACCCGGAACCGGGGAAAGGCGATAACGACCAGGCTATCTCCGAGGCTATGGGGCACTCGCGGTAGAAGAAGAAGTTAGGAATAATGCTAGCTCAAAAAGAAGAAAGGCTATTTACCTTACTTCCCGACTTCCCCAGGGGAGGTTGAAAAAGCTGCGATTGCTTTTGTTTCAGAAGTTTCATTTGGCTTGGTTTAGTTCAGGAATTGATAGAGATTCCTAGCAGTATACTTTATTTGTTGTCGGGAAGGCTACTCTATACTAGTACTAGAATAGAAAGGATCGATCCCAGACCCCGAAATTTCCTTATATTCAAAATAGAACGCACACCGGTAAGCAGTGATTTTAACAGCATCAAATACGAAGAACAAAGAAGCATTCGAACGAAGAAGGAAGGATGCCAATTTTCGGGACTTTCCTCAAACTAGAGTGAAGTCAACAGATTGAATCGTCTGCTGTCTCTAGAAGAGAAATCTTCCTTCATGACAAATGCTACAAATGTTCTACTAAGTCGAGTCTCTATCACCCATAGGCGAATTAGACAGAATGAGTGGGTAGCTAAGGGTTAGGCATAGCAGGTCTCTTGCGGATGACTTTCGTGTGCATGTCTGTCTTTGGAATGTCTGTTGATGGCGGTGTGAATGAATGTCTTGATTGCCCGTTCTGGTGTGCAAGTCTTGCTTTCGCGCGTAGCCCTTCTTTTAAGAAATCTTGACTGCGCCGACTTAAGACTCAAAATCTGAAGATTGTTCAGACTCAGATTGTAAAGTCTATTGCTCTCAGACTTTACATCAAGAATTCGACAGAACGTAACTCAAGCCCAATCATATAACGGCTAGTGATCTGGTTTGGATTCCACATCAAGATTGATTTGATTGATTCAATCTAATTGATTGACGATTGGATCTTGAAGACAAGAATTTTCTATACGAAGAAGCTTTACTTATGGAAACCAAGATTCCGTTTGTATGGGCGATCGGAATCAATTTGGGATTCTACCTTTGTCACTCAACGGCTACCAAATCTTCTAGATACAGAGCTGTCCAATGGATATATTGGAAGACGATTCTTCGGGATACTGTCCAACGGGTAGTTTGGAAGTGGAGAAGTATTTAAGGAGATCATGGACCGATGAGCAAGTAAGAGACGGAGCGTAGAATTTATAATTCCAAAGTCCGAGCGATCTTTGTTCATACACTTGTCTTTGGAGAGCTTAAACGTTTGTGATCGTGAGAGAAATACCAAAGAGTGACTTAGTGAGATAGTGTGATCTACTACTAAGTGTTTGCACTCGAAGTTGTAATCTCTTGTTGATTGCATAGTGGAATTCAGCCAAGAAGGCTGTTAGCGTGGGAGAGTGGACGTAGGCTTGGATTAAGCCGAACCACTATAAATCTTGTGTTCTTATTCTCTTCCCTAACTCCTTTGTTTGAAGTTTATTTTATTCCGCATATATTTGTCAAGATTTATTTTAAACACCTATTCACCCCCCTCTAGGTGTTCGTACTAGCACTCTCAAAAACTTCATCACAACTTTCCATGAGTTCTCGATCCACAACTCTTGCGAACTACCTTCAAAAGAGAGAATACAAGTTTGGGGATATTATCTAAAAGTCAATTCATGATTAAGCACAGATTCTCTCAAATTCATATTTTGCACGATATTGAAGTATTCATAAAAATTTTCTAATGAAAAGTCGCTACTAATCTATTGGAATTAACTAAAAATCATATAAGCCATAGGAGTAGATTTTACTTCTTACAAAAAAAAAAAAAAAAAAAAAGTCTACGGTCAAAAACTTAATTACACCAATTAAATAATTAATCCCATTTCAGTACCTAATATTATTCACTTTTAGACCTATATATTAACATATAAAGTGATCATATGAGTATACAATCATTAAACTATTAATCAGCAACTTAAGGAAGCACTAAATAAATCGAAAGGGGAAACAAGCATATAACATGAAATAAACGGCAATCCTAACCGAGCCAAAGGTAAATGACAATCAATCAAGGGTATCTTTCTCTAAGAACAATCGCAACCCCATGGTAGAGCCTTAAAGGCTTATCCAATTGAGTATGATTTTCATCAACGATTTTTGCACATTTAAAGAGAGACTACCTAAAAGACTTCTTAAGCCATTTTTGAGAAATTAAAATTTTTGACAGTTTTCTTTATTTTTTACGGAATTTTTAGGACTTTTTAATACTTTAAATATTTTATGAATTTTTAAAAAGGAATTTTACTAAATCTTCTTTAGAATTTTCTGAATTTTAAAAAAAAATTTTAAACACTTTTCTAACTTTAGAATTTTCTTATAATTTTTTTTATTTTCCTTTTTCTCTTTTCTTTTTTCCTGGTTTTCTTCTTTCTCGCGCTTTCCCTTTTCTCACCAAAGCTCCTCCTCCAACTCCCCCTTTTGCCCAAACCAGCGCCACTGTCATGGCAAGCCTTCACCGGCATTCGAGCTGCTGCCTGCTAAAATCCAATCCCTCATAGCCATAGCAACCCAAAAGCTGTCCTTGCTCGAGCCACATTCTCTCTTAACCGAAGCCTCCTCCAATGAACAACAGTCAAGCCACAAACAACAAAACCGAAAAGCAAGAATCACACACAGAAACGGCACGCTGAGTAACAACATGCCACGAGAAAAGTACAAAACCATGTCTAGTGACTAGAAGCTCTCGGTACAGATCTAGAATCGAAGAAAACCATGCGAATCTGATTCAGGCAAATCGTCAAGCACTTGGAGGGGTCACCGAGAGGGGGCAATGGACTCAGTCAAGACTGGGATTCGGGTCAAGATCAACACACGATATATAAGAGACACTAAAAGACTGATTCAGAGACCAATCGCTAGCACTCAACACAAGTATAACGAAGAGACGGCAAGGCTCAGTTGACACAGACGAAGGAGAGTCGGGCCTCATTCAGGCATTTATACAAATAGTTAGCATGCATCGCTGAAACGAGGGAGTTCCGGCTCAATTGAGACTCAAACACAGGCCTAGGTTTCTAACCAAGCAAACCAAAACACAAAGCAGCATCAATGATGAACCGAAGGGACTGAAGCTCGTGGCCGACAAAAACAGAGCACACGCGCTCGGGGGAGACCCCTGGTTCGAGGGAGGCCCTGCGGCGGACAGCGACTAATGGATGGACCTCCAGCAATGGCGAGTTACCCCCTTGAGCTCTCTCTTTTCTCTGGTTCGCTCTCTCATAGTCACTCAAGCTCTCTCTCTCTCTCTATCTCTGCCTCCCAAAAATATAGCCCCCTTCTAGCTTGATCTCTCACTCCCTTAGAGCTCTCTCTTCTCTCTGGCTCTCTCACTCTCTCTCTCACTCCCTTAGAGCTCTTTCTTCTCTCTGGTTCTCTCTCGGCCAGCCAAAGAAACCGAACTCCCCCTTTTTGCGAGCGTTACCTTCTCTCCCTTTATCCCTCTCTCGATCCTTTCTCTCTCCTCCGGGGCAACGCCAGCTTGCCTCGTACCGCACAATCATCCTTGGCGAGCATCGCAACAACATTCTCCGCGTAGCTGTCCTCGCTCATACCTCGTCCTTCGTCGCGCGTCTCCACTTTGTCGTGCAGCCATCGTCTAAGAACGTGAGTTGTGGAGGAGGAAGAGGAGCCATGCACGAGCCGGGGCGAAACAAAAGAGAGCGGGGCCGCGTGGGGGGAAATAAAATGGGGAGACAAGAAAAAGGAGTACCGACAGACCTAGCCTGGCCCTACTCCATTTTCTTTTTGTTTTTTAATTTTTTAATTTAACTTTTTTTTTTCAAAAGATTTTTAACTATATCACTAGTAATGCTAATGTTCCTAATATCTACATTTGATGCATTTTAACGAAATCTACTTTTTTGCTTAGAGATTAATTTTCAATTTTTATGCCATTATGAAATGATTAAATGGGTCACTAAAATTTATGTGTCAATAATAATGTATATGCTTTAACTTTGTGATCCATAGGACATATTAGACCTTTGGCCAATCCAATCTCAATCTATGAATTTGGGCCTGAGAAATTTGGGCAAGCCCAACCTAAAAATTGCTAGAGTGATGCATGAAGGCATTCTTGTAACGAAAGTGGAATGGCTCACAATGAATTTTAGTAAACTAATATTAAATTCTAAAGGAATATAAAATTTGATGTGCCAAAAAAATGTGAAAGAACTGAGATTCATTAGACCTTTACACCTTATGAAAATTTGTACATTTTAGTGGCTGTGGAGTATGTGTCTAAGTGGGTAAAAATTGAAGGATTGCCAACAAATAATGCTAAGGTTGTAGTCAAATTCTTGAAAAAAAAAATATTTTTACCCGAATCGGCACTCTTAAAGCAATAATAAGTGATAGGGGGACACATTTTTACATCAAACAATTTGAAACATTTTTGAGTAAGTACGGAGTCACACATAAGATTATAACCCCTTAGCATTCTTAGACTAATGGTCAAGTAAAGGTTTCAAATAAAGAAATCTAGAGGATTTTAGAAAAAAAAAAATAGTGAATGTCTCTAGGAAATATTGGTTAATGAAACCTGATGATGCACTTTAAGCTTCTAGGATAATGTTCAAAACTCCAATTGGTATGTCTCCTTTTAGGCTAGTGTTTAAGAAAGCTTGTCATTTGCTAGTGGAATTAGAGCATAAAGCATATTGGCATTAAATATTTTGGATTTTGACATGCAGTTTGTAGGTGGAGAAAGATTGTTGCAACTGAATGAATTGGAGGAATTTCGTAATGAGACCTACGAAAATTCTAAGTTATACAAACAAAAGATGGCGTGACAAACATATATTCAAAAGAGAGTTCAAAATTGGTCAAAAGTTTTACTTTATAACTCGTCTTAAACTTTCTCTTGATGGTTTAGTACTTTCTCTTTCACATGGATATTCTCATACAGAACAATAGAAGTTGTGGATGACATTGAAGGCGCATTCAAGGTGAACGGTCAACATTTAAAGCTCTACTTTGGAGGTGGTTACAACAAGCAAAATATTGCTATTGAACTTCATCCTCGAGAATAGCAACATTTAAGATATTTTGGCTAAAAACTATAAGGCAAGCGTTTCTTGGAAGGCAGCCTAAGCATTTTTAATTATGTTTTTCATTTATTTTTACATTTCGCAAAAAAATAAAAAAAAATTATTATTTTTAGGAATTCTCTTTCAAGAGTTTAATCATCAAGGTCATCTATGAACACATCCTACAATCAGGGAGTTTTCTTACTCCTTATTTTATTTTTTTTGCATTGAGGACAATGCTTCATTCAAGTTTTCGAGAGAGACAAATTTTTTGCTATATCTAATTTTTTCTATCATGATTGCATTCATTGTCGTGAAGTTTTTGCGATTCTTAGGAAAATTTAAATTTTATTTAAACTTGCAATTGATGTGTGAGTTAATTTTAATTCTTATTATGTTGATCCACTTATTGAGCACTAAAAGTCCTTCATTTTTTAATTGTGTGTAAATCTAGATAACATTCATGTGAAGTATGTGTTTTTCTTAGATCTTACAAAAATCTTAGAATTTGTTTAATTTTCTCTTGATACAAAATCCTAAGCTACATCTAATTGAGAAAATGATTTAGGTAATTTTTGGATCGATTGAGCCTTTCAAACTAACCTAGATTATTTATTTCTAGTCATCTCGTTGAGCTTTAATTATTATCTAATTTTTCATTGACACCCATATATGTTTATCCTAGTTTTTATCAAATTATATCATTATCCCATGTCCCATGACCACGTTGATCTTTTTTGGGATGAAAGTTTATTTTAGCTTAATAGCAAGTTAGGAGGAAGGAAGAAGCATGAAAAAGAAAAAAAAATGATTGCTATAATTGTTTGGGGGTGTATAATTATTAAAAAGAAAAAAAGAAAATTGCTTTTATGGTTTTTATGATTCCCTATCCAACTTTTAATTGAGTGAGCCTTTTGAATACTCAATAGGTTGAAATTTTTTATGTTACATCATGAGGGACTTTAGGAGAAACTCCACCATAAAGCAATTAAAAAAAAGGAAGAATAAAAAAGGGAGTGATGATATGTGACGGCCGAAAGATTATCTTGAATGAGTGAAATTGGGGACAGTGACATTGGCTCTAATTAGATCCTAGAAATCAACATGTTGATGGATGATTTGAGCTAAAAATTACCATTATCTTACATTTAGCTTAGCCTTACATTACAAACCAAGAAAAGTCCTATTGATTTTTGATTGGATGATTAGCTTACATTAGTGAAGAGAGGAATGCGAAACAAACCTATAAGATTTGGTCTTAATTATAGAGATTTTTTTAGAGATTGCATGCCAATGTGAATTTATCTAGATTGTATATAATTCGAAAAAGATGAGAATTCACACACACACTTGGATAACATAGTTATAATTGATCTTAATTTATAATCAATTTCAATGTTTGGAAGAAATTTGTGTCTTTCTTTAAATTGTGAATTATGGAAAAATGTCATGGAAAATGTTGTTAACATGAGTATGTGTTATATCTTGCTTTTACTTGAGGACTAGCAAAATGTTAAGTTTTGGGATTTGATAGCTCTATACAAATAGAGTTAGTTTACCTATTTTAGGCAACAAATAATGTAATATCCATGAGAAAATATTTGGATTTCCTTCTAACTATTTGAATTTACCTTGTTTATGCAGCATAATGAGATATGAAAAAAATAAGGGAAATAATGACAAAAATCAAGAATTCAAATAAAGAAGTATTGGAAGATGGATATCAAATCGGGAATCATTGATTTTGTTTCTTAATTTTATCTGCAAGTGTTGGAAGATAGATATCAAATCAAAGATCCTCTAATTTACTTTCTAATTTTATGTGAAAAATAAACAGTTGCTTAGGGATAAGGGTCCTAGATATATGCTATAAATAGGAAAACATTGAGAGCTTGAGGGATAGCTAGGTTTTTTCTAAGATCATTTTTCATTATTCTGAAAGTTTTTCAAGTATTTTCAAGAGAACACAAAAGTAAAGACATAATTCTTATTCTTTGGTTCAAGATGCTAGGTTTGATTTATATTTTTATTTCTTATTCTACTTGTTTTGATGTTCTTTTATTAGGGCTATGATGTAGCCTAACTATGATGATGTGAATTTCATGATTTTTAAGTACGGAAGTGATTTCATTCTTGAGTTATATATTATTGTGTTTAATGCTTTTAAATGATTGACCACCGCTTAAATGATTTGATGTGCATATTTGAAACTAATAAGTGATCATATGTAATTGCTCATTATAATATACAACCATGAATTAAACATAGATAGAAACATACCACATTATTTGTGTAACTTTCGATGTTAAGGTGATCCAAAAGACTCTAGTCAGGAATATTCATAGATTTTAATGCAATTATGTTTATTTTAATTCACATAGAGATATAATGGATTAATAAACCAAGTAGGTTTGATATAGCTAGATATATGATAATAAATAGATTAGAAAATTCCACTATAACATGTTTGATATCGTTTTTGTAAGCGTAATAATCTGAAATTCATATATAGTGGTTATCGTGAAATGTGATGTTCTAATATATTTATTTGATTGATTTACTGCATTTAGTCTCCAAATTTTTCTTTTAAGATTTCTAGTTTTAATTTATTCTCAATTTTATTTTCATTTGTTAGATAAATTTTAGAATTAATCTATTTTTAGTATTTAATTAGTTTATTTATCATCAATCTTTGTGGAACCATACTCTTTCTCATCATTATATTACTTGTACGGCACGTTCATTTGTGTTTAAAATTTTACAAACATAAATAGTTGATTTGCATGCCTTCATTAACATCAATCTTCGAACATCAATTTGACCTTGATTGAATTTGAACACCCTTAGGAAATCTTAGGACTCGTTTTGATCTTTCCAATGCGATTGATTTTGTATAATTTGTTTATCATTTGACCTCTTTTTCATTTTTTCAAAATTAGATTAGAAATTTGATTTCGTTAAAATCTAGAACTCCTGTTTTACCTCTGTGTAGTTAGACTTTTGTTATTTTTGTGTGATTTTCTAGGTAGAGATTCTTGAGTCGGACCTTTAATGAACTTTAATAATCACAATTATTATTTTATTTTATCTTTTTATGTTGTGGTGAAATTTCACATTTTTTGGGACTTGTATGCTATGTTAAGTCTCTGTTGTTATGTCACGATACCTTGTTGTTTTGCTGATTTCCTGATGCAATGTTGCATGTTGTTGTATTTTTGTAAATTCTTACGTAGCTTTTCTTAAAAAACTTTCTTCACGAAAGTTTTTCCTTCTGGTGTTCTCTATGTTGTGTAATTTTCGTGGGACAATATGTCCATGGGTTCCTTTCCAATTTTGTTGATTTTTTTTTTTTTTTTTGCCCTTTTATGTGATGTTGTGTTACAACTTTCTATTGTGTGTTTGTTCTAGAATTTTTTAGGCAACTTGTATACTAAATTTGCTTTATGTGTCTTCATAGATTTTGTTCCTCACTTTTTAAATTATTTGTATAAAAATTTACAGAAAACAAAATGCACTCTTGTATGCTTGCCATGAACTTGTCTTAATTTTCCTTTTTAGTTGATTTGAACTTGACTTAGTTCCAAAGATGTTCATGCACACACCTTTAATGTCCTCTTCAAAATCCAAATTTTCAAATCATGCTTTTAGTTTAGTATTGATGTTGTCTAAAGTTTGAACCATATTTAGAGCACTGGTGAAGTTTGATCAGAGTGCCCATCGTTGCACGCGAGTTGGCCTTGGTGGCTAAATGTGTTCCATAGTTGCGACACATCCTTGCTATGCCATTAGCATGTTGTCTCACAATTCACTATTAAATGCTATTCAAATGACTTTTGAGCATCATTTGAACTTCAATAATCTTTGACTTGTTTACCTTTCTTAATTGTCTGTGATTGTGTTTGACACCTATTAAATGAATAAGTGATCCAATGTTGGCTCACTGAAATTGTTTGATTGTTTCAAAATCAAGGCTCATGGGCCTACTTGCATGTTTATTTCTTTAGTGCATGTAGATTTCAGAGATATATTTAGGTGTGATGCCTGATTCCGCGGGACAACTTTAGGACTCATTTAGAACATGTCCTAGAGACCTATAAGTGTTAGTGGTCACATGAGAACACGAATGGTCACTAATGACTGAAAATAAATTGGGATAGGCATCTAGAGGGACCGATGCATGAATTGCAAAGGCTAACCCTAAGGCCCAATTTGGTTGATTTTGAATCTTGTTTCAATTGCTTGATTCTTTCTATTGTTTTATGATTGTAATTGTTTTTGTTATGAATGGTTGTTTCTTTCTCATTATATGTACCTAGTCTTAGTTTCTAGGTCAGGATTAGATTAGGCCCTTAGAGGTGGAGGTCCATCAAGACACGAATATGATGTAAGGTTGATGTCCAATCCGAACAAATTTTTATATTTATTTTTCCCCGGTATGTGTTTCAGGTTGTCTTGTATCGTATAAACACTCAAGAAGTTGTCGGTTCTTTTCTTTCATTTTGTTTTTCAGGCCTTTTGGGATTGCATGTTAGATTTACTGCTTTCCTTAAACTATTTAGTTGATTGTTTACGTTATGTCTTGTCTTTAAATTCAATTGTATACTTTCGTTTCCTTTTCCTAGAATAGAATTGCATGAAAACAATTATCCACGCATGATCACCTAGCTAGTATTATCAACTCAAAAAAGTAAAAAGAAATGCATGGATACCTTAGGAAATATGACAAACTATCATGTATTGAAAGGGCGCTAATATAAATATCAGCGAAACCTAAGTCCCCAAATATTGAATCTTTAGTTGCATAGAAATTGAGGGAACATTATAAACCCTCGATTGGGTTTTCTAGTGAACCCCCCCCCCCAAAAACGAGACTAGTGACAACTCCTGTCTTTTAGGTTGTTCTAAACAACTAGAAAATAAAATAAACCTGTTGTGAGGAGTATGGGTCTCGACGAGACGCATCATGCTTTAGCATACTTGATATGATAATAGCCCAAAGGATGAAGTGATGCCATCCTTATGGGTGAAGAGTACAGTTGAGAGGGCTATCATAATAAAAATACCCTTAAATTCGATATCCACATATGACCTCCTCCTTTGAGGTGTATTGCCCATGTGGATACGAATCACCACACCTTCCACTATCATGTGAGATACGAGCTTGGGAGAGCTCATGACCTTGAATGAGGGAGCTCTAAGGGATTCGTCTTGAAAGGCAAGGTGATGATGTCTTTTGGAAGGCGAACCATGATGGAACTCTTGTGGTCAAATGCCCCTAAAGCTAACCTTTCTCCTTCATTAGTGCGTGGCATTGGGTCGCGATAGTGTGACATCTTGAATTTCCAATACTGCTTTCAATTGAATAAATTGGGCATTTCATCGATGCGTCTATAGTGCTATTATTAGAGCCGATCACTTGTGAGATAACTAGACTATCTTGGGAAGTTATTAAGAGATTTTAATGCAATGGACTTCAAAATTTGACCAGAAGTCGACTGCTCGACCATGCTAGTCTACAAGGGTTATTATGGCATTATCAAAATCGATCAAAGATCAGGCATATGTCGATTCAACTAAGATGTGTGATCAAAGTGTGGGTGATTCCACCTTATGGCAAAATTCTTATTGAACGGAATTAGACCCATTTTCTGTTGTTTTGGGTACCATATGCTCGTAATTGAAGCCTTAAGATTTTCATGAACACCGAGAGTCACCAATGTGTCAAGTGGTTTCAATGTAGCTCAAAGAAAATCGACCATGGGTCATTTACACTAAAAATCTCTGAAAATTACTTGGTAGCCTAGGTCACGTTAAAAATGCGCTTGAGTGAAGTTAACCGCGAATTTGACTCCGATTTCAGAAATTGAAAGTTCTGTGGTGTCACAAGTTATTTTAGGAACGTTGACTCATCCTTCGAAGATCTTTCGGAGATTCCGGGATTTTTTGCAGAAAACTGGTTTGGATGTTGCGGAAAATTAACGGAAATTCGGATGGAGCTCGTTCGAAGGAAATTTGGACTTCCAAGTCGGGCTAAGTGTTGATGGGAATTTATAGAATTTATGTGACTTTTTCTTTTTCAGCAGGACCTCAATTTGGGAAATTGAGTGAAGAAATTGAAGTTTAATCGGTGAAATTCGGAGCTGGTTTTTGGGGCAGCAAATTTGGTTTCAAAATTTGGTTTATCTGTGAAAATATTTGCAATAAAGAATTTGGGGGAAGTGGATGGATAACTCTTGTTAACTTTGACCCATCTCTCTCTCTCCAATCTCCTTTTTATGCTAGCTATTTCCTCTCCATCTTGGTGCGCACATTTTCCCCTCAACAGTCGACCACCGAAGCCCTTATCCACGTTTTCTTTCTCTCGCCTACCTCTCTCTCTCTTCCACTCACTCTCTCTCTCTCTCTCTCTCTCGGCCACATAAGCCACAAACCGAAGCCATCCACCACTGCAGCAACCGGTCAACACTTCATCCTCCACGAAGCCCTTTTGGTTGACTCCCCTTCGTGCGCCCCTCCACGCGTCTTCAGCTTCTGCTCACGCCTCTGCCGTTCAAGCCTCCACGCATCCAAGCCTACCAAGATTTGCCTTCTGCAGTTTCTTCGTGTTTGGCCTCAGTCTAACTTCGGAAGATTGTTGACTCCCCTCCTCGCCAGCGACGCCAGCTAGCTGTACGACTACCCCCCTCCGTTCCTCTCTGCCGCGCGTCTCTTGCGGCTCAGACGAAGTTGCTTCTCCGTTTGTGTCTCTCGCACGAAGACGTCAGCAGCTTCTTCACGCCAGCCATCTCCGCGCGTGGTCTTCTCCAACAACGTGTCTTCGGCCCAGTGAAGTCCTCGAGCCCAGCAGCAACGCACGAAGCCCAGCAACCTTCATTTTCACGGGCCCATCTTCTCCACAGCTGCTTCTGGTTCGGCCCAGCAGTTGGACCATTTGAGGCCCACGATTTCATCTGCAGCAGCCCACATGGACCAAAGCTTAGTCCAGCGAGGCCCAGCAGCTCCTTTAAGCCCACAAGTGCAGCAGCCCAGTTTTTGAGGCCCAATTCCAGCTCACTTGAAGTCAGCCCAAGAAGCCAGCGAAGCCCACGAAAGTTCAAAGCCCGTTCAGCCCGCTTCAAGCCCAGCCCGTTTCAGCAACAAATCTCAGTTTGGGCTGAGATTTGTTGGGCCAAGTTTAGGCCCAGTCCAAGTTCGTTGCGAGCCCAAGTTTGGCCGCCATCGCGCCGTCGTCATAGTGATCTGGCCTTCGCTTTTAATCAAATGAGTTTTGCTCACTAATGCTTGCTTAGTTTGCTAATGATGCTTAAGGGTTGATTAGATTTAATTAAGTGTAATTAGGTGGTTATATTAGAGTAGATTAGTGATTATTAGATAATTGTGATGCATGTTAGGCAATTGAATTGTGCAATTAACGAGTAGAGACGTACTTTTATTTATTGAATGCATCTCGGAATTTTTCCCGACCTGTCTCGGGCTTCAATTAGGCATTACGGGCCTAAGTTGGATTTTTAGTATTTATTTATTAATTTTCTAAATTAATTAATTATTTATTTATTTTTCTAAAATTAGGCTTTATATTTGACGACTGGAATTTTATGCCGATTGTCGTGGCATAATCCGATTATTTAATTGAGCTTTATTTTGTACTGAATTGAATTATTTGTGAAATTGGGAATTATTCTTTAATTGAATAAGCTTTGGTTATTAATTAAAAATAACCGGGTATTGGTTGATAATACGAAAAATATTTGAGTGAACTACAAAAAATGTGGGAGTTATGGAAAGAAAAATATTATATTTTGGCTAAGGTTAGCCGTGTGCCCACACACGATATTTTTATCAGGTATGATAAAAGATATGAAGAAATGCTGTGTGGCATGACTCGGCTATTATAACATCGCTTTGGCATATAGGATGCCTTAGAGAATGCACATAAATTGTTGAATATATATCATGTCTGTGTGGCGATAATTGATCATGCCTGTGTAGTGATAATTACTCGTGCCTGTGTGGTGTAGAACGTGCTTGTGTGGTCATATTTCTGTGTGTTTAATATCGTGCCCGTGTGGCCTAAAGTAATTGGAGTGCCTAAAAGAGAATGCACTTAATTGGTTTATATTGGCTCTCTAATTAAATATATTACCACGGCGAAAACAACGCCCGAGAGCATGCACATAAAATGTTTATTGTACATCACCTTGGCAAAATCGGTGCCTTAGAAAATATGTGGGATGGGCGATTGGTACATTGTCTTGGCGAAATCAGCGCCTGAGGGAAAATACGTGGTTCGGTGACTAGGTATTATACTGGAAAATTGTATAGTATGGTTGGGAGTGACCAAGAGATGATTTGACTGACATGTAATTGACTAGGTCGATTGGTCATTGCTTTGATTTGATGTTGTGAATTGATTAATTGAATGAAAATGATCGGTGAATGGTCCAACTGACATGTGATCGACTATTTCGATTTGATCGATATTTCGATCCGTGATATTATGATGGGTATCTATTTGAACTGTGCTAATTTGCAGGTGGAATCTGATACCAAGGTAACCTCTGACTCGTGTGTGCATAGGCAGTCCGGATAGTGTATTGGTTTACTAATCGAGTCTTAGGGGATAGAACTCACTGAGAAGTGGTCTCAATGGTTATTGTATAACCATTTCAAGACCCTAATGAGGAGCCTGAGGAGGAGAAATCTAAGGAGGAGAACCCTAATGTGAAACCTGAGGAGGAGGAAGATTTTGAAGAAGAAATTGGTCTAGAGAAGGATCTTGAGTACGACCTAGATGAGGATTGAGATCCCATCTCATTTTGTGTGAACCTTGTGTTCTTGTAGATAGGTGTGAGATTAGACCTTTGTGAATAGTATGGTAAAGTACTATGGGTTGTGCTATGTATAAAAGTAAGGTTGTGAATTTCATTATGAAAAATTATGGCCCTGCTTTTCTATCACATTGCTTTACTATCTATGGATTTATAATTACTTTCGCATGTGCTTATGAAAAGGAAAGGGTCGGCGATACGTAATCCTGGGATATCGCATTTAAAATCGACCAAGGTAAGTGATGTGTGCGTGCCTGAGGATCGGGGCGTGACAAATAAGCTTAGCGACTCTATTGGAGACTTGTCACTAGTTAAAAGGACTTGAAGCTGTTTAAAATAATTGTCATGTTAACAAATGTGTCTTGTATAGGATCGTTTGCATGTTAAAATCGGGTGAAAAATGAGGTAAGTCGCTAACTAAGCGTTAAATGATTTGTAGGTGAGAGGTATAAGGGATGGTGTATATGTAAACCCTTTGTCTTGCAGGTGATGAAAGGATGTATGAATGTATGTTGAGTTATATTTGAGATAGCTAGTATAAGCACCTAGAGGGGGATGAATAGGTGTAAAAATATTTTCTCGAGATAAGAGAACAATACTAAGCAGACAATAGAAAGGAAGTTCTCATTTTGTTAACAAAACGAATTATGATCAAAGTAAAGCAGAGAGTAGGGAAGATAAAATCAATACAGAAATTATAGTGGTTTGGCTTATTCCAAGCCTATGTCCACTCTTCCGCACTGATAGCCCATCGGCTGGATTTCACTATGAACAAAAGAGTTGTTACAGCAAGGCTCTCCCTTGATTCCACAGTGTAGATACTCTACCACACTTCCTCAAGGTTTCTCAAGAATATAGACTCTCTTTTGCGTATAAGATTTTGCTCAATAAATGAATTAACTAAGAACAGAGAGCTTCAGACTTTGGAATTTTTCTATCGCGCACACCTCGAACAACTGGAACATCTTCCTTATATACTCTTTTATGCCATCATACCTGTTGGCACTTACCAAAGGAATTTTTCCAATCTTCCCATTGGACAGAATCAATTAGGAAGATCATTCGAGCGATTTAAGGAACATGTCGATAGCCCATCAATCCTGCTCGCCCATATAATCAGGATCTCGGTTTCCATGAGTAGAACCTTCTAAGTATACTTTGCCAATCATCGGATCCTTAATCTCTGAATCAATAAAGGATTCCGTTATGTCATATCCAGCCAAGAGATCTTCTCCGGTCGATAAGGTCAAATTCTTAACGAAACATCCAATCCTGGATAGCCCTTCTTCGACGGATTAGAAACTGTTAATGAGAATAGACTTTGAGTCTTGAGTCTGGCAGTCCGGAGGCCTTCAGACTTTAAATAGTAGAGTTTGCAAATCTTCAGATTAGATTAATAGAAACGTTTTGTCAGCTTCAAAACACTCTAGGAAGATTTCTCCAACAATCTCCCCCTTTTTGATGGTCACAAAACTTTCCTACAGATTTGGATAACTTTGACCTGCAAAACATTACTCAAGCAAATATGGATATCTCATAAAGATAAATGGCTTAATGATAACACTAGAATCTGCAACCATAGAAAATAGGTTAGTCTTGCAGATGAGTAAAGCCATCCATAAGATATCAATAGTACTTAATATAAACAGTCAAACCCAAATCCCAAATTCAGTCCATAGCCAGACGCAAAAGTTAAGTCAAACATCAAAACAAATCAAAAGTTCAAGTTCAAAAAGTTCAAGGTTCAAGGTTCAAAGTTCAAATCACATCTCTCCCCCTTTTTGTCATCATAAAAAAGGTTGAGATGGAAAGAGAATGGAATCAAGAATGCTTGGGAATACGAACAAGCAGGAAATCTCTTATTGACTGGACAATGCCTTCTAGCTTTTTCAACTCTTCCTTCAGTTGAGCCACATCTTCACCCTTAGCATTTGCTTGAATTTGAAGAGCAAGGGTTTGGATTTGATCATTCAAAGAAACTGAAGAAGCTTGACCTGTAGTCTGCAAATTCTGTACTTCGCATCCCAGCATATATCGACCCCGCATTTCTAAGAGAACATCAAGAATTCTGCGAAAATCTACTGAATTATTAGTCTGCGTACTGGCTTCTGCACGATCAGATGGAGTAAAGGCAGACGATGGCAAATCAGCATAGTCACGTAGATTGGGCGATGAAACATCATGTCCCTCCTCAGGAAATTGAGAGGCATATATGTTCTCTGGATCTACTGGAGAGCGGCTGACTCCTTCACTGGTAGCAGGATATGAGGACATTCCTCTTTTCTCACGATCTCCCCCTGTTTCCATGCCTTCAGGTGGAGAAGACTGTTCCTCATGCTCTCCTTCCTCTTGATCTCCTCTTTCTTCTTCTTCTTCTTCTTCTTCTTCTTCTTCTTCTTCTTCTTCATTTCTTTCCTCCTCTGCATCTCTTTCTTCAGCTTCTCTCTCCTCTGTTTCTTTCTCCTCTACTTCTTTCTCTTCTGCTTCCAAATCTTCTCTTTCTCCAGTCCCCTGTTCTGTGTCTTTCTCTTGTTGTTCCATTGATTTTGGAATAGAACGACTCAGGTTCTTTAATGCCATTGTAGAAATGGTGATGTCTTCCTCATCTTCTTCATCCTTAACGATAAGAGCTCTTCTTTTCTTGGATGGAGCAACCATGGGTTCCTTCCCTTTTCTTTTTGCCGCCGAAGAGATTTGATGAGTTTTAACAGGGGTTTTCTCCTTGAATTTCTCCAATGCCTTGTTGAGTTCTTTCAGATGCATTTTAGACACAATTTTCAGTCCCACTACCATTTGATCACAAGTTCAAACACAGAGAATCCGGGGAGGCTGAACATTCAAATGTCTGAATAATTTTGTCATAAGAGCTGGATAAGGAAGTTGACCTTTGTCCTTCACCACTGCTCTATACATGTGGAACATAATAGTGTGAGGAAGAGAGAACTTTTTCCCAGCATTGATGGCATACATCAGTTTTGCCTCTGAGTTTGAAACATCAGTCTTTGGATTAGATTTTGGTCTGAGGCAATTAATCACAATCTTGTGAAGGAGAATATTGAACGCACTCATCCTCGAGTAGGAAACATTTCCCTCTATCCTTCTATCCTTAACAAGTTCCAACGTAGCACGAGCAATAGAGACATTGATAGGTTGATATCTCCCTCTCTCAACCCCAATCACATCAGCCAACATATCTACATCCATCACATAGTCCTGATCTCGGACACTAAAAGAGAATCTATTCACATCCAAGAAACTGAGATTTGAATAGAAGTATGCAGTGAGTTCAGCATAGGCTTCTGTAGATTCAGAACAGAACTGTTCAAGTTGAAGAAGACTGAATTTTTCCCTGAAATTAACGTTCACAGCGTCAAGGAAATCAAAATCCACACTTCTATGGTTTATCACCTCACGCTTCAACAACTTAGAGTATAGATGCTTGTGTTCCTTCGATCGAAACAAGTCTGTCCTTTTGCTCCAAATTTTTGCCACAACATCCATTCTCGGTAGAAACTGACTGTACAACTTGTCATCATCATTCCCATCTAGCTGATTCAGCCCTCCAACACGTGGATCGATTGGAATATTTGCCATTGTGCGTAAAAAGAAGGTTTCATTTTTATACCCTTTGTCTTTCAGAAATTCGTCAATGTAGTTCAACGGAGTTCCACCCCTTTTTAAAGCACGATAAAGCTTGTAGGTAAAAGAGGGCTTAAAAGTTCTTACGGATTCTGCATCTTCGATTATTTCTTCCTCTTCTTGTCGAGCAACATCATGTGGTCTAGATGGAGAAGATGGACGCTGCCGAGAATGTCGTGGGCTCTGCTGCGACTAGGAGACTCTTCTTCCTCGGTGAGATCAAAGTGCGTAGGCCCCTCACGCATTTGCTGCGGTCCCACATTTCGCGATCCTCGAAGACTTCCTTTGAGACGACATCTTTCACGTCTTTGAAAGATTCCAAACTTGACTTTCCCAAGAAAAATGATAACTTTTCGAAGATTAAACAAGAGAAGAAGACAGAAGTGGAAGATCGATGCTTTTTAGGGTTTTTGGAGTTAAACGAAGAGGAACCGACAGTATATAGGTCAGCCGAAGAGAGGCATACAAAACGTCGTAATGGAAAGTAAAAAGATGCCCTTTTAAAAAAATAACTGCCTTTTTCAAAAAATTAGATAACGGTCATTTAAAAATTAACTCCATTTTCGAAAAAGAAAGATTGCACTAATCACGGAAATTGAAAGTAGCAAAAATCAATTATGGACAGATGATCGTACCTTTTCAAGATTTAATCTAAGAGAGAATAAAATAACTTACAGTCAAAGATCTTGATTGTCTGAGTCTGAGAGTCTCTAGACTTTTACTTCTTCAAACCTCAAGATGTTGAGTTTGGAACGAATGATTTCAAATTGATTTTTCTCCAAAGCCTTTGTAGATATATCCACCAATTGGTTCTTTGAGTCAACAAACTGAATCAAAACTTCTCCATTTTGAACATGATCTCTAATGAAGTGATGTCAAATCTCTATATGCTTTACTCTTGAATGAAGAATTGGATTCTTGGTGAGATTGATTGTGCTGGTGTTGTCACAGTTAATCTCCGTGCATGAATCTTCAATTCCAAAGTCTCTTAACTGTTGTTTTATCCACAAAATTTGTAAACAACAACTTCCAAGAGCTACATACTTTGCTTCTGCTGTAGAAAGAGCTACTGTATTTTGCTTCCTTGAAAACCAATACACTATCCTGCTTCCAAGTAGTTGACAAGTACCCGAGGTGCTCTTTTTATCAACTCTGCATCTAGCTAGATCTATGTCTGAGTATCCAAGAAGAGTAAAGTCTCCCTTTTTTGGATACCAAAGACCAAGGCTTGAAGTTGATGCAATGTATTTGATAATACGCTTTGCAGCACTCAGATGAGATTCTTTAGGGTCTGCTTGAAATCTAGCACAAATGCAAACACTAAACAAAATGTCAGGCCTAGAAGCAGTAAGATAAAGAAGTGAACCAATGATACTCCTGTATAGCTTCTGGTCAACTTTCTTTCCTCTTTCATCTTTGTCTATCTTCAAAGAACTTGACATTGGTATATCAGTCTTTTTGCAATTTTCCAGTCCAAACTTTTTGACAAGATCATTAGCATGTTTTTCTTGATGAATAAAAGTTCATTCCTTCAATTGTTTCACTTGAAGTCCAAGAAAGAAGATTAGTTCACCCATCATGCTCATTTCAAATTCATCCTACATAAACTTAGAGAATTTATTGCACAGACTTTCATTAGAGGATCTAAAAATAATATCATCAACATATATTTGAACAAGCAGAAAACTTTTGCTTTCTCTTTTGATAAACAGTATAGTGTCTACTTTACCTTTGACAAAGCCGTTTTGAATTAAAAACTTACTTAGCTTGTCATACCAAGCTCGGGGTGCTTACTTTAAACCATATAAAGCATTTTTCAGTCTGAATACCGAGTCTGGTTTCCTTGGGTCTTCAAACCCAGGTGGTTGTTCCACATAGGCTTCCTCATGAATAAATCTATTTAGGAAAGCACTTTTGACGTCCATTTGGAATAACCTGAAATTCTTATAACAAGCAAAAACAAGTAATAATCTAATTGCTTCTAACCTCGCTACTGGTGCGTAAGTCTCATCATAGTCTATCCCTTTTTCTTGCGTATATCTCTTGGCCACAAGTCTTGCTTTGTTTCTTACGACCTTTCCTTTTTCGTCCATCTTGTTCCTGAAAACTCATTTAGCTCCAATAATAGATTTACCTTTCGGTTTAGGAGTCAATTCCCAGACATCATTAATACTGAATTGCCTGAGTTCTTCTTGCATGGCTTCAATCCAGCTTTCATCAGATAAAGCTTCTTCTATGCTTTTGGGTTCTATTTCAGAAATAAGAGTCACAGCACTAGACTCTTCGCGCCTTTTGGATCTTGTGTGAATTCCTTCATTAATGTCGCCAATAATGAGATCTTTGGGATGGTTGGACTTATGCTTCCAGTTACTAGTTGATTTGTCAGGTTGATGATCACTTCCTTCATTTGAATCTTCAATAATCATTTGTTGCTGGTCTTTCGAAATCTAAGCTGCTTCTTGAAATTTAGACCTTGTAGAGTCTAGACAGGTTCAGATTCTTCAAGATGAGTCTGAATAGATTCATTTTGCATAGAATCTTGGAATTTGACATTCATTGATTCCTCCACAGATTGAGTCTTCTTGTTGTAGACTCTGTAGGTTTTGCTTGAGGTAGAATATCCAAGGAAGATGCATTTGTCTAATTTTTCTTCAAACTTGCCAACTCGATCATTTACATTTTTCAATATAAAGCATTTACATCCAAACACATGAAAATATGAAACAATAGACTTCTTCTTTTTTAATAACTTAGGGGGTTTTTTTCCAGAATAGGTCTTAGAAAAACTCTATTAATAATATAACGTGCTGTAGAAACTACTTCAGCCCTAAAACGTGAAGAGATGTTACTTTCAATTAAAAGAGTTCTAACCATTTCTTGAAGCGGCCTATTTTTTCTTTCCACAACTCCGTTTTGCTCTGGAGTATATGGAGAGGAGAACACATGCTGAAAACCAGATTCATCACAAAATTTTATAAAATCTTGATTTTCAAATTCACCTTCATGGTCTGTTCTTATACTTGAAATAACATACCCTTTTTCATTTTGAATCTTTTTAGCAAACTTTTTAAAGTAAGAAAATGTTTCAGACTTACTTGCCAAAAAATTTACCCAAGTAAATCGTGAGTAGTCATCCACAATTATTAGGCAATATTTCTTACCTCCAATGCTCTGAGTTCTGGTTGGTCCAAAGAGATCCATTTGCAGAAGCTGCAGTACACGATTAGTGGAAACTTAATTTATTGGTTTAAAGGAATTTCTTACCTACTTTCCTAGTACACATGGTGTACATATATCAGACTTTTGGTATGACAGATTGGGTAGACCACAAACTAGCTTCTTTGCTGAAATTTTGGCTATTTGCTTCATATTGATGTGCCCAAGTTTTCTGTGCCATAAGTTCGCTTCATCTTGAATTAAGATTAGACATTGTGATTCATCTAGTTTCACGTCCAAAAGATAGATATTTCCATGTCTTCGACCCATGAATGACTGAGTAGAATCTTTACTGGTTCCTGAACATATTCCCTCTTGAAAGTTGATTTTGAAATCGATATCGCACAGCTAACTGATACTGAGCAGATTGTAGTTGAGTCCTTCCACTAAGGAAACATTGCTGATTGTGAGGTTTTCAATCTTTACAGTTCCAAATCCCACAATTCTTCCTTTGCTGTTTCTTCCAAATGAGACTTTTCCACCATTTACTTGAACGAGCTTTATGAAGCAATTTGAATCTCCTGTCATATGTTTTGAGCATCCACTATCCAGATACCATTTTACCTTCTTCTTGATAGTGACATGCATTTAAAAAAGAGACTCAAACTTTCTTTGGTACCCATATTTTCTTGGGTCCATTGGTGTTAGTATGATATGCGGTTTTTGCCCATACTTTCTTAATAGGTTTCCAAACCATAGGACATTCTTTCTCAAAATGATCTAAACTATTGCACTTAGAACATCTGAGAGCATTGTGACCTACTGGTTTTACAAAGACCTTTATAAAATGATGTTTGTAAGTATCTCTTGTGGGTCATTGCTTAATTCTTTCCTTCACTTTAGGAAAATCAATTAAAGAAATGGTTTCCACAGTCATTCCCAAACCAGATTTATTGAAATAAGGTCTTTGTGCTGAAAGAATTTTCTCAAGTTTCTTAGATCCTATTGAAAATCTTTTGGAAATATTTAATATGTCATTTTTAAAAAATACATTTTCTTTCGAAAGATTGTCTTCTCTTTCTTTAAGAGTAGAAACATTCATGTCTAAATATTTCACCTTTTCTTTTCAAAACATTTTCTTGTTTTTTCAATGCAGAATTTTCCTTTTTAAGTTCGGAAATCTTTTTAAGAGAAGTCTTAAGACTAAAACACAACTCATTAATGTATTTAGAAACTTTAATAGGGATTTTAAAGTTACTTACCTCAAATTCACTGTCTGAATAAAGTTTGTCTCGGAGTTTGAATCTGAATCCGATTGTGCTATCAAACATATATTGGCATAATCATCATCACTTTCTTCACGTTCTATATCACTCCAGGTTTCTGCTTTAAGAGCCTTTCGATACTTTTTCAGCTTTTCCTTTCTTCTTCCTCGAAGAGGACAGTTGGGTCTAATGTGTCCCTTTTTCTTACATTCAAAGCGAGACTACATCTCTATTTGATTCATCATCCTCAACTTGAGACTTAGTCATTTGCTTTTGAAAACTCTGTTTCTTTGGATTGAATTTTCTTCCTTTTTTGTTCAGCTTTTGAATCTTCTTATCATGAGAGCAAGCTCCTTATCATCCATATCGTCTTCAGAATCTGTAACATCAGAATCATCATTGGATTTTAATGCAATGGATTTCTTACCTTTAGGATCTTCGTCTTCATTGATTCGTTCCACTTCATAAGATTGAAGAGTCCCAAGCAACTCATCAATACATAGTGGCATAATTATTTGTGTCTCCCTTATTGAGGTCTTTATGTGATTCCAATCATTGGAGAGTCCACGCAGAAGCTTGTTTACTTTCATGGGATCAAAAATTGGTTGACCTTCATTTTCAAGACCATTCACGATTTCTGTAAAACGACTAAACATGTCAGTTATAGATTCTCCTAATTTCATTTTGAAGGCTTCGTATGGACCGAGGAGAATGTTGATTCTGGTTTCTTTCACTCGATCGGTTCCTTCATAGGTAATATGTAATCTATACCAAACTTCTTTCGCTATAACACAAGAAGATATTCTGTTATATTCAGTAGGTGACAAAGCACAATATAAAGAATAAATTGCTTTTGCATCAAGAGCTTGTTTCTTGGTTATCTCTTCCTGAGTCATTTCACTAGACTCAACAGCTTCTTTTCCTCTCTCTGAGACAGGTACAACTTTAGGAATGATTCCTTTGTCTACAACGTCCCATTCCAGAGGATCATTTGATCTCAGGAACGCCTTCATCTTGTTTTTCCATATGTTGTATTCCTTTCCATCAAAGTAAGGCGGTGCTGGTATTGCTTTGCCCTTCTACTAGCCAGGAGCTAACATACTAGCCATGGATCTTTAACTCAAGTAAAACACTTCAAACAAAGTGAGTACACGAGCTACGATACCAATTGAGATAGCTAGTATAAGCACCTAGAGGGGGGTCAAAAGGTGTAAAAATATTTTCTCGAGATAAGAGAGCAATATTAAGCAGACAATAGAAAGGAAGTTCTCTTTTTGTTAACAAAACGAATTATGATCAAAGTAAAGCAGAGAGTAGGGAAGATAAAATGAACACAGAAATTATAGTGGTTCAGCTTATTCCAAGCATACGCCCATTCTTCCGCACTGATAGCCCACCGGTTGGATTTCACTATGAACAAAAGAGTTGTTACAGCAAGGCTCTCCCTTGATTCCACATTGTAGATACTCTACCACACTTCCTCAAGGTTTCTCAAGAATATAGACTCTCTTTTGCGTACAAGATTTCGCTCAATAAATGGACTGACTAAAAACAAAGAGTTTCAGACTTTGGAATTCTTCTATCGTGTACACCTCGAACAACTGGAACGTCTTCCTTATATACTCATTTATGCCATCATACCCGTTGGCACTTACTAAAGGAATTCTTCCAATCTTCCCGTTGGACAGAATCAATTAGAAAGATCATTCGAGCTATTTAAGGAACATGTTGATAGCCCATCAATCCTGCTCGCCCATACAATCAGAATCTCGGTTTCCATAAGTAGAACCTTCTAAGTATACTTTGCCAATCATCGGATCCTTAATCTCTAAATCAATAAAGGATTACGTTATGTCATATCCAGCCAAGAGATCTTCTCCAGTCGATAAGGTCAAATCCTTAACGAAACATCCAGTCCTAGACAGCCCTTCTTCGACGGATTAGATCTGTCAATGAGAATAGACTTTGAGTCTTGAGTCTGGCAGTCCAGAGATCTTTAGACTTTAAATAGTAGAGCAGACTTTAAATAGTAGAGTCTGCAAATTTTCAGACTAGACTGATAGAAATGTTTTGTCAGCTTCAAAACACTTCAGGAAGATTTTTCCAACAATATTGAAGTGCTAGTTGTTTAAATTTAAATGCACATTTACAAGCTTTTGCATTACACCACACACACAACCACAGTCTAAGATCCCGATCATCCAATCTACAACCTTTAGGAGGGTTTATAGATGAAATCCACGAGTACACACTTGTAGTAATCTATACTTCCAAAACCCGCTCATCCCAATTGATAAAAGTTGCACTGATCGACGATAGTACTAGTAAGAAAACTACTTTAATTCTTTGGGATGAGGACCTTGAGCCTTTAACATACTTGCCTTCAAGTGTTGAAACTTGACAAGTCCATATGTGATATGTGGTTGTTCTTGCCATGGTTTTGGTTGGTAAGGCATCGTTCTTATTTTATCGAAGTTATCTTTCCTTTTTTTGAATTTCAATTCTATACTTTATATTTGCAACGACGATGAGCTTTTAGTCTTCAATGCCCCTCTAGGTTTAAGGATTAGATGGGTAAGCCCAAGATCGACGTTATTCCCATGCTGAGCAATCTCAAAATTATATGGGATAACCTCAACTCGAAGCATCAAGACTACTTGGAGAAACACATTGGCTTTCTCTTGACCTTATTGAAGGTCGAACCCCAAATTGACATGGTG
Source organism: Eucalyptus decipiens (assembly GCA_014182575.1). Classification (NCBI taxonomy): domain Eukaryota; kingdom Viridiplantae; phylum Streptophyta; class Magnoliopsida; order Myrtales; family Myrtaceae; genus Eucalyptus; species Eucalyptus decipiens. The sequence goes on along the minus strand of CM024615.1, from coordinate 4,963,780 downwards.
AAAGCACTAGTCCACTTTTTGAATTCTGTGACTTCCACCTTCGTGTTTAACCAATACGAGTTGACCCTTACAATTGAGGAGTTCGAGATACCCATTGAGTTAGATAAGGCTTCTTTAGGCTTCACCACTTCTCCTATTGGTCAAAACCCAATCTCCTTTCTGAGTCAATTCCTGAACATTCTTTCTAATAAAATTACAGTCATTCTTAAGAAAAATTTGAATTTCATGGCTTACACTTTCCTTGAATAACATCTTCTTAGTCTTGAGCCTAAGTTTGAGAATCAATTTCCCCATAGCTTTCTCCTTATCTTCCTTGGTTTTGTAATATTTCCTCATACTCAAAAAATAATGGATCCCTTAGTTGCCCACATTGTTAGTGAAATATGTGCCTTTAGCTGCTTCACACACGTGATCCTCGTTGAGACTTTCGTATCCCCAATCAATTTAAAGCAAAAGGACGAGGAACTCTTAGAGCCCCAATAGGACTTCTCTAAATTTGGCTTATTTCTCAAATCAAAGAATTTGCCCCTCATATAAAAATCATCAACATCACGAAAAATTACTATCCCACTCTTATGTTCTATGAAAAGAATGAGTTCTATCATTCGTGGTCATTTTCTATATGATTTCATTTTCTCAAGAGACTCACTTCAAGCCTTATCCAAAGGTACATCCGATGGATAGGGAATCTTGAGGTGTGCCTTATTAGCAAAGTTGAGAATCCACTTCCCCTTGTAGGACTAATGGGTTTAACGTAGTATTACCTTTTAAGGGCGCTTCATCAATATCGTATGCTTCGAACGATCTCGGGAATCTTTAAATTGGGTTTGTACCGTATTGATTATCATAAGGCTGTCATTGTGGAGGATCAAATTAGCCACATCGAAGCCGCAATTTGAGCTACTATTGGGATATGATATCCCCAATCTTCACATCATATAGTAGCAACTGGCGAGTCCAACTTGGAGGGAGAAAGGAGGGCACACCACGTGACGATTGACTATATCTATCGTCAAGTAAAACTTGAGCTCAGGGTCGAATTGCCTGATATTCCCGAGTCTTAAGAACTCCAACAAACTTATGTCATGGTTGTTGGAGAAATCTTCTTGAAGTGTTTTGAAGCTGAAAAAACGTTTCCATCAGTCTAGTCTGAAGGTTTGCAGACTCTGTTATTTAAAGTCTGAAGACCTCCGGACAGCTAGACTCAAGACTCAAAGTCTATCCTCATTGACAGTCTCTAATCCGTTGAAGAAAGGTTACCTAGAACTTGATGTTTCATTAATGATATGACCTTATCGACTGGAGAAGATCTCTTGGCTAGAGATGACATAACGGAATCCCTTTGAATTGATCGAGATTGATTTGATGATCAAGGATCCGATGATTGGCGAAATATTCGTGGAAGGTTCTACTTATGGAAACCGAGATCCTGATTGTATGGGCGAACGGGATTGATGGGCTATCGACACATTCCTTTAATAGCTCGAATAATCTTCTTGATTGATTCCGTCCAACGGGCAGATTGGAGGAATTCCTTTGGTAAGTGCCAACGGGTATGATGGCATGAAGGATTATATAAGGAAAACGTTCTAAGTTGTTCGTGGAGTGCGCGATAGAAGAATTCCAAAGTTCGAAGCTTCCTGTTGTTTAGTCAATTCATTTGAGTGAAAAACTTGTACTCAAAAGAGAGTTTATAATTGTGAGAAACCTTGAGGAAGTGTGATAAAACATCCACACTGTTGAATCAAGGAAGAACTGTGTTGTAACATCTCTTTTGTTCATAGTGGAATCCAGCCGATAGGCTATCAGTGCGGAAGAGTGGACGTAGGCTTAAGATAAGCCGAACCACTATAAACCTTGTGTTCAATTTTCTCTTCCCTACTCTTTACTTTACTTTGATCGTAATTCATTTTGGTTAAGCAAAAGAGTATTTTCTTTCTATTATCTGCTCAGTATTACAGTGGTATCTCGAGAAATTGTTTTTGCACCTATTCACCCCCTCTAGGTGCTTATACTAGCTACATCAATTGGTATTAGAACTTGTGTACTCATTTTGTTTGAAGTGTTTTACTTCAGAGTTAAAGATCCATGGCTAGTATGTTGGCTCTAGGGCTGGTAGAAGGGCAAAACAATACCAGACCACCTTACTTTGATGGAAATGATTACAACATATGTAAAAACAAAATGAAGGCGTTTCTAAGATCAAAGGATCCTCTGGAATGGGATGTTGTAGAAAAAGGAATCACTCCTAAAGCTGCACCTGTCTCAGAAAGAGGAAAAGATACTATGGAGTCTAGCTAAATGACTCAGAAAGAGATAATCAAGTGACAAGCTCTTGATGCAAAAGCAATTTATTCTTTATATTGTGCTTTATCACCTACTGAATATAACAGAATATCTTCTTGTGTTACAGCTAAAGAAGTCTGGGATAGATTACATATTACCTATGAAGGAACCGATCGAGTGAAGGAGACCGGAATCAACATTCTCCTCAGTCAATACGAAGCCTTCAGAATGAAATCGGGAGAATCTATAACTAACATGCTTAGTCGTTTTACACATATTGTGAATAGTCTTGAAAATCAAGGTCAACCAATTTCTGATCCCATGAAGGTAAACAAGTTGCTGCGTGGACTCTCCAAGAATTGGAATCACATAAAGACCTCAACCAGAGAGACCCAAAGAATCATGCCACTATCTGTTGATGAGTTGGTTGGAACTCTTCAGTCCTATGAAGTAGAACGAATCAATGAAGACGAAGACCCTAAAGGTAAGAAATCCATTGCATTAAAATCCAATGATGATTTTGATGTTGCAGACTCTGAAGACGATTTGGACGATGATGAGCTTGCTCTCATGATAAGAAGATTCAGAAAGCTGAACAGAAAAGGAAGAAGATTCAATCCAAGGAAACAAAGTTTTCAAAAGCAACAGACTAAGTCTGTTGAGGATGATGAATCAAACAAAGATGTAGTCTGCTTTGAATGTAAGAAAAAGGGACACATCAGACCCAACTGTCCTCTTCTGAGGAAGAAGAAAGGAAAAGCTGAAAAGTATCGAAAGGCTCTTAAAACGAAACCTGGGTGATACGAGAATGTGAAGAAAGTGATGATGATTATGCCAACATATGTCCGATGGCACAATCGGATTCGATTCAAACTCCGAGACAGACTCGAGCAGTGAATTTGAGGTAAGTAACTTCAAAATCCCTATTAAAGTTTCTAAATACATTGATGAGTTGTGTTTTAGTCTTAAGAGTTCTCTTAAAAGGATTTCCGAACTCAAAAGGAAAATTCCGCCTTAAAACAACAAGAAAATGTTTTGAAAGAAAATGTGAAATGTTTAGATGTAAATGTTTTTCTCTTAGAGAAAGTGAAAATAATCTTTCAAAAGAAAATGCTTTCCTGAAAAATTATGTATCAAATATTTCCAAAAGATTTTCTATAGGATCGAGAAACTGGAAAAAATACTTTATGTTCAAAGACCTTATTTCAATAAATCTGGTTTGGGAATGACTGCTGAAACCATTCTTTTAATCAATTTTCCTAAAGTAAAAGAAAGAATCAAACAAAGACCCTTAAAAAATGCTTATAAAAATCATTTTGAAAGGACCTTTGTAAAACCAATAGGTCGTAATGCTCTAAGATGTTCAAAATGCAATAGTGTAGATCATTTTGAGAAAGAATGTCCTATGGTTTGGAGACCTGTCAATAAAGTTTGGGCAAAAACCGCATATCAGACTAACTCAAAAGGACCCAAGAAAATATGGGTACCAAAGAAAGCTTGAGTCTCTTTTTAAATGCATGTCACTATCAAGAAAAAGGTGAAATGGTACTGGATAGTAGATGCTCGAGACACATGACAGGAGATTCAAATTGTTTCATAAAGCTTGTTCAAATGAATGGTGGAAAAGTTTCTTTGAGAGGAAATAGCAAAGGAAGAATAGTGGGACTTGGAACTGTGAAGATTGGAAACCTCATAATAAACAATGTTTCTTTAGTTGAATGACTCAACTATAATCTGCTCAGTGTCAGCTAGCTATGTGATACCGATTTCAAAATCTACTTTCAAGAGGGAATATGTTCGGGAACTAGTAAAGGCTCTACTTAGTCATTTATGGGTTGAAGGCATGGAAATATCTACCTCCTGGATGTGAAACCAGATGAATCGCAATGTCTAATCTCAATCCAAGACGAAGCAAGCTTATGGCACAAAAAGCTTGGGCATATTAACATGAAGCAGATAGCCAAAATCTCAGCAAAGAAGCTTGTTCGTGGTCTACCCAATTTATCATACCAAAAGTCTGACTTATGTACACCATGCATATTGGGAAAACAGGTAAGAAATTCCTTTAAACCAATAAATCAAGTTTCCACTAACTGTGTTCTGCAGCTTCTGCATATGGATCTCTTTGGACCAACTAGAACACAAAGCATTGGAGGTAAGAGATATTGCCTAGTAATTGTGGATGATTACTCACGATTTACTTGGGTGTATCTCCTAGCAAGTAAGTCTGAAACTTTGTCTTACTTTGAAAAATTTGCTAAAAAGGTTCAAAACGAAAAATTGTATGTTATTTCAAGTATAAGAACATATCATGGAGGTGAATTTGAAAATCAAGATTTTACAAAGTTTTGTGATAAATCTGGTTTTCAGCATGTGTTTTCTTCTCCATATATTCCAGAGCAAAACGGAGTTGTGGAAAGGAAGAATAGATCTCTTCAAGAAATGGCTAGAACTCTTTTAATTGAAAGCAATATCTCTATACGATTTTGGGCTGAAGCAGTTTCAACAGCATGTTACATTATTAATAGAGTTTTTCTAAGACCTATTCTAGAAAAAACCCCCTATGAACTATTCAAATAAAAGAAGCCCATTGTTTCATATTTTCATGTATTCGGATGTAAATGTTTTATATTGAAAAATGTAAATGATCGAGTTGGTAAGTTTGAAGAAAAGTCAGATGAAGGCATCTTCCTTGGATATTCAACCACAAGCAAAGCGTACGAGTCTACAACAAGAAGACTCAAACAAAGGAAGAATCAATAAATGTCAAATTCCAAGATTCTACACAAAATGAATCTATTCGAGACTCATCTTGAAGAGATCGAACTCGCTCCAGACTCTACAAAGTCTAAATCTCAAGAAGTAGCTTAGATTTTAAAGGACCAAAGAACAAGTGATTGTTGAAGATTCAAGTGAACGAAGTGACCATCAATCGATCAATTAACCAGCAATGGAAACATAAGTCCAAATCATCCCAAAGATCTTATCATTGGCGACATCAATGAAGGAATTCGAACAAGATCCAAAAGGCGTGAAGAGTCTAGTGCTGTGGCTCTTATTTCTGAAATAGAACCCAAAAGCATAGAAGAAGATTTATTTGATGAAAGCTAGATTGAAGCCATGCAAGAAGAACTCAAGCAATTCAGTATCAATGATGTTTGGGAATTAACTCATAAACCTAAAGGTAAATTTGTTATTGGAGCTAAATGGGTTTTCGAAACAAGATGGACGAAAGGCAAGGTCATAAGAAACAAAAGCAAGACTCGTGGCCAAGGGATACATGCAAGAAGAAGGGATAGACTATGACGAGACTTACGCACCAGTATCAAGGTTAGAAGCAATTCGTTTATTACTTGCATTTACTTGTCATAAAAATTTCAGGCTATTCCAAATGGATGTCAAAAGTGCCTTCCTAAATGGATTCATCCATGAGGAAGTTTATGTGGAACAACCACCTGGGTTTGAAGACCCAAGGAAACTAGACTCAGTATTCAGACTCAAAAAGGCCTTATATGGCTTAAAGCAAGCACCTCGAGCTTGGTACGACAGGTTGAGTAAGTTTTTAATTCAAAACAGTTTTGTGAAAGGTAAAGTAGACACTACTCTATTTATCAAAAAAGAAAGCAAAAGTTTTGTACTAGTTCAAATATATGTCGATGATATTATATTCGGATCTCCTAATGAAAGTCTGTGCAAGAAATTCTCTAAGACTATGCAGGATGAATTTGAAATGAGCATGATGGGTGAGTTAACCTTCTTTCTTGGACTTCAAGTGAAACAACTAAAGGAAGGAACCTTTATTCATCAAGAAAAATATGCTAATGATCTTGTCAAAAATTTTGGACTGGATAATTGCAAAAAGACTGACATTCCAATGTCAAGTGCCTTGAAGATAGACAAAGATGAAGAATGAAAGAAAGTCGACCAGAAGCTATACAGGAGTATCATTGGCTCACTTCTTTATCTTACTGCTTCTAGACCTGACATTTTGTTTAGTGTTTGCTTTTGTGCTATATTTCAAGCAGACCCTAAAGAATCTCATTTAAGTGCTGCAAAGCGTATTATAAAATACATTGCTTCAACTCAAGCATCGGCTTATGGTATCCTAAAAAGGGAGACTTTACTCTTCTTGGATACTCAGACGCAGATCTAGCCGGTTGCAGAGTTGATAGAAAGAGCACCTCGAGTACATCCAACTACTTCGAGGCGGGGACGGTGTCTTGGTTTTCAAGAAAGCGAGTACGGTAGCTCTCTCTACAGCGAGCGAGTATGTAGCTCTTGGAAGTTGTTATTCACAAATTCTGTGGATAAAACAATAGCTAAGAGACTTTGGAATTGAAGATTCATGCACGGAGATTAACTGCGACAACACTAGCGCAATTAATCTTACCAAAAATCCAATTCTTCACTCAAGAGCAAAGCATATAGAGATTCGACATCACTTCATTAGAGATCATGTTCAAAATGGAGAAGTTTCGATTCAGTATGTTGATTCAAAGAACCAACTGGCGGATATATTCACAAAGCCTTTGGAGAAAAATCAATTTGAAATTATTCGCTCCAGACTCAACATTTTGAGGTTTGAAGAAGTTAAAGTCTAGAGACTCTCAGACTCAGACATACAAGACCTTGACTGTAAGTTAGTCTCTCTCTCTCTCTTGAATCTTATCTTGAAAAGGTACGATCTTCGAACCGTGTCTTTTTATTGCTATCTTTAATCGGCGTAATTATTGCAACGTTTCCTTTTCGAAAAAGAAGTTATTTTTTGAAATGACTATTTTCGCGGAAAAAGAACAGTTATTTTGAAAAGTCATCTTTTTATTTTCCTTTGTGACGATTCGTATACCTCTCTTCTTAACCGATCGTGCACTGTTGATTCCTTTTCACTTTACTCTCAAAAACCCTAAAAAGCATCGATCCTCCATTCCTGTTTTCTTCCCTAGTTTAATCTTTGAAAAAGTTGTCATCTTTCTTGGGAAAGTCAAGCAAGGAATCTTACAAAACGAGAAAGATGTCGTCTTCAAGAAAGTCTTCGAGAATTGCAAGCAGGGGACCACGGCGAATGAGTGAGGGGCCTACGCACTTCGATCTCACCGAAGAAGAAGTGTCTCCAGATCAGCAACAGAGCCCACAACATTCTCGGCAGCATCATTCTCCACCATCTAGTCCTCAAAATGTTGGTCATCATCAAGAAGAAGAAATCGTTGAAGACACAGATCCTGTAAGAGTTCAAAGGCCCTCTTTTACTTATACGCTTTATCGTGCTTTAAAAGGGACTTGTACTCCATTGAACTACGTCGATGATTTTCTTAAAGACAAAGGATATGGGAATGAATATATCTTTTTGCGGAAAATGGAAAGTTTGGGAATTGCTCGTAAAGGGGTGGCGGAAGAAACCCTTGTGAATATCCCAAGTGATCCTCGTGATTGGGGAGTTAATCCTGTAGATGGGAATGATGATGACAAACTGTACAGCCAATTTCAACCGAGGATGGGTATTGCGGCGGAAAATCGAGGAAAAAGAGGAGAGTTGTTTAGATCGAAAGAACAAAAGGATCTATACTCAAAACTGTTGAAGCGTGGGGTGATAAACCCTAGGAGTGTAGATTTTGATTTTCTGGATGCTGTGAATGTGAACTTGAGGGAAAAGTTCGGTCATCTTCAACTTGAAAAGTTACGCTCCGACACTACGAGGCCTATCTTTGAACGACCGCATATTTCTATTCAAATCTTAGCTTCTTGGATGCGAATAGATTCTCTTTCAGTGTCAAAGATCAAGATTTTGTTGTGGATATGAATATGCCGGCGGATGTGTTAGGAGTTGAGAGAGGAAGATATCAACCGATCAAAGTTTCTATTGCTTGGGCTACACTGGGCTGGTGAAGGACAGGAGAACAGAGGAAAAGATCACCTACTTAAGGATGAGTGCATTCAACATCTTGCTTCACAAGATTGTGATCAATTGCCTCCGACCGAAATCGACTTCCAAGACTGATATCTCAAGTTCAGAGGCAAAGCTGATGTATGCCATCCTCACTGGGAAAAGGTTTTCTCTTCCTCACACTATCATGTTCCACATGTATAGAGCCATGATGAAGGACAGAGGTCAACTTCCTTACCCAAGCCTTGTGACGAAGTTATTCAGACATCTGAATATTCAGCCTCCGCAAATCTTTTGTGTTCAATCGTGCGATCATATGGTGGTAGGACTGAAAATGGTGACCAAGATGCGTCTGAAGGAGCTAAGCAAGGAGTTGGAGAAATTTAAGGAGAAGACTCCTGTAAAGTCTCATCAATTCTCTTCTGCATAAAAAAGGAAAGGGAAGAAGCCCATGGTTGCTCTACCCAAGAAAAGAAGAGCTCTCATCGTGGAAGATGAAGAGGATGACGACCTTACAATTTCGGCAATAGCTTTGAAGAAGCTAAGTCGTACTGTTCCAGAGTCAAAGGAACATCATGAGACATAAGGAGAGGAAAAAGAAGGACAAGAGAAAGAAGAAGAAGAAAGAGAAGAAGAAGAAAAAGAAGCAGAGGAGGAAAGACCTGAAGAAGAAGAAGAGAGAATGAATCAAGAGGAAAGAGAGCCAGAAAAACACTCTTCTCCACCAAGGCACAGAGACGGGGGAGATAATGAGGGAGTCAACTGCTCTCCAGCCGACCCAGAAGACATTCATGCCTCTCATTTTCCTGAAGAAGAACATGATGCTTCATCGCCAAATCTGCGCGATTATTCTGATATGCCATCATCTCGCGAGATCGTGCTTGAAGCCGATGCGCAGACGGACGGCTCGGCAGATTTTCGCAGAATTATGGAAATTCTCTTGGAAATGCGCGGTCAAATCTATGCTCTGGGATGCGAGGTTCAAAGCTTGCAGAATGCAAGTCAAGTTTCTTTAGTTTCATTGAAAGATAAGATCCAAGCCCTCTCTGTTTAGATTCGGGCCAATGCAAAGGGTGAGGAGGTTGCACAACTGAAGGAAGACTTGAAAAGGCTGGAAGGGATCGTTCGATCCATGGGAGATTTCCAACTTGTCCGCGTTCCCAAGCAATCTTGACTTTATTCCATTTTTATCTCAACCTTTTTAATGCTTTGACAAAAAGGGGAGAGATGCAAGATGCAAGATTTGAAACACTTTGACTTTTAATCATGTGGTTTGTTTGATTGATGTTTGACTTTAATTTTTTGTCCGGATTTGAATTTGGACTTGACTTGCTTCTATTAACTACTATTGATATCTTATGGATGGCTTTATCGCATCTTGGACTAACCTATTTTCTGTGGTTGCAGATTCTAGTGTTATTCATTTAGCCAATTATCTCTATAAGATATGCATATGTGTTTGAGAAATGTTTTCCAGGTCAAAGTTATCCAAATCTGCAGGAAAGTTTTGTCACCATAAAAAATGGGGAGATTGTTAGAGAAATCTTCTTGAAGTGTTTTGAAGCTGACAAAACGTTTCCATCAGTCTAGTCTGAAGGTTTGCAGACTCTGCTATTTAAAGTCTAAAGACCTCCGGATAGCCAGACTCAAGACTCAAAGTCTATCCTCATTGACAGTCTCTAATCCGTTGAAGAAAGGTTATCCATAATTGGATGTTTCATTAAGGATATGACCTTATCGACTGGAGAAGATCTCTTGGCTGGAGATGACATAACAGAATCCCTTTGAATTGATCAAGATTGATTCGATGATCAAGGATCCGATGATTGGCGAAATATTCATGGAAGGTTCTACTAATGGAAACCGAGATCCTGATTGTATGGGCGAACAGGATTGATGGGCTATCGACACGTTCCTTTAATAGCTCGAATAATCTTCTTGATTGATTCCATCCAACGGGTAGATTGGAGGAATTCCTTTGGTAAGTGCCAACGGGTATGATGGCATGAAGGATTATATAAGGAAGACGTTCTAAGTTGTTCGTGGAGTGCGTGATAGAAGAATTCCAAAGTCCGAAGCTTCCTGTTGTTTAGTCAATTCATTTGAGCGAAAAACTTGTACTCAAAAGAGAGTTTATACTTGTGAGAAACCTTGAGGAAGTGTGATAAAACATCCACACTGTGGAATCAAGGAAGAACTGTGTTGTAACATCTCTTTTGTTCATAGCGGAATCCAGCCGATAGGTTGTCAGTGCGGAAGAGTGGACGTAGGCTTAGGATAAGCCGAACCACTATAAACATTGTATTCAATTTTCTCTTCCCTACTCTTTACTTTACTTTGATCGTAATTCATTTTGGTTAAGTAAAAGAGTATTTCCTTTTTATTATCTGCTTAGTATTACAGTGGTATCTTGAGAAATTGTTTTTGCACCTATTCACCCCCCTCTAGGTGCTTATACTAGCTACATCAATGGTTCATGAAGACCAAGCCTCATTTGATGTGAAACGCTTGACTCATGATAACAATCATCTCCACACTATCCTCTCTAGTTCTTAGGGTTTTTACTATAAGTCCTTTCTTGTATTTCCCTTTCCTTGTAAAGGAAAATTCTTTGTAATTAAAATTTCCCTATATTCATCTTCATGTTACTTGTAATTCGAACTGCTTTGTAAGCTTTTATACCCAAGGTTTTCATCACCTTGTAATTGTTCGATGTAATCAATGAAAGTTCATAGAATTTCCTTTTAATGTAATTTTTAGAAAAGGGATATTTTGATTAGACATTCATTGTCGTCATTTTCAATTGTATGATTTCTTTTGAAATTTTTTTGATAAGATGATGGTATATGATATTGGGGTTATAAACACTTCTCGTCACTATTTTGTCTTGAGAAAATATAGAATTGACAAGGATTTTATTTTCTTGATTCCTTTAATCATATACTGATTTGAATTCTTTCTACTAAGAAGCTTTCCATTAGATGTTCAAGCCGTCAAGCAAGGATGAAAAACGAGGACACCCATACTCGTATCATCACTATGGAGAACCAAATGGCGCAAATCTCAATTTTATATTTTCTTGAGACAAAATAGTGAGGAGTTCTTTCTTTTATAAAAGAACTAAAACACGGCTAAGAAGCGTTCCATTATATGTGCAAGCCATCAAGCAAGGGCGGAAAACGAGGACACCCGTACTCATATCATCACTATAAAGAACCAAATGGCGCAAATGTCAATTCTATATTTTCTTTAGACGAAATAGTGACGAATTCTTTCTTTTATAAGGGTACTAAAACACGGCGGACAAGCATTCCATTATATGTGCAAGCCATCAAGCAAGGATGGAAAATGAGGACACTCGTACTCGTATCATTACTATAAAGAACCAAAAGGCGCGAACGATGGTGCTACTGACCGATCTCTCCAGTCACGTCAAGAATCTGACTCTCGTAGCTCCTGCTAGTGTGGCGAATATTCCCATCGCACCTGCTGACGTGCGATGGTTGATCTCGTTGAGAAAGGACCGCTGAAAAGGTTCCTATCACTATTCCAACCATCATAGATTTGGAGGCTCCGCCTAAGGAAGCTCTTACCCCCACTTCGACAGAAAAAAGCGCAAGACGCCTCGCGAAGATTGAAGAACACCTGTGCATGCTGTGAGGTTATCAACTCCAAGGGTTCGACAAATTGTTACCCTTTGCCAAAGTGAAGGTCCTAGAGTTTTGTAAGGAGCCTGAATTTACGAGAAAATATGATGGGATCAGATGTCTAAAGATCCATCTCAAGTACTACTCGTGCAAGATGGCCCACTACTCTGACAATTCTCACTGTTGATCAACTCATTTCAAGATAGCTTGATTTGGTCCTGCTTTGACCTAGTTTATTAAGCTGGACTTGGAGAAGATTAATAGTTAGGAGGATCTAGCCAATGAATTTCTGCAACAATACAAGTTCAATACTGAAATTACCCTGACGCGAGAAGAGCTAGTCTGAGTCAATAAGAGGAGGACTGAGACATCTAAAGCATACGCCCAAAGGTGGAGAGCCACCGCATCTCAACTCAAGCCTCCTTTACCTGAAAAAGAAGTTATACAGTTGTTCCTTCGAGCATTGCCTCGAGATTTCGTTGAGAAGATGTATAATAACACCTGCATTAATTTCCTCGCAATGGTTGAATTGGGGGAATGTATTGAAAGGATCATGCAAGATGGAAGACTATCTGAGACGACGACTCGTAGGTTCGCTCCAAAGAAAGATAAGGAGTCCGTCGTAGAGATTGCCTACATCCAGAATTTGTCCACTCAAAAGATGTACACTCCTCTCGCTTATAAACCCAGCATGGAAGTTGGGAGCTCTTCCCAATGCTTTGATTAAAACAAAAGGCCGTGTGGAGGCAATTCACTCCTCTATGGAGGCAAATGTCTTAATTACTCATAATGTTGATTAAAAACTGATTGGTGGCAAGAGAAGTCCCGAGGGACAATCCACTAAAGTTCCTTAGGTTTAACCTCAACAAGACTTGTGAATACTACACGGGGGAAAAGTGGCATAATGTGGACAACTATTATGCCCTCTGATTGAAGATCAAGAATTTATTGAACAAGAATTTGCTGACCTTTATGGACTCAATGCTAAATGTTCAACAAAACCTGATTCCAAAGCATGCTAAAGTCATCAATGTAATCTTTGGGGACAAAGATAAGCACCCGTTTCTTGTGGATATGCACAAGTTGAGTTAAATCATGGCCTTCTTTGACTGTCAAATAAAAGGCGATGACATCTCCCACGATGAAAAGATAGCTTGCCAAGCTAAATTGGCTGAGTTTGGTGTAATATAATATGAGGATGATAAAACAACTCAAGAACAAATGGCTATGGTTGAGTTTGATTTGTCTAACAAGAATATGATTTCAAAGGTCATAAGAAAAGCTGAAAACTTGAACGAGAATGATCCTCAAGATGTCGATCATCGAGCCCTAAAAGGGAAAGCCCTGATGTAACAAGAGGAAGACTCGGATACTGAGAGTGAAGATGAATATAGATCTTCCCGCATGGACCGTGAATTCATCGAGAAAGCGTAAGAGAGTGGTGAAATCGTGGACACTCTTGGCTAATCAAGTATTAAATATGATTTCAAGGTAAAATTCACACCATCGCCAAGCTTCTTCATGGATATGAAAGACATTGTTCTGAGTGGATGGGGGCAACGAAGAGGATAAGATTAATCCCATTTCACCCTTACGAAGAATGAAGAAGTCCATTTTGATGACTATGAACCTGAGTACAAGACCTTTCATTGAGACTGAGAGTTCGTAAGGAAGGCCTATGAGAAGGGTGAAATGGTTTATACATTGGGGCAATCGAGTGGAAAATAGGACTTCATCGTTAAATATATTCCTCCTCTAAGCTTCTGAGGATCCCGAGGACGTTGTTCTTAGTGGATGGGGGGATGAATTCGACAATGAAATCATAACCATGATTGATCCTATTGTGATTGAATTGAGTAAGGAAAATACTACTCGTGAAGCTCGAATGACTAATATGAATCCTGTTGTGCTGGACCTTTTGGTTAACAACCTCAAAACTACGAAGATTTCAAGTGCATGTTTTGAACCTATGGTCATTGAATTGCCACCACAAATTGGCGGAAGTTCAAACGCTAGAATGCCTTACACTTATAATTCCAAGGTAGTCCTATGGAATTATGACGCCAATGAGGTTGATGTTGTCACTCAATCAAGTCGAGTCTATCCATCCTGTGAAGGTGTTGAGAAGAAAGCCGTGACTGATGAGAGGCTAAACAACTCCTCAAAATGCTCAAAACGAGTGAAGCCAAAGTAATCAAGCAATTGAGAAAGATGTCTGTACAGATTTCCTTATTGGAACTTTTCAAATGATCTAAGAAGCATAGAAATGTTCATCTCAAGATCCTGAACAAAGTTCATGTGCCCAAAACTATTGGAGAAGTACAATTGGAAGAGTTTGTGGGTGCCATACTTCTTAGCGACCGCATATCCTTCTCTAAGAAAGATCTCCCTCCTCAAGAGGAAGCACATATGAAGGCGCTCTACATTTTTGCCCGACATTTCAACACCATCTCAATAGTGTTAGTTGATAATTGTTCCACCCCAATATATGCCCTTTGTCCATTTTACGCCAATTAGGGATAGCATGGAGAATATCCGCCCTTTGAAGATAACTGACAGAGCTTTTGATGGGATGAGAAAGGAAGTATTGGGCAAGATCTATTTGTCATTGATAGTTGGCCCTGTCACATTCACTTAGATCTTCCAATTGCTTGACATCCCTAGCAATTTTAGTCTATTGTTGGGACGACCTTGCAGCCATGTTGCTAGAGTTATTCCCTCAAAACTTCATCAAATTATGCATCTCGTGCTCAATGGCAAGATCATAACTATTTGATGTGAGAGGGACGTGGAAACCATCCACAACATTACAATACCCTATATATAACGCTCGAAGTTAAGGGAGAATCGAGCTACCACTTGTTTGAGCTATGTGTCAATTACTTAGGTATCTACTAGAACACTCATAAGGGGGCCTCAATTCTCAAAGGCACCCCTGATATCTAGCAAGATATTGATTGAAAATGGATTCACCACTGGTAAAGGTATGGCCAAACTTGCCTAAGGCATTTTAAGCCCCATTGAAGCAATCAAGAGGAAGAAACATGAAAGTTTAGGTTACCAAGGTGACCAAGAGAGTCAAGGTAACCAAAAGGGCCTAAACATTAAGGGATGTCCTCGATTGAAGGATTTCATCTTTGGATCGTCAAAGCTACTACAAGATGAAGAAACCCTTGTTTATTACCTCGCCGATCTCTTCGAAGATGGTCTTGGTGGTGCCACTGGCATAGACGAAGAGCCTACTGATCATGCTGTATAAGGGATGTCCTTGTTTTTATTTTCTTTTTAGTTGTATTCCATTCATTTCTCTCCTGTGAGGGAATTCCATTTGTTAATTTCATATCTTGTAATAGTCCGGATCACAAACTTTGCTAGTCCAAGACAATATATGTTATATAATGCAATTTTTGCATGTCAATAAAACATTCACACTTTTTTGTCAATAAATGTGTAAGGTATCCCAAATCAGTCCTATGATGATGCTTTGAAGCTTGACCCTCCACATGATCTATAATTTTAAAATGATTTGGTGGAACAAGGATGTTCAATGACACGAGAGCGAATTCCCAATAAACTTTTCTAAAACTTGGAATTCGAAAACAAATTTTGCATGACAATTGCATACATTGCATTTGTTATCCTTACATACTAATCATTTCTGGTTGCATATGCTTGCAACCATGACACTTTGCATCATCATGACAGTCCTGTGCATGGCTTGGATTCGTGTCTTACAAATTCTTGCAAACTTGATTACTCTAATTCAGAATATGAAGATGATCCGAGGGTCATTGAAAGGGAAAAGATCAGACATGAGGAATCGAAACCTCCCGCCACAGAACAACCGATTACTGTGATCTTCAGGGATTGGGGCAAGTCTTTCCCAGACGAATGCTGATATATTGATTATGTTGGAGAAATCCTTCTGGAATATTTTGAAGCTGACAAAACGTTTCTATCAGTCTAGTCTGAAGATTTATAGACTCTATTATTCAAAGTTTGAAAACTTTCGGACTGCCAGACTCAAGACTTAAAGTCTATTCTCAGTGACAGTTTCTAATTCGTTGAAGAAAGGCTATCCAGAGCTGAGTGCTTCTTTAAGGGTTTAGCCTTATCGACTGGAGAAGATCTCTTGGCTGGATATGACATAACGGATTCCTTTATTCGAATCAAGATTGATTAAGGATCCGATGATTGGTGAAGTATTCTTGGAAGGTTCTACTTATGGAAACCAAGATCCTGATTGTATGGGCGAGCAGGATTGATGGGCTATCGACATGTTCCTTTAATAGCTTGAATGATCTTCCTAATTGATTCTGTCCAACGGGAAGATTGGAAGAATTTCTTTGGTAAGTGCCAACGGGTATGATAGCATAAAGGAGTATAAAATAAGACGTTCCAGTTGTTCGAGTGTGTGCGCGATAGAAGAATTCCAAAGTCTGAAGCTCCTTGATTCGTAGTCAATTCATTTGCTGAGCGAAACCTTGTACGCAAAAGAGAGTTTATATTTTGAGATACCTTGAGGAAGTATGGTAGAATATCTATACTGTGGAATCAAGGGAGAGCATTGCTGTAACATCTCTTTTGTTCATAGTGAAATCCAGCCAGTGGGCTGTCAGTGCAGAAGAGTGGACGTAGGCTTGAAATAAGCCGAACCACTATAAACCACGTGTTGAATTTTCTCTTCCTTACTCTCTGTTTTACTTTGATCATAGTTCGTTTCATTAACTAAACAAGAGCTTGCTTTCTATTGTCTGCCTAGCATTGCCTTCATATCTCAAGAAATTATTTTTACACTTATTCACCCCCCTCTAGGTGCTTATACTAGCTATATCAATTGGTATCAGAGCTTGTGTACTCACTTTGTTTGAAGTGTTTTACTTCAGAGTTAAAGATCCATGGCTGGTATGTTAGCTCCAAGGCTGGTGGAAGGGCAAAGCAATACCAGTCCACCTTACTTTGATGGAAAGGATTACAGCATTTGGAAAAACAAGATGAAAGCGTTTCTACGATCAAAGGATCCTCTGGAATGGGACGTTGTAGAAAAAGGAATCACTCCTAAAGCTGCATCTGTCTCAGAGAGAGGAAAACAAACTGTTGAGTCAAGAGAAATGACTCGGGAAGAGATATTCAAGAGACAAGCACTTGATGCAAAAGCAATTTATTCTTTATATTGTGCTTTGTCACCTACCGAATATAACAGAATATCTTCTTGTGTTACAAAGAAAAGAAGTCTCGGGATAGATTACATATCACCTATGAAGGAACAGATCGAGTGAAGGAGACTAGAATCAATATTCTCCTCGGTCAATACGAAGCCTTCAAAATGAAACCAGGAGAATCTATAACTGACATGTTTAGCCGTTTTACAGATATCGTGAATGGTCTTGAGAATCAAGGTCAACCAATTTCTGATCCCATGAAGGTAAAAAAGCTACTGCGTGGACTCTCCAAGGATTTGAATCATATAAAGACCTCAATAAGAGAGACACAAAGAATCATACCACTATCTGTCGATGAGTTGGTCGGAACTCTTCAGTCTTATGAAGTGGAGCGAATCAATGAAGATGAAGATCCTAAAGGTAAGAAATCCATTGCATTAAAATCCAATGATGATTTTGATTTCACAGATTTTGAAGACGATATGGACGATGAGGAGCTTGCTCTTATGATAAGAAGATTCAAAAAGCTAAACAGAAAAGGAAGAAGATTCAATCCAAAGAAACAGAATTTTCAAAAGCAACAGACCAAGTCTGTTGATGATGATGAATCAAACAAAGATGTAATCTGCTTTGAATGTATGAAAAAGGGACATATCAGACCCAACTGTCCTCTTCTGAGAAAGAAGAAAGGAAAAGCTGAAAAGTATCGAAAGGCTCTCAATGCAGAAACCTAGAGTGACACAGAGTGTGAAGAAAGTGATGATGATTATGCCAATATATGTCTAATGGCACAATCAGATTCGGACTCAAACTCGAAATGCAGGACTCGAACAGTGAATTTGAGGTAAGTAACTTTAAAATTCTTGTTAAAGTTTCTAAATATATTGATGAGCTGTGTTTTAGTCTTAAGACTTCTCTTAGAAGGATTTCCAAACTTAAAAAGGAAAACTCTACTTTAAAGCAATAGGAAAATGTTTTGAAAGAAAAGTTGAAATATTTAGACATGAATGTTTCCACTCTTAAAGAAAGTGAAGACAATCTTTTAAAAGAAAATGCTTTTTAAAAAATGACTTGTTGAATGTTTCAAAAGATTTTCATTAGGATCTCGAGAAACTTGAGAAAATTCTTTTCAAAGACAAAGACCTTATTTCAATAAATCTGGTTTAGGAATGACAGAAGAAACAATTCCTTTAATTGATTTTCCTAAAGTGAAGGAAAGAATAAAGCAAAGACCTACAAGAGATGCTTACAAAAATCATTTCAAAAAGGCTTTTGTAAAACTAGTAGGTCGAAATGCTCTCAGATGCTCAAAGTGCAATAGTGTAGATCATTTTGAAAAAGAGTGTCCTATGGTCTGGAAACCTGTTAAGAAAGTATGGGCAAATACCGCATATCATACTAACACCAATGGACCCAAGAAAATATGGGTACCAAAGAAAGCTTGAGTCTCTTCTTTAAATGCAGGTCACTATCAAGAAAAAGGTAAAATGGTATCTAGATAGTGGATGCTCAAGACATATGATAGGAGATTCAAATTGCTTCATAAAGCTCGCTTAAGTAAATGGTGGAAAAGTCTCTTTTGGAGGAAACAACAAAGAAAAAATTGTGGGATTTGGAACTGTAAAGATTGGAAATCTCACAATAAGCAACGTTTCTCTAGTGGAAGGACTTAACTACAATCTGCTCAGTATTAGTTAGTTGTGTGATACTGGTTTCAAAATCAATTTTCAAGAGGGAATATGTTTAGGAACCAATAAAGATTCTACTCAGTCGTTTATGGGTCAAAGACATGGAAATATCTACCTCTTGGATGTGAAATCAGATGAATCACAATGTTTAATCTCAATTCAAGATGAAGCAAACTTATGGCTCAGAAAACTTGGGCACATCAATATGAAGCAGATAGCCAAAATTTCAGCAAAGAAGCTTGTTCGTGGTCTACCAAATTTATCTTACCAAAAGTCTGATCTATGCACACCATGCGTTTTGGGAAAGCAGGTAAGAAATTCTTTTAAACCAATAAATCAAGTTTCCACTAATCATGTACCGCAGCTTCTGCATATGGATCTCTTTGGACCAACCAGAACTCAAAGCATTGGAGGTAAGAAATATTGCCTAGTAATTGTGGATGATTACTCTCGATTTACTTGGGTATATTTCCTGGCAAGTAAGTCTGAAACCTTCTTTTATTTTTAAAAGTTTGCTAAAAATGTTCAAAATGAAAAAAAGGGTATACTATCTCAAGTATAAGAACAGACTATGGAGGTGAATTTGAAAATCAAGATTTTACAAAATTCTGTGATGAATCTGGTTTTCAGCATGTGTTCTCCTCTCCATATACTCTAGAGCAAAATGGAGTTGTGGAAAGAAAGAATAGATCTCTTCAAGAAATGGCTAGAACCCTTTTAATTGAAAGTAACTTCTCTTCACGATTTTGGGTTGAAGCTGTTTCAACAGCATGTTATATTATCAATAGAGTTTTTCTAAGGCCTATTCAAAGGAAAGAAGCCTATTGTTTCATATTTTCATGTGTTCGGATGCAAATGCTTTATATTGAAAAATGCAAATGATTGAGTTGGTAAGTTTGAAGAAAAATCAGATGAAGGAATCTTCCTTGGATATTCTACCTCAAGCAAAGCCTACAAAGTCTATAATAAGAAAAGTCAATTTGTGGAGGAATCAATGAATGTCAAATTCCAGGATTCTATGCAAAATGAATCTATTCAGACTCATCTTAAAGAATCTGAACCTGCTCTAGACTCTACAAAGTCTAAATCTCAAGAAGTAGCTCAGACTTTGAAAGACCAGCAACAAGTGGTGATTGAAGATTCAAATGAAGAAAGTGATCATCAACCTGACAAATCGACCAGCAACTGGAAGCATAAGTCCAGTCATCCTAAAGATCTCATTATTGGTGACATTAATGAAGGAATTCGCACAAGATCCAAAAGACGCGAAGAGTCTAGTGCTGTGGCTCTTATTTCTGAAGTGGAACCCAAAAGCATAGAAGAAGCTTTATCGATGAAAGCTGGATTGAAGCTATGCAAGAAGAACTCGATACAATTCAACATTAATGATGTCCGGGAATTGACTCCTAAACCAAAAGGTAAATCTATTATTGGAGCTAAATGGGTTTTCGGGAACAAGATGAACGAGAAAGGAAAAGTCGTAAGAAACAAGGCAAGACTCGTGGCCAAGGGATATACACAAGAAAAAGGGATAGACTATGATGAGACTTACGCACCAATAGCAAGGTTAGAAGCAATTGGATTATTACTTGCTTTTGCTTGTTATAAGAATTTCAGATTATTCCAAATGGACGTCAAAGTTATTCAAATCTGCAGGAAAGTTTTGTCACCATCAAAAAGGGGGAGATTGTTGGAGAAATCCTTCTGGAATATTTTGAAGCTGACAAAACGTTTATATCAGTCTAGTCTGAAGATTTGCAAACTCTACTATTCAAAGTCTGAAGACTTCCGGACTGCCAGACTCAAGACATAAAGTCTATTCTCAGTGACAGTTTCTCATCCGTTGAAGAAAGACTTTCCAGAGCTGAGTGCTTCTTTAAGGGTTTAGCCTTATCGACTGGAGAAGATCTCTTGTCTGGATATGACATAACGGATTCCTTTATTCGAATCAAGATTGATTAAGGATCCAATGATTGGCGAAGTATTCTTGGAAGGTTCTACTTATGGAAACCAAGATCCTGATTGTATGGGCGAGCAGGATTGATGGGCTATCGACATGTTCCTTTAATAGCTCAAATGATCTTCCTAATTGTTTCTGTCCAACGGGAAGATTGGAAGAATTCCTTTGGTAAATGCCAACGGGTATGATGGCATAAAGGAGTATAAAAGGAAGACGTTCTAGTTGTTCGAGTGTGTGTGCGATAGAAGAATTCCAAAGTCTGAAGCTCCTTGATTCGTAGTCAATTCATTTGCTGAGCGAAACCTTGTACGCAAAAGAGAGTTTATATTTTGAGATACTTTGAGGAAGAGTGGTAGAATATCCATACTGTGGAATCAAGGGAGAGCATTGCGATAACGTCTCTTTTGTTCACAGTGAAATCCAGCTAGTGGGCTGTCAGTGCAGAAGAGTGGACGTAGGCTTGAAATAAGCCAAACCACTATAAACCCTGTGTTGAATTTTCTCTTCCTTACTCTCTGTTTTACTTTGATCATAGTTCGTTTCATTAACTAAACAAGAGTTTCCTTTCTATTGTCTGCCTAGCATTGCCTTCATATTTCAAGAAATTATTTTTACACCTATTCACCCCCCTCTAGGTGCTTATACTAGCTATATCAGATTAAACTCTTGAAGGAATATCAAGACTTCTTCACTTGATCCTATGTTGATATACCGGGTTTAGATCCCGAAATCATTGAGCACACACTCCCTCTCAATCTTGACATTTCACTCATGAAACAAAAGCTCAGGAGGACGAAACCTTAACTATCTAAAAAGATTGAGGAGGAAGTCATGAAATTGCTGAAAATGGGTATCACTGAAGTCACCCATTATGCTGATTGGATCACCAATATTATCCTTGTCATGAAGAAGGATGGACGGGTTGAAGAATGTATCAACTACTGTGATCTAAACAAAACAAGTCATGAGAATGATTTTCCTTTACCATACATTGACGTCCTAAGAGATAGTACGGCAGTTGGATTCTCTTGTTATAATCGAATTTGGATGAAAGAAGAAGATAAGACTAAAATGTCTTTTATCAGCCCATGGGTGACTTTCTATTATAAAGTCATGCCCTTCGGTTTGAAGAACATAGGAGCAACTTATCAAAGAGTTATAGTGGCATTGTTCCATGATATGATGTATAAGGAGATTGGAGTCTATCTTGACGACATGATCCATAAATCAAGACAGAGCAAAGATCATGTCAAAGTCTTGAGAAAGTTGTTTAATCGACTGAGAAAGTTTAAGTTGAGGCTTCACGCTGCAAAATGCATATTTGGGGCAAAGTTTGAGAAGCTTCTTAGATTCATGGTTAGTAGCAAGGGTATCAAGATTAATCTCTGTTGACACCTAAATTTTGGCGATGCGTTTAATTAGTTATTGCATTAAAAAATTAGGAGTTAATTTTAACCCTAAAAAATAGTTAATTGCATAAGCATATAGTTTTAGGTGCATTTATTTTTAATTTGCATTTACATTGGGCTGGTGACGGATGAGTTTGAATTGATGCTTTATAAACTTTAATTTGATAAGTTGAGCTAAGCCCAAGAAAGGAGTAAATCGGCCCAAGCCGATATCCTTGGGGAGATTTTACGGATTTATCTAACAAATATTGCGTTTTGAAAAGAAAATATTGTGTTTGGAAAAGCAAATATTGCATTTGAAAAAAGAAATCTTCGTGGATATTGATTTGGAAAAATTAAAACCCTAATCCGTGACCTAGAAATAGGTTAAAGCGCCTAGGGTTTTAAAGAGGGCCACACAATCAATACATACGATCAATACATACGGCCACCAAAAAAAAGAAGAGAGAACTCATGTTCTCCACGGTGAGGGTCGGCAAATCAGAAATCTCGAAGCATATCGAGAGAAAACACGTTGAGAAGAGAGAGAGGAGCCTCATGGCCGAATACCCTCGGCTGTGCATTTGCGTCCGAGACTTCCCCGATGTTGGTGCTGCCTCCCAGCCTTGACCAGCTCGATGTCTTGACCAAGCCGCCTGATGCTCATCCGTGAGCCACTTACACCGACGATCGACGCTGCCGCTTCCTCCTCCGGTAACAACTTAGCACCTGCACTGAGAGGCAACAAAGCATCCAGTTACCGCAACAACGATGAGTTGATGAAGCTACTACACTGTGACGAGATCACATGCACCGAGCCGTGATGCAACTCGATGGTCCAATTGTGTCACCGATCCACCTGTTGCTCAGAGACTGCACCACGATGACAATATATTACCGCCATCGGTATTCTTTACCAAGCTGCAGAATTGTATTTTTTCTGTTCTTTTGCAGGTGAGTGACGCCGAGCACACCCATGGGCGAGAATCACCAGGCCAGTCCCACCAAACCTAGAGTCCACGGTTAAAAGGGCTGTTGAAATTTTGGTGAAATAAGTAAAAGAGGGAAATTTGTCTTCTTTTGATTGTTGTCCAGAAGTTATAATACGAAAGATAGTCAAAGCTTCCTCACTGCGGAATTGCCCCAACGTCTTCACGCCGAGCCTAAAGTTCACGGTCAAAAGAATTACTAGATTGAATAATTCTAAGTGGTGGATCTATCTTCTTTTGCATGTTGTTCAGATTGGACAATAACACGTGTGATTTTTGTGATTTTATTTCATGCACGCAAAAGGATCTTCCTTGGCCAGATGAACGTGAGCAGCTCGGCATCGTTGTGTTCTGTTTCGCCGGTCGTCAGAAGCTCGTCTTCGATCACTAATCCAAGCTAAAGCCAACGTGGATCTGCGAGTCTCGCTGAGAAACACCTCGGGTCAAACTCTTCCATGGCCCCACGTTTGGTTGTGACAATCGTGAAGGTCACGAGTTTGAGCCACCACTGAACCTCTTTCGACGCTCTAAGCCCCAACAATTCCAAGCGAGATCTCAGCCCAGCCTGTCTTTTGCAAGCCTTTCCAGCGAGTTTCCCACGACGAGTAACCTTGGTCGAGCCACATCAAGTTGCAGTAATGTGTCTGGTTCCATACAACCGAGACCGATCCTGCAAAGTTCTATTCTTTATTTTTACTGCAGATTTTTTTGGCATGGTTTCATCACCCATTACACGTAGAAGATGCCACTTTTTTTTTTTTTTTTTTTTATTTCTTTCGATGTATAGAAGTGGCCTAAGAGGGTTGCTCGGTCAAAGTCTTCAGTGGAGGCATCCCACATTGACCATCTTTTGGGAACGGACGAAAAGCAGGAATTAACCAAGGCATTCTTTATCATATTTCATGCTGGCGTTCCTTTAATACTATTAGTCGAGGAGTCCCTGGCGAGTTCATTGACTCGCTGTTGCCCTGCCATGCTGAGCCGTGAAGCCTCAACGTGAGCTGCTCCGACACCATCCTTTGGCCTGACGTCAAGACAAGCCGCGTCCCGTTGAGCTCATCCCCAAACCAAGCATCCCGTGAAATTTTTTTTTTGTAGGTTTGTCGATCATAAGCACTACCGAGAGATCCATTGGCCAGCATCATTATGAATCACCACGTGACCAGCCTGCTCCAAGAGCCTTAGCCGTCTTCGGTCAAGTTCCCCTGCAAGCCGTCCAATGACAAATTCGAATTTGGAATGTTTTCGGCAATTAGGTAAAAAAATCTCATCTTAATTTGATTAAAACATCATATTGCCTAGATGGATGAGATTGTTATCTAATTTAAGAGGTATAATATTCATTGGGATATATTTCATGATTCGCAACCGCGCCTGGGTTTTTTATTCCATCTATAAGGCTTTAGATTGAGTAATTAATCAAGCGGGAATAAAATTGATATTTTGATCTTTAAGGCTTAAGATCAATTTATCGATTTTATTAGCGAGATATTATTCCTTGATCTGAATGATATATGATATCTTTGATGATTCTAAATGGCTTGGTGCTTGTCTCGTCTTGATTGTTTTATTCATCTTGAAATATGCTTGAGCTAGATCAGGTTCACATTTGAATGTTGCATGCTTTAGGGTATTTGCATATTTAGACTAAGCATTTTATTTATCATGAATTTTCAAAATAAAAAAATTAATTTAGGATGTTAGATTTTCGTTTCATTAGCTTAAATTGCATGTTTAATTATTTTACATTTTTTAATTTCGAAATTAATAAAAAAAACAACAACAAAAATCATCATGCATATGTCATGTAGAATTAGGGTATCCTTTGCACGTCATTGCATATTAGGATAAAATTGCATATTTCATTTTTAGTTTAGGTTGATTTTTTAGACAAATTGCATCTTAGGTTAGAAATTGCTAAGTTAAGATAATATTTTAGTTTAAATTAGGATTTGACTTAACCTAATTCCTAATACAAATTGAATAGAATCTTAATTTAGTTAGATAATTTTCACATTTTTCTAATTTCGAATTTCATAAAAATGCAAAAAATGTGTTAGGATAAATTAATTCCATTCTCGAGGATAGATTGCACATTTATTAAGAAAACACAAAAAATAAAAAAGATGTCATTGCATGTCATTTAGAATTGGATTCATAATATGCATGCTATTTAGTGACTGTTGCTAGGTCTATTTAATTAGAAATTGCCTATCATTAGAATTAGGTCATTTAGTTATATTGCATCACATAAAGCATGATTCTCATTGATTAAATGAAAATAAAAAGAAATTGCGTGTTAATTAGAAATCATATCTAGAATTGATGATGTGAATTCTGATTTAACAACGTAGATGCTTTCGTTGCTACAAGGTAAGTCTCATAATTTATTCATTACTTTCTTGGATGTTAAATTGGTGGTTTGCGCACCCACATGATCACCTCACATGTTAGGGAAATAGATTTAAAATCAATCCAAACTATCTGCAAAAACATTTTTGAAAATAGAAAGAAATGGTACCAAAAGGGTATTAGATAAGTTTAGTGTAATCAAGTCTCCGTGCCCAAAGTCTCTGGTTCGTAGAAGTAAAGTAACCCTCCCATTATTTTACTTAAGTGTCTAATCGATCTACCGTAAACCAATTAGTGGTGACTTCTAGATAAAATCCATTTGCATGTTAAGAAATTTAAACTTAAGTCGTGAATTGGTAAAGGCTTGGGAGAGCCCGAGTTAAGTTTAGGCTTAACAATCCATTAGCCAAACCCTGGTGGTTCACACCCGAAAATTTGGTCACGACAATCCCCCCAAGGTGAAAGCCATTTGTGACTTGAAACCTCCTTTTACTATCAAGGAAGTTCAAAACCTATTGAGAAGATTGAACTATGTGGCAAGGTTTATTTCCCAATTGTCAGAAATTGCAAAACCATTCTTCAAACTACTGAAAAGGAATACCAAAGTCAATCGGGACGAATAATGCGAGAAATATTTTGAATAACTCAAGTGATATCTTTTGCCATCACCTATTTTAGTACCGATTACTCAAGGTGTGCCTTTAATCTTGTATCTCACTATTCATGATAAGTCTTTGGGAGCTATATTAGCACAAAAAGGATCGAAGGATGGGGATGGGATAGAGCGTGCCATATTTTATCTCAGTAAAAAGTTCACCGCCTTCTAAGTTCAATATCCCAAAGTGGAGAAGACAAGTGTAGCCTTGATTTGGGTGTTACACCGATTGAGACAATACACTCTTCATCACTGCTTCTTGCTGGTAATTGAGAATGACCCAATCAAATGTCTTTTGGAAAAGCCTGCATTGGTTGGAAGGCTCGCCAAATGGTAAATGCCACTCTCTGAATTTGATATTTGAAGCATGGCACAAAAGTCCATCAAAGGTCAAACCATAATTGACATGTTAGCTGGAAATCTCGATAAGTCAAATGATTTGGGATGAACTTGATGAATGAATTCATCTGATTTCACATGATAAGTAGACCATGTATTTCGATGATATCGTTAATCTTTTTTATTATGGCACTAGGGCAGTTTTAATATCTCTAAGTAGTCAACACTACCTAGTAGCCGTGAAGTTGTATTCTTTTGCATCAACAACATCTTTGAATATGAAGCTTGTATCCTTAGTTTGTAGTTAGCCATTGATATGACGGTCAAAAGTGTCACGCCCTGATCCTCGGGCACACACTCATCCCTCACCTTGGTCGATTAATAGTGACGTCCTAGGACACATCGCCGACCCTTTCATTTTAATATGCATACAAAGGCATATAATAATCTCCAAACAGTAAAGCAATGGATAGAAAAATAGGACTAAAAACTTGAACTTGAAAACCAGCACACTTATATAAATATGTACCAACTCAGTCATATATATACATATACAAGCCATACTAAAAGGTTGGTTTCTACTCAAACAGGTTCAACAGCAAAAGTCATCAGATAGGAGTAGAGTCCCAATCCTTATCAAGATCCTACTTTGGATCATCCTTGGGGTTCTCCTCCAGGTACTCCTCTTCGGGTTCGGCCATCTAGGGACCTGAAATGGTTATACAATAACCATTGAGACAACGTTTTAGCAAGTTCTACCCCCTAAGACCCGATTCGTAAACCAATACACCTTAGGCTACCTAAGCATGACACGAGTCAGAAGACTTACCTTGGCCTCAATCCTTTCCTGTAAGTCAGTTCAATTCATAATACTAACAAACATCACACTCCATCCAATCAAATCGACTCAACGATCAATCAACCTAGTCGATTACATGTCATCACGACCATCACGTGGTCGGTATATTCAATACTATCTATAGAGTTCGACCATAGTTTAGGACTGCTCGCCCAAAGCTAAAAACATAGATAATATAGCTCGCTCGAAGCTGATAATATAGTATACTGTATATATGCTCGCCTGAAGTTGATAAATTAGGGCCCCCGGGCCAAATAAGTATACTATATATATTATGCTCGTCCGAAGCTGATATAATATGTTTGCCCAAAGCTGATATAATATGGTATACTATATATATATGCTCACCCGAAATTGATAGATTTGGGCCCTCAGGCGAATATAGTATACCATTTTCATCATAAAACACTTCATCATTTTTATCATACCCGATAAATATAGCTATGTGTGGATACACGATCAGCCTTAGCCAAAATATTACAATTTCAAAATTTAACTTTCCACTAGCTTTGGCAGTCTAGAAATAAAATTTTGGCGTTGTAGACCCACACCCGGTAAAATTCCAATTAATTCTTAAAATTCATTAATCTAAAGATAAATTCATAATTTCACAATTTAATCGAAATCAGCATCATATTAGACTTGATTAAATAAATGGATTGCACCACAATAATCAGCATAAAATTCCGATCGTCGAATATCCTTGCCTAATTTTCGAAAAATAAAATAAAATAAATAATTCAAAAAATTATTAAATAAATACAATAAATCCAGTTTAGGCCTGTAATGCCTAATTGAAAGCCAAGACGAGCCTGGACCATTACCGAGACTTGTTCAATAATTACCATGACTTGTCTACTTGCTAATTACACTAACCATTCTCCTAACATGCAATTGTAAATCCCTAATTTAATTATTCTAATCTAATCTATCAACATAATTGCACTTAATTAAATCTAATGAACCCCTAAGCATCATTAGCAAACGAAGCAGGGATTAGTGAGCAAAACTCACTAGATCAAAAGCAGAGATTGGAACACCACGACGGCGGCCGAACTTAGGCTCGCGATGACACCAACGGGCTTGGACCGGGCCTTAAACTTGGCCCAATAAATCTCTGTCCAAATTGAGATTTGTTATTGCGTTGGACTGAGCTTGCTTCGCAGGCTTGGGCTCGGAACTAGGCTTTTGAACCTGTGGGTTCAAAGGGGCTGCTGGGCCTCGCTGGACTGAGCTTTGATTGCTGAAGATGGGCCAAGTAAAGCTGAGGAAATTGGGCTAACTTGCGTGGGCTTTGTTGCTGGGCTCGGAATTGTTGGCTTCAAGAGGGCTCCAGCGTTGAAGAAGCTGGGCTGAGCAGAATGCTTCGTGGGCTGGCGCTGCTCGTGGGCTGACGAGCTGGCAAAGGAAGCAGTAGCTTCGTGCGTTGCTGCAGGCGTGCGAAGCAGCGAAGAAATGGACGAGGATTCACCCGGGTTTGACTTCGTGCCGTTCCAATGAAGACACGAAGAAGCAGCCGTGTCTTTGGCCGCGTGGATTGCTGGCGGTTGAAGACGCATGGACGTGCAAGGCGTTGTAGAAGCGGACGAAGCAGCTTCGATCTTCGGATGATGTGGCTTCTAAAGTCAAGAGGATGGGATCTCGGTGGGGTTTTGTGGTCAATTAACCTGCTGAAGTTGACTGAAACTTCGGTGGTGGGGGTCTCCGTGGCAGAAGAAGAAGATGGGTGGGCTTCGGTGGAGATTGATTCGTGGCAGAGGAGAGAGGAAAGATGGTGGGGTTTCGGTGGGTGGCTTCTCACGGATGGTGGCAGCAAAGATGCGAAAATGGAGAGGAAGAAAATTGAAAATGAAAGTAAAAGGCAGAATAGAAGACTAAAGCAGCCAGTCTTCTGTGGAAATTGTCGCATGAAGTAGATAGGAAAGGCGAAGAAAAATGGAGGGCAGCTGGGATGTGCTCATGAAGCTAAGGAGGGGGCCCAAAGTCAGAAATTTTATCCCCTCCATTGATGGTCTTGTCTCCTATTACTTTCCAACACAAATTACCAATAATTAAACAAATTTTGATGTAAGTGTTGCACCCCCTCACCTAAAGCTCTGAATTTCACTAATGTTTGAACTCAAATTTCACTTCCAATCTCTCCAAATCGCGGTCCAAATTGATGAAGAGAGAGTCTACAAAGTTTCTGCAAGTCCCTATCAACCGAAGGCTCGGTTTGGAAGTCCATATTTTCATCAACTTAGCCCATCTAAATTTTCATTATTTTTCCGTGGCGTCTGAATCCATTTTTCGTAAAAATCTTGGGATCTCCAAAAAATCTTTGGAGGATGAGTTGATGTTCTTAAAATTTATTGTGACATGACAAAATTTTCAATTTCTGAAATTAGATTGAATTGGCGGTTAATTTCCATTTGACGCATTTTTAGTGTGATCTAGACTACCGAGTGGTTTTCAAATACTTTTAGGGCAAATGACCTATGGTCGATTTTCTTTGAGCTACAATGAACCCACTCGATACATTGGTGACTCTCAATTGTCGTGAAAATATTGAGGATTCAATTACAGACACGGGGTACCAAAACGATAGTAAAATCATATTAATGCTGGTTGACGGGAATTTTCCAATTTAGTCGAGTCACCCACAATCGGCCACACATCTCAGTCGAATAGACCTATCTCTGATCTCAATTCATTTTTTAACTGTGCCATAATGGCCTCTATAGATAAGTACGGTCGAGAAGCCGGTTCCTGGTCGAATTCTCAAGTCTATTGCCTTAAAATTTCTTAATGGCTTCCCCAGATGGTTTAGTTATCTCAAGAGCGATCAGCTATGAGAATAGTCCTACAAGCGCTTTAATGAAATGACCGATTTATTCAGTAAAAGATAAGGTTGAAAATCTGGGATGTCACAACTCTTCCTCTCTTACAAAAATTTCGTCCTTGAAATTTAAACCTTACAAAACTTGATTAAAAAAAATGTGGGGGTACAATTCTCCCATCGACTCTTCAGTCTCCCAAGTCGCTCTTTTCAGTACCGTGGTATTGCCAGTCCACTTTGACTAACGGGATGGTCTTCGTACGCAGATGTTGCTCTTTACGGTCCACAATCTAAATCGGGCTTTAAATGTATGACACATGGTCATCCACATCCAATTCCTCTAAATTGAATACGTGAGTCGGGTTAGGCTCATACTTCCTTAACATCGACATGTGAAAGACGTCATGTACTTGCGCCAATCTTGGCGGCAACGCAAGACGATATGCTAGGTTCCCGATTCTCTCAAGAATCTCGAATGGACCTACGGACCTCGAACTCAGTTTTCCTTTCTTTCCAACCCACGAAGTTCCTCTCATTGGTGACACCTTTAGAAAAATGTGATCACCAACTTGGAATTCCAAAGACCTTCGACGTTTATCTGCCTAACTTTTCTACCTACTCTGAGTGGTCTTTAATCTGCTTTTGATCACTGCCATGGCTTCCACTGATTGTTAGACCAACTCTGGACCTGTAATCTTTCTTTTCCCAACTTCATCCTAACACACTGACGTTCTGCATACTCTACCATACAATACTTCAAAATGAGCCATCTTGATGCTCTGCTGATAATTGTTGTTGTAGGCAAACTCTACCAAGTGTAGCTGATCTTTCAAACTTCCTTTGAAGTCTATGACACAAGCTCTCAGCATGTCCTCGAGGGTCGTAATCGTTCTCTCAGATTGGCCATCCATCTGAGGATGATATGTTGTACTATACTAAAGCTTGGTACCTAAGGCATTCTGCAAGCTCTTCCAAAAAGTTGCAGTAAACCTTGGGTTTCTATCAGAGATTATCATAACCAGCACTCCATGCATACGAACTACTTGATGTACATACAGGTTTTCGTGTCTGTCCAGACTCAGATCCTTTCGAACTATAATGAAGTGAGTCGAATTCATCAGTCTGTCGATTACTACTCAAATTGAATTATTTCCTCTTTGACTCCTTGGTAATCTAGTCACGAAGTCCATTGTGATATGCTCTCATTTCCATTCTGGGATTGCGAGAGGTTGCAGAAGTCCTCCCGGCTTGCAATGCTGGGTTTTCACTTGCTGACACGTCAAAGACCTAGCAACATACTTGGCGATATCCACCTTCATACCTAACCCATCAATAGTGTTGATGTAAGTTCTGATACATCTTGGTACTTCTAGGATGAATGCTAAACTGCTATGATGTGCTTCAGAAAAAATATTCTCTCTAAGCTCCACATCATCAGGTACAACCAAACATCCACGGAACCTTAGTATCCCATCATCAGAAACCTGTAAATCAACCTTTCTTTTATTGGTGTCCTCCTGAAGTATCTTCTGTACATCTTGATTTGTCGGTTGGAGTAGCTTGATTCTGACCTGGACATCCGGTTCAATTCTAAGAGTAGCCATAAGACTTGAAAGGTGTCCTACCTCAAACTTGAATACTGAATCTCGAGCTCTCTCAATTAAGTTCCACTCTTTAATCAGTATGTGAGCAACTGAAGACTTTCGACTCAAAGCATCGGCAACCTTATTCGCCTTTTCCGGGTGATATAGAATATCACAGTCATAGTCCTTCTACAATTCCATCCATCGGCGCTATCTCATTTTCAACTCCTTCTAAGAGAATAGGTACTTGAGACTTTGATGGTCCGTGAAGATCTGAAATCTTTCCCCACACTAGTAGCGTCTCAAAATCTTCAATGCAAAGATAATCGTTGTGAGTTCTAAGTCATGCGTCAGATAATTCTGCTCATGAGTCCTTAACTGTCGGGAGGCATAGGCAATGACTTTGCCATGTTACATCAACACACAACCCAATTCTCTGAATAACGCATCACTATAGATCTCGAATCCTTCAAGACCAGATGGAATCATCAGCACAAGTGCAGTAATTAGCTTTGTTGGAGAAAACTTCCTTATCTATTTTGAAGTTGACAAAACGTTTCCATCAATCTAGTCTAAAGACTTACAGACTCTATCGTAAAAGTCTGAAGACCTTTAGAGTCAAGATTTAAAGTCTACTCTCACTAATAGTTTCCAAACTGATGAAGAAAAGATTTATTCGATGAAGAAGACTTATCCAGATGAAAGTATATCTTTAAGGATTTGGTTCATACGGTTGAAGAAGATCTAACGGCTGGAGATAACATCTCGTGATCAATTATTCTTATTGAAATCAATTTGAATAATTAGATCTGTTGATTTGCGAAGTATACTTGAAAGGTTCTACTTATGGAAACATAGATCCTAATTGTATGGGTAAGCAGGATTGGTGAGCTATCATCACATTCCTTAAATAACTCGAGATCTTCCTAATTGATTCTTTCCAATGGGTAGATTGGAAGAACTCCTTTGGAAGGTGCCAACGGTTATAATGGCATGGAGGAGTATATAAGGAGGATGCTCAAGTTATTCGAGTGTGTGTGTGAAAGAAAAATTCTAAAGTCTAAAGCTCTTAGTTTTTTGCCATTTCAATTTGTCGAGCTTAAAGTGTACTCAAAGGAGAGATTAAATACTTGTGAGACCTTGAGGAAGTGTAGTAGAATCTCTACACTGTTGAATCAAGGACGTGAGACTGTAAAATGTCTTTTGGTTCTTAGTGGAATCCAACCAGTGGGTTGTCAGTGCGGGAGAGTGGACGTAGGTTTGGTCTAAGTCGAACCACTATAAACATTGTGTTTCAATTCTCTTTCCCTAAACTCTTTACTTTAATTGTAGTCTTATATAATTGTTTATAGTCTTTTACATCTTCAGTACACTGTTTTCATAAAAGTCAAATTAAGCGGTTAAGTCTTGCAAAAATTTCTTTAACACTTATTCATCCCCCTCTAGGTGTTCATACTAGCATCATCAATTAGTATCAGAGCTTGTGTGCTCATTTAATTGAAGTATTTTTACTTATGAGTTAAAAATCTATGACTAGTATGTTGGCTCCAGGTTTGGTTGAAGGCCAAAGCAACACTAGACCACCTTATTTCGATAAAAATGAATACAAAATATGGAAAAACAAGATAAATGCATTCCTAAGATCGAAAGATCCCCTGAAATGGGATGTGGTAGAAAAAAGAATTATCCCTAAAGCTACATCAGTTTCAGAAAGGGGAAAAGAAGTTGCAGACGCTGGCGAGATGACTCAAAAAGAAATAACCAAGAGACAAGCTCTTGATGCTAAAACAATTTACTCTTTATATTGTGCATTATTTC
Organism: Eucalyptus decipiens; assembly: GCA_014182575.1. Lineage (NCBI taxonomy): Eukaryota > Viridiplantae > Streptophyta > Magnoliopsida > Myrtales > Myrtaceae > Eucalyptus > Eucalyptus decipiens. The sequence goes on along the minus strand of CM024615.1, from coordinate 4,930,355 downwards.
CTACTGAGTATAATAGAATATTTTCTTGTGAAACAGCCAAAGAAATCTGGGATGGGCTACACATTACCTATGAATGAACTGATCGAGTGAAAGAGACAATGATCAATATTCTACTCGGACAGTTGAAGCCTTCAAGATAAAGTCAGGAGAATCTATCACTGACATGTTTAGTCATTTTACAGAAATTGTAAATGGTCTAAAGTATTAGGGACAACCAATTTCATGACCCATGAAGGTTAACAAATTGCTACGTGGACTCTCCAAAGACTGGAATCACGTAATAAGGGAAACATAAAGGATCATTCCACTTTCTGTAAACGAATTGGTTGGCACACTTTAGTCCTATGGAGTGGAGCAAATTAACGAGGAAGAAGATCCCAAAGGTAAGAAGTCAATTGCATTGAGATCTAGTGATGATTCTAATGTTACAGATTTTGAAAATGATATGGATGATGAAGAATTAGCTCTTATGATAAAGAGGTTTAGGAAATTGAACAAGAAGGGAAGAATATTTAATTGGAAGAAACAAATCAACTGAGGATGATGAAGCCAATAAAGATGTGATCTGTTTTGGATGCAAGAAAAATGGACACATTAGAGCCAACTATCCTGTGTTGAAGAAAAAGAAAGGAAAAGCTGGGAAATACAGGAAGGCTCACAAGGCAGAGACATTGAGTGATACTGAATGCGAAGAAAATAATGAAAATTATGCCAATATTTGTCCAATGGCAAAATTAGAATCGGACTCAAACTCCGTAATAGATACAGACTCAAACTTAAATAGTAAAATCGAGCTAAGTAATTTAAAAATCCCTACTAAAGTCTTGAAGTACATTGATGAACTTTGTCTTAGTCTCAAAAACTCTCTCAAGAGGATTTCTGAGCTAAAAAAGGAGAATTCTACTATGAAGTAATAGGAAATTTTTTGGAAAAAAAAATTTGAAAATTTAGATAAAGTTTTGTTACTTTATAAGAAAATACAAACTCTTTTTCAAAAGAAAATACATGTTTGAAAAATGACTTTTCAAATATTTCAAAAAGGTTTTCAATGGGATCTGAGAAGTTGGAAAATATTATTTCAGTACAAAGACCCTACTTTAACAAATCAGGCTTGGGAATGACTTCTGAAACTATTCCTCTAATTGATTTTCCAAAAGTGAAGGAAAGAATCAAACAAAGGCCTACAAAAGCTTTTTACAGAAATTATTTCCGAAAATTCTTTGTAATACCTATTGGCCGAAGTGCTCTCAAATGTTCTAAGTGCAACAGCACAGAATACTTTGAGAAATAATGTCCTATGGTTTGGAGACTTGTTAAGAACGCATGGGCAAAGACTGTATATTGCACTAACTCCACTAGACCCAAGAAAATGTGGGTACCAAAAAAAGCTTGAATTTCTCTTTTAATTGCAGGTCACTATCAAGAAAAAGGTCAAAGGGTATTTGGATAGTGGCTATTCAAGGCATATGAATGGAGATTCAAGTTGTTTTATAAAACTTATGCAAATAAATGGTGGAAAAGTCTCTTTTGATAGAAACAACAAATGAAGAATTGTTGGGTGTGGAACTGTAAAAATTGAAAGTCTCACAATCAACAATGTTTCTTTGGTGGAAGGACTCAATTACAATTTGCTTAGTATTAGCCAATTGTGTGACATTGGATTCAAAATCAATTTTCAAGAAGGAATATGTTCGGGAACTAGTAAAGATCTTTCACAATCTTTTACTAGATGAAGACATGGTGTGGCATCCGGGAATTTCAACCCGAAATATTGATTTTGAGGAAAACGATATTTGACTTTGAATGGCCATAGGGACAATTACATCATCGGCCACGATATTTTATCTCTTGGACCGAACCCCTTATGAAAATGTTAATCGATTATGAGAATGTTAATTGATTTCTATAAATAAATAAATAAATAAATCAAATGCCCTAAAGTGGTGAAGGAATTATGGGCTTATTATCGATATTTTTTCTATGGGTTATTTAAATTGGACATAGGATGATTTGATAAAGAAGACTTTGTTCTTGACTATGCACTTTATAGATTTGATTTTTATGGATTAATGTCACAAACTCTTTTGGCCATTTTATTATGCAATTAGGTATTTATTTAAATGAGGATTAAAATGTATTATTAAAAAATAAACTTGGGCCATTTAAGTTTGGACTTTAGGCCCAAGTGAGATGGGCCTAAAGTGAGCCATAAGTCTGGCCCATGTCGATGCATGGAGGGGAAGGAGGAGGAGCCGCATGGCCTCCAAGTGTCTTCGGCAAGGGAGACACTTGTCTCCTTCTTAGGGACAAGTGTCCCCCATGCAAAATAAGAGTGCATGCAAATATATATACAACCAAAAAGAAAGAGAGAGAGGGAGTGGTCGGTCTAGGTGCCGAGAGAAAGGAGAAAAAGAGAGAAAGAGAGGAAGAGGGGAAGAGAAAGGAAGGAGGAGCTCGCCCGTCGTCGCCCGCACGCCGTCCGTCCGTCGCCGGTGTGCCGTTCGTGTGCCGCTGTCTGCTTGGTCCTAGAGGCAAGTTGGGACTGATTTCCACTCTTGCATGTGTGTCTTGCATGTGTGATTTGTTGGTGGTAGGTTTCGGATGTTAGGGTAGGCAAAACCGAAGCTAGAATTTGACTTGTTCTTGAATATGCTTGCTGATTTCGTGAATACCGCCTGACCCAGAATCTTGTGAAGGCTTGCATGCATGTTTCGAGTTGGATTTTGACTTTTATTCCTTCATGAAAGTTGTAGCCAACATCTTAAAATACAACATACTAAAATTTGGGACTAAATTGTTGAGATTTAGGGGGTCAAACCCTCATCCTACGAAGACACTAGATCTGGAACTGTTTTGCTGACCATTTGGTAGATTTGTGGGTTCCATGTCGATTTTTACCAAGAATCTCTCTTCGACTTCTTCATTAAACTTGTAGATAACATCCTAAATATTAACATACTCAAATTTAAAGTAAAATTAGCAAGTTTAGCTTAGTGAATCAACTTACTCTTGAAAACGGTTAATCTGGAAACACGGTACTGGACACCCGAGACTTCTTGGACTCATATGGTGACTATTCTTTGGAAATTTGACTTAGATACCTTAATTAAAGTTGTAGGGGACCTCTTGAAGTAAAACATATCCAAATTTCAGAGGAAACGAAGAAGAATTAGGGGGTGAAAACGCGATATTTTGGAGATACCTACACTGGACGTTTCGGTGCTAGAATCAGAAGCTTCGGACGACTATAGAAAATTATCTAGAACGAATCTAGCCTAGATTTCCGCATGAAAAATATACTTTAGTGTCTTAGCTATAACCTGGTAAAATTTCATAATTTTCAGAGGTCATTCGGATATTTTAATCGAATTATTTGAAAGACTGCGCAATCTGTTCCTATCCGAAATTGCATGCTGTATTTGTGAGAGTTATATCTTCTTGTGTGGAACTCTTTTAGGCATGTGTTCTTCATGAAATTGTTATCTTATTTTCTTATCTATTACATGTCTTGATTTCATGATTTTTGAGAATCATGTGGATAATTAATTTAAATGTTTTCTAAAATGTTACAAGCTGGAATTTAGTAAACTTGAAAAAGGCATGATAAATGGACTATTCTAAATTGTATGGACTCCATGAATTGTATTGTTATGAATGATTGTGTCTTGCTGCATGTATGATGATGATTGGAGATGCATATAAGAATCAAATGATGAAAATGATCTTGTTAGCCATCATATCATATGCCATGTTGAGATTGAGCCATAATTGTGAATGTGAAATTGAAAATGAGATGTATGAGAATATGCATTGTAGTGATGAGAAGACCGTCGGAGGTGTGAGCCAACAATACCCCGGGAGTGTCAGGATGCCCGGTGGTATACGGTACCTAATTCCAGGGGAGGCCTGGTGGTATGTCGGTACGTAATTCCGGAGGGTAGGGGAAATCATTTTCATGGCTAGCCCCGGAGATTTCCTCTGGAGTTTTGAGATGCCCGGTGGTATACAATACGTAATTCCAGGGGAGGCCTGGTGGCATGTCGCTACATAATTCCGGAAGCTCGGCAGGTATTGTGTCGAGGGATGCCTCGAGATGCTAGTTGGGATGCGAGATGCCTGGCTAGAAGGGTACGGCCGGTTGCCCGGCGGGTATTGTGCCGGAGGGTTATCGTGATGCCAGTTGGGGTACGAGATGCCCAGAGCATGGGGGTGCCGGATGCCCAGCAGGTATTGTGCCGGAGGATTCTCGCAATGCCAGGATTGGGCGCAAATGATGAATGTGGGATGCAAACATTGGTCCTGGGAAAGAAAAATGTGGCGGTCCAATATGAAAGGATGAAATTGAGAAATTGAAATTGAAATATGCATGATGGTATATGCATGTGATATGATGATGATATGTGCATGGATGCATGGCAATGATGATGGTACATGTGATATGATGATGATATGTGCATGGATGCATGGCGATGATGATGGTACATGAGATATGATGATGATATGTGCATGGATGCATGGTGATGATGAAGGTATATGTGATATGATGATGATATGTGCATGGATGCATGGCAATGATGATGGTACATGAGATATGATGATGATATGTGCATGGATGCATGGCAATGATGATGGTACATGTGATATGATGATGATATGTGCATGGATGCATGGTAATGATGATGATACATGTGATATGATGATGATGAGTGCATGGATGCATGATGATGGTAAGTGCATGGATGTATGTGCACCTATGGCATGGTGGTACATGTAACATGATGATGGTAAGTGTATGATATGATGGTGATGACTATATGATGATGTATGAGGTATGATGACATGTGCATGATATCAAGGTAAATTGTGCTTGGATACTTCAATGAAATGTAATGCTATGATTGTGATGATTGTGTGGTATGATGCATTGAGTGGTTTATTGGTCCTTTACCTGCTGAGTGGCTGTACTCACCCCTTCGGAGACCAACATTTCAGATTAGTAGATGGATTGAGCGGTTGGATATGACCGCGAGGAGGAGGATAGTAAAGGAGGGAACTTTTGGACACCGACATGGGTTGATGAACCTTAAGTATACGACTATTGGAAGAAATGTCGATCATCTTTTGAAGTATAGCCTAGTATAGAAAACTATGGCATTTTGATGTACCGATGAATGATATCCATATGGTTTAAGTGAATAAAAGTGTACGGCTTTTACCTATAAATGTTTAATTGGTGTGCATCGTTTTTTGAATATAGGGAAGGAAGTTGTTGGATGTGCTTCCGTATATAAATTGCGCAAGGGATCGATCTAAAAGATGTAAACCCCCAAGTTGTATGGACCCACTGCAATTGAAATGGTATTAGAATGACATGTTATTAGGAAAAGTGAATGGTAAGCGAACTGTGGCGACCTTAATTGGATCGGGGCCCGTTGAGGGGTGCCACACATGGGAACATCTATCTTCTGGATATAAAACCAGAAAAATCTCAATGTCTAATTTCAATTTAAGATGAAGCAAATCTTTAACATCGAAATCTTGGCCATGTCAACATGAAGCAGATTGCCAAGATCTCTTCTAAGAATCTTGTTTGAGGGCTGCCCAACCTAAAATTTCAAAAATCAGACTTATGCACACCATGTGTATTGGGAAAACAAGTTAGAAGTTCTTTTAAACCAACAAATCAGGCTTCTACTAATCGTGTTTTGCAGCTTTTGCATATGGATCTCTTTGAGCCAATTAGAACTAAAAGCATAGGCGGAAAGAGATATTGTCTAGTAATCGTTGATGATTATTCACGATTCACTTGAGTTTACTTTCTAGCAAGTAAGTCTGAAACATTTTGTTATTTTTCAAAGTTTGCTAAGAAAGTTCAGAACGAGAAAGGATATGTTATTTCAAACATACGAACAGACCATGGAGGTGGGTTTGAAGATGAAGACTTTGCAAAATTTTATGATGAATCAGGTTTTCAGCATGTTTTCTTCTCTCCATACACACAAGAACATAATGGTTGTGGAAAGAAATAATAGATCTTTGCAGGAGATAGCAAGAACTCTTTTAATAGAAAGTAGTATTTCCTCTCATTTTGAGTTGAAGCAATTTCTACAGCATGTTATATTATTAACAGTCTTTTTAAGGCATATTCTAGAGAAAACTCCATATAAGTTATTTAAAAGAAAGAAGCTAATTGTTTATTACTTTCATGTATTTGGTTGCAAATGTTTTGTTTTGAAAAATGCAAATGATCGAACTGGTATGTTTGAAGAGAAATCAGACGAATGAATCTTCCTTGGATATTCAACCACCATCAAAGCTTACAGAGTATTCAACAAAAAGACTCAATCTATGAAAGAATCTACGAATGTCAAATTCCAAAACTCTTTGTAGAATCAATTGATTCAAACTTAGCCTGAAGAATCCGAAGTTACTCCAGACTTTACAAAGCCTAACTCCCCTGAAGTAACTCAGATTTTTGGAGAAAATCAATGAACAGAAACTGAAAAATCAATTGAAGAAGAAGATCAGCATTCTGCAAGACCAACAAGCAATTGGAAGCACAAGTCTAGTCATCCCAAAGAACTCATCATCAGTAACATTGATGAAGGGATTCGCACCAGATCCAAAAAGCGAGAATAGTCTAGCACCGTGTCACTTATTTCTGAAATAGAACCCAAGAGCATAGGAGAAGCCCTAGCTGATGAAAGCTAGATTGAAGCAATGCAAGAAGAACTCAGATAGTTCATCATTAATGATGTATGGGAATTAACTCCTAACCAAAAGGTAAATCCATTATTGGAGCTAAATGGGTTTTCAGGAACAAGTTGGACGGAAAAGGAAAAGTGATCAAAAACAAAGCAAGACTCGTGGCCAAAGGATGTACGCAAGAAGAATGGATAGATTATGATGAAACCTACGCACCAATAGCCAAGTTAGAAGCAATTAGATTATTACTTGCTTTTGCCTTTTATAAAAATTTTAGGTTATTCCTAAATGGACGTCAATAGTGCATTCCTAAATGGATTTATCCAAGAAGAATTCTATTTGGAACAATCTCCTGGATTTGAAGATCCAAAGAAACCAGAATCAGTTTTCAGATTGAAAAAAGCTCTATATGGTTTAAAGCAAGCACCTCAAGTATGGTACGACATGTTAAGTAATTTTTTAATGCAAAATGATTTTATCAAAGGAAAAGTGGATACTACATTGTTTATTAAAAGTGAAGCTAAAAACTTTCTACTTATTTAAATTTATATTGATGATATTATATTTGGATCACCTAACAAAAACCTGTGCAAGAAGTTTTCTAAGTCTATGCAGGATGAATTTGAGATGAGCATGATGGGTGAACTATCCTTCTTTCTCGGATTACAAGTAAAACAACTGAAGGAAGAAATCTTCATTCACCATGAAAAATATACAAAAGAACTTGTTAAAAGGTTCGGTTTGGAGAATTGCAAAAAGACTAAGATACTAATGTTTAGTTCTTCGAAGCTGGATAAAGATGAAGGAGGAAAGAAAGTTGACCAGAAGCTTTACAGGAGTATTATTGGTCCACTTTTTTATCTTACTACTTCTAGATCTGACATTTTGCTTAGTGTTTGCATTTGTGCTATATTTCAATCTGATCCAAAAGAGTCTCATCTAAGTGCCGCAAAATGCATCATCAAATTCATTGCAACTACTTCAAATTTAGGTATGTGGTATCTCAAAGAAGGAGACTTTACTATCCTTGGATATTCAAATACAGATTTAGTAGGTTGTAGAGTTGATAGAAAGAGTACATTTGGTACATGCCAATTGCTAGGAAACAGGACAATATCTAGCTCTTTTAACAGCAGAAGCAGAGCATGTGGCTATTGGAAATTGATGTTCTCAAATCTTATGGATAAAACAAAAACTGAGAGACTTTGGAAGTGAAGACTCATGCACTGAGATCAAATGTGACAACACCAGCACAATTAATCTCACAAATGATCCAATTCTTCATTCAAGAGCAAAGCATATAGAGATTCGAGATCACTTTATTAGAGATCATGTTCAAAATGGAGAAGTTACGATTCAATTCATTGACTCAAAGAATCAACTAGCGGACATATTTTCAAAGCCTCTAGAGAAAAGCCTATTTGAGTCTATTCGCACCAGACTGAACATCATATCTTTTATCCAGTAAAGTCTGAAAGTGCTCAAGACTTACAAGCAAAGTTTGAAGTTGTTCAGACTTAGAAGACCAAGAGTTATGACTGTAAGTTATTTCTATTCCAGTATTTTAAAAAGGTATGGTTATTTATTAATTGCTAATTGATTGAAATTATCTTTCCAAGTTTTTCTTTTTCAAAAAGGCAGTTATCAATTTTGAAAAGATAGTTATTTTCAAAAAGGAAGTTATTTTTTCGAAAATGTATTTTTATTTTTCCTTTTATGTTGTTTCGGTTACCTCGCTTCACTTGCTTTATATACAGCCGAGATTCGTCTTCTTCGTTTTTACAACGAAACCCTAGAATACAAAATTCCCACTTCCTTTCACTTTCACTCTCGATTTGTTCAAAATTTTTCACCTTTTTCGAGCAAGCTTGAGAATCTCTCCCTTGAAGCGACAATGTCTTCAAGAAAGTCTTCAAGGATTGCAAGCAAGGGACCATAACATATGCCCGAGTGTCCTACACATTTTGACTTGACCGAGGAAGAAGATTCTTCTCCACCACTGCATCTGAGTCAGCAACAACCTTCTGAGCAACGTTAGTCTCCTCCACCGAATCAACCAAACGATGAAGTTATAGAAGAGGCTGAACCTGTAAGAATGCTAACTCCCAAGGTTGTTCTCATACTTCACTCTAATTTAAAGAAAGGAGGAACACCAATGTCTTTGATTGATGAATTTTTAAGAGATAGAGGATACAAGAATGAAACCTTGTTCTTGTGGGAGTTGGAAATGTTAGGAGTTGTAGAGAGAGGGACAGCTAAAAGGACTTTCTCAAATTTTCCGAGTGACCCTTTCTATGGTACTGCAAATCAACCTCAAAGTCTGGATGACGATGAACGGATGTTTACCCATTTTCAGCCTAGAACGGGAGTGGCTGCAAATATTCCTTATGGTTCCAATCTGTTTAGATCAAAGAACCACAAGAGGGTTTATTCGAATCTACTGAAGAGAGGGGTTATGCACCCTAGGAATGTCGATTTTGATTTCCTTGATTCGGTAAAAGTCAATTTGCGAGAGAAGCTTGCTCTACTGCAATTAGAGCGCTTTTGTTCTGAATCCACTATTGCTTATCCTAAACTCACAGCTTACTTTTACTTGAACTTATCTTTTATGGATGCAAACAACTTTTCTTTCACAATGAGAGATAAGGAGTTCTTAGTGAATATGGACACGTTGGCTGACATAATTGGGGTGGAAAGAACGAGTTTTCAACCAATTAGCATGTCTATTGCTCATGCTACTCTGTTGTTAGTGAAAGATAGGAATGTTGAATGCAAGATTTCCTACTCAAGGATGAATGCCTCTAACATCTTGCTGTACAAGATCGTAATCAACTGCATTCATCCCAAGTCGACATCCAAGACCGATGTTTCTCAATCTGAAGCAAAATTGATGTATGCCATCAATACTGGATTTAAATTCTCTTTGCCTCACATCATCTGGTTTCACATGTAGTGAATAATAGTGAAAGATAAGGGACAACTCCCTTATTCTGCTCTTATCACGCGTCTCTTTAGACATTTTAAAATTCACATCTCTACACCTTTATGTTCGTTAACTATTTTCCCAATGGTGATTGGTTTTAAAATGGTCACAAAGATGCGTTTGAATGAACTGAAAAAGGTGTTGGAGCATATGAAGGAGAAGTCTCCCATCAGAGCAAAACAAGACTCTGCTATAGCAAAGAGGAAAGGCAAGGAGCCCATGGCTGCTCCAGTGAAGAAGAAAAGGATTCTCATCTTGTAGGATGAAGAGGATGATGATGAAATGACTCTTTCAGCCTTCAGAAATTTGAAAAGTTTTGTTAGCTTTCAAGAGACTCGAGAAGAGCCAAAAGAAGGAGAAACAGAGAAGGAAGCTTAAGAATAGAGGAGGATAGAGGAAAGAAGAGAAGAGAGAGAAGAAGAGGAAGAAGAGGAAAGAAGAGAAGAGGAAGAAGAAGCAGGAAGAAGAGAGAGATCGGGGTCAAGATGACTCTCTTGAGCCAACTTTGGCTATCTCTTTGTCAAGTGAATCTGAAATGGCTGAAATTGGGATTGCTGGAGCACTTGATGCAGCTAAACATCACTTTGAAGTTGAAGCTACAGTTGAAGAAATTGTTTCTACTCCTCTTAAAGGCAAACAAATAGGGGGAGCTGCTAAACAAAAAGGTACTTCTTCACATTTATTTACTAGTGATGTAAGTCGCTCCGCTGTAGATCCAAAAGATGTATAGGCTTCACATTACCCAGAAGATAGTCATGGTGGACAATTTGCTGAAGTTCCATCCATTCTCAAAATCCTAGGAATTGACTCAACTGGACCTAGTGCTGCGACAGAATAAACAGCAAACTTTTTTAGACTGTTAGAGATTCTATTGGATGTAAGGAAGCAGTAGTATGCTATGGGATATGAGATGCAGGATCTCAAAAATGCTTTCATGGCTACTTTAGTGTCTTTGCATGATCAATTGAATGCCCTGAAGAATCAAATGCAATCTATAGTGCATGGTGCAGATTTCCAGTCACTGAAGCAGAGTTTTGCAAGGTTTGAGAAGACTGTGAATTCTATGGGAGAATTCAAGCTTGTTCGCCTTTCAAAACAGCCATGATTCTGACTCTATTTTCAACAACTCTTTTTATTTCATTCTCCACTTTTTGCTGTTGACAAAAAGAGGGAGAAGTTGATGTAGATTTGACGATCTTATTTTTGGATTTTTGGACTTATCTTTTGTTTGATTGTGGCGTGGATTGGTTTGGACTGATGATGCTTGCAAGTAACTTAAGCTATATGATTAATTGTGGTAAAGATTTTTTTTTTATAGGACTAACACGTTTTCTGTGGTTGCAGAATCACTACTATCCATATCCTAATATTTACTTATTTTTTATAAGAATTCTTGGTTTGCTTAAGTGTTGTTTTGCAGGTCAAAGTGTCCAAATTTGCGGAAAAGTTTTGTCACCATAAAAAATAGGGAGATTGTTGGAGAAAACTTCCTTATCTGTTTTGAAGTTGACAAAATGTTTCCATCAATCTAGTCTGAAGACTTGCAGACTCTATCGTCAAAGTCTGAAGACCTTCAGACTCAAGATTTAAAGTCTACATTCACTGATAGTTTCCAGACCGACGAATAAAAGATTTATTCGATGAAGAAAACTTATCCAGATGAAAGTATATCTTTAAGGATTTGGTCCGTACGGTTGAAGAAGATCTCACGACTGGAGATAACATATCGTGATCAATTATTCTTATTGAAATCAATTTGAATAATTAGATCTGTTGATTGGCGAAGTATACTTGAAAGGTTCTACTTATAGAAACCTAAATCTTGATTATATGGGCGAGCATGATTGGTGGGCTATCATCACAATTTTTAAATAACTTGAGATCTTCCTAATTGATTCTGTCCAAATGGTAGATTGGAAGAACTCATTTGGAAGGTGTCAACAGTTATAATGGCATGAAGGAGTATATAAGGAGGATGCTCAAGTTATTCGAGTGTGTGCGTGAAAGAAAAATTTCAAAGTCTGAAACTCTTAGTTCTTTGCCTTTTCAATTTGTCGAGCTTAAACTGTACTCAAAAGAGAGATTAAATACTTGTGAGACCTTGATGAAGTGTAGTAGAGTCTCTACACTGTGGAATCAAGAATGTGAGACTATAAAATGTCTTTTGGTTCTTAGTGGAATCCAGCCAATGGGCTGTCAATGTGGGAGAGTGGACGTAGGCTTGGTCTAAGCCAAACCACTATAAACCTTGTGTTTCAATTCTCTTTCCCTAAACTCTTTACTTTAATTTGTAGTCTTACATAATAGTTTACAGTCTTTTACATCTTTAGTCTGCTATTTTCATAAAAGTCGAATTAAGTGGTTAAGTCTTGCAAAAACTTCTTTAACACCTATTTACCCCCCTTTAGTTTTTCATACTAGCATCATCAAGCTTTTCCTTGAGCTCTTGGAAACTACTCTCATACTTGTCTGTCCACACAAATTTCTCCTCTTTCTTTAAGATTTTTGTCATAGGTAATGCTAACGATGAGAATCCTTCCACAAGCCGTTTATAATAACCTACCAAACCCAAGAAACTTCCGATTTCTGTCACTGTAGTCAGTCTTGGCTAGTTGATCACGGCTTCTATCTTGCTCAGGTCCACTGAAATTCCTTCACCTGAGATCACATCCCATAAGAAAGCTACACGAGTTAACCAAAACTCGCACTTGCTAAACTTAGTGTACAATTGATGAACTCTCAGTGTCTATAGCACTAGTCTCAAATGACTTTCATGCTCTTCATCACTCCTTGAATAAACTAGAATATGATCGATGAACACGATCACAAACCGATCTACGTACTCCTTGAATACCTTATTCATTAAATGCATGAAGGCAGCAGGAGCATTCATCAACCCAAATGGCATCACTGTGAACTCGTAGTGACCATATCGAGTACGGAATGCTGACTTAGGAATATTCTCATTCCTAATTCTCAGTTGATGATATCCTGTCCTCAAATCGATCTTTGAGAAAATTGACGCTCCTTGAAGCTGATCAAACAAGTCATCAATCAATGGCAATGGATACTTGTTCTTGATCGTTACTTGATTGAGTTGCCGATAGTCGATGCATAGGTGCAACAAACCATCTTTCTTCTTTACAAACAGAACTAGTGCTCCCCAAGGTGATGCACTGGGGCGAATAAATCCTTTATCCAGTAACTCTTACATCTATACTTTCAGTTCTTTCAACTCAAATAATGCCATCTAGTAAGAAGCTTTAGAGATTGGCTTTGTCCCGGGTGCTATTTTAATCACAAACACAATTTTTCTTTCTGGTGGTAGACCTGGCATTTCCTTTGGAAAGACGTCTAGAAATTCTTGTACTATAGCAATGTCTTCCATTTTCAACTTCACAACTGTCGTATCCATGACAGTTGCCAAGTAACCTTGACAGCCCTCGTCTATCAGACGAGTTGCCTCTTTCAACAAGATTAGGTCAATCGAGGGTCCTCCTCGATTTCCGACAAACTCGAAGCTCTTACCCTCTAATAGGTCAAACTGAATCGATTTGCAATAGCAGTCCATTATAGCTCGTTGCTTAGTGAGCCAATCCATGCCAATTATCAAATCAAAGTCATACATGGCTAGGACTAACAAGTCTATTTTCCCCACTCACTCACCAATCGCTAACTTGCAAGCAGAACAACCCAAAGCAGCAATCATTTTATCCTTCAACGGTGTAGATGTGTAAACTGCCGACTCCAGCAATATAGGACTTAATCCTAACAACTTAACATACTGCTCGGTAATAAGGGCATGAGTTGCTCCAGAGTCGAATAAAGCGTAAGTAGGTTGGTCGTTCAGCGAAACCATATCTGTGATCACGTCAAGCGCAGCTTCTGCATGACCTTGTGTGATGGCATACACCATGCCCTGAACTGGTGGTCTCAGTTGATCTCCTTGTGACGCATTTTAAGGTGCATATCCTCTGATCTGTCCCATAGGTGGCGGCAGCGGCAATTGCAGTTGTCCTTTTTGTTGCTTAGGACAATCTCTAATCATGTGACCCTATTGACCACATCCAAAACAAACACCTGGCCTTCGGGGGCAGAGGGCTGAACCATGTCGCCTTCCACATAGACAATATAAATTGTTTTGATTTGGCCTTGGCTTTCCAACTCCACCCTTCCTATTGGGCAAAACATGGAATCTACCTCTAGGTATGGGCCTTTTTCCTTGGTGAATTGCCTCTCGATGGGCATTAAACCTCGATCCAGACGAGGGGACTTGCTCAGCTAGGCTCCTTTTGAGCAACTGTGCTTGACGATAAATCTCTTAATAATCAATCAAATCAAATGGCACTAACGGCTATTTTTACTCGCATCGAAGGCCATCCTTGGACCTTCAAGCTTTTTCTTCAGGGTCTTTGATTAGCCTCAGAGCATACTGACATAGCTCCACAAATTTGACCCCATATTGGTCAACCGTCATCGTCCCCTGACAAAGACACTGAAACTCTTCTAATTTCTGTTCTCTGGCACTTCTTGAGAAATACTACTCATTGAACGCCCTAAGGAATGTATCCCACAACAGAACCACTCCTTCTGGAAATATTGATTCTCTGGCGACTCTCCACCAGGTGTTGGCATTACCTTGCAATGGATATATTACTAGGGTTACCTTCTTCGTCTCAGTGCACATCAGGAGTGCAAAGGTTTTCTCTAGGTCTTGAATCCACAATGAGGCGGTCACGGTGTCTCCAATACCTGTAAACCTCGGTGGGTTTAATTTCAGAAATTGCTCCACTAGCTAGTGGATCGGTCTATCTCTGCCCAAGTCTACGTTCCCAGCTGGAACATCGGCAGGTGCGGCGGTAGGCACTGTGGCAGCTGCGGCAGCAACGGCGACATTGGCAGCGTTAATGGCGGCAGCTTCTACAGCGGCGGTAAAGGCGGCAGCTTGATTGGCACTCTACCCCAAGTTACAGCCCTACTGACCCTCTTAGTAGGAGTTCTTGGCTCCTGGTCACTCATGATTTAGCTTTATCTGCTGAAACCTGTTTCCATTTTTACACCGAATTAGGAACAGTGACCCAAACAACAAGAATTTTATCAATCAACTAACATAGACATGCACCAACATGAATTTAAAGGTCTTTCCTACCACTATCCCATGATCCATCGCACCTTATCACTCCAATACCTAAACCATTGCTCTGATATCAATTAATCGGGGATGTCACGCCCTAATCCTTGGGCATGCACCCATCCCTCACCTTGGTCGATTAATAGCGACATCCCAAAACGCATCGCTGACCCTTTCATTTTAATACACATGTGGAAGCATATAATAATCCCCAGACAATAAAGCAATGTGATAGAAAAGTAGGACTAAAAACTTGAACATGAAAACCAGCACACTTATATACATATGTACCAACTCAGTCATATATATACATATACAAGCCATACTAAAAGGTCGGTTTCTACTCAAATAGGTTCAACAGCAAAAGTCATCAGACAGGATTGGAGTCTCAATCCTCATCAGGATCCTACTCTGGATCATCCTCGGGGTTCTCCTCCAGGTACTCCTCTTTAGGTTCTACCATCGAGGGACCTGAAATGGTTATACAATAACCATTAAGACAACGTCTCAGCGAGTTCTACCCCATAAAACTCGATTAATAAACCAATACACTTTAGGTTGCCTAAGCACGACACGAGTCAGAGGACTTACCTTGGCCTCAGTCCTTTCCTGCAAGTCAGTTCAATTCATAATACTGACAGACATCACACTCCATCCAATCAGATCGACTCAACGATCAATTGACCTAGTCAATTACATGTCATCACGACCATCTCATGGTCGGTACATTCAATACTATCTATAGAGTCCGACCATAGTCTAGGACTGCTCGCCCATAGCTAAAAACATAGACAGTATAGCTTGCTCAAAGCTGATAATATAATATATTGTATACATGCTCACCCAAAGCTAATAGATTAGGGCCCCCAGGCCAAATTAGTATACTATAAATGTTATGCTCACCCAAAGCTGATATAATATTGTCACACCCCGATCCTTAGGCACGCGCACATCCCTTACTTTTGGTCGATTTTAAAAATGCGATATCCCAGGACTACATATCGCCGACCCTTTTCGTTTCAATTGCACATGCAGAAGCAGTTATAAAAATCCCCAGACAATAAAGAAATGGGATATACAAGTAGGACTAGGAAATTGAACCTGAAAACCAACACCCTTATGATCATATACAAGCCATACTAAAACGATTGGTTTCTACTCAAATTGATTCTATAGCAAAAGTCATCGGGGATCATACTGGATCATCCTCGGGGTTCTCCTTCGATACTCCTCTTCGGGTTCCTCAACGGGGATCTCCTCATCAGATCCATGCTCCTTAGGCTCCTTATCCGGGTCCTGAAATGGTTATTCAATAACCACTGAGACAACGTCTCAGCAAGTTCTACCTCCTAAGACCCGATTAGTAAACTAATACACCTTAGGGCTGCCTACGAACAACATGAGTCAGAGGACGTACCTTAGCCTCGATTCCACCCGCATATTAGTACGATCGAATAGGCACGCAAGCAATCACATCACGGATCGAAGCATCGATCTAATCGACTTAGTCGATTTAACATCGAAAGACCACTCATGATCATCTCCCTTCAATCATTCAATTCACAACATCAAACCAAGGCACTGAATCACATCAAGACACTCTCAGATCGAATCATCGATCAATCGACCTAGTCGATTACAAGTCAGTCGGACCATTTCTAGGTCATTCATCCAACACCAAGCAGTTCCTTAGATTTAGTGGCTTTACGGTCCCACCCGACCTTATCAATATCTAGTGGCTTTACGGTCCCACCCGACCTTTCCAAGATTTAGTGGCTTTACGGTCCCACCCGACCCTCTCGAGATTTAATGGCTTTATGCTCCCACCCGACCCTCTCAAGATCTAGTGGCTTTACGGTCCCACCCGACCCTCTCGAGATTTAGTTTAGGAATAGATCTTAAATTCATTTCTAAATTACTTTAGCACCAAATAAAGCTCAAATAAATAAACGAACTGCACCACGACAATCAGCACGAAATTCCGGTCACTGGCCATCCTGTTGAATTTCCGGAAAATAAATAATTAAATAATTAATTTCGAAAATTAAATAAATAAATACAATAAATTCAATTTAGCACAATATAAAGCTCAATTAAATAAATGGACTGCGTCGTGATCATCAGCATAAAATCCCGGTCACTGGCCGTCCTAGTTGAATTTCCGGAAATAAATCATTAAATAATTAATTTCGAAAATTAATATTTAATTCCTAAAAATACCACCTAGGCCCGATTTGCTTAATTAACACCCGATAAGGGACGGAAAAATCCCAAGAAGCATCCAATAAATACTATAGGCAATTCTCTATCTAATTACGCTAATCACACAACTAATATGCAAAGCAATTAACTAATAATCACTAATCAATTCTAATCTAACAACCTAATTACACTTAATTAACACTAATCAACCTTTAAGCGTAATTAGCAAACTAAGAAGGCATTAGTGAGTAAAACTCACTTGGCAAAGCGAAGATTGAAACCCGCGACGGCGACGCGGCGGCGGCCAAACTTGGGCCGACTTGCTTCACGGGTCCAAGATGGGCTAAACTTGCTGGGCCTCGCTGAAATACAAATGATGCTGGACTTGAAACTAAACTGAATTGGGCTCCAAGATGGGCTGAACTGAGCAAATAACAACTTGCTGGGCTGGAGTCCAATGCTTGTGGGCTGAACAAGAAAGCCCAAAGGAGCTGCTGGTCTTGTTTGGAGAAGCTGGGCCGAAACACAACTCAACCGGGCCTGTCTTGTCGCAGCTTCAAGATGCGAACTTCGCTGGGTTGGCTGCTTCGACAAGAAAAATGGAGGCGCTGGCTGGTTTCGTTGACTCGGATGGACAAATCCCAAGCAACTACTGGCGAGGTTGGCTCCGTTGGCAAGCTGCTGATGTTGGGCCAGGCTGTGGGCCGAATTGCTGCAGGATTCGGGACTTCGCTGGCAGCAGCTGGCTTCGGACGAGGACTTCGGGCGTTGAAGATGGAAGCTCGGTGGACGAAGGAACCGACCGCGGACGTGCGGCAGCTGCTTCAGTGGGATGCTGCTGTGGACGCGTGGAGTTGCTGCTCCATTGAACGTTGGCTGAGCGTGGAGTAGCAGCAGGGTCGCACGGGGTCTTCGGTTGCTGATGGTTGACCGGTGGAAGCTGCCTAACGGACAAGTGGCCGTGAATGAAGGGGAGGAGAAGCAGTCGGTGGGATGGCACGTAGCTGAGGGGAACTTTCGGTGGAGTGGCGTGCGGACGTGAGACGTGCGTGGAGATGGAGGGCTTCACCGTTTGCTGACTTCTGCCCATTGAACTGGCGACGTGCAGCAGTAGCTTCCACGCCGAAGCAGTTTCGGTGGAGCAGAAAAATGAAGCTTCTATTCTGATTTTGTGGGGGTTGGCGTGAGTGCGTTCATCCGCAAAAGAGAGGTCAAGGGATGAGTGAATTGGACAGAGAGAGATAGACGGTGGAATTGAGAGAGAGAGTGAGGGAGAGGATAGGGATGAGACATGAGGACCCTTGGCGATATTTTTCATAAGTCTATCCCTTTAGGCTCCATCTTGGCCAAGATCATCCTCGCCACAACGCCACACCAACACCCCAAAATGACATTTCAATTGGTCCAATCTTGCTAGGCTTAGGGGAATTACAAATTTTGTACGAATTGGCTCCAATTGGTGACTTGATCCACTTGAATTTCATCTCAATTGACCTCCAATAATTCAATTGGTCATCCATCGATTACCCCGGCATTTTTTTTTTCGAATCTTTGAGCCCATATTCCATCTCAATTTTGCAATTCCTGGCTTCAACTGAACAAAAACGGCCCTATTTATCCAGTCGAAATTAGAACCCGAAAATTTGGATGTCACAAATATGCTCGCCCGAAGCTAATATATTATGGTATACTATATATATATGATCGCCCAAAACTGATAGATTTGGCCCCTAGGCTAATATAGTATACCATTTCCATCATAAAACACTTCATCATTTTTATCATACTCGATAAAAATAGCCGTGTGTGGGTACACGGTCGGCCTAAGCCAAAATATAATAATTTCAAAATTTAACTTTCCACTGGCTTCAAAGTCTAGAAATAAAATTTGGCGTTGCAGTCCTACGCCCGGTAAAATTCCAATTAATTATTAAATTTAATTAATCTAAAGAAAAATTCATAATTTCACAATTTAATCGAAATCAACACCATATAAGACTCAATTAAATAAACGGACTACACCACTATAATCAGCATAAAATTCCGGTCGTCGTCTATCCCTACCTAATTTCTAGAAAATAAATAAATAAATAAATCAATCAAAAAATTATTAAATAAATACAATAAATCCAATTTAGGCCTATAATGCCTAATTAAAGGCAAGACGAGCCCAAAAAATTACTGAGACTCGTTCAATAATTACCATGACTTGTCTACTTCCTAATTACACTAACCATTCTCCTAACATGCATAGGTAAATCCCCAATTTCATTATTCTAATCTAATCTAATCTATCAACCTAATTGTACTTAATTAAATCTAATGAACCCCTAAGCATCATTAGCAAACTAAGCAGGGATTAGGGAGCAAAACTCACTTGATCAAAAGCGGAGACTGGAACACCGCGACAACGGCCGAACTTGGGCTCACGACGACACCAACAGGCTTGGACCGGGCCTTAAACTTGGCCCAACAAATCTCTGTCTAAATTGAGATTTGTTATTGCGCAGGACTGAGCTTGCTTCGCGGGCTTGGGCTCCGAACTGGGTTTGCTGAATCTGTGGGCTCAAAGGGGCTATTGGGCCTCGCTGGACTGAGCTTTGATTGCTGAAGATGGGCCGAGTAAAGCTAAGGAAATTGGGCTAACTTGCGTGGGCTTTGCTGCTGGGCTGATATTGCTGTTGGCTTCAAGAGGGCTCCAGCGTTGAAGAAGCTGGGCTAAGCAGAATGCTTCGTGGGCTGGCGCGGCTCGTGGGCTGACGAGCTGGCAAAGGAAGCAACGACTTCGTGCGTTGCTGCAGGCGTGCGAAGCAGCGAAGAAACGGACGAGGATTCACCCAGGTTTGTCTTTGGCCGCGTGGATTGCTGGCGGTTGAAGATGCACGGACGTGCAAGGCGTTGGAGAAGCGGACGAAGTAGCTTCGATCTTCGGATGATGTGGCTTCTGAAGTCAAGAGGATGGGATCTCGGTGGGGTTTTGTGGTCAATTAACCTGCTGAAGTTGACCGAACTTCGGTGGTGCGGGTCTCCGTGGCAGAAGAAGAAGATGGGTGGGCTTCGGTGGAGCTTGATTAGTGGCAGTGGAGAGAGGAACGATGGTGGGGTTTCGGTGGGTGGCTTCTCACGGATGGTGGCAGCAAAGATGCGAAAATGGAGAGGAAGAAAATTGAAAATGAAAGTAAAGGCAGAATAGAAGACTGAAGCAGCCAGTCTTATGTGGAAATTGTCGCGTGAAGTAGATAGGAACGGCGAAGAAAAAATGGAGGGCAGCTGGGACGTGCTCATGAAGCTAAGGAGGGGCCCCAAAGTCAGAAATTTTATCCCCTCCATTGATGGTCTCATCTCCTATTACTTTCCAACACAAATTACCACTAATTAAACACATTTTGATGTAAGTTGTGCACCCCCTCACCTAAAGCTCCGAATTTCACTAATGTTCGAACTCAAATTTCACTTCCAATCTCTCCAAATCACGGTCCAAATTGATGAAGAGAGAGTCTACAAAGTTTCTGCAAGTCCTTATCACCCGAAGGCTCGGTTTGGAAGTCCATATTTCCATCAACTTAGCCCATCTGAATTTCCGTTATTTTTCCGCGGCGTCTGAATCTATTTTCTGTAAAAATCTCGAGATCTCCAAAAAATCTTCGAAGGATGAGTCGACGTTCCTAAAATTTATTATGACATGACGGAATCTTCAATTTCTGAAATCGAACTTGAATTGGCAGTTAATTTCCATTCAGCACATTTTTAGCGTGACCTAGACTACTGGGTAGTTTTCAGAGATTTTTAGGGCAAATGAGCTATGGTCGATTTTCTTCGAGCTACAATGAACCCACTCGACACATTGGCGACTCTCGATTGTCGTGAAAATCTTAATGATTCAATTATAGACACAGGGTACAAAAACAATAGTAAAATCATATTAGTGCATGTCGACGAGAATTTTCTAATTTAGTGGAGTCACCCACGATTGGCCACACATCTCAGTCGAACAGACATATCTCTGATCTCAAAGTGATTTTTAACTGTGCTATAATGACCTCTAAAGATAAGCACGGTCGAGAAGCCGGTTCCTAATCGAATTCTCAAGTCTATTGCTTTAGAATTTCTTAATGGTTTCCCCAGATGGTCTAGTTATCTCGAGAATGATCAGTTATGAGAAATAAAATGCTCGATGTATTCAGTATAAGAGATGATTGAAAATCTGGGATGTCACAAAAAGACTTCAAGTATATGGCAATTTTGTGCTGATCATCCTTCAAACAGAAGGTGAATGGCAAACATGAATTTCAAAGCTAATTCCCTACCACGAATATGTTGAAAATCTAGTCAAGGAATTCAATGAAATCCCCTTTAACTACTTGCCGAGATCTCAAAATCAATTCGCCGATGCTTTGGCAATCTTGTCATTAATGTTACAAGTAGCTGACAGCTTGAGTATTGATCCACTATAAGATGACATTTTGAAGAAGCATGCTTATTGCATGGTGATTGAAGAAGAAACCAACAATCAACCATGACATTACGATATCATGATATACCTTCAAGAAGGTAAATTCCCTTAAGGAAGTCAAGCCATTAATCAAAATTACCAAAAGAAATTGATGTCTGAATTCTTCCTTAGTGGAGGTGCCCTTTACAAAAAGGTCTTTTGACTCGATCTTGCTGAAGAGTGTTGATGCACAAGAGGCCAATTTATTAAGGAAGGTGATACATAAAGGAGAGTGTGGCCCTAATATGAATGGCCATATCCTTGCAAGGAAAATCATGAGGTTAGGTTACAACTGGCTAACCAAGGAAGCCAACTACATTTAACATGTGCAATGCTATCACCAATGTCAAGTTTATAGGGACAAGATCAATGCTTTTCCTAATGAATTGCATCAAATGTCTCAGGCATGGCACTTCATAATGTGGGCATCTATATCATCAGACCAATTAATTCCAAGGCATCAAATGGACACCACTTTATTCTTGTGGCCATTGATTACTTCACCAAGTGGATTGAAGCCAATTCCTATGCCCACTTTATTGCAAAAAACGTGGCAAATTTTATTCATCGCAATCTAACCACTCGATATGGAGTTCCCAAGGTGATTATCATCGACAATGGATTCAATTTGAATGATGAAATAGTGGATGAATTACTCAAGAGTTTCATGTTCACCACTTGAATTCTTCTCCCTTTCACCCACGAATAAATTGAGCTGTAGAAACGGCCAACAAGAACATCAAGAAGATTCTGGCTAAAACAGCTAAAAACTATCGTGACTGGCACAATCGATTGCCAATTGTTTTGATGTCATTTTGAACCTCAATTCACACCTTGACTAGGGCAACACCATTCTCATTGGTATATGGGATGGAAGCCGTATTACTTATGGAAGCAGAAATCCCTTCACTTAGGGTACTTTATCAAATCAAGTTTTCTGAAGCTAAATAAGTTCAACAAAGAGTTGAACAATTGAACATGATGGATGAGAAAAAGGAGAAGCTCTATGCCATGGGCAAAACTACCAAAGATGAGTAGCTAAGTCATTCAACCGCAAGGTCTAACTGAGATATTTTAAGATCAATGATCTCATTTTGAGGAAGGTCCTGCTTATTATTCCATATCCTCGTGGGAAGTTCACCTTAAATAATGTATTATTTGGTGGAGCACTGATTCTTATAGAAATGGATAGCTGAGAATTGCCAAAGCCTATAAACACAGATACTGTTAAGAAGTATTATTGTCACGCCCCGATCCCCGAGCACGCACACATCCTTCTACCTGGTCGATTTTATAATGCGATATCCCAAGACTATGTATCGCCAACCCTTTCTTTTATTAAGCACATGCGGAAGCAGTTATAAATCCCTAGACAGTAAATCGATGGGATAGGAAAGCAAGGCCATATTTTTCATATTGAAATTCACAACCATGCTTTTATACAGAGCATAACTCAAAGTATTTTACAAACTATTCACGGCTTTCTAATTTCACTCTATTCACATCAAAACAGGATTCCCAAAAGAGGATGGGACCTCAGTCCTCATCCGATCGTACTCAGGATCCCTTTCTGGATCATCTTCTTCTTTCTTCAAAAATCTTTCTCCTCCTCAGGTCTCACTTCAATGTTCTCCTTCTCCGGTTCTTCCTCCTCAGGTTCATCTACGGGCCTGAAATATTGTACCATAACCGGGATGAGACTACGTCTCAACAAGTTCTACCCCACTAAGGTCCAATTAGTAAATCGTTATACTATAGGCTGCCTAAACACGCACAAGTCAAAAGACGTACTTTGGCATCAGTCCTAACCTGCAATTCAAGGTTATATACAGATGCTTCATATATCTTAATGAACAATCAGTCAAATCACGATTCAATCGACTTAGTCGATTACATGTCAGTCGGACCCTCACTAGGTCATTCATCTCATACCATGTAACCTTCAATAACACTCTCAGTCACAGAGCCATCTTAATGCTTTTAGGCGTCAACTTCGCCAAGGTGACGTATCCACTAGACAATTGTGTGCGTTCTTTAAAGCGTCGTTTTCGCCAGTGATATCCCAAATCACCGAACCACACATGCCTACAACGATATGTTCAATAGACAATTGCATGCGTTCTTTAAGGTGTCGTTTTCGCCAGTGATATCCCAAATCACCGAACCACACATGCCTACAACGATGTGTTCAATAGACAATTGCGTGCGTTCTTTAAGACGCCGTTTTTGCCAGTAATATCCCAAATCACCGAACCACACATGCCTACAATGATGTGTTCAATAGACAATTGCATGCGTTCTTTAAGGCGCCGTTTTCGCCAGTGATATCCCAAATCACCGAAAAACACATGCCTACAACGATGTGTTCAATAGACAATTGCATGTGTTTTTTAAGGTGCCGTTTTCGCCAGTGATATCCCAAATCACCGAACCACACATGCCTATGAGGATGTGTTTAATAGACAATTGCATGCGTTCTTTAAGGCGTTGTTTTCGCCAGTGACGTGCTTAGTCACCGAACCATACATGCCTATAACAATATGAGTACTAGACTGATATGTGCATTCTTTAAGGCACCATTTTCGCCAGTGATATCCCAATCACCGAACCATGTAGGTCCACAATAATGTATGTACTAGACCAATACGTGCGTTCTTTAAGACGTTGTTTTTGCCAATGATATCCCAAATCACCGAACCACGTAGGCCCATACACCGTGTCTAATCGTTCAAGCCCAAAGTATTTCCGATTCACTCACGATTCTACTCACTTTATAACTCAACCAAGCATTATAAATGCTAAATAAACATACTCGGCCAACTACTAGTAAATCAATCAATCCCACTCAATTTCAAACAATTTAGGGTAAATCCCTAAAATATCACAATTTATTTAATTCCATGCAACATAGAGCTCAATTAAATAAACGGGCTGCACCACGACAATCAGCACGAAATTCCAGTCATCGGTCATCTCAGCCTTAATTTTCGAAAAATAATTAAATAATTAATTACTTTCAAAAATTAATTAATAAATATTAAAATTCAATTTAGCTCAAAATAAAGCCCAATTAAATAAACGGACTTTACCACGATCACCAGCATAAAATTCCGGTCACCGCCATCCCGGTTGAATTTCCGGAAAAATAAACAATTAATTAATTAATTAATTAATTTCCAAAATTAATAATTAATTACTAAAAATCCAATTTAGGCCCGAATTGCATAATTGAAGCCCACTAAGGGTCGGGAAAAATCCCGAGATACTTTCAATAAATAGTAGACTATGTCTATTTGTTAATTGAACAATCAAAATGTCTAATATGCATTACAATTGTCTAATAATCACTAATCTATTCTAATCTAACCACCTAATTGCAATTAATTAAACCTAACCAACCCCTAAGCATAATTAGCAAACTAAGCAGGGATTAGTGAGATTACTCACCGGAATCGCACGCAACTTGGATCAATCTAACGAGGATGACGTGAGGAACGATAAACCCCAAAGCACGGCTCGGGTTTGGGGCTCGAAACGGCCCAAAAGCGAGCCCGGAGCTGCTGGAAACTCACTCGGTGGGTTTCTGCCCTTGGCTGGCCGGAGCTAGTCTAGCTGCCAAAACGGCGAGGCGAGGCCAACGGAGGGTGAGGGGGATGCTAGGGAGGCCAAGTGGTGGCCGGACGGAGCTAGGCGGTGGCCGGAGGTGGTCGGGCCAAGCTGGGCTGAGGCGAAACAGGGCTGGGTGGCGCACGGTAGGGACGGCAGGGCGCAAAGGGGGCGGTTGCAAGCGGTGGCCGTGCGGGCGACAATGCTGGTGGCAGTCCGACTCCGGTGTGGCGGCAACGGGCGGCTGGTCTAGTCTTCGACAAGCTGCTGCTTCTGTTCTTCTTCAGCTTTTGGTTTTTCACGAACAAGAGGGGAAGAAGAAAGGAGTTGGTTCGGTCACGTGGGAAATGGGAAGGAAGAGAGAGGAGAGAGAAGAAGATAGAAGAGAAAATAGAGTTTGAAAAGTCAAAGGGAGAGAGAGAAGCCAATTTGAAATTGGTAAGAGCGTAGGCGGTCGGTGGGGAAGGGGAATCGCAGGAGGGAAAAAGAGGGAAGGAGAGAGAGAGAGAGAGAAAAGAAGAGAGAGGGAGGAGAGAGAAATAAAATAAAATAATACCATTATTCTTATTTTTTTCTTTTCTCTTTCCCTTTCTATTTTCTTTCAGTCTTCAATTTTTCCTCTAATAATTTCTTTCTCGAAATTTCGGACTCATCAATAATTTGACGGACGATGAGACGAAGTCCTAAAAATGAATTGTGACATGCTCGAATATTCGATTCCCAAAACCAAATTAAATTTCATGGTTAGAATCAATCAAACGCTCTTTTAGTCCAATCCAACCAACTATGTAGCTTTTAGGGATTTTACCGCGGATACATATCTTAACGACTTCACCCAATAGGTTAGTTAACTCGTAAGTGATCAGCTCAGAGAAAAAGGACCATAAGCACATTGACGAAATACCCATTTCACTTTATCGAAACGATGTCGAATTTCAGGATGTCACAATTATCCATGAATAAAATAAAAGGTCTCTAAGCCATTTTTGGATCTAATCCTGAGATAGCTAGTATAAGCACCTAGAGGGGGTGAATAGGTGCATAAACAATTTATCGAGATACGGAAGCAATACTTCGCAAATGATAGAAGGGAAATTCTTTCTTGATAAAACAAAATGAAATACGATCAAAGTAAAGAGAGTAAGGAAGTAAAACTTGAACACAGGGTTTATAGTGGTTCGGCTTATTCCAAGTCTACGTCCACTCTTCCGCACTGACAGCCTACTGGCTGGATTTCACTATGATCAAAAGAGAAGTTACACCACAGCTCTTCCTTGATTCGACAGCGTAGATGTTCTACTACACTTCCTCAAGGTCTCTTACAAATATTGACTCTCTTTTGAATACAATGAATCGCTCAAAGAGATTGTCTAAACAACAGGAAGCTTTCAGTCTTTGGAATTTTTCTATCGCACACTTTTTAAACAACTTAGAACGTCTTCTTTATATACTCCTTCATGCCATCATACCCGTTGGCACTTACCAAAGGAATTCCTCCAATCTACCCGTTGGACGGAATCAATTAAGAAGATTAATCAAGCTATTAAAGGAACGTGTCGATAGCCCATCAATCATGTTCGCCCATACAATCAGGATCTCGGTTTCCATAAGTAGAACCTTCCAAGAATATCCAGACAATCAACGGATTTTCAATCATCGAGTCAATCTCGATCAATCAAAGGATTCCGCTATGTCTTCCCAGCCATGAGATCTTCTCTAGCTGATAAGGTCGTCCCCTGAACGAATCATCCAGATATGGATAACCTTTCTTCAACGGATTAGAGACTGTTAATGAGGATAGACTTTGAGTCTTGAGTCTGGATGTCCGAGGTCTTCGACTTTAAATAGCGAGTCTGCAAAACCTTCGACTAGATCAAGGAAACGTTTTGTCGCTTCAAAACACTTCAAGAAGATTTCTCCAACAATCTCCCCTTTTTGATGGTGACAAAACTTTCCTGCAGATTTGGACAACTTTGACCTGCAAAACATATCTCAAACATATGTGCATATCTTATAGATATAAATGGCTAACACTAAAATCTGCAACCACAGAAAATAGGTTAGTCTTGAATATGATAAACTATCCATAAGATATTAATAGCAGTCAATAGCAATAATCCAAATTCAAATCCAGACAAAAACACAAAGTTTAAGGTCAAACATTAATCCAAATCAAACAAACCAAACAAAAAAAAAAAAGTTAAAGTTGTTCAAGTTGTTCAAATCTCTTGCATCTCTCCCCCTTTTTGTTATCATTGAAAATGTTGAGATGAAAATGGAATGAAGTCAAGATTTCTTGGGAACACGAACAAGCTGGAAATCTTCCATTGATTGAACGATCCCTTCCAGCCTTTTCAAGTCTTCCTTCAGTTGAGCAATCTCCTCACCCTTGGCGTTGGCCTGAATCTGAACAGAGAGGGCTTGGATCTGATCTTGTAAAGACACTGAAGAAACCTGACCAACATTCTGCAAATTTCGAACCTCGCATCCCAAGGCATAAATTTGGTCGTTCATCTCCAAGAGAATGTCGAGAATTCTACGAAAGTCGGCTGAGTTATCAGTCTGCATACTAGCTTCAGCACGTTTTGCAGATGATGGCATGTCTGAATAATCTCGCAGGTTTGGCGTTGAAACCTCATGACCTTCTTCTGGAAATTGAGAGGCATAAAGATCCTCTGGGTCTGCAGGAGAACGATTGATTCCTTCACTTGTGTCTGGATATGAGGACCTCCCTCCTTTCTCTTGATCTCCCTCTTTTTCATGCCTACGGGTGGAGAAGAGTGTTTCTCAAGTTCTCCTTCATCTCTTCTTTCATTTCCAGGTCTTTCCTCCTCTGTTTCGCCAACTGCTCTTTCTTCTTCTTCTTCTCCTTCTTCTTCTTCTTCTTCTTCATCTTCTCTTGTTTCTTCT
Source organism: Eucalyptus decipiens (assembly GCA_014182575.1). Classification (NCBI taxonomy): domain Eukaryota; kingdom Viridiplantae; phylum Streptophyta; class Magnoliopsida; order Myrtales; family Myrtaceae; genus Eucalyptus; species Eucalyptus decipiens. Next base: position 4,902,326 of record CM024615.1, on the reverse strand, counting down.
TCTCTTGCTTCTTCTTCTTTCTCCTTTTCTTCAACATCTCTTTCCTCTTGGCCTTCTCTTTCTCTTCCTTCTATCTCACGCTGTTCTGTTGAGTCTGGAACAGAACGACTTAGCCTTTTCAAAGCTATTGCCGAAATGGTAAGATCATCATCTTCTTCATCTTCCACAATAAGAGCTCTTCTTTTCGCTTTGAAGCAATCAAGGGCTCCTTTCCTTTTCTTTTGAAGAAGAGGTTTGATGAGATCTCGACCGGAGTCTTCTCCTTGAATTTCTCCAACTCCTTGTTCGGTTCCTTCGATGCATTTTGGTCACCATCTTCATCCTACCACCATATGATCGCACGATCGAACACAAAAGATTTGCGGAGGCTGAATATTCGAGATGTCTCGAACAACTTTGTCACAAGGCTTGGATAAGGTAGTTGACCTCTCGTCCTTCATCATCGCTCTATACATGTGGAACATGACAGTGTGAGGAAGAGAAAACATTTTTCCAGTGAGGATGGCATACATCAATTTCGCTTTTGAACTAGAAACATCAATTTTGGAGGTTGATTTGGGACGGAGACAATTGATCACAACCTTGTGAAGCAGGATGTTGAATGCATCCATCCTTGTATAGGTGATCTTCTCATCTGTTCTCTTATCCTTCACAAGTTCAAGAGTGGCCCGAGCAATGGAAACTTTGATCGGTTGATAGCTTCCTCTTTCAACTCCTAACACATCTGCCAGCATATTCATATCCACAACATAGTCTTGATCTTTGACACTGAAGGAAAATCTATTCGCATCCAAAAAGCTAAGATTCGAATAGAAATATGCAGTTAGTTCAGGATATGCTTTAGTAGAATCGGAGCAGAACGTCTCGAGTTGAAGGTAACTGAATTTCTCCCTCAAGTTCACCTTTACCGCATCCAGAAAATCAAAATCCACACTTCTAGGGTTTATAACCCCACGCTTCAGCAATTTCGAGTATAGATCCTCTTGATCCTTCGATCTAAACACTTCTCCCCTTTTTCCTCGACTATTAACCGCAACACCCACTTTTGGTTGAAACTGACTGTACAATTTGTCATCATCATTTCCATCTACAAGATTCGGTCCCCAATCACGAGGATCACTTGGGATATTAGCAAGGGTTTCCTTAGCCACCCCTTGTCGAGCAATTCCTAAACTTTCCATTCTTCGCAAAAAGATATATTCATTCCCATATCCTTTGTCTTTAAAAAAAGCATCAACATAGTTCAAGGGAGTACGAGTTCCTTTTAAAGCGCGATACAGCTTATAAATAAATGCAGGAGTTTGAGTTCTTACAGGATCTGCATCCTCAATGATTTCTTCCTCTTGTTGATGAACAACGCCTTGAGGACTAGATGGATGACGCTGCTGAGAATGTTGTGGGCTCGGTTGTTGTTCGGAGATACTTCTTCTTCAGTAAGATCGAAGTGCGTAGGCCCCTCGGGCATTCTCCGTGGTCCCCTCGTTAGCGATCCTCGATGACTTTCTCGAGGATGACATCTTTCTCGCTTTTGGAAGATTCCTTGCTTGACTTTTCTCAAGAAAGATGACAACTTTTTCAAGGATTAAACAAGTGAGAAAAACGGGAATGGAGGATTGATGCTTTCTAGGGTTTTGGGAGTAAAGAGAAGAGGAGTAAATAGAGCACTATAAAGAGAGATAAACAAACCGTCACAATGGAAGGTAAACAGATGCCTTTTTAAAATAACTAACTTTTTCCGAGAAAATATTCATTTCAAAAAATAACTTCTTTTTCGAAAAGGAAACGATGCAATAATTACGTCGATTAAAGATAGCAATAAACCACGATTGACAATCGTACCTTTTCAAGATAAAAATCGAGAAAGAGAAAGACTAACTTACAGTCTGATGATCGTACCAAGACTAACTTACAGTTAAAGTCTTGTATGTCTGAGTCTGAGAGCCTTTAGACTTTGATCTTCTCATACCTTAAAATGTTGAGTCTGGAGCGAATTGATTCAAATTGATTTTTCTCCAAAGGCTTTGTGAATATATCCGCCAATTGGTTCTTTGAATCAACATATTGAATTGAGACATCTCCATTTTGAACATGATATCTAATAAAGTGATGTCGAATCTCTATATGCTTTGCTCTTGAGTGGAGAATTGGATTTTTGTGAGATTGATAGCGCTAGTGTTGTCGCAGTTTGATCTCCGTGCATGAGTCTTCAATTCCAAAGTCTCTTAGCTGTTGTTTTATCCACAAAATTTGCGAACAACAACTTCCGAGAGCTATATACTCTGCTTCTGCTGTGGAGAAAGCTACTGTACTTTGCTTTCTTGAAAACCAAGACACCGTCCTACCTCCAAGAAGTTGACATGTACCCAAGGTACTCTTTCTATCAACTCTACATCCAGCAAGGTCGCATCTCGAATATCCAAGAAGAGTAAAGTCTCCCCTTTTGGATACCATAGACCAAGGCTTGAAGTTGATGAAATATATTTGATAATACGCTTCGCAACACTCAAATGAGATTCTTTTGGGTCTGATTGAAATCTGGCACGAATGCAAACACTAAACAAAATGTCAGGTCTAGAAGCAGTAAGATAAAGAAGTGATCCAATGATACTCCTGTACAGCTTTTGATCAACTTTCTTTCCTCCTTCATCTTTGTCTATCTTCAAGGAACTTGACATTGGTATATCAGCTGTCTTGCAATTGCCCAGTCCAAACTTTTTACAAGATCATTTGCATACTTTTCTTAATGAATGAAAGTTCATTCCTTCCAGTTGTTTTATTTGAAGACCAAGAAAGAAGGTTAACTCACCCATCATGCTAATTTCAAATTCATCCCGCATAGTCTTAGAAAATTTCTTGCACAGATTTTCATTAGACGATCCAAAAATAATATCATCCACATAAATTTGAACAAGCAGAAAACTTTTGCTTTCTCTTTTAATAAAAAGAGTAGTGTCTACTTTACCTTTAACAAAACCATTTTGTAATAAAAACTTACTTAATCTTTCATACCAGGCTCGAGATGCTTGCTTCAAGCCATATAGGGCATTTTTTAATCTGAATACTGAGTTTGGTTTCCTTGGGTCTTCAAACCCAGGTGGTTGTTCCACATAAACTTCCTCATGGATAAATCCATTTAGGAAAGCACTTTTGACATCCATTTGAAATAACCTGAAATTTTTATGACAAGCAAATGCAAGTAATAAACGAATTGCTTCTAACCTCGCTACTGGTGCATAGGTCTCATTATAGTCGATCCCTTCTTCTTGAGTGTATCCCTTGGCCACGAGTCTTGCTTTGTTTCTTACTACCTTGCCTTTTTCGTCCATCTTGTTTCTGAATACCCATTTAGCTCCAATGACAGATTTACCTTTTGGTTTTGGAGTCGGTTCCCGCACATCATTAATTCTAAATTGTCCGAGTTCTTCTTGCATAGCTTCAATCTAGCTTTCATCGGATAAAGCTTCTTCTATGCTCTTGGGTTCTGTTTCGGAAATAAGAGCCACAAAGACTAGACTCTTCTCGCCTTTTGGATCTTGTGCGAATTCCTTCATTGATATCGCCAATGATAAGATCTTTGGGATGACTTTGGACTTATGTTTCCGATTCTTTGGTTAAAGTGTCAGATTGATGGTTACTTCCCTCACTAGAATCTTCAATGATCACTTGTTGCTGGTCCTTCAAAGTTTGAGCTGTTTCTTGAGATTTATACTTTGTAGAGTCTGGAGTAGGTTCAGTCTCTTCAAGATGAGTCTGAATAGACTCGTTTTGTGCAGAATCTTAGAATTTGACATTCATTGATTCTTCCACTGTTTGAGTCTTCTTATTGTAAACTCTGTATGCCTTGCTTGTGGTTGAATATACAAGGAAGATGCCTTCATCTGACTTTTCTTCAAACTTACCAACTCAATCATTTGCATTTTTCAATATGAAACATTTGCATTCAAATACATGAAAATATGAAACGATAGGCTTCTTTTCTTTAAAAAGTTCATAGGGGGTTTTTTCTAGAATAGGTCTTAGAAAAATTCTATTGATAATATAACATGATGTTGAAACTGCTTCAGCCCAAAATCGTAAAGAGATATTACTTTCAATTAAGAGGGTTCTTGCCATTTCTTGAAGAGATCTATTCTTCCTTTCCACAACTCCGTTTTGCTCTAGAGTATATGGAGAAGAGAATAAATGCTGAAAACCATATTCCTCACAAAATTTGGTAAAATCTTGATTTTCAAATTCACCTCCATGATCTGTTTTAATACTTGAAATAACATATCCATTTTCATTTTGAACCATCTTAGCAAATTTTTTAAAGTAAGAGAAAGTTTCAGACTTACTTGCTAAGAAATATACCCAAGTATATCGTGAGTAATCATCCACAATTACTAGGCAATATTTCTTACCTCCATATGCAAGAGCTGCAGTACACGGTTAGTGGAAACTTGATTTATTGATTTAAAGGAATTTCTTACCTGTTTTCCCAATATGCATGGTGTACATAGATCAAACTTTTGATATGATAAATTGGGTAATCCACGAACAAGCTTCTTTGCTGAGATCTTGGCTATCTGCTTCATGTTAACATGCCCAAGCTTTCTGTGCCACATGCTTGCTTCGTCTTGGATTGAGATTAGACATTGTGACTCATCTGGTTTTAAGTCCAAGAGGTAGATATTTCCATGTTTTCGACCCATAAATGACTGAGTAGAGTCTTTACTGGTTCCTGAACAAATACCTTCTTGAAAGTTGATCCTAAAACTAGCATCACACAGTTGATTGACACTAAGCATATTGTAATTAAGCCCTTCAACTAAAGAAACATTGCTTATTGTGAGGTTCCCAATCTTCACTGTTCCAAGGCCTACTATTTTTCCTTTGCTGTTTCCTCCAAATGAGAATTTTCCACCATTCACTTGAATAAGCTTTATGAAGCAATTTGAATCTCCTGTCATGTGTCTCGAGCATCCACTATCCAGTACCATTTCACCTTTCTCTTGATAGTGACCTCGCATTTAAAAAGAGACTCAAGCTTTCTTTGGTACCCATATTTTCCCGGGTCCTTTTGAGTTAGTTTGATAAACGGTTTTTGCCTGCACTCTATTGACAGTCTCCATACCATAGGACATTCTTTCTCAAAATGATCTCGCACTATTGCATTTCGAACATCTAAGAGCATTGCGACCTACGGTTTTATAAATGTCATTTCAAAATGATTTTTGTAAGCATTTCTTGAGGGTCTTTGTTTGATTCTTTCTTTTACTTTAGGAAAATCAATTAAAGGAATAGTTTCAAAGTCATTCCTAAACCAGATTTATTGAAATAAGGTCTTTGAACAAAAAGTATTTTTTCAAGTTTTTCAGATCCTAGAGAAAATCTTTTGCAAATTTTTGAAATGTCATTTTTCAAAAATGCATTTTCTTTTAAAAGATTATCTTTACTTTCATTGAGAGAAGAAACATTCTGGTCTAGGCATTTCACTTTTTCTTTCAAAACATTTTCTTGATGTTTTAAAGCAGAATTTTCCTTTTGAGTTCGGAAATTCTTTTTAAGAGAAGTCTTAAGACTAAAACATAATTCTTCAATGTATTTTGAAACTTTCATAGGAATTTTGAAGTTACCTCGAATTCACTTTCCGAATCAAATCGGTCTCGGAGTTTGATTAAATCATTGTGCCATTAGACATATGTTGGCATAATCATCATCACTGTCTTCGCACTCCGTATCACTCCAGGTCTCTGCTTTAAGAGCCTTTCGATACTTTTCAGCTTTTGCTTTCTTCTTCCTCAAAAGAGGACAGTTGGATCTGATGTGTCCTTTTTTCTTGCATTCGAAGTAAACTATATCTTTGTTTGATTCATCATCCTCAACAGACTTAGCCTGTTGCTTTTGAAAACCTTGTTTCCTTGAATTGAATCTTCTTCCTTTTTTATTCAACTTTCTGAATCTTCTTATCATGAGAGCAAGTTCTTCATCATCCAAGTCGTCTTCAGAGTCTGTTACATCAGAATCATCATTAGATTTTAATGCAATAGATTTCTTACCTTTAGGATCTTCGTCTTCATTGATTGGTTCCACTTCATAAGATTGAAGGGTCCCAACCAACTCATCGACGTACAATGGCATGATTCTTTGGGTCTCTCTGATTGAAGTCTTTATGTGATTCCAATCCTTGGAAAGTCCTCGCAGTAGTTTATTTACTTTCATGGAATCAGAAATTGGTTGACCTTGATTCTCACGACCATTCACAATATCTGTAAAACGACTAACCATGTTAGTTATAGATTCTCCCAATTTCATCCTGAAGGCTTCATATTGACTGAGGAGTATATTGACTTTGGTCTCTTTCACACGATCGGTTCCTTCATAAGTAATGTGTAATCTATCACATACTTCTTTGGCTGTATTACAAGAAGATATTCTGTTATATTCAGTAGGTGATAAAGCACGATATAAAGAATAGATTGCCTTTGCATCAAGAGCCTGTCTCTTGATTATCTCCTCCTGACTCATTTCACTGGACTCAACAGTGTCCTTTCCTCTTTCTGAGACAGATGCAGCTTTAGGAATGATTCCTTTTTCTACAACGTCCCATTCCAGAGGATCTTTGGATCTTAAAAACACCTTCATCTTGTTCTTCCATATGTTGTAATCCTTTCCATCAAAGTAAGGTGGTCTCGTGTTGCTTTGCCCTTCTACAAGCCCCGGAGCCAGCATACTAGCCATGGATCTTTTACTCAAAGTAAAACACTTCAAACAAAGTGAGTATACGAGCTCTGATACCAATTGAGATAGCTAGTATAAGCACCTAGAGGGGGGTGAATAGGTGCAGAAACAATTTATCGAGATACGGAAGCAATACTTGGCAAATGATAGAAGGGAAATTCTTTCTTGATTAAACAAAATGAAATACGATCAAAGTAAAGAGAGTAAGGAAGAGAAAATTGAACACGGGGTTTATAGTGGTTCGGCTTATTCCCAGCCTACGTCCACTCTTCCGCACCGACATGCCTCTTGGGCTGGATTTCACTATGATCAAAAGAGAAGTTACACCACAGCTCTTCCTTGATTCGACAGCGTAGATGTTCTACTACACCTCTTCAAGGTCTCTTACAAATATTGACTCTTTTTTGAATACAATGGATCGCTCAGAGAGATTGTCTAAACAATAGGAAGCTTTCAGTCTTTGGAATTTTTCTATCGCACACTTTTTAAACAACTTAGAACATCTTCTTTATATACTCCTTCATGCCATCATACCCGTTGGCACTTACCAAAGGAATTCCTCCAATCTACCCGTTGGACGGAATCAATTAAGAAGATTAATCAAGCTATTAAAGGAACGTGTCGATAGCTCATCAATCCTGTTCGCCCATATAATCAGGATCTCGGTTTCCATAAGTAGAACCTTCCAAGAATATCCAGACAATCAACGGATTTTCAATCATCGAGTCAATCTCGATCAATCAAAGGATTTCGCTATGTCTTCTCCAGCCACGAGATCTTCTCCAATTGATAAGGTCGTCCCCTTAACGAATCATCCAGATTTGGATAACCTTTCTTCAACGGATTAGAGATTGTCAATGAGGATAGACTTTGAGTCTTGAGTGTGGCTATCCGGAGGTCTTCAGACTTTAAATAGCAGAGTCTGCAAAACCTTCAGACTAGACTGAAGGAAACGTTTTGTCAGCTTCAAAACACTTCAAGAAGATTTCTCCAACAAATCCTAGCCACTTTAGGAAATCCATATCACGCATCTCATGCATACATGTTATATTTGCATGTTTGTTCATCTTGCAAGTATTAAATGACTCCCCAATAAGACTTCAACTATCCTTAGGAGATCTACTTCAAGATGACAAAACTCCAAAGTTCAATCACCTTCCTTGGAGCTTAGCATAGGTTTAATTAACTGGAACTCTCGAGTAGTACCACCTTCTGCAGACAAAACCAGTTGTATCCAAAAAAATTATTTTTGTTTCCAAAGTCTTCCCTAGAAGAGTCAAGAGAACATATCTTTAGAAAAACATTCCAAGGAGTGGAATTTGAGTAATTGATGTTTTGAAAAACTAGAAAAGGAATGTTAAATTTGGGAAATGGTAATACCTAAAATGATGAAAGGAAAACCCTTTATAAATTTTGAGAGATTAAGTAAAAAGAACCATGTCTTAGGGTAAAAGATTCATTCACAATGGATACATAGATTGAAATGGTAAAGGCATTTCTTTCTCAATCCTAAACACTACTAATATCACTAGCAAGTCACTTTGAGCAAAATAGGGAGCATTTTTAGAATAACCCTATCAAGAATAACCCCACATTGGGGAAAAATAGGGAGTCTTTGTTGAAAATTATGGAGTAAAAGACCAATAAAATTTTATTATCTTCATTTGCATCAATCTTCTTGTGATAACTTCTAAAGTGATGAAGAGCATTCATTCTATACCTAAACACAATTACTCATTACTTAGCCAATTAGAACCCTATGCAATCCCTTTTGAAACCCTAAGTGATGATTATCTTCCCACAATGAAGCAAAGTATGTGATTTAAATGAGAATATTTGTCATGTTTAGGAAAAAAAAAACTCGAGAGTCCTAGATACTCAAAAGGGAGTGAAAATTACGATACATGAAAAAGCAACGTGCTAGTAAAAGTAAAGCCAATGCCTATGAGAAATTCAAATAAAAAGCAAGATCTATGGTCATGCAAAAGACAATTCATCTAGAAAATAAAAGAAATGCTTTGCAAAGCATGTATTGTAAGCAATGTCATTAGAAAAGAGAGCAAAGCTCCCAAGTCTCAAAATAGAATAGTCAAAAGGATTTGAAACAGGCTAAATTTCAAGAGTCATGACCTTCTAAAACTTGTGTGATGGTAGTGCTGCCAAGATGATCACTCACTTTTATACACTTGATATTCAAAAAAAATTCCAAAGTCTTTCAAGCCTCATCCGAACCAACAGTACAACCTTTCTTTGAAATTTTTCTTGATTAGGATAGTTTGAGTTGAAGTAGGAATTTCACATAAGAGTTACCGCTAGAAGGAGTAGAAGCAATCATATCTTATCTTATCTTCAAGGTTTTTTTCCTTGTAAACCTGATGAAGATAAGGATTGATTATTCTTTTCTCAACCTCAAAGCAATCATCCTTTATGTAAGCCCATGACCAAACTCACATTATTGTCCTTTCAAAAGACCTTTGAATTAATGAATTTGTATTCACTATGAACGTTTTGGAAAACCTTTGATGTAGGTTATGTGAGACATCTCCGGCGAGAATAGAACAACTTTCCCACATCAAATAATGAGAATAAAAACCTTTTTTTAGAGCTCGTGTGAAGACCTCTTTGATTAGGTTATTTCCAACTTGGCATATTTGATTTAACCCTTAGATTGTTAATCAAACATCATTTTGTTAAAATTTTTACCTAAGGAATTTGACAATTAGTATCGTTTATCAAGACATGTTGAATGATTCTATCTAAACCTAAGGAATTCTCTCAAGCAATCTTAGAATCATTTTTCAAAATTTATTTTCCCCAGTGGACTGATTTTTGGTTTGCATAAACCATACCTTTGTCTTAGGTTTTTGGTCAGTCTAAACCATACCCATTGTCTTTTAGGTTCTAGGTTATCCTTAAAGCTTGTCTTTAGGTCCCTAATAAATCTTAAACCTCGTCCCTTGGGTTCCTGTTAAACCTTAAATCTCATCCCCTTCAATGAATCAAGGTCCAATTTCATCAATCTAGATCCAATTTTAATATTAAACCTCAATTCATTTTTGGCCTAAGTTTTGGCACTTTAATCCAAGGTCAATTTAAATGCATTTGGTGATCCTACACATGTCCGTGTTTGAATCCTCGATATTTTCACGACAACCGAGAGTCGCCAATGTGTTGAAGAGATTCATTGTGGCTCGAAGAAAATCGACCACAGGTCATTTGAACTAAAAAATTCTAAAAGCTACTCGATAGCCTAGGTCACACTAAAATCACGCCAGATTAAAATTAACCATAAATTTGAATCCGATTTTAGAAATTGAAAGTTTTGTCATGTCACGAGTCATTTTAGGAACGTGTACTCAGTCTCCAAAGATTTTTCGAAAAATCGAGATTTTTGGCAAAAAGCTGAGATAGGGCCGTTTTTGACTGGGAAAATCAGAGAACCATTTTTTATCGTGAAATTTAGATGCAAGCAAGTTCTATGGGCAAGGAAAAATGTCAATTTGATCATAAGTACCTCAATTGAATTTTTAAGAGCCATATTGGGTTTAGTCACGAAGGAATTGAATGGAAATTGAGGGAAAATGTTGTGCAAATTCGTATGTCCCCATGGCCATGACTTTTGGACCAACTCAAGACTTTTGGAAGAAGCAAATGGTCTGGAAAATATCAAGGGAAGCCAGCCTTGCAAGGTGGGCCTCACCAAAGGGGACAAAAGATAGGAGGAGACCATGGTTGTCACGCCCCGATCCTCAGGCACGCGCACATCCCTTACCTTTGGTCAATTTTAAAATGCGATATCTCAGGACTATATATCTCCGACCCTTTCATTATTATATGCACATGCGGAAGCAGTTATAAATCCCCAAACAATAAAACAATGAGATAGAAAAGCATGCCATATTTTTCATAGCGAAAATTCACAACCACACCTTTTTACACACATCTCATAGTATTCTATAATACTATATATACGAAAGTCTGATCTAACATCTATTCACATACAGACAAGGTTTGACAAGACAGGATGGGATCTCAGTCCTCATCCGAGTCGTACTCGGGGTCATCCTCGGGGTCCTCCTCCATGTACTCCTCTTCAGGTTCCTCAATAGGGATCTCCTCATCAAATTCCTCCTCCTTAGGCTCCTCATCTAGGTCCTGAAATGGTTATTTAATAACCATTGAGACAACGTCTCAGCAAGTTCTATCCCCTAAGACCCAATTAGTAAACTAATACACCTTAGGGCTGCCTATGCACAACATGAGTCAGAGGACTTACCTTGGCCTCAGATTTTACCTGCATATTAGCACAGATCAAATAGGCACCCAAGCAATCACATCACAGATCGAAGCATCGATCAAATCGACCTAGTCGTATACACGCCATGTAACACCCCGAACCCTTCGCAGGTCGTTAACAGTGCCGATGTTACATCTTTTACCATCTCTAACTCTTGGCTAAATTAAGCCTTGCCCGATTACATGCATCTTTTTTTTTTTTTTTTTTTAAAAGCGGTCCCATGCGCGACTCATAGCGGAAGCAAATAAAACATCACCATCTATCCCCCTACCAATCCATGATACAAATACACACCAACTAAACACCACGATTTTATAAACAGTGTTGACGCTTTGCTTACATACATATAGCGAGATGGGGTTTCTCCTCGGGTCGGTACAAAAGAAACGAGAAAGGTAAGGACTCGCCATGTCCTTCCTAAAATCTCAAAAAGTACTCCGACCTCTACCATCACATAAACACAAAAACCCTCCCATCACAAGCGTCAACTATCTACATCAAAAAGCGGTCTAGCTCCTACTCCTCGCGCGCGCTCTCACACCCATCCCGGTGCGTCAGGTGGTGGCGGCGACAGCATCCCCCGCATCACTCCATCTCGTCGTATGTGCACGGACAAAAACTCTTGTATGATAGGGCCCCCAGCCAGGCCGATATCATACATGACTAGGCATCGTACTCGGATAAACGTCAACCCGGGTACCAAAGGATAATCTATCTCGCCATCTCCACCTCGACGTCGACGGAATACCGTAAAACACGCCACGCGATACAGCGGAGTAGCGGCATAGTGCTAATCTGAAATGTTATCCCCAAAAGGGGTGAGTACAACCACTCGCAGATAGGAAATCCAATAACAACTCAAATACACCATGCATATCATCATACAATGCAGGCATTTCTTACCTTTTCGATGTCAAGCGTATTCATGCATCATCATGGCATACGTATCATCATTAACCATGCATCATCATGCATGTCACATCATATCATCATTGACCATGCATCACTATGCATATCACATCATCATTATTCATGCATCACCATGTATATCACATCACATTATCATTGGCCATGCATCACTATGCATATCACATCATCATTACTCATGCATCACCATGCATATCACATCATATTATCATTGGCCATGCATCACTATGCATATCACATCATCATTAGCCATGCATCACCATGCATATCACATCATATTATCATTGGCCATGCATCACTATGCATATCACATCATCATTAACCATGCATCACCATGCATATCACATCATATGATCATTTTTTTTCACTTCTATTTATCAATTGATCCCACATTATCTTTTCTCAATTCATCAATTCCACCATCATCATCCTCCCTTCGGGCGAAACCTCCGACAGGGGATCCTGGTATCCCGCCATCTCATGGCCACTTTGGGCTTCCGGCCCCCACATTCCGGGCATCTCGCACCTCAACTAGCATCGCGAGGAACCTCCCTTCGGGCAAAAACCTCCGACAGGGGACTTCCGGTCTTTACCCTTCTAACCGGGGATCTCGCACCCTAATCCCGGCATCGCGAGTCACTCCCTTCGGGCAGAAACCTCCGACAGGGGACTTCCGGCCCCCACATTCCGGGCATCCCGAAACTCCCGGGAATCTCTCGGAATTATGCCACTCGGCCACCGATATCAACCTCCGCCACATCCGCTTACTCACATACCACTTCCACATTTTATCATTCTATTCATCTCATTATTTCATGGCATATGATTAACACACATGCATCACAATTCATGATCATTCGTGCATCAATGCCATATAGCAATGCATCATAGTTCACGATCATGCATATATCAATGTCATATAACAATGCATCATAATTCACGATCATACATGCATCAATGTCATATAACAATGCATCATAATTCAATAGAACTCATGGCCGATAAAAATCCACTTTTATTATTATTATTATTATTATTATTATTATTTTATTACTATTTTATTATTATTTTATTATTTTAATATTATATTTATTTATTTCCATAAATAAATATTATCTTTAACATTTATGATTTTCCAAAAATCATGAAAATCACACAATCGTTAAACAACTAATTAGAATCACAATTTCACACAATTTCATGGCCAATTTCGTATTTCACATAGTTTCCCAAATTTCCACCAAATACACTTAATATTCGGATAATGGCCAGATTGCACAGTTTTCGGATTAATTCAATTAAAATACTCATACGACCTCCGAAAATTACTAAATTTTACAGGGTGATAGCCAACACATTTTCGTGCACTTTTCATGCAGAACACTAAGCCAAATTACTTATGGATTATTTTCTACAACTCCATGAAGCTTCTGGAACCTCTACCGTTTCGTCCAGAATACATATCACCGAAAAACTTAGATTTGACCCATTAAATCTCTTTATTTTCTTCTGAAATTCGAGTATGTTATGCATCAATGTGTCCTTTACAATTTCCATGAAGAGATCTAGGTTAAATAAACAAAGTATGATCCTCTTTTAAGTCCTTGAAGTCTCGGGTGTCTCGGTTCACTTCAACAGAACCATCCGTCTCAAAGATCTAGCCGATTAACTAGGCTACACTTGTTCATTTCTCTTCAAATTTAATTATGTTGTAGTTTAGGATGTTACCTACAACTTCCATGAAGACAACAAAGTGATATTTCCAACATAAATCGACATGCAACCAAGAAATCATCAAGAGGTCAGTGAAGATTTCGCAGATCTAGAACCTCCGTGAAATAGACTTTTTGACCCCTCATATCACCTTCGTTTTCCATGAAATTCGAGTATATCATACCTCAAGATGTTAGCTTCAACTTTCATGAAGACACCGAAGCCAAAATCACACTCCAAACCCACATGCAAGCTCGAACTAGAAACTGTCTACCACAAACAGAACGGAAACAGCCACAACACATGAACATATGCAACCCTTGCTTGGTATTTCGCCTAAATCACCCCTAAAACTTAACATGCAAACACCAAAAACAACATGCAAGAGAAGTCATGGAACCCCACTTGCCTCCAAGATAAACGAACGGCGACGTAAGGCGGCGTAGGACGGCGGCGACGGCGAGACACGGCGGCTCCTCTCTCGGTTCCGCCTCCTTCCCTCTCGGCCTCTCTCCCTCTCACTCGCGATTTCTCTCTCTCTCTCTCACACTCTCTCGGCCAAATGAAGAACCGGCCACTCTCTCTCTCCTCACCCCTCTTATACTCCCCTTAGGCTCATCATAGGCAATGATTACTTGCCTAAAATCCCACCAATGCATGCCCATCATCTTTGCCACTTGTAATTTTCTATTTTGAATTCAATTTGGGCTTAATGGGCTTGGGCTTAGGCCCAACCGGCCATTCCCTTTGGGCTGGTCGAGCTCCTTCTTGGGCCCAATGGGCCGACTAGCTTGGCCCACCAAGCTTGAGGCTAATGGGCTCAAGGCCCATTCCGAAAATTAGCCCTTTTTCCCTTTTTTTTTTTTTTTTTTTGAAATTTCTTCTATAATATTTTTGAAATTCCAATTTCCATCTTGGCCAAAGTCTTGGGATATTTTTAATTATTGAAATTTAAATTATATGGCCAAGCATTAATAAATTAAATTTAAATTTCCACAATCACAAGCACAATTCATCAAATTAAAAGACAAATTGGGTAAATCATAGGCCATAAAATTCTATCACCTAATTAAAGACATTTAACACACCTTAAGGCTTGGCTTTGAATTTCCGGGATGCCACAATTCTCCCCTCCTTAGAGAATTTCGTCCTCGAAATTCAAGCACTACTCACGCCTTCTTGAAATAAATAAGGGTACTTTTCCCTCATCTGATCCTCACTTTCCCATGTGGCTTCCTCCACATCATGATGTCGCCATAATACTTTGACTAATGGAATCTTTTTAGTCCTAAGAATTTGCTCCTTTCGATCCAATATCTGCACAGGCTCTTCAATATACCTAACTTTCGTCCATTTTGATGGCTTCATGATCGAGTATGTGACCAGAATCCGGCGGTACTTCCTCAACATCGATACATGAAACACATCGTGCAGATTTTCTAATCTAGGAGGTAATGCTAAACGATAAGCCCTATCTCCTATCTTCTCAAGAATTTCAAAAGGTCCAACAAACCTGGGGCTTAACTTACCCTTTATCCCGAATCGAGATATTCCTTTCATTGGAGATACCTTAAGGAATACGTGGTCTCCTACACCAAACTCCAAAGGCCTCCTACGCTTATCTGCGTAGCCTTTCTGTCTACTCTGAGCTGCTCTAAGCCTTTCTCTAATAACATCAACAGCCTCAGCGGTAACTTGTACCCGGTTCAGTCCTGTCAATTTCCTCTCACCTACTTCATTCCAACAAACAGAGTCCTACATCTCCGTCCATACAATGCTTCATAAGGCGCCATACCTATACTCTTAAAAGCTATTATTATAGGCAAACTCTACCAAATGCAATCTCTCGTCCCAACTTCCTTTGAAATCAATCACACAAGCTCTCAACATATCCTCCAAAGTACACTGAATCACTCTTTCGATTGGCCATCTGAGGATGAAAAGCTGTACTAAACTGAAGCTTAGATCCTAACGCAATTTGGAGACTCCTCCAAAAATTCGATGTAAACCTCGGGTCTCGATCTGAAGTAATAGTCACTGGAATACCATGTAAGCGTACCACTTGACTTACATACATGTCCGCATACTTATCCATTGGGTAGTCCATGCGAATCGCTAAGAAATGCGCCGACTTAGTCAAACGATCCACTATAATCCAAATTGAATCATGATTCCTTGATGTCCTTGGCAATCCTTGCACAAAATCCATCGTTACATGTTCCCATTTCCATTCAGGAATGTCCAATGGTCTCAAAAGTCCTGCGGGTTTTCGATGTTCCGCTTTTACTTGTTGGCACGTCAAACATTGAGATACGTGTCTAGCCGTATCTGCTTTCATACTACTCCACCAAAATTGCTCACGTAAATTTCTGTACATCTTTGTACTACCTGGGTGGATACTATAGTTACTCTTATGTGCTTCCGACAGAATTTCTTTCCTCAATTCCTCATTGTCGGGAACACAAAGTCGTCCTTGACATCTTACTATTCCATCATCAGAGATCTGAAATTCTGATCTTTTCCCTAAAGATACAGCATCTTTCACTTTCAAAATCTCTGGGTTAGATTCTTGCAAAACTTTAATTTTCTGGATAATCTCTGGCTCAATCCTTAATGCACTAAGCACGCCAGTAAGACAATCCAATTCCAATTTAAATTCAGAGTTTGCTATAGATTCTAACAATTTCCATTCCGCCATTCTCAAACTAGCAATCTCCATAGCTGACTTTCGACTAAGAGCATCTCTACTCTATTCGCTTTTCCGGATGATATTTTATTTCACGAGTCATAGTCCTTCAATAACTCCATCCACCTCCTTTGTCTCATGTTCAATTCCTTTTGTGAGAACAGATACTTCAAACTCTTATGATCCGTATAGATCTCAAACTTCTCCCCATACATATAGTGTCTCCATATCTTCAAAGCAAACACTATAGCTGCTAGCTCTAAATCATGCGTCGGATAATTCAACTCATGGGGTTTCAATTGTCGGGAAGCATAGGCTACAACCTTGCCATGCTGCATCAACACACATCCTAGTCCTTTGTGAGATGCATCACTATATACCGTAAAACCATTAGGTCCAGTAGGTATAGTCAGAATTGGAGCTGAAGTCAATTTCCTTTTGAACTCCTGAAAACTCCTTTCACATTCTCCATTCCATTCAAATTTCACATTCTTTCGAGTCAATTTAGTTAAAGGTCCTGCCAGTTGCGAGAATCCTTCAATGAACCTTCTATAATAACCGGCCAATCCTAAGAAACTTCGTATCTCAGTAGGTGTCGTTGGTCTCGGCCAATTCACTACCATTTCAACTTTTGCTTGGATCTACCGCAATTCCTTTTCCCGACACCACATGTCCTAAAAATACTATCCGGTCCAACCAAAATTCACACTTACTAAACTTAGCATACAACTTATGCTCTCGCAGGTCTCGCAAACAATTCTCAAATGCTGCTCATGCTCTTTAGCCCCTTTCGAATACACCAGAATATCATCAATAAAGACAATCACAAACGGTCTAAATAAGACTGAAATATTCTATTCATCAAATCCATAAATGCAGCCGGGGCGTTAGTCAATCCAAATGGCATAACAAGGAACTCATAGTGTCCATAACGAGTTCTAAATGCAGTCTTAGGAATGTCCTCCTTTTTAATTCTTAACCGATGGTATCCCGATCTCAAATCAATCTTAGAAAAGACCGAACTTCCCCGAAGTTGATCAAACAAGTCATCAATTCTAGGCAAAGGATACTTATTCTTAATGGTCACTTGATTCAATCGCCTATAGTCAATACACAAGCGCATTGACCCATCCTTCTTCTTCACAAACAAGACCGGCGCACCCCAAGGTGAAGCACTTGGTCTAATAAATCCCTTATCAAGCAATTCCTGCAATTGCACTTTCAACTCCTTCAATTCAACTAAAGCCATTCTATATGGAGCTTTTGATATTGGTCCTTCCTGCATTAATTCAATTTCAAATTCAATCTCCCGCTCTGCGCGGCAATCCGAGCAATTCCTCGGAAATACATCTTGAAATTCATTAACCACATGAATTCCCTCAAGATTAGACTCCTCTCTAGCACAATCTCTAACTATGGCTAGGTACCCTTGACATCCTTGGTCAAGTAACTTACAAGCTTCTACTGCCGAAATAAGCGCTACAGGAAAATGGGTTTGGCCTCCTAAAAATTCACAACTAGACTGATTAGGTAAAACAAATTGAATCACTTTTCTATAACAATCCATTCTAGCCCGATACTTACGAAGCCAGTCCATTCCTACAATAACATCAAAATCATACATAGCCATTACAACCAAGTCTATTTCCATGTCCTTTCCTCCCATGGAGATCTTACAATTTTCACACACCAGCGTAGACAATACCATATCCTTTAAAGGCGTAGAAACACAAAGAGGCGTCTCAAGAGGCATAACTTCTATCTTTTTCAAACATCTATATCTTTCAGACACAAACGAATGCGTTGCACCCGTGTCAAACAATGCATATGCCTTCTCGCCATTAATAAGAATCGTACACGAGATAACATTCTTGGAAGCTTCCGCTTCCTCCCGGGTGATCGCATACACCCTTCCTTGTGCAGGTGGTCTCTGAGGATTTCCTTGCGGATTTGACCTAACAGCACTCTGATATCCCTGTCGCACTGAGCCAACACTCACTTGCGACCTCTCTTGCGGGCAATTTCTCCTAAGATGTCCCACTTGTCCACCAAAAACATTTCGTTGTCCGGGCTGATAGGGTGCTTTCCCTATGTTCAGACCACTCCTTGCTCCTCCAAAATTTCCAAAATTTCCCTTCTTCTTCACATTCCAAGTCTGACCTTGACCAGAATAAGGTCTCTTCCCTTTCCTCACATCACTAAAGTTCACGGGTTTCTTAAATTCCGACCTTTCCCTCAACAACTCCTGCTCCACTAACTGCGCCCTTTCATAAATCTCATTATAATCTCTTATGTTCAAAGGCACCGCTTGCTTCCTAATGTCGGTCCTCGGCCCTTTCAGAATCTCTTAGCCTTCTCCTCCCGATCCTCAATCAATCTAGGAGCATATCTAGACAATTCAGAAAATCTAGCCTCATACCGATCTACAAGTCAATCCCTTTTGTTCTAGCTGAACAAACTCGATCTTCCTATCCTTAGCACGGTCGAGAAATGCTTCCTATTAAAGGCCCTAACAAACTCCTCCCGCTTAACATCGGTACACTGGTGGAAAGATTATGTCCTTCGAAGCTCTCCACCAAAACTTCGCATTTCCTCCAATTGGTACTCTGCTAAAACTATTTTCTCAAAGCATCGGTGCAGTCCAACAGCCGAAAAATTCGTTCCATTCCATCAATCCATTGCTCTGCCTCCTCGGGACTTCCCATTCCATTAAACTTAAGTGGCTTCAGCTTCAAAAACTGCTACACTAGTCCCCGAGTACGGCGTTCGCTCCGGCTGTTCTTTGCGCTTGCCTCTCCATCGATTTCCAATATTGGCTAATGCCTGCAGGATATCTTCCATTCGGGGTTCAGCCCTCGTAGCAGAGGCTTCAGCCCTCGATGGATGAGCACTTCCAGCTCGCACCATGATTCTCCTGCAATTTCCAAGCATTGCCTCAGGAATAATCTGAGACTTACTGCCTCCACTCAAAGCAATTACTACTATCGCATAAGTAACATATACATGTTACTGACAATTCAAGGCAAACTACTGGGGATCTACGAGTGAATACTCATCACCCGTTATTCAATTATTTCGTTTACATCCTATGGTGTGCATTGTCATCATGTTTCCTCAATTCCAAATGAGGCTCCTTATCACTCCACTTATAACCATTCACTCTGATACCAAAAAGGGGCGACTGTAACACCCCGAGCCCTTCGCAGGTCGTTAACAGTGCCGATGTTACATCTTTTACCATCTCTAACTCTTGGCTAAATTAAGCCTTGCCGGATTACGGCATATTTTTTTTTTTTTTTTTTTTAAAAAGCGGTCCCATGCGCGACTCATAGCGAAGCAAATAAAACATCACCATCTATCCCCCTACCAATCCATGATACAAATACACACCAACTAAACACCACGATTTTATAAACAGTGTTGACGCTTTGCTTACATACATATAGCGAGATGGGGTTTCTCCTCGGGTCGGTACAAAAGAAACAGAAAAGGGTAAGGACTCGCTATGTCCTTCCTAAAATCTCAAAAAGTACTCCGACCTCTACCATCACATAAACACAAAAACCCTCCCATCACAAGCGTCAACTATCTACATCAAAAAGCGGTCTAGCTCCTACTCCTCACGCGCGCTCTCACACCCATCCCGGTGCGTCAGGTGGTGGCGGCGGCAGCATCCCCCGCATCACTCCATCTCGTCGTATGTGTACGGACAAAAACTCTTGTATGATAGGGCCCCCCAGCCGATATCATACATGACTAGGCATCGTACTCGGATAAACGTCAACCCGGGTACCGAAGGATAATCTATCTCGTCATCTCCACCTCGACGTCGGACGGAATACCGTAAAACACGCCACGCGATACGGCGAGGTAGCGGCATAGTGCTAATCTGAAATGTTATCCCCAAAGGGGTGAGTACAACCACTCGGCGGATAGGAAAAATCCAATAACAACTCGGTGCACCATGCATATCATCATACAATGCAGGCATTTCTTACCTTTTCGATGTCAAGCGTATTCATGCATCATCATGGCATACGTATCATCATTAACCATGCATCATCATGCATGTCACATCATATCATCATTGGCCACGCATCACTATGCATATCACATCATCATTATTCATGCATCACCATGTATATCACATCACATTATCATTGGCCATGCATCACTATGCATATCACATCATCATTACTCATGCATCACCATGCATATCACATCATATTATCATTGGCCATGCATCACTATGCATATCACATCATCATTAGCCATGCACCACCATGCATATCACATCATATTATCATTGGCCATGCATCACTATGCATATCACATCACCATTAACCATGCATCACCATGCATATCACATCATATTATCATTGGCCATGCATCACTATGCATATCACATCATCATTAACCATGCATCACCATGCATATCACATCATATTATCATTGGCCATGCATCACTATGCATATCACATCATCATTAACCATGCATCACCATGCATATCACATCATATGATCATTTTTTTTCACTTCTATTTATCAATTGATCCCACATTATCTTTTCTCAATTCATCAATTCCACCATCATCATCCTCCCTTCGGGCAGAAACCTCCGACAGGATCCCAAAGATCCCGCCATCTCATGGCCACCGGGCTTCCGGCCCCCACATTCCGGGCATCTCGCACCTCAACTAGCATCGCGAGGAACCTCCCTTCGGGCAAAAACCTCCGACAGGGGACTTCCGGTCTTTACCCTTCTAACCGGGATCTCGCACCCTAATCCCGGCATCGCGAGTCACTCCCTTCGGGCAGAAACCTCCGACAGGGGACTTCCGGCCCCCACATTCCGGGCATCCTGAAACTCCCGGGGGAATCTCTGGAATTATGCCACTCGGCCACCGATATCAACCTCCGCCACATCCTCTTACTCACATACCACTTCCACATTTTATCATTCTATTCATCTCATTATTTCATGGCATATGATTAACACACATGCATCACAATTCATGATCATTCGTGCATCAATGCCATATAGCAATGCATCATAGTTCACGATCATGCATATATCAATGTCATATAACAATGCATCATAATTCACGATCATACATGCATCAATGTCATATAACAATGCATCATAATTCACGATCATACATGCATCAATGTCATATAACAATGCATCATAATTCAATAGAACTCATGGCCGATAAAAATCCACTTTTATTATTATTATTATTATTATTATTATTTTATTATTATTTTATTACTATTTTATTATTATTTTATTATTTTAATATTATATTTATTTATTTCCATAAATAAATATTATCTTTAACATTTATGATTTTCCAAAAATCATGAAAATCACACAATCATTAAACAACTAATTAGAATCACAATTTCACACAATTTCATGGCCAATTTCGTATTTCACATAGTTTCCCAAATTTCCACCAAATACACTAAATATTCGGATAATGGCCAGATTGCACAGTTTTCGGATTAATTCAATTAAAATACTCATACGACCTCCGAAAATTCCCAAAGTTTACAGGGTGATAGCCAACACATTTTCGTGCACTTTTGATGAATAACACTAAGCCAAATTCTTTATGGATTATTTTATACAACTCCATGAAGCTTCTGGAACCTCTACCGTTTCGTCCAGAATACATATCACCGAAAAACTTAGATTTGACCCATTAAATCTCTTTCGTTTCTTCTGAAATTCGAGTATGTTATGCATCAATGTGTCCTTTACAAGTTCCATGAAGAGATCTAGGTTAAATAAACAAATTATGATCCTCTTTTAAGTCCTTGAAGTCTCGGGTGTCTCGGCTCACTTCAACAGAACCATCCGTCACAAAGATCTAGCCGATTAACTAGGCTACACTTGTTAATTTCTCTTCAAATTTAAGTATGTTGTATTTTGGGATGTTACCTACAACTTCCATGAAGACAACAAAGTGAGATTTCCAACATAAATCGACATGCAACCAAGAAATCATCAAGAGGTCAGTGAAGATTTCGCAGATCTAGAACCTCCGTGAAATAGAACTTTTGACCCCTCATATCACCTTCGTTTTCCATGAAATTCGAGTATACCATACCTCAAGATGTTAGCTTCAACTTTCATGAAGACAGCGGAGCCAAAATCACACTCCAAACCCACATGCAAGCTCGAACTAGAAACTGTCTACCACAAACCGAACGGAAACAGCCACAACACATGAACATATGCAACCCTTGCTTGGTATTTCGCCTAAATCACCCCTAAAACTTAACATGCAAACACCAAAAACAACATGCAAGAGAAGTCATGGAACCCCACTTGCCTCCAAGATAAACGAACGGCGACGTAAGGCGGCGTAGGACGGCAGCGACGGCGAGACACGGCGGCTCCTCTCTCGGTTCCGCCTCCTTCCCTCTCGGCCTCTCTCCCTCTCACTCGCGATTTCTCTCTCTCTCTCACACTCTCTCGGCCAAATGAAGAACCGGCCACTCTCTCTCTCCTCACCCCTCTTATACTCCCCTTAGGCTCATCATAGGCAATGATTACTTGCCTAAAATCCCACCAATGCATGCCCATCATCCTTGCCACTTGTAATTTTCTATTTTGAATTCAATTTGGGCTTAATGGGCTTGGGCTTAGGCCCAACCGGCCATTCCCTTTGGGCTGGTCGAGCTCCTTCTTGGGCCCAATGGGCCGACTAGCTTGGCCCACCAAGCTTGAGGCTAATGGGCTCAAGGCCCATTCCGAAAATTAGCCCTTTTTCCCTTTTTTTTTTTGAAATTTCTTCTATAATATTTTTGAAATTCCAATTTCCATCTTGGCCAAAGTCTTGGGATATTTTTAATTATTGAAATTTAAATTATATGGCCAAGCATTAATAAATTAAATTTAAATTTCCACAATCACAAGCACAATTCATCAAATTAAAAGACAAATTGGCTAAAGCATAGGCCATAAAATTCTATCACCTAATTAAAGACATTTAACACACCTTAAGGCTTGGCTTTGAATTTCCGGGATGCCACACGCCAACAATACCACTCACAATCATTCCCATTCAATCAATCAATCAATTCACAACATCATATCAAAGCAAAGATCAATCGACTTAGTCGATTACATATCAACAAGACCACTTCCGGTCATTTCAACTATTCCAACTCGATTCCCAAATATGAATTACGGTCCTTAGGACACAACTTATTTATAGGTGGTAATCACAGCTCCACCAAGCAACTTTCTTAGATTTGGTGGCTTTATGGCCCCACTTGGCACTTTCAATGTTCAATGGCTTTACGGTCCCACTCGACCCAATCAAGATTCAATGGCTTTACAGTCCCACTCGACCCAATCAAGATTCAATGGCTTTACGATCCCACTTGACCCTTTCAAGATTCAATGGCTTTACGGTCCCACTTGACTAATCAAGATTTAATGGCTTTACGGTCCCACTCGACCAATCAAAATTCAATGGCTTTCGGTCCCACTCGAGCAATCAACCATGACCAATGATATTGCACTTCGTAATTAAATTCCTCAACCAAATAATCAAAATCAACCCAATAGGAATATATCATAAAATTTAATAATTAAATCAATTCGGCACAATTCGAATCTCAATTAAATAAATGTACTGCACCACGGCGATCAGCACAAAATTCCGGTCACCGGCCATCCCAGTTGAATTCCCAAAAAAAAAAAAAATTAAATAATTAATTTCGAAAATTAAATAAATAAATGCAATAATTCCATTTTAGTACAACATAAAACTCAATTAAATAAACGGACTGTGCTATGATCATCAGCATAAAATCCCGGTCACGGCCATCCTAGTTGAATTTCCGGAAAAAAAATTAAATAATTCATTTTGAAAATTAATATTTAATTTATAAAAATTCCATTTAGGCTCAAATTGCCTAATTAACACCCAATAAGGGTCGGGAAAGATCCCAAGGAGCATCCAATAAATACTATAGGCAATTCTCTATCTAAGTACACTAACCACCTAACTAATATGCAATGCAATTAACTAATAATCGCTAATCAATTCTAATCTAACCACCTAATTACACTTAACTAAATATAATCAACCTTTAAGTATAATTAGCAAACTAAGAAGGCATTAGTGAGCAAAACTCACTCAATACAACATGATCGACACGGGGATCGACTTTCGTCAAAGCGGGCCGAGCATCTGGGCTCAAGAAGATGGTCAAAATGGTCCACGAAGCTGCTGCCATACCCATTTCTACACTCTGTGCGCTGCTGGTTGAGGCGATTCCGGAGTCGGTTGAGGTGGCACAGGGCGGTGGAGGGCAAGGCGGAGCTCCGGCGAGGTCGACAGTGGCTAGAGGAGGTCGGGCGGCGACCCGATGTGGCCAAACAGAACTGAATCGAGGTGGAACAGGGGTTGGACAGCAGCTCGATCGGACAAGGCAGATGGCATACGACGGGCGAGCGTGAAGCGGACCAGACGGCGGCGGTGCGCAACGACAGCAACGGCAACTCCGGTGTGACTGCAGCTCCTTCAAGCGACTCCAATCGCTGCTTTTGCTTATGCTAGTCGGTTCTATTCGAACCAGAGGGAGGAGAGAGAGGGGGCGGAGGGCGCGCGGGCAGCTGCGGAACTATGACAATGTGTGGCGTGAGTCGATGACGACAACCTTGGCTCCGGTGGTGGCTGCGACGGCGATGGCAGCTCCGGTTCGGCTGCTGGTTGCGACGGCAAGCCACTGTCTCTATTTCTGATGTCTTCGAACAAGCCGAGAGGGAGAGGAAGAGAGTGAGTGTCGAGCGGATGAGGGAGTACCGAGAGAGAGAGAGAGCTAGAGATAAGAGAAAGAAGAAGATAAAAGAGAGTGTGTCAGGTTGAAAAGTCAAAAAGGAAAAGTGGAAGAAGCAAAGTGGAAGACAGCAACGGGGCATTCGGTGGAAGGGGGCTCACGCACGAGGGAAAAGAGAGGGGGAGAGAGAGAAAAAGAAAAAGAAAGAAAGAAAGAAGGAGAGAGAAACTTATGGGAAAAAATAGCGGAAAATGTGTTTGGCCAAATAGGGAAAGGGAAATGGGAATAAATTCAAAAGAAAGAATTTTCTCAAATAGAAAACTCTTGATCCAATTTCTTTTGAATAAGCTCATTTAATCCCAAAGGAAACTCCAAACTAGAGTTCTTGATTCCCCTCTTGCATTTCTACATCCAATTTCCCTTTTGAATTTCTCTCAAAAGACTTTCATAAAATCAATTGACGTCTCACTCATCAAATTGATTACTTTCCTCATCCAAGAATCCCTTTTCCTTCTCAATTTTACAACCAAAATTAATCTTTGGCTTCAACTGAACAAAAATGGCCAATTTGTCTAATAGAAGTCAAAACCCAAAAAATCCGGATGTCACAATGGTGGCCCCCCCAAGCAAACCGGTTCCTCCCCTCTCCTTCTTCCCCATTTTGGTCGAGCCTTCCCCCATTCTAGCAGTTGCAGACTTCAAAAATCCCAGAAGATTGAGCCTCACGCCCTCCCCTTCCCCATTGACATCTTCCCCATTGACATCGCTCACCACTTGTCGAATCGCCATCGCAAGCCGTCGCATCACCCGTCGTGTGCTCACTTGCTTGCCGTGCTGTCTCACCTAGCTCATGCGTCCAGCAGATCACCAGGACGCTATGCGTCACCATCGTGGTCGTGGGAGCCACTGCCTACCTACGCCCGGACCCGCTTTAGCCCTACCGGTCTTCCTTGCTCGTCTCCGCCTCAACCGGCCACCGGTTCCACCTCTCTCAACCCCTGATTAGAATAGAATAGCAGTGGGTCTCTAAGCTGCTGTTTGGCCCGTTTTGGTGGCTTTCTCGACCCCGCTTGGTGGTACCGCTTTGGTGATTGTGGACCATCGCCGCGTCCCCGTTGTTTTGATCCAAGTAGATCTTTGATCAAGTGAGTTTAACTCACTAATCTTTGCTTAGTAAGTTAATGACTCTTAAGGGTTATTTGGTTTAAGTTAAGTATGGATTAGGTGCATAGTTAGAATAGATTAGCAATTTAATTAACCATTATTGCATGTTAGGTGGTTAGAGTAGTGTAATTAGAGCCTAGACAAGCTTTAGTATTTATCTAGAGTGGTTTGAAAATTTTCCGAACCCGTCTCGGCTTTTAATTAGGCGTTACGGGCCTAAGTGTGCATTTTTAGTATTAAATTATTAATTTATGTAATTTTTTTAATTAATTATTTTTCGAAAATTTGACCCGGATAGCCGGTGACAGGAATTTTTTGCTGATTGCAATGGTGTGATCTATTTATTTAATTGACTGCCGGTTTGTGCAAATTGAGTGCGATTTGCAATTTTGGGGTATTTATCCCAAAATTTATTAATTTCAGTAATTAATTAGAAAATAAACAAGCGTCGATTTATAGTGCCAAAAATGTTTTCATCGACTTTATAAATGGTGGGAGTTTTGAAAGTAAAGATATTATTTTTTTGGCTGAGGCTGACCATATACTCACACACGATTATTTTTATCGAGTATTTTTAACACGAGGAAAATGGGCCAAGGTATTATGTTAATTGAATAATTTAATTGTGATGTACAATGTCGTTGGCTGTGGGTGAATAACTGTGTGATGTTATGAGTTAGATCACAAAAATCGTCAAAGTATGGCTATACCTATTGGGTCATAATTTACCGCCGAACTTAGAACAGGCAGTGCCCATTGGGCCATAATTCACCGCGTAACATTTAAGAGGCCATGCCCGTTGGGCCATAATTAATAGTTGGAGTGAGTAATTGAAATGACCGTGTGATGGTCTTAATGTCATGGAATCGACTAGGTCGATTGATCGATGATTCGATCCGATTTAATGATTTCAATAAATTTGTTGACATGATTCCATGAATTTGTGAATTGTGTTGACTTAAGTCCTCTGACTCGTGCTTGTGCTTAGGCAGCCCTTAGGGCATATTTTCTTCCTAGTCAGGTTTTAGGGGGTTGAACTTGTTGAGAAATCATCTTATCCCGTTGTGGGATAATATTTCAGATCCCTAGAGGGCAGCTCCTCCCGAGCGTTTTGGTCAGCCGTTGAATGTTACAGAGCGGGTAGCCTACATTCCAATTCATGGGCACCCAAGAGGTCTAGTCTATGAGTTCGTGAAGTCCATGGTTTGGGTCGATGAGGCTCTACCCCATAAGGTATCTCATGGATATAGATCATGGTACCGTCGTGAGTGTCATGGACAAAGAGAAGGTCCCATACCATAATATGAGGTTCTTGTGTATGTGCTAGAGGTTGCTTTTGGGAAAGGCACAGCAGATCCTTCCAAGGGTTTGGTGGTAGACCCGAATCTTGAAGAACTTGAATCCCCGGTGTACTTAGCTAAAGGCTCCAATGAGGAGAGGATGTGGAGCAAGAGGAAGATTAGTAGTTGTTTGCAAACCCCCTTGTTTCGTAGACTTGACATATATATATATATATATATATATATATATATCAACCTGGTTTGTGTATGACTTATTATGATATGTATATATAAGTGTGTTGTTGGTTTTCAAAATTTTGGCCCTACTTTCCTATCCCATCTTGTTGTTTTATGGGGATTATTTAATTGTTTCCGCATGCGAATTAAAATGAATGGGTCGGCGATGCATCCTAGGACGTTGCTATTTAATCGACCATGGAGAGATTGGCATATGCTCGGAGGATCGAGGCATGACATCCCCAA
This sequence comes from Eucalyptus decipiens, assembly GCA_014182575.1. Classification (NCBI taxonomy): domain Eukaryota; kingdom Viridiplantae; phylum Streptophyta; class Magnoliopsida; order Myrtales; family Myrtaceae; genus Eucalyptus; species Eucalyptus decipiens. The sequence goes on along the minus strand of CM024615.1, from coordinate 4,874,254 downwards.
TTAATGGTATCAAAGCATGGTTAGTGATTGGAGTGATAAGGTGCGTTGGTCTATGGGATAGTTAGTAAGAAAGGCCTTTATTTCGTGCTGGTGTATGTCTGTGGTAGCTTATTAGTAGAATTGTTTGTTGTGTGGATCACTTAGTTTCTAATTTTGTATGGAATTAGGAACAGGTTTTTCTAGACAGACTACATTATGAGTGATTAAGAGCATAGGACTCCTAAGAAGATGACCATTGGTCCCATGACTCGGGGTAGGATGCCGACCAGGGTCGGTACCCGAGGAGATCGTGGTAGAGCACCAGCATAGGCTAGCGTGAGTGGAGTAGCACCACCTCCTGTTGATGTTGGGGTAACAGCCCCTGGTGATCCAGGAACTGTCGGGATCATGCAAGCACTGGATACGATGAGAGACATGATGGGGCAATAGGCCCAGAATCAAGCTACCGCCTTTACCGCCGCCATTACCAGCCGCTACTACTGCCGCTGCTAATGCTGTTATTGCTGTTGCAGCTGCTGACACACTTGTTGCTGCACTTGCTGAAATTCTAGCTAGGAACTTGGTTGAGGAAAGGGAGACCAATCCACGAGTTGGTAAAATAATTCTTGAAGTTGAGCCTGGCGAGGTTCATTGGTACTGGAGATCCAAAGACTGCATCTCTTTGGGTTTAGGATTTAGATAAAGCTCTTGCACTTCTGAGGTCCAATGAGGAGAAGGCTGTCCTAGCAGTATATCAACTGCAGGGTAATGCCAATACCTAGTGGAGACCCGCCAGAGATACCATATTCCCGGGAGGAGTAGTTCCGTTGTGGGATGCCTTCCTCAGAGCGTTCAATGATAAATACTTTTCGGGAAGTGCCCGAGAACAGAAAATGGAAGAATTCCAACGTCTCCACCAAGGGACCATGACTGTTGACTAGTACGAGGTCAAGCTTGCGGAGCTTTCTCAGTATGCTCCGAGGTTGATTAAGGATCCAAAGGATAAAGCTCGAAGGTTCAGGAATGGCCTTCGGCTAGAGTTGAAGTAACCGCTAGTGCCGTTTGATTTGAAGGACTATCGTGAGGTGTACAATCGAGCCCAACTGTTAGAGAGAAGTCTGAACGAACAAGCCGCCTCGTTTGGGTCGAGGTTCAATTCGCACAGAGAAGGGATCCGACATGGAAGAGGCCCATGATCGGAGGAAGATTTCAAGTCCTGCCCAGCAGGAAGGGTGGAATTAGAAAGGCAATGCCTGGCTAGAATGACGTGTGTCACTTGTGTGAAAAGCGACACGGATCAACCCCATGCCAATCTAGGCCGAGTACTTGTTTTGGGTGTGGCTAGCTGGGTCACATAGCCAAGAACTATCTCAGAAGATAGGGGAGGCCACAACAGTTGCTGCCGCCGCCACCGATGGGTCAGATAAGAGGTTATGCACTGCAGAACGCACCGCAAGATGGATAGATCAGACCCCCAGCTCATGGAACAGTTTATGCCATCACCAAAGGTCAGGCCGAGGATGCATCTGATATGATTACAAGTACGGTTTTGCTGAACGACCATGATGCTTATGCTTTATTCAACCCTAGTGCAACTCGTTCTTTTATTGCTAAGCAATATGTTAAGTTGATAGGATTAAGTCCTGAGTTGCTGGAGTTGGTGGTTAGCATATCTACACCATTAAAGAATAAGGTGTTATCTGCATTGAGTTATTCTAGTTGCAAGTTAGTGATTGGTGAGTGATGGGGGTAAAATAGACTTATTAGTCCTAGCCAAGTATGACTTTGACTTGATAGATGGCATCGACTGGCTCACCAAGTAATGAGCCAAGATGCATTGCTATCGTAAAAGCGATTCAGTTGAACCCGTTAAAGGGTGGAAGCTTTGAGTTTGTTGGAAGTCGAGGAAGACCCTCGATTACATTGATCTCGTCGCTTGAAGCAACCCGTTTGTTGGACGAGGGTTGTCAAAGTTACCTAGCAACTGTTGTAGATATGACAATTGAGGAGCTGAAGATCGAAGATATCGCAGTAGTGCAAGAATTTCTAAATGTATTCCCAAAGAAATTGCCAGGCTTACCGCCAGAGAGAGAAATCGAGTTTGTGATTGAATTAGCACCTGGGACAGAACCAATCTTTAAGTCTCCTTACCGGATGGCATTGTTCGAGATGAAAGAACTGAAGGTGCATATGTAGAAGTTGTTGGATAAGGGATTTATACATCTTAGTGCATCACCTTGGGAAGCACTAGTTCTATTCATGAAAAAGAAAGATGGTTCTTTGCGCTTGTGCATCGACTATTGTCAACTCAATTAGGTGATGATTAAGAACAAGTACCCACTCCTGAGGATTGACGACTTGTTTGATAAGAAGTAAGGAGCATCGATATTTTCGAAAATCGACTTGAGAACATGATATCATTAGTTAATGATCAAGAAGGAGGACATATTGAAGTTAGCATTTTCATACTCGATATGGTCATTATGAGTTCACTATAATGCCATTTGGGTTGACGAATGCTCTAGCTACGTTCATAAATCTAATGAACCAAGAGCTTAAAGAATATCTAGATCAATTTGTGATTGTGTTCATCGATGATATTCTGGTGTATTCGAGGACTGCTGAGGAGCACAAGAGTCATTTGAGATTAGTGCTCCAGACCTTAATAATTCATCAGTTGTATGCTAAGTTTAGCAAATGCGAGTTTTGACTGGCTCGTGTTGCGTTCCTAGGCCACGTGATTTCAGGTGAAGGAATCTCCATGGATCCGTCCAAGATAGAAGCAATGATCAATTGGTCGAGACCAACTACTATGACGGAGATCAGAAGTTTTCTGGATTTGGCAAGCTACTATAGACGGTTCATGGAAGGATTTTCAGCATTGACATCACCGTTGACTGAACTCTTAAAGAAAGAAGAAAAGTTTGTGTGGACATACAAATGCGAGCGCAGTTTCCAAGAGCTTAAGGAGAAGCAAACTATCGCACATGTACTAACCATTCCATCTGGTCCTAGAGGATACGAGACTTACAATGATGCATCATTTAAAGGACTGGGTTGCGTGTTAATGCAACATGGTAGGGTTGTTGCGTACGCCTCTCGCCAGTTGAGACCTCATGAACAGAATTACCCGACGCATGACTTAGAACTTACAACAATTATTTTTTCTTTAAAGATCTGGAGACATTATTTGTGCGGAGAAAGATTCCAGATCTTCACTAATCATCAAAGTCTCAAGTATTTATTTTCTCGGAATGAGTTGAACATGAGACAACGTCGATGGATGGAGCTTCTAAAGGACTATGATTGTGATATCCTATATCACCCTAGGAAGGCGAATAAGGTCACTGACGCTTTCAGTCGAAAGTCTTCAGTCGCTCATATGCTAGTTAAAGAGTGGAATTTAATCGAGAAAGCTTGAGATTCGGTGTTCAAGTTTGAGGTAGGCCACATTTCTCATCTCATGGCCATCCTTAGAATTGAACTGGATGTGCAAATCGGGATCAAATTACTTCAGTCGACAGACCCATATGTTCATAAAATTCTAAGATAGCTAGTATAAGCACCAAGAGGGGGGTGAATAGGTGTAAAAATAATTTCTCGTGATAAGAGAGCAATACTAAGCAGACAATAGAAAGGAGGTTCTCCTTTAGTTAACAAAACAAATTAAGATCAAAGTAAAGCAGAGAATAGGGAAGAGAAAATGAACACAGAAATTATAGTGGTTCGGCTTATTCCAAGCCTACATCCACTCTTCCGCACTGACAGCCCACCGGCTGGATTTCACTATGAACAAAAGAGTTGTTACAGCAAGGCTCTCCCTTGATTCCATAGTGTAGATACTCTACTACACTTCCTCAAGGTTTCTCAAGAATATAGACTCTCTTTTGCGGACAAGATTTCGCTCAGAAAATGAATTGACTAAGAACAAAGAGCTTTAGACTTTGGAATTCTTCTATCGCGCACACACTCGAACAATTGGAACGTCTTCCTTATATACTCCTTTATGCCATCATACCCATTGGCACTTACCAAAGGATTTCTTCCAATCTTCCCGTTGGACAGAATCAATTAGGAAGATCATTCGAGATATTTAAGGAACATGTCGATAGCCCATCAATCCTGCTCACCCATACAATCAGGATCTCGGTTTCCATAAGTAGAACCTTCCAAGTATACTTCGTCAATTATCGGATCCTCAATCTTTGAATCAATAAAGGATTCCACTATGTCATATCCAGTCAAGAGATCTTCTCTAGTCGATAAGGTCAAATCCTTAACGAAACATCCAGTCCTAGATAGCCCTTCTTCGACGGATTAGAAACTGTCAATGATAATAGACTTTGAGCCTTGAGTCTAGCAGTTCGGAGGTCTTCAGAATTTAAATAATAGAGTCTGCAAATCTTTAGACTAGACTAATGGAAACGTTTTGTCAGCTTCAAAATACTCTAGGAAAATTTCTCCAACAAATTCTACAAGAGGATAATGATAAAAGGAAAGCTGACTTTCAAGTTTCTAATGACGGAACATTGAGGTTCCGAGGACGACTAGTTGTACCTGACGACACAAAACTTAGAGAGGACATTTTATCAGAAGCTCATTGTGATAGTTACAGCATTCATCCTAGTAGTACCAAAATGTATCAGAATCTATGTTAATACTACTGGTGGTCTTATGTGAAGGCAAACATCGCCAAGCATGTCGCCAAGTGTTTGATGTGTCAGCAAGTAAAGGTACAGCATTGTAAGCCGAGAGAACTTATGCAACCTATCAAAGTCCCAAAGTGGAAGTGGGAGCACATCACAATGGATTTTGTGACTGGATTACCGAGAAGTTAGAGAGGTAACGATTCTATTTGGGTAGTGGCTGACAGATTGACAAAGTGAGCTTACTTCATTACGGTGCAAAAGGATCTTGACTTGGATAGGCATGCAAAGTTGTATGTACGTTAGATTATTCATCTACATGGAGTGCCAATGACAATTACCTCAAACCGAGACCCGAAATTTACAGCTGCTTTTTGGAAAAGCATACAAAGTGCTTTAGGTATGAAGTTGCAGTATAGTATGGCATATTATCCTTAGATGGATGACTAATCTAAGTGGACAATTCAAACCCTTGAAGATATGCTGCGAACTTGCGTGCTAGACTTCAAGGGAAGTTGAGAGGAACAACTTCATTTGGTTGATTTCGCCTACAATAACAGTTATTAATAGAGCATTTAGATGACTCCTTTCAAAGCGTTGTATGGCAGAACGTGCAGAACACCTGTGTGTTGGGATGAAGCCAAGGAAAGAAAGATCATAGGCCCAGAGTTGGTTCAGCAGTCAATGGGTGCAGTTGTAGTTATCAGAGGTAGACTACTGTTCAGAGCTGCCAAAAGAGCTACGCAGATTAGCACTGGAGACCCTTGGAATTCCAAGTTGGTGATCACATTTTTCTAAAGTGTCACCAATGAGGGGTACTTCACACTTTGGTAAGAAAGGAAAGCTAAGTCCGAGGTATGTAGATCTATTTGAGATTTTAGAGAGAATTGAGATCTTAGCGTATCATCTTGCATTGCTGCCGAGATTGGCGTAAGTACATGACGTCTTTCATGTGTCGATGTTGAGGAAGTATGAGCTTGACCCAACCCACGTGCTTAATTTTGAAGAATTGAATGTGGATGATAAAATGTCATACGTTGAAAGCTCGATTCAGATTGTGAATCGAAAGGAACAAATTCTGCGCACCAAGACCATCCCGGTAGTCAAAGTGGTCTGGCAACACCACAGCACTAAAGGAGCAACCTAGGAGAGTGAAGAGTTAATGAGACAGTTGTACATCCACCTTTTTACTTAAAGTTTTGTAATGATTTAAATTTCAAGGATGAAATTTTTATAAGAGGGGAAGAGTTGTGACATCTTGAAATTTTCAATTTATTTTCAATTAAATAAATCAGGCCTTTCATCGATGCGTCTATAGTGTTATTCTCAGAGCTGATCACTCCTGAGATAACTAGATTATCTGGGGAAGTCATTAAGGAATTTTAAAGCATTAGACTTGAGAATTCAACTAGGAATCGACTACTCAACTATGCTCATCTGTCGAGATCATTATGGCACAATAAAGATCGATTAGAAATCAAAAATAGGTCGGTTCAACTAAGATGTGTAGTTAAACGTGGGTGATTCCACCAAATTGAAAAATTCTCGGCAATCGACATTAAACTGATTTTTCTGTCGTTTTGATACCCTGTATTCATATTTGAATCATCGAGATTTTCATGACAATCGAGAGTCGCCAATGTGTTGAAGAGGTTCATTGTGGCTCGAAGAAAATCAATCACGAGTCATTTGCACTAAAAGTTTCTAAAGCTACATGGTAGCCTAGGTCATGCTTAAATCACGCCGGATTGAAATTAACCGCGAATTTGAATCCGATTTCAGAAATTGAAAGTTTTGTCATGTTACGAGTCATTTTAGAAACGTCAACTTAATCTCCAAAGATTTTTCGGCAAACCGAGATTTTTGGCGAAAAGTTGAGATAAGGCCGTTTTTTATCGAAAAAATTAGAGAACCATTTTTTATTGCGAAATTGAGATGCAAGTAAGTTCTATGGGCGAGGAAAAATATCAATTTGATCGTGAGTACATCGATTGAATTTTTCAAAGCCATATTGGGTTAAGTCAACAAGGAATTAAATGGAAATTGAGGGAAAATATTGTGCAAATTCGTATGTCCCCATGGCCATGACTTTTGGACCAACTCAAGACTTCTAGAAGAAGCAAATGGTCTGGAAAATATGAGGGGAAGCTAGCCTTGCATGGTGGGCCTCACCAAAGGGGATAAAAAGATAGGAGGAGACCATAGTGGCCCCCCTCCAAGCAAACCGATTACCCCCCTCTCCTTCTTCCCCATTTCGGTCGAGCCTTCCCCAATTCCAATAGCTGCAAACTTAAAAAATCATAGAAGATCGAGCCTCACGCCCTCCCCTTCCCCATCGATGCTGCTCGCCACTCGCTGGATCGCCACCGCAAGCCGTCACGTCACCCGTCGCACCCTCACGTGCTCGCGTGCTCGCTGCGCTGTCTCACCCAACTTGTGCGTCCAGCAGATCACCAGGATGCCATGCATCGCCATCGTGGTCACCAAAGCCACCACCTACCTCCGCTTGGACCCGCTTCAGCCCCGCCGGTCTTCCTTGCCTGTCTCCGCCTCAACCAGCCACCAGTTCCAACTCTCTCGGCCCCTGACCAGAACCAAACAATAGTGGGTCTCTAAGCTACTATTTGCTCGTTTTGGTGGCTTTCCTGACCTCACTTGGTGGTGCCACTTTGGTGATTGTGGACCGTCTCTGCGTCCCCATCATTTTGATCCGAGCGAATCTTTGATCAAGTGAGTTTAACTCACTAATTCTTGCTTAGAAAGTTAATGACGCTTAAGGGTTATTTTGTTTAAGTTAAGTATAGATTAGGTTGATAGTTAGAATATATTAACAATTTAATTAACCGTTATTGCATGTTAGGTAGTTAAAGTATTGTAATTAGAGCCTAGGCAAGCTCTAGTATTTATCTAGAGTGGTTCAGAAATTTTCCTAACTCGTCTCGGCTTTTAATTAGGCGTTACGGGCCTAAGTGTGCATTTTTAGTATTTAATAATTAATTTCCGTAATTAATTAGTTAATTATTTTCTGAAAATTAGATTGGAATAGTCAGTGACCAGAATTTTATGCTGATTGCAATGGTGTGATCTTTTTATTTAATTGAGTGCCGGTTTGTGCAAATTGAGTGCGATTTGCAATTTCGTGGTATTTATCCCAAAATTTATTAATTTTAGTAATTAATTAGAAAATAAGCGATCATCGGTTTACAACGCCAAAAGTGTTTTCATCGACTATATAAATGGTGAGAGTTTTGAAAGTAAAGATATTATATTTTTGGCTAAGGCCGATCATGTGCCCACACATGATTATTTTCATCGAGTATTTTTAACACGAGGAAAATAGGCCAATGTATTATGTTAATTGAGGAATTTAATTGTGAAGTGCAATGTCGTTGGCCATGGGTGAATAACCGTGTGATGTTATGAGTTAGATCAAGAAAATCGCCGAAATATGGCTGTGCCTATTGGGCCGTAATTTACTGCCGAACCTGAAACAGGTTGTGCCCATTAAGCCGTAATTCACCACTGAACATTTAGTAGGCCATGCCTATTGGGCCGTAATTAATAATTGGAGTGAGTAATTGAAATGACTGTGTGATGGTCCTGATGACATGGAATCGACTAGGTTGATCGATCGATGATTCGATCCAATTTAATGATTTGAATTGATTTGTTGACGTGATCCATGAATTTGTGAATTGTGTTGACTTGCAAAAAGCGACTGAGGCTAAGGTAAGTCCTCTAACTTGTGCTTGTGCTTAGGTAGCCCTCAGGGTATATTTTTTTTGTAGTCAGGTCTTAAGGAGTTAAACTTGCTAAGACATCGTCTCACCCCGTTGTGGGATAACATTTTAGGTCCGTCGATGGCAGCTCCTCTCGAGCGTTTTGGTCAGCCGAAGAAGGTTACAGAACAAGTAGCCTACATTATGATTCCGATTCATGGGCACCCAAGAGGTCTAGTTTATGAGCTCGTGAAGTCCGCGGTCTAAGTCGATGAGGCTCTACCCCATAAGGTACCTCATCGATACAAATCATGGTACCGTCGTGAGCGTCATGGACAGAGAGAGGCTCCCATACCGGAATTTGAGGTCCCTATGTATGTGCTCGAGGTTGCTTTTGGGAAAGGCACAGCAAATCCTTCCGAAGGTTCGGTGGTAGACCCGGTAGACCCGAATCTGGAAGAACCTGAGTCCCGGGTGTACTCAACTGAAGGCTCCAATGAGGATGAGGATGTGGAGAAGGAGGAAGATTAGTAGTTGTTTGCAAACCCCCCTTGTTTTGTAGACCTGACTTGTATATATATTGACTTGGTTTGTGTATGACTTATTATGATATGTATATATTGTTGGAGAAATCTTTCTGGAATATTTTGAAGCTGACAAAACGTTTCTATCAATCTAGTCTGAAGATTTGCAGACTCTACTATTCAAAGTTTGAAGACTTCCGGACTGCCAAACTCAAGACTTAAAGTCTATTCTCAGTGACAGTTTCTAATCCATTTGAAGTAAGGTTATCCAGATCTGTTTGATTCATTATGGACTTAGCCTTATCGACTGGAGAAGATCTCTTGGATGGATATGAGATAACGGATTCCTCTATTTGAATCAAGATTGATTAAGGATCCGATGATTGGCTAAGTATTCTTGGAAGGTTCTTCTTATGGAAACCAAGATCCTGATTGTATGGGCGAGCAGGATTGATGGGCTATCGACATGTTCCTTTAATAGCTCGAATGATCTTCCAAATTGATTATGTCCAACGGGAAGATTGGAAGAATTCATTTGGTAAGTGCCAACGGGTATGATGGCATAAAGGAGTATAAAAGGAAGTCGTTCCAGTTGTTCGAGTAAGTGCGCAATAGAAGAATTCCAAAGTATGAAGCTCCTTGATTCGTAGTCAATTCATTTACTGAGCGAAATCCTTGTATACAGAAGAGAGTTCATATTGTGAGATACCTTGGGAAAGTGTGGTAGAACATCCATACTGTGGAATCAAGGAAGAGCATTGCTGTAACATCTCTTTTGTTCATAGTGAAATCCAGCCGGGGGCCATTGTTAGTGCAGAAGAGTAGACCTAGGCTTGAAACAAGCCAAACCACTATAAACCTCGTGTTGAATTTTCTTTTCCCTACTCTCTGTTTTACTTTGATCATAGTTCGTTTCATTATCTAAAGGATAACTTCATTTCTATGGATTGTCTAGTATTGCTTTCAAATAAAAAGAGAATTATTTTTATATAACTATTCACCCCCTCTAGGTACTTATACTAGCTATATCAATTGGTATCAGAGCTTGTGTACTCACTTTGTTTGAATTGTTTTACTTCAGAGTTAAAGATCCATGGCTAGTATGCTAGCTCCAGGGCTGGTGGAAGGGCAAAGCAATACCAGACCACCCTACTTTGATGGAAAGAATTACAACATCTGGAAAAACAAGATGTAAGCGTTCCTACGATCAAAGGATCCTCTGGAATGGGACGTTGTAGAAAAAGGAATTACTCCTAAAGCTGCATCTGTCTCAGAGAGAGGAAAAGAAACTGTGGAGTCAAGAGAAATGACTAAGAAAGAGATAATTAAGAGACAAGCACTCGATGCAAAAGCAATTTATTCTTTATATTGTGCTTTGTCACCTACTGAATATAATAGAATATCTTCTTGTGATACAGCAAAAGAAGTCTGGGATAGATTACATATCACCTATGAAGGAACAGATTGAGTGAAGGAGACTAGAATCAACATTCTCCTCGGTCAATATGAAGCCTTCAAAATGATATCAGGAGAATCTATAACGACATGTTTAGTCGTTTTACGTATATCGTGAATGGTCTTGAAAATCAAGGTCAACCAATTTCGATCCCATGAAGGTAAACAAGTTGCTGTGAGGACTCTCCAAGGATTGGAATCATATAAAGACTTCAATAAGAGAGACACAAAGAATCATGCCACTATCTATCGATGAGTTGGTTGGAACTCTTCAGTCTTATGAAGTGGAGCGAATCAATGAAGATGAAGACCCTAAAGGTAAGAAATCCATTGCATTAAAATCCAATGATGATTACGATGCTACAGATTCAAAGACGATATGGACGATGAGGAACTTGCTCTTATGATAAGAAGATTCGAAAGCTGAACGAAAGGAAGAAGATTCAATCCAAGGAAACAGAGCTTTCAAAAGCATCACCAAGTCTGTTGATGATGATGAATCAAACAAGGATGTAGTCTGCTTTGAATATAAGAAAAAGGGACACATCAGACCCAACTGTCCTCTTCTGATAAAGAAGAAAGGAAAAGCTTAAAAGTATCGTAAGGCTCTTAAAGCAGAAACCTGGAGTGACACAGAATGTGAAGAAAGCGATGATAACTATGCCAACATATGTCTGATGGCACAATCAGACTCAGATTCAAACTCTGAAATAGACTCAGACAATGAATTAGAGGTAAGTAACTTTAAAATTCCTATTAAAGTTTCTAAATACATTGATGAGCTGTGTTTTAGTCTTAAAACTTCTCTCAAAAGGATTTCCGAACTTAAAAATGAAAACTCTACACTAAAACAACAGAGAATGCTTTGAAAGAAAAGTTGGAATGTTTAGACATGAATGTTTCATCTCTTAAAGAAAGTGGAGTCAATCTTTTGAAAGAAAATGCATTCTTAAAAAATGACCTATCAAATGTTTCAAAAAGATTTTCATTAGGATCTGAGAAACTTGAAAAGATTCTTTCTGCACAAAGACCATATTTCAATAAATCTGATTTAGGAATGGCAGAAGAAACAATTCCTTTAATTGATTTTCTTAAAGTAAAGGAAAGAATTAAGAAAAGACCTACAAGAGATACTTACAGAAAACATTTCAAAAAGGTTTTTGTAAAACCAGTAGGTCGAAATGCTCTCAGATGTTCAAAGTACAAAAGTACATATCATTTTGAAAAAGAGTGTCCTATGGTCTGGAAACCTTTAAGAAAGTATGGGCAAATACGCATTTCATACTAACACTAATGGACCCAATAAAATATGGGTACCAAAGAAAGTATGAGTCTTCTTTTTAAATGCAGGTCACTATCAAGAAAAAGGTAAAATGGTATCTTGATAGTGGATGCTCAAGACACATGACAGGAGATTCGAATTGCTTCATAAAGCTTGATCAAGGAAATGGTGGAAAAGTCTCTTTTGGAGGAAACAACAAATGAAGAATGGTGGGATTTGGAACTGTAAAGATTGGGAACCTCTCAATAAGCAACATTTCCCTAGTGAAAGGACTGAACTACAATCGCTCATATTAGTCAACTCGTGATACTTGTTTCAAAATCGGTTTCGGGAGGGAATATGTTCGAACCAAGAAAGACTCTACTCGGTCGTTATGGGTCGAAGACATGGAAATATCTACCTCTTGGATGTGAAACCAGATGAATCATAACGTTTAATCTCAATTCAAGACGAAGCAAGCTTATGGCACAGAAAGCTTGGACACATCAATATGAAGCAGATAGCCAAAATTTCAGCAAAGAAGCTTGTTCGAGGTCTACCAAATTTGACTTACCAAAAGTCTGATCTATGCACTCCATGCGTATTGGGAACGCAGGTAAGAAATTCTTTTAAACCAATAAATCAAGTTTCCACTAAACGTGTACTGCAGCTGTTGCATATGGATCTCTTTGGACCAACCAGAACTCAAAACATTGGAGGTAAGAAATATTGCCTTGTAATTGTGGATGACTACTCTCGATTTACTTGGGTATACTTCTGGCAAGTAAGTCTCGAAACCTTCTCTTATTTTGAAAAGTTTGCTAAAAGAGTTCAAAATGAAAAAAGATATGCTATCTCTAGTATAAGAACAGATAATGGAGGCGAATTTGAAAATCAAGATTTTACAAAATTCTCTGATGAATCGGGTTCTCAGCATATGTTTTGCTCTCCATATACTCCAGAGCAAAATGGGGTTGTGGAAAGAAAGAATAGATCTCTTCAAGAAATGGCTAGAACTCTCCTAATTGAAAGTAACGTCTCTTCATGATTTTGGGCTGAAGCTGTTTCAACAGCATGTTATATCATCAATAGAGTTTTTCTAAGGCCTATTCTAAAAAAAACCCTCTATGAATTATTCAAAGGAAAGAAACCTATTGTTTCATATTTTCATATATTTGGATGTAAATGCTTTATATTGAAAAATGCAAATGATCGAGTTGGTAAGTTTGAAGAAAAATCAAACAAAGGCATCTTCCTTGGATATTCTACCTCAAGCAAAGCCTACAGAGTCTATAACAAGAAGAGTCAATCTGTGGAGGAATCAATGAATGTCAAATTCCAAGATTCTATGCAAAATGATTCTACTCAGACTCATCTTGAAGAATCTAAATCTGCTCCGACTCTACAAAGTCTAAATCTCAAGAAGCGGACCGACTCGAAAGACCAGCAACAAACGGTTATTGAAGATTCAAATGAAGGAAGTGATCATCATCCTGACGAATCAACCAGTAACTGGAAGCATAAGTCCAGTTATCCCAAAGATCTCATTATTGGCGACATTAATGAAGGAATTCGCATAAGATCCAAAAGGCGCAAAGAGTCTAGTGCCGTGACTCTTATTTCTGAAGTAGAACCTAAAAGCATAGAAGAAGGTTTATCTGATGAAAGCTGGATTAAAGCTATGCAAGAAGAACTCAGACAATTCAGCATTAATGATGTCTAGGAATTGACTCCTAAACCAAAAGGTAAATCTATTATTGGAGCTAAATTGGTTTTCAGGAACAAGATGAACGAGAAAGCAAAAGTCGTAAGAAACAGAGCAAGACTCGTGGCCAAGGGATATATGCAAGAGGAAGGGATAGACTATGATGAGACCTATGCACCAGTAGCAAGGTTAAAAGCAATTCGATTATTACTTGCTTTTGCATGCTATAAGAATTTCAGGTTATTCCAAATGGACGTCAAAAGCGTTTTTCCTAAATGGATTTATCCATGAGGAAGTCTATGTGGAACAACCACCTGGGTTTAAAGATCCAAAGGAGCCAGACTCAGTATTCAGACTGAAAAAGGCCTTGTATGGATTAAAGCAAGCACCTCGAGCTTGGTATGAGAGCTTAAGTAAGTTTTTAATTCAAACTGGCTTTGTCAAAGGTAAAGTAGATACTACTCTATTTATCAAAAGAGAAAGCAAAAGTTACTTGCTTGTTCAAATATATGTTGATGATATCATTTTTGGATCCTTTAATTAAAGTCTGTGCAAGAAATTCTCTAAGTCTATGCAGGATGAATTTGAAATGAGTATGATGGGAGAATTAACCTTCTTTCTTAGACTTCAAGTGAAACAATTGAAGGAAGGAACATTCATTCATCAAGAAAAATATGCTAATGATCTTGTCAAGAAGTTTGGACTGGAAAATTGCAAAAAGATTGATATACTAATGTCAAGTTCCTTGAAGATAGACAAAGATGAAGGAGGAAAGAAAGTTGACCAAAGCTATACGAAGTATCATCGGTTCACTTCTTTATCTTACTTTGCTTCTAGACTGACATTTTGTTTAGTGTTTGCATTTGTGCTAGATTTCAAGCAAACCCTAAAGAATCTCATCTCGATCTTTGCAAAGCATATTATCAAGTACATTGCTTCAACTCCAAGTATCGGTCTGTGCTATCCCAAAAAGGGAGACTTCACTCTTCTTGGATACTCAGACGCAAATCTAGCTAGTTGCAGAGTTGATAGAAAAAGCACCTCGGGTACCTGTCAGTTACTTGGAAACAGAACAGTATCCTGGTTTTCAAGAAAGCAAAGTACAATAGCTCTTTCTACAAACAGGCGAGTATGTAGCTCTCGGAAGTTGTTGTTCACAAATTCGTGGATAAAGCAACAGCTAAGAGACTTTGGAATTGAAGATTCATGCACGGAGATTAACCGTGACAACACCAAATAAGCAATCAATCTTACCAAAAATCCTATTCTTCACTCAAGAGCAAAGCATATAGAAATTCGACATCACTTCATTAGAGATCATGTTCAAAATGGAGAAGTTTCGATTCAATTTGTTGACTCAAAAAACCAACTGGTGGATATATTTGCAAAGCCTTCGGAGAAAAATCAATTTGAAATCATCCGTTCCAGACTCAACATTTTTAAGCTTGAAGAAGTTAAAGTCTAGAGACTCTCAGACTCTCAGACTCTCAAACTCAGACAATCATGGGTCTTGACTGTAAGTTATTCTCTTTTATATTAAATCTCGAAAAGGTACGATCTGTGATAATTTATTTATGCTATTGTAAATTTCCGTACAGAATTACCTTTCCAAAACTATTTTAAAATGGCAGTTGTTTGTTTTTGAAAAAGGTAGATAAGTTTTAAAAAGGCACCTTTTCACCTTCCTTTATGACGTTTGGTATTTTCTCTTTTGACTAGGCTATTTACAGTCGGTTTCTCTCGGTATAACTCCAAAAACCCTAAAAGCATCGATCCTCCATTCCTGTCTTACTCCATCGTTTAATCTTCGAAAAAAAGTTGTCATTTTTCTTGGGAAAGTCAAGCAAAGAATCTTTCAAGGATAAAGAAAGATGTCGTCTTCAAGAAAGTCTTCGAGGATTGCAAGCAGGGGACCACAGCGAATGAGTGAGGGGCCTACTCACTTTGATCTTACTGAGGAAGGTATCAACAAATCAATGTCTCTATTGCTCGCACAACATTGGAACTTGTCAAAGACAGAATGACAGAGGGAAGGATTACCTACTCAAGAATGAGTGCGAACAACATCATTCTTCACAAGATTGTGATCAATTGCCTCAGACCGAAAGCAACTTTAAAGACTGATGTTTCCAACTCAGAGGCAAAGTTGTTGTACGCAATCAATGCAGGGAAAAAGTTTTCTCTTCCTCACACCATTCTATTTCACATGTATAGAGCAATGGTGAAGGACAAAGGACAACTTCCTTACCCAGGTCTTGTGACAAAGATATTCAGACACCTGAATATTCAGCCACCTCAATTTCTCTGTGTTCGACCGTGTGACCAAATGGTGGTAGGACTGAAAATGGTGCAGAAAATGCGTCTGAAAGAACTTAACAAGGCATTGGAGAAGTTCAAGGAGAAAACCCCTGTCAAGACTCATCATGGTCCTACTGCATCGAAAAGAAAAGGGAATGAGCCAATGGTTGCTTCATCCAAAAAGAGAAGGGCTCTCTTTACTGAGGATGAGAATGATAAGGATGATCTCACCATCTCTGCCATAGCTTTGAAGAAGCTAAGTCGTTATGTTCCAGAATCAATGGAACGACAAGAGAAGGAAGCTGAGGAAAGAAAAGAACAAGAGAAAGAGAGAGAAGAAGAGAGAGAAGAAGAAGAGAAAGAAGAAAGAGAAGCAGAGGAAAAAGAAGAAGAGGAGAGAAGAGCTGAAGAAAGAACAGAGGAGGAGAGATTCAAAGAAGAAGAAGAGAGAGCAAATCAAGAGGCAGAAGAGCCTGAAACACACTCTTCTCCCCATGAAGCCATAGAAACAGGGGGAGATAAGGAGCAAAGAGGAGCGACATTCCATCCTGTTACCAATGAAGGAGTCAGTCGTTCTCCTGCAGATCCAGAGGACGTTTATGCCTCTCAATTTCCTGAAGAGGGTCATGATGCTTCATCGCCAAATCTGCGCAATTATGCTGATATACCATCGTCTGCCTTTACTCCATCGACCGTGCTTTGAAGCAAGTACGCAGACCGATAACACAAGGCGGAGACTTTCGCAGAATTATTGATGTTCTCCTGGAAATGCGAGGTCAAATTTATGCCTTGGAGTGTGAGGTTGAGAATCAAGAATCTTTGGACAAGTTTCTTCCCTTTCCTGTCTAATCGATTCAAGCCCTTTCTACTCAAATTCAAGCCAATGCTAAAGGAGAAGAAGTGGCTCATCTAAGGGAAGATTTGAAAAAGCTGGAAGGCATCGTTCAGTCTATGGGAGATTTCCAGCTTGTCCACGTTCCCAAGCAAATTTGACTTCTTTTTCATCTTAAACCTTTTTTTTATGATGACAAAAAGGGGGAGAGATGCAAGCTTTGAACAACTTTGAACTTATCTTGTCTAATTTTTTAGTTTATTAGTGTGTCTGGATTTGGATTGAATATGGTGTGGATTTGAATTTGACTGCTGCTTTGATGTTAAGTATTATTGATATCTTGTGAATGACTTTATATGCCAAACTAACCTACTTTCTATGGATACAGATTCTAGTGTTATCATTAAGTCATTAATCTTTTTGAGATATCCATATTGCTTGAGAAATGTTTTGCAAGTCAAAGTTTTTCAAATCTGCAGGAAAGTTTTGTCACCATCAAAAAGGGGGAGATTGTTGGAGAAATCTTTCTAGAATATTTTGAAGCTGACAAAATGTTTCTATCAATCTAGTCTGAAGATTTGCAGACTCTACTATTCAAAGTCTGAAGACTTCCGGACTGCCAAACTCAAAACTTAAAGTCTATTCTCAGTGACAGTTTCTAATCCATTTGAAGTAAGGTTATCCAGATCTATTTGATTCATTATGGACTTAGCCTTATCGACTGGAGAAGATCTCTTGGATGGATATGAGATAACGGATTCCTCTATTTGAATCAAGATTGATTAAGGATCCGATGATTGGTTAAGTATTCTTGGAAGGTTCTTCTTATGGAAACCAAGATCCTGATTGTATGAGCGAGCAGGACTGATGGGCTATCGACATGTTCCTTTAATAGTTCGAATGATCTTCCAAATTGATTCTGTCCAACGGGAAGATTGGAAGAATTCATTTGGTAAGTGCCAACGGGTATGATGGCATAAAGGAGTATAAAAGGAAGTCGTTCTCCAGCAGATCCAGAGGACGTTTATGCCTCTCAATTTCCTGAAGAGGGTCATGATGCTTCATCGCCAAATCTGCGCAATTATGCTAATATACCATCGTCTGCCTTTACTCCATCAGACCGTGCTAAAGCTAGTACGCAGACTGATAACACAGCAGACTTTTGCAGAATTATTGATGTTCTCCTGGAAATGCGAGGTCAAATTTATGCCTTGGAGTGTGAGGTTCAGAATCTGAAGAATGCTGGACAAGTTTCTTCCCTTTCCCTGTCTAATCAGATTCAAGCCCTTTCTACTCAAATTCAAGCCAATGCTAAAGGAGAAGAAGTGGCTCATCTAAGGGAAGATTTAAAAAAGCTGGAAGGCATCGTTCAGTCTATGGGAGATTTCCAGCTTGTCCACGTTCCCAAGCAAATTTGACTTCTTTTTCATCTTAAACCTTTTTTTTTATGATGACAAAAAGAGGGAAAGATGCAAGCTTTGAACAACTTTGAACTTATCTTGTCTAATTTTTTAGTTTGTTAGTGTGTCTGGATTTGGACTGAATATGGTGTGGATTTGAATTTGACTGCTACTTTGATGTTAAGTATTATTGATATCTTGTGAATGACTTTATATGCCAAACTAACCTACTTTCTGTGGATGCAAATTCTAGTGTTATCATTAAGCCATTAATCTTTTGAGATATCCATATTGCTTGAGAAATGTTTTGCAAGTCAAAGTTTTTCAAATCTGCAGGAAAGTTTTGTCACCATCAAAAAGGGGGAGATTGTTGGAGAAATCTTTCTAGAATATTTTGAAGCTGACAAAACGTTTCTATCAATCTAGTCTGAAGATCTGCAAACTCTACTATTCAAAGTTTGAAGACTTCCGGACTGCTAGACTCAAGACTTAAAGTCTATTCTCAGTGACAGTTTCTAATCCATTTGAAGTAAGGTTATCCAAATCTGTTTGATTCATTATGGACTTAGCCTTATCGACTGGAGAAGATCTCTTGGCTGGATATGAGATAACGGATTCCTCTATTTGAATCAAGATTGATTAAGAATTCGATGATTGGCTAAGTATTCTTGGAAGGTTCTTCTTATGGAAACCAATATCCTGATTGTATGAGCGAGCAGGATTGATGGGCTATCGACATGTTCCTTTAATAGCTCGAATGATCTTCCAAATTGATTCTGTCCAACGGGAAGATTGGAAGAATTCATTTGGTAAGTGCCAACGGGTATGATGGCATAAAGGAGTATAAAAGGAAGTCGTTCCAGTTGTTCGAGTAAGTGCACGATAGAAGAATTCCAAAGTATGAAGCTCCTTGATTCGTAGTCAATTCATTTACTGAGCGAAATCCTTTTATACAGAAGAGAGTTCATATTGTGAGATACCTTGAGAAAGTGTGGTAGAACATCCATACTGTGGAATCAAGGAAGAGCATTGCTGTAACATCTCTTTTGTTCATAGTGAAATCCAGCCAGTGGGCTGTCAGTGCAGAAGAGTGGACGTAGGCTTGAAACAAGCCAAACCACTATAAACCTCGTGTTGAATTTTCTCTTCCCTACTCTCTGTTTTACTTTGATCATAGTTCGTTTCATTATCTAAAGGATAACTTCCTTTCTATTGATTGTCTAGTATTGCTTTCAAATAAAAAGATAATTATTTTTATATACCTATTCACCCCCCTCTAGGTACTTATACTAGCTATATCATATATAAGTGTGTTGTTGGTTTTCAAAATTTTGGCCCTACTTCCTATCTCATCTTGTTGTTGTTTGGGGATTATTTAATTGTTTCTGCATGTAAATTAAAATGAATGGGTTCGACAATACATCCTGGGATGTCGCTATTTAATCGATCATGGAGGGATGGGCACGTGCTTGGAGGATTGGGGCGTGAAAACACAGACCAGAAGCAGCTAGAACTAGCAAGAACCAATCAAGAATCGGTCAAACTAGAGTGAACTAATCTGGCCAGTCCCATCGGTCGTCAGTGAGGTAGGCCGATTTGGCCCCTTGCTAGCGGTTCCAGGCTTTCGACAATCAATTTGAGGCTCCTCACCATGTCAATTTTACCCCGTACTCTTACTTTCTCATGATTTTGTGGATTAAGCCCTGAATTTTGAAGATTTACGATTTAGCTCTTAATAAGGCCCTTAAGCGCAATTCTTATTTTAGATTCCAATTTTCACAAATCGGGCCCATTCGATCAGTCATACGACATATCTTAAGGGTCATTAGCCTTTTAAAAGCTTAAATCAAGTTTTTGACCGTCATATTAAATCGACGGCAAAGATCAATCGATGTGGGGCTAGTATAAAAGAGTTTTCTCTCTAATTTTCAAAGGGGGACTCACTTTGTGGAGATAATTCTCTCTCTAAACTTAAGATATCTTTTTCTCTCCTCTTTTCCTACTCTCTCTCTTTCCTGGACTGCCTCAAGCCGATCCTCCTTGTCGTCGTTTGCTGGCCTTATGCTAGTGCTCGACGGCAGGATCGATTGGTCGCCGTTGAGCCTCCCGACGATCTTCTCTCCTTCCTCATCCCTCCGATGGTTGGCATCTCTCCTGTTTGCTGTCCAACCAATGAGAACTGACGCTTCTGTCCCTCAGGTGAAGATACTGGTGATCAAGTCGGTTTGTGCATTAAACACCTTGATCACCATTTCCAGCTCAGTTCCTTGGTCAGGAACCAATAGATCAGCCACTAAAATAGTTCCGATGGCCTAATCTCCTTCAAACATTGAAGACTGATCCAATTTTTGACCGGTTCTGTTTGGAGCCAAAACTGACTGCCCGACAACCTTTTCTTGCCAGTTGGTCACTCCAACTACCTTCGTTGGAGTATCTTCAACCTGTTGGTGGTTGTAGCATCGATCAAGAGTCACCAGAAGAGCTCTAGTGACCTCTCATCCCTCGGCGGTCTTTAAAGCCAGTCCAGTCGAATCGAATCCGTTCCAATACTAAACCGGCAGCTCAACTAGTCTTGTGGCGATCTATGGCAATTCAATCTATTCCTTTGAGCCTTGATCATACTCTGGTGATTATTGTTTCATTCAATTGCAAATCAAAATTGAAGAAAACATGAAAAAGTTGGTTTTTAAAACTCGAATTCGATGAAGTGAGATCACATATCCAATCGGGGTTAGGATTCAAACTTAGAGCTATATAAAATTCTTAGATCTAATATTAATGAGATTATTTGATGATTTGTTGAGATTGAGATTCATTGAGATTGAACTAGATGTTTAAATGTGATTTGTGTTAATCTGCAATTTTCGTGCTTAGGAACCTAGGTTATTGTTTGGCCTAAAATGAAGCACTAGATGAGCTTATTTAATCTCGACTTCTTCTAGGCTTAGAAAATATCTTCCGAGACCTTTGATTTGATAGATCACATGCCTGAAATAGAGATCATTTGACCCTTGAGAAACACCCCGAAATTTACTTGATTCTGCAGTAATTTTGGTCCATTGTTGGTTCTGTTCCTATTCCATCTTCTGTTTTTGCCATTTTCGTGCTGATTTTTGTGATTGATCCTTATTAGAGTTTTCTCCACACTACTTATTCCAAATTGTCTTGCGTGTAGGATAATTTTTTTCTAGATTTTTTGGCAATGTGACATTCGACCAAAATTGCCTAGAACTGAGTCTAGGTCGATCTACCTTGCACTCAACTTTAGTAGTAGTTGTACGATTATGAGCTTGCAAATGTGCTTGCTTGGCTTCATGGTCTTCATTGGACTTGAAATATAAATCATGTGTGTTCCCACAATACATGATTTGCATGATTTGCTTGTCATTTGGTACGTAAATTGCATGTTTGAATATGTTAAGGTTCTGCTGCGATGATAAGATCCCATAATGTGCATCTATTTTACCATTTTTGTTAAGATTTATGTGATGATAATTAGGCTTTGATGTCTAAACAAAAAGTGATTATCATTATGCATTCCATATGTCAAATTTTTTGTTAGATTTTTGCATGCCATTAGGTTATCAAAATCAAGCATGTTTTATGATCATGAGATAAAATCATAGGTTTATCACAAGCATATTTAAACATATGTTTTATGGTCTCTTAAGACCAAATCTCACATTCATGTCTTTTTTACTTTTGAAGTGTGCATCATAAGGTTCGTGTTCATATTAATATGTCATGACTGAACATCAAGGTATGTGAATATTATGCCTTAACTAGGCTAGTTGCATTTCAAAATCATCAAGAATGTCATTATAGTTTCAAGTCATTTCTGCATTGTCAATGGCTTGAATGATTCTTTTGCATCTCAACTTGGGGTTAGATGTTTACCCAAATTATTTGTCGCATCCAATTCTATTTAGGACTCATTAATTCATGCTATGTCCTGGTTTGTTAATGACTGAAACGTACACTTTCACAAACCTTAACTTTTGAGCATCGAATTGATCTCGATTGAACCCAAACCCTTTTGTGAAGTTGTAGGGCATGTTTAAACCTTTCAAATGCCACCGGTTTTATGTGATTTTCTTATCATTAGACCCATTTTCCATCTTTAGCAATTTAGGTTAGAATTTTGATTTAGGAGTAAATTCGGAACCCCATTTTTATCCCTGTTTAGGCAGACTTTTGCCATTTTTGTAAAAAAATTTCAGAAGTGATTCTTAAGTTGGTCCCTCGGTGGATTTTGTTTGTCATTCTCAGAACTATCTCGTGGCAAAGTTTCGCATTTTTGGAGCTTGTTTGATGGACAAATCTTAGTTGCAACGTTAATTTGCCTTGCTGTCTTCTAAAATTCCTCATGCAATGTTGAGTTTCATTGAATTTTTAAAAATGTTTGCGTAGCTCACTTTAAAATAATTTCTTCACAAAAGTTGTTCATCTTGATGTCATACATGCTGTGTAATTTTCCCAAGAGTAAATCATCGATGGGTCGTTTTCAATTTTGCTGATTTGGCTCGCTTTGTCTAAAATATTCTTTTCAAGATCTTTATCGTGATTGCCTATTTAGAATTTTTAGGGTGGCTTGTGTGTGAAATTAGAGTTTATCATCTTCATGAAAGTTGTTCCAAATTCCCTTATCTTCATCGTCAAGAGTTTTTAATAAATGAATTGATCTTTTTATCGTACTTTCTTCAAGCTTGCTTTAAAATGTCGTTTTTTGCATATCAAAATAGTTCTTGGTACA
Organism: Eucalyptus decipiens; assembly: GCA_014182575.1. Lineage (NCBI taxonomy): Eukaryota > Viridiplantae > Streptophyta > Magnoliopsida > Myrtales > Myrtaceae > Eucalyptus > Eucalyptus decipiens. The sequence continues at coordinate 4,851,682 of CM024615.1, read as the reverse complement.
TGTGATGCTTCCAGCATTGAATATTTTAAAATCTTTTTAATGCTTGACTTGACATTGGAATTGACGAGGTTTGGACCATACTTAAAATGCATGTCATGTCTGTGAGTGCATTTTATTGAGCCCCAAACTAGCCTTGGCAATTAAATGCATTCCATAACCAATACGTCCTTTTTGTTGGGAAAAAGAAAAGAACGATACTTGGGGAGAATGCCCAAATAATTTTTGTCATGCCCTGATTCTCGATCGCGTGCCCATCCCTCCTTTGGTCAATTAATAGCGACGTCCCAGGATGCATTACCAACCCCTTTAATTTCTAATACGCATGCGGAAGTAAAAATAATAATCCCCAGACAATAATACATTGGGATAGAAAAGTAGGCTATAATTTTCGAAATATGAAAACACATAACCACACTTTTATACACGGAAAACTATAGTATCATATAATACTATTCAGGTATCATATAATACTATTCACAAGTCTGATTTACTATATATCCGATCAAAACCCAAAGTTTGCAAAACAAGATGGGATCTCAGTCCTCATCCGAGTCATACTCAGGATCCTCCTCAGGATCATCCTCTTCATCAAAATCTTCCTCCTCCTCGGGTTTCACATCAAGGTTCTCCTCCTCAGGTTCCTCCTCCTCAGGCTCCTCATCAAGGTCTTGAAATGGTTATACAATAACCATTGAGATCATGTCTCAACAAGTTCTACCCTCTAAGACTCGATTCGTAAACCAATACGCTAACCAGGTTGTCTATGCACACATGGGTTAGAGGACTTACCTTGGCCTTAGATTCCCACCTGCAAATTAGCACAGTTCAATAGGCACCCAAGCAATCACAAATCAATATTTCGATCAATCAATCTAGTCGATTACATGTCAGTATGACCTTTCCCCGGTCATTTCAATTCAATCAATCAATTCACGATATCAGATCAAGCAATGATCAATCAACCTAGTCGATTATATGTCAGTCGGACCATTCATTGGTCACTCCCAAGCATACTATATAATATTCTGAATAGTATGTCTAGTCACCAACCCACACGTATTCTCCCGGGCGCCGTTTTTGCTAAGGTGATATAAACAATTTACGTGCATGCTGTTAGGCGTCGTTTTCGCCAAGGTGATATAATTCATCACAAAGCCATTTACGTGCATTATTTAAGGCATCGTTTTCGCCAGTGATATCCTTAATCACCGAATCACGTATCTTTCCTAAGGCGTCATTTTCGCCAACGTGATGTATATTATAGATAGGTACGTGCGTTCTTTAAGGCACCATTTTCACCAGTGATGTCCCAATCACCGAACCACGTATGCCCATAAATCACGTATATAATAGACCGTTACGTGCATTCTTTAAGGCACCATTTTCGCCGGTGATGTTCTTAATCACCGAACAACGTAGGTCCATAATGATATAATAAGTAGACAGCTACGTGCATTTTTTAAGGCGCCGTTTTCGCCAATAATAACCTTATCATCGAACCACGTATGCCTATAACATTGTACCAGATTGGTCTTAGCCCTGAGTATTTCCATCTCACTCTCACAATTCTCTCTACTTTAGCCCATCAAAGCATTATTGGCGCTAAATAATTATACTCGGTCATCCACCAATCAATTATTCAAATTCAACTCAATATCAATCAATTTAGGAATAATTCCTTAAATTTCATAATCAATTCAATTCAATTCAATTCAATACAACGTAAAGCTCAAATAAATAAACAGACTATACCACAACAATCAGCATAAAATTTCGGTCGTCGGCTAATTTCCGGAAAATAATTAAATAATTAAATAATTTCGAAAATTAATAAATAAATACTAAAAATCTAATTTAGGCCCGTAATGCCTAATTGAAGCCCAAATCAGGTCGGGAAAAATCCTGAGATGTATTCAATAAATAGAAGTACGTCTCTACTTGCTAATTACACTAATCAATCACCTAACATGCATAATTAAGTCACTAATCTAATTATTCTAAACTAATCTAACCACCTAATTACAATTAATTAAATCTAGTCAACCCTTAAGCATCATTAGCAAACTAAGAAAGCGTTAGTGAGCAAAACTCACTTGTGCAAAGCGAAGACTGGAACACTGCGACGGCAACGCTACAGCAGCCAAATTTTGAATTTTCGGCAGCATCGACAAACACTTGAGCTGGGCCCAAAGTTTCACAAGCCCACAGAAATTTCTGGGCTTAGACTTGGGTTTGGGCCTGCTGAAAATGGACTGAACTAAATGAGCTTCGAGGTCACGGGCTTCAAATGGGCCTGTCTTCGAATGGGCTGGGAATTGCGGGTTTGCTGGACCGAAAACTGAACTGGGCTGCTGACTTGCGTGAGCTGCTGAGGGTTTTGCTGGGCCGAAGACCTGAAGACGCTGGGCTGAAGACACGTTGCTGGAGAAGAGGCGCGGACGCAGGCAACTGCTTCGAGCGTTGCTGCAGGCGCGCGAGGCAGCGAAGAAACGGACGAGGAAGCAGCTGGCGGTGGAGTCTTCGAAGGGGCCTGCTAATTCGGTGGATCTCACGGCGTGGCAGCTGAGCTGCTTCGGCTTTGCTGGCTTCAATCGGTGGCAGGAAGCTGGGACGTGGCAGCAAGGAGACTTCGAAGGACTGGCTTCTCGGTGGATTGGTGATGCTTCGGTTGGGTCTTCAAGGCAAGAAGTTGACCGAAGAAAGGTAGACCGCGGACGTGTGGCAAGTAGATGGGAAATGGTGGTGGAAGTGGGCGTGTGTGAGAGCTGAGCAGAAATTGTTTCGGTGGAGGGGATGAGCGGCTTCGGTGGCGTCGAATCCAAGGGGAGCAGCAGTCTTCAATGAAAATGGCGAAAGGAAAATGAAAGAAGTGAAAACAGAAGGGGATCGGGGGAGTTCGACGCGCAAAGAAGATGAAGGTCGGCCGGGGCATGCTCGGGAAACTTGGCCAAAAAGAGTGGCCCCAAAGTCCAACCATCCTTGTCCAAAAAAAAAAAAAGTCCAACCATCCTATCCCTGGAATTGATTGCATGTCCCCTAGGTCTTTATGCATAAATATCCCAATGTTTTCCCCTAATACTTTCTTGTAATAAAATCCACAAATTACTCCAATTTGAAGCCAAAAATCCAACCCCCCTTCACAAGCTCCGAATTTCATTATATTTGCTTCGATTATTCCATGAAATTTCTCAATTTGATGAAGAAGGAAGCCTCTAAAATTTCTATCAGTTCCCATCAACACATAGCCCGGCTTGGGGGTCCAAATTCCCTTCAAATGAGCCCATATGAATTTTCATTAGTTTTCCATGATGTCCGAATTCATTTTCCGTAAAAATCTCTAAATCTTTGAAAATTCTTCGGAGGATAAGTCGACGTTCCTAAAATAGGTCGTGACATGAGAAAACTTTCAATTTCTGAAATCAGACTCAAATTCACAGTTAATTTCCATTCGACGCATTTTTAGCGTGACTTTCCAAAACTTTTCAAGGCAAATGACCCGTGGTCGATTTTCTTCGAGCCGCTATGAACCCACTCGACTCAATGGCGACTCTCGATTGTCATGAAAATCTCAATAATTCAATTACGGACACAGGGTACCAAAACGATAATAAAATCATATTAGCGTCGATCGACGAGAATTTTCCAATTTAGTGGAGTCACCCCCGATCGGCCACACATCTCAGTCGAACAGACCTATCTCTGATCTCAAATCGATTTTTAACTGTGTTATAATGGCCTCTAAAGATAAACACAGTCGAGAAGCCGATTCCTGGTCGAATTCTCAAGTCTATTTGCTTTAAAATCATTAATAACTTCCCTAGATCGTCTAGTTATCTCAAGAGTGATCAGCTCTGAGAACAGCCCTATAAGCGCATCAATGAAATGTCCGATTTATTCAGTAGAAAACATAAATGAAAATCTGGGATGTCACAATTTTTTCCCACTACTATTTCTATGAAAATTAAATAGGATAAAATATTGAATGAAAGTAGTAAAGATGAATAGTAAATAATACCAGAATTTTAACATGGAAAACCCTCTAAGGTGAAAGGAAAAACCACAGGACCGTAGTCCACTTCAAACTTCCACTATGATAAATAATGGGATACAATTTCACCCAAATGTGGATCTCTCACTGTCTTCAACTTGTGGATCTGAACCTTTCACAAACTATGTATCTCACTCAAAGATAACTCTTTTTCTTAGAAGAAGAATACTGTTCCTTCTGCTATGCTACTCTAATATTCTTGCTTTTGTATCTACTTCTCCGTTGAGGAGGACTTCTATTTATAAGAGCAAATGTAATCCCAGTTGGAATTGTACGATATGAAAATCACGTAGATTTATCCCGTAATCTCTCATGATTTTGTAGATCTATGAAAGATCACTTTGATTTCTTTCCCAATCTCCTTTGATTTTCTGGATGTGGAAGATCATATTGATTTATCCCCTAATCTCTTTTGATTGATTTTCTTCTTCTTCTTCTTCTTCTTCTTCTTCTTCTTCTTCTTTTCTTTTTACTCTCACACACTCACTACCATACATATTCTACTATAGATATACATAATTGTGTTGGCCTCTCCAATTGGGAGTGACCTACTCAACACCTTTGTCTCTAAAAGCTCTTTTTTGTTTTTTGTTTTCTTAAACATTTCAAACTTATCTTTTGAAGCATCAGATGAACCACTCATGCATGGAATCATATTGTTCATTGGAAATGCATGTGATTGTGATTGACGTGTGCCCATTAAATAAAGTTGAGAAATAAGGCTTAAGGGCCTATATGTGTTTTTAATTTCATGTCAATGCATGTGGATTGTAGATGTATGTTAAGTGCAATGCCTAATATTGTGAGTAAATCTTGGAATTCACCCAAAATATCTTTTTAGGGATTTATAAGCATTATTGGCAATGCAAGAACACAAATGGTTAATAATCATTGTAAATCTTAAAATTAATTGGGTAGGTGTCTAGATGGACCTACAAATGAATTGCAAAGGTCAACCTTCAGGCCTTGTTTGTTCATTTGTCACATATGACATTGTATTATTGATTGTCATTGATCGTTTTCTTGCTTTTGACTATTTTGTTGTGAATGAGTATTTCTCTCCACTATATGTACTTAGTTTAGATTTAGGATAGGACTAGATTAGGCCCTTGGAGATTGAAGTTTATCAAGACATAAAGATGGCAAAGGTTGATGTCTATTTTGATCACATTTTTGTACCCATCTTCTTAATATATGTTTCGGGTTCTTCATTTGTATAAACACCCAACAAGTTGCGGGTTCTTTCTTTGTCTTTCCTTTCTATCTCCTTGAAGCTTTAGAATTGTATATAAGATTTACTGCTTTGTTTGGTTGTTTACATACCGTCTTGTCCTTTAAATTCAATTGTATGCTTCCTTTTCCCTTTCTTAGAAATAAAATTGCATGAAAATGACGATCCACACATGATCACTTAGTTTACAATTGATGATCTTGAAGAAGTAAAAAAATGCATGGACACCTTAGGTAACACAACATACTATTAGATATCGAAAGGACGATAATAGAAATATTAGCATAAATAAAGCTCCCGAACCTAGATATTTAGTTGGTAGGAATCGAGGGACAACTCCCGACTTTCAATTAGGTCTTTTAGTCGACCCCCCTAAAACAAGGCTAGTGGTGACTCTCGTCTCATCTTCTAGGTTGTTTAAACAACTAGATAATAAATAAACTTGTCGTGAGAGGTGTGAATCTTAGGAAAAGGTTTGCAATCATGATTTAGCATATTCAAGATAGTGAAGTTAAAAGATGAAGTGATGCCATCTTTAGCGGATGTACATCTTGAGAGGACTATCATGGTTGAAATACCCATGAACTCACCTTTACATCTAGTTTCCTTTTAACCTTAAAACTGTTGATCAAGACGTACCAAGGTGTTGAGGTAGAGTCACGATAAATCCTACTGTCTTGAGATGTATGAGTTTGGGATAGCTCGCGATCGTGATCGAGCAAGCTTACAAATGGTTCACTCGGAAGGCGAGATGGTGATGCCTTTTTGGATGAGAATCGTGAGAGAACTCTCATAGTCAAATACCCATAAACCCGACCTTTTTCTTCAAGAATGGTTGGGTTGCGACATAGCTCTCATGAATACCACAAAGCTCATGTTGAACTCTTTTTTTGTACATAAGCTATTTGTAAAACGAAATAGGGCACAGCTCAAATTTTTCCTTCTAGTCATTGCACTCTCAATACCATAGTATGTTCTTCATCAAAAAAAAGAAAAAAATACCATAGTATGTTAAGACACTCAAATACGTGCTCATAGCACATGCATGAGCGACATGATTTCCAACAAATTGGAAATCCCTCTTTAGTATAGCTAGCCATGACCCACGAAAGAATGCTTGGAAATAGAAGTTTACCTATCATTTTTTTAGGTGGAGATAACCAATCTCACACCCATGGGAATATGAAAAGACTATTAGTTCCGGGGCAGGAAGTAGTATATGTCATTCTTAGAGAATTGATTGGACATATCATTATGTTTTAATCTCGAAAGCCCTCGTGTCAAATGGTAGTAAGTGCCTAATGAATTCTTAAAAATACAAAGGCAAAAGCCAAGGCCTTGTTCACACAATCAAGACGAATATTCTGCTTGGTCCATTGCAAAATTAACAATATTAGAATCTAGCTAAAAGATCTAGCACATCGCTAGCAATGGTCATTACTAGGACAACTAAATTGTACAACTTTTACTTCTTGAAGGAATATATACTCCCAATAGTAAAAAATAGCTCATATTTCACTAGTAAAGAAAATATGTGATATCTAGAGATGATAAAACAATATAAGATGGTAAATATAACATGTCAAGCCCCAACACACAAATGACTAGCTAAAATGGCTATAGAAAATGCAGACACTGCTATGAAGCTCCGAAGTTTCCATCAAATTATTCCAGCAATCAAACTTACTTAACAATGATAACGATGATGATGGTGACAACAAAAGCACCAATAATTTGGCAGTTGGCATGTATTTTCAAAAGCAAAGTCAAAACCTAGTATGAATTGTAATTGCAAAAGAGTGAATTAGAAGAATCGCGGCTCTTTCTCACACAAAGGTCTTTTTATTTACTCCAAGTTTTGACAATTTTTTTAATTGTCTTTTGCTTTTGGATCTAATACATAATTCTACATGCAAAAGAAAAGAGAAATAGATTCAATGGATCGTACCTTCCCTTTTTGTCTGAAAATGCCAGACCGTATTATTGAAACTCTGAGAAAGAACTTTATTGAGCCAAACCTTTGTGAACATGGAAAACACAACTGAGATAAATGCACTAGCCGCTCAAGGACCAAAATCTATAACAACTCAACAATTAGTTTTGACAGCAAAGTGGATTCAAGTAGGAAGTGATTGCCTTCCACTGCCAATGAAGTCATCCAAAGTGACGCGGATAGGCCGTTAGGCTTGAAATGAAGTTTATTTTTCTTAAACTTTTGCTTTTCTCTTCTATTTGTTATTAGTCATCTATTTATTTTTATTATATAGAAAGTAACAAAAGAATCATAAAAATCAACGTAAGCCAAACGGTGCGGCAAATATATGAATAAATATACTTTTTCTTCACTTTTAGTCTTTTCTCTTCAATTTAATGGCAAAAGAACGCTTCAAGTGTCATAATTTGACATAAATGGACACTTAAGTGCCACAACTTATGAAAGATACACTTAAGTGCCACATTCGAAGAAAAACGGATCACTTAAGTGCCACTCCAGCCAAAGTCCTGCTAAAATGCTGACGTGACATTTTTTCGGTTAAAGCGAGCCCAAAACTATACCGTTTTACACGCTAAAGTGGCCAAATAATGCAAAAACTACGTCATTTTGGGCTGACGTGGTAAAAAAATATAAAAATAAATTAATTTAAATTTAAATTAAATTTAGTTAAAATATTTAAAAATAATAATTTTAAAACTAAATTTAGTTAAAATATTAAAAATAATAATTTTAAAATTAAAAAAATTGATAAAAAAACAGCCCTCAACCACCACTCGCCATCTCTACGCCGTCGCCATGAAGGGCTAGCGACGGAGGGGGAGGGTTGGCCGAGGTCGCCAAGCCCGGTGCCAAGGGCCGAGGTCGCCGGGCCCCGGCCGGGCCGGCGACCCGGCGACCTCGGTCAACCGACGGCGAGGGCTCACGAGCCCTCGCCTCAATGCGGGGCGAGGTTGTAGCCCTCGCCCGATCCGGGAGTGTTGGCGACCCTCGCCCGGCCGAGCCAAGGGCTGCCACATGCCGGGTGACCCCCGGCGGGCGGCGGCCCTTGGCCCAGCTAGGCGAGGGCCACCGACCCTTACCGGATCTGGGCAAGGGCTGCAACCCTCGCCCGATCCGGAGGGCTCGCGAGCCCTCGTCGCCGGTCGGCCGGGTCACCGGCCCCTAGCTAGGGCCCGGCGACCCCGGCCGACCCTCCCCCTTCATTGCTTGGCTCTCCCCGGCGATGACGAGGAGGCGACGGTGGTGGCTGAGCCCTCGCCACGGCCCCCTTTTTAAAATTTTTTTTTTTTATTAAATTTTTATTTTTTAATATTTTAACTAAATTGAATTTTAAAATTATTATTTTTTGATATTTTAACTAAATTTAATTTTAATTTTATTTAATTAATTTTTTTTATCACGTCAGCCCAAAACGACGCCATTTTTGCATTATTTGGTGACGTCAGCGTGTAAAACGGCGTTGTTTTGGGCTCGCTTCGCTGGAAAAATTCCACGTATGCAATTTGGCCTGGCCGAATTGGCACTCAAGTGATATATTTTGCTCCGATTTTGTCACTTAAATATACCTTTCATAAGTTATGGTACTTAAGTGTCCCTTTCTATCAAGTTATGATACTCTAGGGGTCCGCGTGTCTCAATTTAATATTAGTGATGTTTTTTGCTATGTAGAAAGTAAAATAAGATATCATACAAGATAAATGCAAGCCATAAGAGCGGTTACGGGTATAATCAAGCTTACTTTTCCTCCACTTTTAACCTTTTCTTTCTTCAATTTGTTATTAGTGTTCTATGCATTTTTACTGCATACAAAGTAAATAAAAATTAGAAAAAAATTTAAGCTAGTGTTTCACTTCTTACATGTTCGAGTTTCGTCTTACCCCGCCCCTTTTGTTTGAAACCGTGTACTGGAAATGAAATTGAAAATGGTTGTACCGGGATTTGTTTTTTATTAGCATTTTGATTTGAGCAGCTATTGTCTTTGTCGAGAACAAGGGATTCATTCTCATTTATTTGTCTGTTACGGCACCATTGTGTATGTTGTTTCTTTTATTTAAGAATGTATTTCGTTCTAGAATAGCCTAGGTAGTGTCCGACTAGCTTTCCATTTTGTTTGTCTATGTATGTTATATCTTTGATTTTGTATTTCTTGGCCATTGAAAAAATGCACAACCATTTACCTTACAAAATTTGAAGATTTTCAGATCTCAACGCACAAATGAAGTGGCGAGTGTAAACTTTTGTCACTAGTAGTTTATTCGTAAAGAGCATCTGCTTCACTTTTCTGATTTGTGTTGGTCATAAGCCTACGAAAGGGGTTCTCAGACATATAATCAAGTATTTTTTTTTTTAATCTTTTCTGTTAATTTTTCATTAATGTTTTATGCATTTTTTATATATTTTCATTAAATGAAAAGTAAAAAATCCATTAAATACCCAATGTAGGCTAATGGGCCGCTAGGCTTGAATTAGTGCTCTATGTTTTTACAATCCAAAAGGAGAATTATATTCCCTCCACGTTCCTGCTCCCAAAATCAATCCCGTGTCACTAAACGGCCGTGCCAGTGGCACTTACAAATCTGCTTCCTGTGCTTATCAAAATTGAGATAAAAAATTATTTATAACATTAAACATCACATGTGCGTCTGGTTCGGCCATAAATTGTAGATTTCAATACATTGAATAGCGCAAAAGCAAATGATAAGTCCCTACTATAGCCACGTCCAGATTGACGCTGTGAAATTAGGATGGATGTGAGTTAGAGTTGTCGCGACCTCCCTCGAAGCGGGTTGTAGCCACCTAAGGGTTCGGCTAATGGATTGTTAAGCCTAGACTTAACTCGGGCTCTCCCAAGCCCATACCAATCGCGACTTAGGTTTAAGTTCTTAACATGCAATTGATTTTCAATTAGAGTCGCCACTAATCTATTTTTGGTGGGTCGATTAGAAACCCAAGTAAAGTAATGGGAGATTTACTTTACTCCTACGAACCAGAGATTTATGAGTTCGGGGACTTGATTACGCTAGATTTCTCTAACGCCCTTTCGGTACCTTTTCTTTTTTATTTCAAAAAATATTTTGCAGGCAGCTTGAATTTGATTTTAATTTATCTTCCTAACATGTGAGGTGATCATACGGGTGCGCAAACCACCAATTTAACACCCAAGAAAGCGATGAATAAATTGCAGGACTTACCTCATAGCAACGAAAGCATCTGCAATGTTAAATCAGAATTCATATCAACAGTCCTAGATATGATTTCTAACACGCAGTTTTTTTTTTTTTTTTTTTTACTTATTTAATGAAAATCATGCAATATGCAATGCATCTAATCTAACATGAAATGGCATGACAATGTGTTCTAAACTACATGACATGAGTAAAATATTTTTTTTTTTTTTTTTTGTGTTTTCTTAATGAACATGCAATAATTAAATATGCAAATCAAAGTGACCTAATTATAATGACGGTCAATTTTTAATTAAATGAAGCTAATTCTACATGACGTACAATTTTATTAACCTAATCCCACATGACGTGCACATGATATTTCTATTCCTAAAAATGCAATCTATCCTAAAAATTGAAACTAAACTTAAAATGAGACATGCAATTCTATTCTAATATGCATGATTTTTTCGTTTTTTTTTTATATACAAAATTCGAAATTTTTAAAAAATTGCACACAATTAAACATGCAACCTAAAAAACTAGCATCCTAAATTAATTAATTTTTTTTGGGATTTTTTTTGTTATAAAAATTTAAAATCAAAATCCTATTCTAAATTGGCGCGTGCAATTCTTAAGAAAAACTAATATCATGAATGCATTTTTTTTGGATTTTTATTTTTTAAAAAAACGAAATAACTAAATACGCTAACCCTAGCCCTAATCTAACTTGCATTTTTTTTGAATTTTTTATGAATTCTTCTTATGCAAAAACAAAAGTTAATTCAAATAACCCGATATCCAATCCAATCAAGATAAGGTTAATACCCAAAATTGACGAACCATATCTCGCGCATGAGATCGGGTTGGTCAATTTTAAATTAAATCGCGAATCGAATCTCGGGCATGAGATTGGATTGTTGATTTTTGTAAGAGATCGTGAGTCGGATTTCGGGCGCGAAAATCGAACTCCTAATCCCTAATTTGAGGGGTTATTTCACATTGGAACTTCAATCATGCATTAATGTATAATGACTAAAAAAATAAATAATAATAAAAAACTACCTAATGTTCCCCTTTTGTTTTTTTGTTTTTTTTTGTTTTTACCTTTTCCTTTCCCACGCACAGCTTTGTCGTGGGTCTCCGAAGGGAAGTAGGTCCTCGGTCCGGAGGGGCAGCTCCGGCGAAGGTGAACCCGAACGGCGGTGGACTGACGGCGAAGGAGGGTGGCACCGGCGTCGGGCTTCACGGACGGCGAGCGAAAACAAGATCTCAGCGTCAACAGCGGAGCGAGGTAACAGCAGTCGTTGCTGGTGCAGTGGTGGTGGCAGCGGCTCGGGCGCGGAACTCGGGAGGGAGAGCTGGTGGACTCGGCGTGCGACGGCAAAGGTGCGGCGGCGCGGCTTCCGGCAACGATCGCGACGAGAACGGCTTCGGCGTTGCGGAAGGCTCGGGCGTAGCTGCTGGTGTTGGGCGAAGATGGTGGAGTTGCCGCAGGTGTCGAGGACGGGCAAGGCGTCGAGCTGAGGCGTTGGGCGGTGAGCGGGATGGAGCTCGGGGTTGCTGGTGCGAGCGGTCGAAGCAAGAAGCGTGGGTGTGGGGCTGGAGGGTGCTCGCGGCGTCAACAGGAGGTGCGGGTGCTGGCTGCGGGTGCAGCGTCGGGGGACGGTGGCGCGCGGGGATGGCTGCTGCGGCGGTGGTCCGGCAAAGGGTGTTGCACGTTGCGGACGGGAACCGAATCGGCGAGCGGCGGTGGGCGAGATCTCGGCCTCTGGACGGGGACTCGCGGGTTCTTTGGGGGGGCGAGGCTAGGCGGAACGACGGTGGTTGACTACCGGCAACGCCGTTTCCGATGGTGCTTCTTTGTCGTGGCTGGGTTGCGGCGGAAAGCGAGAAGCGGGACCGCCGAGAGGCGATCCGCCAAAACGGGTATGCGGGTGCCGTGGACGGCGAAGTGACGAGCGGGCTCGGTGGTGCGGCACGAGGGTTGCGAAACAGCACGGCGAGCTCGTGGTTCGAGCGAAGAGCAGTGTAGGCGCGGGCGTTGGGCGTCGGCTGGGTGGCGCTCGGACGGAACGACGGTGGTCAATGATGCGGCTTCTAGCGGGCGGAGGGTGAAGTGCAGTGTCGTCGGGCAACAGCGGCTTCATGGGAGGGGACAAGGATGACGGTGACGGAGCTTCGAGCGGTGATAGCTGTCGGGTTGTCACGACCACAACAAGGGCGACGAGGGGCGGTGCGAGCTCGTGGGTGGTGCTCGCACGGGGGCAGCCGGCGGTGCGGTGGCTCGGCTACTGGTGCACCGGCGAGCGCAGCGGCGCGGACGCGGGCGGAGTAGCAGAAACCGGCGGACGCGGGCGGAGTAGCGAAGAACTCCTGGAGAAGATGAACAGTAGGGGTCTTGTCTTTGCTTTTTTCTTTTTCCCCCTCTTTCTCTTTCCCCGTCTTCGCCCTCTCGCCGTCTCTCTCTCTGTTTTTTCTCTTTTTAATCTCCTCCCCCGGCTTCATATTTTCTTCTTTTTGGTTTTTCTCTGACACACTCTCTTCCCTTCACTCGTCTGACCGAAGGAGAAGCCTTTCACATGGGAAATGTTTTCTTTTTCGCTCCCCTCACAAACCTCTCGAATAAATTTTTCTTGTCCTCTCCTTGTCTGACCGAAGGAGAAGCCCTCGTAGGAGTAAAGTAAATCTCCCATTACTTTACTTGGGTTTCTAATCGACCCACCAAAAATAGATTAGTGGCGACTCCTAATTGAAAATCAATTGCATGTTAAGAACTTAAACCTAAGTCGCGAATTGGTATGGGCTTGGGAGAGCCCGAGTTAAGTCTAGGCTTAACAATCCATTAGCCGAACCCTTAGGTGGCTACAACCCGCTTCGAGGGAGGTCGCGACAGCTTGGCGACTCCGCTGGGGAGTTGAGTTGAAACTCTTCGTGGACTTAGGCCAATTTTCTTTTTTTGAAAAATGTTTTTGTTTGGCAGCGAGGATCCCTGGTACGTCCCTAACATTTAAGGTGTTAAATGTTCTTGCAGGATGGGAGGTATAAGGGGAAGTGTTTGCTGACATTTGTTTTGCAGAGAGGTGTAGGAATGAATGGTTTATTTTCATGAACGAAGTGTTGTTTGATATAAACTGTTGTGCATGCCTATGCATTTACACTACACTATTGCACACACAACCCGCCGCCGGACCTGGGCCGCATAGGATCATCTAGGATGGTATTGAGATGGATACCACTTCGACCGCATGCCTGTGGTATGAGTCGCCCATCTCAATCCCGAAGTTTCTTTTCTGGCGTCAGGAGTACCTACCTCGGTTCGCATGCCCGCAACCTAGGTCGGCTCTTTGACCAAGCCGAAGTCATGAGGACCCGACTTAGTTCGCACGCCTGAGACTAGTCTGATCATTCTTGTGGCTTCACTTTGTTAAGCCTGATAGACTAGAAATCGAGCCACTTACCATGCGCATGTCTATGTGATTGCCCTTTGCTTATTGGTAAAGTAAGTCTTCTAAATTCGCACTCTTGCAATCTACTTACTTTATTATATCATTTTGTCACCCATGGCACTAGGATTGTCCCGAGTCTTGATCAATATACAATGGGAATACCGGACATTCGAATTATTCTCCCTCCAAAAGAAGAGCTTAGCGCATGGTGGGACAAGTTAGACCAACCTGGCCGTCAATTTGTAGAGTCATACATTAGTCGATTACTTCCATTGCTACGTGTCAACATCCATGGCGGCCTCATCCAAGCACTTGCTCATTGTTGGTGCCCTGAGACTTCTACTTTCATCTTCGGCGGTAAGCATGAACTCACGCCCACCTTGGAAGAGTATAGCATTGTCATAGGGAAACCTTTGAAAGCTGAATTAATTAGTCCACCTATCGGAATAGACCCCATTGTGGCCTTATCCAATTTTCTGAGAATTAAGGAGGACAATGTAAGAAAGGTTTTAAAAGCTCACCGCAATACATGTCATTTATCTTTTCTAAAAGAATGTTTTGAAAATGGCAATTCATTTCAAATGCGAAGGGTTTTCCTTTTAGCTTTCTTTGGGTTTATACTTTTTCCTCATTGCAAGAATGCTATTAACCCTTTGATGGCTCACTTAGTTGAACAAATGTTGGGAGGAAAAAATTTCGTAAACACTATTATGGCTGAAACCTTTCTTTCCCTCACCCGATTTAAAGGAAGCGGTGATAAGACTTTCCATTCCTCTCCTGAGCTTTCGCAAATTTGGTTTCTTTCTCATATAAAAGGATTTGGTGGTTTAATGACTATACATGATGTTAATAACTCTAATCACCCTATTATGAGATTTGAGAACAACCAAAAACATGCACCGGATTACCATTATTCTAGGTGGCTAGCTTTCATGAAAAAACCGACTTCCAAGGGTTTCCTATGGCATGCTAAGTGGTTCCAAGTTCGTGTGGCGAGACTTTCATGTCGAGGTGTTGACCCAATCCCTCTATTAGGATTCACCGGAGCAACGGAGTACTATCCAACTAGAGTGACCCGTCAGTATCAAGTTGTGCAAGAGCTTCCCCCGGCATTGCAAGCAGATCCACTCCGAGCCAACTTCGTTGATGGAGACCGAGGCCATGAAGATTCCATTCTCACAATTAAATCAATGTGGGATATGTGCCAACCACGAAAACTCAAGTGGCCCAACGAGGAGTTGAAGGGCAAAGAAATGAAGTACTATGCCTCAATTAAGTACATTCAACAACACAAGATTCCAGAGGAGTTACTTCCAAAGATACCAAAGGTGCCGCTAAAGATCACCAACCGCGCTGAGAATAAACGCCTCAAAAGGGTTGCTGAAAAAGCTCAAGAGGAGAATAAGCAATTGCGCCGAGTGGTGTCCCGAGTGTATATTGATCAAGCTAGATGAAGTGCTTGAATCAATCTTGTTGTTTTCATTTCTAGATTAATGTTTAGGAAGTTGAGTCATTTACTTTCCTAGTTTGTTTGTTTAGGGCATTTCGAGCTGCTATTTCATTAATGAAGTGCTTGAATCAATCTTGCTTCTATTAGGATTGTCAAAAACTCCATTAATGAATAAAAGTTTTAGACCATTGCCATGGACCGGTGTATTTCATATGAGGTACTTATTTTTGTTCGTTTCTTCGAATTAGGTGATAACGGATCCTCCACGTTCGCCCATCATTAAAAGATCAAGAGCAAAAATGGCCGACCAAATCGAAATGCGTGATCGTATGACTGCTATGGAAAACCAACTACAGCAGCTTGCTCACCTCCATGCAGCTTATGACGGATCAAATGCAATCCCTCCAAGTGCACCGAGACTCTTGCACCCGCTATCCCCGAGATAGTAGTCCCAAAGCAGACGGACAAGGCCCAAATGGATGATGACGACATGCCTGAGTTGGAGGATGACCCACTATTTGTCACTGCCGAAAAAGCTAAACCTGACAATGTCCTTAAGGCAAAGCAAGATGAACGCTTCGCCAAACTTGAAGAGAAACTGAAACAATTGCAAGAGTCGCGGAATTCACTCCCGTTCGACTTGTCGGTTTATGAGAAAGTTAAAGTGCCGAAGAAGTTTAAGATGCCGAAGTTCGAGAAATATGATGGTACTTCCTGCCCAAAAGCTCATTTGCAGATGTACCACGTACGCATGGCCCAACACGTCAAGAACGAGCCTCTCATGATCCAATCGTTTCATGCAAGCTTGACTGGGCCCGCACTCAACTGGTACATAATGAAGAATGTAAACCTTCTCGACACCTGGAATGATGTGGCTGATGCTTTCCTAAAGCAGTATAAGTTCAACATGGACATTGCACCTTCCCGAGAGGATCTTGAGCAGATGGAGAAGAAGAAAAGTGAGTCATTTAAGGAGTATGTTGTAAGGTGGCGAAACTTGGCAGCTCAAATCACTCCTGAGCCTACAAACAAGGAGTTGATGAAGTTGTTCGTCAAGACTCTCCCGTATCAATTCCGTAACCGGATGGCTAGCACATACGTTGAGAACTTCAACCAACTTATCCCAGTGGGTGAACAGATCGAGATGGGGCTAAGGGATGGATGGTTCAATGAACCGACTCATCAAGGCAAAAGGTTCACCATGAAGAAAGATAAAGAACCGACCACTGAAATCAATGTTGCATATGCGCAACCTGCCCTTAGTAGGCCTCAGATGGTTCGTGTCCCTGGGAATCAGCAAGATGGAGGCCGAGTGCCTGCACCGCAGCAATTCACCAAAAGACAATTCTCTCCTCTTCCTGGCCCTCTATCTCAGGTCCTGCCGATACTCCAAAAGAAGGGATTAATCTCCCATGAACCAAAGCGACCCAATGCTGAAAAATTCTCCAACTATGATCCCTCCAAAAAATGTGAGTATCATATGGGAGAGGTCGGCCATTCAACTGATGAATGTTTGACTTTGAAGCACAAGATCCAAAATTTATTGGATACTAAGGCATTTTCTTTCCGTACCACCCAACCAAATGTCAAGAAGAATCCGTTGCCGGAACATCAGGGAAGCGTGAATACAATCTTTGAATTCAATGCGGCAAAAAGATGAACTTGAAGGTGTCTCAAAGATATCTATAGCGGATTAGTTAGAGTTGGTTACTATCCGACAGATGAGAATCCTCCCTTGCCTACCATGAAGGAAAGGGTTCAAGAAATGGTTAAGGCTGGCATGATCGTGTATGCTGACCAAGCTGGAACAGTGTCAACTATCTCCGAAGTCGTCATTGTTTGGGAGAAAGAATTTGCTAAGCTAAGTGCTGAAAAGAGTGAACTGATCCATTGATCGAGGACATGCCCCCACTTGAGGATGCCTCCGACCATGAAGGACTGATAGTGGAAGTGCCTTCAACTGATGAAGAAATAATTATTGAGATGCCCCAACTGTATGAGTACAAGGATAACAAAGCAGTCCCTTGGTCATACGAGCTAGATGTTGACCTAATTACAAGGTCTGGTCGGACCTATGCTCAAGCTAATACCCAACCTGCAAAGCCAGTTACTGATGAAGAGGCCAAAGAATTTCTGGCTATAATCAAAGCAAGTGAGTATAACGTGGTCGACCAGTTGCGGAAATTGCCCGCTCAAATCTCTTTACTTGAACTCTTGCAAACGTCTCCTACACATCAAAAGTCTCTAATGAAGGTTTTGAGCGAAGTTCGTGTACCGAAAACGATCGAGGTAAACGAGGTTGGAGGAATTTGTAGGGTCGATTCTTCTTAAGGACTTAATAGCCTTTTCTGATGAAGAATTCCCTCTTGAGGGGAGGGGACATAATAAGGCGTTATATATATCCGTCAAGTGCAAGGCGTCCCATGTGGCTTGAGTACTCATTGATAATGGGTCTGCCTTGAATATTTGTCCATTGGCGACTCTTCACCGCCTTAAAATAGATCTGTCAAAAATAAATGCTGCGAAGACCTCCGTCCGAGCTTTTGATGGTACGAGAAAGGAGGTGATAGGGGGAGACCCACCTTGATCCGCAAATAGGACTGGTGATGTTCAACGTCCTTTTCCAAGTGATGGACATTCCTACCGCATTCAATTTCCTATTAGGTCGTCCCTGGATTCATACTGCTAGAGCTGTGCCATCAAGTCTCCACCAATGTGTGAAATTTGTTGTCAAAGGAAAGCTAGTCATTGTTCATGGCGAGGAGGATCATCGGATCTATCATGAGACGGCCATCCCCTATGTCGAACCGGAACGTAGGGAGGAGTCAAGTTACCAATCGTTTGAACTTGTATCCACTATTCATGCATCTCGAGGATCGACAGCACCCATCCCTGATGTGTCGAATGCAGCAGTTATGGTAGCAAGAGTGATGGTTGGAAATGGCTTTATTCCCGGCCGTGGACTTGGTAAAAAGAGCAGGTATCCGGAATCCTATTAAAGCCCCTCGAAGGTCTCGTTCTGCCGGATTAGGGTACCATGGAAAAGGTGGAGGACATGAACAAGAGAGGAAAAACTCATTACTCCTCAATATCCGCGAGACATTCCCCGGCCCTGCTAGAATGATGCATGATGAAGGAGGAGTGATTGCCACCCGAGGTATCGTGCCTGATGGATGGGGTAGCATGGATGACCCGACAACTTCAAAGACAAAGGATCCAAATAATGGGATGGAAGGGATCACGACCCTATTCGATGATCTCCTTATAGGTGCCATTGATGAAGAACCATCGGAGGAAATGGGTGCTGGCCCACAAGAGAGCAGCCTTATGACAGGCAAAGAGGTGAAAATGGTCCAATCCAATGTCCTGAGCGATGACGGTGATGACCCTGATGATCCAAATGGTGACTCCATTGGAGTACAGCAAAGTTGGGAGCAACATGAAAAACCCAAAGTTCTCACCTTCGAGCAAACCGTCACTATCAATCTGAGTGATGCCGAGGAGCCCAAAGAGATAAAGATTGGGGCAAATCTTCCCAAAGATGAGGCCGAGCACCTGACTCAATTGCTAAAAGAATATCAAGATATCTTTGCTTGGACATACGCTGATATGCCGGGTCTAGATCCGTCGATTGTTGAACATTGTTTGCCCACTAATCCAGACGTGCATCCTAAGAAGCGTGCTTCAAGGACTAAACCAGAGCTCTCGAAGAAAATAGAAGAGGAGGTAATGAAACTTCTCAAAGTGGGGTTCATTGAAGTCTCACAATACCCTGAATGGGTGGCCAACATAGTACCGGTCATGAAGAAAGACGGTCGAGTCCGAGTGTGTGTTGATTACCGGGATTTGAACAAGGCCAGCCCAAAGGACGACTTCCCATTGCCGCATATCGATGTTCTCGTGGATAGTACTGCCGGATTTGAACTATTCTCTTTCATGGACGGTTTTTCTGGGTACAACCAGATAAGAATGAAAGATGAAGACAAAGAGAAGACAGCATTCATCACCCCATGGGGAACCTTTCATTATAAGGTCATGCCCTTCGGACTCAAAAATGCAGGGGCAACTTACCAACGAGCCATGGTTACGCTGTTCCATGACATGATGCATGAAGAAATCGAGGTATATGTTGACGATATGATTGCAAAAACCCGGCCTGGGAAAAGTCATGTTGAAACCCTCAAGAAGTTATTTGATCGGCTTCGTGAATTCAAACTCCGTTTAAACCCCGCCAAGTGCGTGTTCGGGGCGATCGGAAAATTACTTGGATTTATGGTGAGTAGCAAAGGGATCGAGATTGACCCATCTAAAGCTAAGGCAATATGTGAATTGCAACCTCCGTCGACAGTGAAGGAGGTCCGGAGTCTCCTAGGGAGACTGAATTACACTGCACGATTCATTTCCCAACTCTCTGAGACCACTAAGCCGTTCTTCAAACTCTTGAGGAAAAACGTACAAGTTGAGTGGAATGATGAATGTCGAGAGGCGTTCGATAAGCTGAAGCAATATTTGATGAATCCGCCAGTTCTTGTCCCACCAATATCGGGGCATCCTTTGATTTTGTACCTCACAATTCATAGTGAGTCACTCGGTGCGATGTTAGCTCGTAAAAGTCCCGTGGATCGAAGGAACGGGCCATTTATTACCTCGCAAAAGTTCACCGTCTCGGAGCTAAAATATTCCGATACCGAAAAAACTTGTGCTGCGTTAGTATGGGTATTGCATAGATCTGCGACAGTACACCTTGCATTACCAGACGTTTCTCGTGACTGAGAACGATCCCATCAAGTATTTATTTAATCAACCAGCTTTGGTGGGTAAGCTAGCCAAATGGCAGGTCTTGATTTCAGAATTTGACGTACGCTTCATGCCACAAAAATCGCTTAAAGGCCGAGTAATTGCTGATATATTGGCTGAGAATCCTAGAACCTTCAATGATGATGATTGTCCTCTGGATGATCGTATTTTGGCCATAAATGAAGATGCATGGTCCATGTTCTTCGATGGAGCTATGAACTTGTCCGGTTCTGCACGGGGCAAGATCGATATCCCTGCATGCACAACACCACCCAGTAGCCGCGAAACTAATATTTCCATGCACTAACAATATTGCTGAATACGAAGCTTGTATTCTCGGACTTCAAGCCGCAGTTGAAATGGGAGTGGCCAAATTGAAAGTATATGGAGATTCCGCACTGATCATACTCCAGACTGTAGGTGAATGGAAGACCAGGGATGCCAAATTACTACCATATCATAAGTACCTCGAAGAATTGGTGAAGGAGTTCGATGAAATCTCATTTGACTATTTGGCTAGATCTCATAATCAGTTTGCCGATGCCCTAGCAACGTTGTCATCTATATTGCAAGTTACTGATGGTTTAGAAGTTGAGCCTTTGAAAATTGAGGTTCTAGCCAAACCTTCTTATTGCATGGCCGTGAATGAAGAGCTTGATGAGAATCCATGGTATTATGACATCATGAACTATATTCAAAAGCAGGAATTTCCCGAAGGGAGCACTCCAGTAGATAGAAAATACATAATGAAGATGGCCTCAAAGTTCTTCGTCAGTGGTAAGAATTTATACAAGAGATCTTATGATTCAGTTTTATTGAGATGCGCAGATGAAGCAGAAGCTACCCAAATCATGCATGAAGTGCATGAAGGAGTTTGTGGCCCACACATGAATGGGCACATGTTAGCCAAGAAGATCATGAGACTAGGTTACTATTGGCTTGCACTTTGGAAAGTGATCGCATACAAGCATGTTAGAAGTTGCCATCGTTGCCAAATTCATGGAGATAAAATAAATGTTCCTCCAACGGAGTTGCACCAGCCTATCTGAGCCATGGCCTTTCTCAATGTGGGGGATTGATGTAATTGGCCCAATAAATCCCAAAGCTTCAAATGGGCACCGATTCATATTGGTGGCAATAGATTATTTTTCAAAGTGGATTGAAGCCACATCATATGCTAATGTCACGGCCCGAAATGTTGTGAAGTTTATCAGGCGTGACATAATCGCCCGTTATGGTGTCCCCGAAGCAATTGTCACTGACAATGGGACAAATCTGAATAACAAGTTCGTTGATGAGTTGTTCAGTGAGTTCAAAATCAGGCATTTGAATTCATCACCATACCGCCCACAAATGAATGGAGCTGTTGAGGCAGCTAATAAGAACATCAAGAAGATCCTCGCTAAGACAAAATGAGAATTATCGAGATTGGCATGACAGGTTGCCCTTTGCTCTAATGGCGTATTGAACATCAATCCGAACATCTACAGGGGCGACCCCTTTCTCCTTAGTTTATGGCATGGAGGCAATCTTACCTGTGGAAGTAGAAATCCCCTCTTTGAGAGTCTTATCCCAAGTGGAATTGTCCGAGGCAAAATGGACACAACAAAGGTTCGAGCAGTTGAACCTGATTGATGAGAAAAGATTAAAAGCTCTTTGCCATGGTTAGACGTATCAACAAAGAGTAGCCAAGTCTTTCAATCGGAAGGTACGGCCGAGACACTTCGAAGTGAATGATCTAGTTCTAAGAAAGGTGTTGCCGATTTTTCCTGATCCTGGAGGCAAATTTGCTCCAAATTATAGCGGCCCGTATATGGTGAAGAGGGTACTACCTGGAGGTGCCTTAATCCTTACGTAAATGGATGGTCGTGAGTTTTCTAACTCGTTAACTCTGATGCTGTGAAGAAGTATTACCCTTGAAAGAATTTGTTGTGAATTGAAGGTACTCATTTCTTCATTGTGGGAATATATTGAATGAGATGAGAAGTAGTCCCTGTTCCATACACATATCGAATTCATTTGATTCGGTATATCAGACATGTTGACCTAGTGTTAGTTCAATTAAATAAAAAAGGAAATGCCTTGAGGACACCACCAGCGCCTCGGCCTGGTGGCATGGGGAATGAAAGGGTCCGAGAACGACCAAGGTTCGATCCCTGGAAATGGCAACAAGTTTGCCACAAAAAAAAACAAAAAAAACAAATTTTTTTACCAATCCTTTTTCTTTCTTGATCTGCAAACTCTTTGTGTTCAAAGCTGATGAGTTCATGAAGTACTTGTGACCTTTCAAAGGAGAATTTTGCGTGATAGTTTTACCTGTTTAATTACCAATTCCACTGAGGATTGTCACCATCGATCAAGTTAATGAATGATGTGGAATGAATTGAACATGCTAAATGAGACATGTCAGGATGATGAAAGGCAAGCCTTATCCTATACACAATCCCTTGCTCATATATTGGTGAGATGAGTGTAGGAAATTCCATGTTTCTAAGGTAAAGAGTTTTCTCGCGAAAGGTACGATGATCAAAATGATGAGAGGCGGTTCATTCTCTATCCCAAACACTACATGCATATCCATTGTTTAAACCCTTTTGAGCCCATATACGTGGATAATTTTTAAATTACTCCTGTCAAGAACCACCCCACATTGGGGCAAGCTGGAGGTAAGACGACATCATGAGGTGAGGAAATTGATAGGAATATGCTTGCTCTCACTTGCATCAATCTTCGGGTATTGCTATTACATTGAATTCATATGGTAATTTAAGTGCCTTAGGATGATGAAGAGCAGTTCTTTCTCTATCCTACACACTTTATCCATTGCGTAGCCCCTTGAGCCTGTAAATTCGTTTCATTTAAACCTAATTGGTGATCATCCCCTACATCGGGGCAAGGCAAAAGGCAAATGTTCAAGCAGCAAAATACCGAGTGCTGACAAAAAATGAAAACTCCTCAAGAACCCAAATGTTAAAGCATTACGTGGTTATTAAAAAAAAACAAAACAAAAGGGGCATGAAAAAGCAGTGTGCCTGGTAAAAGCAAGGCCAATGTCCATAGAAAATGAAAGAAAGAGTCAAGATAAATGAGTATCAATTGTAAAAGGGTGTATTCCCAATGGAGTGGTACTCAAAGAACTCAAATGCCAAGTTTTTATAGTACCTATGAGGAAAATCCCAATGGTGAAGAAGAAGACCAGTGACAATGCCAAGATGATCACCAATTTTCATCCCCCTATACACAGTTTGAGCCTAATGATCTGTTCACTTCCCAATCCATGAACTTAACCTACGCTACGTCCCTTACAAAGTCTCTTCAGATTAGGGCACCGAAATTAATGTAGGAATTCATATGCTTAAAAGCATCGCTCGAAGAAGTGCGAGCAAGACCATTTCTATCTCATTTCGCAGGTTCCTTGGCTTGTAAACCTGAAGATGATTGCGAAGTTGCTCTTTCAATAGCCTTGACTCATAGAGTCCCTTTGTTAAGCCATTGACCAAGCCCACATTACAGTCCCTATTAAAGACCTCTCAGATTGATAAGGTCGTACTGCTTGCAAGAATACTCGAATCCTTGTCAACATGATAATGGTAAAATGGAGTGATTCTTGTAATCCCACATCAATGGTTTAGACAAAATAGCCTTCTTAATGAGAGTGAGTGAAAGTCCTTTCTAACTGAAAGTCTCTCATTTGGTAGTCTTGAAAATCCATGTCACGAGTGAAAATTGTTTTAAACGATGATTCCCCCCAGTGGAAATTTGGTAGTGCAAATATGGTAAAACCATCATGCATAAATCTTGATTGAATGGATAGAAGCTTCAGTGGACTTTCGAGTGTGCTGAATTGCTTACTTCTTTGGCGAATGCATGTATTTTTGCTCTAATCATGTCTGACAGGTAATGTTTCCTTGAAGACCCAGAGCTCCTGACATTTATGCTACCTTTCAGAAGCCTCGAGGTGAGAAACCTCCATGAATATTTGAAGTACATCCTCGATGTTCCAAAACTTCTTTCTACCAAGAGGTAAGTAACCTTCACGAATATCCCAGGTTTGTCCTAGGTATTCCCAAATTCTTGATATATGTCTCAAAACTCTTCGTTAAGCATTTCACTTTGGATGTGAATGTTTTTCGATCCTTTTCGTTATACCTTAGTCTGGATCTAGGTATTTCGAATCCTCTTAATCCAATATTCATCTCACCTAACATTGAATGTCTATTGGTTAAGTCCCCAATTTCTTGACATCCCAGTCTGGATCTGGATGTCTCAAATCTCGTCGAATGTTACTCGCTATACCTTAGTGTGAATCTAGGTATTTCGAGTCATCTGAATTCAACAAGGCATCTCACCTAACATTGAGCGTCTGTTGGATAAATTCATGTGGACTCTTCAGGGAACCTCAACACTTGCCGAGCAAACAAAAATTCATCCCGTACTTTAGGATGCTCTGACTGGTAAGTAATTACAGGTATGCTCTCCTTTTCAATATCTCACATTTGCATTACCATTTTCATGACATCGCATTCAAAAAAAAAAAAAAGTCCATGGCCTGCCAAAATATCATCCATTGCATGTGCATGGTCAAAATTTAGGTATCATATTGTCTTTGGAGGCAACCTCTGCGAGCTCACCTTCAAAGAGGGGCAGCTGTTGACACCTAAATTTTGACTAATCATTTAGTAATTAATTGCATAAAAATTTAGGGATTAATCTTTAATCCATAAGAAAAATAGTAAAATTGCATTTCATGTAGTCGTATTTGCATCGGTACTAAGAGAACAACAAGAAGCAGGGGCTCGCGGTCGATTGCATGCAAAAAAGGATGGTCCGTCTTTCGCTAGTCTGAACACGCATAAGAGAAAAAATGAGGAAAGAAGCTCTCGCTCGTCCATTGTCTATTCCTCATTAATGCATGCACATGCATACACAAATTCGGTGGCGTGCGAATTCGGGAGAAATCTTCAAAGAAGCAAAAGCAGCTCATGATATATTATATAATATGGCCATATTGTATTATTATAATATGCCCATAATATTATATAATATGTCAGCTTTGGTGGCGCAACGAAAATTCACCGAAGAAGAAACCTCCTCATTAATGCATGCACAATACGCGCACGAAATGGAGGACGTAAAAATCCTACAAGCGCCTGCAAGAAGATTTCCTTGCTGAAGAGCAGAGTGGTGGCCGAAAGAAAGGTCTGGAGAAGAATAAAAAATGGCAAAGTTCAACTTAAATTTTGGAAAAGTTGCGGCTGCATCTTGTCACAATAATGTTGGCTATCTTCAAGAGGCAATGGACGGCCTATAAATAAGACCACAAGAAGCCGCGTCGAGGGGGGCAGAACGAAAAATTTCCTTGAGAGGATTGTGACAGCTATTTAAAAAAGAGAGAGCCCGTGTGGAGAGAACCGGCAAGAAAAACGGTGAAGTCAAAAAGGAGCGAAAAGAAAAAAATTCCATTGTGAAGGGCTTCTCCTTCGGTCAGACAAGGAGAGGACAAGAAAAATTCATTCGAGAGGTTTGTGAGGGGAGCGAAAAAGAAAACATTTCCCATGTGAAAGGCTTCTCCTTCGGTCAGACGAGTGAAGGGAAAAGAGTGTGTCAGAGAAAAACCAAAAAGAAGAAAATATGAAGCCAGGGGGAGGAGATTAAAAAAGAGAAAAAAACAGAGAGAGAGACGGCAAAGACTGAAGACAGGAAAGAGAAAGAGGGGGAAAAACAAAAAAGCAAAGACAAGACCCCTATTGTTCATCTTCTCCAGGAGTTCTTCGCTGCTGGATTTCCACCGGTTTCTGCTACTCCGCCCGCGACCGCGCCGCTGCGCTCGCCAGTGCACCAGCAGCCGAGCCACCGCACCGCCGGCCGCCCCCGTGCGAGCACCACCCACAAGCTCGCACCGCCCCTCGTCGCCCCTGTTGTGGTCGTGACAACCCGACAGCTCTCACCGCTCGAAGCTCCGTCGCCGTCGTCCTTGTCCCCCCCCGTGAAGCCGCTGTTGCCCGACGACACTGCACTTCACCCTCCGCCCGCTGGAAGCCGCATCACTGACCACCGTCGTTCCGTCCGAGCGCCACCCAGCCGACGCCCAACGCCCGCGCCTGCACTGCTCTTCGCTGAACCACGAAGACGCCATGCTCTTCCCGCAACCTCGTGCCGCACCACCGAGCCCGCTCGCTCGCTTCGCCGTCCATAGCACCCGCATACCCGTTTTTGCGATTTGCCTCTCGGCCGGTCCCGCTTCGCTCCCCGCTGCAACCCAGCCACGACAAAGAAGACTGTCGGAAATGCGGCGTTGCCGGTAGTCAACCACCGTCGTTCCGCCCGGCCTCGCGACCCCAAAGAACTGCGAGTCCCCATCCGAGGCCGAGATCTGCCCACCGCCGCTCTGCCGATTCGGTTCCCGGTCCGCGACGTGCAACACCCTCTCGCCGGACCACCGCTGGCAGCCATCCACTCGCGCGCCACCGTCCTTGACGCCTTTGCACCCGCAGCCCGGCACTCCGCACCTCCCGTTGACGCCGCGAGCACCCTCCGGCCCACACCCACAAGTCGTGCTTCGACCGCTCGCACCAGCAACCCCGAGCTCCATCCTGCTCACCGTCCAACGCCTCGGCTCGACGCCCTGCCCGTCTTCGACACCTGCGGCAACTCCACCATCTCCGCCCAACACCAGCAGCTGCGCCCGAGCCTTCCGCAACGCCAGAAGCCGTTCTCGTCGCGACCGTTGCCGAAAGCTACTGCCGCCCGCACCTTTGCCGTCGCACGCCGAGTCCACTAGCTCTCCCTCCCGAGTTGCTGCGCCCGAGCCGCGCCACCCACCCACCAGCAACGACTCGCTGTTACCCCGCTCCGCCGTTGACGCCATATCTTGTTTTCGCTCGCCGTCCGTGAAGCCCGACGCCGGGTGCCACCCTCCTTCGCCGTCCGTCCACCGGTCGTTCTTTGGTTCACCTTCACCGAGCTGCCCCTCCGGATCGACGACTGCTTCCCTTCGGAGACCCACAACAAAGCCGTGCGTGGGAAAGGAAAAGGTAAAAACAAAAAAAAAAACAAAAAAACAAAAGGGGAACATTAGGTAGTTTTTTATTATTATTTATTTTTTTTAGTCATTATACATTAATGCATGATTGAAGTTCCAATGTGAAATAACCCCTCAAATTAGGGATTAGGAGTTCGATTTTCGCGCCCGAAATCCGACTCACGATCTCTTACAAAAATCAACAATCCAATCTCATGCCCGACATTCGATTCGCGATTTAATTTAAAATTGACCAACCCGATCTCATGCGCGAGATATGGTTCGTCAATTTTGGGTATTAACCTTATCTTGATTGGATTGGATATCGGGTTATTTGAATTAACTTTTGTTTTTGCATAAGAAAAATTCATAAAAAATTCAAAAAAAAAATGCAAGTTAGATTAGGGCTAGGGTTAGCGTATTTAGTTATTTCGTTTTTTTAAAAAATAAAAATCCAAAAAAAAAATGCATTCATGATATTAGTTTTTCTTAAGAATTGCACGCTCCAATTTAGAATAGGATTTTGATTTTAAATTTTTATAACAAAAAAAAAAAAAAAAAAAAAATTAATTAATTTAGGATGCTAGTTTTTTAGGTTGCATGTTTAATTGTGTGCAATTTTTTTAAAATTTCGAATTTTGTATATAAAAAAAAACGAAAAAATCATGCATATTAGAATAGAATTGCATGTCTCATTTTAAGTTTAGTTTCAATTTTTAGGATAGATTGCATTTTTAGGAATAGAAATATCATGTGCACGTCATGTGGGATTAGGTTCATAAAATTGTACGTCATGTAGAATTAGCTTCATTTAATTAAAAATTGACCGTCATTATAATTAGGTCACTTTGATTTCCATATTTAATTATTGCATGTTCATTAAGAAAACACAAAAAAAAAATATTTTACTCATGTCATGTAGTTTAGAACACATTGTCATGCCATTTCATGTTAGATTAGATGCATTGCATATTGCATGATTTTCATTATATAAGTAAAAAAAAAAAAACTGCGTGTTAGAAATCATATCTAGGACTGTTGATATGAATTCTGATTTAACATTGCAGATGCTTTCGTTGCTATGAGGTAAGTCCTGCAATTTATTCATCCCTTTCTTGGGTGTTAAATTGGCGGTTTGCGCACCCGTATGATCACCTCACATGTTAGAAAGATAAATTAAAATCAAATTCAAGCTGCTTGCAAAATATTTTTTGAAATAAAAAAGAAAAGGTACCGAAAGGGCGTTAGAGAAATCTAGCGTAATCAAGTCCCCCGAACTCATAAATCTCTGGTTCGTAGGAGTAAAGTAAATCTCCCATTACTTTACTTGGGTTTCTAATCGACCCACCAAAAATAGATTAGTGGCGACTCTAATTGAAAATCAATTGCATGTTAAGAACTTAAACCTAAGTCGCGAATGGTATGGGCTTGGGAGAGCCCGAGTTAAGTCTAGGCTTAACAATCCATTAGCCGAACCCTTAGGTGGCTACAACCCGCTTCGAGGGAGGTCGCGACAAGAGTGAAGAACTTAAGTCATTTGTTGTTGCCTAGACAGAGTTGGGTCTAACCCCAACCTAATGCAGTCCAAGCATATGGAACCTCTTTTGAACTTAATTGAATCGAAGTTAGACATAGATGATTCGATGTGCGTTTAATGTTCATTTAGAAAGAGAGTTGCTCTAAATGTGGGGCTGTCCATAAAAATGTGACTTCTCGATAAGTTTTCAGTTTCCACAAATAATATGAGGAGCGCATGGATCTTATTTCTCCATGTCCTCCAAATATAAGCACGTCTTTCCTTGATCATTCTCTCGACATTTTTCCAGTCCTCTGCAAACCAACCCCATGTGCTCCGTCCCTAATCGAAAAATGACCCCAGAATCCAATCTAACAAAAGTAGCTCATTAAGTAACATTTCCAAAGTTTGGGTATTTAATTAATAAAAAAAAGGTTTATATACTTGATTGAACATAGCGTAAAAGTAGAGGTACTCGTGGTGTCATTACCTCTACTTGAAAAGATCTAGTTGATAGACCTGGCCATTTGATAAGCAACTATCCGGCTATTTTATAGATGAGCCTTAGATGGAGGATGTGGGCCGGGGCTGGGCAGCGAGACAGTAAAGACCTGGCTCGCCCATGATACGTTTAGAATACGAGGAGCCCTTAATTTCCGATTCCTAAGAAAATTGTAATCTGATCCTTACAAAACCAAGAAATTCCTCTCCGACCTCTCCATCCCTCCATCTCTCAACGCTCCCTCCATCTTTCACTTCCCCAATTTTCTCGTATCTCTTCCTCGATCTGTCCATCTCACTTGGTTCGTGTGCGCTTTCTTTCTTTTGCTTTTTTCTTTCCTTGGATATTTTTCAGCGTTGATTTTATTTAAATGATTTTCCTTGTATTGGTTTCTGTTATGGATTTTCGATTTTTAGATGTTTACATGTAATCAATCTGTTTGTACCGTCTTGTTTTTTTCTCTTAAATATTACTTTTGTCTTCCAAATTTAAAAATCCATCTAATTAATCATTTAGACTATTTTTTGCCAGGCGGGCTGGGCAGGCCTAGGGCACCAAAACGAGCCCCGTTGTTTGGGCCTACACGGGCCTAGACAGAGCACTTTATTACCGTTTAGGGTAGGCCCGCCCAATGGCCACAAAACCCGACCTAGATAATAATTATAGGTTGAGCACGTGTTTGTTCGGGTGACGGGTGGGGTATGGTCATGGAATCCCACAACAGTAACTATAAGCTATGTTGTTGATTCGCGTTTCGTTCAAGCGCAGTAGACACTCGAATCTCAATTGACTCGTCAATCTTTGAACTGCTAGGTGAGCTCTCTTCCTCATCAATTCAACTCATCGTCATGTGAGTGACCAGCCTTTCGGGTTGTGTACACATTGTTTGATTAAATTCTCGAGTGAACTGTGTTGTTCAGTTTTGAGCAAATGTGACGCTAAGTTATTGGGGTTTAAATCTTTTCCTTCATGCATCCCCTTCAATAATTTTTTATATTTCTTTCTTAAATTGATTTTCTAATTGATTTTTTATATCTTTTTTTTTTTTTTTTTTTTGTCCTTCTTCCTCGGTTGATCTCCGTGGTAGGCAACCAGCTATAGGCAAGCTTGAGCGTTACCATAGGCCAACAAGGCTCCTACTTGCCAAATACACCTCGCCAACCTCTAGCGACCTCGTATGAAAGCTCAAGCCTTGCTCAATGACGTTTAAATGAGGCCTAAGCTTGCTAGCTGGAGGTGAGGCTCGAGCTCACTTGTGGCCCACAACCGACTAGAGAAGAAGGAAAAAGAAAAAAGAAAGAAAAGAAAATATTTAAAATTTAAAATTCAAATATTTTTTAAAATATAAATACAAAAGGAAAAGTTGTTTTGTGAAAACCACTAGGTTTATAAGTGAAAGAAAGAGGATGTAATATATATATATATATATATATTGGTAAGGAGAGGATGTAAAATATTTTTTGCTTGCTAAAATATGGAAAGCATTTTCCCTTATTCTAATTTTTTTTTCCATTGATGGAAAATGTCTTACCTGATCATTTCATTTTCCATGAAATGAACGCTAGAAAATTCGGAAAATAGTTTATTGAAAGTTGTTTTACACTGAAAGAACACAGCTAAAGTGACCTATGATATTCTATGGCGTCACACCAAAGTGTAAGTACATGGGTCTTTATGCATTTATACATACGTACAAATGAAACCATATAAACTATTTGGTGTATGGTTTGCCTGTTTGAATTGTTTTTCTTCTATGAGTACCTCTTCTCAAGTTGGACTCGAAAGTAGACCTTGTTATTTCTTCTAGGGTTTCCCTGGGATGGTTTGCTCATGAGCCTTAATGATACGACGTGAAGGATATGAATTCTACCCTTTTGTGAGGCTCAATCTGAATCCATGTTTGTTAACTACTCACGGAAAAAGTGTAGATTCTCCTCAGTCTGACTTTTTAAGGGATTGGGACGTGAACTCATCTACTTCAATCGGCTCTACAACTAAGTGGAGTCGTCAGGAGATCTCTGACGTTCCGGCTCCTTGCGCCAGCCGGAGTGAGATACATGGCCGATCTGCGGAAGTGGATAACATAAGAGGTTTTTCCCCTATCTCTGAACAAGCGTTCCAATGATAATAGTATTCAGACTGTGTATCAAGTCTACAAGGACCATTGGGCAAGATCTTCCAAGTACACTCGATGCATACACCATGGTCCCTATATTGGTTATATATGTTGAAACATTCAAACCAGCTAGGCCATGGAAAGTTGCAAAACAAGAGAGAAGAGAGTTGCTAAGAAGAAAGTGGGTATGAAGGAGAATTCCTAGCTGCCCTTCACATGATGGGTTCCTAAGTCGTCATCCTTCGATTTGCAATGGATGGTGAGAGTAACTCCAACTGGCAAATCTTTTCAATCTTCACATGCGTCTTCATCCAATGGCTTCTGATGCAGCATCTCGCGAATAAGGAGCAAAGAAGTACAAATGCAACTAATGCCTTCATCATTGGGACACAAGTTGCTCCAATAATAAGATCTGACACTCAAATTAACTCAAATTCTTAGTGATAATATACTCGAGCAACATGAACCCATCTTGGTCTTGGGTTGTTGAACATGCCAGCTGGCTTTGTCTTTTTGGTTTTTTTTTTTTTTTTTTGGACATTGTCTTGTTTTCTTTCTTAATGATGTGTGGGTTGTTATGTTTTCTTCACTAAATGTAATGATTGGCATTTGTGAGATTCAATACCTATATAAAGGAATGAAATCATGAGTTGTAAATCAAGCCACAAGCACAAAGACACAAAGAAGAGAAAGCGTTCTCAATAAAAAACTTTACTCGGTCTAGTCGCTAGTACATTTTGCAAATGCTCTCCTAATAGTCCTTGAGTCCTCAGTCGATGGAAGCCAGGCCACGACGTCTAGTGCGAAACAATTTCCGATCCAACTGTGTATCAATTGGTTACATTTCTGCTAGTGCCACTGGAGTCGTTTGTTAGCTAGGTAAGGGAACGGTCCATCAAGAAATCCATCCTCGTCTTTCTTGAGAAAGGCTCGTTGAAAATCACGAGCCCACGCAATGTAGTTGTCAGCTCCAGTGAGCTACTGGAGCTGTAGGTTGATAAGCCATAGTTCTAGGCCATCAGTCGGGGATGCGTAAAGTGGATCGCTGGGGTCGAGGCAATCTCTATTCATTGGAACTGCGCAGGGCAGAAACTCAGGTTAAGGAATTGGGTAGGGATTCGTCTTTAGACACGAAGGAATGGATCTGAGTCTGTGACCTAGTGCCACCATACCCGGACCTTCGTTCGGGCTGGTCTCTTGCTGGAATGGGAATGGCCCACCTTCGTTGGGCCGAGTTCCAAGGCCTGGAACACCTTCCTCTCCAGATGGGCCATATTGTGCCCACGTATAGCTTGGTCCATCGGTCCACTAGCCTTCCATTGGATATCAGTGAGCCCATGAGATTGGACTAGGAATTTGGGCTGGACCAGGTGTAAATTGCTGGGCTGAAGATTGTTACTTTTCGATTTGATCAATTTCATGTAAGGCTTGCTGATGAGTGGGTTGGTGATTTATGGAGATGAGGGAGTTTCCTCCACTGATTATTCGGTGTCGTTGATATTCTTTGACATGGTATCAAACAAAGGGTTTGAATTCCAACTTGGTGGCTAACTTGTTTTGCGAGATTAGAAGGGCAACAGCTGGTGAGAAAAGAATCAGAGGCAATTCTAAAGTTGCAGAAGCTAGGCCAGGATAAGAGGCTCTAATAGCATGACAGAAAATGAAGAGTATTTGGGAGAAAAAGTTTTCTGTATTTCTATATATTTATTGTACACTACTGTATTTATACTACCAGAGAAAGATGTAAGACAGAAAATAAATATACATGATGCGATTACATAGATTAATTGAATCAATTAAATTATAGCCAGAATCGATAGCTTCTACCGTATTTCCAATAGTGTATTCAAAAGTTTGTGGCTTGTCCCTGTAAACTTTATATAACTGCTACAACTTGCAGCACTAATCCTGTCATGTTTCTGCGTATACTGAAAGAGCTGCAACGATTTCAACAGAAAATCAACCTAGCTCTTCATTAGGCAATTAAATGGAATGGAAGGAAAAATGATGAACTGTCCACTAAGCAAGAAGACCCATTGCCGGGCACTCATATATGACCCAAAATGACAGACGTGAAAAGAGACAATAAGAAAATATCTATTGAATCCATGTGTCGACATGCTTGTATTGTGAAAGCTTCAGATAATTAAGACTAAAAACAAAGTCAAAGTGTGGGTGCTATGAGATTAAAAAAATAATAATAATAAGTGAAAGCTAGCTCAAACACACTTTAAACTTATGGTGGTTTATATTCTTTTTTGTCAATGTGGATATTCATAAAAATGCATTGCTACTTTTAAAAACATGCATCTCTAAGAAACCTTAATACAATGATTTTTGTGAGCTACTCTTTGTTCATGACAAAATTGAGGTGTAAGCATACTTCAGCCACATCGCAATGAACCGCATAATGGAACAAAACACATGAATGCCTCAAATCCATGACATGCAGTTAATGCTAGTCCAGACAATGCATTTGCAAAGAGCCCATGCGTTAACATTTATGCATTTTTCGCCTTTTAGCCACTCAACAATCTGTTTATATTGTTTTATGGGTAAATCACCAAAAGAAAAAAATCGAGAGAGTTGCATGTATAAATGCTTAATCATATTACGTCTTTGGTTCAAAGTAACCTTGACTTGGAGGTCCTGTTGACAACTCATTTAGAGCTTTATTCGATCTACGTGAATGTATTGATTTATGCACATGTTGACCTATTTGACAATGTTGAGAAATCAATGTTAAGAACTTAAAGAACTCATTTTTAAGTGTTGATAATATTCAAGTATTAAAAAGGAAAGAAATAGTTGTTTGACAATCATTACATATCTATAATTTCTTTCCAAATATAGAATTGCGATCATGATTGGTAGGCAAGATTTTAATTATCTTTAATTATTTTTTTTACTAAATGAATTAAGTGACCCCTCTTTTTTACGTATTATAAGTCAATTTCTAGCTTAATTAAAACTTTAATTAGACTTGTCTAACAAGCTTAATTGCATTAATCGCTTTAATTTTCAGTGCGGGGGAATATCCTCTATTTGACAAGTCAAATGTTTGAATATCACGTGTTCTTGAAAATAATAAAAAGAAAATGTCTTGGTACGTAGTTTCCTAAAGGAGGTATTATGTGCCGAGAAAAACTCGGCTAGGCTTGCACGTCGTGGGGACAACCCATTTAATGAACAACACGTGGCACCACATGTCATTCGGGTCCCACCACACTCCCTCCTCTTGTGATCTCTCTCCCCTGCGCTTGCGTTTCTCCTTCCTCTCTCCTCTGCATACTACCTTTTATTCTAGCAGGCACCCTGGCCATGGAGCTCCAGCTCAAGTAACCCTGGTGGCGACCCTGATCATGAGCTCGAGGAGCCATGGTCGCTTGTGGTCACAAGCTCATGCTCAAGTGACCATGACTACTATGACCTCGAGCTCCATGGCCATGGCAATTGGTAGGAGAAAAGAAGAAACGCAAGCACAGAGGAGAGAGATCATAGGAAGGAAGAGAGAGAGGGAAGGGGTGGTGGGACCCGGCCGACAGGTGATGCCACGTGTCTGACAACATCAAATCTTCAGTGAAAACTTGTTAACGTCGGTTTTCATTTCTCACAATTTGAGAAATCTGGATACGACTTGGCCAAAAAATCTAATATAATGTAGTGGACAGGGTCTACTTTGCACTTTACTTGCATGTATTCATTTTTCATCTCAGCTATTAAATTAACTAATATTTGACCATTTTAAAAGAAATTAATTTATATAAGCTATTATACCGGCTATGCTATACTGAACACAAATCATAATATTTAAGTATATATGCAATTAAACTATATAAGATTTAATTGTCAAAATTTATCTATGATATATATACTCGTTTGTTGCGACTTAATTTTTGCATGCACCACATAAAATTAGGTTAATGGACTACTAAATCTAACTTAGCTCGGGCCCTTCCAAGCTCATATCAATTCACGACTTAGATTCAAATATCAAGCATGCAAAAGAGAGTCGCCGCTAATCAGTTTACGGTAGATCGATTAAACACACAAGTAAAATAACAGGAGAATTATTTTACTCATACAAACAAGAAATTTTGGGTATGGAGACTTGGTTACACTAAACTTTTCTAATGTTCTTTCGGTACCTTTCTCTTTTTATTTCAAAAAAATGTTTTGCAGACAGCTTGAATTACTTTTAATTCACTTTCATAACATATAAGCTGATCATACGGGTGCACAAATTATCAATTTAACACTCAAAAAATCAAATAAAAAATGCGGAATTTACCTCATAGCAACGAAAGTATTTACGTTGTTAGATTATAATTCACATCAACAGTTCTAAATATGATTTCTAATTAATACGCAATCACTCAATTTTTTTGTTTTCACTAAATTAACTAGAATTTAATCTATATGCAATGCAATGCTATTAATCTAACATGCAATGATATGGCATGGTAATATAGCCTAAACTATATGAATGTGTAAAATAATTTTTTTTAATGAACATGCAATAAATAAATATGCAATCTGACCACCCACCTGGGTGGCGTAGCTGGCTTTGGGCCTCCTCCCCCTCACGAAGGGGAGGGGTTCAAATCCCCAGCGCGTCGCAGGGTGACTTACCTGCTGGCATGAGTGTGGTGGCTAGCTTACGTCAGCCTCAGGGTTTGTCCGCCGGCTGTCGGCTTACGAGTTTCCCTGGGTCATAAAAAAAAATAAAAAAAAATATGCAATCTAAATTAACCAAAATGACATAATCTTAATGATGGGCAATTTCTAATTAAATAAACCTAGCAACAATTACTAAATGACGTGCATTTCATGAACTTAATTCTATATGACATGCGAATGATTTTTTCTATTCTCCTAAAAAGCATGCAATCTATCTAGGAGAAATTATCTAAACTTATAATTAATAAGCATGCAATCCTAATATGCAATGACGTGCAAAGAGTGCCCTAATTCCACATGACATATGCATGATAATTTTTATTTTTATGAAATTCGAAATTAATATTGACACCGAATTAAACGTGCAATTCAAACTTAAAAAAAAAAAAAACTAACATCCCAAATGAATGCATTTTTTATTTTTTATTTTAGAAATTCGAAATAAAATCTCTATTCTAAATATGCAAGATAACAAGAAATATTCTAAAACAAACCTATTCCTAACTTAAATATCTTTTGGATTTTTTGTTTTACGAAAATAAAATTGATTCAACCAATACAATGGCAAATTAAACAAAATAAGATTGATATCCATAAATTGGTGAACCATATCTCGCGCATGAGATTGGGTTGATCAATTTTAAACAAAATCGCGAATCAAATCTCGAGCGTGAGATCGGATCGGCAATTTTTCAAGAGATTGCAAGTTGGATTTCGAACGCGAAAATCGTATTATCAATCTCTAATTTGAGAAGTTATTTCATGTCGAAATCCCAACCATTCATTCAGGAATAATTCTACTAAAAAAACAAAGTAAATAAATAAAATAGCATAAAAAATAGAATAAAGTAAGTAAAAAAAAAAATACCTCTTTACCAAAAAAAAAAAAACCTAATTTGATTTTCCTTTTGTTTCTTTTATCCCTTTTTTTTTTTTTTTTTTTTTTTTTATTTTTTTATTTTATCTTTTTGCTTTCCAACCAAGGCTTGGCAAGGGCGTCTGGTCACTGTCGGTCGCCGGTCGCGGTCATTGGAGCTCTGGCTCGGGCAGACCAGCAGTAAGCAGGGCAGAGCAGCTTGGAAGGGGCAGCAACTGGCGGGGCTAGGCGCTGAACTCGGGCATTATGGGCGGATCGCGGACACGGCAAGGGAAGCAGCATCGTCGCGGATCGGCACGACAGTGACTTCGTCGGGCTGGTGGATTGGCTCGGTAGCAGCGGCGGCGGCTTCACGGGCGGAGTGGAGTCATCAGCAGTAAGGGCGGAGAGCAGTGGCGCGGGAGCAG
Organism: Eucalyptus decipiens; assembly: GCA_014182575.1. Lineage (NCBI taxonomy): Eukaryota > Viridiplantae > Streptophyta > Magnoliopsida > Myrtales > Myrtaceae > Eucalyptus > Eucalyptus decipiens. The sequence goes on along the minus strand of CM024615.1, from coordinate 4,814,428 downwards.
CAGCAGTGGCCGTCGGGGAAACATAGGGTTGCAGGCGTCGCGAGGGTTTGAGCCGCTGTAGGTGGATCGGGCGTCGCGGACGACTAGGCCAGCAGCTCCTAGTGTCGCTAGGGCTCGAACTGCTTGATGACCGGCGGGTGGAGGCGCAGCAGGGCGAGCTCGCAGGTTGCTGCGGCGTCAGGGGCTTGAGGCGCGTGCTGGTGGCTTCTGGCGAGACGGAACAGAGCAGGAGCAGCTCGGGCATTGAGTTGCGCTGTGCTGCTGGCATTGAGTCGCGGCGGTGCAAGCGCAGGTGCGGGCACGGTGGTGCGCCGGTGAGGGGATCGGTCGTGAGCAGCAGGTGCCGGTCTCCTCCTTCTTCCTTCGCTTTTGTTGCCTTTTCTCTCTTTTTCCACACGTCCCACTCACAAGTCTCTCTCTCTCTCTCTGCTGCTGTCAGCACTTTTTCCTCACCCTGCTGCACGTCGCCTCTTCCCTCTCCTCTCTTTTTCACTTTTTGACTTTTTGTGTTATTTTTCCTTGACGAAGGGAAGCTCCCCATCGACCTTTGTGTTTATAAGCAAAATAAATGTAATATTTTGTGTATATCTCATCTCACGCAATTGCCTATAACCTCCCGATCACTAAAAGCTTTTTATTTTCTTCATCTTCGAATATTCTCCACTGATTTTATCGCCTATTACTATATATAAAATTGCAATGCGATTTCTCAAATTCCAAAAATTCACCATAATTTTCACAAGATATTTTTGGTTTTTCTTTTTAAAAATGGGCTTAGATCAATTTGCTCGCTTCGTGGGCTTAGTCGCCTATCAATTTAAAGCTCAAAATCACCAATTTGAACACATTCGTCACCAGCCCAATACAAATGCAAATTAAAAATAAATGCACCTAAAATTGCGCTTGGTAGGTGAATCCAGTGCTGAGAAGATCTCTTCTCATCATGACTACCGAACCAGAAATTCTCGAAGCACCAGTTTCTCTTGCTCCCTCTTGTTCATCAACAGCTCTTTCAGAATTTCGTTTTTCCAATGCCTCTAAGATAGACTATCTCTATGAAGTCTCTCTTAGCGACGAAACCAAGATCTCCGAAACCCAACTTCCTCTCATGAACCCATATTCAGCTTTTGCTAAACCCACTTCATCTTTCTCACCCATCCGCTCAATCCGCCAACTTATTCACCAAACCCCAAAGCAAGTAAAGGAATATGTTCAGTCCTCCAAGTTCAACCAGTATCCCATTCCTGCTACTGAAAAGGAGTACTTTGTTACTCTCCAGATCCCTCCAGAATTCCCCAGACAATGGGTACAACAGGGATATTCTCATGTCCATTATGGAGCTGTTCGTCTTGCTCTCACCTTCCATGGTCGTAAAGGTTTGCCAGTAGTGGCAAGAATTGCTTTGTTAGATACCAAGTTTTTACAATACCAGCATGCCTGCATTGGTACTGTTCAAACCACTCCGAATGCCGGAACAGTCTTTGTGACTTTGTATCCAAACTTCAACATCGCTCTTTCAGACCCCCAGCTTCTCTCTTTTTTGAAAGTTCAAGTCCAGCTCACTGGAGCACCCCAAACTGCGACTCAGAGCCGCAACCCTACATTACCAGATGGTTTACCGAGTGCAGAACCATGCCCTCGACCTCAATTTCAACAATGGTAATGAAGATGCGTTGTTCATATCCATGCAAAATGACCAGGCGTCCTGCATTCATGTACCCAAACAGATCCCGAAGGATACGTTGGCCAAGCTTCTTCCAGATACTTGGATCACCAATTATGAAAAGCTACACCAGCATAACAAGCCTTTCCAGTCCACCAACTCAGAGTTTGTAAGGAAAAAGATGGAACTGTTTCCATCAAATTTGGCAAAGAAAAGGAAGAAAGCCCTTCTATCTTCCGAGACCATCCTCATGATTGAACCATGTGTTCCGAATCCATTTCGAACCAGACCCAAAAAGCATGTTCGACACTTTGACGGTGATGGACATCCTGTTCATTACTACAAAGACAATTATGGTCATTGTTTTTGGGATCCTTTTTGCCAATGTTCCTACTGTATAAATTCTCCCGACGAGGTAAACCCCCATGCAAAATCTCCTCCTCGACGGAAAAAGTCCAAGGATAAGGTGTACCAAAGGTACTTAGACGGAGACTCCTTCGTAGACACTCTTGGTGAGTGTGACAAATACCAATTCATGGTGTCTTATGCACCACCTCCACCACCAGAGTCCAGTACCACATCCCAAATCTCGCCAAATCCACCAAAATCACCTCCACCTTCTCCTCCTCAGAGAAAGCAAGCTCTCTCTCCATTCTATAAGCCAATCCTAAAATGGGCTAAGAAACATTCTTACCCCCTCGAAGTTCCAACAGAAACACCACCCATTTCCTCTATCGCCATGTTCCAAGATACTGACTTTCCTCCTCTTGTTAAAGAAGGTTCTAAACTCTCGTTCCCTGCTACAGAAGAGTTTATTGATCCAAATGGTAGGTACCGCCATGTTTCCAAAATACCTACCCCCACGGACGTGGACGAACATGGAAGACACAAGAAAACTCCTGCTGCTGAAGCCGTTCTAAACTGGCAATCAGAGACTCTGTTGGCACAAAACAATGCCTTCAAGGCTATTGATTCCAAGATTGGAAATGTGCAACAAGATCTCCGAAGATATGATGAAAGTACCAAGAAGATACTTTCTGAGTTCCAGAAAAGGCTTCATGCCTTGGAATCAGGACAACATCTTGGATACCATTATCTTGAAAGTCCAAAGCCAGAAATAGACAAACTCAAGAAGCAAATTCAACTTCTTGAAGAAGGAAGGTTCAGACCTTTCGATCCATTGGCACCTCCTGTTCAAACTGGGTATGCATCCCCAACACCACAAGTGTCTGTTTTTGCCAATATCCCGGAGGATTCCTCCAGAAGAGAATCAAATATACGAGAACGTCTCAAAGCTTTGAAGAAAGAAAAGGGGAAAGAAAAAACGCCACCTACAAAATCAAGCTCAATGGTTATCAGAGAAAGGCCAGACCAGATGATGTTATCAAATCCATTAGAATCCTTTTTGAAGGATTTGAGTAATCAAGCAATTGATCCTATTACTCAACAACCTGAGCCTGATCCTGTCACCCAGAAAAAACAAATTTTGATCACTGAACAAACTTCCCCTACTGCATCAGATTCAGTATCTTTTTCTTCATCTCCACCAACCTCACAAATATTCATGGCTGACTCTCCTCCAGACTACAAGATGGAATCAAATTATTCTGATCCAGATCTAGAATTCGGACAGACAAGTAATCCCACCAGGAACAATTCTACCAAGCATGTATCCATGGCATCGAAACAATTTTTCTCCATTGACGATATTCCTTATCTAAAATGGCCAGAAAGACTTGAAGAGTTTTATACTTGGTTGAATACACAGGCCCTTACCAACCATGATATGAGTGATGTCCTTTGCAATTTTGCTACAAGGTTCATAGGAAGCCTTAAATTCTGGTGGCAATCACTCACGAACAAGACCAGCTCACGTTTCGTTATCACCCACCTTCACCATGCCCTCACCTATCTATATCATGTTTTTGTGGGAACCCCAGGAGATCTCAAAGAGTTAAAAAGAAGAGAATTCTTTGAAAGAAGATGCTGCTCTCTCAAAAGAGGCATCTCAATAAGCATTACCGTCTAATGCTTCACTCTTTTACCAAATCGACGAGATCCAAACCTAAAGCATGTCTTCCTCACTTCTATTCCTAAAGAACTATCACAGATGGTTGAAAGATCTTTCTTTGGAAAGCAGAGAAGGATACAAGACGTTCCCTTGGGAGAAATCCAACAAGAAGTCCATATCTGCCTTGAAGAACTATGCTTAAAGCGTCGAATGGTCCAAACATATATCACAGATGACAAGCGTCTTGAATCAGCATGTTCTCATCAGAAGTTGAAGATCAAATGCTCCAAACAGGATTGTGATGGTACTTGTGGCCATTATTCCCGGAAGAAAAAACATTACAAGAAGTACTCGGTTAAAAAATCTAAACATGGTTCCAAGCATTTCTGGAAAAAGAAGAAATGACAATATCTCCGCAAAAGAAAAGATCACATGGGCCATAAGAAATCAAGCCGTTGCTACATCTGCAACAAGAAAGGACATTTCGCCAAAAATTGTCCTCAGGCGAAAAAGGGTCCGAATCATCTGATTGAAAATGAAACAGGTATTTCTCTTGAAAATGATGATATTGAATCCTTATTTTCTGCTGACGAAGAACCAACAAAATGTAGACTCTTTGTGTTATTCCCTTCTATCAAACCTCCAGTGAAGTTGAGTCGATGAATCGAATCAAGACATCTTTCACATATCACCCACATCACCAGAACCAAATCAAGACATATTTTCAAGTCAAACTCACTGTCCCCACTTCCCCGTGAAAATCTTCACCTCAAAATTTGCCAAACCTATTAATGTCATTGCTCTCATTGATACCGGAGCAAGTTGTTCCATTCTGGACACCAAAGTTTTGCCCGAAGAATATTGGACTCCTCATATCCGATATTTCAACTCGCCTCTGGAGATACTTTCTCCACAAATGTCAGAACTACTCCGATTACTATCCAGCTCTTCCCTGAATGCTCCATAAAGGAAAAAATCTTTGGATCAAATCTCCCAAATAAAGATTTGTTAATCGGGTGGGACATCATGACTCAAATCTCTCAACTTCGCATCATTCTTAGAAAGGGTCTTAGATATAAAAATCACTTTTCCGAGTTCGTTGATATCCAGAGACTCTTTTCTATCCAAATGAGTTTGTTAGATCCAATCATGCAAAAGCTGCTAGAATCTTGTTCGGAATCCCACTCAGAATTCGCTCAAAAATGTTCTCATCCTCTATGGAAAAATCCAGAATTCTTTGTTCGCCTCCCCTTCAAAAAAAAATGAAGACATCAACCCAACAAAAGCGAGTCATGTAGGAATGAAACCAGAACACTTGGCTTTAGCTCAAAGGGAATGCTCAGAATTATTGCAACAAGGCCTTATTGAAGTTTCTAATTCTCAATGGGCTTGTGAAGCCTTTTATGTCAATAAGCGCGCCGAGCAGAACAGAGGAAAAATGAGACTGGTAATCAACTACCAACCTCTTAATCTTTTTCTCCAAGATGATAAGTTCCCTTTACCATCCAGAGATTCTCTCTTTAGTGGGTTAACCAAGGCCCATATCTACTCCAAATTCGACCTCAAAGCCGGATTTTGGCAGTTGGGCATTCATCCTGAAGACAGAACCAAAACAGGATTCGTATCCCGAACCAGACTTCCAAAGGAAAGTTCTTCCTTTTGGTTTAAAGGTAGCACCATCCCTTTTCCAAAAGGCCATGTGCCGTATTTTCCAACCCATTTTGTCAAGTGCAGCGGTTTATATCGACGATATTCTGCTCTATAGCCCTGATGAACAGAGCCACTACCAACTCCTTGAGAAATTCGCAGAAATCGTGAAAAAGCATGGCATTATGCTTTCTCAAAGAAAGATGAATATCGCCCAAACAGAAATTGAATTTCTTGGTATGCACCTTAACAAAGGTACGTACTATCCAGGGCCACATATTGCTCAAGAACTGTTGAAGTTTCCTGAGGATAACTTCACAACAAAACAAGTTCAGCAATTTCTTGGGATAATTAATTATCTCAGGGTTTTTGTCCCAAACATTGCAAAACTTCTTATTCCTTTGCAATCCATGCTGAAAAAGAACTCCCCACCTTGGGGAAAGATCCGGACTAAAGCGATTCTTGAGCTAAAGGAGATTATGCACGAATCTCCCACCATTACAAATACCATCAACGGGCAAAAGAATCCTTCAAACTGATGCCGTGTGACGAATCTTTGGGCAGCCGTCCTGTTCGAAGAAATTGATGGTAAGAAACAACTTTGTGCTCACAAAAGTGGAAAGTTTTCCTGTGCTGAAATGCATTACCATTCCACTTTCAAGGAAATCCTAGCAAAAAAATGGAATCAAAAAATTTGAGTTTCATCTCATCGGCCATCACTTTTTGGTAGAATTAGACATGGCATCTTTTCCTCAGATGACCAAGTTTAAACAAAAACAGATTCCAAATTCTCAGCTGCTTCGATGGGCTGAATGGTTCTCAAAATACTCTTTTGAAACCAAACATATTCCTGGAAAAAAGAATGTCCTTGCAGATTTTTTGTCAAGACCCAAAGCACCAGCTGAAATCAACATGTACATCAAAAGACCTGCTTTCCATATGCTTAATCATGGAGTCAAATACAAGATTGAGAAGATCAAAGATTTGCCAAGCCAGAAATATCCCCAGGAGATTATTCAGCAAATCCAGAATGACAGTCTTGTTGAAAACATGGAGAACCTCATGTGGCAATGCCACGCAGACCTTTTCAGATTCAATGGAGGTTCGATCCTTTATCCTTCCGGGTTAAATTCGAATTATCCTTTTATTCATCCTCTTATCTGGAAGGAAGATGATTTTCCTGAGCAGCTCAAAACGCTGTTATGGTACTTAACCAATAAGTACTTAATAGCCATCGAAATTCCCACCAAAAGATTCATTGCCAATCTCACCAAGATATTCATGCTCGGAAGAAACATCGAAAAAGAATGTGATAGAAATCTTTTAGAATTTCTAAATTGGTTCTATCATCCTACATGTTGGAGACAGGACTTGGAAAGAGAACTGAGAACCATGGCACCAAATCCTAAAGTTCACACCATCTTGTTTTTCAGACGTCCATGGAATTTTTGTAGAAATAACGGTAGTCTTCTCGATGCACCACTTGAAATAGGAACCACAGCCTATAAACCTCACTTGAACAGCCGAGAAGCCAGAATTCACAAATCCTATCCAAGATCTGTTAAACTTTGTGAACATGAATACCGAGAACTCCGAGAATCCTATGCCAGAAAACAAGACCATTCCCGAAGATGTCTGGAATAATGCACCCACTACGTGGGATCATTATGACCTAGCACCAAAAGCTAAGGAAGCACTAGAGCAATACAGGCAAGCTGCCTCATCCTAGGAACATGAAATGACAACTGAAGATGACATTGTCCAGTCTACTCAAGACCCCTATGCACGCTTTGGAGGTCCTCTGTCCCAGGATCCCTACGAACAGGGATCGTCATCCTCATTCCAAAACATGGACATGTCCTTTTACGCACAGCCGTCCAATTGGCCTCAGCCAAGCATGCCAAACATTTCTGCCAACACTGCAAGTGAAAATACAAACTGGGCAGAAGAAGAAGCATCCCATTGGGCTCATGAAGCATCCTCATCTCAAAGGCTGAACCAGATCCTTTCACCCCAAGATCTTGAAGCTCTCCGGAGAAGTATGAAGCACATCTCCTAGAAGAAAGTTCGTATAACGACTCAGTATGTAGCTACAATGCTCATGACGGACGAGATCGTTGAGTCCGTACAATTTCACTGTAGCAAAGTACTATTCACTTTTACTGTAGCACTAGGCTAGGAAGGTACATTCACGTACGCGATTCTTTTTCATTCATAGTGCGCGACACCCCCGCCGGTAGTTTCCGGTGCCTTTGTTTGTGTTTGGACCCGTGAGTTGGTCCCTGTGTGTGTCCTTGTTGTCTTTTATTTGCCTATATAAGGCATTGTTGTTGTATCGTTTTCGGCAGAGTCCCCTGAAGTAAAGTGAGTGTTTATGCAAATTCCCTCTATGGCCTTCTAAATCTCATCTTCTTCTCCAGCCTGGTAGGATCCCCCGAGAAATGCAGCTTGGGTAGATCAGAAACGTTTCCATCCTGGCATCTTCTGAGTGTCTCTAGGCTCTGGATTAAAAGGATGAGTGGTTTTCTGCTAAAAGGCTGTCCCTAAAGGGCTTGAACGGGAGTTGTTCGCCCAATGTGGGATGCATACCTGTAGGAAATTTACTCTCCTTCTCTGATCCTAAGTCTAGGTCCATTCATAAATATTTTTTTTTAGGGGTTAAAAATTAATCCCTTATTTTTAATGCAATAAATAAATAAATAACTGGGTACCAAAAATTAGGTGTCAACAGCTGCTCCTCTTTGAAGGTGAGCTCGTAAAGGTTGCCTTCAAAGATAAATTGAGACCTAAATTTTAACCATACTCATATAATAAATAATGTTTTTGTCGGAAAATGAATCTCATTTTAAAATGCAACTTATATGATGCATGGAAGTGTTAATGCAAATGGATGATGCAAAAGGAAAGAATGTACCTACAGTTACTTACCAATTAGTGCGGTTGAACATCTTGAGGTACATGATAAATCTTCATTCATCCTCATTGTTTCCGGGAGTAAAACGTTGGTCATTCAAGTTGTTATAGCCACTATTCCCCCTTATGGCACTTACCGAAAAAGGCAACAAAATGAAGCTCCATCATTCTTATTTTTTTCCTAAGTTCCTTTGTATTTTGCCCAACCTTGTTGTATGGAGAGTTTTCATCATGACATAAGCTACTATCAGACCAACTGTCACTTTGATCCACCTTTTTTTTTTCCTTGGTCCATGGAGATTGCTAAAGTAATATTGAGATGCAAGTTTACTACTTACCCTTTGGCCCACTTCTCTAATCCGCCTCGTGAACAAATTTGTAATTGCATGTTTGGTTTGATCACAGTAATAGTTAAGGTTATAATGTAATAGCTCATAACGTAACTAAGCTATAATACCTCTTTCTCTAGGGTGATGCTAGGCTAGGCTCGCGCATTTGCAAAGAGCCCATGCGTCAACATTTATGCATTCCTTGCCTTCTAGCCAATCAACATTATGTTTGTATTGTTTTATGGCTAAATGACCCCCCCCCAAAAAAAAATGGAGAAAGTTGCATGGATAAATACTTGATTGTATTATGTCTCCGGTTCAAAATAATTTGAAATTGAAGGCCATGCGAATCACTCTTTTAAAGCCTTATTTGATTTCTATTTTTTTTCTTGGTTGATTTATTTGATCTACATAAATATATTGATTTATGCACATTTTGGCCTATTTGACATTATTGAGAAATTAGTGGTAAGAACTTAAAGACCTCATTTTTATGTGTAAAAAAGGAAAGAAAGAGTTGTTTGATGATCACTAGATATGGAATCATGATTGGCAAGTCCTAACAATATAGTTGACAAGATTCTAATTAACATCAATTTTTTTTCTACTAAATGAATCAAGTGGCCCCCTTTATCCACATATTAGAAAAGTCAATTTCTAGATTAGTAGCATTAATTGGTGAATCTTTAATTTTCAGCATAAGGTCTATCGGCCGGTTGACAAGTCATAAGTTTTAACATCACGCATTCTTTAAAAAAGGATAAAAAGAAAATGCCACTAATTTGGCATGCGGTTTCTTAAAGGTGTTGTATTGATTGCACAGGGAATGAGTGCTGTTTTACGAGAAAATATTGGGAAGGCCTCCACGTCACCGTGGGGCCGGCCCATTAAGTAGCTGAAAGGGGCGCCATGTGTCATCAGCATCCCACCACACTCTCTCTTCTCTTGTGATCTCTCTCCTCCCAAGCCTACTTCTCTCTCATCTGTGCTTGTGTTTCTTCTGTTCTCTTGCGGCCGCCATGGCCTCTCTCCTCTCTGTGCTTGCTTTCCTTCTTGCGGCGGCAATGGCCAGGAGCTCGAGCTCAAGTAACCCCGGTCGCAAGCTCGAGCTACGGCAACCATGGTCTTGAGCTCGTGCTCAAGCGACCATGGCTGCTTTGACCTCAAGCTCTAGGCTCAAGCCTGTGGTCCACAGCCTAAAGTCTCAATTTTTGTTGAACAATTTGTGATAATTTCCTGAACGTATTTTATGTATTAGGAGCACTCACGTGATAAGTACATGTAGAGAAATAGGTCAATCATAAATTGAGAATTTTTAATTTTAAATGCAAAATTTATTGTAATGCACATCATACAAGTAGTGTGAATAAGTAATTGGTTTTTAACGACAACATCAATTGTGTAACAAAGGTATACCATACGTTCATTTCAATTTTAATTTATACGGTCTCTTCCAAAACAATGCCATGTATACATTTAGTTTAGAATCGTGGCAATCGACTATGTTTAATATAAAGAAAACGATCTCACAAAAATAAGTTATACCGATCCAAAGAGGGAAATTCTACACAAATGAATTTTAGGTACAGATTCTTTTTGCACTACATGTATAAAACAATTGCATTTCGAAGACAGATAAGCATTTCTAAATTACATGTATTCATTGCATTGTTTTTGACGTAAAATATCATATACATTTGTTATATAATTGATGTCGTGGTGAAACTAACCAATCACATAATCGCTTTATCTACATGATATGCATTACAATCAAATTTTCATATAAAAATCACAAAATTCTCATTTTGTGATTGTTTGCTTCTCCATGTACCATTATTCATGAAACTATCACGTATTGTCTATCAAAAACTCAAACTCTAGACACAATCTTTATATACATGAAGAAACCAAAAAAAAAAAAAAAAAAAAAAAAAACATTTTGTCAGGAAGAATTGGAAGTTGTTAAATTCTGCAATTGCAACTGGGTAGTTGCGAGAAAATATTAGGTACGTCTTATGCTCCAGTGTGGCAAACAAGAAGGCGATGGGATCGCGACACATGTCCTCGTGGGACCCATAAAGTCAAGCATCTGCTCTCGACTCAACGCTTCTTCCTCTCTCCTCTAACTCTCGTCTCGGCTGGTGGCTCGGCTCGGCTAGCAGAAGAAAGGATGTCCTCTCCTCCTGGCCTGCACGCTCTCTCTCCTATCAGTGCATTTATTGCAGAAACTTTTCTCTTTCCTTCGTTTGAGAAAGAAAATGGCCATTCGTTCCTCTGTCCCTCTCCATTTCTTTCCTTTCGAATTTTTGAATCTGAAATTCTCTCTCCGCACTCGTTGTTGCTCTGCCGTGCATCAAGCGGCCGTTCTCCTGCCATCGCCGAGGAACCACATTACGGCTGCCACTACTCCAGTGCTCACTCGCTTCTCTCTTCAGGTTCGTTGCTGCTCCAACATTCGTTTCGGCGTTCCCGGGATCGCAGATGCAGCACGCGGAGGAGAAGCAGGCCTCTTCGAGCTCCCCTCAACGTCGGCGAGCGTCGCCCGCCGAGCGAGACCCCCACACACGGAAGGCTCGGAGGCGAGGTTGCTGGAGAAGCTGGTGCCGTACACTGCCAGCTTGGTGCTGAGCTGCCTCGTCGTGTTCGACACTCCTCCGCCTCCCTCTCGCGACATCCCCTCTGCTCTCTCTCTCTCCCCCCTTTGCGAAGGCGTGCCTCTCTTCCAGCGAAACGCGACGCCGATGGCCCTCCACCTCCACCGGTTGACTCCATCGCCCTCGGCTCCGACTCCAACGCCGACGTCGACGCCGCCTCCTCCCCTGAACCCGACTCTGACGCCGATGCCCCTTCGCCGGTTGCCTCCGTCGGCGTCGGAGTCCGTCGCCCCCGACTCCAACGCCGATGCCGACGCCGACGCCGACGCCCCTTCACCAAGTCCATGCATCGCAGAAAATGGTGATGCCGACCCAACATTACTTATTCAGTTATTTCCTTTTGCTGATGATGGGGAAATTCTCATCTTGGACGAAATTTTCTCTGTCATCATTGGCAATGCCTGGCTGAAACACTAGGATCAAATCCTCGCCTTTGGGTGTGGGTTTCTGTGAATGGATCAGTCCACTCCAATACCTCCCACCATATCCATGTGCCACTTGGGCTCTGCCCAAAGTCAGTCTCATTCTAGCTCAGTGTTTAAGGTTGGGCTTTGCCTTTGATATAATTTATCACTTTGAGCCTTGTGGCTTGGGAATGAGGTTAATCATGGATTGGTTAGAAGCAGAAGAGATGATGAAACTGAGAAGAGTTTAGTTAAATCTAATCACTATGGTTTTGTGGGTGGAGGTGTTTGCTTTATTCTCTGTCATCACTCCTGAATATGTTTATTTTCCTCATATTCTTTTGAAATTATTGTACATGAGAATCCCAAGGTACTTATTGTTAAGTTTTATAGAAGAAACCTTTCTTTGCAGAGACCAAGGGTGTGTATATTAGGTGGTGGATTTGGGGGTTTATACACTGCTTTGAGACTGGAATCACTTGTCCGCCCGACAGCAAGAAACCTCAGGTAGTTCCTTTGATCCTTGTATAGTTAGTACGCATTCTACATTGATACATCCCTGTTGCTGGGATGGAATCGTAAGCAAAACTTGCATATTTGAACAAAGATCACTCCTCTAGACTATAACAAACTATCTTATAGAAGTCTGTATATTTTGTTGAAACCAGTATGTTGTCATTTGATGCCGCGTATAATGTTCAAATTACTTATTCAGCTTGAGCCATCTTATTAAATTGTGTCACTTTGATAATGCGGTAGGTCCTTGTTGACCAATCTGAGCGGTTTGTTTTCAAGCCAATGCTATATGAACTTTTATCTGGAGGTATGAAGATATGACACTACAGAGGGTGGATCGTGATGTACAACTTTTGCTATTCATACCAGGTTCTTTCATCAAGGAAAGTTGAGTTGCTTCTGGGTTACTTTGTACACAATATAAGGAAGTCCAGCGATGCTGAAGATTCTTTCTGTTTCAGTGGAAACTCTGAAGATCCTGAAATGCAGAAAAAGAGTGGACCCACTAAGGGCTTTGCGGCAGAAGATGATGTTGAGACATTTATATTGGAACTTCAACCTGCTCAAAGGGGACTACGAAGTCAAATTCTGGAGGCGGATTTGGTCCTATGGACTGTGGGCTCTAAGCCTTCACTTCCCGAATTAGAACCTTGGGATAAGCCGCATGAGCTTCCTTTGACCGCCCACGGTCAAACAGAAACTGATGAAACTCTACGTGTCAAGGGCCACCCACGCATTTTTGCCCTTGGTGATTCTTCTGCATTAAGAGATTCAGATGGAAAGATTCTTCCAGCCACCGCTCAGGTAAACAAGCAAGAAATGCAATTCATCTATTGGAGTATGATGTTGTAGTGCAACTTTAACATCTGCACGTTTCTTAGTTTTGCTATCTCCTCGCCAATTTTAGTCATTTCTTTCGTGGCCTACCAGGTTGCTTTTCAGCAAGAGGATTCCACTGGTTGGAATCTGTGGGCAGCAATCAATGACCATCCTCTTCTGCCTTTAGGTCTTTCATTTCACTTGTGCCTTTTGTGCTGGACATTTTTTATGGTTCAATCTCCTCGATTTGCAATGCAGTGCCCTTGCTTGTGATCAGCATGCATCTTGTAGCTTTATCTCACCTTCCTTCCCCCAATGACTGTGGTTCTATTAAATTTGGGTGGAGGTAACAAGTTAGCTTCAGTTGCACGTTGACATCCCCCAGTGACAAGGAGCACTTTACTGTTATCCATCACAAACACCATTAAGTATCCTTCTGTGGTACCTCTACTAGTGTGTGGCAACTTTTATTTTTTGTAGATCATACTGGTAGAAGCTTTGGATATGTGACTGGTGCATGATTCTGCTAATATAATTTTCAGGTTTCAAAACTTAGGCGAGATGATGACATTGGGAAGAAATGATGCTGCAATTTCACCAAGTTTCATTGATGGACTAACTCTGGAAGGTCCAGTTGGACACGTAGGTTCTTTTCTTTACTTCTGTCACACTGGTCCTTTGAAAAAAAATGATGTTAATCCATATATTTCTGCATTTGCAGCGAGAAAATTTGCACATCTGATAAGATTGCCCACGGATAAGCATCGAATTAAAGTGGGAATGAGTTGGCTTGCTAAGTCTGCCATAGATTCAGTCACATCACTTCAGGGCACCCTTACGAGAGTTCTTGCGGGCTAGCAAATCATTTTTTCATCCAAGCTCTACTTTTTTTTTAATTAAACCATTGGCAGTTTTTACCTTGCTTTGTGGCCACTTTGGAGGAAAAGGAATTTGACAATGGTAACTCACCAGTTGTGCAGGTCTACAACCTGATAGTCCACTTCTAGATAACATGTAATTAGAAGTTCCTATTGAAGATGAATTATCACTGTTATAATTTTCAAGACTTCAGAATCATGTGAAGCATCATGTTATATATTCACGATACTCTATGCATGTACTGTTTTGTTTGTTTGGATGGACTATAATTTGTTGATATTTTGTCGGCTACATAGAAACACATAGAAATGAATCATATGAAGAGGGTAGAGAGGAATGAGTGGGCCAGCGAATCTACGTAAACTTCCTGCTTCAACCTAATACTAGAATCGGCTGGAGCAATTTGATGTGAAGCGAGGACTAAGATTTCTATTACTTGTATCGGTTCAAACTTGTAGCAGTATGATTAAGAATGGTACTTTGGTTATGAAAGATGCGTACGCCGTGCGATGATCTTCATGGAGAACATTCATTGACGAGACAAAAAGAGGTAGCCTTTGGTTTTGCGCAACTGAATGAAATTGCTGCCACGAGTCAGGCATTAGGGGTTGATGTATTGATGCTCAAGTTTCCCCGAACAATATGATCGAGCAAGCCAATAGTTGGGTTGTGTTGAATGGCATATCATACGACTGGTGAAGATAAAAGGAAATTGAGACCTACTCGTTTTTAGAGGGAATAGAGATTTACATACCATTGAAATATGAAAGTAGATTGATAGATCAACTATTACACCACATCACCATGATAAATGACAATAGACACATACTTGAAAATTGTGAAAAATTAATGTCGAGACGAGATGTTGGACCTACTAGATTATAATATAAAAAAAAGTTAGAAAGAGTTGGTTGGCCGTGCTTCTTTTCCAAAAGAAATTCAGTTCCATCCACATTTTGCCGGTACATATGGTGTCTTTGGGCAAAATGAAATGGTTTATGAACTTCTCACAATCGGAAAATCATCGAAAGGACTTGATATTGTGAAAGCAAAGGACAAGTAAGACTACATAAATTGCAGGATGTAGAGCTATACGGATGGTAAGTTTCAGAGGATAAATTGTTTTTCCGTTTAGTTTTCGTATTCCTCCTACGCAACTCCTTTTCATTTTATTTTCCACTTTTGATTTGATCTAGTGGAAAAACTGAATGCCAAGTTGCCAAACAGTCTAGCTAAAGGTTTTTCCTAAGAAAATAAAATAAAAAATCAAACTAAAATGGTCACAAAAGTTGCTAATTATTTTGTTTGGCGGAGAAAGTTGGGGCATGTGTAATCTTCTAGGTGGCCCGCCATGGGATTGCCGGGGCCAAGATGAGCTTACAACCTCTACTACAACTCACTAACACCAAACAAGACAATTGGCAGCTTTAAGCAATCTGGACATCCACATGCTATAAAGGAATTGAAACCTTATATCATTCAAAATCCTGACTATGTACCGCTATACTTGAGATTCACGAGTGTCGGTTTTGGAGATGTCATGAATGCATTTACAATGGTGGTTGTTTAGTCACAAGGCAAAAAATCAAAGTAGACACTCTTCCTATCTCACCTCACTCATTTCATCTTCCTGCCTCAGCTAGTTGAATAATCAAATTCTTAAACCATGATTATTTCATCTTTGTTCAGCAGAAATGAGGACCGGTGGGCTGTTTAAATGGTGCAGCTCGTTTTCGGGGCTTAATAATCCTTCATCAATGTGATTGTACATTGGATCGGAACCGGCGAAGATTTTAATTGCTGAGCGAGAGATGAAATAGTCTTCTGGCACTCTGCAAACCGGCTAGCAGTGACTGCTAGCTCTTGCTCCTATTTTACATAACAAAACTAAACGAGAACTTAAGAAGGAAACTAAATTCAGACTAAGTCATGATCGCCCATTTAGCATGAATAAAACATTGGTAAGCTGATCCTATCAGATGGTTGATGGCGTCAGAAAGCACAGTGTTGCTCAAAGCACCACCACCCACAGAAAAAAGAAGAAGAAGAAGAAAAGTTTGCCTAGCGTGAACATTTTCTGGTTAAGTTAGTTTAGAAGCACCCCAACGCAGCACTGTAAGTGCTTTTTAAGCTCGAAAATTACGTTACATCAAAGGTCAAGCGCTTTGAAATTCTATATTAACCTCTAAATGTCTTCAATGCTACAGTTAAATTTGAGATTTGTTTAGATTGTGCCCCAATCATACAGTTTGTACTAATAAAGTACAAGATGCTGATGCAGCCATCCTGTTTCTAACATAGCTATATGTCAATATGAAGATCAAAACCATGCTGCGTTACTGGAAAATAATCATTTCATCTTCCTTGAGATGGCTATAAATAAATAACTATTCACCTGGGAGATTGAAGTCATATCTCATAAAAAAGCACCCAAATCAGATGTCCAGACACAGGATGTGAATGTACCAAGAGAGGCATCTCTCTTTTCTCATGCAGATGGAACTCACTCTACATGCAACTATAACATTGCCACTCAAAATGTAGTAGCGGGTTTGTCGGCAAACTTGATAAATTATGTAAAAGGAGCAATACCATCTCAATAATTTACTCATGTTATCATGCTTTCCATTAGATATAGACTAACATCCACAAGCCATAGAGAACTAACCTGCTTTACTTTTAGCTGTTCATCAGAGACAGCCACACGCTGAAGCTCGATCTCATGCTGCAGTTTGGCATCCCTTTTCATATTTTCATCCTCCAGCTCCCGACATTTTGCCTCATTTTCAGCAGACAAAGCACGCTCTCTTTCAACCTCTTCTTGTAGTAATTTGACATTAAGGAGCAAGTTTTTCATCTCCTCTTCAACATCCATCAGTCTTGACTCTGTTACTTCCATACTCTCATGGGTAATCCTTGCTTCCTCCTCTGCAGCTTGCTTCGATTTTTGTGCTGCGGACAACATGTTGTCGAGTTCTGTCAATCTCATCTCAACCTCATTGAGCTGGCTCCATGACGTTTCAAGTTGCTTTTGACATTGACTTAGAGCCATGTCTAGCTTCTCCTTTTCTTCTTCCTTCTTCTCTAATTTCTCCTCCACCTCTGCTGTTCTATTGATCATGGCTTCAAGCTTAGATTTGAGAGTGACTTCATCAGATCTGTTTTGATCCAGAGCAGGCCCCATTCCATGGCTGCAGCTTCCACTTTCTGCGTCTGGTAAAGCTGCAAGCCTTTCCATCTCCAGAAAATCATCCATTAAATCAAGTTCTCCTGAAGAGACCATGAGATTCTTTCCGAAGGATTTCTCTTTCTTAAAATGGTTGAGTTCAGTTATTAGAGCAGATGCCCATGACTCAGAGTGGCACGGCTCACAATCACTTGGCTCCAAGCAACTCCCTTTCTGCACGTCATTCTCAACTGCTAGCAGCCAATCCCCTACATCTGATTGGCTATCAGCAAAGGACTCTACACAAACCGATGATCCAGAGAAAGACTTAAGATCATTTGTCACACTTGCTTTCCGAGACATGGCTTTGAGTCTACGGCATTTGGCTTCCAGCCTAGCTACCTCTTTATGCTCTCTAAATGCTGTTTGTTGGCTGTTTCTGCTACTTGGGTGCTCAAATTACGCTCAATAATCCTAAGTTCTAGCTCCTCCAACATAGAAATGACTTTGGCTTTGAGGGCCACATTCTCTTTTTCAGCAGCATCAAGCTTAGGGGCAAGATCAGAACATATAACTAAAGAAGCTTCACTCTTGGCTGCTTGAAGCCGGGCATGGACATTGGAAAGCTTAGTCTCAAGCTCAACCTTTGTTGATTCCCACTCACGAGTTTTCTTAAGCACAGCTTCTTGGATCTTCTGCTCTTGCTCTTCGCTCACCTGTCTGAGTTGCCTCACACATTCCTTAAGTGCTCCATCAAGATGACTGATTCGATCTTCTAGTGTCTAGTTCCTTTGTGTTGCAGCCTCCAGTTGTTTCTTTAGCACCAAGACTTCATTTTCAGCCTTCTCCCATCCTACCATTGAATATCAAAAGGAAAAAACTTACAACGAAGTACATAGGCACAAAAATACAAATCCGAATGCAATGTCAAATAGATTTAACGCGGGAACAGTTGAAGTAGATGTCATCCTCAAATCTGAAACTCCATGTGATTTCACTCTTGCTATGATTGAAAGCTTCCAATCTTGTTACCTGACATTAGTGCTTAATTTAGGTGCAATTTGTGTAGTATATCGATATTTCCTCCCTCCTACATTCTCTCGATATCTTGTTACTATCCTCATTAATTTGCTATAGCTTTGGATATTAAATGCGACATCGAGAAACTAAATCATTATGCTATGGTTACGGATGATGCTACAGTACTATGAGAATACTATGGACTCCTTATCGTCCAAGATGAGAATTTCCCCATCATTAGCAAAAGGAAATAACTTAATAAGTAATGTTGGGTCGGCATCACCATTTTCTGCGATGCATGGACTTGGTGAAGGGGCGTCGGCATCCGCGTCGGCGTTGGAGTCGGGGGCGACGAACTCCGACGCTGACGGAGGCAACTGGCGAAGGGGCGTTGGCATCAGAGCCGGGTTCAGGGGAGGAGACGGCGTCGGTGTCGGTGTCGGAGTCGGAGTCGAGGCGACGGAGTCAACTAGCGGAGGTGGAGGGCCATCAGTGTCACGTTTCGCTAGAAGAGAGGCACGACTTCGCAGAGGGGACGTCGCAAGAGGGAGGCAGAGGAGTGTCGAACATGACGAGGCAGCTCAACACCAAGCTGGTAGCGTACGGCACTAGCTTCTCCAGCAACCTCGCCTCCGAGCTTTCCGTGTGTGGGGGTCTCGCTCGGCGGGCGACGCTCGCCGACGTTGAGGGGAGCTCAAAGAGGCTTGCTTCTCCTCTGCGTGCTGCATCTGTGATCCCGGGAACGCCAAAACGAATGACGGAGCAGCAACAAGCCCGAAGAGAGAAGCGAGTGAGCACCGGAGTAGTGACGGCCGTAATGTGGTTCGTCGGCGATGGCAGGAGAACGGCCGCTTGATGCACGGCGGAGCAACAACGAGCGTGGAGAGAGAATTTCAGATTCAAAAATTCGAAAGGAAAGAAATGAGAGGGACAAAGGAACAAACGGCCATTTTCTTTCTCAAACGAAGGAAAGAGAAAAGTTTCTGCAATAAATGCTCTGACAGGAGAGAGAGCGTCCAGGCCAGGAGGAGAGGACGTCCTTTCTTTTGCCAGCCGAGCCGAGTTGTCAGCTGAGACGAGAGTTAGAGGAGAGAGGAAGAAGCGCTGAGTCGAGAGCAAACACCTGACTTTATGGGTCCCACGAGGACACGTGTCACGCTCCCATCGCCTTCTTGTTTGCCATGCTGGAGCATAAGAAGTACCTAATGTTTTCTCGGGTAGTTGCCCTTTTCTCTTTATTATAACTCTTGGCCCACATGCCACCGTTACTTTCAAAAGTAACAGAGACTATTATGCTACCATTACTCATCCTTAAATAGATTAAAGATATTGACATCGGAGCAATGAATGTTACGATAATGAAGACATCAGCTACACTCATAATTATTTGTTCTTTATCCATAATTAGCTGTGTTGGAGGTATTTGGAGTAAAACATATGTTAAGCTTAATAACAATTTGCCAGTTGGAATTACTTTAACAGTTCATTGCAAATCTAAGGATGACAATCTCGGAATCCATGATATTACAAGGAGCTGGGGTTTCTCATTCATACCCCATTTCATTGACGGGACATTGTTCTCTTGTAGCTTTGCATGGCCTAGTAAATTTCACTGGTTCGATATATATGTGCAAAATAGGGACCAGGAAGAATGCACCCACTGTATTTGGAAGATCTTGTCCAAAGGTCCTTGTAGGTTCAATGGAGTGACTGGAGAGTTTGATGCTTGTTATCCCTGGGGTCCATCTTCACAGTTATGGTGAAATCATACATCATGATTTAGATAGAATAAGAATCATATATGTTATTAAATAAATATAAACAAATTTGTGTGTTTCTCTTCTAACATATTGATCATTTTGATTTCAATTTGTATCTCTTTCTTTGTAGTGTTGTCTCTTTGCTTTGTGTCATTCTATTTGTACTTATTATTATTATTATTTTTTGGTCGAAAAAGGTAATTAAGCATTAACTAGCAGCGGAATTACAAGAGTTTAAAGCTTCAGTACAAATGAGATCGAACAAAAAGGGAATGGGGGGTCTCAGCCCAGTTAGAAGGTAAAAGATGAAGCCTGTGGGCTTTAGCGGCCCAGTCTGCAACAAAGTTGGTTTCCTGACGACAGTAACGCACAGCTAGGTTAGGGAAGAGACGTAGTAGAGCAGCCGCTTCTGCAAAGAGTGCCCTGTTTTCCCAAGGAGTGCGATCAGGGTTTTGAATCGTCAGAACCATCTCCAAACAATCGGATTCTAAAATAAGATGATCTTGAGTTCGTCCTTTGTGTTGCAAAAACTGGAGCGATAAGTTGAGGGCTTGTATTTTTGTTTGAAGGGCAAAGGCAAAGGTGGTTCGACTAGAGAATCCATCTATCAGCCGTCTTGAGGAGTGGCGATAGACGCAAGCGACAGATCCTTCGTGAGAGCCCATAGGAAAGGAGCCATCAATATTTACCTTCAGCACACCCAGATCAGGGGGACGCCAGCGCTGAATCAAAGATCGAGGACATGGACGGCGGTTCTGCGGCAATTTGGAACAGGATCGAGTAGATCCATTAAAGCTAAGGATCCCTGAAGCAATTTGGTTTAGATCTAATCCCTGATTGTTAAGTGGATGAGGCATATGTGATCTCTGATGTAGCGACGTCAACAGGCTACTCTGATATGAATGGGCATAAGTGATGGCAACAAGAACAATCTGGTCAGGGTTGGGGGTTCTTCGACGGAATAGAAATTCATTCCTGGCCTTTCATATATGCCACAAAACAGAGGTTATAAGCGCAAGATTCAGTAAGAGATCTTTTTTCTATGATATTTGTAGCAACCATGCATCAAATCGATAAGTTTGATATTTCTGAATATTAAGTCGGAGTTGTGGATGAGACTAGACTGCATTTGTCCATGGGCAGTGTAAAAATATGTGTTCTGTGGACCCTGGGGCTGGGTGAATGTTGCTGTTTTTGCATACCTGCATATAGGGTCTAGTATAACATGACGATAGTAAAGATTTTCACCTGTTGCTATTGCATTCTGACACAAAGACCATAAAAAGATACGTAGTTTGGGATTGGTCCACACTGTCCAGATTGTATTCCATAGTTGTCGTGGAGGATGATATGAAGATGACGCCTGATTTTGACGTTGCTTGTTCTCACCTACCGTGATAAGATTATATCCGCTTTTAACAGTGTAAAGCCCATTAGCTCGCCCCATCCAAATCAGTTGATCTTCTTTGTACTGCGGTCTGATTTGTATTTTGAGAATTTCATCTATTATCCTATCATCAAAACTACCCTGAAGTAAGGGCAGATTCCATGACTGTTGCTCCGAACATATAAAGTCAGCAACCACTGTAGGTTCATTCCAAGGTGTAGGTCCACCGATGATGCCGGTAGGTAGCCACTGATCTTCCCTGACTCGAATCTTCTAACCATTGCCTACTGACCATTGTAGCTTGTTTGAAATAGACTCCTGGTCGAGCAATATGCTTTACCATCCCCAATAGGGTCTGGCACCTCTTTCTGCATGCCATAATTCTTTAGAAGGGAAATAAAGCCCTTTAAAGATTCTACTCCATAAAGACACTGGCTGTTGGAATAAACGCCAAGCTTGTTTGGCTAATAGTGCTTTATTAAAGGCAATAAGATCTCGAAAACCAAGATCTCTGGCGTCTTTGCGATTCTTTAGGATTTTCCAGCTTTTCCAATGTATTCCAGATTTATTACCCTGTGATTGCCACCAAAATGTAGCTATCTTCCGCTTGATAGATTTACAAAGGGAAATAGGTATCTTGAAGATAGACATAGTGTATTGAAGAACTGTCTGAACAACTGCTTTAATCAAAACTTCCTTACCTCCCCTGGAAAATAAGTTTTCCTTCCATCCCTTTAGTTTGGAGTTTACCTTTGCCAATATCCAAGAAAACATATCTTTTATAAATTTCCCCCAGTTCGAAGGTATGCTAAGGTATTTCCCTGTCTTTTTCATCACTTGGACACACAATTCCCTGGATAGACTCTCCTGCAGATTATTAGGACAAGCAGTACTGAAAAAAATTCCAGATTTATTTCGATTGACAGCCTGTCCTGTTGCTAGACAGTATTAGTTTAAAATATTAGCTAGGTTCTGGCATTCTAGTAAGGTTCATTTGAGAAAGAAAATGGCGTCATATGTAAAAAAAAAATAGGTGTGAGAGAGTAGGACACCTCGGATTGAGTTTTATACCTTCGATGTTACCCATGTCCACTGCTTGATGTATGAGAGTCGAAAGAACATTTGCTACCAGGATGAATAAGTAAGGGGAGAGTGGGTCGCCCTGTCGAAGACCTTTTGTCATAAGGAAAGGTTGAAGTGGTTCGCCATTGAATTTGATACTTAGAGAGGCAGTAGTCACACACTGCATTACCCTTCGAACCCAAATTGCGTGGAAACCCAGCCTAAGAAGATAATCTCAAAGAAAATCCCATTCAACATGATCATAGGCTTTCTGCATATCTAGCTTGAGAATGGCGTGAAATTTTCACTTCCATTTCCGAATTCTAATTTGATGTAGAACTTCCTACACCACTAGAATATTATCTTGGATCTGATGCCCACTAACAAAAGCACTCTGTTCCATAGAGATGAGTGCAGGCAACCATGGTTTTAATCGATTAGCTAGGACCTTTGATTAAAAAATATGAGAGCACTGATTCAACTAGAGACATTTTTTTTTTTTTTAGAAAGATGATTCTTGAGGTGCAGACACCCCAAATGCAAAAACTTAGCATGGGTGGATACATAAGTGCCAAAACATCCAAAAGATATACTTAAGTGCTAAAATATGAATATGAGAAGAATGGAACATTTAAGTTCCAACAACAAGCCATGTCGAATTTCCAGTGAGCCACATCAAATTTCTGACGAGCCACATTGGATTTCTAGCAAGCACGTAGACCGATTTTATAAATAAATAATGTCACGTCAAATTTATGGCAAAGCTCATCAGAATTAGCACTTAAGTATCCAATTTCAAAAAAATGGTACTTAAGTATACATTTAAGAAGTTTTGGCACTTAAGTGTTCACCTAGTTTTCACATTTGAGGTGTACTTCCTCAAATGATTATCATTTACTAACTTAAAGGCTACGTTGGTCGTATAAATTTCTAATTAAGATATGACTAGATATGAGAAGATATGAAATCCAAAGATTTTGTTATATACTATCAACTGTTAGATGATTATAATAATAAAGTTGGATATATTTACATCATATTATGTACATTAGTTGGTATAAACGACATATCACTATAAATGAATCAAAAAATTCACAAATAGAGATGGTAAAAATCTCTTGTGACACTCATGTCTACTCTATTTTTAGTTGTTTATTTTATTTTATTTCCTCTCTTTTTTTAGTTAACTTTTTTTCCTTTCTTCCATTTCCATCATTCTATAATAAAATTTTATTAAATAGTAAATTGTACTATATACCTAAAAAACCAAAACACCTAAAACATGTAATAAATTTAAATATATTTTATATTTATATATTGAATTTATATTATATGATAGAATGGAATTCAAATTTATAAAGATTTATATTTAATTAAAAAATTAATTTTATTTTTTTATTTTGACTTTCTTATATTAAAATTTAAAAACTACTTATATTGAAATATAATTGTAAATTTGTTAAATTACGAAGATTGTTATTTGAAAAAAAAATAACTTTCCTATTATAAATATTAGAAATTCTATTCACCTTTATCTCACTTCCCCATGGGATGATTTTTTTTTTTTTTTATCTATATTCCCTTATATTTGACTTTTTTTTTCTTACCTATATTCCCCTTATATTCAACTTTTTTGACTTATTATGGATAATTTTTTTTAACCTATATTCTATTCACCTTTAACTATTTTGAGCATACACTAAATGCAGGATATGATAAATATCATATCCTGAAGTTTATTCTAGTTGCTAGATAGAGCCAAAGAGTTTTAACACAAAAGGCAAGATTCAAAACACAATAAGGCCCAAAGGACTTCAAGAAGATTGGACAACCAATTGTGAGGTAGGGGATTATTCTTTTGGGCTTTAGAGATCCAGCCTGCTTCCTTAGTGGATTCTTTGCTATAGTGGGGCAATTTCATATTAATAAAAAACATAAAAAACTCGTTGGCCTCGATGATAAGTGCATCTACTTTCCACGTAAATTGATATGCTCCTTAAATCGTCCTTATCAAGACTGAGTGATATGACCAACTAAAATGCTTCCTTCAATTCGTGTGGCTAGAAGCTTTGGGGTTTCAACCATGACCATTACTTCCATCTATGTAGTTGAGCTTGATTTGATGGATTTCGCGAAGCTGTCCACTAATCCTCCATTGCTATCTCGGCAGCAGCTGACACTTGTAGTTGTTGATCCCTTTACAAATGAGCGGTTGATGTTGATTTTGAGGGTTCCCTATGTTGACATGTGATTTTTATCCGACAGGTCATGTAAAGGTAATGGTTATATCATGAAAAACCCCAAACGGTTGCATTTGTCACAAATTTATTTTAAATTAATTTTTTAACCACAAAAACCCCATAATGGTATCCTGGTAACAAATTTATTCTCCATTAATTATCATTAAATTAGGTTTATATCACGAAAATCATAAATTGGTATACATATGATGAATAGAGGATAAATCCCTGAACTAATAAACCCATCCACTACCATGTGTTATTAAACTTAGCAATTTGACAATAAAATATAATGAAAACTGAACGATGATAAATTTATCATATGTTTATCAATTTGGAATTTTTTGTGGTCAAAAAAATCAATTTGGGGTAAATTTATTACAAGTATATCAATTTGAGATTTTTCATGATATCTATTCCATCGACTCAAATTTTTATATTCACTTATTCAAAAGATAAAATTGGGTCGATGTTATGATATATATTGTGCTATGATAGTTATAGAACCATTAAAAGTGGGTTTTCACCTTAAAATGTAACGAGGAGTAAATTGTCATACAAAATTTCATGATTTTTATTTGGTGTAATATTTATTTTAATAGATCAATTGCAAATTATATCTATTTGTGCTTTAGGATATCACATACATTCGAAATTCAGAGTCATTTTTTTCAAGATCATAATTCTAACTCAAAATTATATGTCTAATTCTTCCTTTTTAATGTCAATAATAGAAGGACTAATTTTAGGTATTTTACCAAATTTTATGATTCGATTTGATTTGGTTATGATTCATATATGTTTCATATATGTTTAATATTTTGATTCACAATACACAGCTCAATTTAAAAGCAAAAGATATGGCATAGAACTTAGAAATGATTCCAGAGCTATTCAGAGCCATAATAGAAGTTATTTGTTAAGGATCCTTCGGTCAATTCCTTTTTCTTCATAAAAATCAAAATGAGATTGTGTAATGGTTCCCTTTTGGCGTTTAAACTAGTGATAACAAAGTTATTTTTATTTGCTCTCCTTTAATTAATTTATACATAAGATCTTATCCTTCACTTGTAGCTGACTTTCTGTGGCAATTCCTAACCCAGAGTAAAATAGAAGAAAAATAGAAGGCAAAATGTTGTTGTGGCAAGTTGGGGAAATCCCATATTCTTCAAGCAAAGAATACACCAAGTTTCACAACTTGTTATGAGGGGACACATAAGTGTCAAAACTTCTAAAAGGTATGCTAACATGCCACTTTGCCTTTTTAAAAGTTCGATACTTAAGGTCTGCATGGTAACGTTCCTGATTCTCTACTCTTTTGTTCTTTTTTCCTTTTTTCCCAAATAGAAAATAGAAGAGAAATCCATTTAATAAAGTTAGTTAATTTTTCTCTTCCCGAGAATAGAAAATGGCCAAGGAATAGATTTGGAACAGAAATAAGAAATAGAAAAAAATAATTTCTTGCTCCCAAAAACAATTTTTAGAAATAAGATTTATCTTTATTTTCTTTTTTTATTTTCTTCTTCTTCCTCTTCTAATTAGTTGGTGGAGACTCGCCACTCGTCGACCGTCGCATAATTATCGTTGTCGCCGTGTCCTGCTATTGCCACCGATTAGAGGAGGATAAAGCATAAAGGAAAAAGTGAAAAAAAATTCTCAAATAATCAGTAAAAAATTATTTAAAAATTAAAAGAAATTCTAAGACACAAAAACAATTGTAGTTTGTATCATACACATTCCTGTTCTTCTTCTATTCATAGAATAGAAATTTTGTGTAATTACCAAATGCGTTATTTTACTTATAAATTGTTCTAGGGAATAGAAAAAAGAACTATTTCTAAAATGAAATTATTCCCCAAAATAGAAATGTTAGCAAATGCACCTTTAAGTGCCAACTCTAGCGAGGCTTACCAAAAATCCGACGTGGTGTTTTTATTTTATAAAACTAGTTTAGGTGACTTGCTGAAATGTCCACTTAGCAATCCTTGTCTAAAATGACATCGTCCTCCGTGTTCACTTAAGTGATAGTTTAAGTGTCAAGTTATGGTGTAAGTGCTCATTTAAGTGCAACTCGTGATTAAAAGTAAAACCCTTAAATGCCAAGTTTTGTAAAAGGTGATCATTTAAGTGGCTAAACGACGTCGTTTAGCATTGTCTCACATAGTCTATATGGACCATGCAACATTGTTTGCCCTATCTACATGGATAAATTTTATTTTATAGAAATGACACATCACTCAAAATTCTTGCCGAAAAAACCATGTCAGCTATCTAGCCAAAAATTGTCATTGTTGGCATTTAAATGGTCATTTCTTATCCAATTTTGGCACTTAAGTATACATTTTGGAAGTTTTAGCATTTATATGTATTCCTTGTCAACTTATGGCACTTTGGGTGTTCTTCTATCGATATTCTTCATTCTCCTTTATTGGAAGTGACGGGATAAGTACACTATTAGTGCCAAAAGTTTTGTACGGCGCTCACTTTAGTGCCAAAAGTTTCCATCGCATCACTTAAGTACCAAATCGGAGAAAAAATGATCATTTCGGTGCCACTGGCGAGAGATTTTAGCCAACATGATTATGTGGCTTTTATATTTAAAATAAAAAAAAAAGTCGTCGTGACTTAAGATTGTCCATGGTAGATGGCATAAAACGACACCATTTTCCTTTCTTCATAAGAAACGACATCGTTTTATACCATTCCGCGTGGATTCACTTACAAAACAACACCACATTGCTTTACGGCCAAAAATGATGTTGCTGAAGAGGGAGTAAAATAAGGTTTCAATACGATTCTTGCTTGACGTCGGCCGTAGCTCGCTCACCGACCGTCATTCGCTTGCCCCCTGTCGCTCGCCCGTTGTCGCTTGGCCACTGTTGTAGTTGCAACATCATTCATGGTTGTTCGCTGGTTGCGTCCCAAACTTTCGCTCACTTAGGTTTGTCATGTTCTCTACGTGGGTCATAGTGAAAAATTTAGGGTTTCGATGAGCAAGTTAGGGCATGAAGGGCAAATTGAGGGCTCGGCTCAAGGGGAAAGTGGTGGGGAAAGTGGTGGGGATCTCACTTTTATGGAGATTGAATAGAAAAATTGAGGGCTCTGTCATTCGTTCGCTTTCTTTTGTGGGGGCCGAATAGAAAAATAGGGCGCGGAGGGGAAAATGGGGCTCGACTCGAAGGAAAATAGTGGTGGGACCTTACTTTGTTTAATTAATTAGACTACTTCTGTGGGGGACCGAATGTGATTGAATTGAAAAATGGGTGGTGCGAACCTCACTTTGTTTATTCAATTCGATTTCCTTTGTTTCTGTAAAGGCACCGAATTGAATAAATTGGTCGCATTCGTTTCTTGACAACAAAACAACAAGGACTTACATATAAAGTTGCTAATTCTGTCATGTGGTCCCAAAAATTAATGACTTTTTTTTTTTTCATTTGGTGCAGCATTGACATGGATGAGAATCAGGTAGGCGTCAGTGTTTGCTATGATAGAGAGTTTGTTATTGGCACCGAGGATTGGGAATATACTGGTGGAAATGAAGGTATTATCTATGTTAATGTTCGGAAACCATCATATATTGATTTTCTTAGGGATTTGGAGTATTTTTTACGATGCAAAGTGAAAAAAATACATTACTGGGTTCCTAGGAAGGAATTGAATAATGGCTTGAGATTTTTTAATGATGATAATGGTATTAAGGATATCATTTACCATTATCTTCACAGCAAAAAAGTTAGGTATATGTTGAGTATTATAGTGATAATGAAGATATTGAGGATGAGGATGAGGATGAGGATGGGGATGAGCAGGCCACCATTAAAAGAGGAGAAGTGAGGGATCTTATTCAAGCGAGCAATCAGGTCGGGGATGAGTTTAGGTTAGATGAAGGGTAAAATCAGAGGGAGAGAACTCATATTGATAGAGATGAACAAACATGGAGATGTCTTGAAATCTTGGGTGAAGATATGGGCAATGAAGACTTCATTAGATTAGAATGGGAAATTGCTATATCCAGTGAATCGGAAGATGAATATTTGGCTTTAGTAAGTTTCCTAAGTGACGAAGATGATGATGAACTCGCACAGTCAAGACAAAAGTAAAGGGAATTTCTCAAAAAAATTTTTGCAGTTTCAGCAAAGAGGTCCAAGCCAGTAAATAAGGATAAAGCTCCAGCTAAAGGTAATAGATGTGAAGATGAAGAAAGTTATGGTGATGAAGTTGCTGGTTCAGAGAATGAGCTTGACAATAATGATAAAGAACCTGCTTGTGGAAGAAAAATTAAGTACCCTTGCTATGATCTGACTTTTGATAAACCTGTTTTGTTTGTGGGCATGAGATTTGATGATGCCAAACAATTCAAGGAAGTTCTTGTCAAGAACTAATTTTCTGAACAAAGGAGCGTTGAATTCATTAGAAATACGAAGGAATTTGTGAGAGCTAAGTGCTCTGTGGCACCCCTCGATGGCCCCCGATTCGTTAAGGTCGCCACAGTTCGCTTACCTTTCACTTTCCCTAATAACATGTCACTTTGCTACCATTTCAATTGCAGCGAGTCCATACAACCTAGGGGTTTACATCTTTTAGATCAATCCCTTGCGCAATTAATATAATGGAAGCATATCCAACAACTCCCTACCCTATATTCAGAAATTGATACACACCTACTAAACATTTTTAGGTAAAAGATGAACACTTTTATTTACTTAGACCAGATGGACATCATTCATCGGTACATCAAAATGCCGTAGTCTCCTATACTTGACTATACTTCAAAAGATGACCGACATCTCCTCAAACAGTCGTATACTTAAGGTCCATCGATCAGTGTCATCGTCCAACAGTTCCTTCCTTTGCTATCCTCCTCTTCGCAATCATATCCAACTACTTGATCCATCTACCTATGGCAGTGGCAACAGATGTATCTAATCTAGTCTGAAATGCTAGTCCCTAAAATGGGTGAGTACAACCACTCAACAGGTAAAAGATCCATTAAACTACTCAATGTATCAAACAGAACAATCATTGCATCATAGAGTACATATAGTTCGTACATATCAAACATATCTCACCTTTCAGTCATGCATATTACGTCATATGTATATATATATAGGTCACAATGTCATGTGCATATACCACCAATGCACTTGTACATATAACATCATACAGTCATGCATACATGTCACCATACCGTGTACACATACCACCATGCACTTATACATGTTACATCATATCGCCATGCATACATGTCACCATACCATGTGCACATACCACCATGCACTTATGCCTGTTACATCATACCGCCATGCATACATGTCACCATACCATGTGCATATACCACCATGCACTTATACATATTACATTATACAGCCATGCATATCTCACCATGCAACGTGCATATACCACCATGCACTTTATGCTTGCATTTCCATGAGGTTCATCCCATGCCATATGCACATACATACACATGATTCATATCATCCATGCTATCAAGCATACATCACTATGAGATCCATTCAAGCCTTCATGATCGCATTCTCAATGTCAAATAGCATCAATTTATTTTCATAAGCAGATCATGCATCATGCTATCTGCATACACCCATGTACATGATTCACTTTCAATTTTTATCTTTCACGAGAATCTCATCAGTTTTTCTTTCCAGGGATCAATGTTTGCATCCCATAATTTATCGCTCGCATTCAACTTGACATCTCGAGGAGCCTCTGGCACACACCTCCGGGCATCTCGTATCCCAACTAGCATCACGAGGAATCCCCTCGGCACACACCTCTGGGGCTTCCGGGATTACGTACCGATATACCACCAAGCATTCCCCCTGGAATTACGTACCGTATACCACCGGGCATCTCGAAACTCCCGAGGACATCCAGCACACACACTCCGGGAATCCGGCACCCCCACATTCCAAGCATCCTGACACTCCAGGGCATTGTCGGCTCACACCTCCGACGGTATCCTCATTTATCATATTTCATATTCACATTTGTGTCTCAATATCAACATGGCACATGATGTGATGGCAACAAGGTCAATTTCAGCTTTTGATTTTATATTAAATACCAAATATCATCACATGTGCAGCAAGATTCAATCACTTAAAAAAACAATATAATTCATGGGGCAAACTCATGAATTATTGCTATTATTTTAGAAACGGAATGTGTTCTTTTAATTTTATACTTCTTAAAGTTTAGTGATTGACCCTAATAATTTCTAAGAATTTATTACATCATAGCCAAGCTCTAGAAGCATTTACCTCATGAAGAACACAACACCACCAGAATTTCATACAAACAGAATAGTCCATGCATTACAGCTTTTGAAATTCGCACAATCCAGCTTGCACAGTTTTAGAAAACATTTTAATTAAATACCCAAATGACCTTCAAAATTTATGAAATTTGAACATGTGATAGTCAAAACATAAAGGCAGATATTTCATTCAGAACACTACACTAAAAGATCCCCATATATTTCAATACGGACCACACATCACAGCACTACTAATTCTGTCCGTTCCACTTGCACAGTTTTTGAAACATTTTTGGTTAAATAATCAAATGAACTTAAAAAATCACAAAATTTGAATATGTTGTAGTAAAGAGATAAACAAAGATATTTGATGCAGAACACTTTTCCAAAATAATCTCATACAAAACGGTATAGACCACGCATTGCAACATTACCAAGTCCGAACACATCAGATTACACAGTTTTAGAAACATTTTCGATTAAATACACAAATGACATTAAAAAATTATGAAATTTGACTATGTGATAGCCAAGACCATAATTTAAATACTTCATGAAGACATTGAAGTCAGGTTCGTCTTAGGTAATTAAATATAGTCGGTTAACACTTCTGTTCCTAATACTGAAATTTCCAGATCCAGTCTTTCCAAGGCATAACGATTTTGCCCACTTATACTTGTTTTTTTTGTCCCAAATTTGAGTATGTTATACTCCAAGAAGTCCTTTACAACTTTCATTTAGAGGTCGAAGCCAAACTTCAACTAGAACATTACATGCAAGTCACTAGAACATCCAAGGTCGAGCTGTTTTTCTCAAGAACAGTACATTAGACTAAAGCACCATTCTTATAACTTCAATTTTTCACATTCTATACATCCGAAATTATCACCATTCAATCACACACACTAAACACAGCACGCAAGAGTAGATCAAGAGATCTCACTTGCCTCTAATTCCAGCAAACAACCGGCAGCTCAACGGCGGGACACGGCGGCTCGACAACGGGGCACGGTGGCGACAAACCTCCTCCTTCCTTTCTCTCTTCCTCTCTTCCTCTCTTTCTCTCTTTCTCTCCTGTCTCTCGGCACCTAGACCAACCACCCCCTTCCCCCTATTCCTTTTGGTTGAAAACAAAGCTTGCATGCATCCTCATTTTGCATGGGGGACACTTGTTCCCAAGAAGGAGACAAGTGTCTCTCTTGCCGAAGACACTTGGAGGAGGCCATTCGGCTCCTCCCGCCCCCATTCCATGCGTCGACTACCCCATGGGCTCCATGGGCCGGGCCTCTTGGCCCACTTTAGGCCCAACACACTTGGGTCTAAAGTCCAAACTTAAATGGCCCATACTTATTTTTGATAATCCATCTTAATCCCACTTATACAAGGTACCAAATTACAAATTTAAATGGCCATAATACTTTGTAACATAGTTTAATAAAATCCAACTCATAAAATTCATGGCCAAAAATATAATTTCCTCATCAAATAAAATCCTTGGTCTCACATGGACATAGGACGCATTTCCAACAAAATAATTATCCATTTATATAAATACCAGATCATTCTTATTCACTTGGCCATAAATCTTGAAATCATAAATCAATAAACTCCTACTTATAAAACACATGGCCATGAGTTATTTTTGGGATGCCACATGCTCACTACCCAATTGTTCATAGAAGCTCTATGGCACGCTAAGTAAAAAGAAGTCATTTCAAATTAGGTCCTTCCAGGAGGAGCATACTTGTCAAATTATATTTAACAATAAAAGGGTAACAAGTGTGTGGTTATTGAAGTATTTTTTCAATACTATCAAAGCAATGCCCGAGATCAAGAGTCCTCAATTTCAACTGTTAGTGAAGGATTAATTAGGGGTTAATATGTCAAGAAATCAATGCAAGAGAGCTAAGATGAGGGTGATGAAAATATTGATTGGTGGGTATAAGGAAGAATATGCATAGGTATGGGATTATGCTGACGAATGTATGTTTCAAAACTCATCTAGTATAGTATATGTAAATGTTGTGGATAGGCCAATCCTTGATCTTGGGCCTAGATTTGATAGATTTTATATTTGTTTTGATGCATGCAAACGGAGCTTCTTGGCTGGTTGTAGAAGAGTTATATGATTAGATGGATGCTTTCTAAATGGTTTATGCAAGGGGGAGTTGTTGGCTGTTGTGGGGAGAGATACCAATAATCAAATGTTTCCGATAACTTGGGTGGTGGTGAAGATAGAGAATAAGGATACTCAGTCCTGGTTTCTCAAAAATTTAATGGCTAACCTTGAGATAACCGATGGGGGAGGTGGGCATTCATGAGAGACCAACATAATGTAATTCCATTGTCAATTAATTCATTTCATTTTAATATTAATCACTTGCATATTTTTTCTGACTTGTATTTATTGGTTTGAATTTTTGTAGGGACTTATTCTTGCATTAACTGAGTTGATGCCACATGCTAAGCATACAATGTGCGCGAGGCACACATATGTAAACTAATCAAGGAACTTCAAAGGAGATAGGCTGCAGAAGCAGTTTTGGCAAAAAGCGAAGAGTATCAACATGGCTGATTTTAGATTAGCCAAACAGGGATTGTTGCAGCTGACAAATTAATATTTTGATGTACTCTTCCAAACAGAAGCTAAGCACTAGTGTCGAGCCTTCTTCAGCAAAGAGTTCAAATGCGATATCATTGATAACAACCTCAGTGAAGCTTTCAATGGCAGAATTTTAGAGGTAAGGTGCAAACCAATCATGAGCATGCTTGATGATATTCAAGTTATGGTCATGACTAGACTACATAGGCAAAGAGATGAGGTGACGAAGTGGACTAGAGACTGTGACCCTAGGATTGTTAAGAGATTGGATGCAAACATTGTTGTTAGTAGGTTCTGTCATCCAATTTGGAATGGAGATAATGGATATGAAATTATTGAAAATCATATTAAGTATGTTGTCAACCTGAATAGAAGAAAATGTTTATGCCGAGCTTGGCAACTGAATGGAATTCCTTGTGCTCAAGCCATTTGTTCTTTTTAGATGAAGTAAGAAAACCTAGATGATTACTCAGATGATTGGTATAAAAAAAAACTCATACCTTGTTTCATACCAATTCATAATGCAGTCTATTAGAAGTAGCAAATTTTGGGAGCCAACAAATCATGAAGGCCCTCTACCTTTGCCATTGAAAAAGCAAATAGGAAGGCAAAAAAGGAGACGAAGAATGCAGTAGGAAGATGAATCAAGTCAAAGGATGAGTAGGACTGAGGCAAAGATAAAATGCTCCTATTACCAAAAGGAATGACACAATAAAAAAGGTTGTGAGCTGAAAAAGCATCATCAATAGTAAGATGTAATGGTTGATTTAGTTCCAGGGATAAGACCTACTGAAGGGAGGACAAAAGGCTCTTCTGTAATGCCTACTGAAGGGCAGACAGAAAGCCTTGCCGTAAGGTAAATATTCTCTTTGTCTCAGTAACTTTTCAGTTCATATTCGATGGATTTTGATGGTTGTTCATGTGTACTGGCTTCTCTTGTGCTTTTCCTCTGTCATGCACTTGTAATTTGAGAAGTTTTCTTCATTTGTTTCCACCATGAAAATGAGTATATATCTAATGATTCATTGTAGTTGGTCATAATCTTGATACAATACATTGTTGTAAGACCTACTAAAGGGCCAAAATAAGGCCCTGTTGTAGGCTGAAGTATAGGGACAGGGACTGGAATGGCCATGATAGCAATAACAACAACTGAGTTCACTGTTGAGCAAACGAGAAAAAAATTTCCTATAAGGTATACATCACTTTGTTTGTCTTTTATGAGTTGAAATTTAAATTTTTTGTGTGTTTCTCAAGTGAGAAGACGAGGAACTGCACAAGTTGCAGATGTTGCTTCTCCATTTGTTGCTGCTGAAAATGATGCATCACAACGAATAAGAGGGGCTCTTGGAAGAAGATTCAGGCAATATGGTTATCGGATTTACACAGATGAACGTACTGGAATGACTATTCTGAATGTAAGATTTATAGGTCTCATACATTTAATTTGTTGTACTTCAATTCATTTGGTTGACAATATCACTATATTTTTGTAGCTTAGGAGAACTTCGAAGGTACTTCTCTCTCAAGGTGGGCCAACTCAAGAATCAAGGGCGCAGCCAAAGAAGAGTGCTTCAAAAAAGAAGACGATTGGGAGTGATAGTGATCATATGGACCACCACATGACACGTGCTAGAACAAAAATAGCCGCTGTCAAGAACAAGAAAAATGAGGTGATAAAAAGCCCAATTAAAGAACCTACACATCCAGTTCGAAATGGTGCTTGGATTATGAATCAATTCAAAGCTCTAAGAGGAAAATGAGATCGGGGTGTTGTGCATATTGACTGATGGGAGGGTGCTAGACATGGTTTCTTTTTATGTGGTATTGGACATGATCTTTTTTATGTTTTCTTCTTTTAGGAGGGTGCTAGATATTATATCTTTATTGATGGTAGTTGTTTTTTGTCAAGGGTGCATATTGCCATTGTTTTTTTTTAAGAGGATGCTGAACCTTCAATGATTGAGGAGTGAAATTAGACATGTTTTTCTTTTATAAACAATCAATCAATGTTAATGGCAATAATTGTTTTTGTTATTTTCTCTTGTGTTGGTTTTGGCTAGTAATGTTAGCAAAACAGTTCTCGGTTATGCTGTATAATTTTGCTATTAGTGCAATGTTCTTATGAGGTTGATATTATTTTTAGATGTGTGCATATACTGTTGCTGGTTGAAGTTGTAGATGCTAATGAATTTGTGGGCTTTAGTTGTATGTGCTGGTGCAAGAACAAAATGCACCAACTTGCCTTGGTGTAGGTGTGGGAGCAGCATCTTCTTGCATGAGCAATTTTAGGTGCAGTGCATCTTGTTGCATCAACACTTTTATAGACTGGTGCAAATCAAGTGACATTTGAAACTAACATGTTCTTTTTTAAAAAATTGTGCAACACAAGTGATCACTTTGTAATCGCGATTGGCACTTAAATGATCATTTTTATAAAAACTTTGCACTCAAGTGATTACTATTTACAACTTATGGCACTGAAATGGTCAATCACGAATTTGCCACCATCCCTTAATTTTGCCATGGTTTGCAGTTGTAGTAAACCATCATATCTAAAGCAAAAACTAACCAAAACAAATATTGGCAATACACAACTAAATAATAAAACTTTTAAGTGCTCAACACTAATATATTCCAACTCCAACTTTCTATTTCTACCATAGATTACAACAAAATCTTCTGCTCCATACAAAAATTGTAGCAAAGCAAAAACACATTTTATTTCCATTTCCATGTCTTCGACTATGGTAGATATACGAACTTATTTTCATTACTCACTTTACATTTGAATAAACTACACAAGAAAATAATAACATAATCAACGCTCGATAAAAGTTTCTTTCAATTTTCAACCTTGAAACCTCCCTCTTCAAATGATCGACCAGAGATGTTAAACCATTTATTTGAGCTTGTATTGGGTCGACATCCTCCAACTCATCCATTAATGTAGGTGGAGGTTAATGTCGGCCTTCAAGTAACTCCAAGATCACCTCTGTCGCTCGATCAAAGAATATACTATCAACCCATTTGAAATATTTTCACTTCGAGCCTTTTCTATATCTGTCGCACCCATAGAATCTTCTCCCGGGATTCAATCGAGTCCCAGATATTCTTCTCGGACTTGGTAACCCACAATAACAGTAACACTCACCATCTAATTTGCTTTTTTTTTTTTTTATAGGAATGTGAGCCGTTGCTAAAGCTTTTGCCCTCCATTTACAAGAGCAAGCTGATAACTTTGGGAGAAAATTGAAGTATGCACTCGAATTGGTCGAATTGGGTATTTAAGGTTTTTAACTTCTAGTTATGGTTGAATTTGGGGATTTAAGGATTCTTATCTAGGGGAAAAGACGCTAAATGACATCATTTTGTTGTTTGTATGTTGATTGTACTCTCTGGTTATTCGCGTTGGCTTCAAAAATTAATAAAAAACTGCTATGTTAGATTTTCGGCCAATCAGATCGGTGTTAGCACTGAAATGATCGTTTTTCAAAATCTTTGGTACTTAAGTGATCCGATAGAAACTTTTGACACCAAATTGAGCGCCGTACACAACTTTTGACACTGATAGTGTACTTACCCCTGGAAGTGACAGTGGCATGTGGGTCTCAAGTTATTATTGAGAGAAAAAGGCAAGCGCCCAATTACATAGTGCATAATTTATATAATTTCAATTCTTCATGTCAAAATGTTCATATTATTTTTGTGGTTTTTATTATAGATTTATTGTGTCTAAAGTCCCAGTTGGACAATACATGATAGTTTCACGAACATATTCTATGTATTAAAAGCACTCACATGACACTGACATGTACAAGTCAATTATAAATTGAGAATTTCAATTTAAATGCAAAAATTGTTGTAATGCATATCACACAGGTAATATGAATATGTGATTCATTTATTTCACCACGATATTAATTGTGTAACAAATGTATATCATATGTTGATGTCAATTTTAATTTAAACAGTCTAGTCCAAAACAATGCGATTTATATATATATATATATATATATATATATATATATATATGTATACACATGTAGTTTAGATATGTGGCAATTGACCGACTGCTTTATCAATCATGCATATTTATGGAAAATAGGAAATGATCTTATAAAAATAAGTTATACCATTCAGGTCAGTCGACATGAGGGAAGTTATACACAAATGAATTTTAGGCACAAATTCTTTTTACACTACATGTACAAAAACTATTGCATAAATATATTTTTGAAGGTGGATGAACATTTCCAAATTACATTAATTCATCGCATTGCTTTGAGATAGACCGTTTAAATTAAAATTGACATAAAATATCATATACATTTCTTATAGAATTGATATCGCAGTGAAACAATTCAATCATGTATTTGCGTTATCTATGTGATATGCATTATCACAAGCAAATTTTCATTCAAAATTTGAAAATATTACTTTTGTGATTGATTTGCTTCTTTGTATCGAATTGTGAGATGAGTGCCTCCGATTTATAAAATATGTTCATGGAACGATCACATATTATCCAGCAAAGACTGAGACTTTAGACGCGATCTTCATAATCATAAAGAAACTGCCAAAAAAAGAAAACTTTTCACAGCAAGAATTGAAAGTAATTAAATTCCCCAATATGTAACAAGGTAGTTGTCCTTTACTCTTCATTATAACTCCTGGCCCACATGTCACGGTTACTTCTAATAATAATGGTGATTATTATGCTACCATTTTTCATCCTTAAATACTTTAATGATGTTGATAACGGAACAGCATATAATACGATAATGAAGACATTAATTACACTCATATTTATTTGTTCTTTAATCATAACTATTCGCGTAGAAGGTTTTTTTGAGGGCAAGTCATATGTTGAGATCAATAACAATTTGTCGGCTGGAAATACTATTCTAACAGTTCATTGTAAATCCAAAGACGATGATCTTGGAATCCATCATATAACGCGTTGCTGGGGGTTCACATTTGTAGCAAATTTTTTTGGAGGGACGTTGTTCTTTTGTGGTTTTTCATGGTCAGGTCAATTTGAGTGGTTTGATATATATGACCAAGAAAGGGACTGGCATAAATGTAACCAGTGTATTTGGATGATCTCGGACAATGATCTTTGTAGGCTTGATTATTCCGGAGGTTATAATGTGTGTTATCCATGGAACCTCTAATACAAATAGGGAGGAAATATCTGATGTGACTGTTGATAGAGAAAGATGATGCTGTGAACTCATTATTCACGATTTTAATGGAATAAGAATCATATCTTTTATATCAATACCCACACACGTGTCTTTTCTCTTCTATTATTCTCATCATTTTACTTTTGATTAGCATCTCTTTCTTTAAGTTGGTGTCTCTTCGATTTTTCTCACTCTATTTGCAATTATTACTTGTACCATATAGTATCTCTATCAAAATGTTTCGACGTAAATTTTTCTTATTAAAAAAAGGTTACTGAGAGTCGAGCCATGTCAATTTCAAAGTCGTAGCACAAGTGTCGTATCATGAATTAACTATTTTTAATTCGTACGTAAATTAAATTTTATTGGAAAAATCTAGCAAAATATGAGAAAACTGAATCAATGAGAGACATTTTTGAGTGGACGATATTTTGCACCATTGATCAATGAGTGATACTAAAAGCAATCTAGTGACGAGAGATTAGCAATGGCAAGCACAATCACATTGATAACCAATCTTTGGACGGGATTACAACGAGAAATAATAGACCACGAAAAAGTCGAAAAGGCCACTTTGGGGGTGGAAACATGATTTTTCATCGTTGGAGCGCATAAATTAAAAAATAGTGGAAATGGGCCGTAGATAAGGACCCATGTGGACCCAAGCTAGACCCAATGGCCCCACACCCAAGAGAGGGGCGGCCCAAGAGGGCCATGGGCCTTGAAGCCCATCCTAGCTACTTGTGAGATCTTGCATTAATTACCCCCATGTGCATGAATATTTTAATACTTGCAAAGACCAAATTAACCTCTCTTCAAAGCTAAAGGCCAGGGCGCAAGATGGGAAAGAAGCATGGAGGGGGCATCCATGTGCATGAGGTAGGACAACCTAGCATAAGTGTAAAGCCTAACCTAA
The DNA here is from genome assembly GCA_014182575.1 of Eucalyptus decipiens. NCBI lineage: Eukaryota > Viridiplantae > Streptophyta > Magnoliopsida > Myrtales > Myrtaceae > Eucalyptus > Eucalyptus decipiens. Next base: position 4,774,974 of record CM024615.1, on the reverse strand, counting down.
ACTTATTAACCCATGTGCATTTCTGCCTCATTAATGGCTTGGATTTCTCTCATTATGACTACTTTGCCTCCAAGTAATAACACTTGGTTGAGAGGGATCCATTATTTTTCGAGTATGAGGAAATATTACGAAGCCAAAGAACATAAGGAGAAAGCTTTGGGGAATTTGATTCCCAAACTTAGGCTCAAGACTAAGAAGATGTTATTTGAGGAAAGTGTAAGGCATGCAATTCAAATTTCTCTTAAGAATGACTCTAATTTTATCAGAAAGAATGTTAAGGAATTGACTCATAAGAGAGATTGGGTTTTGACTAATAGGAGAAATGGTGAAGCCAAAAGAAGCCTTATCTAATCCAATGGCTGTCTCGAACTCCTCAATTGTAGGGGTCAACTCGTATTGGTTAAACACAAAGGTGAAAGTCATAGAATTCAAATAGTGGACCAGTGCCTTCATCGTGGTGATTCGAGGTTCGACCTTGAGTAAGGTTGGGAGAAAGCCAATGCGTTTCTCAATGAAGTCTTGATGCTTCGAGTTGAGGTTATCCCATATAATCTTGAGACTACTCAACATGGGAATAATGTTGATCTTGGGCTTACTCATCTAATCCCTAAACCTAGAGGGGGGCATTCAAGACTAAAAGCTCATCGTCGTTAGAAATATAAAGTATAGAATTGAAATTAAAAAAAAAAAAATATAACCAATAAAATAAGAACGATGTCTTACCAATCAAAATCATGGCAAGCACAATCACATATTGCATATGGACTTGTGAGGTTTCGACACCTAAAGGCGAGGATGTGAAAGGCTTAAAGTCCCTATCCCAAAGGATAAAAGTAGTTTTCTTACTGCTATTATCGTCGATCAATGCAACTTTTATCAATTAGGATGAGCGGGTTATGGAAGTATAGATTACCACAAGTGTTCACTCGTGGATTCCACCCATCAACCCTCCTTAGGTTCTAGATTGGATGATTGGGCTTTTAGACTGCGGTTGTGTGTGCAGTGTAGTGCAAAAGCTTTTAAATGTGCATTTAAATTTAAACAACCAGCACTTCAATATAACTCTACATACATTCATACATCCTTTCATCACCTGCAAGACAAAGGGTTTACATACACACCATCCCTTATAACTCCCACCTACAAGATCATTTAACACTTAGTTAGCGACTTACCTCATTTTTCACCCGGCAATCTTGTATAAGACACATCAGTTAACACAACAATCATTTTAAATGGCTTCAACTCTTCTTAACTAGTAACAAATCCCCAATAGAGTCACTAAGCCTATCATGACCCGACCCGCACACTAATGAAGGAGAAAGGTTAGGTTTAGGAGTATTTGACTATAAGAGTTCCCTTATGGTTATATTCCAAAAGATATCATCACATTGTCTTTCAGGATGAACCCTTATTAGCTCCCCCATTCAAGGTCATGAGTTCTCTCAAGCTTGTACCTTGCATGATAGTAGAAGGTGTCGTGATTCATATCCACATGGGCAACACACCTCGAAGGAGGAGGTCAAATGTGGATATCAAATTTAGGGGTATTTTTACTATGGTGGCTTGTTCGACCATACTCTTCACCAATAAGGATGATATCACTTCATCCTTTAGGCTACTATCGTATCAAGTATGCTAAATTATGGTGAGTCTCATTGAGACCCATACCGCTCACAATGGGTTTATTTTATTTTCTAGTTGTTTAGAATAACCTAAAAAGATAGAAGTTGTCACTAGTCTCATTTTTTAGGGATTCACTAAAAAACCCAATCAAAGGTTGAGAATGTTCTCTTAATTTCTATGCAACTAGAGATTCCATATTCTGGGACTTAGGCTATGCTAATATTTTTATTAGTGCAATTTTGGTACCTAATAGTTTGTCGTGTTTCTTAATGTGTCAATGCATTTCTTTTTACTTTTTCAAGTTGATAACACTAACTAGGTGATCATGCATGGATGATTGTTTTCATGCAATTTTATTTCTATGAAAAGGAAAAAGAAAGCACACAATCGAATTTAAAGACAAGACATAAAGTAAACAATCAAGTAAATGGTTTAAGGAAAGCATTAAATCTAACATGCAATCCCAAAAGGCACGAGAAAAAAAATGAAAGAAAAGAACCCACAACTTCTCGTGTGTTTATACGACAAAAGACAACCCGAAACATATATGGGGGACAAAAAAAATTCAAAAATTTGGTCAGATTGGACATCGACCTTACATCATATTCGTGTCTTGATGGACCTCCACCTCTAAGGGCCTAATATAATCCTAGCCTAGAAACTAAGACTAGGTATATACAATGAGAAAATGAGAAAGAAACAGCCATTCATAACAAAAATCATCACAATCATGAAACAAATAGAAAGAATCAAGCAATTGAAACAAAATTCAAAATCAACCAAGTTGGGCCTTGAGGTTAGCCTTTGCAATTCATGCATCGAACCCTTTAGACACCTATCCCAATTTATTTTCATGAGTTACGGTCATTAGTGACCATTTGTGTTCTCACGTGACCACACACTTATAAGTCTCTAGGACATAATTTAAATGAGCCCTAAAGTTATCCCATAGAATCAAGCATCGCACCTAAATATATATCATAAATTTACATGCATTAGTGGGAAATAAACATGCAGGTAGGCCCATGAGCCTTGATTCTCAAACAATCAAATAATTTCAATGAGCCAACATTGGATCACTTATTCATTCAACAAGTGTCAAGCACAATCACAAACAATTAAGAAAGGTAAACGAGTCAAAGATTATTGAAGTTCAAATGATGCTCAAAAGTCATTTGAATAGCATTTAATAGTGAATTGTGAGACAACATGCTAATGGCATAGCAAGGATGTGTTGCGGCTATGGAAGGCATTTAGCCACCATGGCTAACTCACATGTAATGATGGGCACTCTGATCGAGCTTCGCAGGTGCTCTAAATACAGTTCAAAATTTAGACAACATCAATACTAAAATAAAATCATGATTTGAAATTTGGAATTTGAAGAGGACATTAAAGGTGTGTGCATGAGCATCATTGGAACTAAAGTCAAGTTCAAATCAACTAAAAAGGAAAAGTCAGATAAGTTCATGGCATTTGAAAGGTTCGAGAAGTATAAAAGAGAGCTTTTTTTTTTTTGTAAATTTTTATACAAATAATTTAAAAAGTGAGGAACAAAATCTATGTAGACATATAAAGTAAATTTAGTATACAAGTTGACCTAAAAAATTCTAGAACAAAAACAGAGTAGAAAGTTGTAACACAACATCACAAAATAGGGCAAAAAATCAACAAAATTGGAAAGGAACCCATGGACAAATTGTCCCACGGAAATTACAAAACATAGAGAACACCATAAGAAAAAAATTTCTTAAGAAAGTTTACTAAGAAAATCTACAGAGAAATTTACAAAAATACAACAACATGCAACATTGCATCAGGAAATCAGCAAAACAAGAAGGTATCATGACATAACAATAGATATTTAACATAGTAAACAAGTCCTAAAAAATGTGAAATTTCACCACAACATAAACAAAATTGTGATGATCAAAGTTCGTTCAAGGTGTGACTCAAGATTCTCTACCTAGAAAATCACACAAAAATAACCAAAGTCTTACTTAACAGAGGTAAAATAGGACTTCTGGATTTTACCTAAATCAGATTTCTAATCTAATTTTGAAAAAAAATGGAAAAGAGGTCAAATGATAAGCAAATCATACAAAATCTATAGCATTGGAAAGATCAAAACGAGTCCTAAGACTTCCTAACGGGGTTCAAATTCAATCGAGGTCAAATTGATATTCGAAAATTGATGTTTATTAAGGCATGCAAATCAGCTATTTATGTTTGTAAAATTTTAAATGCAAGTGAACGTATCAAACAAGTAATATAATGATGAGAAAGAGTATCATCCCAAGGAGATTGATGATTAATAAACTAATTAAATACTAAAAATAGATTAATTCTAAAATTTATCTAACAAATTAAAATAGGATTGAGAATAAATTAAAACTAGAAATCTTAAAAGAAAAATTTAAAAGCAAAATACAGTAAATCAATAAGATAAATATGTTAGAACATCCAATTTTATCATAACCACTATATATGAATTTCAGATTGCTACATGTACACGAACAATATCAAACATGTGATAATGGAATTTCCTAATCTATTTACTATCATATTTCTAGGTATAGCAAACATATTCGGTTTATTAATCCACTATATCTCTGCATGAATTAAAATAAACATAACAAAATTAAAATCTATGAATATTCTCGACTTACAATGAATCTTTTGGATTACCTTGTCATTGAAAACTACACAAATAACGTGGTATGTTTCTATCCACATTTAATTCATGGTTATTTATCATAAGGAGCAATTACCTATTATCACTTCTCAGTCTCAAATATACACATCAAATCATTCAAGTGATGGCCAGTCACTTAAAAGCATTAAGCACAATAATATATAACTCACATGAATGAAATCACTTATACACATAAAAATCATTAATAAAAATCATCATGGTTAGGCTACATTATAACCCTAACAAAAGAAAATTAAAACATAGTAGAAGAAGAAATAAGAATATAAATCAAACCTTAGCATCTTGAACCAAATAACAAGAATTTTGTCACGTTCTCTTGAAAATACTTGAAAAACTCTCGAATAATGAAAACGATCTTCAAAAACCTAACTATCCGCTCAGGCTCTCAATGTTTTCCTCTTTATGAAATACATCCAGGATCCTTATCTCCAAGTAATTGCTGATTTTTCACATAAAATTATGGAGCAAATTATAGAATCTTTGGTTTGACATCTATATCAAAATGCTTGTAGATAAAATTAGGGAACAAAATCAATGATTCCCTAATTTGATATCAATCTTCTAATGCTTTCTAATTTGAATTCTCAATTTTCGCTATTCTTTTCCTTATATTCTTCATATCTCATTATGCTGCATAAACAAAGAAAATTCAAATAATTAGAAGGAAATCGAAATATTTTCTTATAAATATTGCATTATTTGTTGTCTAAAATAGGTAAAATAACTATATTTTTATAGAGTTATCAAACCCTAACTTAACATTTTGCTAGTTTTCGAGCAAAAGCAAGATATAATGCATACTCAAGCCAACAACCATTTCCATGACATCTTTCCATAATTCACAATTCAAAGAATAACACAAATTTCATCCAAATATTAAAATTAATTTATAAGTTAAGACCAATTCTAACTATGTGATCCAAGTGTGTGTGTGAGTCCTTGTCTTTTTCGAATTATATACAATCCAGATAAATTCACATTGGTAAGCAACCTTTAAAAAATTCTCTATAATTGAGACTAAATATCATAGGTTTGCTTTTCGTTCCTCTCTCCACTAATGTAAGCTAATCATCCAATAAAAAATCAATAGGACTTTTCTCGATTTGTAATATAAGGTTAGGCTAAAGGTAAGATAACGGTAATGTTGACACCTAAATTTTGACGACCCAGTCATTGATTTTTAGCATAAAAATTAGGGATTAATTTTAACCCCTAAAAAAAATGCATCAGAACAAATAAAATGAAAAAAAGAAAAAAAAGGAAAATTAATTTGATTGATTATGCATGGAAGTTTGAAATTCTTATGAGTATTCAGATTTTGATAAATGCATAAACAATTGAAAAATCAGGTGAATAAAGGGCAAAGATTTCGATAAAACGGAAGGAATCAAGCAAAATCGAGCTGATGGCGAAATTACGCTCTAATTTGCAGGCTTGATTTAATGTAACAGAAGATGCAAACTCGAAAGTTGCCATGGAAAACGGCCCTCTGGAAATCACTATAAAAAGAGTCACAGTTTTCGTGACCGATGGGGGGGGATTTTTCGGGGGAAAAGGAGCAGAGAAAAATTCGTATGAGAGAGTGAGAGAAAAAAAGAGAAAAGAAAAAAAGAAGAAGAAGGAGAAAAGTGACCAGTTTGCAGGAGGGAGAGGGAGAAGATCGGTGAGTGACGTGAGCAGAAAGCAGAAAAGAAAAGACGGAAAAGCAACACTATTCATCTTCTTCGTGCTCCGCCCGCAGCCGCTCGAGCCCCCGGATTGCGTTAGCCGCTGTACCGGCACCACCATTGCACCAGCCTTGCCGCCGCTACAACCCGTCACCGTCCTCTCCCACGATGCCCCCCCGTAGTGCCTTCGCCCACCATGCACTGCTGCTCGTCGCCGTGCCCGTCTCACCACACCTGTCATGTCGCATTGGTCTGCAACCCACCGCTGCTCACCACCTTGTTCGCCTTCACCCGTGATGGTCACCTCACTGTAGCAGCTACGACCCGACGCCCTTGCAGTTTCGCCCTTTGCTACTGCCCGACGCCACGGAAACCCACATCGCCATTCTGCTGCCCCGCTGGACGCTGCATTGCCGCCTCACTGCCTCGGTCTAGCACAAGCACCCCTCCGCAGCGCTCGAGCCAGTCATCGCGCCTGCACTCGCTTGAGCCCGAACCAGCTACTGATTTTTCTTCCCTGCAGCTCTAAATTGCCGGACCTTGTCGGAGCTTCACACCTCCATGACCTCCGATCGACGGTGACGCCATCGCTACAGCCGCCGCTCCTCACCGAAGCCGGTGACCAGTCGCACAAGCACAAGCGGTGCTTGGGAAGAAAAAGAAGAAGAAAAAAACACATCAGGTAGTTTTTTTTAGTTTATTTTATTTATTTTATTGTTTTTATTTTACTTTATCTTTTTTTTTTTATGATGAGACCTTAGTATATGATTGGAAATTCCAACATATTACCTGATTTGCAACCGCACCTAGGTTTTTTATTTGATCTATAAGGCTTTAGATGAAATAATTAATCAAGCAGGAATAAAATTGATATTTTGATCTTTAAGGCTTAAGATCAATTTATTGATTTTATTAGCGAGATATTATCCCTTGATCTGAATAGTGTATGATACTTTTGGCAATTTTGAATGGTCTGTCTTGTCTTAATTGCTTTAATTATCTTGAAATATGTTTGGGTTAGAATATTGCATGCTTTAGGATTATTTGCATATTTAGATTAAGCATTTCATTTATCATGGATTGTCAAAATTTAAAAAAATAAATAAAAAACATAAGTTTAGGATGTTAGATTTTTGTTTCATTAGCTTAAATTACAAGATTAATTATTTGACTTTTTTTTAATTTTGAAATTAATAAAACAAAAACAAAAAAATATCATGCATATGTCATGTAGAGTTAGGGCATCTTTTTGTACGTCATTGCATATTAGGGTAAAATTGCACTTAGTTTAATTCTAGATAATATTTTTCTCAATTTATTATAAGATTGCATTTTAGGATTATATGGGTTAAGATAATATTTCAGTTTAAATTAGGATTTGGCTTAACCTAATTCCTAATGTAAATTAAATAGAATCTTAATCTAGTTAGATAATTTTCACATTTTTCCTAATTCCGAATTTCATGAAAAATACAAAAAATGTCTTAGAATAAATTAGTTCCATTCTCTAGGATAGATTGCATTTTTAGGAAAAATAAACAAATGTCATGCAAATGTCATCTAGGATTAGATTCATGAAATGCACGTCATTTAGATAATGATATTAGGTCCATTTAATTAGAAATTGCATGTCATTAGAATTAGGTCATTTAGTAATATTGCATTGCATATTGCATGATTTTCATTAATTAAGTGAAAGAAATAAAAGAAATTGCATGTTAATCATTTATAGAGTTGTTGATGTAGATTCTAATTTAACATTGTAGATGCTTCTGTTGCTTTGAGGTAAGTTTTTCAATTTATTTATTATTTATTTGGGTGTTAAATTGGTGGTTTGCGCACCCGCATGGTCACCTCGCATGTTAGGGAAATAGATTTAAAATCAATCAAAACTGCATTTAAAAACATTTTTTGAAAATAAAAAAAATGGTACCGAAATGGCATTAGAGAAATCTAGTGTAACCAAGTCCCCATACCCATAATCTCTGGTTCATAGGAGTAAAGTAAAACTCCTGTTACTTTACTTGGGTTTCTAATCGACCCACCAAAAATAGATTAGTGGCGACTTCTAAATAAAATCCACTTACATGTTAAATATTTGAATGTGGCATCCTAGAATTTCATAAAAATCCCTAAATATGCCATGAGCCATGGATAGGCGATGGAAACACCGTTATTATATTTTGTAGCCTTCTAATCCGTGATTCACGATGAGATGTATGGTCAAGTTTTTAATGGATGAATTTTGGGAAAGGAAGTTCTATCTTTGGCCATATGTATTATAAATTGGAACTTATGAATTTATAATTGCAAGTGTATAGTTATCTTAATTTGCAATTTAGTACTTTGATTTAATAGAGATTTAATTAGTTTTTAAAAGGGTCAATTTTAGGTTAATTGAGCTTGGGTCTTAGGCCCAAGAGGGATGGGCCTAAGATGGGCCAAGCTGGCTGACCCACGAAGCCCAAGAAGGAGGAGCTGCCGTCGGCCCATGGCTAGCCCAAGCCCAGTCAAAAATGGAGGCCCATCTTGCATGGAAAACGCCATGTGTTCCCTCCTAGTGGCCAAGTGTCACCCATGCATACCTAATGATAGCTAATGATGATGGGGAAGAAAAATTAGGGAGATGATGCCGGTTTAAGCGAGAATGAGAGGGAGAGACAGAGGTTCGACCGAGAGAGAAAGAGAGGAGAGAAAGAGAAGAAAGAAAGGAAGAAAGGAAGAAGAGAAGAGGAAAGGAGGAGAGGCCGTGCGTCCGTCGTTCGTTGCCGCCGTGTCCAGTCGCCGTGTGCTCGCTGTTTGCTCGGTTTAGAGGCAAGTTGGGATCCTTAATCTACTCTTGCATGTTGTGCCTAGAGTGTGTGAGTGAGTGATGATAAATTTCGGATTGTTTAGGGTGTGAAAAACGGATGTTTTAAGAGTGGTATTCAAAAAACTAGTAAACTGTTCTTGAGAAAACAACTTGACCTTGAATGTTTTAGTGGCTTGCATGTGATGTTCGAGTTGGATTTTAGCTTTGACTTCTAAATGAAAGTTGTTATGGACTTCTTGAAATATAAGTGGGTGAAATCTTTATTTTTCGGAGGGTGTTGAATCTGGAGATTTTGATAACTACCTTTGATGAATGCATGGACTGTAAGGCTATCTTTTAATTGAAATTTCACTTTGATTTCTTAACAAAAGATGTAAAGGACATCCTGAGGTTTAACATATCAAAAATTTAGAGAAAACCAACAAGGATAGGTAGGTGAAATCGTGGTTTTTCGGAGGGTGTTGAATCTGGAGATTTCGGTACTAGGAACAGAAGTTTTAACTTCCTATATTTAATTATATAGGACTAATCTGACTTTGATTCCTTCATGAAAAATCTACCTTAGGGTCTTGACTACCACATATTTGGATTTCATAATTTTTTATGGTCATTAGGGTATTTAATCGGAAATATTTCTAAAACCGTGTAATCTGACGCGTTCGGACTTAGTCAGTTTCAATGCGTGGGCCATATTATTTTGTATGAAGTTCTTTCGGCAATTTTTTCTTCATGAAGTATCTTTATTTATGTCTTCCCTGCAACATATTCAAATTTCATAATTTTTTAAGTTCATTTGCCTATTTAACTGAAAATGTTTCGAAAACTGTGCAAGTTAAGTGGTTATGATAATGGTGCTGTGATGTTCGGTCTATACTGCATGATATGAGGGTCTTTTGGTGCAGTGTTCTTCATGAAATGTCTGCCTTTATGTCTTCACTATCACATGTTCGAATTTCATAATTTTTAAAGGTCATTTGGGTATTAAATGGAAATATTTTCTAAAACTGTGCAAGCTGGATTGTGAGGACTTCAAAGGCTGCAATGCATTGACTATATTCTGTTTTGCATGAGCCCCATAAACTGTATTGTTGTAAGTGATTAAATCTTGCTGCACATGTGATGAAATTTGGCATTTTATATAGAATCAAAAGCTGAATTTGACTTTGTTGCCATTACATTATATGCCATGTTGACTGTGCGATATAAATTGGTGAATATGAATTATGATGAATGAGGAGACCGTTGGAGGTGAGCCGACAATGCCCTGGGAGTGTCAGGATGCCTGGGATGGGGGGTGCCGGATGCCCGGTTGTATTACGATACATGCCCAGATGTCCTCGGGAGTTTCGAGATGCTCGGAATGATTGGGTGCCGGAAGCCTTAGAGGTTTGTGCCCGGGAGATGTCTCGTGATGCCAGTTGGGATACAAGATGCCCGGAATGTGGGTTGGGATACAAGATGCCCGGAATGTCGGGGTGCCGGATGCCCGGTGGTGTGTGCTGGAGGTTTCTCGCGATGCTAGATTGGGTGCGAGCGATGAAATGTGGGATGCAAATCACTGATCCCGGGAAAGAAAAATGGGGTGACCCAATTGAAAGATAAAAGTAGAAATTGAATCATGCATGGTATGGTGACATGTATGCATGGCTGTATGATATGATGTGTATGAGTGCATTGTGGTATGTGAACATGAGATATGGATATGCAAGAATGCTTGAGGATGAGTGCATGGTTGTATATGCACCTATGGCATGATGGTATATGTATGAATACTTGATGATGAGTGCATGATGGTGTATGCACATATGGTATGATGACATATGCATGGCTGCAAGGTAAGTTATGCTTGGATGCACAAATGATATGTACTATGCTATGGTGTTATGATTGCATTGTGTGATGCATTGAGTAGTTTAATGGATCTTTTACCTACTGAGTGGTTGTACTCACCCCTTCAGGGACCAATATTTCAGATTAGGAAGATGCCTCTCTCTCCGGTCACGCAGGGTACCTTTTATGGCCTTCCATCTGACGTGGAGGTCGAGTGTTCAGAGATTGATTGCATTACCATCCCTAGTCTGATGTTTATATGGGTTCGCATGCTGGTCATGTATGATGTGGGCCTGGCTGGGGGCTCGATCATCCAGGAGTTCTTGTCGGTCCACGTTCGCCGAGATGGAGTGATTCGGGGGATATTGCCATCGCTACCGCCCGATGCGCCAGGATCGTTGTGATGACCCGCGTGAGGAGTGGAGAGCAGACACTTTTTGAGAGTAGTCGACACTTGTAGATGGGGGATGACACGTGATTGATATAGGGGTCGAGATATCTTTTGGGTTGTGGCCAAGTTTGGTTGAAAAATCTTGGCTCTTCTTTTTGGTTGTATCGATCCGAGAAATCCATCATGAAAATATAAATAAAAGTGGCTAGGCCTTATCTTTTCTTATGGTGCGTAGTTGGTGTGCGTTGCATTATGGTTATTGGAGGGAGAGATGGTGAGACTCATTTATGCTTCTGCTAATAAGTTGTGCTGGGACCGTTTTCAAAAAAAAAAAAAAAATGCCTAAGGACCTCGGTCCTCCTTTAAACCCCTTTATGTAAAAGACAAGTAACGGATATCTTATAGAGATAAAGAAATTGGCAGCTGTGGCGACTGGAGGTGTTTAGGGGTGCCACATTGAACCTTAAGTCACGAATTTGTATGGGCTTGGGAGAACTCGAGCTAAATTTAAAGACTTAGTAATCCATTAACCTAGTTTTAGGTGGTGCATTCGAAATTTAGGTCGCAACAGCTTTGCGACTCCACTAGGGACTTGTGTTAAAACACTAAGTGGACTTAGGCCAATTTACTTCTTTTTGAAAATTGTTTTTGTTTGGCAACGAAGATTCCAGGTACATCCCTAACATTTAGGTGTTAAATGTTCTTACAGACTGGGAGGTATAAGGGGAGTAGTGATTGCTAACCTTTGTTCTGCAGGGAGATGTAGGAATGTATGGTTTATTTTCATGTTGAAGTGTTGCTTGATAGAAACTATTGCGCATGTCTTGCATTTACACTCCACTTTTGCACACACGACTTGCCACCAGACCTGGGCCGCACTAGAACATTTAGGATGGTATTGAGTTGGATACGACTTCGACCGTGAGGCTACGTAGTAAAGGTTGCCCAATTCAATCCCGAAAGTTTTTCTTGGTGTCAAGAATATTTTCTTCTGCCCGCAAGGCTACGTTGCATTGGGGTATCATTCTTGACTAAGCTAGAGTTAAGAGGACTTGACTTAGCGTACGAGGTTGCAACTAAGTCATCCCACCCTTTTAACTCCATTTTGCTAAGCCGTCTAGATAGAAATTGAGCCTCACACTTCATGTATGTGTCTATGTGATTGTCATCCCTTCTCGATAAAAGTAAGTTGTCTGAATTTTCACTTCACAATTTACTTACTTCATCACAATTTTCGTCGGTCCATGACAAGGTTTCGCATTAGTCTCGTTTTATTCCTTAGGGAAAATTGGCGTACTGTTCACTTTTGAGGTTCAAGATGATGCCATATGGTCTCGAAAGAATGGGTCAAGGCATTCGAAACCCCACTGAAGCCCCTCAGAGGTCCCATTTTGCGAGATCAGGACACCATGGAAGAGGTGAAGAAAATTCTGGAGGACAAAGATAGGAAAGGCAGACCCCCAACCTGACCAAGGGCGAGGGAGGCAAAACCCACTACCCCCGAGCATTCATGAGATATTCCTTGGTCCTCTAAGAATGATGCAGAATGAAGCGGAGGTGATAGACACTCTGGGGCAGCCTAGTGGGAAGTTCGATTACCTAGTGAAGTATTCGACCCCTCTTAACTTTTATATTGATCCTTGCGAGATAGTCCTAGATGGATGGGGTGGCATGTATGATCCGACATCCCCAAAGACAGAGAACCCTGATGATGTGGTGGAAGAAGTTACAAACTTGTTCGATGACCTTATCATAGGAGCCATTGATGAAGGATCCCCTGAAGAGATGGGTCTTGGCCCACAAGAGTAACTCTTTTACTACTTTTGCACATTCCCCTACGTGGGAATTTTATTTATTTTCTGAGAGATGTTTTCAGTTTCTTTTTTTAGTGATTGAGTGTTGCATTTTTTCCATTCGATAAATGTAATTGATTGATGAATTTCAATGAAATTACAAGTTTAATTTTGAGGACATGATGAGGCACACCAAACTAGTCCAATGACGATATCCAATCATGAAAAGAAAATATCATTCACGGAGAAATCCTAAGGACTGGACTTCTTCATACTTCCTTATCAAAAAATTTCAAAAAAAAAAAGAATAAAAAAAATCATTTTTGAAGCCATTCTCAAAAGCATGCATTAGGTTAGTTATGTTTAATTTTCTGACTCATTTACTTCATGTTTCAGAGCATTACTTTATCGGTCAGATGAGAAAGCATATGAAAAAGGTACACTAGGTTGCAATTGGCCCAACTGTTAATAACACATCTCTAAAGATTTAATAAAATGAGGGTCAAGTAAAAGAGGATCATCATTCCCTGGTGGAAGAGGTACGTCTCGTTCTTGAACATAATTGATTTTGGGAAATGACACTCTATTCTTTTCCTTGCAGATGACAAATTGGGGGCATGACAAATTTTGGGGCAAAAGTGGATTTTCAGTCTTGAATGATAGGGACAATCCAAATACATCAACTGCTGAGGCAATCCCATCATAGAAGAATCCTTGAATGAATGCTTAAAAGTATTTTGCAGTGTGGAAAACTGTTTGTTTTGAAGTTGACAATTTTTCATGCTTAAAAAGGGCTTTTGCATGATGACTCTTACATGTTTTATCTACCAATTCCACTAAAGAACATCAAGATGGACTAATTTAATGAATGATGTGGAATGAATTGAGCATACAAAATGAGACAAGTCGGGATGATGAAAGGCAAACTTTATCCCATACACAGTCCCATACTCATACACTTGTGAGATGAGTGTAGTAAGGTTCATATACACAAGGTAAAAAGTTTTCTCGCAAAAGGTACGACAACCAAAGTGATGAGAAGCAATTGATTTCTCTATCCCAAACACTACAAGTAATCCATTGTTTAATTCTTTTGAACCCATACACTTATTGATATTCTTTTCAAATTACCCTTGTTAAGAATCAGCCCACATCGGGGCAACTAGGAGATAAAATGGCATCATGAGGTGAAGAAAATGAATTGAAATTTTTTTGCTCTCACTTGCATCAAATTTTAAGTCGTGCTATTGCATTGAATTGGTGTGTTAAATTAAGTGCCTTAGGATGACCAATAGCATTTCTTTCTCTATCATACATACTTATACCATTTGCATAGCCCACTTGAGCCTGCAATTTCATTTCTTTAAACCCAGTTGGTGATCATCCCCTACACTAGGGCAAGGCAAAAGGCAAATGAAGACTCTTGAAAGTTCGAGTGTCATTCTAAGTGTTGCTTGACACACGCATTGTGCACAAGGATTGAAGTCAAAATAGAACTAAGGGGCATGAAAAAGTAGTGTGTCTGGTAAAACCAAGGCCAATGCCCATGAAAAAGAAGTGAAAAAAAAATGAATGAGAATTGGGGGCATGGAAAAAGCGGTGTGCCTGATAAAAGCAAGGCCAATGCCCATAAAAGAGAAATAAATCAAACTCTTAATATAGTAAGTCGTATCCCCAACAATGCGATATTTTAAACATTCAAATGCTGTTACAATCAATGGAGTTGTGATATGAAAATCTTCAACAGTGGAGAAGGAAAGTGGTGGAAATGTCAAGATGATCACCAACTTTGACCCCTCTAAACACTTTTTGAGCTTAATGATCCTTTCATTTCTCAACCCATGAGCCAACCCTATGTTATGTCCCTGGCAAAGTCTCTTCAGATTAGGGCAATTGAATTAACCTGGGCGTTCACATGTTTTAAGAATCGCTCGAAGAAGTGCGGGCATGATTATTTCTTTCTCATTTTGTAGGATTTTTGACTTGTAAACCCGGAGATGATTACATGATTATTCTTTTAATAGCCTTGACTCAAAGAGTCCCTTGGTTAAGCCATTGACCAAGCCCACATTATGATCCCTGTTAAAGACCTCTAAGATTGGTAAGGTCATACCGCTTGCGAGAATACTCGGACCCCTGTCAATATGGTGAGATGGAGTGATTCTCATAAAATATCTCTTCTAAATGAGAATGAGCAAAAGTCCTTTCTAACAAAGTTTCTCATTTGGTATTCTTAGAAAATCTATGTTATGAGTGAAAATTGTCTTGAACGATAAATCTCTCTAGTGGAAATTTGGGTGATGCAAAGGTCATTATGCATGCAACCCCGATTGAATTGATAAAAACTTAAGTAGATTTTGAAGTGTACATTCCATAATAGTCTTAATTGCTTATTTCTATGGTGAATGCATTTTTGCTCTAATCATGTCTGACAAATAATGTTTTCTTAAAGACCTAAAAACTTCTGACTTTCAAGTTCCTTTTAGAATAGCTCATGATATTAGGAGATGAGAAATCATCACGAACATTCAAGGTCCATTCTTGATGTTCCAAAATTTTACCAGGAGGTGAAAGACCTCCACATGATATCTGAATTCCAAAGATATATCCCCAAGAATTAGAGATATCACCAGGTAAGTATATCTCTACTCATACTCTAAATATTTTTCATTGTGCAAGTATTCTCTCCCAAGTGCATTAACACTTGACTCAGTCAAGTTGTCTTCTATATTGACCTGGCGTGCTTTTGTAGCTCAGGGTCCCTTTCATCGATCCGGCGTGCTTTCGTAGCCTGGTGCCCTTTAATCAACTCGGCATGCTTCCATAGCCCGATGTTCCTATTTATCAACTCGGCGTGCTTCTGTAACCCGGTGTCCTTTATATTGACCTGGCGTGCTTGGGTAGCCCAAAGTCCCTTTCATCGACCCGGCGTGCTTTCGTAGCTCGGTGTCCTTTATATTAACCCGACGTGCTTTCGTAGCCCAGAGTCCCTTTCATCGACCTGCATGCTTTTGTAGCTTGGTGTCCTTTATATTAATTTGGTGTGTTTTCGTAGCCCAGAGTCCCTTTCATTGACCCGGCGTGCTTTCGTGGCACAGAGTCCCCTATTTCGACCCGATGTGCTTTCATAGCCCAGTGTCATTTATATCGACCTGGCGTGCTTTCGTAGTCTAGAGTCCCCCCTATCAAATCAGCGTGCTTCCGTAGCCCGATGTTCCCCTTCTTTGACATGGTGTGCTTTCGTAGCCTAGAGTCACCTCATTAATTTGGGAGACATATCTCTAAGGGCTAGAGATGCCACCAAGTAAGTATATCTCTATGCATACCTTAAATACTTGTCACTGTACATGTGTTCTTTTTCAAGCATTGGCACTCGATGGAGTTGCTCCCCAAAGATTTTTCTAGATTCATTCTGATCAGGCGACTGTAGAATGGTACAGGTCATAGAAAATGAATCTCAGTTTAGGTAACCGTAGAATGGTATGGGTCGTAGACAACATCTATTTCCCTATTCAGGTGGCCATAGAATGGTACGAGTTCTAGAAAGTGAATCTCCGTTTAGGCGACTGTAGAATGGTACAAGTCCTAGACAGCATCTATTTCCTTATTCAGGCGACTGTAGAATGGTACGGGTCCTAATGAATCCCCGTTTAGGCGATCGTAGAATGGTACGTGTGCTAGACAATATCTATTTCCTCATTCAAGCGACTATAGAATAGTATGGGTCCTGGAAAATGAATCCCCGTTTAGGTGACCATAAAATGGTACGGATGCTAGGCACAACCAAACAATGCCATACTGGGTGACCGTAGAATGGTACGGGTCCTAGGAAAGCAGTCTCTTTGCGAAGCCATGTTACTATTCTGGACGACCGTAGAATGCTACAAATCCTAGACATGTAACGCCAATCTATCTTGAGTTACTCTACCTTCCTCGAAGGTAAGTAATTCCAGGTAGGTTCCTTTATCATTTGTATTAGTATTTTCATGCACCATATATTAGATTCATCTTCCAAAACAAAAACAAAAAACAAAAAAAATGAGTAATTCAATGCATGTGCATGATCAAAATTTATGTCTCAATTTGTCTTTGAAGGCAATCTCTACGACCTCACCTTCAAAAGGGCCAGTTGTTGACACCTAAATTTGGGCGACTTAGTCATTGATTTTTTGCATAAAAATTAGGGATTAATTTTAACCCCTAAGAAAAATGCATCAGAACAAATAAAATGAAAAAAAAAAGGAAAATTGATTTGATTGATTATGCATGGAAGTTTGAAATTATGATGAGTATTTAGATTTTGATAAATGCAAAAACAATTGAAAAATCAGGTGAATAAAGGGCAAAGATTTCAATAAAATAGAAGGAATCAAGCAAAATCGAGCTGATGGCGAAATCACGCTCCGATTTGCAGGCTTGATTTAATGTAACAGAAGATGAAAACTCGAAATTTGCCATGGAAAGCAGTCGTTTAGAAATCACTATAAACAGAGTCACAATTTTCGTGACCGGTGGGGGGATTTTTCAGGGGAAAAGGAGCCAAGAAAAAAATTTGTACGTGAGAGTGACAGAAAAAAAGAGAAAAGAAAAAAAAAAGAAGAAGGAGAAAAGTGACCGGTCTGTAGGAGGGAGAGGGAGAAGACTGGTGAGTGACGTGAGCAGAAAACAAAAAAGAAAAGAAAGAAAAAGCAGCATTGTTCGTCTTCTTTGTGCTCCGCCCCGCACCCGCTTGAGGCCCCCCCCTCATTGCGCCAGCCGCTGCATCGGCACCACCACTGCACCAGCCTTGCCGCTGCTGCAACCCGTCACCGTCCTCTCCGCGACGCCCCTGTAGCGCTTGATCCATTGCCGAATCGCCGTAGCAGCCGCGCCACCGCCCGCCGTCCACCACTGCTCGTCGCTGCGCCCATCGCGTCGCACCCGTCGTGCCGCATTGGTCCACGACTTGCTGCTGCTCACCACCTCATCCGCCTTCACCCATGATGGCCACCTCACTGTAGCAACCGCGACCTGACGCCCCTGCAATTTCACCCTCTGCTGCTGCCCGGCGCCAAAAGAACCCGCGCCGCCATTCTACTGCCCCACCAGACGCCGCGTTGCCACCTCATTGCCTTAGTCCAACACGAGCACCCCTCCGTAGTGCCTGAGCCAATCATCGCGCCTGCACTCGCTCGCCTCCGCATAGCTCTTTGCTCCATACCTCTGCTTGAGCCCGAACCAGTTACTGATTTTTCTTCCCTGCAGCCTTCGAATTGCTAGACCTTGCCGGAGCTCCGCACCTCCATGACCTCTGATTGACGATAACGCCACCGCTACAGCCACCACTCTCCATCGGAGCCGGTGACCACCCGCATGAGCACAAGCCGTGCTTGGGAAGAAGAAGAAGAAAGGAAAAAAAAAACACATTAGGTAGGTTTTTATTTTATTTTATTTTATTTTATTTTATTATTTTACTTTATCTTTCTTTTAATTATGATTAGTCCTTAGTATATGATTGGAAATTCCAACATATTACCCGATTCGCAACCGCACCTAGGTTTTTTATTTCATTTATAAGGCTTTAGATGAAATAATTAATCAAGCTGGAATAAAATTGATATTTTGATCTTTAAGGCTTAAGATCAATTTATTGATTTTATTAGCGAGATATTATCCCTTGATCTGAATAGTGTAGGATACTTTTGGTGATTTTGAATTATCTATCTTGTCTAAATTGCTTTAATTATCTTGAAATATGTTTGGGTTAGAATATTGCATGCTTTAGGATTATTTGCATATTTAGATTAAGCATTTCATTTATCATGGATTGTCAAAATTTTAAAAATAATAATAATAAATAAAAACATAAATTTAGGATGTTAGATTTTTGTTTCATTAGCTTAAATTACATGTTTAATTATTTGAATTTTTTTAATTTCGAAATTAATAAAACAAAAACAAAAAAAAATCATCATGCATATGTCATGTAGTTAGTACATCTTTTTGTATGTCATTGCATATTAGGGTAAAATTGCACTTAGTTTAATTCTAGTTATTATTTTTCTCAATTTATTATAAGATTGCATTTTAGGATTATTTGGGTTAAGATCATATTTCAGTTTAAATTAGGATTTGGCTTAACCTAATTCCTAATGCAAATTAAATAGAATCTTAATCTAGTTAGATAATTTTCACATTTTTCCTAATTCCGAATTTCATACAAAAATATCTTAGAATAAATTAGTTCCATTCTCTAGGATAGATTGCTTTTTTTAGGAAAAATAAAAAATGTCATGCAAATGTCATCTAGGATTAGATTCATGAAATGCATGTCATTTAGAGAATGATATTAGGTCCATTTAATTAGAAATTGCATGTCATTAGAATTAGGTCATTTAGTAATATTGTATGCATGATTTTCATTAATTAAGTGAAAACAAATAAAATAAATTGTGTGTTAATCATTTCTAGAGTTGTTGATGTGGATTCTAATTTAACATTATAGATGCTTCCGTTGCTTTGAGATAAGTTTTGCAATTTATTCATTATTTATTTGGGTGTTAAATTGGTGGTTTGTGCATCCACATGATCACGTCGCATGTTAGGAAAATAGATTTAAAATCAATGAAAACTGCATTCAAAAACATTTTTGAAAAAAAAAAAAAATGGTACCGAAAAGGCATTAGAGAAATCTAGTGTAATCAAGTCCCCGTACCCATAGTCTCGATTCATAGGAGTAAAGTAAAACTCCCGTTACTTTACTTGGATTTCTAATCGACCCATCAAAAATAGATTAGTGGCGACTCCTAGATAAAATCCACTTGCATGTTAAATATTTGAACCTTAAATCACGAATTGGTATAGGCATGGGAGAGCCCAAGCTAAGTTTAAAGACTTAGTAATCCATTAACCTAGTTTTAGGTGGTGCACCCGAAATTCAGGTCGCAACAGGTAATTTTAAGCTTAAATCACCCATCAACATGTTGATTTCTAGGATCTAATTAGAGCCAATGTTACTGTCCACAATTTCACTTCTTCAAGATAATATTTTTGTCACCACATATCGCCATTCATTTTCTTCTTCTTCTTCTTCTTCTTCTTCTTCTTCTACTTCTTTTGTTCTCATTGCTTTTTATCTTTTCTTTTTTGAATTGCTTTGTGGCGGAGGTTCTCCCAATGTCTCTATTGATATAACATAAAAATTTCTAACTCAATTTAGTATCCGAAAGACTCACTCATTTTTATTTTTATTTTTTATGCTCCATCATTCCACCCAAATTGCTATTAAGCTCAAATAAACTTTCATCCCAAAAAAGATCAACATGTTCATGGGGTATGGGACAATGATATAATTTAATAATAGCTAGGCCAAACATATAAGGGTGTCAACAAAAAATGGATAATAATTAAGGCTCAACGAGATGACTAGGAATAAATAAATAGGGTTAGCTTGAAATGCTCAATCGATTCAAAAATTGCCTAAATTATTTTCTCAATTAGGTATAACTTAGAATTTTGCCTCAAGAGAAAATCAAACAAATTCTAATCTAAGAAAATCACATAATTCACATGAATGTTCTTTAGATTAATACAAAATTTAAAAAATTAAGTACTTTTAGTGTTCAATAAGTGGATAAACATTATCGAATTAAAATCAACTCACACATCAATTGCAAGTTTAAATTAAATTTAAATTTTCCTTTAAATCACAAAAAAATTCATGACAAGGATTACAACCATGATAAAAAAAAATTAAATACAGAAATTTTTTTCTCTCCCCTCGAAACTTGAATGAAGCATTGTTGTCAATGTGAAAAATAAAATAAGGAAACAAGAAAACTCCCTTGGTTGTAGATGTGTTCATGGATGACCTTGATGATTAAACTCCTAAATGATGATCCCTTAAAAAAAAAAAAAAAAAATTTGCGAAAGTTAAAAATAAATGAAAAAACATAATTAAAAATGCTTGGGTTGCCTCCCAAGAAGCACTTGCATTATAATTTTCAGCCAAACTATCACAAATAATGCTATTTTAGAGGATGATGTATGGTGGTATAATGAGATATTCAGGAAAACAGGGTTAGACCAGGTCTTGGTCCGACCTGCTAACTTGATCCTACAACCTGGATTCAACCTATTTCAAAGACTAAACTTTTTTTGGTATTTTTATTTTTTTATTTTTCTTTTTCTTTTATTTTTTTTCCCGGTTGTCTTCTTCCTCGTGCTTTCCCTTTCCTCACCGAAGCTCCTCCTCCAACTCCTCTTTTGCCCAAACCAGCGCCACTGTCACGGTGAGACTTCGCCAGAGTTCAAGCCGCTGCCCACTAAAATCCAATCCCTCATAGCCATAGCAACCCAAAAGCCATTCTTCCTTGAGCCACATTCTCTCTTAATCAAAGCCTCCCCCGACAAACAACACTCAAGCCACGAACGACAAAACCACAAAGCAAGAATCGCACACAGAAATGACACGCCGAGTAACAAACATGCCCCAAGAAAAGCACAAAACCATGCTTAGTGACCAAAACGCTCTTGGTACAGACCTAGAATTGAAAAAAACCGAATCTAGTTCAGGCATTTCGTGAAGCACTTAGAGGGGTCACCAAAAGGGGGCAATGGGCTCAGTCAAGACTTGGATTCGGGCCAAGATCAACACATGATGTATAAGAGACACTAAAAGTTTGACTCAGAGACCAATTGCTAGCACTCAACACAAGTATAACAACGAGACAACAAGGCTCAGTCGACACAGATCAGAGAGCCTCATTCAAGCATTTATACAAATAGTTAGCATTCATCACTGAAACAAGGGAGTTCTGGTTTGATCGAGACTCAAACACGGGCCTAGGTTTCTAACCAAGCATACCAAAACACACAGCAGCATCAATGATGGACCGAAGGGACCGAAGCTCATCCGAACTGGTTGGCCATGAGCTCCAGGCCGATGCCTCCAAAAACGGAGCACACACGCTTGGGGGAGACCTACTTAATTTGAGGGAGGCGCTGTGATAGACAACAACTAATGGACGGACCTCCGCAGATGGCGAGTTACCCCCTCGAGCTCTCTCTTTTCTCTAGTTCACCCTCTCACAATCACTCAAGCTCTCTCCCTTGGCCTCCCAAAAATATAGCCCCCTTCTAGCTTGATCTCTCCTCCCTAGAGCTCTCTCTTATCTCTGGCTCGCTCTATCACTCCCTTGAGCTCTCTCTTCTCTCTGGCTCCCTCTCGGTCAGCCAAAAAAACCGAACTCCCCCTTTCTGCGAGCGTTGCCTTCTCTCCCTTTATCCCTCTCTCAGTCCTTTCTCTCTCCTCCAGGGCAACGCCAGCTTGCCTCATATCGCATGATAGTCCGTGGTGAGCATCGCTCGCATGACATTCTCCGCGGAGTTATCCTCGCCCGTACCTCGTCCTTCGTCGCACGTCCCCTGCTTTGTTGTGCAACCACCATCCAAAACGTGAGCTATGGTGGAGGAAGAAAAGCCACGTGCGGGCCAGGGCAAAACGAAAGGGAGATTTGTTTTGTGGGGGGGGGACACCTAGCCCCGGCCCTGCTTGATTTTTTCTCTTATTTTTTTTTTATTTTAAAATTTTTTTCAAAAGATTTTTAACAGTTATCACTAGTAATGCTAATGTTCCTAATGTCTACCGTTGACACATTTTTAATGAAATTACTTTTTTTTACTTAAGGATTAATTCCTAATTTTTGTGCAATTAAGAAATGATTAAATTGGTTTCTAAATATCAATAATAATGTATATGCTTCTTTGGGCACACACAATATAAAGGGTGTGCTCTTTAGTGGAAAAAGAAAGTGAAGCCCTACGAAGGAAAAAGAAGCCGCACGTCTACAAGTCTAGACACCACACAAGCCGTGAACAGGTAGAGAACGCAAAACTACATGTACGTGGAGAAGAGACAGATGCCGAGTTCTTGTTTTGGTGGACATAGAGCATTTTACTTTGAGCTTGAATATACGATAATTTTGTGCTGTGAGTTTATGTCTAAGTGAGTTTTTTATTTATAAACACTTTCGGTTTAGACTTAAATTTAGGTGTGGGAAACATTCGAGCATATGAGCGATTGTAAATTTTGATTCTCCGATTATAGTGAATTATCTGCTACTGGCTCTCCATGTAAATGTAGTAAGTATTGATACTCGAACCAAACCATGTAAATTTTTGGTGTCCTTATTATTTATCATTATTTTTCTAGTGATTTTGCGTTGACGTAAATTGCAAGATCATGTCGTTTTCCGTGCATTATATATTTTTGTTCTCCATCACCACCATTGCCATCCGAATCTATTCTCCTTAAGAGGTAGAATTGCCCATCATCTGGCCATCGGCATTCACATCCAAACGTCGTGCCTCATCATCGACTCGCTCACCTCACTGGAATTGAAAGATTGGTGGGATAATCTAGTATTCTAATTCAAGGGAGCGTTAGGGAAGATGAGGGAGGACAGGCGAGTGGGTGTCGAAGCAGGGGTTTCAAGTGGAATTGCTGGAAGAATTCCGAGCGACTGCAAAGTTATTCCTCTGCAACCAGCAGAGATAGAACCTCAGCAAGTGTTTCCTTAGTTATTCTCGTCTTTTGTTTTTGTCTTTCAAAAAACTACATTTTCTTGGGAGAAAAACCTGAAATGGTGATAACTATTCAAAGTCCCCAAAAGTAGGCTGTTTCAAAATACCCTAGGACCACGGCAACTTTTTTTCAATAAACCTTTGGATTCATTACTCATAGACCTGTCAATTAAATGGTTCATATATGAGTCACTTTAATTTTGTAGAACATTTCTTATATATGTTTAAAATTTTAAAGGTTAAAATAAATGGGTAAGTTTATGACCCATTTCCAAAGGGAAAATTCCAAATATGGACTTGAAGTGTCATCATTTTCTCAAATAAGGACTTAAAGTGGACCTGATTTCAAATAAGGACCTGAAGTTCCCATATCAATATCAAAGAAGGCCTTGACTTGCCGGGCTGGCGAAAGATTCTAGGTGTCGGGCTTATTTTTGTCTAAATACTATTTAAATTAAATTAAATTAGATTATAAAATTTAAAAATAAAAAAAGGGTAGAAAAATTATAAAATTCAGGCCGATCAAGCTCCCTCCCACCTGTGGTCATTGCCCCATTGTTGGTAGGGCGATAGTGAAGGCCAGCGGGGTTGCTGACACTTGGGGAGAGAGGGTCCACAGGTAGCAACCCTTTCCCAAATGAATGGCACTAGGCAAGGGCCACCAAGCTATTGAGAAAACATTTCCTTAGTGGTTTCAATAATTGACAAAACTTACAAACTTTGTGTTTTAATTAAAAATATTTTTCGGGAGAAAAGTCTAATGATTGCAAATAGAATCAGAGTTATGGATGACACTTTCTTATTCGGATTTCTTTATCACCCGGCTAGGAAGGAGTAAATCTCTCGTGCAACGGCTAGAGGAAAATTGATTGGATTACTTGCTAGATTTTGGTGGAGTTTAAAAAGGAAAGTTTTCACGAAGATCTTCTAGATTCTAAACATTCCTCAAACTTCTTATCTAAGGTGAGCTATTACTTTTAAACATAAACACTCGACTTTTGGAAACCCGACCTGCTGCATGGGTAGCAAATCTCACAGGAAGGACCAATCTCAGCGATCCTGACACCATCAAATCTTCTCTACCACATCCAGGACCAATGGATAAATTTACTGGATGATCTTCTTGAAGATGTGTCCAACAGTCAGCTTGGACGAAGAGGAATATAAGTGGGGTTCTCAAAGTAGAAGGATAATAATTCACACTCACAAGAATTGAAGCTTTTAATTCTAAAGTCTGAAAGGTGATTGTGATCGTATACATTCGTCTCTGTGAGCATCATTATGTAACCGTTTAGAAGTTGAGAGGTTATGAGGACTTATACACATAAGCTTGAGTGTTCAAAGCTCAGATCTTGTAACCTTTGATTGGTTCTTATCAGTGGATTCTAGCCAATTGGCTATAGTGTGGTAGAATGGACGTAGGCTTGCAAAATCCAAACCACTATAATCTTGAGTGTGCAATTCTCTATCCCTTACTTTTTAAATTTTCTATAATAAAATTGTACACTAGTAAGATTTGACCACTTCATTAGAAATTGTCTCGTTGCAATATCTATTTGAATTATTTCATTTATGTAGAATCACCTATTCACCCTCTCGCTAGGTGATATTTTAGCCAAAACACAAGCTTGTGTGATGGCTAGCAATCCTTGCCCAATCTGGGCAGGGTGGTTGACCTTCGCTTGATATCAATCTCAAAGAAGCGCTTGACTTGCCGACTAGCAAAAGATTTTGGCCAATTAGGCATATTTTTGCCCATAACAATCTCAAATAAGGGCTTAACTTGATCGTCCGCAAAAGTTTTAGTCGATTAGGCATATTTTTGTCTAAATATAAATTAAATTAAATCGTAAAAGATTATAAATTTAAAAAATTAAAAATAGAAAAAAAAAATTAAAAATTCAGGCTAATCGGGTTCCCTCCTACCTGTGGTTGTCACCCTATCATTGGTAGGGCAATAGTGAAGGTCGGTGGGGTTGCCAACACTTAAAGGAGGGAAGGCCAGCAAGCAGCAACCCCCTCCCAAATAAATGGCACTAGGTGAGGGCCACTAGGATTGTGTGATGTTTGGTGATCCTTGTCGAGATCGAGCGAGGGCCATTGACCTTCGCCTAAATCTAGGAAAGGACCGCCCTCTCCCACCTTTAGTGAGGATTGGCCTCTAGTCTCTAAGTGCTAGTGCAAACATTGAGAGGGGGTGAATAGGTGTTTAAAATAAACCTTGGCAAATAAATGCGGAATAAAATAAATTTTGAGTAGAGTCTGAATAAGGATCAGACTTTGAAACTGAGCTCGAAGAACAACAGACTTTGAAACTGAGTCTGAAGAATAATAGAGTTTGAGCGAATTAGACTTTAGTAGTTGAATAGAATTACGAACAAAATAAAGGAGTTCAGGGAAGAGAATGAGAACACAGAATTTATAGTGGTTTAGCTTATATCAAGCATACGTCCACTCTTCCACGCTAACAGCCTTCTGGTTGGATTCCACTTATGCGATCAACAAGAGATTATAACTTTGAGTGCAAACATTCAGTAGTAGATCATACTATCTCACTAAGTTATTTTTTTGGTATTTCTCTCACGATCACAAACATTTAAGCTCACTGGAGACAAGTGAAGATCGCTTAAACTTTGGAATTATAAATTCTATGCCCCGTTTCTTACTTGCTTATTGGTCATTGATCTTCTTAAATACTCATCCACTTCCAAACAAGCCGTTGGACAGTATCTAGATGATCGTCTTCCAATCTACCCATTGGACAAACCTATATCTAGAAGATTTGATAGCCGTTGAGTGATAGAAGTAGAATCCCAAATTGATTCTAATCGTCCATACAAACAGAATCTTGGTTTCCATAAGTGGAGCTTCTTCGTATAAAAAAATTCTTCTCTTCATGATCTAATTGTCAATCAATTAAATTGAGTTAATCAAATCTATCTTGATGTAGAATCTAAACCGGATCACTAACCGTTATATATTTAGGGCTTATGTTACCTTATGTCAAGTTGTTTCATTCTAAACATGCTTCGTTCCAAACCTACAACGCTCTGTCTCGTTCTGGATGTAAATTCTGAGAGTGTTCTGTTTGAAGTAAAGTCTGAGTGCAATAGACTTTACAATCTAAATGTAAGTCTAAACATATTCTGGTTCTGAACAGATTTAGCTTTAAGGTCTGGGCATAATCTGAATAAGTTTAGCTTCAGTATAGAGTCTATCTTCTGGTTCTTCATTCACGTTCAGTCTAGAATTTGTCAGAATGGGCAGACTTCTGATGTAGAACAAACTTTGACACTAAAGTCTGGCAGTCTTCAGACTTTGACACAGAAGACTATAAATCTTCAATATAGACTTTGGACATGTGTTATGTTCAGTCTTCTGACAGTCTTCAGATTTTGACAATATCATTTACATGTTCTATCCTATGTATAGTCTATTACTTAACCATTAAACATGTTAGTAATTTTTGATATATTTTGTCATCTTCAAAACATCATAAATGATTTCCCTAACATAGTCAACTTGGGTTGTTGTCCCTCCCCTAGGCGTTGACGACCCTATCAGCCTTTATCGCCGCCCCACTAGTAATGGGCTCATGGCCACAATTGGGAGGAAAAAAGAAATAGTTTAAGAATTATATTAAGTATTTGCCAGTTATTTAGGGATCACATCAAACAAATTAAAAAGTCTAAGGTATAATATTGCTCATTAGTCTAAAACTTATGGATCAAATGTACTATTATCCGAAAGATAAATGAAAATTTCAATCTGTCCTTTGAATGGTTGAAAAGAAAAGAAATGAGAAAAAAATTATTGGAATGATGATAAATGCATTATCCTGAAAAGCTCGACTTGTCTTACGTATTAATAGATGAGTTTGGGGAAGTTGGAAAAAAGGTGAAATAAAGAGTTTTGATAAAATATTATATTTCCATTTTCGGATGCATATATATCATCTTATTATTTTGGTTTTTGTTTTTTTCAACATGCAAATAAATGTTGGGAAAATAACACCTGAAGTGTCAAAACTTGATATAGAGGGATACTTAAGTATTAAAAGTTACAAAGGTGATATTTAAATGCCAAAATCAGAGCAAAATGATAAGTTAAGTGCCAATGGCGAGAAAATCTAGTCAAAATACTAACGTGACGATTTTCTAATAAGGCAAGTGCAAAACGATGTCATTTTGCACATTGACGTGGCTAAACAAGTTAAAAAATGATATTGTTTTGCTATTGACGTGGATAGATAATTAATATAAATATTAATTAAATAAAATTTAAATAAATTTAAATAAAATTATAAATGTTAATTTATTTAACATGGTCTCTAAATTTTAGTCTGATGTTCAATGTGATCCCTTAACTTTTAAACATTTCCATAAGTTTAAGAATTATATTAAGTATTTGCCAATTATTTAGGGATCACATCAAACAAATTGAAAAGTCTGAGGTATAATATTGCTCATTAGTCTAAAATTTATGGATCATTTGTACTATTATCCTAAAGATAAATGAAAATTTTAATTTGTCTTTTGAATGGTTGAAAAGAACAGAAATAAGAAAAAAAATTATTGGAATGATGATAAATGCATTATCCCGAAAGCTTGAATTGTCTTACGTATTAATAGATGATTTTGGGAAAGTTGGAAAAAAAGGTGAAATAAAGAGTTTTGATAAAATATAATATTTTCATTTTCGGATGCATATATATCATCTTATTATTTTGGTTTTTGTTTTTTTCAACATGCAAATAAATGTTGGGAAAAGAACACCTGAAGTGTCTAAACTTGATATATAGGGATACTTAAGTATCAAAAGTTACAAAAGTGATATTTAAATGCCAAAATCAGAGCAAAATGATAAGTTAAGTGCCAATGGTGAGAAAATCCAATCAAAATACTAACGTGATGATTTTTAATAAGGCAACTGCAAAACGATGTCATTTTGCACATTGACGTGGCTAAACAAGTTAAAAAAATGATATTTTTTTGCTACCGACGTGGATTGATAATTAATATAAATATCAATTAAATAAAATTTAAAAATAAATTAAAATAAAATTATAAAAATGTTAATTTATGTAACATGGTCTCTAAATTTTAGTCTAATGTTCAATGTGATCCCTTAACTTTTAAACATTTTCATAAGTTTAAGAATTATATTAAGTATTTGCCAATTATTTAGGGATCACATCAAACAAATTAAAAAGTCCGAGGTATAATATTGCTCAATAGTCTAAAAGTTATGGATCATTTATAATATTATCCTAAAGATAAATGAAAACTTTAATTTGTCTTTCGAATGGTTGAAAAGAAAATAAAAAGAAAAAAATTATTGGAATGATGATAAATGCATTATCTCGAAAGCTCGACTTGTCTAAAGTACTAATAGATGAGTTTGGGAAAGTTGGAAAAAAGGAGAAATAAAGAGTTTTGCTAAAATATTATATTTTCATTTTCGGATGCATATATATCATCTTATTATTTTGGTTTTTGTTTTTTTCAACATGCAAATAAATGTTGGGAAAAGAACACCTGAAGTGTCAAAACTTGATATAGAGAGATACTTAAGTATCAAAAGTTACAAAAGTGACATTTAAATGCCAAAATCATAGCAAAATGATAAGTTAAGTGCTAATGGCGAGAAAATCCAGTCAAAATACTAACGTGACGATTTTCTAATAAGGCAAGTGCAAAATGATGTCGTTTTGCGCATTGACGTGGCTAAACAACTTAAAAAAAGATATTGTTTTGCTACGACGTGAATTGATAATTAATATAAATATCAATTAAATAAAATTTTAAAATAAATTAAATAAAATTAGAAAATGTTAATTTATGTAACATGGTCTCTAAATTTTAGTCTAATGTTTAATGTGATCCCTTAACTTTTAAACATTTTCATAAGTTTAAGAATTATATGAAGTATTTGCCATTTATTTAGGGATCACATCAAACAAATTAAAAAGTCTAAGGTATAATATTGCTCATTAGTCTAAAATTTATGGATCAATTGTACTATTATTCTAAAGATAAATGAAGATTTTACTTTGTCTTTTGAGTGGTTGAAAAGAAAAGAAATAACAAAAAATTATTGGAATGATGATAAATGCATTATCCCGAAAGCTCGACTTGTCTTACGTATTAATAGATGAGTTTGGGAAAGTTGGAAAAAAGGTGAAATAAAGAGTTTTGATAAAATATTATATTTTCATTTTCGGATGCATATATATCATCTTATTATTTTGGTTTTTGTTTTTTTCAACATGCAAATAAATGTTGGGAAAAGAACACCTGAAGTGTCTAAACTTGATATAGAGGGATACTTTAGTATCAAAAGTTACAAAAGTAACATTTAAATGCCAAAATCAGAGCAAAATGATAAGTTAAGTGCTAATGGCGAGAAAATCCAGTCAAAATACTAACGTGACGATTTTCTAATAAGGCAAGTGCAAAAAGATGTCATTTTGCACATTGACGTGGCTAAACAAGTTAAAAAATGATATTGTTTTGCTACTGACATGGATAGATAATTAATATAAATATTAATTAAATAAAATTTAAAATATATTAAAATAAAATTATAAAATATTAATTTATTTTACATGGTCTCTAAATTTTAGTCTAATGTTTAATGAGATCGCTTAACTTTTAAACATTTTCATAAGTTTAAGAATTATATTAAGTATTTGCCATTTATTTAGGGATCACATCAAACAAATTAAAAAGTCTATGGTATAATATTGCTTATTAGTCTAAAATTTATGGATCATTTGTACTATTATCCTAAAGATAAATGAAAATTTTAATTTGTCTTTTGAATGGTTGAAAAGAAAAGAAATAAGAAAAAAAATTGTTGGAATGATGATAAATGCATTATCCCCAAAGCTCGACTTGTCTTACGTATTAATAGATGAGTTTGGGAAAGTTGGAAAAAAAGGTGAAATAAAGAGTTTTGATAATATATTATATTTTCATATTCGGATGCATATAGATCATCTTATTATTTTGGTTTTTGTTTTTTTCAAAATGCAAATAAATGTTTGGAAAAGAAGACATGAAGTGTCAAAACTTGATATGGAGCGATACTTAAGTATCAAAAGTTACAAAAGTGATATTTAAATGCCAAAATCAGAGCAAAATAATAAGTTAAGTGCTAATGGCGAGAAAATCCAGTCAAAATACTACCGTGACGATTTTTTAATAAGGCAAGTGCAAAACGATGTCATTTCGCACATTGACGTGGTTAAACAAGTTAAAAAATGATATTGTTTTGCTATTGACGTCGATTCATAATTAATATAAATATCAATTAAATAAAATTTAAAAATAAATTAAAATAAAATTATAAAATGTTAATTTATTTAACATGGTCACTTAATTTTAGTCTAATGTTTAATGAGATCGCTTAACTTTTAAACATTTTCATAAGTTTAAGAATTATATTAAGTATTTGCCATTTATTTAGGGATCACATCAAACAAATTAATAAGTCTAAGGTATAATATTGCTCATCAGTCTAAAATTTATGGATCATTTGTATTATTATCCTAAAGATAAATGAAAATTTTAATTTGTCTTTTGAATGGTTGAATAGAAAAGAAATAAGAAAAAAATTATTGGAATGATGATAAATGCATTATCCCGAAAGCTCGACTTGTCTTACGTACTAATATATGAGTTTGGGAAAGTTGGAAAAAAAGGTTGTCGCGACCAAATTTTCGGATGTGAACCACTTAGGGTTTTGTTTAATGGATTGTTAAGTCTAGACTTACCTCGGGCTCTCCCAAGCCCATACCAATTCGTGACTTAGGTTTAAATTTCTTAACATGTAATTGATTTTTAATTAGGAGTCGCCACTAATCTATTTTTGGTGGGTCGATTAGAATCCCAAGTAAAGTAATTGGAGATTTACTTTACTCCTACGAACCAAAGATTTGGGTACGGGGACTTGATTACGCTAGACTTCTCTAACACCCTTTCTGTACCATTTCTTTTATTAAAAAAAAGATTTTGCAAGCAGCTTGAATTGATTTTAAACTAATTCCCTAACATGTGAGGTGTTCATGCAGATGCGCGAACCACCAATTTAACACCCAAGAAAGCAATTAAATAATGTAGAACTTATCTCAAAGCAACGAAAGCATCCGCAATGTTAAATTAAAATCCACATCAATAACCCTTGATATGATTTCTAATTAACATGCAAATTTTATTTTATTTTCGCTTAATTAATGAAAATCATGCAATATGTAATACAATATTAATTGAATGACCTAATTCTAATGACATGGAATTTCTAATTAAATGGGCCTAGCAAAAATACTAAATGACATTCATCTCAATTAATCGAACCCTAATGACGTGCATATGACAATTTTTCTTTTTCTTAAAAGAATGCATTTTTTATCCTAAATAATAAAGCCAAATTAACCTATGGCATTTTTGTATTTTTCATGAAATTCGAAATTAGGTGAAATGTGAAAATTATCTAATTAGATTAAGATCCTATTTAATTTATATTAGGAATTAGGTTGAGCCACATCCTAATTTAAAATAAAATATTATCCTAACCCAAATAATCCTAAGATGCAATCTATTTAATAAAATACCTAAACCCATAGAAAATTAAGAAATTATCTAAATTAACTTAAGTGCAATTTCTATCCTAATATGCAATGACGTGCAAAATGTACCCTAATTCTACATGAATTATGCATGATGATTTTTTATTTATTTATGTTTTTTCCTTTTTTTCCTTTTCTTTAAATTTCGAAATTAATAATTGCCAAATAATTAAACATGCAATCCAAGTTTTAAAGAAAACTAGCAACCTAAATTAATTGATTTTGATTTTTTGAAAATTCGAAATAAAATACGTATTATGAACATGCAAACCCTAAAACTACATTTTTTCGATTTTTTTTTTTAAAGAAAGCTAATTTAAGTAACACCACAGCAAATCAAGCCATATTGATACCCAAATCGACAAACCATATCTCGAGCATGAGATCGGGTTGGCCAATTTCACATAAATCACGAATCGGATCTCGAGCGGGAGATCGGATTGGCAATTTTTTTAAAGTAATTGCGAGTCGGATTTCGAGCTTGAAAATCGGATCCGACAATCACTAATTTCAAGGCAATTTCATATCATGGAATTTCAATTTCACATTAAAGGAATAATTACACTTAAAAGATAAAATAAAATAGCAAAAACAATAAAACAAAAATAAGATAAAGAAAATACCTAAATTTTCTTTTGCTTTGCTCTTTTTTCTTTTCTTTTTTTTTTTCTGAAAAAGAAAAAAAGAAAAATAAATTTGGTGGCCGGTCCGGCGAGGAGAGATCGCCGGCTAGGGTTCAGCGAGGCTTCGGAGGATGGTGCGACGGCGGCGTGGCACCAGGGGACTTCGGGATCAGCACGGGGCGACGCGAGCGGCACGGCGAAACCAGTGGGCGACGTCGCGGGCATCCTGGGTGGAGGTCGCCGGAGAGGAGTTTCAGACAGAGGCTGGCAGACGCGGCAACGGCACTGGGTCACGGGCTGTTGGCTACTGGGCCGCGACAGCAAGGCGATGCTCGGGCTTCTGGTTGCAAGTGAGGCAGGTCCGGTGGCAGCAGCAGCGTCGCAGGGGTGCCTAGCATTCGGTGCTGCTAGTGCGAGCAGAGGGCTGCATGAGGTCGCGGGTAAGGCGTGGCAACGGAGATTATATTTGGTCTAGGCTGCTGGTTGCGCGGTGGTGCGGAAGCGGCGTCGGCTGAGTGAGGGGCTCTGACGCGGTGGCGAGCAGTGCCGGACGGAGGTGCAGTGGCTAGGTCGTCGGAGCTCGGGATTACAGCAGAGGTGGTGCGATGCGGAGGCAGCGCAGGCTGCTGGCGCGGGCGTCGGGGGTGACAAGCGGCGACGTCAGGGACGCTCAGGCGGAGGGCAACGGTGCTCGTGGGTTGCAGACGTCGACGCTCGGGCAGTGGAGCGGGTGCGGGCCGGCGCGGAGACTTGCGAGTGGGGACTCGGATGGTGGAGTCTCGGCGGCTGGCGGAACGGTGATGCTCGGGCGAAGGGCAGCAGGCGTCGAGCGCCAAATCACGATGCGCATTCTTGCTGGTCGCGTCGTGCGGGCGCGGCGAATGCTTTGGAGTGGTGGCTGGCGGCTCAAGCGGCGGGAGGCATCGGCAACGACGAACCAGCGACAAAGAAGAACAGTGCTTCTTCTTTGTTTCTTTTTTTTTTCTCTGCTGCGCACGTCCCCTCCGCGTCTTTCACAGTAGCTTACAGACTTCTCTCCTTTTTGCTAACTTTTCCCTTTCTTTTCTTCTGCAGGTTGTCAGAAGGGAAGAAAAAAAAGACTCTTCTTCTTGAACGACAAAAGGAGGGTTTCCTCTTTTCTTTTTCTTTCTTCTCACTTTCACGAATTCTCTCATGCTTGCTCTTTTCACGATTTTTTTTTTTTACCAATTCTTCCCCCTACGTACGGCCGTGTGTATCGATATGTCTGGCCTGCTTTTTTTGTACCCCGTCACACCTTTTATAGGGTAAAAAATTGAATCATTATTGCATATTTCGTTTCCAATTTTGCTCGTGCAATATTCTCTTTTGCTTTTTCCGCATATTCCATCCAAAAAAAATTCCCTTTTCAAGCAAAATACACCCCCTAGTATATATTACTTAAATATGTGAAAAATCTGAACGGAATATCTAAAAATCCTCGTTTCACCGGCGGCCTAAAATAAAACAAAATAAAAATGAAATGTTTCTAAACTATATGCCATGTGTGTGTGTGTGTTTGTGTGTGTGTGTTTTTTAAAGTAAAAATTAACCCTAAAAATTATGCAAAAATTTAGGTGTCAACAAAGGTGAAATAAAGAGTTTTCATAAAATATTATATTTTCATTTTCGGATGCATATATATCATCTTATTATTTTGGTTTCTGTTTTTTCCAACATGCACATAAATGTTGCGAAAAGAACACCTGAAGTGTCAAAACTTGATATAGAGGGATATTAAAGTATCAAAAGTTACAAAAGTGATATTTAAATGCCAAAATCAGAGCAAAATGATAAGTTAAATGCTAATGGCGAGAAAATCCAGTA
Source organism: Eucalyptus decipiens (assembly GCA_014182575.1). Classification (NCBI taxonomy): domain Eukaryota; kingdom Viridiplantae; phylum Streptophyta; class Magnoliopsida; order Myrtales; family Myrtaceae; genus Eucalyptus; species Eucalyptus decipiens. Next base: position 4,740,479 of record CM024615.1, on the reverse strand, counting down.
AAAATACTAACGTGACGATTTTCTAATAAGGCAAGTGCAAAACGATGTCATTTTGCACATTGACGTGGCTAAACAAGTTAAAAAATGATATTGTTTTGCTATTGACGTGGATAGATAATTAATATAAATATTAATTAAATAAAATTTAAAAATATATTAAAATAAAATTATAAAATGTTAATTTATTTAACATGGTCTCTAAATTTTAGTCTAATGTTGAATGTGATCCCTTAAGTTTTAAACATTTTCATAAGTTTAAGAATTATATTAAGTATTTGCCAATTATTTAAGGATCACATCAAACAAATTAAAAAGTCTAAGGTATAATATTGCTCATTAGTCTAAAATTTATGGATAATTTATACTATTATCCTAAAGGTAAATGAAGATTTTAATTTGTTATTTGAATGGTTGAAAAGAAAAGAAAAAAAAAAAATTATTGGAATGATGATAAATGCATTATCCGAAAGCTCGACTTGTCTTACGTATTAATAGATGAGTTTGGGAAAGTTGGAAAAAAAAAAGGTGAAATAAGGAGTTTTAATAAAATATTATATTTTCATTTTAGAATGTATATATATCATCTTATTATTTGGGTTTCTGTTTTTTTCAACATGCAAATAAATGTTGGGAAAAGAACACCGAAGTGTCAAAACTTGATATAGAGCGATACTTAAGTATCAAAAGTTACAAAAGTGACATTTAAATGCCAAAATCAGAGCAAAATGATAAGTTAAGTGCTAATGGCGAGAAAATTCAGTCAAAATACTACCGCGACGATTTTCTAATAAGGCAAGTGCAAAATGATGTCATTTTGCACATTGACGTGGCTAAACAAGCTAAAAAATGATATTGTTTTGCTATTGACGTGGATTGATAATTAATATAAATATCAATTAAATAAAATTTAAAAATAAATTAAAATAAAATTATAAAATGTTAATTTATTTAACATTGTCTCTAAATTTTAGTCTAATGTTCAATGAGATCGCTTAACTTTTAAACATTTTCATAAGTTTAAGAATTATATTAAATATTTGCCATTTATTTGGGGATCACATCAAACAAATTAAAAAGTCTAAGGTATAATATTGCTCATTAGTCTAAAATTTATGGATCATTGGTACTATTATCCTAAAGATAAATGGAAATTTTAATTTGTCTTTTCAATGGTTGAAAAGAAAAGAAATAAGAAATAAATTATTGGAATGATGATAAATGCATTATCCCGAAAGCTCGACTTGTCTTACGTACCAATATATGAGTTTAGGAAAGTTGGAAAAAAAAGGTGAAATAAAGAGTTTTGATAAAATATTATATTTTCATTTTCGGATGCATATATATCATCTTATTATTTTGGTTTCTCTTTTTTACAACATGCAAATAAATGTTGGGAAAAGAACACCTGAAGTGTCAAAACTTGTTATAGATGGATACTTAAGTATCAAAAGTTACAAAAGTGATATTTAAATGCCAAAATCAGAGCAAAATGATAAGTTAAGTGCTAATGGCGAAAAAATCCAGTCAAAATACTAACGTGACGATTTTCTAATAAGGCAAGGGCAAAACGATGTCATTTTGCACATTGACGTGGCTAAACAAGTTAAAAAATGATGCTGTTTTGCAATTGACGTGGATAGATAATTAATATAAAATATTAATTAAATAATATTTAAAAATAATTTCATATAAAATTATAAAATGTTAATTTATTTAACATGGTCTCCAAATTTTAGTCTAATGTTCAATGTGATCCCTTAACTTTTAAACATTTTCATAAGTTTAAGAATTATATTAAGTATTTGCCAATTATTTAGGGATCACACAAAACAAATTAAAAAGTCCAAGGTATAATATTGCTCATTAGTCTAAAATTTATGGATCACTTGTACTATCATCCTAAAGATAAATGAAAATTTTAATTTGTCTTTTGAATGGTTGAAAGGAAAAGAAAAAAGAAAAAATTATTGGAATGATGATAAATGCATTATCCCGAAAGCTCAACTTGTCTTACGCATTAATAGATGAGTTTGGGAAAGTTGGAAAAAGGTGAAATAAAGAGTTTTGATAAACAATTTTGGATGCACATATATCATCGTATTATTTTTCTTTTTTTTTTTCAATATGCAAAAAATGTGGGGAAAAGAACACTTGAAGTGTCAAAACTTGATATGGAGGATACTTAAATATCAAAAGTTACAAAAGTGACATTTAAATACCAAAGTCAAAGCAAAATGATAAGTTAAGTGCTAATGGTGAGAAAATCCAGTCAAAATACTAACGTGACGATTTTCTAATAAGGCAAGTGCAAAACGATGTCATTTTGCACATTGACGTGGCTAAACAAGTTAAAAAAAAATGATATTGTTTTGCTACTGACGTGGATAGATAATTAATATAAATATTAATTAAATAAAATTTAAAAAAATATTAAAATAAAATTATAAAATGTTAATTTATTTAACATGGTCTCTAAAATTTAGTCTAATGTTTAATGAGATCGCTTAAATTTTAAACATTTTCATAAGTTTAAGAATTATATTAAGTATTTGCCATTTATTTGGGGATCACATCAGACAAATTAAAAGTCAAAGGTATAATATTGCTCATTATTCTAAAATTTATGGATCATTTGTACTATTATCCTAAAGATAAATGAAAATTTTAATTTGTCTTTTGAATGGTTGAAAAGAAAAGAAATAAGAAATAAATTATTGGTATGATGATAAACGCATTATCCCGAAAGCTCGACTTGTCTTACGTACTAATTTCTGAGTTTGGGAAAGTTGGAAAAAAAGGTGAAATAAAGAGTTTTGATAAAATATTATATTTACATTTTCGGATGCACATATATCATCGTATTATTTTGGTTTTTTTTTTTTTTCAATATGCAAAAAAATGTGGGGAAAAGAACACTTGAAGTGTCAAAACTTGATATGGAGGGATACTTAAATATTAAAAGTTACAAAAGTGACATTTAAATAGCAAAGTCAAAGCAAAATGATAAGTTAAGTGCTAACGGTGAGAAAATTCAGTCAAAATACTAACGTGGCGATTTTCTAATAAGGCAAGTGCAAAACGATGTCTTTTTGCACATTGACGTGGCTAAACAAGTTAAAAAATGATATTGTTTTGCTATTGACGTGGATAGATAATTAATATAAATATTAATTAAATAAAATTTAAAAAATATATTAAAATAAAATTATAAAATGTTAATTTATTTAACATGGTCTCTAAATTTTAATCTAATGTTCAATGTGATCCCTTAAGTTTTAAACATTTTCATAAGTTTAGGAATTATATTAAGTATTTGCCAATTATTTAGGGATCACATCAAACAAATTAAAAAGTCTAAGGTATAATATTGCTCATTAGTCTAAAATTTATGGATCGTTTGTACTATTATCCTAAAGATAAATGAAACTTTTAATTTGTCTTTTGAATGGTTGAAAGGAAAAGAAATAAGAAAAAATTATTGGAATGATGATAAATGCATTATCCCGAAAGCTCAACTTGTCTTAAGTATTAATAGATGAGTTTGGGAAAGTTGGAAAAAAGGTGAAATAAAGAGTTTTGATAAACATTTTCGGATGCGCATGTATCATCGTATTATTTTGGTTTTTTTTTTTTTTTCAATATGCAAAAAATGAGGGGAAAAGAACACTTGAAGTGTCAAAACTTGATATGGAAGGATACTTAAATATCAAAAGTTACAAAAGTAACATTTAAATACGAAAGTCAAAGCAAAATGATAAGTTAAGTGCTAACGGTGAGAAAATCCAGTCAAAATACTAACATGGCAATTTTCTAATAAGGCAAGTGCAAAACGATGTCATTTTGCACATTGACGTCGCTAAACAAGTTAAAAAATGATATTGTTTTGCTACTGACGTGGATAGATAATTAATATAAATATTAATTAAATAACATTTAAAAATAATTTAATATAAAATTATAAAATGTTAATTTATTTAACATGGTCTCTAAATTTTAGTCTAATGTTCAATGTGATCCCTTAACTTTTAAACATTTTCATAAGTTTAAGAATTTTATTAAGTATTTGCCAATTATTTAGGGATCACACAAAACAAATGAAAAAGTCCAAGGTATAATATTGCTAATTAGTCTAAAATTTATGGATCATTTGTACTATCATCCTAAAGATAAATGAAAATTTTAATTTGTCTTTTGAATGGTTGAAAGGAAAAGAAATAAGAAAAAATTATTGGAATGATGAGAAATGCATTATCCCGAAAGCTCAACTTGTCTTACGTATTAATAGATGAGTTTGGGAAAGTTGGAAAAAAGGTGAAATAAAGAGTTTTGATAAACATTTTCGGATGCTCATGTATCATCGTATTATTTTGGTATTTTTTTTTTCAATATGCAAAAAATGAGGGGAAAAGAACACTTGAAGTGTCAAAACTTGATATGGAAGGATACTTAAATATCAAAAGTTACAAAAGTAACATTTAAATACCAAAGTCAAAGCAAAATGATAAGTTAAGTGCTAACGGTGAGAAAATCCAGTCAAAATACTAACATGGCAATTTTCTAATAAGGCAAGTGCAAAACGATGTCATTTTGCACATTGACGTCGCTAAACAAGTTAAAAAATGATATTGTTTTGCTACCGACGTGGATAGATAATTAATATAAATATTAATTAAATAACATTTAAAAATATATTAAAATAAAATTATAAAATGTTAATTTATTTAACATGGTCTCTAAATTTTAGTCTAATGTTTAATGAGATCGCTTAACTTTTAAACATTTTCATAAGTTTAAGAATTATATTAAGTATTTGCCATTTATTTGGGGATCACATTAGACAAATTAAAAAGTCAAAGGTATAATATTGCTCATTATTCTAAAATTTATGGATCACTTGTACTATTATCCTAAAGATAAATGAAAATTTTAATTTGTCTTTTGAATGGTTGAAAAGAAAAGAAATAAGAAATAAATTATTGGTATGATGATAAATGCATTATCGCGAAAGCTCGACTTGTCTTACGTACTAATATATGAGTTTGGGAAAGTTGGAAAAAAAGGTGAAATAAAGAGTTTTGATAAAATATTATATTTTCATTTTCTGATGCACATATATCATCGTATTATTTTTGTTTTTTTTTTCAATATGCAAAAATGTGGGGAAAAGAACACTTGAAGTGTCAAAACTTGATATAGAGGGATATTAAAGTATCAAAAGTTACAAAAGTGATATTTAAATGCCAAAATCAGAGCAAAATGATAAGTTAAATGCTAATGGCGAGAAAATCCAGTAAAAATACTAACGTGACGATTTTCTAATGAGGCAAGTGCAAAACGATGTCATTTTGCACATTGACGTGGCTAAACAAGTTAAAAAATGATATTGTTTTGCTATTGACGTGGATAGATAATTAATATAAATATTAATTAAATAAAATTTAAAAATATATTAAAATAAAATTATAAAATGTTAATTTATTTAACATGGTCTCTAAATTTTAGTCTAATGTTCAATGTGATCCCTTAAGTTTTAAACATTTTCATAAGTTTAAGAATTATATTAAGTATTTGCCAATTATTTAAGGATCACATCAAACAAATTAAAAAGTCTAAGGTATAATATTGCTCATTAGTCTAAAATTTATGGATAATTTATACTATTATCCTAAAGGTAAATGAAGATTTTAATTTGTTATTTGAATGGTTGAAAAGAAAAGAAAAAGAAAAAATTATTGGAATGATGATAAATGCATTATCCGAAAGCTCGACTTGTCTTACGTATTAATAGATGAGTTTGAGAAAGTTGGAAAAAAAGGTGAAATAAGGAGTTTCAATAAAATATTATATTTTCATTTTAGAATGTATATATATCATCTTATTATTTGGGTTTATGTTTTTTTCAACATGCAAATAAATGTTGGGAAAAGAACACCTGAAGTGTCAAAACTTGATAGAGAGGGATACTTAAGTATCAAAAGTTACAAAAGTGATATTTAAATGCCAAAATCAGAGCAAAATGATAAGTTAAGTGCTAATGGCGAAAAAATCCAGTCAAAATACTAACGTGACGATTTTCTAATAAGGCAAGTGCAAAACGATGTCATTTTGCACGTTGACGTGGCTAAACAAGTTAAAAAATGATACTGTTTTGCTATTGACGTGGATAGATAATTAATATAAATATTAATTAAATAAAATTTAAAAATAAATTAATATAAAATTATAAAATGTTAATTTATTTAACATGGTCTCTAAATTTTAGTCTAATGTTCAATGTGATCCCTTAACTTTTAAACATTTTCATAAGTTTAAGAATTATATTAAGTATTTGCCAATTATTTAGGGATCACACAAAACAAATTAAAAAGTCCAAGGTATAATATTGCTAATTAGTCTAAAATTTATGGATCATTTGTACTATCATCCTAAAGATAAATGAAAATTTTAATTTGTCTTTTGAATGGTTGAAAGGAAAAGAAATAAGAAAAATTATTGGAATGATGATAAATGCATTATCCCGAAAGCTCAACTTGTCTTACGTATTAATAGATGAGTTTGGGAAAGTTGGAAAAAAGGTGAAATAAAGAGTTTTGATAAACATTTTCGGATGCGCATGTATCATCGTATTATTTTGGTTTTTTTTTTTTTCAATATGCAAAAAATGAGGGGAAAAGAACACTTGAAGTGTCAAAACTTGATATGGAAGGATACTTAAATATCAAAAGTTACAAAAGTAACATTTAAATACCAAAGTCAAAGCAAAATGATAAGTTAATCGCTAACGGTGAGAAAATCCAGTCAAAATACTAACATGGCAATTTTCTAATATGGCAAGTGCAAAACGATGTCATTTTGCACATTGACGTGGCTAAACAAGTTAAAAAATGATATTGTTTTGCTACTGACGTGGATAGATAATTAATATAAATATTAATTAAATAACATTTAAAAATATATTAAAATAAAATTATAAAATGTTAATTTATTTAACATGGTCTCTAAATTTTAGTCTAATGTTTAATGAGATCGCTTAACTTTTAAACATTTTCATAAGTTTAAGAATTATATTAAGTATTTGCCATTTATTTGGGGATGACATCGCACAAATTAAAAAGTCTAAGGTATAATATTGCTCATTATTCTAAAATTTATGGATCACTTGTACTATTATCCTAAAGATAAATGAAAATTTTAATTTGTCTTTTGAATGGTTGAAAAGAAAAGAAATAAGAAATAAATTATTGGTATGATGATAAATGCATTATCGCGAAAGCTCGACTTGTCTTACGTACTAATATATGAGTTTGGGAAAGTTGGAAAAAAAGTGAAATAAAGAGTTTTGATAAAATATTATATTTTCATTTTCTGATGCACATATATCATCGTATTATTTTTGTTTTTTTTTTTTCAATATGCAAAAAATGTGGGGAAAAGAACACTTGAAGTGTCAAAACTTGATATGGAGGGATACTTAAATATCAAAAGTTACAAAAGTGACATTTAAATACCAAAGTCAAAGCAAAATGATAAGTTAAGTGCTAATGGTGAGAAAATCTAGTCAAAATACTAACGTGACGATTTTCTAATAAGGCAAGTGCAAAACGATGTCATTTTGCACATTGACGTGGCTAAACAAGTTAAAAAAATGATATTGTTTTGCTACTGACGTGGATAGATAATTAATATAAATATTAATTAAATAAAATTTAAAAAAATATGAAAATAAAATTATAAAATGTTAATTTATTTTACATGGTCTCTAAATTTTAGTCTAATGTTTAATGAGATCGCTTAACTTTTAAACATTTTCATAAGTTTAGGAATTATATTAAGTATTTGCCATTTATTTGGGGATCACATCGACAAATTAAAAAGTCAAAGGTATAATATTGCTCATTATTCTAAAATTTATGGATCATTTGTACTATTATCCTAAAGATAAATGAAAATTTTAATTTGTCTTTTGAATGGTTGAAAAGAAAAGAAATAAGAAATAAATTATTGGTATGATGATAAATGCATTATCGCGAAAGCTCGACTTGTCTTACGTACTAATATATGAGTTTGGGAAAGTTGGAAAAAAAGGTGAAATAAAGAGTTTTGATAAAATATTATATTTTCATTTTCTGATGCACATATATCATCGTATTATTTTTTTTTTTTTTCAATATGCAAAAAATGTGGGGAAAAGAACACTTGAAGTGTCAAAACTTGATATGGAGGGATACTTAAATATTAAAAGTTACAAAAGTGACATTTAAATAGCAAAGTCAAAGCAAAATGATAAGTTAAGTGCTAACGGTGAGAAAATTCAGTCAAAATACTAACGTGGCGATTTTCTAATAAGGCAAGTGCAAAACGATGTCTTTTTGCAGATTGACGTGGCTAAACAACTTTAAAAATGATACTGTTTTGCTATTGACGTGGATAGATAATTAATATAAATATTAATTAAATAAAATTTAAAAATAATTTCAAATAAAATTATAAAATATTAATTTATTTAACATGGTCTCTAAATTTTAGTCTAATGTTCAATGTGATCCCTTAACTTATAAACATTTTCATAAGTTGAAGAATTATATTAAATATTTGCCAATTATTTAGGGATCACATCAAACAAATTAAAAAGTCTAAGGTATAATATTGCTCATTAGTCTAAAATTTATGGATCGTTTGTACTATTATCCTAAAGATAAATGAAACTTTTAATTTGTCTTTTTAATGGTTGAAAGGAAAAGAAATAAGAAAAAATTATTGGAATGATGATAAATGCATTATCCCGAAAGCTCAACTTGTCTTACGTATTAATAGATGAGTTTGGGAAAGTTGGAAAAAAGGTGAAATAAAGAGTTTTGATAAAATATTATATTTGCATTTTCGGATGCACATATATCATCGTATTATTTTGGTTTTTTTTTTTTCAATATGCAAATAAATGTGGGGAAAAGAACACCTGAAGTGTCAAAACTTGATATGGAGGGATACTTAAGTATGAAAAGTTACAAAAGTGACATTTAAATACCAAAGTCAGAGCAAAATGATAAGTTAAGTGCTAACGGTGAGAAAATCCAGTCAAAATACTAACGTGACGATTTTCTAATAAGGCAAGTGCAAAACAATGTCGTTTTGTACATTTACGTGGCTAAACAAGTTCAAAAATGATATTGTTTTTGTACTGACGTGGATAGATAATTAATATAAATATTAGTTTAATAAAATTTAAAACTAACTTAAAATAAAATTATAAAAAGGAGGACCGCCTCCCCGCTGTTGCTACAAAGGGTCGGCAATAGTCGGGGAAGGGTCGGTTGAGGTCGTTAGGCCCTAGTTAAGGGCCGGTGACCTCGTCCAACCAACGACATGGCCTCCATCTAGATCCGTGGTAGGGGTCACGGCCCTACCCTAGAGCTGGTGAGGGTTGCTTTGGCCTCGCTCGACCTAGCCAAAGGCCGTTGTTGGTTAAGGCGACTCCCAGCTAGCATTGACCCTTAGCTTGGGCCCGACAACCCCAGTTGAACCCTTCTCCCACTATTGCCAACCCTTCCTGGTGATAGTAGGGAGGTGGCAGTGAGGGCTTAGCCCTTGCCTCCTACCTCCTCCCTTTTATAAAAAAAAAAAATAATAAATAAAATATATAAAATTAATAATATATAAATATATTAATTTATTTAATATTTGTATTAAAATTCAAAAAAAGACAAAATGATGTTGTTTTGGTGACTCGTTGCTGACTCGGCTCTCCAAAGGTGCTACGTAAGCAAGTTATATTATTAAAATATTACCATGTAAGATTCCCGACCATCTTCGCCGACTTGGCATTAAGGTGTCCCATTTTTCAGAAAAAGTGATACTTAAGTGTCACTTTCATAAGTTTAAGAATTATATTAAGTATTTGCCAATTATTTAGGGATCAAATTAAACAAATTAAAAAGTCTAAGGTATAATATTGCTCATTAGTCTAAAATTTATGGATCAATTGTACTATTATCCTAAAGAAAAATGAAAATTTTAATTTGTCTTTTGAATGGTTGAAAAGAAAAGGAATAAGAAAAAAAAAATTATTGCAATGATGATAAATGCATTATCCCGAAAGCTTGACTTGTCTTACGTATTAATAGATGAGTTTGGGAAAGTTGGAAAAAATGTGAAATAAAGAGTTTTGATACAATATCATATTTTCATTTTCGGATGCATATATTTCATCTTATTATTTTGGTTTTTTTTTTTTCAATATGTAAATAAATGTCGGGACAACAACATCTGAAGTGTCAAAAACTTGATATGGAGGGATACTTAAGTATCAAAAGTTACAAAAGTGACATTTAAGTGCCAAAATAGGAGCAAAATGATAAGTTAACTGCTAATGGCAAGAAAATATAGTCAAAATACTAACGTGACGATTTTCTAATAAGGCAAGTGCAAAACAATGTCATTTTGCACATTGACGTGGCTAAACAAGTTCAAAACTGATATTGTTTTGCTACGACGTGGATTGATAATTAATATAAATATTAATTAAATAAAATTTAAAATGAAATTAAAATAAAATTATAAAAGGTGGACCGCCTCCCCATTGTTGCTACGAAGGGCCGGCAATAGTGGGGGAAGGATCGATTGAGGTCGTTGGGCCCTAGTTAAGGGCTGGCGACCTCGTCCGACCAACAACATGACCTTCATCTAGATATGTGGTAGGGGTCACGGCCTTCCCCTAGATCTGGCGAGGGTTGCTGGCCCTCGCTTTACCTAGCCAAAGGCCGTTGTTGGTTAAGGCGACCCCTAGCTAGCAATGGCCCTTAGCTTGGGCCCCACAACCCCGTTGAACCCTTCCCCCACCATTGCCGACCCTTCCTGGCGACAGTAGGGAGGTGGCGACGAGGGCTTTGCCCTTGCCTCCTACCGCCTCCCTTTTTGTTAAAAATAAATAAATATTTTAATTTAATTAATATTTGTATTAAAATTTAAAAAAATGAAGAAGACAAAATGACGTTGTTTTTGTGACTCGTTGCTGACTTAGCTCTCTGGCATGCTACGTAAGCAAGTTAAATTATTAAAAAATGACCATGTAAGATTTTTGACCATCTTCGTCAGACTTGGCATTAAGGTGTCCCATTTTTCAAAAAAAGTGGTACTTTAGTGTCACTTTCGTAATTTTTAACATTTAAGTGTCCCCTCATGACAAATTATAGTACTTCACATGTTCTTCTCTCGATAAATGCCGATAGATAGGTTACAGTTTATAGCAGATGCAAGAATTTCATAATTTGACGTTTTGTTTTGTCTCTCTACATGTATAATGTACTAATAACATACATATTGTGTTACATTATTTGAACACAAAAAAATAAAACAATGTAAAATTTACATATTAATAATACGATAGTGGGTGTGTATCAAACTCATATCAACATGGCACTTACTCAGTAGTAAAATTACTTTGGTGTAATTTAATAGACTTTGTTTCAAAAAATTCAATTGATTGGTCTTTATAAATTCGATCCCTATTACAAAGGCAAATAGGCCTTAAGTCACATGCACTGTAGGCTAGTTTTTGAATGTGCTATAATTTAGTTTTTGAGCTAAACATATAGTCACATCTCAAACGTTTGAATTTTCTCACCCAATATGTACTATTTAGTACATGACTATATTTGTTTATGTGACAAAAACGAACCTTATCAATGACCAGGACAGATCCTTATTAATGCCGTATGCTAAAAGCCAAATAGGTTTTTGCGTATTCAATGTCCTGGTCATAATTTATGCAAATGGCCAAATAGCCCTTGACTAAACAAAATTATTTCCATACTCATATGACAGTAGACCCGTTAAACGGGCGGGTCGAGGCGGGTCATAAATGGTTGGACACAAATCGACCCATTTAACCTGTTTATGACCCATTTATTGCAATGCAAAATTTTTAACCTATACCCGACCCAACCCATACTCGACCTATACCCAACCCATTTAACTAAATTTAAGAAAGCTTATTTCTTATATATCAAATGGTATTGCTAAAATAGTTTTATACAACACAAATTTAAGGGACAATTTTTATAATTTTTAAATAATTATTTTCAAAAATCGAATGTTAATTATTATTTTTTATATTTTAAAAATTAATTTTTTAATTAATTTTATTTTCTTTTTTATTTTTATTTTTTGTTCTTCTATTTCTTTGGCCGGGTGCTGGCCATGATGACGGCCCATGGCTGGCCATAGGCAAGCCTCGAGCCCGCCCAACTTGCCGACGCCAGTGAGCTCAACGCTCACCGGCGTCCGGCAAGCTCGAGCTCAAGGCTCGCCAACGTCGGGTGAGCTTGAGCTCTCCCCCTCGCCTCGATGTCGGCCGAGGCCTTCGCCTGCCGTGATTTGGGAAACGCAAGGCTCGCCGGCATAGCTTGCCCCTCACCCGATCCGGTGAGGCTCAAGCCTCGCCAGACGTTGATAAGGCCTTCGCCTCGCCGGATCTGGTGATCTCAAGGCTTGCTAGCATCGGGCGAGCTCGAGCTTGCCTCTCGCTTGACACTGGCGAGTTTGAGTCTTGCTACATCGGGGAGGCTCAAGCCTCACCGGCGTCGGCAAAGCCTCCACCTCACTAGATCCGGCGAGCTCGAGGCTTGCCTGGCTGGTTGCCGCCCATCGTCGTCTTGGGCGACTAGAGGAAGAAGAAAGAAAAAAAAAAAAAAAGAGGAAAGAAAAAAGAAAAGAAAATTATAATAAAAAATAATTATAATTTTGGTTTTTATAAAAAATTATTTTTGTAAAGTTAAAGAGAGAAGAGAAGGATTGTGAGGTTTTGGGTGAAAATGGGTTCTAAATCCAATCCATTTAAGACCTACTTAAGACCCACTTAAGACCCACCTATCAAAGTCTTTAATTGTTAAACACATTTAACTACTTTTTGTCAAAAACAAGTGTGATATCCTGAATTTTAACCCCGTCCCGAATATCTTAAATGGGCATTTCGCCGGCGCGCCTATAGTCATTTTTCTCTGAACTCATCACTCATGAGTAATCCCTAAAAGCTATTTGGTAGGTCGGATTGGACTAGAATCACGTTCGGTAGATTTTAACCATGAAATTGAATTTGGTTTCGGAAATCAGATGTTCGAGCATATCACAGTTCAATTATAGGATGTCATCTTGTCTTTCGGAGAAATTTTGTCGAATTCAGGATTTTTACAGAAAATCATTTCGGATGTAGTGGAAATTCGTACGGGCTAAATTACAAGAAATTTGGACTTCCAAGCCGAGCCTTTGAGTGTTGGGGACTAGCAGAAAATTGTGCGGGATTTTACTTCATCGAAATCGGACCTCAATTTGGGGAATTGAGTAAAGAAATTAAAGCTTAAATTATGAAATTCGGATCCATGGGAAGGGCTTCAATTTTAGCTTCAATTTGGACTATTTTGGTGGAAAATTTGGGTGGAAAGTATTAAGGGGGGGACATACCATCAGTACAGGGGATATATGTGTGGACTTTTGGCCTAAGCTAGGATGAATTGGATATTTTCTTCTTGACTTATCACCTCCCATACGGCAGCTTCTTGATCACGCCTTTTCCCCCACCGTCTCTCGCTCGATCCCATCTCACCCACGCTCTTTTTCTTTCATTTCATTCTGCCTTGAAAATTCTCTGCCCTCTCCCACTCACTCTCTCTCTCGGCCACAGAAGTTAGAAACCGAAGCCACCTCTTCCTCTCACCGCCTCGCATGAAGACAGCTCTGCCTGTTTTCCTCCACCGAAGCCAGCCGATTTCTTGTTTTGTTGACTTTGTAGCCGCGTGTCTTCAGCTCCATTGAATTCAACTCCGACAGATTTATTGACCACGATCCACGCGGCCATCTCCACGAAGCTGACTTCGCCTCTATCAAAACCCCCACCATCAATTCTTCCCCTCAACGCCTTCGCTACCAGCTCTCTCCACTCGGCTGCCTTCGTGTCTTCAGTTGCCGCGGCCGAAGTCCTTTGTTGACTTCCAACTACGAAGACCGAAACCCAGCCGCTCGCTGCCACGTTTGAACGCTCCACCAGCTCTTGTCGCCTCCACCAGCGAAGCCGCGTGCGTCTCCCTTCAGCGCCAGCAACGACTTCGGCCCAGCAAAAGGCCACACCAGCTCAGCTGCCTTCGCTACTCCGTCCATTTCTCCTCCGCGTGTCCTCTGCCCTAGCGAATTCCAGCCCAGTCCACGTCTCCAGCGTCTTCGCAGCATCACGGCCCAGCAAGTCCAGCGAATTGCTCGGTCCATCATCAACAGCAGCCCAGTCCAATTTTCTGTTTCAGCCATCTCCGTGAAAGCCAGCCTAGCGAATTTCATTGGGTCCATCAACGGCCCAGGTTTTGTGAATTTCAGCAGCCCATGAAGCTTTCTTGTTCAGCCCACAAGTCAATGAAGTTCAGCCCAACTTCGGCCCAAGAATTCAGTCAAAGTCAGCCGACTTGAAGCCCAGCCCAACAGTTCAAAGCCCAAGTGAGATCAGCCCAATCTTGAGGCCCACGAAGCAGGCCCAAGCCCAGCTTTTTGCTGTGGGCTTGCGAGGCTTTTAGGCCCGGCCCGAGTATCCACCGACGCCACTGAAAATTCGGATTTCGGCCGCCATTGCGTCGTTGTGGTGGTGATCCGATCTCCGCTTTTAATCAAGTGAGTTTTGCTCACTAATCCCTTATTAGTATGCTAATGATGTTCACGGGTTGATTTGATTTAATTAAGTGCAATTAGGTGGATAGATTATATTATAGTAATTAAATTAGGGAATTACCAATACATGTTAGGCAAATGGTTGGTGTAGTTAGCAAGGAAATAGGTTCTAGTATTTATTGAGCGAGTCTTGATAATTTTCCGGGTTTGTCTCGACTTCCAATTAGGCATTACGGGCCTAAATTGGATTTATTGCATTTATTTAATAATTTTGGTAATTATTTATTTATTTTTTGGAAATTAGGCAGGGATAGCTAACGACCAGAATTTTATACTGATTATTGTGGTGCAATCCATTTTATTTGAGCATTGATTTGTGCTGAATTGAATTAATTATGATTTTAGGATTTTATTCCTAAATTAATCAATTTTTGTAATTGATTGGAAATTAATCGAGCACTAGTTTACAGCGCTAAAAATATGTAATAGGCTATTGAAAATAGTGGGATGTTTTAAAGCAAAAATATGATATTTTGACTAAGGTTAACCGTGTACCCATACACAGCTATTTTATTGGGAATGATAAAAAGATGGAATCGATTGTATGATTGGGATGGTATACTATATCAGCCTACGGGCGATATGTCAGCTTAGATAGAGAGTAGTATACCGATATACTATATCAAGCTACGAGCTCAGATATGACAGCTTAGTAGAGAGTAGTATACCATGTCAGCTTAGCAGAGAGCAATGTCGGTATACTATATTAGCCTATGGATGATATAGTACCTTAGCAGAGAGCAGTATACTTTATCAACTTAGATTAAGCATTGTCGATATACTATATCAGCCTACGGGCGATATGACAGCTTAGTAAAGAGCAGTATACCCAATCATCTCAGAAGCGAGCAATATTATCTATTTATCAGCTTAGTAGTGAGCAGTCTTGATATGAACGGACTTATAGATAGTATAAGATGAGCCGATCAAGAAAGGGTTGAGATGACATGTAATCGACTAAGCCGATTGATCGATGATTCGATCTAATTGATGTGATGTGATGTGATCGTGTATTTTTGATATATATACTGACTTGCATGAAGGAACTGAGGCCAATATAAGTTCTCTGACTCGTGTTGTGCTTAGGTAGCCTGTAGAGTGTATTGGCTTCCTAATCGGGTCTTAGGGGGTAAAACTCATTGAGATGTTGTCTCACTGGTTATTGAATAACCATTTTCAGGTCCTTAGATGGCATTGGTGAAGGATTGAAGGCTCGAAGTGTAGAATGTGAAGCCTAAAGAACTGACGATCCTATTGGTAGGACAATTCTCTTTCGATAGAAGTTGATTCCTTTCTGCAGACTTCGTTTTAGTAATTTGTGGTTTAGAACTTGACTTAACAAATTGACTTGTATATATTTGCACTATGATTTGTAATGTATATAAGTGTGGTTGTTTTCAAAGTTGAAATTTGAAATCCTACTTTCCTATCCCATTACTTTATTGTCTAGGAATTTTATATGCTTCCGTATGCATATTAAAATAAAAGGGTCGGTGATGTGTTCTAGGACGTCGCTATTTAATCGACCAAGGTGAGGAATGGGTGCTTGCCCAAGGATTAAGGTGTGACATCCCCGTTTAAGTGGTATCAAAGCATGATCGTTAGGGATTTGAGTGATAAGGTGTGATGGACCATGAGATGTAGTAAGAATGACATTTAATTTCATGCTGGCGTATGTTGATGGTAGTTGAATGATAACATTGCTTGTTGTGTGTTGCTCGGCTTCTAAACCAGTGTGGTATTGGAAGAAGGCTTCAGTAGATAAAGGCTGAACCATGAGCAAGCCGAAGTAGAGGACTTCGAGTGAGAGAACCATTAGGCAGCATCCTACGTGGCACAACCATTGATTTTTTTTTCCTTTTTGCTTTTATGTTTTTTATTTTCACTGTGGCTGGCAAAGGTTGTTGGTGCTCGCCAGCCAATGGACAAGGCCAGGTGAACTTAATTGACAAATTATCAAAATGTGTATAACTCAATTGATAAAATTGAAAAGTTTAAAACTAAACTTTGTAAAATTACGATAGGTTGAGCGCTATTTGGACGATTTTTTGAGGCCGATCATCAGGACATGGGGGAAAAAGAAGATGACATATGCGTGAAAAACCATAAGACAACATGAAAAGATCAAGGCAACGCCGGCCCACCGGGATGAAATCGTGAAATAGATATTGGTGTATATACGAGTGGAACAAAGGTGCACCATAATATTTAATATATTTTTATTGCTTAGCTCTCTTTTCATGGGCAAATATAAAGAGAGTGCGTTGCCTGTCATTCTCCATTGTCATTCATTAGCATTATTTTATTTTCAATATAGGCAGGTCTATAAAAGGCCTACAAGGAAACAGAGGGGAGAACCCTCCTGGGGAGAGTGACCCCTTATGCCCTTGTTCCTAAATGATGGGATCTGTAGGACGGGACCTATAGATCAGCTGATAGGCGTTGGCCTCTATGTTGAGGTTCCTTCCCAACGTAAAATTAAGGAGGGTATAGGCAGCTCCCATGCCTAGAAAAAGATTGTGGCTGGGTTAACACCCGTAAGACATACACCTAGGTAGGTCTATAAAAGGCCTATAGGGAAACAGAGGGGAGAACCCTCCTGGGGAGAGTGACCCCTTATGCCCCTGTTCCTAAATGATGGGGTCTGTGGGATGGGACTTGCAGATCAGCTGATAGGCGTTGGTCTCTATGTTGAGGTTCCTTCCTAACGTTAAACTAAGGAGGGTATAGGCAGCTCCCACGCTCAGAAAAAGATAGTGGCTAGGTTAACACCCGTAAGACTTTGGACCTGAACAGGTCCTTAAACTACTTAAAGGAATAGGAAGGAGAACCTCCCAGGGGTGAGAGACCCCGTGTTCCCGTATAGCCAGGGGGTTCTGGAAAAACGACCCCCCCCATTGGTGGGTGCGCCAAGGGCTTCCAACTCGGAAGAACCTTCCCACCAGGCCGGATCGGAGCTAACAAATAGGTTGACGTTCGACCAAAAAAGTAAAATAATAATAATAGGTTGACATGCTATCCTCGCTTATATATATATATATCTTATTTTTAAAAGTCAAAGTAAACATCGAAGTGTGATATCCTTTGCGTCGACAAATTAGGTCTCTTAATACCACTCTTCACATGCAGGTTAAATGAGAAGGATGATTAACTAAGATTAGTTTTTGAATGAATTACGGAGTAAGTCCTCAAACTTGTCGCCATCAGGTAATATTTTCATTCCATCATTTTAAGTTCTAACACTTGCAACTTTGAAGCATTCCAGTCCCTCAGGCAACTCCATCAGTTTTAAGCAGAATGAAAATGCCACGTCACAAATTTTACTAATTTTTTCGGTCTTGCACTACAATGAAAAGGAGAAAGTCACCTAGATTTCCGTTCACTAAGCTAAAGGAGCTAATAACGGAAGCACTGAAGTGTACAATTGTGGTAATTTTTAAGACTTAAATATAAGAAATGATAGTTTTACTATCCGAGTGCAATAAATTTTAATACTCTTCTCTAACTATATCTTTTCTTTTCTTTTTACAAAAATGAAAACCATATCAATAAAAATTTATTGAAGGCCTTCGCCATAGGTAGAAATTACTATCCGAGTGCAATTGGATTGCTTTCCATGCTCCGGTTTGATGACTCGGTTCTTTTATGGCGAAGGCCTTCACCCCCTTACTAGATCTAAGCAAGGGCCGCCTTGTTGGCTTATGAGGCCGTGATGACCTTGCCTAGGGTCTTTGAGCCCTGTTGGTTGAGGGTGAGGCCTTTGTGGTTTGCGAGGGCTGGTAGTGATACTCACCGGCACAAAAAAGAATTTAGAAAAAAAGGAAAAAAAAAAATTTAAAAAATATTAAAATACTATTAAAAATTATCTACGTCAATGCTATTCATGCCACGTGGGATGAATGGCATCAGCATTTACGATTTCCAATTAAAATTGACTTGATGGACTCAATTAATAAAGTATAAAAAGCTTTAGAACTCAATTGCCATTTGAAAAGTTTAAGACTATATTGGTAAAAAAAACAATTAAAGTTTAAGAATCCTTGGATTTTCCCCAATTTTGAGTTTAATTGCTTGTCAAATGATGCTAAAATATGTCTTGGCAAAAAAAAAAAAAAATTGCCTCTATGGACAAGTAGTCGTAAATTTTTTTACCTCCAGACTTGCGTAAATTATTTTTGGCCCATTTCATTCTACATGACGACTTGTCAAAGGTGCACAAGTTTTTAGATGTCACGCTAGCATGGTCCAGTGGGCTATGCGGTTTGAATCAACTAGAATTGACGTACGAGGGACTTGACTAGAAAATTTATTCAAGTATGAGGGCTTATTTAAACAAATAATTAAAAGGGAATTCAAAGATTTGATTGGAAAAAGCACGTGGGCTCAAGAACGAGAAGTAGACTTTTATCGAGGTAATATGTCAAACATTATATAATTTCTTTGTATAATTGAAAGGGAGAGTCGCAGCAATCGGCGTTGGCAACCCTTATGAGGTGTTAATATAGGTGTTATGCGCTTGTCATGATATCAGCGATAAGCCAAAAACCCGAGTTAATTTGTAGAGACCGCAAATATTGGGTTAATGTCCAACGTTTATGTTCCCAGTATTTATTATATTGCGGTATTGATCGGACCAAAGTCAAGACTTCGACCCTTGCACAGTGAACCGGCCACAAATATATACCCTTGTTCTCTATTTATTTATTTTTTGAAATTACCGAAAGCATCTAGATATTTTCTGTCCCTGGAAACATATAATTTTTTTAAACATTCATGAAGTGCTATTTTCTAAATCTAGAAATATCATCCGCAGGTGAAAAAGATGATTTTTTTTTTTTTAGTCGAAGGCGTGGCTGCAATTCTTTATTTGATTGGTTTTGTTATATAGTATCTTGACATTTACCTACCTAAAGACGAGATGTTTGTAATCCAGTTTTGACTTAGCAACATCCTTGAGTTAGTTAAGAGGGGGAAAATTACAAAAACAAAAGAAACTTAAGGAGGGAATAAGAAAAAATATCTATTTCATTGCCCCCATTTTAGCCCTAGATAATCGTCAATCGCCTTCAAAATTAGGATAGCCTAATTTATCATGATAATAAAGATTGTACAAATTACGACAATTTAAACTAGTATGGGGTTAGTCGAATAATATGTAGAAGCTTAATCTTTTTAATTAAAAAATGCGTTATCATTGTATTTCCTTAAAAAGAATCGAAATTGATGGGCTTTCTTTCTGTCACTTCCATCCTCCTGTATTAATTTTGAGTATTTTAATTGCAAAGAGTCTTTACCTGGAAAGAAAGAAGACGAGGGGCATATAAGAATTTCTTTTTAAGTGCCCGCGTCAAAGTAATTCTCCTGTAATTAGTTCTGAGTATTTTAAAAGTTTGTCCATTTGCTTCGCTCGGCCACGCTCTCTCCACGCGCGCGTTCTTTTGCAGACGAAGCCGCTTTCGTTCCGCTTTATGGTGAGGTCGAGATACCATGGACAAGCTGCCGCGAAATAGGCGTCATGCTCGGGAAGATGGAAGTGACTAAGAAAATGAATTAAAACGGTCTCGTTTATTTAATTCAGTAAAATTTTTGATACGCATGTTTATACTGCTATATGGTTTTTAATTTGATTTGGATGGTGGTGTACAACTGGGCATTATAGATGATGGTCTGTTGACTTTGCCATGATACTTGTCTGTAAGCTCCACTCCTGTCCATCTTAGCCAAGTTAGCCATTTCTGGACTGCAGAGAGGAAGGCTGAAGTGTACGGTTTGAGTTAGCCATTTCTGGACTGCAGAGAGGAAGGCTGAAGTGTACGGTTTGAGTTAGCCATTTTTTATTATTTATTTATTTTATTTTTTTTAGCAAAAGAGTTAGCCAAGTTAAAGTTAGCTATTTTTGAACTGCAGAGGTCTCTTCTCTGCAGTCCAAAAATGGCAACTAAAGTTAGACTGAGTTGAGGTGGGACAGAGACTCTAGGAATGGAGCTTTCCTTTGAAGCGCCCATTTCTTGCACCGGCAAGACATTTAGTACCCTATTTGGTAATCATTCAGTTCTAGAAAATAATTTCTACCTACAAATTGAATTTTTTTTTAATTTTGTTCTTGAACAAGTTATTACGCATTTGAAGGTATTTGGTAACTATTTAAAATTTCTACTCCTGAAATAGAAATGTGATTAGTAAGACCTCAAAGTTTTTGTGATTTAAAATTTCTTCTAATTTTTAAAATAGTTTTATTATGTATTTCTCTTTTATTTTTTTCCTTTTCTTCTTCTCCTTCTTTCTTTGGTTGATGTGTGACGGCCCGAGCGCAGGGGCGCGTCTCCTGTCCCACATCGCTTAAGAGGGAGTCCTGGGGCTAGTTTATAAGGCTTAGGTCCCTCTAATTTGTGTGACGCGTTTTAAAGTCGTGAGGACTTAGTGTCCAAAGTGGACAATATTACACAGTGGGACTTGGGTCATTATAAATGGTATCAGAGCCGACTCCCAATCGCGTGTGGCACCATAGCGAGGACGCTATGCTCTCAAGGGGGGGAGAGTGTGACGGCCCAAGCGCGGAGGCATGTCTCCTGTCTCACATCGCTTAGCGGGGAGTCTTGGGGCTAGTTTATAAAGCTTTAGGTCCCTCTAATCTGTGTGACGCGTTTTAAAGCCGTGATGACTCAGTGTCCAAAGCAGACAATATTACATAGTGGGGCCTGGGTCATTACATGATGTCCTTGTTGGAGCATTGTTGGTCCTCGGGGAGGCCAAGCCTCACCTAGCTCCTAAGGAGGCTAAGTCTCGCTAGGGGCTGATGATTGCTTCGACGAAGTCACTGGCCCCCATCTGGCTAGTCACTAGCGTGGCCAAGGTCAGCGACCAACCAAAGGAAGAAGGAGAAGAAAACAAGAAGAAAAGAAATGGAAGAAAAAAAAAAAGAAAAAGAAAATGGACTTGATATAGAAAGACACGCGTCTCCACTTTCCTTTTTCCTTTTTGTCTCTTGAGCTCAAAATGTAGCATGGGAATGCTCTTAGGCCTTTTTGTTGCCAACAAACTTAGGATTTGAAGATATGTTGGACGGAGATACTTCGGGACAACCATGGGTTAATGTTTCGTTTGTGAGTATTTTGCTCCCCTCTCTCTCTCTCTCTCTCTCTCTCTCTCTCTCTCTCTCTCTCTCTCTCTCTCTCTCTCTCTCTCTCTCTTTCGTTTTGGTGATACCCATGTTGGAACCAAAAGAATGATAATAAATTTTGGAAATTCAGAATAAGAGCACCAAAAATGGGAGGGAGAACTTTTTATTGAGAATGCTTTCTCTTCTTTGTGTCTCTGTGCTTGTGGCTTGATTTACAACTCATTATTTCATTCATTTATATAGGTATTGGATCTCACAAATACGAATCACTACATTTAATAAAGAAAACATAACAACCCTCACATCATTAAGGGAAAAAAACAAGATTGATGGAGAAAACTCCTATTAGATTTTGAAGTTGACAAAACTTTTCTATGTTCTATTCTCATGTTCATTATGAGGAATAGGAGACTTCTATGTAATTCTTTCAAAGTTTATCGTACATCATAATTTTGCTCCACTCTAACGAAGACCCAGACTAAACGCAAGTGAAGAACGAAGACATAATTAGACTTAGGATTATTTTTCTTCCTTCAAGCTTTTAGTACGAACAGGATATATCTAGCTTTCTGGTTAGAAATATCAATTACCTTTTTTTTTTTGTCATTATTGGAATCAATCACAGAACGAAAAATTCATTTTTGGAATGCAAGTTTATTTGGAAAGAATCTACTTATGGAAACTATTATTTTGATTATATGGGCAATCAGGATCATCGGACTTTCATCTCAATCTTCAAAGGGCTCGAGATCTACTTGATTGATTTCGTCCAACGGGTTGATTGGAAGAATTCCTCTAGAAAATGCCAACGGTTGAAAATGCATAGAGGAGTATTTAAGGAGCTTTTTCATGTCATTTGAGAGTGTGCGCGAAAAAAGAATTTCAAAGTCTGAAACTTCCCAAGTCACTTATTCTTCCTCATGCAGTGCTCAAACTTTTATTCGAAAAAGAGAGAAAACATTTAAGAGTGACTTTGTGAGAGCAATAGAAACTCTTCACTGAGAAGTCAATGTTATAAGGCTATAACACTCTTTTTCGTTTCATAGTGAAAACTAGCCAAAATGCTGTCAGCGTAGGAGAGTGGACATAGGTTTAATCTAAGCTGAACCACTATAAATCTTGTGTTCATTTTCTCTTCCCTTAACTCCTTTACTTTATTTGTTATGACATCTTTCAAAATAGTTGTTAATGTCTGAATTATTCTTTTAAAGTCCGTTGTTCATTAGACTCAGTTGAAAAGTAAAGTAATGTTATTGTATTTTGCAAAATTTATTTCCACACCTATTCACCCCCCCTTAAGTGTTTATACTAGCGATTTCAATTGGTATCAAAGCCTTGTGTGCTTATGTTGTTGGAGTGTTTTTACTTCTAAGCTAAAGATCTTTTATGGCTAGTATTTTGGCTCCAGGATTGGTTGAAGGACAGAGCAACACCAAACCTCCTTATTTCGATGGAAATGAGTATAAAGTATGGAAGAACAAAATGAAGGTATTTCTCAGATCCAGAGATCCTCTGGAGTGGGATGCTGTCAAAAATGGAATTAATCCAAAGGCAACAATAACTTCAGACAAAGGGAAATAAGTGATTGAGAAAGATGTTGATGAATCCACACAAGCTGAAATTATCAAGAGACAGGCTCTTGATGTAAAAGCAATTTATTCTTTATACTATGCCTTATCTCCCACTGAATATAACAGAATTTCTTCTTGTGAAACAACAAAAGAAGTTTGGGATAGACTACACGTTGCTTATGAGGGGACTGATCGTGTGAATGAAACAAAAATAAGCATTCTGCTTGGACAATATGAATTATTCATAATGAAGCCTGGAGAATATATTTGTGATATGTTTATCGCTTTATAAAAATTATAAATGGCTTGGCTTATCAAGGTCAACCAATTTCTAGACCAATGAAAGTTAACAAACTGCTGTGTGGACTTTCAAAGGATTGGAATCGTGTGAAGACTTCAATTAGAGAAACTCAGAGGATCATGCCTCTATTAGTTGACGAACTGATAGGCACGCTTCAATCATACGAAGTGGAGTAGATCAATGATGAAGAAGACCCAAAAGGTAAGAAATCAATTGCTTTAAAGTCTAATGTTGATTTTGATGATACAGATTCGGATAATGATATGGACAATGAGAAGCTAGCCCTTATGATAAATAAATTCAAAAAACTGAATAGAAAGGGAGGAAGATTGAATTGGAAGAAGCAAAGGACATAGAATTCTCAGAAGAGACCAACGGAAGACATTGAAACTAACAAGGATGTTATATGCTTTGAGTGTAAGAAAAATGAGCATATCAGACTAAACTATCATTTTTTGAAAAGAAAGAAAGGAAAATCTAAAAAATACAAGAAAGCTCTTGAAGCAGAAACTTGGAGTGACACCGAATCTCAAGAAAGCAAAGAAGAGTTTGCGAACATATATCTAATGGCTTATTTAGAGTCAGACTTAGAATTAGAAAGAGACACTAATTTAGATTCTAACAAAGAAATCGAGATTAGTCACTCATAAATTCCTATTAAAGTTTCTATATATATATAGATGAACTTTGCCTCAGTATTAAATTCTCTCTTAAAAGGATTTCCGAACTGAAAAAGGGGAACTCTAAGCTCGGGCAACCAGAAGTTTCTTGGAAGGAAAAGTTTGAAAGTCTAAAAAGAAGTTTTGATGATTTGAAAGAAAATTCTGATTCCCTTTCAAAAGAAAATGCTGTTTTGAAAAGGGATATTTCAGATATTTCAAAAAGGTTTTTCAAGGGGTTAGAAAATTTGGAGAAACTCTTACGGCTCAAATACCCTATTTTAACAAATCTGGTTTAGGTATGAATTATGAAACTATTCCTTTAATTGATTTTCCAAAAGTAAAAGAGAGACTTAGACAAAAACCTGCAAAGACATTTTACAAAAATTGTTTTCATAAAGTATTTGTAAAACCTATTGGCCGAAGTGCTCTTAGATGTTCTAAATGTCACAGCTCGGCACATTTTGAGAATGAATGTCTCAAATTTTGGAGATTAGTTAAGAAAGATTGGGCAAAAACTGTTTTTTACACTAACATCTTTAATTCCAAGAAAATCTAGATACCAAATAAAGTTTGAGTTTTTCTTCTAATTGCAGGTCACTATTAAAAGAAAAATCAAATGGTACTTGGATAGTGGTTGTTCTAGGCATATGACAGGAGACTCTAGTTACTTTGAGAAGCTTATAAGATTAAAATGAGGAAATGTTGCCTTTGGAGGAAATAGCAAAGGGAAGATTATAGGAGATGGAATAGAAAATATTGGAAGTCTAACTATCAATAATGTTTCCCTGGTGAAAGGTCTAAATTACAATCTTTTGAGTATAAGTCAGTTTTGTAATATAGGTTTCAGAATAAACTTCAAGAAGGCATTTGTTCTGGAATAAGTCAAGATTTCTCTCAATCTTTTACTAGGTGAAGGCATGCCAACATATATCTTCTGGACGTAAATTCAGAAAATTCACAGTGCCTTATTTCTATTCAAGATGAAGCAAGTATATGGTATCGAAATCTTGGTCATGTAAATATGAAGCAGATTACCAAAATTTCTTCTAAGAAGCTTATTCGAAAGCTTCCTAATTTGGCTTATTAGAAGTCGGAGTTATGCACTCCTTGTGTCTTAGGAAAATGGGTTAAAAGTTCTTTTAAACCAGTAAATCAAGTTTCTACCAGTCGTGTTTTGCAGCTTCTCCATATGGATCTTTTTGGACCAACAAGAAACCAAAGTATTAGCGGAAAGAAATATTGTCTAATAATCGTGGATGATTATTCATGTTTTACTCAAGTATTCTTTTCCGCAAATAAGTCTAAAACTTTTTCATATTTTTCAAAGTTTGTCAAGAAAGTTCAAAACGAGAAGGGTTATGTTATTTCAAGCATAAGAACAGATCATGGAGGTGAGTTTGAATTTCGGGATTTTGCAAACATTTGTGATGAATTTGGTTTTCAACATGTTTTCTCTTCTCCATATACTCCAAAATAAAACGGGGTTGTGGAAAGGAAAAATAGATTTTTACAGGAGATTGCCAAAACTCTATTGATCGAAAGCAAAATATCCTCTCGTTTTTTGGCAGAAGTAGTTTCTACTGCTATTATATTATTAATAGAGTGTTTTTAAAGCCTATCCTAGAGAAGACTCCTTATGAAGTATATAAATGAAAGAAGCCAAATGTTTCATACTTTGATGTTTTTGGCTGTAAGTGCCTTATTTTGAAGAATGCAAATGATTGATCTAGAAAGTTCGAGGAAAAATCAAATGAAGGAATTTTTTTTTTGGCTATTCAATGTCAAGCAAAGGTTACAGGGTCTTTAACAAGAAGACTCAATCTATATAAGAATCTATGAACGTCAGGTTTTAGGATTATGTGCAGAATAAACCAGATCAAATTCAACTTGAAGAGTCTGAATTAGTTCTAGACTTAATAAAGCCTAATTCCCTTGAAGAGGTTTAGTTTTTTGGTATACAGCAACAAGCAGAACAAGAAGATTCAAAAGGAACAGAGGATCAACAAATTCTCAAATCAAATAGCAATTTGAAGTACAAGTCAAGTTATCCTAAAGAACTCATCATTGGCGAAATTGATGAAAGAATCCACATCAGATCCGAAGGAAAATAAGACTCTAGTACATTAGCACTTGTTTTCGAGATAGAACCAAAATGAATAGAAGAACCATTGTCTGATGAAAGCTGGATAGAAGTTATGCAAGAATAACTCAGACAATTCAGCATCAATAATGTATGGGAGCTGATTCCAAAACCCAAAGGTAAATCTGTGATTGGAACAAAATGGTATTCAAAAACAAGATGGATGAGAAAGGTAAAGTGGTTAGAAACAAAGCAAGGCTTGTGGCAAAAGGATACACACAAGAAGAATGGATAGACTATGACGAGACCTATGCACTAGTAGCAAGGTTAGAAGCAATTAGATTATTACTTGCCTTTGCTTGTTATAAATATTTTAGATTATACTAGATGGATGTCAAAAGTGCTTTCCTCAATGGATTCATTCAAGAAGAAGTCTATGTGGAACAACCAACAGGATTTGAAGATCCAAATAAACCAGACTTTATCTACAGACTAAAAAATGCATTGTATGGTCTAAAGCAGGCACCACGAGCTTGTTCATAAAAAGAGAAGGAAAAGATTTTATACTTGTTCATATTTATGTAGATGATATAATCTTTAGCTATCCCAATGAAAATCTCTACGAGAAACTTTCAAGATCTATGTAGGAAGAATTTAAATGAACATAATGGGTGAATTGACATTCTTTTTGTGATTGCAAGTCAGGCAATCAAAAAAGGTATATTCATTTACTAGGAGAAATATGCCAAAGATCTTATCAAGAAATTTGGATTGGAAAATTGCAAAAAAACAGAAACTCCCATGTCAAGTTCCTCAAAACTGGACAAGGTTGATGGAGGAAAGAAAGTAGATCAGAAACTATACAAAAGCATGATCAGTTCTCTTCTTTATCTCACTGCCTCTAGACCTGACATTTTATTCAGTGTATGCATATGTGCTAGATTTCAATCTAATCCAAAATAATATCATCTAAGTGCTGTTAAACACATCATCAAATATGTTGTGACTTTTTCAAAGCTGAGTCCATGGTATCCAAAAGAATGAGACTTTACTTTACTTGGTTATTCTAACGCTGATTTAACTGGATGTAGAGTCGATAGAAAGAGCACATCTGGGATGTGTTTGTTAGGGAAATCCCTTATGATGTTTTGAAGATGACAAAATAAATCAAAGGCTACTAACATGTTTGATGGTTGAGTAATAGACCATGCGGATGATAGAACATGTAAAGGATATTATCAAAATCGGAAGACGGCCGAAGACTGAACGTAACATATGTCCAAAGTATATTCTCAAGATTTCCAGACTTCGTGTCAAAGTTTGAAGACTCGCCGGACTCAAGACTCAAAGTCTGAAGACTGCCCGGACTTTAGTGTCAAAGTCTGTTCTACATCGAAGTCCATCAACTCGACTAATTCCAGGATCGAACGTGAATGATGAACTAGAAGACAGAGACTCTATCTTTGAAGTCTAAACCGGGGTACGACCTTAAAGCTAAATCTGTTCGAAGCAGATATGTTCGACTCGATTATAAAGTCTACGACTCGAGATTGTAAAGTCTACACTCGAGACTTTACATCCAGATTCGATCAATCGTAACTCAAGCCCAATCATACAACAGCTAGTAATCTGGTTTGGATTCCACATCAAGATTGATTTGATTGATTCAATCTAATTGATTGACGATTGGATCTTGAAGATAAGAACTTTCTACACGAAGAAGCTTTACTTATGGAAACCAAGATTTCGTTTGTATGGGCGATCGGAATCAATTTGGGATTTTACCTTTGTCACTCAACGGCTACCAAATCTTCTAGATATAGAGCTATCCAATGGGTATATTGGAAGACGATTCTCCGGGATGCTGTCCAACGGCTAGTTTGGAAGTAGAGGAGTATTTAAGGAGATGAAGGACCGATGAGCAAGAAAGAGACAGAGCGTAGAATTTATAATTCCAAAGTCTGAGCGACCTTCGATCATATACTTGTCTTTGGAGAGCTTAAACGTTTGTAATCGTGAGAGAAATACCAAAAGAGTGACTTAGTGAGATAGTGTGATCTACTACTAAGTGTTTGCACTCGAAGTTGTAATCTCTTGTTGATTGCATAGTGGAATCCAGCCAAGAAGGTTGTTAGCGTGGGAGAGTGGACGTAGGCTTGGATTAAGCCGAACCACTATAAATCTTGTGTTCTTAGTCTCTTCCCTAACTCCTTTATTTTACTCGAAGTTTATTTTATTCCGCATATATTTGCCAAGGTTTATTTTATACACCTACTTACCCCCTCTAGGTGTTCATACTAGCACTCTCAATTGGTATCAGAGCCAAGTGCTCGGTTTATAAAAGTGTTTTTACTTTTGAGCTAAAGATTCTTTATGGCTAGTATGTTGGCACCGGGACTTATGGAAGGGCAAAGCAACACAAGGCCACCGTATTTTGATGGAAAGGAATACGACGTATGGAAGAATAAAATGAAAGCATTCCTAAGATCCAGAGATCTCTTACAATGGGATGTTGTGGAAAGAGGAATCAATCCCATTGCTGCGTCTACATCAAATAAGAATGGCAAAGACAAAGAAATCAAACCCCCCGCTCCTATGTCTCGGACGGAGTTGTCCAAAAGAGAAGCTCTTGATGCAAAAGCAATTTATTCTTTATATTGCGTTTTGTCTCCTGCTGAATATAACAGAATCTTTTCATGTGAAACAGCAAAAGAAGTTTGGGATAAACTTCATGTTACATATGAAGGGACCGATCGTGTAAAAGAGACAAAAGTAAACTTCTTGCTTGGCCAATATGAATCATTCAAGATGAAGCACGGAGAATCAATTGGAGATATGTTCAGCCGTTTTACAGAAATTGTAAATGGTTTAGCATATCAAGGTCAGCAAATTTCTACCCCGATGAAGGTCAACAAACTCTTGCGAGGTCTCTCAAAAGATTGGAATCATGTCAAGACCTCAATCCGGGAGACTCAGAGGATTATGCCACTCTCCGTAGATGAATTGATTGGCACTCTTCAATCCTATGAAGTGGAACAACTCAATGATGAAGATCCTGAAGGTAAGAAGTCCATTGCTTTAATATCTAATGTTGTTTTTGATGAAACAGACTCAGAAAATGACATGGACGATGAAGAACTTGCCTTTATGGTCGAGAAATTTAAAAAGTTGAGTAGAAAAGGAAGGAAATTCGATGGAAGAAGTCAATACAAGCATAATGGCCATAAAAGAATCATGAAAGAAGATGATGATCAAGAAAATATATGCTTGATGGCACATTCAAAATCTGAGTCTGATTCAGACACACACTCAGAATCAAAGTCTGATTTAGACACAGACTCAGAATCTGATGAGGAAATCGAGGTAAGCAATTCAAAAATTCCTCTCAAAGTTTCAAAGTATATAAATGAGCTTTGTTCAAATCTCAAATCTTCTCTTAAAAGGATTTTCAAACTTAAAAAGGAGAATTCTCGACTTAGGCAACAAGATCTTTCTCAAGTCGGAGACCTATTAAGAAGAATTGGATAAAAGCAACATATTCTGCTAACTCTCATGGACCCAAGAAAAAATGGGTACCAAAGAAAAGATAAGTTATTTTTGCAGGATATATAGAAGAAAGAAGAAAGAGGATTTGGTAAGGAATTTTTTATTCTCAATTTGCTTTGGGCAATAATTCTCATTATGCTTGATATTCGATATATCCTTGGTTGATTGAGATTTTATAATGATCATATTTTGTTTTATGGAAGAAAGAATCGTATGATTTATTTTTGTGATTTGTGAGTTAAGATTTGATTTAGTACGTGTGATTATTTGAGATAATTCAGATTATTTGGTTTAATTTTATACTCTCAAATTGTCATATTTTGCAAAGTAAAAATCCGATTCTACGTTATACTAATTTTGCAAGATATTTTTTTTTCTGAGATATTCAAGGATTTTATTCTCTTTGATTTTATTGTACTATGACTAAGTGAGAATTTATTTTTCAAAATATCATTGTGCATAATATTCTTTCTTTGAATACTTTGTTACGATGAATTAAGAAAGAATATTTGATTTTGGAGATTTTCTATTTTACTCTAACGTCAAGGAAGGATCCAAATTGATGGATACCAAAAAGGGAAATGAGTTGATTGCAGGAAATTCTTTAAGAGAAGGATGATTACGAATCTACGCAGATTTTGGTGCAATCAGAAAATATCTCCTGCGATAATTGCAACAATTGTTTCTATTCGCAAATATTGTCATGATCACAGGGGGAGAAATCAAATCCAAAAGAAAAGGGAAAGAATCGTGATCATCTCAAAAAGGCAACAAATTGAGGGGGAGCTTTGATCAATTATGGAAAAATCTTTCGTGATCTTATTATGGATGGAATGAAAGGTAAATGTGTCAGAATTTGTTCAAAAATATCCGGTTAGTGCATCTTTTATTACCTTTTGTCATTAACAAATCTCTTACTGATATTATCATTTATTATGACAAAAAGTGTACGTGAATTTAATGATGCATCTGTGATTTTTATTGGATATTTGCTGATATATATGATCGAAGTGAGCTATATTGCATATCTTTAATATTCGATAAAAAAGCTGATTTTTGGAAATTGTGATTCATGCAAGATATTGATTATCATTCTCTACGTGAATCTATTGTTATCACTTTTTGATTATGACAAAAAGGGGGAGAAGATATGAATATGCATATGTGCTGATTGGTTTGATATTATTGCATAATATTGAGCTACGATTATTTTTCTATATATTCTTATGCTCAATCTATTTATTATCTTCTGATATCCTTTGATTTAAAAGCATGTTTACAAATCTGCATATTCAGAGATTGTTTTGTCATCATCAAAAAGGGGGAGATTGTTAGGGAAATCCCTTATGATGTTTTGAAGATGACAAAATAAATCAAAGGCTACTAACATGTTTGATGGTTGAGTAATAGACCATGCAGATGATAGAACATGTAAAGGATATTATCAAAATCAGAAGACGGCCAGAAGACTGAACGTAACATATGTCCAAAGTATATTCTGAAGATTTCCAGACTTCTGTGTCAAAGTCTGAAGACTGCCAGACTCAAGACTCAAAGTCTGAAGACTGCCAGACTTTAGTGTCAAAGTCTGTTCTACATCAGAAGTCTGTCAACTCTGACTAATTCCAGACTGAACGTGAATGATGAACTAGAAGACAGACTCTATGCTTTGAAGCCGAACCGGAAAGACGAGACTCTATGCTGAAGCTGAACCGGGTACGAACCTTAAAGCTAAATCTGTTCGAAGCGAGATATGTTCAGACTCGGATTGTAAAGTCTACGACTCGAGACTTTACATCCGATTCGATCAATCGTAACTCAAGCCCAATCATACAGCAGCTAGTGATCTGGTTTGGATTCCACATCAAGATTGATTTGATTGATTCAATCTAATTGATTGACGATTGGATCTTGAAGATAAGAACTTTCTACACGAAGAAGCTTTACTTATGGAAACCAAGATTTCATTTGTATGGGCGATCGGAATCAATTTGGGATTTTACCTTTGTCACTCAACGGCTACCAAATCTTCTAGATACAGAGCTATCCAATGGGTATATTGGAAGACGATTCTCCGGGATGCTGTCCAACGGCTAGTTTGGAAGTAGAGGAGTATTTAAGGAGATGAAGGACCGATGAGCAAGAAAGAGACAGAGCGTAGAATTTATAATTCCAAAGTCTGAGCGACCTTCGATCATATACTTGTCTTTGGAGAGCTTAAACGTTTGTAATCGTGAGAGAAATACCAAAAGAGTGACTTAGTGAGATAGTGTGATCTACTACTAAGTGTTTGCACTCGAAGTTGTAATCTCTTGTTGATTGCATAGTGGAATCCAGCCAAGAAGGCTGTTAGCGTGGGAGAGTGGACGTAGGCTTGGATTAAGCCGAACCACCATAAATCTTGTGTTCTTAGTCTCTTCCCTAACTCCTTTATTTTACTCGAAGTTTATTTTATTCCGCATATATTTGCCAAGGTTTATTTTATACACCTATTTACCCCCTCTAGGTGTTCATACTAGCACTCTCAGTGTCAATTGTTGGGACAAATGCTAGTATCTTGGTTCTCAAGGAAATAAAGTACGGTAGCATTATCAATAGCAGAAGCAGAATATGTTGCTCTTGGAAGTTGTTGTTCTCAAATTCTATGGATAAGATAACAACTAAGAGACTTTGGAATAGAAGAATTCTGCACAGAAATCAAATGCGAAAACACAAGCGCTATCAACCTTACAAGAAACCCAATTCTTCACTCAAAAGCAAAGCATATAGAGATTCGTTATCATTTTATAAGAGATCATGTTCAGAATGGTGAGATTATGGTTCGGTATATTGATTGAAAGAATCAACTGGCAGATTTCTTCACAAAACCTTGGGAGAAGAGCTTATTTGAGTCAATTCGCAGCAAGCTGAATATCATCTCTTCTCTCGATTAAATTCTATAGTTGATCAGACTCAGAACTGTTGGAGAAATCTTCTTGAAGTGTTTTGAAGCTGACAAAACGTTTCCTTCAGTCTAGTCTGAAGGTTTGCAGACTCTGCTATTTAAAGTCTGAAGACCTCTGGATAGCCAGACTCAAGACTCAAAGTCTATCCTCGTTGACATTCTCTAATCCGTTGAAGAAAGGTTATCCAAATCTGGATGATTCGTTAAGATGATGACCTTATCAACTGGAGAAGATCTCGTGGCTGGAGAAGACATAACGGAATCCTTTAATTGATCGAGATTGACTCGATGATTGAAAATCCGATGATTGTTTGGATATTCTTGGAAGGTTCTACTTATGGAAACCGAGATCCTGATTGTATGGACGAATAGGATTGATGGGCTTTCGACACGTTCCTTTAATAGCTTGAATAATCTTCTTAAATTGATTCCGTCCAACGGGTAGATTGGAGGAATTCCTTTGGTAAGTGCCAACGGGTATGATGGCATGAAGGAGTATATAAAGAAGACGTCCTAAGTTGTTGAAGAAGTGCGCGATAGAAAAATTCCAAAGTCTGAAAGCTTCCTATTGTTTAGACAATTTCTTTGAGCAAATCATTGTATTCAAAAGAGAGTTTTTATTTGTAAGAGACCTTGAGGAGGTGTAGAAAAACATCTACACTGTGGAATCAATGAAGAGCTGTGGTGTAACTTCTCTTTTGTTCATAGTGGAATCCAGCCAGTGGGCTGCCAGTGCGGAAGAGTGGACGTAGGCTTGGAATAAGCCGAACCACTATAAACCTTGTGTTCAATTTTCTCTTCCTTACTCTCTTTACTTTGATCGTATTTCATTTTGTTAATCAAGAAAGAATTTCCCTTCTATCGTTTGCCAAGTATCGCTTCCGTATCTCGATAAATTGTTTATGCACCTATTCACCCCCCCTCTAGGTGCTTATACTAGTTATCTCAATTGGTATTGGAGCTCGTGTGCTCACTTTGTTTGAAGTGTTTTACTTCAGAGTAAAAGATCCATGGCTAGTATGTTGGCTCCAAGACTGGTAGAAGGGCAAAGTAACACGAGACCGCCTTACTTTGATGGAAATGACTACAACATATGGAAGAACAAGATGAAGGCATTTTTAAGATCAAAGGATCCTCTGGAATGGGACGTTGTAGAAAAATGAATCATTCCTAAAGCTGCATCTGTCTTAGAAAGAGGAAAGGACACTGTTGAGTCCAGCGAAATGAGTCAGGAGGAGATAATCAAGAGACAGGCTCTTGATGCAAAGGCAATCTATTCTTTATATTGTGCTTTATCACCTACTGAATATAACAGAATATCTTCTTGTGATACAGCCAAAGAAGTATGTGATAGATTACACATGACTTATGAAGGAACCGATCGAGTGAAAGAGACCAGAGTCAATATACTCCTCGGTCAATACGAAGCCTTCAGGATGAAATTGGGAGAATCAATAACCGACATGTTTAGTCGTTTACGAAAATCGTGAATGGTCTTGAAAATCAAGGTCAACCAATTTCGAGCCCATGAAAGTGAACAAGCTACTTTGCGTGGACTTTCCAAGGATTGGAATCACACAAAGACTTCAATCAGAGAAACCCAAAGAATCATGCCATTGTCTGTCGATGAGTTGGTTGGGACCCTTCAATCTTATGAAGTGGAACGAATCAATGAAGACGAAGATCCTAAAGGTAAGAAATCTATTGCATTAAAATCTAATGATGATTCGATGTAACAGTTACTCAAGACGACATGGATGATGAAGAACTTGCTCTCATGATAAGAAGATTCAGAAAGCTGAATAGAAAGGGAATAAAATTCAATGCAAAGAAACAAAGTTTTCAAAAGCAACAGATCAAGTCTGCTGAAGATGATGAATCAAACAAAGATATAGTTTGCTTTGAATGTAAGAAAAAAGGACACATCAGACCCAACTGTCCTCTTCTAAGGAGGAAGAAAGGAAAATCTGAAAAATACCGAAAAGCTCTCAAAGAAGAAACCTGGAGTGATACGGAGTGCGAAGATAGTGATGATGATTATGCCAACATATGTCTAATAGCACAATCCGATTCAGAATCAAACTCCGAGACCGATTCAGATTCAGAAAGTGAATTCGAGGTAAGTAACTTCAAAATCCTTATGAAAGTTTCAAAATACATTGATGAATTATGTTTTAGTCTTAAGACTTCTCTTAAAAGAATTTCCGAACTCAAAAAGGAAAATTCTGCATTAAAACATCAAGAGAATGTTTTGAAAGAAAAAGTGAAATGCTTAGACCAGAATGTTTCTTCTTTCAATGAGAGTAAAGATAATCTTTTAAAAGAAAATACATTTTTGAAAATTGACATTTCAAATATTTCCAAAAGATTTTCTCTGGGATTTGAAAAACTTGAAAAAATACTTTCTGTTCAAAGACCTTATTTCAATAAATCTGGTTTAGGAATGACTATGAAACAATTCCTTTAATTGATTTTCCTAAAGTAAAAGAAAGAATCAAACAAAGACCCATAATAAATGCTTATAAAAATCATTTTGAAAAGACCTTTGTAAAACTAGTAGGTCGCAATGCTCTTAGATGTTCAAAATGTAATAGTGGAGATCATTTTGAGAAAGAATGTCCTATGGTATGGAAACACATCAATAAAGTCGGGCAAAAACCGTATATCAAACTAACTCAAAAGGACCCAAGAAAATATGGGTACCAAAGAAAGCTTGAGTCTCTTTTTAAATGCAGGTCACTATCAAGAAAAATGTGAAATGGTACCTGGATAGTGGATGCTCGAGACACATGACATGAGATTCAAATTGCTTCATAAAGTTTATTCAAGTGAATGGTGGAAAAGTCTCATTTGGAGGAAACGGTAAAGGAAAAATAGTAGGCTTTGGAACTGTAAAGATTGGGAACCTCACAATAAGCAATGTTTCTTTAGTTGAATGGCTTAATTACAATCTGCTAAGTGTCAGTCAGCTGTGTGATGCCGGTTTTAGGATCAACTTTCAAGAGTGTATTTGTTTAGGAACCAGTAAAGACTCTACTCAGTCATTTATGGGTCGAAGACATGGAAATATCTACCTCTTGGACTTAAAACCAGATGATTCGCAATGTTTAATCTCAATCCAAGACGAAGCGAGCATGTGGCACAGAAAGCTTGGGCATGTTAACATGAAGTAGATAGCCAAGATCTCAGCAAAGAAGCTTGTTCATGGACTACCCAATTTATCATATCAAAAGTCTGATCTATGTACACCATGTATATTGGGAAAACAGGTAAGAAATTCCTTTAAATTAATAAATCAAGTTTCCACTAACTGTGTATTGCAGCTCTTGCATATGGATCTCTTCGGACCAACAAGAACGCAAAGCATTGGAGGTAAGAAATATTGCATAGTAATTGTGGATGATTACTCATGACTTACTTGGGTATATTTCTTAGCAAGTAAGTTTGAAACTTTCTCTTACTTTGAAAAATTTGCTAAGGTGGTTCAAAATGAAAAGGGATATGTTATTTCAAGTATAAAAACAGATCATGGAGGTGAATTTGAAAATCAAGATTTTGCCAAATTTTGTGAAGAATCTGGTTTTCAGCATTTATTCTCTTCTCCATATACTCCAGAGCAAAACGGAGTTGTGGAAAGGAGGAATAGATCTCTTCAAGAAATGGCTAGAACCCTCTTAATTGAAAGTAATATCTCTTTACGATTTTGGGCTGAAGCAGTTTCAACATCATGTTATATTATCAATAGAGTTTTTCTAAGACATATTCTAGAAAAAACCCCCTATGAACTATTTAAAGAAAAGAAGCCTATTGTTTCATATTTTCATGTATTTGGATGCAAATGTTTCATACTGAAAAATGCAAATGATCGAGCTGGTAAGTTTGAAGAAAAGTCAGATGAAGGCATCTTCCTTGGATATTCAACCACAAGTAAGGCATACAGAGTCTACAATAAGAAGACTCAAATAGTGGAAGAATCAATGAATGTCAAATTCCAAGATTCTGCACAAAATGAGTCCATTCAGACTCATCTCGAAGAGATTGAACACTCTTCTGGACTCTACAAAGTCTAAATCTCAAGAAGCAGCTCAAACTTTGAAGGACCAGCAACAAGTGACCGTTGAAGATTCTAGTGAAGGAAGTAACCATCAATCTGATACATTAACCAACAACTGAAAACATAAGTCCAGTTATCCCAAAGATCTTATTATTGGCGATATCAATGAAGGAATTCGCACAAGATCCAAAAGGCGAGAAGAGTCTAGTCTTTGTGGCTCTTATTTCGAAACGAACTCAAGAGCATAGAAGAAGCTTTATCCGATGAAAGCTGGATTAAAGCTATGCAAGAAGAACTCGGACAATTCGGAATTAATGATGTCGAGGAACCGACTCCAAAACCAAAAGGTAAATCTGTCATTGGAGCTAAATGGGTATTCGAAACAAGATGGACGAAAAGGCAAGGTAGTAAGAAACAAAGCAAGACTCGTGGCCAAGGGATACACACAAGAAGAAGGGATCAACTATGATGAGACCTATGCACTAGTAGCGAGGTTAGAAGCAATTCGTTTATTACTTGCATTTGCTTGTCATAAAAATTTCAGGTTATTTCAAATGGATGTCAAAAGTGCTTTCCTTAATGGATTTATCCATGAGGAAGTTTATGTGGAACAACCACTTGGATTTGAAGACCCAAGGAAACCCGGACTCGGTATTCGAGACTAAAAAGGCCCTATATGGCTTGAAGCAAGCACCTCGAGCCTGGTATGAAAGATTAAGTAAGTTTTTAATACAAAATGGTTTTGTTAAAGGTAAAGTAGTCCTACTCTTTTTATTAAAAGAGAAAGCAAAAGTTTTCTGCTTGTTCAAATATATGTGGATGATATCATTTTTGGATCCTCTAATGAAAGTCTGCAAGAAATTTTCTAAGACTATGCGGGATGAATTTGAAATGAGCATGATGGGTGAGTTAACCTTCTTTCTTGGACTTCAAATAAAACAATTGGAGGAAGGAACTTTCATTCATCAAGAAAAGTATGCAAATGATCTTGTTAAAAAGTTTGGACTGGGCAATTGCAAAACGGCTGATATACCAATGTCAAGTTCCTTGAAGATAGACAAAGATGAAGGAGGAAAGAAAGTCGATCAAAAGCTGTACGGGGAGTATCATCGGATCACTTCTTTATCTTACTTGCTTCTAGACGACATTTTGTTTAGTGTTTGCATTTGTGCCAGATTTCAATAAGACCCAAAAGAATCTCATTTGAGTGCTGCGAAGCGTATTATCAAATATATTTCATCAACTTCAAGCTCTGGTCTCTGGTATCCAAAAAGGGGAGACTTTACTCTTCTTGGATATTTAGATGCAGACCTTGCTGGATGCAGAGTTGATAGAAAGAGTACCTCGGGTACATGTCAACTTCTTGGAGCGGGGACGGTGTCTTGGTTTTCAAGAAAGCAAAGTACGATAGCTCTCTCTACGGCGAAGCGAGTATATAGCTCTCGGAAGTTGTTGTTCGCAAATTTTGTGGATAAAACAACAGTTAAGAGACTTTGGAATTGAAGACTCATGCACGGAGATCAACTACGACAACACCAGTGCTATCAATCTCACAAAAAATCCAAATCTCCACTCAAGAGCAAAGCATATAGAGATTCGACATCACTTTATTAGAGATCATGTTCAAAATGGAGATGTCTCAATTCAATATGTTGATTCAAAGAACCAGCGCGGATATATTCACAAAGCCTTTGGAGAAAAATCAATTTGAAACAATTCGCTCCAGACTCAACATTTTAAGGTATGAGGAGATCAAAGTCTAAAGACTTTCAGACTCAGACATACAAGACTTTAACTGTAAGTTAGTCTTGGTACGATCATCAGACTGTAAGTTAGTCTTTCTCTCTCTCTCTCGAATTTTATGTTGAAAAGGTACGATTGTTAATCGTGGTTTATTGCTATCTTTAATCGACTTAATTATTGCATCATTTCCTTTTCGAAAAAGAAGTTATTTTTTTTAAATGAATATTTTCTCGGAAAAAGTTAGTTATTTTAAAAAGGCATCTTTTTACCTTCCATTGTGACGGTTCGTTTATCTCTCTTTTTAATTGATAGTGCTCTGTTTATTCCTCTTCACTTTACTCTCAAAAACCCTAGAAAGCATCAATCCTCCATTCCCGTTTTTCTCACTTGTTTAATCCTTGAAAAAGTTGTCATCTTTCTTGAGAAAGTCAAGCAAGGAATCTTCCAAAAACTGAGAAAGATGTCATCCTCGAGAAAGTCTTCGAGAATCGCTAACAGGGGACCACGACGAATGAATGAGGGGCCTACGCACTTCGACCTTACTGAAGAAGAAGTATCTCCCGGAACACAACCGAGCCCACAACATTCTCGCGCGTCATTCTCATCCATCTAGTCCTCAAGGCGTTGATCATCAACAAGAGGAAGAAATCATTGAGGATGCAGATCCTGTAAGAACTCAAACGCCCGCCTTTATTTATAAGTTGTATCGTGCTTTAAAAGGAACTCGTACTCCCTTGAACTATGTAGATGATTTTCTTAAAGACAAAGGATATGGGAACGAATATATCTTTTTGCGAAAAATGGAAAGTTTGGGAATTGCTCGACAAGGGGTGGCTGAGGAAACCCTTGCGAATATCCCAAGTGATCCTCATGACTGGGGACCGAATCCTGTAGATGGAAATGATGATGACAAATTGTACAGCCAATTTCAACCGAGAATGGGTGTTGCGGTTAAAAGTCGAGGAAAAAGGGGAGAAGTGTTCAGATCAAAGGAACAAGAGGATTTGTACTCAAAATTGCTGAAGCGTGGGGTTATAAACCCTAGAAGTGTGGATTTTGATTTTCTGGATGCTGTGAAGGTTAACTTGAAGGAGAAATTCAGTTACCTTCAACTTGAGACGTTCTATTCCGATACTACAGAGGCATATCCTGAACTGACTGCATATTTCTATTCAAATCTTAGCTTTTTGGATGCAAATAGATTTTCTTTCATTGTCAAAGATCAAGATTATGTTGTGGGTATGAATATGCTGGCAGATGTGTTAGGAGTTGAAAGAGGAAGATATCAACCGATCAAAGTTTCCATTGCTCGGGCCACTCTGGAACTTGTGAAGGATAGGAGAACAGATGAGAAGATTACCTACCTAAGGATGAATGCATTCAATATCTTGCTTCACAAGATTGTGATCAATTGCCTCCGACCTAAATCAACCTCCAAGACTGATGTTTCAAGTTCAGAGGCAAAATTGATGTATGCCATCCTCACTGGAAAAATGTTTTCTCTTCCTTACACTATCATGTTCCACATGTATAGAGCGATGATGAAGGACAGAGGTCAACTTCCTTATCCAAGCCTTGTGACAAAGTTATTCAGACATCTGAATATTCAGCCTTGTGTTCGATCGTGCGATCATATGGTGGTAGGACTGAAGATGGTGACCAAAATGCGTCTGAAGGAACTGAACAAGGAGTTGGAGAAATTCAAGGAGAAGACTCAAGTCATAATTCATCAAACCTCTTCTCTAAAAAGGAAAGGAAAGGAGCCTATGATTGCTTCAAAGTAGAAAAGAAGAGCTCTTATTGTGGAAGATGAAGAAGATGATGATCTCACCATTTCGGCAATAGCTTTGAAAAAAGCTAAGTCGCACTGCTCCAGAATCAACGGAACAGCGTGAGACAGAAGGAAATGAAAGAGAAGGCCAAGAGGAAAGAGGTGTTAAAGAAAAGGAGAATGAAGAAGAAGCAAGAGAAGAAGAAGAAGAAGAAGAAAGAGCAGTTGGCGAAAAAGAAGCAGAGGAGGAAAGACCTGGATATGAAAGAAGAGAAGAAGGAGAACCTGAGGAACACTCTTCTCCACCTGTAGGCATGGAAACAGGGGGAGATCAAGAGAAAGGAGAGAAGTCCTCATATCATGATACAAGTGAAGGAATCAGTCGTTCTCTTGCAGAACCAGAGGATGTTTATGCCTCTCAATTTCCAGAAGAAGGTCATGAAGTTTCAACGCCAAACCTGCGAGA
This sequence comes from Eucalyptus decipiens, assembly GCA_014182575.1. Classification (NCBI taxonomy): domain Eukaryota; kingdom Viridiplantae; phylum Streptophyta; class Magnoliopsida; order Myrtales; family Myrtaceae; genus Eucalyptus; species Eucalyptus decipiens. Next base: position 4,699,518 of record CM024615.1, on the reverse strand, counting down.
TTATTCTGATATGCCATCATCTGCAGAACGTGCTGAAGCTAGTACGCAGACCGACAACTCAGCCGACTTTCGCAGAATTCTCGATATTCTCTTGGAGATGCGCGGTCAAATTTATGCCTTGGGATGCGAGGTTCAAAATTTACAGAATGCTGGTCAAGTTTCTTCAGTGTCTTTACAAGATCAGATCCAAGCCCTCTCTTAAGATTCGGGCCAATGCCAAGGGTGAGGAGATTGCTCAACGAAGGAAGACTTAAAAGGCTGGAAGGGATTGTTCAGTCAATGGAAGATTTCCAGCTTGTCCGTGTTCCCAAGAAATCTTGACTTCATTCCATTTTCACCTCAACCATTTTAATGCTGACAAAAATGGGGAGAGATGCAAGAAATTTGAACAACTACAATTTTCTGTTTGGTTTGTTTTGGATTAATGTTTAACTTTAAACTTTGAACTTTGTGTCTTTTTATCTGGATTTGAATTTGGATGATTGCTATTGACTGCTATTGATATCTTATGGATAGTTTATCATATTCAAAACTAACCTATTTTCTGTGGTTGCGGATTTTAGTGTTAGCTATTTATCTCTATAAGATATGCACATATGTTTGAGATATGTTTTGCAGGTCAAAGTTGTCCAAATCTGCAGGAAAGTTTTGTCACCATAAAAAATGGGGAGATTGTTGGAGAAATCTTCTTGAAGTGTTTTGAAGCTGACAAAACGTTTCCTTCAGTCTAGTCTGAAGGTTTGCACACTCTGCTATTTAAAGTCTGAAGACCTCCGGACAGCCAGACTCAAGACTCAAAGTCTATCCTTGTTGATAGTCTCTAATCCGTTGAAGAAAGGTTATCCAAATCTGGATGATTCGTTAAGAGGATGACCTTATCAACTGGAGAAGATCTCGTGGTTGGAGAAGACATAACAGAATCCTTTAATTGATCGAGATTGACTCGATGATTGAAAATCCGATGATTGTCTAGATATTCTTGGAAGGTTCTACTTATGGAAATTGAGATCCTAATTGTATGGGCGAACAGGATTGATGGGCTATCGACACGTTCCTTTAATAGCTTGAATAATCTTCTTAAATTGATTTTGTCCAACGGGTAGATTGGAGGAATTCCTTTGATAATTGCCAACGGGTATGATGGCATGAAGGAGTATATAAAGAAGACGTCCTAAGTTGTTGAAGAAGTGCGCGATAGAAAAATTCCAAAGTCTGAAAGCTTCCTGTTGTTTAGACAATTTCTTTGAGCAAATCATTGTATTCAAAAGAGAGTCTTTATTTGTAAGAGACCTTGAGGAGGTGTAGAAAAACATCTACACTGTGAAATCAAGGAAGAGCTGTGGTGTAACTTCTCTTTTGTTCATAGTGGAATCCAGCCAGTGGGCTGTCAGTGCGGAAGAGTGGACGTAGGCTTGGAATAAGCCGAATCACTATAAACCTTGTGTTCAATTTGCTCTTCCTTACTCTCTTTACTTTGATCGTATTTCATTTTGTTAATCAAGAAAGAATTTCCCTTCTATCGTTTGCCAAGTATCGCTTCCGTATCTCGATAAATTGTTTATGCACCTATTCACCCCCTCTAGGTGCTTATACTAGCTATCTCAAGAACTTCGTCTTAAGGAAGTTTCTTTAGTATGAAAATTTCTTCAACCTAGGTATTTTATTTTTAGTAGGTAAAATTTGAACAAGTATGATTATATTTGAATCATCGCTTGCCTATTTTATTACTATTTTATTACTAAATTTTGGATTTTGAATTTTTAGTAGTTACCTTTTTAAAAATTGTTCTAAAAATGCATTTTCTTTGTGACGTTTCATTTACCTCTTTTCGATTTCTTTAAATACTTCTGAATATTTCCTTCGGGCAAAACACTTCCAACCCCTTATATCGAATCTCTCTCTCTCTCTCTCTCTCTCTCTCTCTCTCTCTCTCCGATTTTTACTCTCAAAATCACTCTGCAAGTTTCTTTCACTCTTCCATTTGAACATGCCGATGAAGTCCTCCAAGTCTGTATCAATGTCATACCAGAGGAAATCCTCTCGCATCGCAAGCTGTAGTCCTTGAAAAATGCCTGAAGGACCAACTCACTTTGATCTTACTGGAAAAAGATTCTCCTCGAAGTTCTCCTTGTCAATCTACAAATGAGGAAGTTACACAAGAAACGATTCCTATCAGAGTAATGAGGCCTAAAGTACTCTACAAGCATTATACGTTTTTGAAACAGGGAGGAAGTCCAATGACCTTTATCACTAATTTTTTGAAAGATAATAGGTATGGCAACTAAACTTTGTTCTTGAAAACGATGTAAAGACTAGGAGTAGCGCCAAAAGGAACAGCAGAACAAGAGTTTGTAAATTTTCCTTATGATCCTCGTTTTGGGTCAGAAAGTCAGACAGAGAACAAAGATGATGATAAGAGAATTTTTACAAATTTCCAACCTCGGATGGGTGTAGCTGCTGAAATTCATGGAGGAAGAACGAAACTTTTTCGTTCAAAAGAGCAAAAAAGGGTTTATGCTCAAATGCTGAACAAAAGAGTGATAAACCCTTGCACAGTGGACTTTGACTTTTTGGACCCCATAAAGGTTAACTTAAGGGAATGGTTAGCAAATCTTCAACTTGAAAAATTATGTGTAGAGTCATTAGAAGCATATCCTAAATTAACGACGTATTTTTACTCAAATCTATCTTTCTTGGATCAAACTCATATTCAGTTCACTGTTTATGATAAAGTGTTTATTGTGGATGTGGATATTCTGGCTGATATTTTGGGTGTTGAACAAAGTGGTTTTCCACCCATTAATGTTTCAATCAGTCAAGCTACTCGATTTCTGGTGAAGGACAGATTACTGAGCGGGAGTATCACTTACTCTTGTATACCAGCTTCAAACATTCTATTGCACAAGATTGTGATCAATTGCATCAAACCCAAGCTACATCCAAGACTGATGTCTCGAGGTTTGAGGCAAAGATAATGTGGGCAATTTGCAATGGAATTCCTTTTTCTCTACCACATACTATCTTCTTACATATGTACAGAACTATGATGAAAGAAAAAGGACAACCCGACTCTACCTTGATAACAAGATTATTCAGACACTTTCAGATCCAGTTGCTCTCTCAACTTCGATCAAGAAGTCTCACTGCTATGGAGATAGGAATGAAGATGATTTCCAAAATGAGGTTGAAAGATCTGTCTAAGGCCCTAGATCTTTTGAAGAATGAATCATCTAGTAGAATCAAGGAAGAATCTATTGCTGCAAAGAAGCAAAAAGGAAAGGATGTTGTCCAAAGACTTCAAAGAAAAAGAAATCTATCCTTCTGTAGGATGAAGAGGAGGAAGATGATGATCTAACAATATATGCTATTGCTTTGCACAATTTCAAGGTTCTATTGATTTCGAAGAGATAGAAGAAGAAAAAGGTGGACAAGAAGAAGAAGAAGAAGAGAGTAATGTTGAAAGATCAGCAGAAAATGAGGATGAAGATGAAGATTCTAAAGGAGGCACTGGTGCAATACCATTGTCGAATGACACTGAAGAAAACAGGGAAAATGCTGCATTTGGAAGAGAAGATACTGATTAATAAAAGAGATCTAGTGCTGGAAAGGAAAATGTACAAGAATATGAAGTCTCATCTCAACCTGAAGGCACCAAAACAAGGGGAGATCATGAGAAAACTCCTTTAACTGCACCTACTACTAGTAATGGCATTAGTCGATCTCCTGTAGATGCTAAAGATGTCTTTGCATCTCATTTCCCTGAAGTTGATGTTGATGAGGAAACACCGAGTCGGGATAAGCAGCAAATTACATGAGTTCAAGTTGATGTTCCTCCATTTCTAGATATTCCATAGATTCACTTCACTGAAGCTAGTGCTCAAACCAAACCTGATGCAATCTATCCAAGGATAGTAGAACTACTTTTGGAGTTAAAAGCACAACAGTATGCTATGGAGGTTGAATTTCATAAGCTACATGCTGTGTAGCATCCCAAAATTCAAGTCATCCTCTAGAGAAATTAAAGCCTATAATTAGGTAATGAAATTACCTATGATCTATGTGTTAGCCATTAGTTTTCTTAAGGCTAGGTGTTATTGTGCTTGTGTTTATGAATTTTGAATTTAGGACTATAGGATAAATTAATAATCTATGCTTGGCCATGCACTTTATAAATTAAACTTCAATAAATGAAATGTCATAAAACTTTGGCCATGTGAAAAATTTAAAGTTTAAAATATTTATAAAAGAAATTGAATTCAGCTGTGCGTGAGGGACATGCACACCCATGCGGAAAAGGAGGAATCGTCCGCGCCCAAAAGCTGCCCAAACCTCCCTCCATTTGGTCGACACCTAGTCAACCATGAGAGGAAAATTTCTGACTATTGATGCCACGTTGCTTTCTGGTGGTTGGCCAGCAAATTGGGATTAAGAAAAGAATTAATTAAATGGCTGAAGACACGTTGCAAGAGAGGAGCAAGGTGTCGAAGGAAGAGAAGCATGATGGACACGTACGGATCCAGCTGCCCTTCATGCAGCCAAACCATGGAAAAATGTTCTGTTAGTTGACTGGTTTTGGTGCAAAACCAGCGACTAATCAGCTCGCTTGTACTGACCAGAGAAGCAAGGCCAGAGGAGGCCACGTTGCTTCGTGTGGAGCAACCAGCGAAGGCCAAGAAAACCCAGCTGGAGACACGCTTCTTCCACCTGTCCTCCATGCATGCATCCACTGAAAATCCCCCTCTTTGTTGGCTGGTTTTTAGCAAAACCAGCAGCTAATCTGCTCATGTAAGAGAGAAAAAGGGAGTGACCGAGCAGAACCGAGAGTGAGAGAGAGGGAGAGAGTGCGAGAGAGAGAGTGAGATGCGACAGAGAGGGAGCGGCCAAGAGAGAAAGGAGGAGGAGCAGCCGCCGTGTTCGCCGCCGTGGGCCGCCGTTCGTGAGGTTTAGAGGCAAGTGGAGTCCTTTAACTTCTCTTGCATGTGTGTCTATGGGTTTGCATGTTCAGTTTTGAGTGATTTTGTGAGAGAAACCGAGGTAAGGGTTGGTTATTCTCAAGCTATGTGACTGTTCTTGCTTGGTTTGTGGAAGTCAGTAGTTTGTTCAAGCTTGCATGTGTGTTTGGAGTCCTATTTTGGCTTCGGTGTCTTCATGAAAGTTGAAGCTCAGATCTTGTAGTATGACATACTGAAATTTTGTAGAAAACGATGAATATTTGTGGGGTCAAAAGTTCTATCATACGGAGACCCTAGATCTGCGAAATCTTCACTGACCTCTTGTTGATTTCTTGACTGCATGTTGATTTCTGCTGGAGATCTCACTTCGTTGTCTTCATGAAAGTTGTAGGTAACATCTTAAACTATAACATACTCAAATTTGAAGAGAAATGAACAAGTGTAGCCTAGTAAATCGGCTAGATCTTGGAGATGATTGATTCTGGTGGTGTGTTCCGAGACACCCGAGACTTCAAGGACCTAAAAGACGACTATACTTTGGTTATTTGACCTAGATCTCTTCATGAAACTTGTAAAGGACACCTTGATACATAACATACTCAAATTTCAGAGGAAAAAAAAGAGAATAGATGGGTGAAACCTTAATATTTCGGAGATGTGCATTCTGGACGAAGCGGTAGTGGTTCCAGAGGCTTCGTGAGGTTGTATAAATTAATCTAAAAAGAATCTGGCTTAGAGTTCTTCATGAAAGTTGTACGAAAGTGTCTTGGCTATCACCCTGTAAAATTTCGTAATTTTTGGAGTTCGTATGAGTATTTTAATCGAATTTATTTGGAAACTGTGCATTCTGGTCATTATCCGAATATCATGTGCTATTTTGTGGAAATTGTGAAAATTGTGTGAAATTCAATTTGGCCATGAATTTTGCATGAAATTGTCATCCTATTGGTTTGTTTAATGATTGTTTGAATATTATGATTTTGGGAAAATCATAGATATTAAATTTAATATTTATTTATGAGAATAAATAAATATAATAATCAAATAATCAAATAATAATCAAATAAAAGGGGATTATTATTTTGGCCATTAAATTTATTATGCATTGTTATATGACATTGGTGTATGTATGATCATGAATTGTGATGCATGAGTGAATCATATGCCATGTAATAATGAGATTAAAAGGGATGATGAATGTGGATAATGATAAGTGAGTAAGAGGTGATGGTGGAGGATGATGGCCAGAATGTATAGAGATACATTGCCGGATTTCCCCGGGAGTGTCGGGATGCCCGGTGGTATACGGTACGTAATTCCAGGGGGAGGCCTGGTGGTATGTCGGTACAAAATTCCGGAAGCCATGGAGGTTTTTGCCCAGGGGGATGCCTCGCGATGCCAGGATTGGGGTGCGAGATGCCTGGCTAGAAGGGTAAAGGCCGGAAGCCCTATCGGAGGTTTCTGCCCGAAGGGAATGGCTCGTGATGCTAGTTGAGATGCGAGATGCCCGGAATGTGGGGGGCCGGAAGCCCAGTGGCCTGGGAGGCTGAATGCTGGGAGCCCTGTCGGAGGTCTTTGCCCGAAGGGATGATGAAATTGATGATATGTGATGTGATATGATGATCACCCATGGTATGATATGCATGATGATATGGATGATGATGATGATATGTGATGTGATATAATGATCACCCATGGTATGATATGCATGATGATATGCATGATGATGATGATATGTGATGTGATATGATGATCACCCATGATATATGATATGGCATGATGATATGCATGATGATGATGATGAGGATGATGATATATGATATGGCATGATGACATTTATGATGTGATGATGTGATGATGATGACATGTGTGATATGATGATGTCATGATGATAATGACATGTGTGATAGGATGATGTCATGATGATGATGATATGTGTATGGTATGATGGTGTCATGTATATGATGATGATGACATGTGTGTGATATAATAATGTCATGATGACGATGATATGAGTATGACATGATGATACACATGTATGTGTTATGATTGTGGTGATGATGCATGATAGTATACGCATGGCTTCAAGGTAAGTTACGCCTGCAATTCATGTATGATTTGTATGATGCATTGAGTTGTTATTGGATTCCTTTACCTGCTGAGTGGTTGTACTCACCCCTTTTGGGGACCAACATTTCAGATTAGTAGATGGTTTAAGCGGTTGGATATGACCGCGAGGAGAAGGATAGCAAAGGAGGGAATCTTTGGACGCAAACACTGGTTGATGGACCTTAAGCATACGATTGTGGGAGGAGATGTCGGTCATCTTTTGAAGTATAGCCGAGTATAGAAGACAGCGGCATTTTGATGTACCGCCTAAAAATGTCCATCTGCTCTATGTAAATAAACGCGTTCGGTTTTAACTTATATAAGATGTTTAGTAGGTGTGCATCGTTTTCTGAATATAGGGAAGGGAGTTGTTAGATGTGCTTCCGCATATAAATTGCGCAAGGGACCGATCGAAAATAAAAATAAAAATGTAAACCCCCATGGTTGTATAGACCAGCTGCAACTAAGAATGGTATCAGAGTGACATGTTATTTGGGAAAGAAAAAGGAAAAGCGAACTGTGGTGACCATAGCGGATCGGGGGCCGTCGAGGGGTGCCACATGCTGCCTTAAAGTCTACCTCAAACTTTCTTAGTGGCAAGGTATAGTCTCTTGATACTCAAGTTCAAGTGCTGAATCAACAGGCTTCGCAAACTGTAGTCAAAGTAGAGAATGTCTATTAATAGTGCCTAGAGAAACTTGAGGAGACAATGCAGTCACTAGAGGATTTCCGACTTGTTCGTGTTCCAAGACAACCCTGGCTGACTCTATCTTTTTATATCTTTTTTTTATTCACACTTTTTATTCCTCACGAACTCTTTCTTTATGCAGATAACAAAAATGGGGAGAATGAGAGCAGATTTAAAAGTTCATGTTGTTTGAACTTGGTTGTGTTGAATGTGTTGAACCTTTATGGTCTGCAGTTAACTTTTGTGGTTAAGGATTGAGCTTTTGTTGTTCTTGTTACTTTTGAACTCTAAATTGTTATGTTTTTACAGAACTGTTAAGACTAATGTGTTTCTTTTGGATGCGGAATCAATGTCATTCAATTCTATAATAATCTGTTCTTATTATAAGTTATCATGTGCTGCTAAAGTGTTGTTTTGCAGGATATAAGTTTTAAATTTGCATGAAAGTTTTGTCACCATAAAAAATGGGGAGATTATTGGAGAAAACTCCTAATAGATTTTGAAGCTGACAAAATTTTTCTAAGTTCTATTCTCATTTTCATTCTGATGAATATGAGACTTCTATGTAATTCTGTCAAAGTCTATCTTACATCAGAAGTTTGTCCAACTCTAACAAAAACCCATATTGAACGCAAGTGAATAATGAAGACATAATCAGATTCAGGATTATTTTTCTTGCTTCAAGGGTTCAGTACGAGCATGATATATCTGGCTTTCTGGTTTGAAATATCACTTACCTTTTTGGTTATCATTATTGGAATCAATCATGGAATGAAAAATTCATTTTTAGAAGGCAAGTTTATTTGGAAAGAATCTATTTATGGAAACCAATATTATGATTGTATGGGCGACCAGGACCATCGAACTTTCATCTCAATCTTTAAACGGCTCGAGATCTCCTTGATTGATTCTGTCCAATGGGATGATTAGAAGAATTCCTCTGGAAAATGCCAAAGGTTGAAAAGGCATAGAGGAGTATTTAAGGAGGCTTTTCAAGTCATTCGAGAGTGTGTGTAAAAGAATAATTCCAAAGTCTGAAGCTTCCCAAATCACTTATTCTTATTCATACAATGCTCAAACTTGTATTCGAAAAAGAGAGAAAACATTTAAGAGTGACTTTGTGAGAGCAATAGAAACTCTTCACTAAGAAGTCAATGTTATAAGCCTATAACACTCTTTTTTGATTCATAGTGAAAACCAGCCAGAAGGCTGTCAGCATAAGAGAGTAGACGTAGGCTTAATCTAAGCCAAACTGTGACATCCCTAAATTCGAGCATTCTGAGGGATGAATGAATGTGAATTTCGTCAATGCATTGTTAGTTGATCTCACTCAGAATTGATCATTCCTGAGATACTGACCTCGGGGGGAAAGACTAATGAGGACAAAACTTGTGCGACTAAATAACTTGACTTGGGAAAACGACTTGACTATGAGATTCATGTGAGAACAATTCTGTAAATGGGCGAGCTGATTCCACGGATGACTAGAAGTCGATTTGCGGACAAAACATTATGGAACAATGTGTGATTTTGTTTACTGTTATCGAACCTGCGAATGACCTTATGTCGATCCTTAGTAATCGTGTATTTTGAAATAAGAATCTATCCTCTGCAATTTCATGTAGTTAAGGACGTCCATGTGTCGAGATGTCTTGAATGTGATTTGGCATTAGTCAATTATGCGTGAATCCTTGAAGCCGCCTGTTAGTATGAGTTGTACCCAGAATGGCATTAGGGCGAAATTGACATGGTATGAGAACTAAAGATTGTATTTCGAATTATTAGGAATATCCAGGACAGACTCTGGATGAAGCTACTTCGTCAGTCGATAAAGCCAGTTAAGTTGAGTATTTGGAAAAGGGATTTTTGAACCGAGGAAACGAGATCATGAGAAATTAGGTCAGACCAAGCCAGTGTGGGCCCTAGGCCCAAGGTGGGATAGCCACCATGATGGGTCCAAAGCAAGCAAGTGAGCCCATTGGGCCCAAACCAACTATTCCTTCTTCCAAGCCCATGGTCCAACACTTTTGAGCCCAGTCAATTCCCAAGTCCATTCCTATTCATTTCCAAGCCCAATTCTTACGCCCACCCATCAATTTCAGCCCAAGGACATATTGGTAATTTGAGCAAGGTGAAAATGACTATTTTGCCCCTAAAAGTGTGTGGATAAGGGCAAAGAAGGAGAGAGAAGGTGAGGTCATGTGCATGGGGACTTGGGGCATGCTTTATAGGGCTTTGATGAGCCTTGACAACAGCCCTCACTTCACTCTCACTCTCTCTCTCCCCTCTTCAACCTCTTTCAACCGGACTCTCTCTCTCTCCTATTTTCCTTTCTTCTTCCTTCTGCTCTAACAGACCTTCTTGTGAAAAGTTGAGTTGATTGTTGCCTTCCCGTGCGAACTAGCTCTTGTGCCACCCACCACTATGCTTAGGAGATTCAGGCCATCTGCCTTGACTTGGCCGTTTGCTAGTTGGAGCCGTCGGCTGACCCGCTTGTCGGCCAAAAGCCAGCGGCAGTCTGACTGTCTAGCCTTGTTCTACTCTAGTTGACCTTCTCGTGAAAACTTGAGTTATTCATTGCCTTTTAGTGAGAATTAGCCTTTGTGCCACCGACCACCGTGTCTAGGAGAGCCAATTTGTACGGACAGACCTAGTCACTTGCCGAACGGAGCCGCCAGTCGACCTACCCATCGGTCGAAAGCCGCTACTCGACAGACCACGTGGAGCTCGCCCGGTTCTGCTTGTTTCACGATTTTTGCCATATTTCTCCCCTTTCGACCCAGCTTCCACCTAACCCAACCACCAACAAGTCCCCTTTGACCCCCAGGTGGCACAGATCGCCGGCCAACCCCTCGTCGGAGCTCTAATTAGCCGCCCAACTTCGTTTCTCCTCTAGCAAGTCAGTTTTCCAGAGTTTTAGAGGGAGGTAGAGATTGTGGATGTTGTTTCAGCCTTGGGACTGTCTTGGATCGTCAAGGTTAAGGTCTCAGTGCGTAGGCTCCGTCGTCGCCGCCGCGCCCGTGTTTCCAGCCTGCTTAACAAGTGAGTTTAGCTCCTAATCATTCAATTAATGCCTAAACTTGCTTAGGGTTGGTTAGTTAGATTTAATTATAGTTTAGGAGATTTAACTAAGTTGTATTAGCCCTAAGATAGGTGGTTTGATGGATGGATTAGATTAGTTTAGCTTAATCTCACTTTATTTGTTTAATGTGGATTATGTGCTTAATTAAGCTGGTTTAGTTTTAATTGATTGATTGTTTGCTTTAATTAATGTTTTTCTTAATCTCTGAATTAAATCTATCATTTATTTAATTCTAGAAATTTATTGTTCATGCGATACTATTCACAAGTTACTGTTCACGCATAATGTTCACAAAGTATTGTTCACGCGCACTGTTCATCCAGAATGTAAAAAGTTGTCTAAATTCACATGTGTTAATTTTATGAAGTGAATGGATGTGTAAATGCATGGGCATTTGCATAAATTGAGTGATTTTCACAAAAAGGGGAAACGCAGTTTGTCCGAGGGACACCGAAATGGACTGCCTTTAGGAGAAAATGTATATGCAAGCGTGTGTGCATTGGCTAAGTGCTCAAAGATAAAAATGGAGTTGTGGTGGTGTGCTTGCATGATCATTAAGTTGAATCTGTCCCCCGTTGTGTGTCGAGTGGGCGAGACTCTTATGTGGAATGCCATCACCAATGTGTGGCGGTAATAGATCGTGCCTATGTGGTGGTAATATAGATCTTGCCAGTGTGGCAGTAATTAGATCTTGCCCGTGTGGTGGTAATCATGCCTGTGTGGTGGTAATCAAATCGTGCCTCTGTGACGACAATCAAGTAGATCGTGCCTATGTGGCTGTATTTCTATGTGTTGGGTAGGTTGTGCCTATGTGGCCGTAATTAATTGGAATGCACACGTGGATCATATTGTTTGTGGCATGCACGCACAAATCGATAACGTGCAGGGTGTGGCAATGGCCAAGTGAGATTACTTGTGACGTGACTTGCATGCGTTTGGTGAACTGCATCATCTAATGGCCATGCGCATTGCGTGTATTGTGTTGAGATTCAATGTGCATGGTATGGCATATTGGGTAAACTTACATGCGAACCAACTATTGTTTTGTTGGTCATGGACTTGTTTATGGGGTAGTTCTGACGAGATACCCCAAGTTGAGTTGGTGTCCTAACCGGGGCTTAGGGGAGGACTCATTAAGATTTATATCTCACTAATTATTGTATAACTATTTTCAGGTCCTTAGTTTGAAGAACCTGGAACTTGAGGCGGAAGGGTCAGGAGCATGGATCGCTTAGTGGTTCTTTTTGGAGATAGATCTCCTGTACATAGACCTTAGGGTTGGCCTCTATGTATAAACATTGTGTGTTTATGAAGGCATGTTTGGTTGTGAAATTGTTTCCTACTTTTTCTATCTTGTATTAGTTACTGTTAGGGGTTTTCATATATGCTTCCGCATGTGTATTAAAAAGAATGGGTCGACGACGTGTCCTGGGAACGTCGTAATATTATCGACCACTGAGGGATGTGCTCGCGCTCGAGGTTCAGGGCGTGACACAAACTACTATAAATCCCGTGTTCATTTTCTCCTCCCTTAACTCATTTACTTTATTTGTTATGGCATCTTTTGAAATAGTTGTTAAAGTCTGAATTATTCTTTTAAAGTCTATTGTTTATCAAACTCAGTTTAAAAGTAAAGTAATTTTACGGTATTTTGCAAAATTTGTTTTCACACCTATTCACCCCCCTTCTAGGTGTTTATACTAGTGCTTTCAAAGACAACCAATGTCAGAAAAAAAAAATGAAGACATCGAAATGTCTTTATGACTCTTTTTCAATTCTTGTAGGTTTCTCATCTAGCAACCGACATGTTCCACAACCCAAGACCAAGATGGGTTCATGTTGCTTGAGTATATTATCACTAAGAATTTGAGTTAATTTGAGTGTCAGATCTTAAAATGGAAGCAACTTGTGTCCCAATGACGAAGGCATTAATTGCACTTGTACTTCTTGCTCCTTATTCGCGAGAAGCTACATCAGAAGCCATTTGATGAAGAAGCATGTGAAGATTGAAAAGATTTGCTAGCTGGAATTACTCTCACCATCCATTGCAAATTGAAGGATGACGACCTAGGAACCCATCATGTGAAGGGAAGCTAAGAATTCTCCTTCATACCCACTTTCTTCTTAGCAACTCTCTTCTCTCTTTTTGCAACTTTCCATGGCCTGGCTGGTTTGAATGTTTCAACATATATAACCAATATAGGGACCATGGAGTATGCATCCTAATGGTCATTGTAGGCTCAATACACAGTTCGATTACTATTATCATTGGAATGCTCATTCAGAATTGGGGGAAAAACCTCTTATGTTATCCACTTCCGCAGATTGGCCATGTAGATCTCACTCTGGCCGACGCAAGGAGCGGAAACTTCAGAGATCTCCTGACGATTCCACTTAGGTAGTTGTAGAGTCGATTGAAGTAGATGAGTTCATGTCCTGATCCCCTTAAGTCAGAGTGAGGAGAATCTACGCTTTTTCCATGAGTAGTTAACAAACATGGATGCAGATTGAGCCTCACTAAGGGCAGATATCATATCCTTCACGTTGTATCATTAAGGCTTATGAGCAAACCATCCCAGGGAAGCCCTAGAAGAAATAACAAGGTCCACTTTCGAGTCCAACTTGAGAAGAGGTATTCATAGAAGAAAAGCAATTCAAATAGGCAAACCGAGCACCAAATAATTTATGTAGTTTTCATTTGTATGTATGTATAAATGCAGAGAGACCCATGTACCTACACTTTGGTGTGACGCCATAGAATATCATAGGTCACTTCAGCTGTGTTATTTTGATGAAAAATAATTTTTAGCAAATCGTATTTGGAATCTTCTGGCGTTTGTTTTATGAAAAGGAAATGGTCAAGAAAAACATTTTCCATCAACAGAAAAAAAAGATTAGAATAAGGGAAAATGCTTTCCATATTTAAGCAAGCAAAAAACATTTTCCATCCTCTTTCACTTCTAAACCTAGTGGTTTTTCACAAAACACCTTTCCTTTTATATTATTTTTATTTTTATTTTATAAAGAAAAATTTGAATTTTGAATTTTTAAAGTTTTTCTTTTCTTTATTTTTTTATTTTCCTTCTTCTTTGGTTAGTTGCCGGCCACAAGTGAGCTCAAACCTCACCATAGGCTAGCCAGCTTAGGCTTTATTAAAGCGGCGAGCTGAGCAGCACTCAAGCCTCACACGAGGTCGCTAGAGGTCAGCAAGATGTATTTGGCAAGCAGGAGCCTTGTTGGCCTATGGTAAGGCTAAAGCTTGCCTATGGCTAGTTGCCTACCACAGCAATCGACCAAGGAAGAAGGAAAAATAAAAATAATAAATAATAAAAAATAATAATTAGAATATTAATTTAAAAAATAAAATAATAATAAAAATTATTGAAGGGAATGTATGAAGGAAAAGATTTTAACCTCAATAACTTAGCATCATAGTTGTTCATAAACTGAACAATGCAGTTCACTCGAGAATTCAAGCAAACAGTGCGTACACAACTTGAAAAGCCGGTCACTCACATGGCGATGAGTAGAATTGACGAGGAAGAGAGCTCACCTAGTAGTTCAAAGATTGACGAGTCAACCGAGATTCGAGTGTCTAGTGCGCTTGAATGAAACGCGAAACAACAACATGGCTTGTAGTTACTATTGTGGGATTCCATGACCATACCCCACCCGTTACCCGAACAAACACGTGCGCAACCTATAATTATTATCTAGGTCGGGTTATGTGGTCATTGGGCGGGCCTACCCTAGGTGGTAATAAAGTGCTCTGTCCAGGGCCGTGCAGGCCCAAACCACAGGGCTCGTTTTGGCACCGAGGCCCGTCCAACAGATGGACAAGGTGCACCAGGCCTGCCCAGCCCGCCTGGCAAAAAATAGTCTAAATGATTAATTAGATGGATTTTTATAATTTGGAAGACAAAAGTAATATTTAAGAAGAAAAAACAATACAGTAAAAACAGATTGATTACATGTAAACATCTAAAAATTGAAAATCCCCAACAGAAACCGATATAAGGAAAATCATTTAAATAAAGTCAATGCCAAAAAATATCCGAGGAAAAAAAAAGCAAAAGAAAGAAAGCGCACACGAACCAAGTGAGATGGAGAGATCAAGGAAGAGAGGCGAGAAAACTGGGGAAGTCAAAGATGGAGGGAGAGTTGAGAGATGGAGGGATGTAGAGGTCGGAGAGAATTTTCTTTGTTTTGTAAGGTTCAGATTACAATTTTCTTGGGAATCGAAAATTAAGGGCTCCTGATATTCTAAACGCATTATGGGCGAGCCAGGCCTTTACAGTCTCACTCCCCAGCCCCGGCCCACATCCTCCATCTAAGGCTCATCTATAAAGTCGGCAGGATAGTCGCTCATCGAACGGCCGGATTTATGACCAGGTCTATCAACTAGATCTTTTTAAGTAGAGGCAGTAACACCACGAGTACCTCTACTTTTATGCTATGTTCAATCAAGTATATAAACCTTTTTTTATCAATTAAATACCCAAACTTTGGAAATGTTACTTAATGTGCTACTTTTGTTAGATTGGATTCTCGGGTCATTTTTGGATCAGGGACGGAGCACATGGGGTTGGTTTGCAGAGGACTGGAAAAATGTCAAGAGAATGATCAAGAAAAGATGTCCTTACATTCGGACGACATGGAGAAATAGGATCGATGCTCTCCTCAGATTATTCAATACAATTTAAGTTTAACTTCAAAGCCGAAGCTACAATTGTGGGAACTAAAAACTTACCGAGAAGTCACATTTTTTATGGACGGTCCCCCATTTAGAGCAACTCTCTTTCTAAATGAACATTAAACGCACATCGAATCATCGGTGTCTAACTTCGATTCAATTAAGTTCGAAAGAGGTTCCATATGCTTGGACTGCATTAGGTTGGGGTTAGACCCAACTCTTTCTAGGCAACAACAAATGACTTAAGTTCTTCACTCTAACTCACATCCATCCTAATTTCACAGCGTCAATCTGGACGTGGCTATAGTAGGGACTTATCATTTGCTTTTGTGCTATTCGATGTATGGAAATCTACAATTTATGGCCGAACCAAACGCACATGTAGTGTTTAAAGTTATAAATTATTTTTTTATCTCAACTTTGATAAGCACAGGAAGCAGATTTGTAAGTGCCACTGGCATGGCCGTTTAGTGACACTTGATTGATTTTGGGAGCAGGAACGTGGTGGGAATATAATTCTCCTTTTGGATTGTAAAAACATAGAGCACTAATACAAATTGAAGAGAAAAGACCAAGAGTGAAGAAAAAGTATATTTATTTATATATTTGTTGCACCATTTGGACTACGTTGACTATTATACTTCTTGTTTGCTTTCTATTTAATTAAAATAAACAGAAACTAAAAACAAATTGAAGAGAAAAGCAAAAATATAGAAAAAAATAATAAACTTCATTTCAAGCCTAGCGGCCCATTGGCCTACATTGGGTATTTAATGATTTCTTTACTTTTCATTTAATGAAAATATATAAAATAAAATAAAATAGTAATGAAAAATTAACAGAAATGACTAAAAAAAACAAAAAAACTTGATTATATGTCTGGTAAAATTTCATAGATTTAGGGATAAGTGCACTAGAAATGCCAAAAGTTGTGTACGGCGCTCACTTTAGTACCAATTTTTTTTTTTTTATTTACGAATTACTTAAGTGCTACTTAAAAAAAAAAAAAGATTATTTAAGTG
Source organism: Eucalyptus decipiens (assembly GCA_014182575.1). Classification (NCBI taxonomy): domain Eukaryota; kingdom Viridiplantae; phylum Streptophyta; class Magnoliopsida; order Myrtales; family Myrtaceae; genus Eucalyptus; species Eucalyptus decipiens. Next base: position 4,682,972 of record CM024615.1, on the reverse strand, counting down.
TCAAGTCTGATCTAGATTGCCGGAAATCCGACATGACTATATTTTATTAATTTCTCAATCCTACATGGCTCACTGGCGTACCTAGTGGATTAAAAGATAAAATCGATTTACTTTTCCTATTCTCGGTATCGTTTTCCAGTTCTACCCATGTTGAAGAAAAATCGTTTCCTTGGTCATTCCTGGTCCATTTACTCTGAAATTTCGGTATGTTGTTTCCCAGAATATTACCTACAACTTTCATTAAGGACATATGATCAAAATTTAATCGTATGATTTTATAAAAATCCCGAAATCATATTAGGTCGAAGAGCATTTTTCCCAGATCCAGTTTCTTCATAAGACGACGGTTTCACCGACCTATTTTCGTTCATTTCCTCTAAATTTTTGATATGTTCTACCTCAAGAAGTATAATACAACTTTTGTTAAGAGATCAAAGTGATATTTCAACAAGAAAGTTACTTTACAGACCATGAAACCACTGAAGGTCATCACGACGAATTCCAGATCTAGTCTCTCCAAAGGAAAATATTTTCACCAAGAAATACTTGTTCTTTTTAGAATATATCAAGATATCATCAAATGAAGACAATCACAATTTAATCCAAAATAAGGCTTAAATATCCTATTCATTAGATCCAAATAGCATAACTAGGAACTCGTAGTGTCCATAGCGAGTCCTAAATGCCGTCTTAAGAATGTCTTCTTTCTTAATCCTTAACTGATATCCTGATCTCAAGTCAATTTTAGAAACGACCGAACTTCCTTGCAGTTGGTCAAATAGGTCATTAATTCTAGGTAATGAGTACTTACTCTTAACAATTACATGATTCAATTGCCTATTATCAATGCTCAAACGCATCGACCTATCCTTCTTTTTCACAAACAAGAGTTCTACAAGCTTAACCATGCTTCCGCTGTGCCACTCTAATAAAACTATTCTAGAAACACTACCTTTCCACTTCAGTTCATAGTTCGGTTCATTCCTGCCCCTTTTTGCCATCTTAGAAGCCTGCCAGGAGCCGCTCCTTGTTCAGGTCCTCTGACCTCGCCGTCCACTCCCCGCCCTCATCGGATCGGGTCGTTACAGGTACACCAGCTTTCGCCTGGTTCGAACCCAAACTACACATCCATTGGAGGGTCTCGTTTCGATAGGAACTAACTTACAGAGATATCATCCGCTTTGGCCTATCCCATTCTTAGCTTCACGGTTTTATTCTCAGCGCACGGGTAAGTACTATCTCAGGAGATCATTCATCCTAGTCCATTGCTTACGGAGCTAGTCCTTTCCTACAATGAGGTCAAAGTTATACATAACTATCACTATCAAGTCCATCTCCAGATCTCATTCTTCTAGGGTTATCTCACACATCTCACATGTTAACGTAGATAACAACATGTCCTTCGGTGATGTAAAAATACAAAGAAGCATATCTAAAGATTTGGTCCTACTTCTCACAATCATCTATATTTTTCGGACACAAATGAATGCGTGCCACTCATATCAAATAACGCATATGCCTTCTTATCCATCTATCGAAATTATACCTAAGATAACACTTTCAGAAGCTCATGTTTCCTCTTGAGTGACCGCATACACCGTTCCTTGTGGTGGTGGCCTCTGTGGATTCCTTGGTGAGTTTGGTCTAACAGCATTCCACTGTGGCTGTCGCACCGAGCCAATACTCACTTGCCACCTTTCCTGTGGACAGTTTCTCTTAAGATGACCTATTTGTCCATAACCATAACATTTCAATTGCCCATTGCAAGATCCTGGGCCATGTCGCCCATCATACCTTCGACACTCTTCATTTCGATAAGGTGCCCTTTCTAAATTCAGGCCACCCTTGCCCTTTCCAAAGTTCCCGAAATTGCCCTTCTTCTTAGACTCCTAGGTCTGACCTTGACCTGTATAGGGTCTCTTACCCGTCTCACATCACCAAAAGACAACGGTCTCTTATTCTCCGAATGTTCCCTTACCAACTCCTGCTCCACCAACTGTGCCCTTTCATAGATCTCATTATAATCTCTTATATTCAGAGGCACTAGTTGTTTCATGATATCAGTCCTCAACCTTTTCAGAAACCTTTTAGCTTTCTCTTCTTGATCCTCAATTAACCTAGGAGCATACCTAGACAATTTAGAAAATTTTGCCTTATACAAGTCTACTATCAGCTCCCTTTGTTCTAACTAAACAAATTCAGTAATCTTCCTATCCTTGGCACAATCAGAGAAATGCTTCCTATTGAAAGCCCTAACAAACTCATCCCAGTTTATCTCAGTGCCTGGTGGAAAGATTGTGTCTCTTGAAGCTCTCCACCAAAACTTTGCATTTCCCTCTAGCTAGTACTCTGCCAAAACTATCTTCTCAGCATCACCACAGTCCAACAACCGGAAAATTCGTTCTATTCCATCAATCCATTGCTCCACCTCTTCAAGACTTCCCATTCCACTAAACTTAAGTGGCTTCAACTTCAGAAATTGTTCCACCAGTCCTTGAGGGCGACGTTCCACTCCGGGTTGTTGCTGCACTTGTCTATCCATCAGATTTCCAATATTAGCCAATGCCTGCAGGATGTCTTCCATTTGGAGTTCAGCCCTTGCAACAGAGGCTTCAGCCCTCGATGGATGAGCACTTCTAGCTCGCATCATGACTTTCCTGCAGTTTTCCAAGCATTTGCCTCAAGAATAATTTGCAACTCGGTGTCACTAGTCTGATCATTAATTAAGGTTATTACTAAAGTCACATAAGTAACATAGAGTGTTACTGACACACAAAAGCAACATCACACTAGTTACCAGGGATCTACGAGTGAATACTCATCACCTGTTATTCAAAGTTAGTCAACTACTTTTGGTTAGTACCCTATGGTGTGCATCATTCTATCCTCATTTTCATATGAGGCACCTTATCACTCCACATAGAACATAGCTCTGATACCAATACAAGGACGTGGCACCCCTCGAACGGCACCCGAACTGTTAGGGTCACCACAGTTCGATTACCATTCGCTTGACTTGACAACATGTCACTCTGATACCATTTCAAGTGCAGCGGGTCCATGCAACCATGGGGGTTTACATCTTTTAGATCGGTCCATTGCGTAGTTCATATACAAAAGCACATCCTACAACTCCCTTCCCTATATTCAGAAAACGATGCACACCAACTAAACATTTATAAGTAAAAGCCATACACTTTTATTTACTTAAACCAGATGGACATCATTCATCGGTACATCAAAATGCCGTAATCTTCTATACTCGACTATACTTCAAAAGATGACCGACATCTCCTCCAATAGCCGTATACTTAAAGTCCATCGATCAGTGTCGGCGTCCAAAAGTTCCTTCCTTTGCTATCCTCCTCCTCGCGGTCATATGCAATCACTTGATCCATCTACTAGTAGCAGTGGCAGCAGAGGTATCTTATCTAGTCTGAAATGTTATTCCCCAAAAGGGGTGAGTACAACCACTAAGCAGTAAAGATCCACCAAACTACTCATTGTGTTAAACAGAACAATCAAGACATCATAACAAAGCACATATCATTCATGCATTCAAGCATAACTTACCTTGTAGGTATACATATGTTATCATACCATATGTGCATATACCACCATGCACTCATCATCAAGCATTCATGCATATATCACCATGAGATCCATTCATGCCTTCATGATCACATTTTCAATATCAAATAGCATTAATTTACTTTCATAAGCAGATCATGCATCATGCCATATACATACACCCATGCACATGATTCATTTTCAATTCTTATCTTTCACAAGGATCTCATCAGTTTTTCTTTCCAGGGATCAATGTTTGCATCCCGCAATTTATCGCTCGCACCCAACCCTGGCATCGCAAGGAACCTCCAGCACACACCTCCGGGCATTTGGCACACACACTCTGGGCATCTCGCATCCCAACTAGCATCACGAGGAATCCCCCCGGCACATACCTCCAGGGCTTCCGGGATTATGTACCGACATACCACCAAGCATCCCCCCTTGGAATTACGTACAGTATACCACTGGGCATCTCGAAACTCCCGAGGACCCTCCAGAATTACGCCACTAGGCCACTGGGCATATGGCACTCCCACATTCCGGGCATCCCAACACTCCCGGGTCATCGACGGCTCAGACCTCCGATGGCGTTCTCATCACCACAATGCATATTCCTATACATCTCATTTTCAATTTCACATTTGATGCAACAATGCCAATGATTTGACAGTAGCCCTTTTTAAAATCATATAATATGCCTCGGGAAAAGTATCATTTAATGCAATGGTTTTGAAAACTTCATTGAGTTCATGAAAATCCATCAATCCTTTGATGTCATATGAAATGTATGAATGTCATCATGTCATTGCACGAGTAATAATCCAGGATATCATGATTTACAAAATAAATCCAATAAACGGTAAATAAAACAATTTCCAGCTTAAACAGAATGCGTGCTATTCATGAAAAATTTTAGAAAATTAGCAAATGATGGAAATAAATTCTGAAAATTTACCACAACATAGATAAGATCTAAGAAAACACATTTCATGCAGAACACCATATCAAACAAGGCTTCACAGAATACATACAGATCCGTATATATCACTGAAAAGGGTTTTAAACATGACCCATGCACAGTTTCGAAAACAATTTCAATTGAACCCTTAAATAAACTCAGAAAATTCTGAAATTTGGACACGCTGCATTCAAGACCTAGAGGTACAAGTTTTATGAAGAAATAATATTTGAATTCGTTCTGGATTAAAAGATAAAATAGATTTACTTTTCCTACTCTCGGTATCATTTTCCAGATCTACCCGTGTTGAAGAAAAATCGTTTCCTTAGTCATTACTGGTCCATTTACTCTGAAATTTCAGTATGTTGTTCCTCAAAATATTACCTACAACTTTTATTCAGGACATACGATCAAATTTTAACTGTATGATTTTATAAAAATCTAGAAATCATACTAGGTCGAAGAGCGTTTTTCCCAGATCCAGTTTCTTCAAAAGATGACGGTGTCACTGACCTATTTTCGTTCATTTCCTATAAATTTTTTATATGTTCTACCTCAAGAAGTATAATACAACTTTTGTTAAGAGATCAAAGTGAGATTTCAACAAGAAAGTTACTTTACAGACCATGAAACCACTGAAGGTCATCACGACGAATTCCAGATCTAGTCTCTCTCCAAAGGAAAATCGTTGCACCGAGAAATACTCGTTCGTTTTATCTCAAATTTCAGTACGTTATACTTCAAGATGTTCTCTACAACTTTCATGAAGAGGTAGAAGTGAAATTCTAAATAAAAAGTCACATGCAACACACCAAATCACCAAGAGGTCAACAAAACAGTTTCCAGATCTAATGTTTTTGTAGAAAAAGGGTTTCACCCCTCAATACTTGTCCATTTTGTCTCAAATTTTAGTATGTTATACTTCAAGATGTTCTCTACAACTTTCATGAGAGGTCGAAGTAAAACTCCAAATAAAAAGTCACATGCAACACACAAAGTCGCAGATGGTCGAACTGGTCTTTCCGAAATCAGCATGCATGACCAACGAATCTCTCTTCCAAGCTCCGAAATCTCATCCCATCTACCACAACAAAGACTTACCATCTACTACACATACACATGGCAATGCAAAGAGTAGGTTTTAGGACTTCACTTGCCTTAGATTCAAGCACAAATCAGCAACAAACAAAGGCAAAATGGCGATGAGCGGTCGAACTTCTTCCTCACGCAGCCTCCTCCTCCTCTCTCTCAGTTTTCCTCTCTCACTCGACAACTCTCTTTCTCTCTCACTCTCTCATAATCAGCCACTCCCTCTCTCTCTTTCTTTTTGGTTGTTTAAATACTTGCATGCTTCCCTTTTTGCATGTAAGAGACAAGTGTTCTCATGAGGAGAACAAGTGGCAACATTGAAGACAAGTGTTGGAGGACATGCACTCCCCCCTCCCCTTCTTGGTTCATGCGACACCCTTGGGGTGTTTCTTGGGCCTACTTGGGCCCGAATTGTTGGGCCCAAGAGTCCATGAAATAAAGCCCTAATTCCCCTTATATATATATATGTATATATATATATATATATATATATATAGTATTTTATCTATATCAAATTTAAATTAATAACAAAAATTAAGATTGCTTTATATACAAGTATACACACACACACACACACACACATATATATATATACTCCAAATTCTTACGGCCCGCTCAATATCCTCAAGTTCTAATTCTTTAATTTTAAGCGCATATAATTCTTATGCAAGATCAAATGCCATCCTTTTGGTTCATAGGATAAAATTGAAATACTATTCCGAATGAACAAATACAAATCAATGCTTATAAAATAAAAAGCAAAGCCACGGTTTGGTGACTATATGGCCATGCACTTTATAAATTAAATTTCAATAAATAAAATGTCACAAGACTTTGGCCATGTTGAAAATTTAAAATTTAAAAATATTTATAGAAGAAATTCAAAAAAAAAAAAAAAAAGGAGAAGGAAAAGTCAATTTTTAGGTTGGGCCTTAGGTCCATTGGCCTAAGCTTGATGGGCCGAGCTAGTCGGCCCAATTAGGCCCACTAAAGGGGGCTGTCGACCAGCCCAAGAGGAGGCCCAAGAAGTGGCCGAATGGCCCAAGCCCAAGCCCAAAAAGCCCAAGCCCATTATGCATGCAATAGGACAAGTGGCACAAAGGAGAATGCCATGCATTGGCTAGTTTGTAGGCAAGTAATGATTGTCAATGATGAGAATTAGGGGGGATAAAAGGGAAGAGAGAGAGAAGAGTGGCCAGTTCATTCGGCCGAGAGAGAGAGAGAGGGTGAGAGAGAGAGAGAGAGAGAGAGGTTTCGAGAGAGGGAGAGAACGGCCGAGAGAGGGAGGAACCGAGGAGGAGCCGCCGTCCGTCCACCGTGTGCCGCCGTGCTCGCCGCCTTGAGCCGTCGACCAACTCCGGGGAAGTTTGGTCTTCTCTAAGATTGACTTGAGGTTGGGATACCATCAGTTAAGAATTAAGAAGGAGGACATTCTTAAGACTGTGCTCAGGACTCGTTATGGATACTACGAGTTCCTTGTTATGCCATTTGGATTGACTAACGCGCCGGCTGCATTTATGGATTTCATGAATAGGATATTTCAGCCTTATTTAGACTAGTTTGTAATTGTTTTTATTGATGATATTCTGGTATATTCAAAAGGGCTTAAAGAGCATGAGCAACATTTGAGGATAATTTTACAGACCTTGAGAGAGCATAAGTTGTATGCTAAGTTTAGTAAGTGTGAGTTATGGTTGGACCAGATAATATTTTTAGGACACGTGGTGCCAGGAAAAGGAATTGCAATAGACCTGGCAAAAGTTGAAATGGTAGTAAATTGGCTGAGACCAACGACACCCACTGAAATACAAAGTTTCTTAGGACTGGCTGGTTATTATAGAAGGTTCATTGAAGGATTTTCACGACTGGCAGGACCTTTAACTAAGTTAACCCGAAAGAATGTAAAATTTGAATGGAATGGGGAATGTGAAAGGAGTTTCCAGGAGCTCAAAAGGAAATTGACTTCAGCTCCAATTCTGACTATACCTACTGGACCTGATGGTTTCATAGTATATAGTGATGCATCTCACAAAGGACTAGGATGTGTGTTGATGTAGCATGACAAAGTTGTCGCCTATGCATCTAGACAATTGAAACCCCATGAGCTGAATTACCCGACGCATGATTTAGAACTAGCAGCTATAGTGTTTGCCTTGAAGATATGGAGACACTATTTGTATGGGGAAAAGTTTGAGATTTATACGGATCATAAAAGTTTGAAGTATCTGTTCTCACAAAAGGAATTGAACATGAGACAAAGGAGGTGGATGTAGTTGTTGAAGGATTATGACTGTGAGATAAGATATCATCTAGGGAAAGCGAATAGAGTAGCGGATGCTCTTAGTCGTAAGTCGGCTATGGAGATGGCTAGTTTGAGGATGGCAGAATGGAAACTGTTAGAATCTGTAGCAAATTCGGAATTTAAATTGGAAATAGATTGTCTTACTGGTATGCTTAGTGCATTAAGAATTGAGCCGGAGATTATCCAAAAAATTAAAACCTTGCAAGAATTCGACCCAAAGATTTTGAAAGTGAAAGATGCTGTATCTTTAGGAAAAAGATCGGAATTTCAAATCTCTGATAATGGAATAGTGAGATGTCAAGGACGACTTTGTGTTCCCGACAATGAAGAGTTAAGGAAGGAAATTCTGTCGGAGGCACATAAGAGTAATTATAGTATCCACCCAGGTAGTACAAAGATGTACAGAAATTTGCGTCAGCAATTTTGGTCGAACGGTATGAAGGCAGACACAACTAAGCACGTTTCTCAATCTTTGACGTGCCAGCAAGTAAAAGCGGAACATCGTAAACCCGCAGGACTTTTGAGACCATTAGACATTCCAGAATGGAAATGGGAACATATAATGATGGACTTTGTGCAAGGATTGCCAAGGACGTCAAGTAGTCATGACTCAATTTGGGTTATAGTGGATCGTTTGACTAAAGTGGCTCATTTCTTAGCGATTCACATGGACTACCCAATGGATAAGTATGCGGACATGTATGTAAGTCAAGTGGTACGCTTACATGGTGTTCCAATGACCATTACTTCAGATCGGGATTCGAGGTTTACTTCAAACTCTTGGCGAAGTCTTCAAATTGCATTAGGGACTAAGCTTCAATTTAGTACTGCTTTTCATCCCCAGACCGATGGACAAACAGAAAGAGTAATCTAGATATTGGAGGATATGTTAAGGGCCTGTGTAATTGATTTCAAAGGAAATTGGGATGAAAGATTGCATTTGGTGGAGTTTGCCTATAATAATAGTTTTCAGAAGAGTATAGGCATGGCTCCCTATGAAGCATTATATGGAAGGAGATGTAGGACTCCTGTCTGTTGGAATGAAGTGGGCGAGAAGAAGTTGACAGGACCTGAACTGGTACAAGTTACCACTGAAGCTGTTGAAATTATCAGAGAAAGACTTAAAACAGCTCAGAGTAGACAGAAAGACTACACAGAGAAGGCCTTTGGAATTTAGTGTAGGAGACCATGTATTCCTTAAGGTGTCTCCAATGAAAGGGATATCTCGATTCGGGATGAAGGGTAAGTTAAGCCCTAGATTCATTGGACCTTTTGAAATACTTGAGAGGATAGGGGATGTAGCTTATCGTTTAGCATTACCTCCTAAGTTAGGAAATCTGCACGATGTGTTTCATGTATCGATGTTGAGGAAGTACCAGCCGGATCCTGGTCACATACTCGATCATGAAGCCATCAAAGTGGATGAGAAAGTAAGGTACATTGAAGAGCCTGTGTAAATATTGGATCGAAAGGAGCAAATCCTTAGGACCAAGAAGATCCCATTGGTTATGGTATTATGGCGACATCATCATATGGAGGAAGCCACATGGGAAAGTGAGGGTCAGATGAAGGAGAAGTATCCCTATTTGTTTCCAGAAGGCACGAGTGGTGTCTAATTTCGAGGACGAAATTCTCTAAGGAGGGGAGAATTGTGGCATCCCAAAATTCGAAACCAAGCCATAAGGTGTGTTAAAATCTCTAATTAGGTGATAAAATTTCCCATGGCTTATGCTTTAGCCATTAGTCTTTTTAAGATTAGATGATTTATGCATATGTTTGTGAGAAATTAAATTTGATAGATTAATGATAATAATCTATGCTTGGCCATGCACTTTATAAATTAAATTTCAATAAATAAAATGTCACAAGACTTTGGCCATGTTGAAAATTTAAAATTTAAAAATATTTATAGAAGAAATTCAAAAAAAATAAAATAATGGAAAAGTCAATTTTTAGGTTGGGCCTTAGGCCCATTGGCCTAAGCTTGATGGGCCGAGCTAGTCAGCCCAATTAGGCCCACTAGAGAGGGAGGAACCGAGGAGGAGCCGCCGTCCGTCCGCCGTGTGCCGCCGTGCTCGCCGCCTTGAGCCGTTGATCGACCAGTCTAGAGGCAAGTGGGAGTCCTCTAGCTGCTCTTGCATGGGTGTATGTTACTTGCATGTTGAATTTTTGGGTGTTTAGGTGAGAAAAACCGAAGCATGGATGGTTTATTCTTGAATGGTATGGCTGTTTTGCTCGAACAGTGTGAGTCAGAATGTTGTGTTAGCTTGCATGCATGTTTGGAGTCCGATTTTGGCTTCTATTTCTTCATGAAAGTTGTAGCTAACATCTTTAAATACAACATACTAAAATTTCGTGGAAAATGATGGAGATTTGAGGGGTTAAAGTCTCATCCAACGGAGACCCCAGATCTGGAAAGATTTTACTGACTCCTTGTTGGATTTGTGGTTGCATGTTGGTTTGTGCTAAGAATCTCTCTTCGATTTTTCCATAAAAGTTGTAGGGGACATCTTAAACTACAACATACTCAAATTTGAAGTGAAATGAACAAGTATATCCTAGTAAATCGACTAGATCTTGAAGACGGAAATTCTGGAGATGTAATACGGGACACCCGAGACTTCATGGACTTAAAAGATGACTATACTCTGGTTATTTGACTTGGATCTCTTCAAGAAAATTGTAGAGGACATCTTGATGTATAACATATCCAAATTCAGAGGAAACGAAAGAGAATAGGTAGGTGAAATCTCAGTATTTCAGAGAAGTATGCACTGGACGATGCCGTAATGGATCCAGAAGCTTTGTGAGACCGTAGAAAATAATCTAAAATAGAATCTGGCTTGGAAGTCTCCATGAAAGTTGTACGAAAATGTCTTGGCTATGACTTGGTAAAGATTGGTAAGTTTTGGAGGCCGTATGGATATTTTAATCGAATTTATTCGGAAACCGTGCATTCTGGTTTCATCCGAAAATTATATGATGTGACATTTTTTGAACAAAAACGGTCCCTGACATTTTCTGAACAAAAACTGTCCTTGACATTTTCTGAACAAAAACGGTCCCTAACATTTTTTGAACAAAAACGGCCCTACGACGACTTTTTCCTAAAAGTCTTAGTTTGTAGAAAAATCTTCGAAGACTGACTTAACATTTCTAAAATGATTTGTGACATGACAGAATTTTCAATTTCCGAAATCGAATTCAAATTTACGGTTAATTTTACTATAGCGTGTTTTTAGCATGACCTAGGCTACCGGTAGCTTTTAGAAATTTTTAGTGCAAATGACCCATGGTCTATTTTTTTCAAGCCACAATGAACCTATTTGACACATTGGCGACTCTCGGTTGTTATGAAAATCTCGATGATTCAAATATGGACACGGGGCACCAAAACGACAGAAAAATCAGTCTAGTGCCAATCGACAAGAATTTCTCAATTTGGTAGAATCACCCACGTTTAACCACAGATATTAGTTGAACCGACCTATTTCTAATTTCCAATTGACTTATATCTGTGCCACAATGATCCCTGCAAATGAACACGGTCGAGAAGTCGATTCTTAATCGAATCCTCAAGTCTATTGCATTAAAATCCCTTAATGACTTCCTTAGTTAGTCTAGTTATCTCAAGAGTGATAAGCTCTAAGAACAACACTATAGGTGCGTCGATGAAAAGCCCGATTAATTTAATTGAAGGAAAAATTGTAAATTCCATGATGTCACACTTTAGTACCAAGCATGCCACATGGAAATGCCACGTGTACTAGATATTTTAAAATTTTTGCCAAGTCATATTAAAATTTTAATTATAAATTACACGTAATCAGCTTAGTCGGAATTTTTGCCATTGACACTAGAGTGATTGTTTTTTCTTTGATTTAGCACTTAAGTGAGCCGGCGAAAATTTTTGGCACTAAAATGAGCGCCGTACACAACTTTTGGCACTTCTAGTGTACTTATCCCTGTAGATTTATGACCAACACAAATTAGAAAAGTGAAGCAGATGCTCTTTATGAATAAACTACTAGTGACGCAAGTTTTCAGACACTCGCCACTTCACTTGTATGTTGAGATATGAATATCTTCAAATCTTGTAAGGTAAATGGTTGTGCATTTTTTCAATAGCCAAGAAATACAAAATGAAAGATATAACATAGATGGACAAACGAAATGGAAAGCTAGTCGGACACTACTTGGGCGATTCTAGAACGAAATACAATCTTTAATAAAAGAAACAACATACACGATAGTGCTGTAACAGACAAATAAATGAGAATGAATTCCTTGTTCTCTACAAAGACAATAGCTGCTCAAATCAAATGCTAATAAAAAACAAATCCCGGTACAACCATTTTCAATTTCATTCCTAGTACACAATTTCAAACAAAAGGGGTGGGGTAAGACGAAACTCGAACGTGTAAGAAGGGAAACACTAGCTTAATTTTTTTCTAATTTTTGTTTACTTTTTATGCAGTAAAAATACATAGAACACTAGTAACAAATTGAAGAATGAAAAGGTTAAAAGTGGAGAAATAGTAAGCTTGATTATACGCGTAACCGCTCTTATGGCTTGCTTTTATTTTGTCTGATATTTTATTTTACTTTCTACATAACAAAAAACATCACTAATATAAAATTTGAAGAGAAAAGACTAAAAGTGAAGAAAAAGTATATTTATTGATATATTTGCCGCACCATTTGGCTTACGTTGATTCTAATGATTCTTTTGTTACTTTATATATATATATATATATATATATATATATATATATATATTATACAGAAGACTAAAAACAAATAGAAGAGAAAAGCAAAAAACTAAGAAAAAATAAACTTCATTTTAAACCTAGTGGCCTATTGGCCTCACTTTGGATGACTTCATTGGCAGTGGAAGACAATCACTTGCTACTTGAACCCACTTTACTTTCAAAACTAATCGCTGAGTTGTTATAGATTTTGGTCCTTGAGTGGCTAGTATATTTATTTTAGTTGTGTTTTTCATGGTGTCAAAGGTTTGGCTCAATAAGGTTCTTTCTCAGAGCTTCAATAACACGGCTTGGCCTTTTTAGACAAAAAGCGAAGGTACGTTCCTAGAATTTATTGTGACATAACAAAATCTTCAATTTTTGAAATCGGACTCAAATATGGGGTTAATTTCCATTCGGCGCATTTTTAGTATGACCTAGACTATCGAGTAGTTTTCAGAGATTTTTAGTACAAATGACCTGTAGTCAATTTTCTTTGAACTACAATGAATCCACTCGACACATTGGAGACTCTCGATTATTGTGAAAATCTCGAGGATTCAAATATAGACACAGGGTACTAAAACGACAAAAGGATCAGTATAGGGTCAGCCGACGAAAATTTTCCAATTTAGTGGTGTCACCCACAATTAGCCACAAATTTCAATCAAACAGATCTATCTCTGATATCAAATCGATTTTCAACTGTACTGTAATGGCCTCTAAAGATAAGCATGATCGAGAAGCCGATTCCTGGTTGAATTCTCAAAGTTTATTGCCTTAAAATTCCTTAATAACTTCCCCGAATAGTCTAGTTATCTCAAGAGTGATTAGCTTTGAGAACAGTTCTATAGGCGCTCAATGAAATGCCCGATTTATTTAGTAGAAAATAGGTCTAAAATCTGGGATGTCACAACTCTTCCCCACTTATAAAAATTTCGTAATCGAAATTTAAACCTTACAAAACTTCATCAAAAAAGTGGGGGTACAATTGCCTTATTGACTCTTCAGTCTCCCATGTCATTCCTTTAGTAACGTGGTGTTGCTATACCAATTTGACCAACAGGATGGTCTTTGTACACAAAACTTGTTCTTTTCGATCTACTATCTGAATCGAGCTTTCAACATATGACACACGGTCATCCATGTCTAATTCTTCAAAATTGAGCACGTGAGTCGGGTCATGCTCATATTTCCTCAATATCGACCCGTAAAAGACGTCATGCACTTGCGCTAATCTTGGCGGCAATGCAAGATGATACGCTAGGCTCCCGATTTTCTCAAGAATCTCAAATGAACCTACATATCTTAGACTCAGTTTTCCTTTCTTTTCAAAGCACGAAGTTCCCCTCATTGGTGACACCTTTAAGAAAACGTGATTACTAACTTAGAATTTCATTGATCTCCGGCACTTGTCTGCATAACTTTTCTATCTGCTCTGAGCAGTCTTTAATCTGCCTCTGATTATTGCCGCGACTTTCACTAATTACTGGACCAACTCTAGGCCTGTAATCTTTCTTTCCCCAACTTTATCCTAACACACTGGTGTTCAGCACACTTTGCCGTACAATGTTTCAAATGGAGCCATCTTGATGCTTTACTGATAACATTGTTGTAGGCAAATTCCACCAAGTGTAGCTGATCTTCCAAACTTCTTTTGAAGTCTAGTACACAAGCTTTCAGCATGTACTCGAGGGTTTGAATGGTCCTCTCAAACTGACCATCCGTTTGAGAATGATGTGACATCCTGAATTTCCAGTACTGTTTTCAATTGAATAACACGTCTATAGTGCTATTCTCAGAGCCGATCACTCGTGAGATAACTTGATTTTCTAGGGAAGTCATTAAGAGATTTTAATGCGATAGACTTGAGAATTTGACCAGAAGTCGACTGCTTGACTGTGCTCATCTGGAAGGGTCATTACGGCATTGTCAAAATTGATCAGAGATCAGGAATAGGTCGATTTGACTGAGATGTGTGATCAAAGTGTGGGTGATTCTACGTGATTGCAAAATTCTCGTCAATCGACACTAGACCAATTTTCGTCATTTTGGGTACCCTATGCCCGTAATTGAAACCTTGAGATTTTCACGATCACCGAGAGTTGCCAATGTGTTGAAGTGGTACATTGTGGCTCGAAGAAAATTGACCACAGGTCATTTGCACTAAAAATCTCTGAAAATTACTCTGTAGCTTAGGTCACACTAAAAACATGCTGAATGGAAATTAACTACAAATTCAAGTCCGATTTCAGAAATTGAAGATTCTGTCATGTCACGATAAATTTTAAGAACGTTGACTCATACTCCAAAGAATTTTAAGAGATTTTGAGATTTTTACAGAAAACCGTTTCGGACGTTGCGGAAAATTAGCGGAAATTCAAATGAGCTAAATCGATGGAAATTGAGACTTCTAAACTGAGCCTTTGAGTGGTGGGGATTTGTAGAAAATGGTATGGGATTTTTCTACATCAAAATTGGACGTTGTAGTTGGGAAATTGTGGAAGAAATTGAAGACCGAAAATTGTGAAATTCGAAATTAGGAATGGGGCTGGAAATTTGGACTTCAATTTGGATATTATTGTGGGATTTAAATTGTGGAAAGAATTAGGGGGACATTACAATTTTATGAAGACTAAAGAGGGACCAAGCCTTAAATTGGATGGATAAGCTTGCTGAATTTTTCTTCATCTTTTTCCAATCTTCTTCGGCAAGTTGGGCCACCTGCTTCCCTCCCGTCGCTGTCTTCACCTGTCACCGGCTCTGTCTTCTTTTAAAATTTTCCTCTCTGCTCGAGCGTCCCTTGGACGTGCAGTTTCTGTCTTGTTCTCAAATTGTGGCTTCGAAGACCACACGCCCCAAATCCCACCACCTGTGACTCCACGAAGCTAGCACTCATTCACGCTGCCACTTGGCCGCGTCTGCTCCTTGTCCGGTCAACAAACCGGCTATGAAGACCACCGTTCAACTCCCGTTTCTCTGCCATCCACGAACCCGCCGCTCCCTCCTTCAAAGTTGTGTCCCCACCGAGAAGCCCAGCCATATTTCCACATTTCTTTCTCTCTTGCCGTTTATCCACTGAACGAAGCAAACCTGTCCGCAGCTCTATCTCTTTTCCCCCAATCCCACGCCACTTGTCTGCCTCCCCCTAACGTTCGGTCAACTTGACCGAAGCGGTGCCGCCCCATCTCCACGCCTTCATATCATCCATCCACGGCATCATCATCATCATCAACCATCGTCCCATGTAGCCACCTCATCCAACAACAAATTGAAGTCCACCTGCCCGCGTCTCCTCTTCGCTGCCAGCTCGTGTCTTCTTCATTGCGTCTGTTGGCCGCGTCTCCTTCGTGCGTGACTCCATCCGCGAAGAAGCCCACGCCGTTGAAGCCCATTGGAAGCGTGCAACAACTTCAGCCCATTGGATTTCAGCCCAGCGAGAATTTTCTTTCAAGCCCAGCGAAATTTAAAGTCCAGCAAAAGCCCAGGTTTCGGCCCAGTCCAGCAAAGCCCAGCGAATTTAGAAGCCCGCGATTTTGAGGCCCAAGCCCAACGTCTGTAGCAAGCTTGATCTGGTGCAAAAACAAATCTCAGTTGGGCTGAGATTTGTTGGGCCCGTTTTAGGCCCAGTCCAAGTCCGCACGACGCCCGAAAATTCAAATTTCGGCCGCCGTTTCGTTGTAGTCGCGGTGATTCAATCTTCGCTTTGCACAAGTGAGTTTTGCTCACTAATGCTTTCTTAGTTTGCTAATTATGCTTAAGGATTGATTAATGTTAATTAAGTAGGATTAGGTAGTTAGATTAGAGTAGATTAGTGATTATTAATTAAATGTGATGCATGTTTGACATTTGACTAGTGCAATTAGCTAGAGGATAGCCTATATTATTTATTGAATGCATCTCAAGATTTTTCCCGACCCTTCTTGGGCTTCAATTAGGCATTACAGGCCTAAATTAGATTTTTAGCATTTATTAATTAATTTTCAAAATTAATTAATTATTATTTATTTTTCGAAAATTAGGTAGCGATAGATGACAAGCAGAATTTTATGCTGATTATCGTGGTGCAGTCTATTTATTTATTTGAGCTCTATGTTGTGTAGAATTGACTTAATTGTGCAATTTGAGGAATTATTCCTAAATTGATTGAAGTTGAGTAATTGAGTTGTAAATGGCCGAGTATGATTGCTTAGCACCAATAATGCTTTGATGGGCTATTAAGGGAAGAAGATTGTGAGAGTGAACTGGTTATACTCTTGGCTAGGACCATTTGGGTATGTTAATATCGCTTATGGTAAAGATGGGAAAGAAATAGTTAGTGCGTGGCTTTGCGATGAAGTATATCACCTTGGCGAAAATGACGCCCGAGAGTATGCACGTAAATTGTTTATATCACCTTGGCGAAAGCGACGCCTTAGAAAATGCAAGTGGGCTCGGTGAGTTGATCTATCACCTGGAAGAATGCATGTGGGCTCGGTGATTAGGTATGGCATCTTAAAAAGGCACATGGGATCGTTGATCTAATGCGTCACTTTGGCGAATTTAGTGCCTAAGAGAATGCATGTGGGCCCAATGTTTTAATATGGCATCATGAAAAGAGCACGTGGGCTCAGTGACTTAATGCATCACCTTGGTGAACTAGTGCCTTAGAGAATGCACGTGGGCCCAATGTTTAAGTATGTTATTTTGGCGAATAAATCGCCTTGGAAAATGTAAGTGGGCTCAGAGACTTGGTTTGTCCTCCTGGAGAATGCACATAGACTCGACGACTAGATGTTCTGTCGTGGAATGGGGAATATATAGTATTGATTGAAATGACCAGGCAATGGTCCGAATGACATGTAATCGACTAGGTCGATTGATCGAGATATCGATCTGTGATGTGATTGCTTGGATGCCTATTGAACTGTGTTAATATGCAAGTGGAATCTGAGGCCAAGGTAAGTCCTTTGACCCGTATGTGCATAGGTAGCCCGGTTAGCGTATTGGTTTACTAATCAAGTCTTAGAGGGTAGAACTCGCTAAGACGTGGTCTTAATGGTTATTGTATAACCATTTCAGAACCCTAATGAGGAGCCTGAGGAGGAGGAACATGAGGAGGAGAACCCTGATGTGAAACCTGAGGAGGAGGAAGATTTTGTAGAAGAAGATGATCTAGAGGAGGATCCTGAGTACGACACGGATGAGGATTGAGATCCCATTCTGTTTGCAAACCCTAGGCTGAGAACTGATATGTGATAGTTCAACCTTTAGCAAATAGTATTGTATTATATACTATGTGGTTTGCCTTGTATAAAAGTGTGGTTATGATTTCTAGATGTGAAAATATGGCCCTACTTTTTTATCCCATTGTTTTATTGTTTGGGGATTTATTTATATGCTTTCGCATGCGTATTAAAATAAAAGAGTTAGCGATGCGTCTTGGTATGTCGCTATTAATTGACCAGGAGAGAGATGGGCACGCGTTCGAGGATCGAGGCGTGACAGATGATATGTCGTATTGTACTGAAGCTTGATACCTAAGGCATTTTGTAAGCTCTTCCAAAAAGCTCTTCCATACATACGAACCACCTAACACACGTACAGGTCTGTGTGCCTATCCAGACTAAGGTCCTTTCTCGTTGCAATGAAGTGAGCCGACTTTGTCAATTTGTCAACTACCACCCAAATCAAATCATTTCGTCGCTGACTCCTCATTAGTCTGGTCACAAAGTCCATCATGATATGCTCCCATTTTCATTCTGGGATCACGAGAGGTTGCAGAAGTCCTCCCGGCTTGCAATGTCAAGCTTTGACCTGTTTACATGTCAAATATTTGGCAACATGCTTTGCGATGTTCGCCTTCATACCTGACCACCAATAGTGTTAACGCAGATTCTGGTACATCTTGGTACTTTCAGGATGAATGTTGTAACCGTTATGATGCATTTCGGATAAAATATCCTCTTTAAGCTCCACATTGTTAGGTACAACCAAACGTCCTCGAAACCTTAATGTTCATTCATCAAAAGTCTGAAAGTTAGCCTTTCTTTTCTCAGTGTCCTCTTGCAGAATTTTTTGTACGTCTGAATCTGTCGATTGGAGTAACTTGATTCTGACCTGGACGTCCGATTCAATTCTGAGGGTGGCCATAAGACTTGAAAGGTGGCCTACCTCAAACTTGAATACCAAATCTTGAGCTCTCTCAATTAAGTTCCACTCCTCAATCAGTATATGAGCAACTGAAAACTTCCGACTCAAAGCATCAGGAACTTTGTTCACCTTTCCTAGGTGATATAAAATATCATCGTCATAGTCTTTCATCAATTTCATCCATCGGTGCTGTCTCATGTTCAATTCCTTCTGAGAGAATAGGTACTTGAGACTTTTATGGTCTATGAAGATCTAGAATTTTTCTCCACACAAATAATGTCTTCAAATCTTTAAAGCAAAGATAATCGCCACGAGTTCTAAGTCATTCGTCGGGTAATTCTATTCATGAGTTCTCAATTGATGGGAGGAGTATGCAACAACTCTGCCATGTTGCATCAGCACGCAACCCAACCCTCTAAATGATGTATCACTATAGATCTCGAATCCTCCATGACCAGATGCAATTGTCCATACAAATTTCTCATCTTTCTTCAGGAGTTTTGTCAGAGGCGATGCTAAAGATGAGAACCCTTCCACAAACCGTCTATAATAACCTGCAAAATCCGAAAAACTTATGATCTCTATCACCGTAGTCGGTCTTGGCTAGTTGATCATTGCTTCAATCTTGCTCGAGTCCACTGAAATTCTTTCACCTGAGATCAAATGCCCTAAGAAAGCAACACGAGTTAGCCAAAACTCGCACTTACTGAACTTGGCATACAACTAATGGACTCTTAGTGTCTGTAGCACTAGTCTCAAATGACTCTCGTGCTTTTCATCATCCTTGAATATACTAGAATATCATCAATGAACACGATCACAAACTAATATAGATATTATTTGAATATTCGGTTCATTAAATCCATGAAGGCAGCAGGAGCATTTGTCAACTCAAATGGCATCACTATGAATTTATAGTGACCATATCGAGTATGAAATGCTGATTTAGGAATGTCCTCCTTCCTGATCCTCAGCTGATGATATCCTGTCCTCAAGTCGATCTTCAAAAATATCGATGCGACTTGAAGTTGATCAAATAAATTATCGATCCTCGAGAGTGGATACTTATTCTTGATCGTTACTTGATTGAGATGTCAATAGTCGATGCATAAGTGCAACGAACCATCTTTCTTCTTTACAAGCAAAACTAGCGCTCCTCAAGGTGATGCACTGGGATGAATAAATCCTTATCCATAAGCTCTTGCATTTGCACCTCTAGTTCTTTCAACTCAAATAACGCTATCCAGTAAGAAGCCTTAGAGATTGGTTCTATCCCAAGGGCTAGCTTGATTATGAACTCAATCTCTCTCTCTGGCGGTAATCTTGGCAATTCTCTAAGGAAAACATTCGGGAATTCTTGCACTACAGCTATGTCTTCCACCTTTAGCTCCATAACTGTCGTATCCACAACAGTTGCTAGGTAACCTTGGCAACCCTTGTCTAATAGACGAGTTGTCTCTAGTGACAAGATTAAGACAATCGATGGTCCTCCTCGATTCCCGACAAACTTGAAGCTCTCACTTTCTAATGGGTCAAATTGAATCGCTTTGCAATAGTAGTCTATTATAGCCCGTTGCTTGGTGAGCCAGTCCATGCCAATTATCAAATCAAAGTCATACATGGCTAGGACTAACAAGTCTATTTTCCCCACTCGCTCACCAATCGCTAACTTGCAACTAGAACAACCCAAAGAAGCAATGACTTTATCCTTCAATGGTGTAGATATGCAAACGGCCGACTCCAACAATATATGATTTAATCCTAACAACTTAACATATTGCTCGGTAATAAAGGAATGAGTTGCTCTTGAGTCGAATAAAGCGTAAGCAAGTTGGTCGTTCAGCAAAACCATACATATGATCACGTCAAGCGCAGTTTCTGCCTGACCCTGTGTAATGGTGTACATTGTACCTTGAACTAGAAATCTCAACTATCCTCCCTATGGCAAGTTTTGAAGAGCATACCCTCTTATCTGTCCCATCTGCTGTGGCAACGGTAACTAAGGTTGTCCTCTTGGCCTCCTTGGACAATTTCTGGCTATTTGTGTGGCATCCCAAAAATAACTCATGGCCATGTGTTTTATAAGTAGGGGTTTATTGATTTTTGATTTCAAGATTTATGGCAAAGTGAATAAGAATGATCTGGTATTTATATAAATGGATAAATATTCTTGTTGGAAACGCATCCTATGTCCATGTGAGACCAAGGATTTTATTTGATGAGGAAATTATGTTTTTGGCCATGAATTTTATAAGTTGGATTTTATTAAACTATGTTGCAAAGTATTATGGCCATTTAAATTTGTAATTTGGTACCTTGTATAAGTGGGATTAAGATGGATTATCAATAATAAATATGGGCCATTTAAGTTTGGACCTTAGGCCCAAGTGAGTTGGGTCTAAAGTGGGCCAAGAGGCCCGGCCCATAGAGCCCATGAGGTTGTCAATGCATGGAGGGGGGAGGAGGAGCTGCATGGCCTCCTCCAAGTGTCTTCGGCAAGGGAGACACTTGTCTCCTTCTTGGGGACAAGTGTCCCCCCATGCAAAATAAGGATGCATGCAAGTATATAAACAACCAAAAGGAAAGAAATAGAAGGGAAGTGACTGGTCTTGAGGGGGTGAGGGAGAGAGCTGTCGAGAGGGTGAGAGAGGGAAACCGAGAGAGGAAGAGGGAGGCCGTGCAAAGAAGAAGGAGGAGGATTCGTCCGCCCGTTCGTTCGCCGTTCGTTGCTGCTTTGTCATTGTTTGTTGCTGTTTTTGTGCTTGAATCTAAGGCAAGTAGAGACCTAAAACCTACCCTTTGCTTGCTGTACAGTGTGTGTAGAAGATGATAAATCGTGGTTGTGGTAATTGGTACAATTTCGGAGCTTTGGGGAGAGGTTTGTTGGTCTCGCATGCTGTTTTTGGAAAATCAGCTTGACTGTTCACGAGTTTGGGGGTTGCATACAACTTTTTATTTAGAATTTCACTGCTACTTCTGCATGAAAGTTGTAGAAAACATCTCAAAGTATAACATACCAAAATTTGAGACAAAATGGTTGAGTTTTGAGGGGTAAAACCCTCCCTCTACGAAAACGCTAGATTTGAAACTGTTTTGTTGACCTCTTGGTGGTTTTGTGTGTTGTATGTCACTTTTTACTGAGAATTTCACTTTGACTACTTCATGAAAGTTGTAGAGAACATCCTTAATACTAACATACTCAAATTTGAGGTAAAACGAACAAGTTTCTCCTAGTAAAACGAATTTTCCTTTGAAGACGGTAGATCTGGAAGTATTGTACTGGACTCCAGCAAGTTCGTGGACTATAAAGTAACTATCCTTTGATAATCTCACCTATATCCCTTAATTAAAGTTGTAGTGGACCTCTTGAGGAAAAGCATATAAAAAATTTAGAGGAAATGAACGAAATTAGGTCGGTGAAACCATTGTCTTTTGAAGAAACCGGATCTGGGAAAAACACTGCTTCGACCTAGTATGATTTCGGGATTTTTATAAACTCATACAGTTAAAATTTGATAGTGTGTCCTTAATGAAAGTTGTAGGTAATATTCTGAGGAACAACATACTGAAATTTCAGAGTAAATAGACCAGTAATGACCAAGGAAACGATTTTTCTTCAACACGGGTAGATCTGGAAAACGATACTGAGAATAGCAAAAGTAAGTCGATTTTATCTTTTAATACAGAACGAATTGGTCTTTTATTTCTTCATAAAACTTGTACCTCTAGGTCTTTCTTACAGCTTGTCCAAATTGCATAATTTTCTGAGTTTATTTATGGGTTCAATTGAATTTTTTTTCAAAACTGTGCATGGATGATGTTAGAAATCCTTTTTCAGTCATGCATGGACCTGTACGTATTCTGTGAAGCCTTGTTTGATATGGTGTCTTTCACGAAATATGTTTTCTTAGATCTTATCTACATTGTGATAAATTTTTAGAATTTATTTCCATCGTTTGCTAATTTTCTAGAATTTTTCATGAATAGCACGCATTCTGTTTAAGCTGGAAATTGTTTTATTTACTGTTTATTGGATTTATTATGTAAATCATGATATCCTGGATTATTATTCATGCAATGAGATGATGACATTCATACATTTCATATGACATCAAATGATTGATGGATTTTCGTGAACTCAATGAAGTTTTCAAAACCATTGCATCAAATGATACTTTTCCCAAGGCATATTACATGATTTTAAGAAGGGCTGCTGTCAAATCATTGGCATTGTTGCGTCAAATGTGAAATTGAAAAAGAGATGTATGGGAATATGCATTGTGGTGATGAGAAGGCCGTTGGAGGTGTGAGCCGACGATGCCCCGGGAGTGTCGGGATGCCCGGAATGTGGGGGTGCCGAATGCCCGGTGGCCTGGTGGCGTCATTCCAGAGGGTCCTTGGGAGTTTCGAGATGCACGGTGGTATACAGTATGTAATTCTAGAGGTGGGAATCTTGGTGGTATGTCGATACATAATTCCGGAAGCCTTGGAGGTTTATGCCCAGGGGGATTCCTCGTGATGCTAGTTGGGATACGAGATGCCCGGAGGTGTGTGCCGGATGCCTGGAGGTGTGTGCCAAAGGTTCCTCGCGATGCCTGGTTGGATGCGAGCGATAAATTGTGGGATGCAAACATTGATCCCTGGAAGGAAAAACTGATGAGATCCTCGTGAAAGATAAGAATTGAAAGTGAATCATGTGCATGGGTGTATGCATATGGCATAATGCATGATCTGCTTATGAAAATAAATTGATGCTATTTGGCATTGAGAATGCAATCATGAAGGCTTGAATGGATCTCATGATGATGCATGCTTGACAACATGGATGATATGAATCATGGTGATATATGCACAATGGCATGGCAAGATATGCATGACGGCATGGCAATATATGCACGACTGCATGGTGATTATGTGCTTGATAGCATGGATGATATGAGTGCATGGTGGTATATGCACATATGGTATGGGTATGCATGAATGCTTGATGATGATGACATGATGATATATGTATGGTTGTGAGATGAGGTATGCTTGATATGCATGAATGATATGTGCTTTGATATGTTGCCTTGATTGTTCTGTTTGACGTAATGAGTAGTTTGGTGGATCTTTACTGCTGAGTGGTTGTACTCATCTCTTTTGGGGAATAACATTTCAGACTAGATAAAATGCATCTGCTGCCACTGCTACCAATAGATATATCAAGTGG
Organism: Eucalyptus decipiens; assembly: GCA_014182575.1. NCBI lineage: Eukaryota > Viridiplantae > Streptophyta > Magnoliopsida > Myrtales > Myrtaceae > Eucalyptus > Eucalyptus decipiens. The sequence goes on along the minus strand of CM024615.1, from coordinate 4,658,958 downwards.
TTGGATATGACTGCGAGGAGGAGGATAGCAAATGAATGAACTTTTGGACGCCGACACTAATCGATGGACTTTAAGGATTTGACTGTTGGAGGAAATGCTGGTCATCTTTTGAAGTATAGCCAAGTATAGAAAACTATGGCATTTTGATGTATCGATGAATGATGTCCATCTGGTTTAAGTAAATAAAAGTGTTAAGCTTTTACCTATAAATGTTTAGTAGGTGTGCATCGTTTTCTGAATATAAGGAAGGGAGTTGATGGATGTGCTTCTGCCATATGAATTGTGCAAGGGACCGATCTAAAAAAAAAAAAGAAGGGTAAACCCCCAGGTTGTATGGACTCGCTGCATAATGTAATGGTATCAAAGTGACATGTTATTAGGGAAAGTAAAAGGTAAGCGAACTGTGGTGACCCTAATGGATTGGGGGCCGTCGAGGGGTGCCACAATGTGGCCCTGTTGGCCACATTCAAAACACGCTCCCGGCCTAGCTTAGCATGGGGCTGATCCATGTCGCCTTCCACAAAAACGACACGCATCATTCCTATTTGGCATTGGCTTGCCAACTCTACCTTTCCTATTAGGTGGGACTTGAATTCTACCCCTAGGTATGGGTCTCTTTCTTTGTCAGATATTGTCTCTGTGAGAGCTAAACCTCGATCTAGATGAGGCAGCTTGCTTGTTCAAACCTCTCTCTATCATCTGAGCTCGACGATAAACTTCTCGATAATCCATCAAGTCCAATGGTAGCATAAGTTGCTTCAATTCAGAATGAAGACCACTCCTGAATTTATGGGCTTTCTTTTCAGGGTCTTCTATCAATCTTGGAGCATACTGTGATAGTTCTGCAAACATGACCCCATATTGGTTAACTGTCATGCTCCCCCAGCGGAGATGATGGAACTCTTCTAGCTTTGAGGAAGGTGTCCCACACTTGGACCACACCTTTTCAGGAACATAGTGTCCTAGGCGGCTCTCTGCCAAATATTGGTGTTACCTTGAAATTGGTATACAGCTAGTATCACCTTTTCTTCCTCGTTGCACATTAGCAGTGCAAATGCCTTATCCAAATATTGTATCTAGAGCGACGTAGCTTCAGGATCCCCTGTACCAATGAACCTCGATGGGTTCAACTTCAAGAATTGTTCCACTAACTCGTGGATTAGTCTCCCAGCAACCACAACTCTTAGTGGAACTTCAGCAGGGGCGACGGTAGTTGCAGGGGCAGGTGCTGTAGTGGGGGCAGCCTCGACAGTGGCGGCAACAACAGCAGTAGCGGCAGCTGTGCAGTGACTTCAATAATGGTGGCTTGATTCTGAGCTCGCTGATCCAATCGGTTACTCATAGCCTCTAGTACTCGCATGATCCCTTGATTCTAGGATCACCAGGAGTTACTACCCCAACACCAATAGGAGGTGGTGCTTCACCACTAGCGCTAGCCTATGCTGGCACTTTATCGTGGCCTTTTCGGGTACCGATCCTAGTCAGCGCTCTACCCCAAGTCATGGCCCTACTGGCCCTTTTGTTAGGAGTTCTTAGGTCCAGATCACTCATGGCTCAGTCGTTATCTATTGACGCATGTTTTCAATTCCGCACTGAATTAGAAACAGAGTGATCTAAACAACAAATGCATTTACTAATCAATTAGCACTAACATGCACCCGTCAGAAAATTAAAGGTCTTTCCTACTACTATCCCAAGACCCATCGCTCCTTATCACTCCAATCTTGAACTTGGCTCTGATACCACTTAAAACGGGATGTCAAGCCCTGATCCTCGAGTACGCTTTTATCCCTTACTTAATATTGACCTCCTAGGATGCATTGCCAACCCATTCATTTTAATATATGCATGCAGAAGCATATGAAATCCCCAGACAATAAAACAATGGGATAAGAAAGTAGGATTCCAAATTCAAACTTTGAAAACAACCACACTTATATACATTGCCAATCATAGTGCAAGTATATACAAGTCGAATTGTTAAGTCAAGTTTAAACCACAAGTTCCTAAAACAGAGTCTACAAAATGGAATCAACTCCCATTAAAAGAGAATGGCCTTATGACTAACTAGTCCAATAGGATCGTCAATTCTTCAGGCTTCCCCTTCTACACTTTGTGCCTTCAGTCCTTCATCAATGCCATCTACGTATCTCAAAATGGTTATTCAATAACTAGTGAGACAACGTGTCATCAAGTTCTATCCTCTAAGACTCGATTAGTAAGCCAATACACTTTAGAGGCCACCTAAACACAACACAGATCAAGGGACTTACCTTGGCCTCAGATTCCACCTGTAATTCAATACAGTTCAAATAAGCACCCAATCACTCACCACAGATCGAAACATCGATCAATTGACCTAATTGATTACATATCAATCAGACCATTCCCTAGTCGTTCCATTCCATATTGTCTAATCTCTAAGATAACCTATCAAGTTACCGAGCCAATATATTATACGATTCATTCTCTAAGATGACACACTAAGTCACTGAGTCGCTATAACATACTATTCATTTTTCAAGATAACCTATCGAGTTACCGAGCTAGTATATTATAATATTCATTATCCGAGATGACATATAGAGTCGCCGAGTATATTCATCAAAACGTACATTCTCCAAGCTGACATGTTGAGTCAGCGAGCCGTTATGGCATGTCGTCCTTTCTCCAAGATGACCTATAGAGTCACCGAGCCAACATTTTATATCGTCCTTTCTCTAAGATGACCTATAGGATCATCGAGCCAGTATAATATAACATTCAGATTGTACATCTATTCACCATTTTGATCAATATACCATCCTTTCTCTAAGATGATTTATAGAGTCATTGAGCCGGTATAATATGCTATTCCGATTGTACAATCAATTTGCCATTTTTATCATTCTCGATAAAAATACACGTGTGTGGGTACACAACGCCCAGAAATCTTCCCATTTAATTACCAAATTATCCCTTTTTTTAAAAATAAAATACCCATCCACACAATTTCACTCAAATTACACAATCAGGTACTCAGATAAATAAATGGAGGGCAACACTCAAATCACCACAAAACTCCGGTCGTCGGCTATTCCAGCCTAATTTCCGGAAAATAAATAAATAAATAAGTAATTACAAAAAAGTAATTATTAAATAGCAATAAATCCAACTTAGGCCCGTAATGCCTAATTGGACTCCGAAATAGATTCGGAAAAATTCCAAGGTTCGTTCAATAAATACTCGAGCTCATCTACTCGCTAATTACACTAACCAATTGCCTAACATGCATAAGTAAATCCCTAATTTAATTATTCTAATATAATCTATCCACCTAATTGCACTTAATTAAATCTAATCAACCCCTAAGCATCATTAGCCAACTAAGTAAGGATTAGTGAGTAAAGCTCACTTGTTTAACCCGCGGATCGGATCAAACTGACGGAAACGTCGCGGGGGTCGCTTAGGATTCGAGGCTCGGAACGCCTCCAAAGTGGGCCTTGAAGCTACTGTTAAACCCACAAAGCCAGCTTCTAATCTAAGCTACAAATAGAGAGAACATGGGCTAGTTAAGGCAAAGCAAGGTTGGCAAAGGCGGAGGGTGGTTCGGCGAGGCAAGGGACGGTTGGATGGGACAGTGGCCGGAGAGACTCACGGGAGCCTATTGGGCTACAAAATAGCCTACCGGAACAGCAAGACAAGTAGAGGCTTGAGTAGGCGGAGCGGAGGGCATCACAGTCAGTTAGGGCAGCGAATGACGGAAGAACGGTGACGACACAGGCAGTCCTGGCGTGTGACGGCTACAGCTAGTTCTACTCTGGCTTGTTGGTCTTCTCATGACACAAATGGAGGGTAGGAAAGGAGCTGGTCACCGACTGCTGTGGGAGGAAGAGCGAGGAAGAGGATGAGGGGGACAAGGGCCCCATTTGGCCAAGTTTTTCCATTCAATGGTCTCCCTTGACCATTTCTAGCCATGGCCTTCCTCCTTGGCTACAATTCAGCCAACAATCCCTCTTCACAACCTTGGAATGGTGCATTTTGGCTAGGCTAAGGGGGGCATACGAATTTCTCAATGTTTGGCTTCAATTAGACTCCTTATTTCACTTGATTTGATCTCAATTGGCCCTAATAATTCTAATTAGTACCTCACCGATACATTTGATACTTTTCCTCACCTATACAATCCACTTGCATCCTCATTTTGCGACCAAAACGATCTTCGGCTTTTTCTGAAAAAAAAAATGGTCATAAACCGACTCTTTCCCAAAAAGTTCCGGGTTTCTGAAAAATCTTCTGAGATTGAGTTGACATTCCTAGAATTTATTGTGACATGACAAAATCTTTAATTTCTGAAATCAGACTCGAATTCACAGTTAATTTTCATTCGGAACGTTTTTAGTGTGACCTAGACTACTAGGTAGTTTTAAGAGATTTTTAGTGCAAATGACCCATGGTCGATTTTCTTTGAGCCACAATGAACCCACTCGACACATTGACGACTCTTGATTGTTGTGAAAATCTCGAGGATTCAAATACGGACACAGGGTACCAAAATGACAGAAGAATCGCCTAGGGCCGGCCGATGTGAATTTTCCAATTTAGTGGTGTCACCCATGATTAGCCACAAATCTCAGTCGAACAGACCTATCTCTGATCTCAAATCGATTTTTAACTGTGCCGTAATGGCCTCTAAAGATAAGCACAGTCGAGAAGTCGATTCCTAGTCGAATTCTCAAATCATTGCCTTAAAATTCCTTAATAGCTTCTTTGAACTGTCTAGTTATCTTGAGAGTGATCAGCTTTGAGAACAGCCCTATAGGTGCATAAATGAAATGCCCGATTTATTCAGTAGAAAATAGGACTGAAAATCTGAGATGTCACATGACATGTTATATTTACCATCTTCTATTGTTTTATCGTCTTTGGATATCACATACTTTGTTAACTAGTGAAATATGATCTATTTTCTACTATTGGGAGTATTTATTCCTTCTAGAAGTAAAAAATTTTACAATTCAGTTGTCCCAATAATGATCGTTGCCGGCAATGCACTTCTAGCTAGATTCTAATATTGTTAATTTTGCAATGGACCAAGCAAAATACTCGTCTTGGTTGTGTGAACAAGGCCTTGGCTTTTGCCTTTGTATTTTTAAGAATTCATCAAGCACTTACTACAATTTGACATGAGGGCTTTCAAGATTAAAACATAATGATATGTCCAATCAATTATCTAAGAATGGCATAAACTACTTCCTACGCCGGAACTAATAGTCTTTACATATACCTAAGGGTGTGAGATGGGTTATCTCCACCTTAAAAAAAAATGACAAGTAAATTTCTATTCCCAAGCATTCTTTTGTGGGTCATGGCTAGCTATACTAATGTGGGATTTCCAATTTGTTAAAAATCATGTTGCTCATGCATGTGCTATGAGCATTCATTTGAGTGTCTTAACATACTGTGGTATTGAGAGTGCTATGACTAGAAGAAAAAATTTGAGTTGTGCCCTATTTCCTTTTACAAACAACTTTTGTACAAAAAAGGGTTCAACATGAGCTATGTGGCATTCATGAGAGCTATGTCGCAACACAATCTTCCTTGAGGAAAAGGGTCAGGTTTATGGGTACTTGGCCATGAGAGTTCTCTCATGGTTCTCATCTACAAAGGCGTCACCACCGTGTCACCACCTCGCCTTCCAAGTGAACCATTTGCAAGCTTGTTTGATCACGGTCGCAAGCTTTTCCAAACTCATACCTTGTGTGAAGCAAGATTTATTGTGACTACCTCAATGCCTTGGTATGTCTTGATTGACGGTTTTAAGGTTAAAAGGAAATTGGACGTGAAGGTGAGTTCATGGGTATTTCAACCATGATATTCCTCTTAAGATGTACATCTACTAAAGATGGACATCACTTCATCTTTTAACTTCATTATCTTGAATATACTAAATCATGATTGCGAACCTTTTCCCAAGGTTGACACCCCTCATGATAAGTTTATTTATTATCTATTCATTTAAACAACCTAAAAGATGAGACGAGAGTCGCCACTAGTCTTATTTTCAAGTGTCGGCTAAAAAAACCAATTGAAGGTTGAGAGTTGTCCCTCGATTCCTACCAACTAGATTTCTAGGTTTGGGGACTTAGTTTATGTTAATATTTCTATTGCCGCCCTTTCGATACCCAACAGTATGTTGTGTCACTTAAGGTGTCCATGCATTTTTTTACTTCTTTGGGATTGTCAATCCTAAACTAAGTGATCGTGTGTGGATTGTCATTTTCATTGCAATTCTATTTCTAAGAAAAGGAAAAGAAAACATACTATTGAATTTAAAGGATGAGACGGTAAGTAAAGAACCAAGCAAATTAGTAAAGAAAGCGGTAAATCTTATATACAATTCCAAAGCTTCAAGGAGAAAAAAAAGCAAAGAAAAAGAAAAAACCCGCAACTTGTCAAGTGTTTATACAAATGAAGAACCTGAAACATATATCGAGAAGATGGGTACAAAATTTTGGTCGAAATGGACAAGGACCTTTGCCATCTTCATGTCTTGATAAACTTCAACCTCCATTGGCCTAACCTAGTCCTATCTTAAATCTAAACTAAGTACATATAGTGGAGAGAAATACTCATTCACAACAAAACAGTCAAAAGTAAGAAAATGATCAATGACAATCAATAATACAATGTCATATGTGACAAATGAACAAACAAGGCCTCAGGGTTGACCATTGTAATTCATGTGTAGGTCCATCTAGGCACCTACCCAATTCATTTTATAATTTACAACCATTATTAACCATTTATGTTCTCGCATGGCTAGTAATACTTATAGATCCCTCAAAAGATATTATATGTGAATCCCAAAATTTACCAATGATGTTAGGCGTTGCACCTAACATACATCTACAATCCACATGCATTGGCATGAATTAAACACATAGACAAGCCCTTAAGCCTATTTATCAAATAATCAATCAAGTGAGTAAACTGTCGGTGGGTCATTTTATTTAATGGACACACTTCAATCACAATCACAGGCATTTCTAATGAATAACATGATCATGCATGAGTGGTTCATCTGATGCTTCAAAAGATAAGTTTGCAACGTGTTTTTTTTTTCTTTTTAAATGAGCTTTTTGAGAGGAACATCTTGGCTATGGAACGCATTTAATTGCCAAGGCTAGTTTAGGGCTCATATAAATGCACTCACAAGCGTCACAGGCACTTTAAGTACAGTCCAAACCTCATTTATTCCAATGTTAAATCAAGCATTTGAAAGATTTTAAAGTATTCAATGCCGAAAGCATCACATGTACCAAAAACTGTTTCGATATGCAAAAACGACATTTTAGAGCAAGCTTGAAGAAAGTACAACAAAAAGATCAATTCATTTATTAAAAACTCTTGACGATGAAGATCAGGGAATTTGGAACAACTTTCATGGAGATCATGAACTCTAATTCTAAATAGGCAATCACGATAAAGATCTTGAAAAGAATATTTTAGACAAAGCGAGCCAAATCAGCAAAATTGGAAATGACCCATTGATGATTTACTATTGAGAAAATTACACGGCATGCATGACATCAAGACGGACAACTTTTGTGAAGAAGGTTTCTTAAAGTGAGCTATGCAAACACTTTGAAAAATTAAATGAAACTCAACATTGCATGAGAAGTTTTAGAAGATAGCAAGGCAAATTAACATTGCAACTGAGATTTGTCCTATCAAACAAGCTCCAAAAAAATGCGAAAGTTTGCCACGAGATAGTTCTGAGAATGACAAATAAAATCCATTGAGGGACCAACTTAGGAATCTCTGTTGAAAAAGTCACACAAAAATGGCAAAAGTCTACCTAAAGAGGGATAAAAATGGGGTTCCGAATTTACTCCTAAATCAAAATTCTAACCTAAATTGCTAAAGGTGGAAAATGGGTCTAATGATAAGCAAATCACATAAAACAAGTGGCATTTGAGAGGTTTAAATATGCCCTGTGACTTCACAAAAGGGTTCGGGTTCAATTGAGATCAATTCGACACTTGAAAGTTGAGATTTGTGAAAGTGTATGCATCAGTTATTAACAAACCAGAACATAGCATGCATTAATGAGTCATAAATCACCTAGACAATGCATAAGCGGCATGAAATTCGCATATGACATAGAATTGAATGTGACGAATAAGTTGGGTAAACATCTATCCCTAAGTCGAGATGCAAAAGAATCATTCAAACCATTGACAATGCAGAAATGAGTTAGAACTATAATGACGTTCTTGATGATTTCAAAATGCAACTAGCCTAATTAAGGCATAATGTTCACATACCTTGATGTTCTGTCATGACATATCACATATGAACACAAACCTTATGATGCACACTTCAAAAGTCGAAAAGACATGAATGTGAGATTTGGTCTTTTAAGAGACCATAAAACATACGTTTGAATATGCTTGTGATAAACCTATGATTTTATCTCATGATCATAAAACATGCTTGATTTTGATCCCCTAATGGCATGCAAAAATCTAACAAAAAATTTAACATATGGAATGCATAATGATAATTATTTCTTGTTAAGACATCAAAGCCTAATTATGATCACATAAATCTTAACGAAAATGGCAAAACAGATGCACATTATGGGATCCTATCATCGTAGCAGAACCTTAACATATTCAAACATGCAATTGACATACCGAATGACGAGAAAATCATGTAAATCATGTATCGTGGGAACACACACGATGTATTTTTCAAGTCCAATGAAGACCATGAAACCAGGCAAGCACATTTACAAGCTCAAAATTGTACAACTACTACTCGGCTTGAGTGCAAGGTGGAACGACCTAGACTCAGTCCTAGGCGGTTTTGGTCAAACGAAACATTGCCAAAAAATCTAGGAAAAAAAGTATGTTACATGCAAGCCAATTTTGAATAAGTCTTATGAAGAAAACTCTATCAAGGTTCAATCACAAAAATCAGCACAAAAATGACAAAAACAAAAGGCGGAACGGGAATAGGAACAGAACCAAGAATGGACCAAAAATACTGCAGAATCGAGAAAATTCTAAGGTCTTTCTCAAGGGTCATGTGATCTCTATTTCAGGCATGTGATCTATCAAATCAAATGTCTTAGCAGATATTTTCTAAGCCTAGAAGAAGTTGAGATTAAATAAACTCATCTAATGCTTCATCTTAGGCCAAACAATAACCTATGTTCTTAAGCACGAAAATTGCAAATTAGCAAAAATCACATTCAAACGTCAAGTTCAATCTCAATGAATCTCAATCTCAACAAATCATCAAATAAGCTCATAATATTATATCTAAGCATTTTATATGAATCTAAGTTTGAATCCTACCCCGGTTGGATATGTTGATCTTGCTTCATCGGATTCGAGTTTTAAAAACCAACCCTTTTAGCATTTTCTTTGATTTTGATCTACCATTGAACGAAACAATCATCACTAGAGTATGATCAAGGCTCAAAGGAATGGATCGAATTGCAACAGATCGCAACAAGACTAGCTAAGCCACTAGTTTGGTATTGGAATAGATTTGGTCTGACTGGACTGGCTTTAGAGACCACTGAGGGAAGAGAGGTCACTGGAGCTCTTCTGGTGACTCTTGATCAATGCTACTACCACCAACAGGTCGAAGATTGTGGCACCCCGAAGCGCCTAAGGTCACCACAGATACCAAAGAAGAACCTTAGATCCTTGGCATTTAAAAAAAAAAAACAAAAAAACGGTCCCAGCGCATTTTATTTGCGAAAGCATAATCAAGTCTTACCAATTCTCCCTCAAACAACCATGATACAATTGCACACCAGTAAACATCATAGGCAAAGATAAAGCCAAGACACTTTTATTTACATATTTTCATGATGGATTTTCTCGGGTCAGTACAACAAAAGAAAGGCCAAGACTTTTTGCTACACTCGGCCATAACCCCAAAAAGAGACAACTCGACCCTCTAAGATGATCATGCAAAATCCTCCATCAATTAGTGTCGGCTATTAACCAAAAAGTTGCAGCTCCTACTTCTCACGCATGGGCCGTCACACCCATCCCGGTGCGTCAGGCGGTGCGGCGGCAACATCCCCCGCATCACTCCGTCTCGACGAACGTGAACGGATATGAACTCTTGTATGACAGAGCCCCCAGCCAAGCCCACATCATACATCATTATCGCACGTACTCGAATGAACGTCAGACCAGGAATGGTGGGACAGTCGATCTCCACACATTTGACCTCCACATCCGAAGGAAGGCCCTAAAAGACACCCCACGTGACAGCAGGGAGCGGCATCTTTCTAATATGAAATGTTGGTCCCCGAAGGGGTGAGTATAGCTGTGGCACCCCGAACCCTTCGTAGGTCGCCACAAGCGCCAACGTTACACCTTGTTACCTTTCTTCTATGAAGAGGCGTCGTGATTAGTAGACACATTTTTTTTTTTTTTAAAATGGTCCCAGCGCATCTTATTTGGGGAAGCATAATCAAGTCCTACCAATTCTCCCTCGAACAACCATGATACAATTGCACACCAGTAAACATTGTAGGGAAAGATAAAGCCAAGAAACTTTTATTTACATATTTTCATGATGGATTTTCTTGGGTTAGTACAACAAAAGAAAGGCCAAGACTTTTCGCTACACTCGGCCATAACCCCAAAAAGAGACAACTCGACCCTCTAAGATGATCATGCAAAATCCTCCATCAATTAGTGTCGGCTATTAACCAAAAAGTTGCAGCTCCTACTTCTCACGCACGGGCCGTCACACCCATCTCGGTGCGTCAGGCGGTGCGGCGGCAACATCCCCCGCATCACTTCGTCTCGACGAACGTGAACGGATATGAACTCCTGTATGACAAGACCCCCAGCCAAGCCCACATCATACATCATTATCGCACGTACCCGAATGAACGTCAGACTAGGAATGGTGGGACAGTCGATCTCCACACATTTGACCTCCACATCCGAAGGAAGGCCATAAAAGACGCCCCACGTGATAGCAGGGAGCGGCATCTTTCTAATATGAAATGTTGGTCCCCGAAGGGGTGAGTACAGTTGTGGCACCCCGAACCCTTCGTAGGTCGCCACAAGCGCCAACGTTACACCTTGTTACCTTTCTTCTATGAAGATGCGTCGTAATTAGTAGACACATTTTTTTTTTTAAAACGGTCCCAGCGCGACTCATTAGCGGAAGCAAAAGATCACCATCTCTCCCCCTACCAAACCATGATACAAATACACACCACTAATCACCATGATTTTATAGACAAGCCATGACACTTTATTTACATATATTTTCAAGATGGGACTTCTTTGGGTCGATACATCAAAAGGAAAAGCCAGGACTCAGCCATATCCGACCTAAAACCCCAAAAAGAACCCTCGACCCTCTACATTTCACGTGCACAACCCCTATCATCAGTGTCAGCTAAGTATCCCAAAAAAAAAACCAGCTCCTACTTGTCACGCATGGGTCTCACACCCAATTTGGTGTGTCAGGCAGTGGCCGTGGCAACATCCCTCTCATCACCCCGTCGCGATGAACGTGAATGGAGACGAACTCCTGGATGACCGGGCCCCCAGCCAGGCCTATGTCGTACATGACAAAACAGCGCACACGAATATATGTCAATCCAGGCACAGAAGGACAGTTGAACTCCTTGCACTCAACCTCGACGTCGGATGGTAAACCATAAAATGCACCCTGCGCGACGGCAGGAAGCGGCATGCTGCTAATTTGAAATGTCGGTCCCGAAAAGGGGTGAATACAACCACTCAGTAGGTAAAGGAATCCAATAACCACTCAATGGATCATGCAAATCATACATGCATTGCAGGCATTACTTACCTTGAAGCCATGCGCATATTATCATGCATCATCATCACAATCATAACACATACATGTATATTATCATGTTCGTACTCATATAGTCGTCATCATGACATTATCATATCACACATGTCATCATCATCATGTCATCATCACATCACACATGTCATCATCATCATGGCATCATCATATCATACATTTCATCACGCCATATCATCATCATGCATATCATCATGCCATGGGTCAATTTCCACTTTTAACTTTCAATTTGATCACCACATCACCCTTACTCGGATCATCAATTTCATCTCATATTTCACACTCGCATCCCATGCGAGAAAACCTCTGTCATTCAGCCATTCCAGGCCACCGGGCATCCGGCCCCCCCACATTCCAGGCATCTCGCATCCCAACTGGCATCACGAGGCATTCCCCTCGAGCAAAGACCTCCGACAGGGCTTCTGGCTCCCCCTCATTCCGGGCATCCTGAATCTCCCAAGGCCATTCGGCAATGTATCTCTATACATTCCGGGCATCATCATCCGCCACAACAATCTCCTCATTTAACATTATCCATGTTTACCAATTTCGGTCTTAATTTAGCATGGTATATGATGCAATGGCAACCAAAAATCATGTTCAACATCAAATTCACACATGCATCTCAATGCATACATCAAGACCTCATCACACATACTACATGGTGCAATTATTCATAAAATAAAATTCATGGAATTTATGCCAATTAAAATAATCCATTTATCATGCCCTTTTTCATTTATTTAAATTCCAACTTATGTCATTTTCAAAAAATATTAATTTTAATATCTATAAATTCCCAAAAATTATAAAAATTAAGGCAAGTGATAAACAAGACAATAGGATGATAATTTCATGTAAAATACATGGCCAATTCGAATTTCACACAATTCCATAATTTACACAAAATAGCATGAAATTTTTGGATGAAATCAGTATGCACAGTTTCCGAAGAAATTCGATTAAAATATCCATACGACCTCAAAAAATTATGAAATTTTACCGAGTTATAGCCAAGACATTAAAGTACATTTTTTCATGAATACTTCCAAGCCAGATTCTTTCTAGATTAATTTCTACAGTCTCACGAAGCTCTTGGATCCATCACCGAAGCGTCCAGTGTACGTTTCCTCCGAAATACTGAGTTTTTACCCACTTATTATTTTTCATTCCCTCTGAAATTTGGATATGTTTTACATCAAGAAGTTCTATACAAGTTTCATGAATATATCTAAGTCAAATAACCAGAGTATAGTCATCATTTAAGTCCATGAATTCTCGGGTGTCCCGAAATACATCTCCAGAATTACCGTCTTCAAGATCTAGTCGATTTACTAGGCTATACTTGTTCATTTCATTTAAAATTTGAGTATGTTGTATTTTAAGATGTCCCCTAAACCTTTCATGAAGAAATTGAAGTGAGATTATTAGTACAAATCAACATGCAACCACAAATCCAAAAAGAGGTCAGTAAAATCGTTCCAGATCTGAGGTCTCAGTAGGATGAGAGTTTGACCCCAAAAATATTCATCATTTTCCACCAAATTTTATTATGTTGTAGTTTAAGATGTTAGCTACAACTTTCATGCAGAAATCAAAGCCAAAATCGAACTCTAAATATGCATGCAAGCTCACACAACATTCTGACTCAAACTGTTCAAGCGAAAACAGCAACACCACTCAAGAACTAGCCATCCATACTTCGGTTTTCCTCTCCAAATCACCCAAAAATTCAACATACATGTAACACACACACATGCAAGAGCAGCTAGAGGACTCCCACTTGCTTCTAGACCGGATGGACGACGGCACACGGTGCCGAGCACGGCGGTCGGACGGCGGCTCCTCCTCGGCTCCTCCTCTCTCTCTCGGCCACTCTCCCTTTCTCTCGAAATCTCTCTCTCTCTCTCTCTCTCTCTCTCTCTCACTCTCTTGGCCGAATGGGGTAATCGGCCACGCCTCTCTCTCTCTTCTCTTTTATCCCCCCCTAATCTTCATCATTAGTAATCATTGCTTTGCCTCCTAATTAGCCAATGCATGGCATTCTCCTTTGTGCCACTTGTCTCATTGCATGCATAATGGGCTTGGGCTTTTGGGCTTGGGCTTGGGCCTCCTTTGTGGTCGGTCGACCACCCCTTCTTGGGCCTCCATGGGCCGGTCAGCAGCCCCCTTTAGTGGGCCTAATTGGGCAAACTTGCTTGGCCCATCAAGGCTTTGGCCAATGGGCCTAAGGCCCAACCTAAAAATTAACTTTTCCCTCTTTTTTTTTTGTTTTTGAATTTCTTCTATAAATTTTTAAATTTTAATTTTCAACATGGCCAAAGTCTTGTGACATTTTATTTAATTCATAAGGTGCATGGCCAAGCACAAATTATCATTATTAATCTATCTAATTTAAAGTCTCATAAACATATGCACAAATCACCCATTCTTAAAAAGACTAATGGCTAAAGCATTAAACCATAGGTAATTTCATGACCTAATTAGAGGCTTTAACACACCTTATGGCTTGACTTTGAATTTTGGGATGCCACAACAGCCACTCAGCAAGTAAAGGACTCAATAAACCACTCAATGCATCACACAATACAATCATAACAATCATAGCATAATACACGTCGTTCATGCATCCAAGCATAACTTACCTCGAAGCCATGCATATATCATCATACCACAAGTACATACATTCTCATGTAATCATCACCATCATCATATCATACATGTACCATCATGCCATAGGTGCACATACATCCATGCACTCATCATCATCATGTCATGCATGTACCATCATGCCATAGGTGCACATACATCCATGCACTCATCATCATCATGTCACGCATGTGCCATCATGCCATAGGTGCACATACATCCATGCACTCACCATCATGCATCCATGCACACATGTTGCCATACCATGCATGATTTAATTTCAATTTCCAAATTTTATTCTTTCATTTTGAACCACCACATTCCTCTTTCCCGGGACCAATGTTTGCATGCCACATTTATCACTCGCACCCCACCTGGCATCGCGAGGAACCTCCGGCACAAAACTCCGGGCATCCGGCACAATACCTGCCAAGCATCTCGTACCCCAACTAGCATCACGAGGTATCCCCCAGCACAAACCTCTGGGCTTTCGACTCCCCCCACTTCAGGCATCTCGAAACTCCCGAGGACCCTCCGACATTCAGCCATTTAAGGCCATCGGGCATCCAGCACTCCCTAGCCAGGCATCCCGACACTCCCGGGGCATCGTCGGCTCACACCTCCGACGGCCTTCTCACTTATCATAGTTCACAATTACAATTATGGCTCAATTTAAACATGGCATATGATTTGATGGCAAACAATATCATTTTCATCATTTGATTCTTATATACATTTTCAATCATCATCATACAAGCAACAAGATACAATTGCTTATGACAATACAATTCATGGGGTCCATACAACTTAAAATAATCCATACATCATGACTTTTGAGATTTACCAATTTCCAGCTTGCACAATTTCGGAAAACATGTAAATTAAATATCCATATGATCTTCAAAAATCATAAAATCAGAACATGTGATAGACAAGACAAAAAGGTAACAACTCCATGCAGAACACATGTCCAAAAGAACTTTACGCAAGAATATATAGCTCACACAATGCAGCATGCAAAATTTGGATAAAATCAGATTGCGCAGTTCTTGAAATATTTTGATTAAAATACCCGAATCACCTTCAAAAATTATGAAATTTTACCAGGTTATATTTGAGACCCTAAGGTATATTTTTCATGAAGACATTGAGGCCAGATTCGTCCTAGATAATTTACTATGGCCGGATGAAGCTACTGTTCCTAGTACCGAACAGTCCAGTTTAGCTGTCTCCGAAAAATCGAGGTTTCGCCTACTTATGTTCCTTCATTTCCTCTGAATTTTTTATATGTGTTGCCTCAATAGGTTCACTACAACTTTCATTAAGGGATCTAGGTGAGATTCTCAAAGGATAGTCACCATTTAGTCCACGAAGTCTCGGGAGTCCGTTTCCATACTTCCAGATCTGCCGTCTTCAAAAGAAAATCGTTTCACTAGGCTACGCTTGCTCGTTTTACCTCAAATTCGAGTATGTTAATCTTAAGGATGTTCTCTACAACTTTAATGAAGAAGTCAAAGTGAGATTCTCTGTAAAAAGTGACATGAAACACACAAACCACCAAGAGGTCGACGAAACAGTTCCAGATCTAGCCTTTTCGTAGAGGAAGGGTTTCACCCCTTAAAACTCAGCCATTTTGTCTCAAATTTTAGTATGTTATACTTTGAGATGTTTTCTACAAATTTTGTGAAGAAGTAGAAGCCAAAATCCAACTCAAAACCCACATGCAAGTCCCTAAAACGTTCGGGGTCAAGCGGCACACTCGAAAACAGCAAGCTATTTCAAGAACAACACACTCTAGCTTTGATTTCTCATACCCTAAACATCCGAGATTTACCACCACTCAATCACACATACAAGAGACCACATGCAAGAGCAGAATATGGATCCCAACTTGCCTTTGTACCGAGCAAACAACGGCACACGGACGGCGAACGCATGACGACGGGCGACGGATGGGCGACGGGCGAGCGAGCGAACGAGCGGCTTCTTCCTCCTCTCTCTCGCAACCCTCTCTCTCTCTCGCTTGGCTTGGGTGACAGCCCCCTCAACCGGCCATTCTCTCCCTTTTATTTCCCCTATAAAGCCATCATTTGCAATCATGAGAAGCCACCCACAATGGCCAATGCATGAAGTCTCCTTTTTGCCACTTGGCAAGACCCATGCATAATGGGCTTGGAAGTGGGCTGGCCACTCCCTCTCTCCTTGGTCAACGGCAGCCCTCTCCATGAGCTTCATGGGCCGGCCTTTTGGCCGATCAAAAGTCCACACTCTTGGGCCTAAGGCCCAAGCCTAATTAAATCAAATTTTAACCCTCTTTTTAAATACTAATTAAATCCTTATTAAACCAAAGTATAGGGTAAAAATTACATAACTATACACTTAATATCACAAATCCATAGATTCTAACCCACAATACATATGGCCAAAGATAGATCATCCTTTTCCAAAATTTATCCATTAAATTCGGCCATAGATCTTAATACAAGACATTAATTGGAGCACCCCTAATGACTGGCAAAGAATTTTAGGATGCCATAAAGATACTCCGACAAAGGTAGTTGGAGTGCCTGACTAGTAGGAAAAGGGCATTGGGCCGTCAGTTTTGTCTTTAAACAGAGCCGGTCCAAAATTGGATTGGTCTTCAATGCTAGAAGGAGATTAGGCCACCATAACTATTTCGGTGGCTGATCTATTGGTTCCTAACCAGGGAATTGAGTTGGAAAGAGATTGGCGGGCATTGCTTCGCCGATTTGCATTGTCGGACTGGCGATCAAGCTATTTAAATCACAAACCGGCTTGATCACCAGTTTCCGCACCCGAGGGAGATAAGCCATCAGTTCTCACTAGTCGGATAGCAAATGGGAGAGATGCCGGCCATTGGAGGGATGAGGAACGAGAAAGGATTGCCGGAGAACTTGACAACGATCAGTCAATCCCACCATTGAGCACTAGTGTAAGGTCGGCGAACGACAGCGAGGAGGATCGATGTGAGGCAGTCCAGGAAAGAGAGAGCAAGAAAATAAGAGAGAAAAAGATAGTTTGAGTTTAGAGAGAGAATTATCTGCACAAAACAAGCCCCCTTTGGAAATTGGCGAGAAAACTTTTATACTAGCCCCAAATCGATAGATCTTTGCCATCGATTTAATTTGATGGCCAAAACTTGAGTTAAGCTTTTAAAGGCTAATGACCCTTAAGATATGTCGTATGACCGATCGAATGGGCCTGATTTGTGAAAATTAAAATCTAAGATGAGAATTGCGCTTAAGGGTCTAATTAGGAGCTAAATCATAAATTTCCAATCTATGGCTTGCACATATAATGGAATGCTTCTCAGCCGTGTTTTAGTAACTTTATAAAAGAAAGAACTCCTCACTATTTTGTCTCAAGAAAATATAAAATTGACATTTGTGCCAATTTGGTTCTCCAAAATGATGATACGAGTACGGGTGTCCTCATTTTTCATCATTGCTTGACGGCTTGCACATATAATGGAACGCTTCTCGGCAGAAAGAACTCAAATTAGTATATGATTAAAAGAATCAAGAAAATACAAACCTTGTGAATTCTATATTTTCTTGAGACGAAATAGTGACAAGAAGTGTATAAAAGCCCAGTATCATATACCATCATCTTATTAAAAAAGTTTCAAAAGAAATTTTACAATTGAAAAGGACGACAATGAATGTTTAATCCAAATATCTATTTTCTAAAAATTACATTAAAAGGCAATCCTATGAACTTTCATTGATTACATCGAATGATTAAAAGGTGATCAAAACCTTGAATATAAAAGCTCACAAAGCAATTCGACTTACAAGTAACATGGAGATGAATATACGCAAATTTTGATTACAAAGAATTTTCCTTTACAAGGAAAGGGAAATACAAGAAAGGACTTCTAGTAAAAACCCTAAGAACTAGAGAGGATCGTGTGGAGATGATTATTATCATAAGTCAAGTGTTTCACATCGATTGAGGCTTGGTCTTCATGAACCACAACATGAGCTTGTTGGAGTTCTTGAGACTCGGGAATATTAGACAATTCGATCTCAAGCTTAGGTTTTACTTGACGATAGATATAGTCAATCATCACATTGTGTGCCCTCATTTCTCCCTCCAAGTTGAACTCGTTAGCCACTACTATATGATGTGAAGATCGGGGATATCATATCCCAATAGTAGCTCAAATTGCAGCTTTGATGTGGTTAATTTGTGATAATGTTAGTATGAACACCTAGAGAGGGGATGAATAGGTGTTAAAGAAATTTTTGCAAGACTTAACAACTTAATACGACTTATATGAAAATAATAGATTGGAGATGTAAAAGACTATAAACAGTTATATAAGACTATGAATTAATGTAAAAAGTTTAGGGAAAGAGAATTGAAACACAAGGTTTATAGTGGTTCGGCTTAGACCAAGCCTACGTCCACTCTCCCACATGGATAGCCACTGGCTGGATTCCATTAAGAAGCAAAAGAGATTTTATAGTCTCACATCCTTGATTCCACAGTGTAGGGACTCTACTATACTTCTTCAAGGTCTCACAAGTATTTGATTTCTCTTTTTTTTTAGTATAGTTTAAGCTCAATAAATTGAAACAGCAAATAATTAAGAGTTTTAGACTTTGGAATTTTACTTTCACGCACACACTCGAATAACTTGAGCATCCTCCTTATATGCTCTTCCATGCCATTATAACCATTGGCACCTTCCAAAGGAGTTTTTCTAATCTACCCGTTGGACAGAATCAATTAGGAAGATCTTGAGTTATTTAAGGAATGTGATGATAGCCCACCAATCTCGCTCGCCCATATAATCAGAATCTACGTTTCCATAAGTAGAATCTTCCAAGTATATTTCGCCAATCAACAGATCTAATTATTCAAATTGATTTCAATAAGAATAATTGATCATGAAATGCTGTCTCCAGCTATGAGATCTCCTTCAACCGTACGAACCAAATCCTTAAAGATATAATTGCATCTGGATAAGACTTCTTCATCAAATAAATCCTTTCTTCATTGGTCTGGAAACTATTAGTGAGGGTAGACTTTAAATCTTGAGTCTGGAGGTCTTCAGACTTTGACGATAGAGTCTGCAAGTCTTCAAACTTTGACGATAGAGTCTGCAAGTCTTCAGACTAAACTGATGGAAATGTTTTATCAACTTCAAAATAGATAAGGAAGTTTTCTCCAACAATCTCCTCCTTTTTTATGGTGGCAGAACTTTCCCGCAGATTTGGACACTTTAACTGCAAAACAACACTTAAGCAAACCAAGATTTCTTATCAAAGAAAAAAAAAAGGAGATTAGGATAAGAATAGTGGCGATTCTACGACCACATAAAACATGTTAGTCCTGTAAAAGAAACTATCTTTACCATAATCAATAAGGTCAAAATCATTGGAAACATCATCAGTCCAAACTAGTCCACGCCACAACCAAACAAAAGATAAGTCCAAAAATCTAAAAACAAAATTAATTCTGCATCAACATCTCCCCCTTTTTGTCAACAGCAAAATGTGGAAAACAAACAAAAGAGTTGGTTGAAAATAAGGTCAAAATCATTGCTGTTTTGGAAGGCGAACAAGCTCGAACTCTCCCATGGAATTCACCCTCTTCTCAAGCCTTTCAAAACTCTGCTTTAGTGACTGGAAATCTGCACCTTGCACTGTAGATTGCACTTGATTCTTGAGGGCGTTCAACTGGTCATGCAAAGATACTGAAGTAGCCATGAAAGCATTTTTGAGATCCTGGGTAACGAGCTGTGACGTCCTAGGACGTCACATACTAATCGCAAGTGGAATTATAGTTATTATTATTATTATCTTCCTAACTAGTAATCTCCTTTAGATAACCCATAGCATTTACCATTGAAGGTTAGCATGTATAACATGGATTATTTAAAATCCTAAATTTATATTATAAGGTTATCCTGCAATGCACATAGACAAGATCATAAAAGGCTTCCTTTCATTTTATCATCATCGGGGCATACAAAATTATCGACCTGGACTCATTTCATGTTCTTCACCTATATATTTACATCATATACAAAACAAAAGTAAGGCGCAACAAAAGCCAGGGATATGGGTGAGGTTATCTACTCCACGAGTTCCCACACCAGCCCACATCTAACAAAAAAACAAAAGTCAGCCAGCCTCTACACGATCCAAGGCGTCTAGGCACCATCCATCCCCGCTCCAGGTCCTCCTGCTCCAAAGGGTAAAGGTCCGAACATCTCCCCTTCATGGTTGATAAACCATGCAACGAACGTCATCGGTATCAACTCAGCTCTACCGTCATCCATCCATAAAGTCGCCTCATACTTGGAGAAATCCATGTCAATGTCGAGATCATACACGTCATGAAGAGAAACATCAAGACGCGCTACCACCCCGTATCGAGCTACTGGCAGTACATCCATGCTATCAATCTAAAAATGTAAGGTATGAGCAAACAACCTTGCCCAGTAAAGAATGATAAAACTCTAACTTAAACAATCTATAGCCATCAAAGTTACAAGTGAATCATCAAACAATTTAGGATACTAAGAGAGTATAACACAAGCATAAACAATACTAATGCATCATGTAAGAAATCACCTTATATGTATCCATTTCTATACTTACCCTACACAAACTCAATCTCACATCAAGATATAATGCAACAATAATAGATGAACTCACTCGCCAAATAGAATTATATTTAGTGAGCATATGATCGAGTCACTTCCGGAAAGTACGTTATCCGGACTTCCACAATACCTCTAATTGTGGCATCTCACTCCGAGGCATCTCGGTATCACACAACTGAGGTCCTCCCAAGACCACACAGCAAGGGGCATCTCACTCCGAGGCATCTCAGTATCGCACAACTGAGGCATCCTTGATTACACACAAGGGCATCTCACTCCGAGGCATCCTGGTATCTCTCTACCGAGGCATCCAAGAGCACGCAGCAAGAGCATCCTAAACTTCCGGGGGCATCGCCGGTATCTCAGTACCGATGGGTTCATTCATCTTAAGCACACGTTTCACACCACCACACCTTTGATTAATGCATTTATCGTATGCAAAAGAAAAGACTCCAAAGTATCTAACTATATATCTAACTCTCATGAACCTAGCATACGTGCATGTCCAAATTATAAGATAAAACCCATTACATCATGTCCCATTCCATGCCGAACAGATATTTATCCCATAATCAAGCACTATGCACCGCACTCATTGCACACACATGATTCTATATGCACTTATATCTCAAATGATATATGAGACTTACTCTTATATGACTAACATCATTATGAGGTTTATTAGGCTCTATGTACATCACGAAGACCTAATATAAAAGACACTCCATCTAATATATGTTCTCGGGTCCAGACAGTTTACTAGCTAAATGTACAATTTCGGTTTTGGATGCAAAAGGTATATCAATTCTTGTTGAAATATTACCAAATTTTAGTATGTTATATTTAAGACATAGAATAACAATTCCCGTGAAGAAACTTAAGTCTGATTCTCACTGTATTAAGAGCAACAATCGCCATAATCTTTACTAGTACCCTGTACCGACGTCCAGATTTCGTATCTACAAAGAAAATTTTTTTACTAGCCAAATCTTATCAAATTAATCTAAAATTTTGACACGTCATTCCTTAAGATGTGTTCTACAATTTTCATAAAGGATTCAAAGTCCAAATCTAACTAGGTAAATACAGAAAATTCGTATAATCGGTAAAGGTCAAACCACTTCTCACAAGAACAGTTTACCGGTTTTACTAAGTACACTTATGTCTCTACGTTTTATATATTCATATGGTTATAGCTACGTGTATAACTTGATCTTATAGATGTTCTATCTTGTAGAATAGTTTCTTTCTTATTTCTAAACACAAACAGAAGACTCCATAACTGTTTTCACTTAGAACAGAATAGATACACAAATTTCTCACTTCTAACTCAACTAAACAACTTGTCTATCCATAAATCTCTTCTACAATACTCCAATGCTTACTCACAGCAACTCAAAGCAACTTCAGCATATCTTTCTCTAACAAATGATCAATTTCACAACTCGGCTCGAAGTGTCGTTGCATCCGTAAGCCACTTATCACGATTTCTACCAAAACAACACACTCGGCATCCATTTCATCACTTCGCTCAACAAAACAGCATACTCACACTTGGATTTCGAGACATGCAAGACTCAAGAGTGACATGCAATAGCTCCTACCTTCAATTTAACACTCACTCAATTTAACACTCACTAAGCTTTAGATCAATCACAAAATAGCAACTACAAACTATATCCATCACTGTTTGGTTAGATCCTCAAGCTCCCTCGATGAAACAATGGATAACTTTCAATTTAGAGTTAGATCTTTCCTTACCTTGCTTCAGCTACTAAACAACACAGAGATGCTTCAAGATCAACACTCAAAATCAGCATGCAAGAAGGAGAAATCGCTGGTTTGCTTCTAGTTTTTCGCTGCTCAGCCGAGAGAAAAAGAAAGAAGAAGATGAAGATGGGTTGTTCGGTTTTATATGGAGAGAAAGAGAGTACGAAGCTTAAGGGGGAAAATAGGCTACAAGCTAATCCCTAGACTAGTGTAATGATTAGATTTGGCTAATGATTATGCTTCCTTGGAGTTGCCATCTTCGGTTCTATGGATTGAGAAAAACCGTGGGTGTTGATGAGAGAATCGAGAGAGAGAAAAAGGTGTCGTGGCTTTCATGCATGGAGATTTTTGCCATCTGTCGATCGTCGCTAATTAACAGTTAATCGATATCATTTGTTAGTTCATTAGCTTCTAATATTTTCATCTAATTGCCTTTTGTTTCTACTTAATCCCAATTATACAAAGTCATAACATATATATAGCATATTGACTAGTCAATGTTAGTCTATAAAGAATTCATCGCAAAAAAGAATGCTAAAGTTATCAATTGATATTAGCATTATAAACATTAATCAAGTTATCATAACTATAATCTATAAAATAAAATCATTCGGGCCTAAATATTCATTCTCGGCCCAATAGGCTCAATCTACAACAATTCAGCCCACTAAACTAAATCTACAAATCTAATAATTCCGAACCTTGGCCCACTTCAAGCCAAGTCCAAGCCCATAATCTCTCATTAGATTTCTTAAGTCCAATTCGTGTGGCCCACTTACTTCTCAAGCCCACACGTTTCTCACGATCCATCGAGTCCACTTTCTGGCCCAATCTAATTAATCTAAGTTCCTAATGATCTAATTACACTAATGAAGGTCAATGAAATTTGGGATGTCACATCCTGCATCTCATATCCCATAGCATATTGCTACTTTCTTACATCCAATAAAATCTCTAATAGTCTTGAAAAGTTTGCTGTTTGATTTGTCGCAGTACTAGGTCTAGTTAAGTCAATTCTAGGGATTTTGAGAGTGGAAGGAATGGCAGTAGATTGTCCATCATGACTATCTTCTGGGTAATGTGAAGCATATGCATCTTCTGGATCTGTAGTAGAGCAACTTACATCACTAGTAAATAAAGGTGAAGAAGTATCTTTTTGTTCAATAGCTCCCCCTATTTGTTTGCTTTTAAGAGGAGTAGAAACAACTTCTTCAACTGCAGAGTGATGTTTAGCTGTGTCAAGTGCTCTAGCAATCCCAATTTTAGCCATTTCAGATTCACTAGACAAAGAGACAGCCAAAGTTGGCTCAAAAGAGTCATCTTGACCCCGATCTCTCTCTTCTTCTTGTCCTCTCTCTCTCTTCTTCTTGGTTCTTCTTCCTCTCCTCGTCTTTCCTCTTCTACCTCTTCTTCTCTCTCTTCTCTTCTTTCCTTTATCCTCCTCTGTTCTTCAGCTTCCTTCTCTGTCTCTTCTCTCTTTGTTTCTCCTTCTACTGGCTTTTCTCGAGTCTCTTGAAAGCTAACAAAACTTTTCAAGTTTCTTAAGGCTGAAAGAGTCATTTCATCCTCATCTTCTTCATCCTGCAAGATGAAAATTCTTTTCTTCTTTACTTGAGCAGCCATGGGCTCCGTGCCTTTCCTCTTCGCTACAATAGAATCTTGTTTTGCTTTGACGGGAGACTTCTCCTTCATACGCTCCAACACCTTGTTTAGCTCTTTCAAACGCATCTTTGTGACCATTTTAAAACCAATCAGCATTGGGGAAATAGTTGATGAACATAAAGGTGCAAAGATGTGAATTTTAAAATGTCTAAAGCGACGTGTGATAAGAGCAAAATAAGGGGGTTGTCCCTTATCTTTCACCACCGTGTAAAACATGTGAAACAAGATGGTGTGAGACAGAGAGAATTTAAATCCAACATTGATGGCATTTCGCTTCAAATCGAGAGACATCAGTCTTGGATGTTGACTTGGGATGAATGCAGTTGATTACGATCTTGTGCAGCAAGATGTTAGAGGCATTCATCCTTTAGTAGGAAATCTTACTTTCAACATCCCTATCTTTCACCAATGACAGAGTAGCATGAGCAATAGACACGCCAATTGGTTGGAAACTCGTTCTTTCCACCTCAATTATGTCAGCCAACATGTCCATATTCACAAAGAACTATTTATCTCTCACTATGAAAGAGAAGTTGTTTGCATCCACAAAAGATAAGTTCTAGTGAAAGAAGGCAGTGAGTTCAGGATAAGCAACAGTGGATTCAGAACAAAAGTGCTCTAATTGTAGTAGAGCGAGCTTCTCTCGTAGATTAACTTTTACTGAATTAAGGAAATCAAAATCGACATTCTTAGGGTGCATAACCCCTCTCTTCAGCAAATTCGAACAAACTCTCTTGTGGTTCTTTGATCTAAACAGATTGGAACCACTAGCAATATTAGCAGCCACTCCCGTTCTAGGCTGAAAATGGGTAAACATCTGTTCATCATCATCCAGACTTTGAGGTAGATTTGCAGTACTATAGAAAGGGTCACTCGGAAAATTTGCGAAAGTCCTTTCAGCTGTCCCTCTCTCTACAACTCCTAACCTTTCCAACTCCCACGAGAACAAGGTTTCATTCGTGTATCCTCTATCTCTTAAAAGTTCATTGATCAAAGACATCGATGTTCCTCCTTTCTTCAAATTAGAGTAAAGTTTGAAAGCAACCTTGGGAGTTAGCATTCTTACAGGTTCAGCCTCTTCTATAACTTCTTCGTCTGGTTGAGTCGGTGGAGAAGACAAACATTGCTAAGAATGTTGTTACTGACTCAGACGCAATGGTGGAGAAGAATCTTCTTCCTCGGTCAAGTCAAAATGTGTAGGACCCTCGGGCATATGTCGTGGTCCCCTACTTGCAATCCTTGAAGACTTTCTTGAAGACATTATCGCTTCAAGGGAGAGATTCTCAAGATTGCTCAAAAAAGGTGAAAACTTTTGAACAAATTGAGAGTGAAAGTGAAAGCAAGTGGGAATTTTGTATTCTAGGGTTTCAGTGTAAAAATGAAGAAGACGAATCTCGGTTGTATATAAAGCAAGTGAAACAAGGTAATCGAAACGACATAAAAGGAAAAATAAAAATACATTTTCGAAAAAATAACTTCCTTTTAGAAAATAACTGTCTTTTCAAAATTGATAACTGCATTTTTGAAAAAAAACTTGGAAAGATAATTTCAATCAATTAGCAATTAATAAGTAACTGTACCTTTTTAAAATATTGGAATAGAAATAACTTACAATCGTAACTCTTGGTCTTCTAAGTCTCAACACCTTCTGACTTTACCTCTAAGTCTTGAGCACATCTAGACTTTACTGGATAAGAGATATGACGTTCAGTCTAGTGCGAATAGAGTCAAATAGGCTTTTCTCCAGAGGCTTTGTAAATATGTCCGCCAGTTGATTCTTTGAGTCAATGAATTGAATCATAACTTCTCCATTTTGAACATGATCTCTCATAAAGTGATGTTGAATCTATATATGCTTTGCTCTTGAATGAAGAATTAGATTCTTTGTGAGATTAATTGCACAGGTGTTGTCACATTTGATCTCGATGCAAGAGTCTTTGATTCCAAAGTCTCTCAGTTGTTGTTTTATCCATAAGATTTGAGAACAGCAACTTCCAAGAGCCACATACTATGCTTCTGCTGTTGAAAGAGCTACAATACTTTTCTTCCTTGAGAACCAAAATACTGTCCTGTTTCCCAGCAATTGGCATGTACTGGATGTACTCTTTCTATCAACTCTGCAACATGCTAAATCTGCATCTGAATATCCAAGGAGAGTAAAGTCTCATTCTTTGGGATACCGCAGACCTAAATTTGAACTAGTTGCAATGTATTTGATGATGCGTTTTGTGGCACTTAGATGAGACTCTTTTGGATCAAATTGAAATCTAGCACAAATGCAAATACTAAACAAAATGTCAGATCTAGAAGTAGTAAGATAAAGAAGTGAACCAATAATACTCCTGTAAAGTTTCTGGTCAACTTTCTTTCCTCCTTCATCTTTATCCAGCTTTGAAGAACTAGACATTGGTATCTCTGTCTTTTTGCAATTCTCCAATCCGAATTTTTCAACAAGTTCTTTCGTATATTTTTTTTGGTGAATGAAAATTCCTTCCTTCAATTGTTTTATTTGTAATCCGAGAAAGAAGGATATTTCATCCATCATGCTCATCTCAAATTCATCTTGCATAGACTTAGAAAACTTCTTGCACAGATTTTCGTTATGTGATCCAACTATAATATCATCAACATAAATTTGAACTAGTAGAAAGTTTTTACTTTCCCTTTTAATAAACAAGGTAGTATCTAATTTTCCTTTGACAAATCCATTTTACATTAAAAAATTACTTAACTGTCGTACCATGCTCAAGGTGCTTGCTTTAAACCATAGAGAGCCTTTTTCAGTCTAAAAATTGAGTTTGGTCTCTTTGGATCTTCAAATCCAAGAGATTGTTGCACATAGACTTCTTCTTCAATAAATCCATTTAGGAATGCACTCTTGACGTCCATTTGGAATAACCTGAAAATTTTATAACTAGCAAAAGCAAGTAATAATCTAATTGCTTATAACCTGGCTACTGGTGCGTAGGTTTTATCATAATCTATCCCTTCTTCTTGTGTATATAATTTGGTCATGAGTCTTGCTTTATTCCTAATCACTTTTCCTTTTTCATCCAACTTGTTCCTGAAACCCATTTAGCTCCAATAATGGATTTACCTTTTGGCTTATGAGTTAATTCTCATACATCGTTAATGCTGAATTGTCTGAGTTCTTTTTGCATTGCTTCAATCCGGCTTTCTTTAGTTAAAGCTTTTTCCATGCTCTTAGGTTTTATTTCAGAAATAAGTGCCACGACGCTAGACTATTCTTGCTTTTTCAATCTGGTGTGAATCCCTTCATCAATGTTACCAATGATGAGTTCTTTGGGATGACTGGACTTGTGCTTCCAGTTGCTTATTGGTCTAGCAGAATGCTGTTCTTCTACTTCAGTTGATTCTTCAACTTCCGTTCGTTGATTTTCAGAGGTCTAAGCTGCTTCAGGGGAGGTAGACTTTGTAAAGATTGGAGCAGGTTCAGATTCTTTAGAATTAGTCTGAATTAGTTCATTCTGCAAAGAGTCTTGGAATTTGACATTTGTAGATTCGTCCATAGATTGAGTCTTTTTATTGAATACTCTGTAAGCTTTACTGGTGATTGAATATTCAAAAAAGATTCATTCATTTGATTTCTCTTCAAACTTACTAGTTTGATCATTTGCATTTTTCAAAATAAAACATTTGCAACCAAATATATGAAAGTACGACACAATTGACTTCTTTCTTTTCAATAACTCATAAGGAGTTTTCTCCAGAATAGGCCTTAAAAAGATTCTATTAATAATATAACATGCTGTAGAAACTGCTTCAGCCCAAAACTGAGGAGAAATACTACTTTTTATTAATAGAGTTTTTGTCATCTCTTGCAAAGATCTATTCTTTCTTTCCACAACTCCATTATGTTTCGATGTGTATGGAGAGGAGAAAACATGCTGAAAACATGATTCATCACAGAATTTTACAAAATCTTGATTTTTACACTCACCTCCATGGTCTGTCCATATGCTTGAAATAGCATATCCTTTCTCATTCTAAACTTTCTTAGCAAACTTTGAAAAGTAAACCCAAGTGAGTCGCGAATAATCATCCATGATTACTAGATAATATCTCTTTCTGCCTGTGCTTTTAGTTCTGGTTGGCCCAAAGAAATCCATATCCAGAAGCTGCAAAACACGATTAGTAGAAACCTAATTTAATGGTTTAAAAGAACTTTTAACATGTTTTCCCAATTCACATGGTGTGTATAAGTTAGATTTTTGAAACTTCAGGTTAGGTAGCCCTCGAACAAGGTTCTTAGAAGAGATCTTAGTAATCTGCTTCATATCGACATGGCCAAGCTTTTGATGCCAAAGATTTGCTTCATCTTGAATTGAAATTAGACATTGAGACTTTTCTAGTTTTATATCCAAAAGATAGATGTTCCCATGTCTTTGTCCAGTAAAAAATTGTGAAAGATCTTTACTAGTTCCCAAACATATTCTTTCTTGAAAATTGATCTTGAATCCAGTGTCGCACAATTGGCTAATGCTGAGCAAATTTTAATTGAGTCCTTCCCCCAATGAAACATTGTTGATTGTGGACTTCCAATTTTTACAGTTCCACACCTTACAATTCTTCCTTTACTGTTTCTACCAAAAGAGACTTTTCCACCATTTATTTGTATGAGTTTTATAAAACAACTTGAATCTCCAGTCATATGCTTTGAACAGCTACTATCCAAATACCATTTAATCTTTTTCTTGATAGTGACCTGCAATTAAAAAAGAAACTCAAGCTTTCTTTAGTACCCACATTTTCTTTGGTCCAGTGGAGTTAGTGCAATATACAGTTTTTGTCCATTCCTTCTTAACAAGTCTCCAAACCATAGGACATTCTTTCACAAAGTGTTTTGAGCTGTTGCACTTAGAACATTTGAGAGCACTTCACCCAACAGGTTTTACAAAGACTTTTTGAAAATGATTTCTATAAAAAGTTTTTATAGGCCTTTGTTTGATTCTTTCCTTCACTATTGGAAAATCAATTAGAGGCATAGTTTGAGAAGTCATTCTAAGCTTGATTTGTTAAAGTAGGGTCTTTGTATTGAAAGAATCTTTTCTAACTTCTCAAATCCTATTGAAAACCTTTTTAAAATATTTGAAATGTCATTTTTCAAAACTGTATTTTCTTTTAAAGAGAGTCTGCATTTTCTTTTAAAGTAACAAAACTTTTATCTAAATTTTCAAACTTTTCTTTCCATAAAATTTCATGTTGCTTCAGTGTAGAATTCTCCCTTTTTAGCTCGGAAATCCTCTTGAGAGTGGTTTTGAGACTAAGACACAGTTTATCAATGTATTTCGAGACTTTAGTAGGGATTTTTAAATTACTTACCTCGATTTCACTATCTGAGTCTGAGTCTATATTTATTTCGGAGTCTAAGTCTGATTCTGATTTTGCCATTAGACAAATATTTGCATTATCTTCATTACTTTCTTTATATTCAGTATCACTCCATGTCTCTGCCGTGAGAGCTTTCCTGTACTTCTCAGTTTTTCCTTTCTTTTTTTTTCAACATGGGACAGTTGGGTCTGATGTGTCCATTTTTCTTACATTCAAAACAAATCACATCTTTATTGGCTTCATCATCCTCAGTTGATTTGTTTTGAAACTTTTAAGTGTTTTGTTTCTTCCAATTGAATCTTCTTCCCTTTTTGTTCAGTTTCCTGAGCCTTTTATCATAAGAGCTAATTCTTCATTATCCATATCATCTTCAAAATCTGTTACATCAGAATCATCGTTAGATCTCAAAGTAGTTGACTTCTTACCTTTGGGTTCTTCTTCCTCGTTGGTTTGCTCCACTTCATAGGATTGAAGTGTGCCAACCAATTCATCTATAGAAAGTGGCATGATTCTTTGTGCTTCTCTTATCAAAGTCTTTATGTGATTCCAATCTTTGGAGAGTTCACGTAACAATTTGTTAACCTTCATGGGTTTTGAGATTGGTTATCACTGATACTCTTGACCATTTACAATTTCTGTAAAACGACTGAACATGTTAGTGATAGATTCTCCTGACTTCATCTTGAAGGCTTCATACCGTCCGAGTAGAATATTGATCCTTGTTTCTTTCACTCGATTAGTTCCTTCATAGGTAATGTGCAACCTATCCCAGACTTCTTTGGTTGTTTCACAAGAAGATATTCTGTTATACTCAATAGGAGATAATGCACAATATAAGGAGTAAATTGCTTTAGCATCAAGAGCTTGTCTTTTGGTTATTTCTTCTTGAGTCATCTCGCTAGCATCTGCAACTTCTTTTCCCTTTTCTGAAACTAATGTAGCTTTAGGAATAATTCATTTTTCTACCACATCACATTCCAAAGAATCTTTCAATCTTAGGAATACTTTCATCTTGTTTTTCCATATGCTGTATTCATTTCTATCGAAATAAGGTGGTCTGGTGTTACTTTGGCCTTCAACCAAACCTGGAGCCAACATACTAGCCATAGATCTTTAACTGAAAAGTAAAAACACTTCAATGAAATGAGCACACAGGCTCCGATAACAATTGATAATGCTAGTATGAACACCTAGAGAGGAGTGAATAGGTCTTAAGGAAACTTTTGCAAGACTTAACAACTTAATACGACTTTAATGAAAACAGTAGACTGAATATGTAAAAGACTGTAAACAGTTATATAAGACTGTTGATTTAAAGTAAAGAGTTTAGGGAAAGAGAATTGAAACACAAGGTTTATAGTGGTTCAGCTTAGACCAAGCCTACGCCCACTCTCCTGCACTGACAGCCCACTGGCTGAATTCCACTAAGAACCAAAAGAGATTTTACAGTCTCACGTCATTGATTTCACATTGTAGAGACTCTACTACACTTTCTCAAGGTCTCACAAGTATTTGATTTCTCTTTTCTTAGTACAGTTTAAGCTCAATAAATTGAAACAACAAAAAACTAAGAGTTTCAGACTTTGAAATTTTTCTTTCATGCACACACTCGAATAACTTGAGCATCCTCCTCATATGCTCCTTCATGCCATTATAACCATTGGCACCTTCTAAAGGAGTTTTTTGAATCTACCCGTTGGACAGAATCAATTAGGAAGATCTCGAGTTATTTAAGGAATGTGATGATAGCCCACCAATCCTGCTCACCCATATAATCAAGACCTAGGTTTCCATAAGTAGAACCTTGCAAGTATGCTTCGCCAATCAACATATCTAATTATTCAAATTGATTTCAATAAGAATAATTGATCACGAGATGCTATTTTTAGCCGTGAGATCTCCTTCAACTGTACGAACCAAATCCTTAAAGATATACTTTCATCTGAATAAGGCTTTTTCATCGAATAAATCTTTTCTTCATTGGTCTGGAAACTATCAGTGAGGGTAGACTTTGAATCTTGAGTCTAGAGATCTTCAAATTTTGATGATAGAGTCTACCAGTCTTCAGACTAGACAGATGGAAACGTTTTGTCAACTTCAAAACTAATAAGGAAGTTTTCTCCAACAATTTGATCCTCCACAATGACATACTTGTGATAATCAATACGGTACAAACCTAGTTTAAGGATTGACGGGATCGTTTGAAGCATGTGATATTGATGAAGCGCCCTTAAAAAGTAATACTACATTTAAACCCGCTAGTCCTACAAGGGGGAGTGGATTGTCAACTCTGTTAATAAGACGCACCTCAGGATTCCCTATCCATTGGAT
Organism: Eucalyptus decipiens; assembly: GCA_014182575.1. Taxonomy (NCBI): domain Eukaryota; kingdom Viridiplantae; phylum Streptophyta; class Magnoliopsida; order Myrtales; family Myrtaceae; genus Eucalyptus; species Eucalyptus decipiens. The sequence goes on along the minus strand of CM024615.1, from coordinate 4,626,683 downwards.
GTACCATTGGATTAGGCTCGAACTGAGTCTTTTGAGAAAATGAAACCATGTAGAAAAGGACCACGAAGGAAAGAACTCATTCTTTTAATGGAACATAAGAATGGGATAGTAATTTCTCGTGATGTTGATGATTAGGGGCAAATTATTTGATGTGAGAAGTAAGCCAAATTTGGACAAGTCCTATTAGGGCTCTAAGAATTCCTTATCATTTTTCTTTAAATCAATTAGGGGATACAATAGTCTCAACGAGGATCATGTGTGTGAAGCGCCTAAAGGCACATATTTGACTAACAATGTGGGTAACTAAGGGATCCATTATTTTTCAAGTATGAGGAAATACTATGAAGCCAAAAGAACATAAGGAGAAAGCAATGGGGAATTTGATTCCCAAAGTTAGCCTAAAGACTAAGAAGATGTTATTCGAGGAAAGTACAAGGCATGGAATTCAAATTTCTCTTAAGAATGGCTCTAATTTCATCAAAAAGAATTTACAGGATTTGACTTAGAAGGGAGATTGGGATTTGACCAATAGGAGAAGTGGTGAGGCCTAAAGAAGCCTTATCTTACCCATCTAAAATGCACATGCTGTTAGAGAAATCTTCTTGAAGTGTTTTGAAGCTGACAAAACGTTTCTTTCAATCTAGTCTGAAGGTTTACAGACTCTGCCATTTAAAGTCTGAAGACCTCCGGACAGCCAGACTCAAGACTCAAAGTCTATCCTCATTGACAGTCTCTAATCCGTTGAAGAAAGGTTATCTAGATCTGGATGATTCGTTAAGGGTATGACCTTATCAACTAGAGAAGATCTCGTGGCTGGAAAAGACATATCGGAATCCATTGATTGATCGAGATTGACTCGATGATTGAAATCCCGATGATTGACTAAATATTCTTGGAAGGTTCTACTTATGGAAACTGAGATCCTGATTGTATGGGCGAACATGATTGATGGGCTATCGACACGTTCCTTTAATAGCTTGAATAATCTTCTTAATTGATTCCGTCGAACGGGTAGATTGGAGGAATTCCTTTGGTAAGTGCCAACGGGTATGATGGCATGAAGGAGTATATAAAGAAGACGTTCTAAGTTGTTTGAGGTGTGCGCGATAGAAAAATTCCAAAGTCTGAAAGAATCCTGTTGTTTAGACAATTTCTTTGAGCGAATCATTGTATTCAAAAGAGAGTCTATATTTGTGAGAGACCTTGAGGAGGTGTAGTAGAACATCTACACTGTGGAATCAAGGAAAAGCTGTGGTGTAACTGCTATTTTGTTCATAGTGGAATCCAACCAGTGGGCTGTCAGTGCGGAAGAATGGATATAGGCTTGGAATAAGCCGAACCACTATAAACCCTGTGTTCAATTTTCTCTTCCTTACTCTCTTTACTTTGATCGTATTTCATTTTGTTAATCAAGAAAGAATTTACCTTCTATCGTTTGCCAAGTATCGCTTCTGTATCTCGATAAATTGTTTATGCACCTATTCACCCCCTCTAGGTGCTTATACTAGCTATCTCAATTGGTATCAGAGCTCGTGTGCTCACTTTGTTTGAAGTGTTTTACTTCAAAGTAAAAGATCCATGGCTAGTATGTTGGCTCCAGGGCTGCTAGAAGGGCAAAGCAACACGAGACCGCCTTACTTTGATGGAAAGGACTACAACATATGGAAGAACAAGATGAAGGCGTTCTTAAGATCAAAAGACCCTCTGGAATGGGACGTTGTAGAAAAAAGAATCATTCCTAAAGCTGCATTTGTCTCAGAAAGAGGAAAGGACATTATCGAGTCCAGCGAAATGAGTGAGGAGGAGATAATCAAGAGAAAGGCTCTTGATGCAAAAGCAATCTATTCTTTATATTGTACTTTATCACCTACTGAATATAACAGAATATCTTTTTGTGATACAGCCAAAGAAGTATGGGATAGATTACACATTACTTATGAAGGAACCGATCGAGTGAAAGAGACCAGAGTCAATATACTCCTTAGTTAATACGAAGCATTCAGGATGAAATTGGGAGAATCTATAACTGACATGTTTAGTCGTTTTACAGAAATCGTGAATGGTCTTGAAAATCAAGGTCAACCAATTTCTAATCCCATGAAAGTGAACAAGCTACTGCGTGGATTCTCCAAGGATTGGAATCACATAAAGATCTCAATCAGAGAGACCCAAAGAATCATGCCACTGTCTATCGATGAGTTGGTTGGGACCCTTCAGTCTTATGAAGTGGAACGAATCAATGAAGACGAAGATCCTAAAGGTAAGAAATCTATTGCATTAAAATCTAATGATGATTCTGATGTAACAGATTCTGAAGACGACATGGATGATGAAGAACTTGCTCTCATGATAAGAAGATTCAGAAAGCTGAATAGAAAAGGAAGAAGATTCAATGCAAAGAAACAAAGTTTTCAAAAGCAACAGATCAAGTCTGCTGAAGATGATGAATCAAACAAAGATATAGTCTGCTTTGAATGTAAGAAAAATGGACACATCAAACCCAACTATCCTCTTCTAAGGAAGAAGAAAGGAAAAGCTGAAAAATATCGAAAAACTCTCAAAGCAGAAACCTGAAGTGATACGGAGTACGAAGATAGTGATGATGATTATGCCAACATATGTCTAATGGTACAATCGGATTCAGAATCAAACTCCGAGACTGATTCAGATTTAGAAAGTGAATTCGAGGTAAGTAACTTTAAAATCCCTATTAAAGTTTCAAAATACATTGATGAATTATGTTTTAGTCTTAAGACTTCTCTTAAAATAACTTCCGAACTCAAAAATGAAAATTCTGCTTTAAAACATCAAGAGAATGTTTTGGAAGAAAAAGTGAAATGCTTAGACCAGAATGTTTCTTCTCTCAATGAAAGTAAAGATAATCTTTTAAAAGAAAATACATTTTTGAAAATGACATTTCAAATATTTCCAAAAGATTTTCTCGGGATCTGAAAACTTGAAAAATACTTTCTGTTCAAAGACCTTATTTCAATAAATCTAGTTTAGGAATGACTCGCTGAAACTATTCCTTTAATCGATCTTCCTAAAGTAAAAGAAAGAATCAAACAAAGACCCACAAGAAATGCTTACAAAAATCATTTTGAAATGACCTTTGTAAAACCAGTAGGTCGCAATGCTCTTAGATGTTTAAAATGCAATAGTGTAGATCATTTTGAGAAAGAATGTCCTATGGTTTGGAGACCTGTCAATAAAGTCTGGGCAAAAACCGTATATCAAACTAACTCAAAATGACCCAAGAAAATATGGGTACCAAAGAAAGATTGAGTCTCTTTTTAAATACAAGTCACTATCAAGAAAAATGTGAAATGGTACCTGGATAGTGGATGCTCGAGACACATGACAGGAGATTCAAATTGCTTCATAAAGCTTATTCAAGTGAATGGTGGAAAAGTTTCATTTGGAGGAAACAGCAAATGAAAAATAGTAAGCTTTGGAACTGTGAAGATTGGGAACCTCACTATAAGCAATGTTTCTTTAGTTGAAGGGCTCAATTACAATCTGTTCAGTGTCAATCAACTGTGTGATGCCGGTTTTAGAATCAACTTTCAAGAGGGTATTTGTTCAGGAACCAGTAAAGACTCTACTCAGTCATTTATGGGTCGAAGACATGGAAGTATCTACCTCTTGGACTTAAAACCAGATGAGTTGCAATGTTTAATCTCAATCCAAGACGAAGCGAGCTTGTGGCACAAAAAGCTTGGGCATGTTAACATGAAGCAGATAGCCAAGATCTCAGCAAAGAAGCTTATTCGTGGTCTACCCAATTTATCATACCAAAAGTCCGATCTATGTACACCATGTATATTGGGAAAACAGGTAAGAAATTCCTTTAAATCAATAAATCAAGTTTCCACTAACCGTAAACTGCAGCTCTTGCATATGGATCTCTTTGGACCAACAAGAACGCAGAGCATTGGAGGTAAGAAATATTGCCTAGTAATTGTGGATGATTACTCACGATTTACTTGGGTATATTTCTTAGCAAGTAAGTCTGAAACTTTCTCTTACTTTGAAAAATTTGCTAAGATGGTTCAAAATGAAAAGGGGTATGTTATTTCAAGTATAAAAACATACCATGGAGGTGAATTTGAAAATCAAGATTTTGCCAAATTTTGTGAAGAATCTGGTTTTCAGCATTTATTCTCTTCTCCATATACTCCAGAGCAAAACGAAGTTGTGGAAAGGAAGAATAGATCTCTTCAAGAAATGGCTAGAACTCTCTTAATTGAAAGTAATATATCTTTACGATTTTGGGCTGAAGCAGTTTCAACATCATGTTATATTATCAATAGAGTTTTTCTAAGACCTATTCTAGAAAAAACCCCTTATGAACTATTTAAAGAAAAGAAGCCTATTGTTTCATATTTTCATGTATTTGGATGCAAATGTTTCATACTGAAAAATACAAATGATTGAGTTGGTAAGTTTGAAGAAAAGTCAGATGAAGGCAACTTCCTTGGATATTCAACCACAAGCAAGGCATACAGAGTTTACAATAAGAAGACTCAAACAAAGGGAAGAATCAATGAATGTCAAATTCCAAGATTCTACACAAAATGAATCCATTCGAGACTCATCTCGAAGAGACCGAACTCGCTCCGACTCTACAAAGTCTAAATCTCAAGAAGCAGCTCGACTTTGAAGGACCAAAGAACAAGTGATCGTTGAAAATTCTAGTGAAGGAAGTAACCATCAATCGATACATTAACCAGCAACTGAAAACATAAGTCCAGTCATCCCAAAGATCTTATTATTGGCGATATCAATGAAGGAATTCGCACAAGATCCAAAAGGCGAGAATAGTCTAGTGCTATAGCTCTTATTTCTGAAACAGAACCCAAGAGCATAGAAGAAGCTTTATCCAATGAAAGTTGGATTGAAGCTATGCAAGAAGAACTCAGACAATTCAGAATTAATGATGTCTGGGAACTGACTCCAAAACCAAAAAGTAAATCTGTCATTGGAGCTAAATGGGTTTTCAGAAACAAGATGGACGAAAAAGGCAAAGTAGTAAGAAACAAAGCAAGACTCGTGGCTAAGGGATACACACAAGAAGAAGGGATCGACTATAACGAGACTTATGCACCAGTAGCGAGGTTAGAAGCAATTCGTTTATTACTTGCATTTGCTTGTCATAAAAATTTCAGGTTATTCCAAATGGATGTCAAAAGTGCTTTCCTAAATGGATTTACCCATAAGGAAGTTTATGTGGAACAACCACCTGGGTTTGAAGACCCAAGAAAACCAGACTAAGTATTCGAACTCAAAAAGGCACTATATGGCTTGAAGCAAGCACCTCGAGCTTGGTATGAAAGATTAAGTATGTTTTTAATACAAAATAGTTTTGTTAAAGGTAAAGTAGACACTACTTTTTTTATTAAAAGAGAAAGCAAAAGTTTTCTGCTTGTTCAAATAGATATGGATGATATTATTTTTGGATCCTCTAATGAAAGTCTCATGCAAGAAATTCTCTAAGACTATGCAGATGAATTTGAAATGAGCATGATGGGTGAGTTAACCTTCTTTCTTGGACTTCAAATAAAACAATTGGAGGAAGGAACTTTCATTCATCAAGAGAAGTATGCAAATGATCTTGTTAAAAAGTTTGGATTGGGCAATTGCAAAACGGCTGATATACCAATGTCAAGTTCCTTGAAGATAGACAAAGATGAAGGAGGGAAGAAAGTCAATCAAAAGCTATACAGAAGTATCATCGGATCACTTCTTTATCTTACTACTTCTAAACCCGACATTTTGTTTAGTGTTTGCATTTGTGCCAGATTTCAATCGAGACCCAAAAGAATCTCATTTGAATGCTTTGCGAATCGTATTATCAAATATATTTCATCAACTTCAAGCTTTGGTCTCGGTATCCAAAAAGGGGAGACTTTACTCTTCTTGGATATTCAGATGCAAACCTTGCTAGATGCAGAGTTGATAGAAAGAGTACCTCGGGTACCTGTCAACTTCTTGGAGGCAGGACGGTGTCTTGGTTTTCAAGAAAGCAAAGTACAGTAGCCCTCTCTACAGCATAAGCAGAGTATATAGCTCTCGAAAGTTGCTGTTCGCAAATTCTGTGGATAAAACAACAGCTAAGAGACTTTGGAATTGAAGACTCATGCACGGAGATTAATTGCGACAACACAAGTGCTATCAATCTCACTAAAAATCCAATTCTCCATTCAAGAGCAAAGCATATAGAGATTTGACATCACTTTATTAGAGACCATGTTCAAAATGGAGATGTTTCAATTCAATATGTTGATTCAAAGAACCAACTGGCGGATATATTCACAAAGCCTCTGAAGAAAAATCAATTTGAAACCATTCGCTCCAGACTCAACATTTTAAGGTATGAGGAGATCAAAGTCTAAAGACTCTTAAACTCAGACATACAAGACTTTAAATGTAAGATAGTCTTGGTACAATCGTCAGACTCTAACTTAGTCTTTCTCTCACTCTCTCGAATTTTATCTTGAAAAGGTACGATTGTCAATCGTGTTTTATTGCTATCTTTAATCGGCGCAATTATTGCATCATTTCCTTTTTTTCGAAAACGAAGTTATTTCTTAAAATGAATATTTTCACGAAAAAAGGTTAGTTATTTTAAAAATGCATCTTTTTACCTTCCTTTGTGACGGTTCGTTTATCTCTCTTTTTAATCGATAGTGCTCTGTTTATTCCTCTTTACTTTACTCTCGAAAACCCTAGAAAGCATCGATCTTCCGTTCTCGTTTTTCTCCCTTGCTTAATCCTTGAAAAAGTTGTCATCTTTCTTGGGAAAGTCAAGCAAGGAATCTTCCAAAAACTGAGAAAGATGTCATCTTCAAGAAAGTCTTCGAAAATCGCAAGCAGGGGACCACGTCGAATGAGTGAGGGGCCTACGCACTTCGATCTTACTGAAGAAGAAGTGTCTCCAGAACAGCAACCGAGCGCACAACATTCTCAGCAGCGTCATTCTCCTCCATCCAGTCCTCAAGGCGTTGGTCATCAACAAGAGGAAGAAATCATTGAGGATGCAGATCCTATAAGAACTCAAAAGCCTGATTTTATTTATAAGCTGTATCACACTTTAAAAGGAATTCGTACCCCCTTAAACTATGTCGATGATTTTCTTAAAGACAAAGGATATAGGAACGAATATATCTTTTTGCGAAAAATGGAAAGTTTGGGAATTGCTCGACAAGGGGTGGCTGAGGAAACCCTTGCGAATATCCCAAGTAATCCTCGTGACTGGGGACCGAATTCTGTAGATGGGAATGATGATGAAAAATTGTACAGCCAGTTTCAATCGAAAATGGGTGTTGCGGTTAAAAGTCGAGGAAAAATGGGAGATTTGTTCAGATCGAAGGAACAAGAGGATTTGTACTCGAAATTGCTGAAGCGTGGGGTAATAAACCCTAGAAGTGTGGATTTTGATTTTCTGGATGCTGTGAAGGTGAACTTGAGGGAGAAATTCAGTTATCTTCAACTTGAAACGTTCTGCTCCGACACTACAGAGGCCTATCCTGAACTGACCGCATATTTCTATTCAAATCTTAGCTTTTTGGATGCGAATAGATTTTCTTTCAGTGTCAAAGATCAAGATCATGTTGTGGATATGAATATGCTGGCAGATGTTTAGGAGTTGAAAGAGGAAGATATCAACCGATCAAAGTTTCCATTGCTCGGGCCACATTGGAACTTGTGAAGGATAGAAGAACGGATGAGAAGATCACCTACCTAAGGATGAATGCATTCAATATCTTGCTTCACAAGATTGTGATCAATTGCCTCCGACCTAAATCAACCTCCAAGACTGATGTTTCAAGTTCAGAGGCAAAACTGATGTATGCAATCCTCACTGGGAAAAGGTTTTCTCTTCCTCACACTGTCATGTTCCACATGTATAGAGCGATGATGAAGGACAAAGGTCAACTCCCTTACCCAAGCCTTGTGACAAAATTATTCAGACATCTGAATATTCAACATCCGCAAATCTTTTGTGTTCGATCGTGCGATCATATGGTGGTAGGATTGAAGATGGTGACCAAAATGCGTCTGAAGGAATTGAACAAGGAGTTGGAGAAATTCAAGGAGAAGACTCCGGTCGAGCTCATCAAACCTCTTCTTCAAAAGGAAAGGAAAGGAGCCCTTGGTTGCTTCAAAGCAGAAAAGAAGAGCTCTTATTGTGGAAGATGAAGAAGATGATGACCTTACCATTTCGGCCATAGCTTTGAAAAAGCTAAGTCGTACTGTTCAAGAATCAACAAAACAGCGTGAGACAGAAGGAAATGAAAGAGAAGGTCAAGAACAGGAAAGAGAAGAAGGAGCGAGAGAAGAAGAAGCAAGAGAAGAAGAAGAAGAAGAAAGAGCAGAAGCAGAGGAGGAAAGACCTGGAAATGAAAGAAGAGAAGAAGGAGAACCTGAGGAACAATCTTCTCCACCTGTAGGCATGGAAACAGGGGGAGATCAAGAGAAAGGAGGGAAGTCCTCATATCCCGATACAAGTGGAGGAGTCAGCCGCTCACCGCTGACCCGGAACGTTTATGCCTCTCAATTTCCGAAGAAGGTTATGAAGTTTCAACGCCAAACCTGCGAGATTATTCTGATATGCCATCATCTGCAGAACGTGCTGAAGTCAGTACTCAGACAGACAGCTCAGCCGATTTTCGCAGAATTATCGATATTCTCCTGGAGATGCGCGGTCAAATTTATGCATTGGGATGCGAGGTTCAAAACTTGCAAAATGCGGGTCAAGTTTCTTCATGTTCGTTGAATGATAAAATCCAAGCCCTCTCTGTTCAGATTCAGGCTACTGCAAAGGGTGAGGAAATTGCACAACTGAAGGAAGACTTGAAAAGGTTGGAAGGGATCGTTCAGTCCGTGGAAGATTTCCAGCTTGTTCGTGTTCCCAATAAATCTTGAATTCATTCCATTTTCATCTCAACCTTTTTAATGCTGAGAAAAAGGGGGAGAGATGCAAGAGATTTGAACACTTTGATACACTTTGATTTTTAATCTTTTGTCTATTTGGTTTGTTTGATTTGGATTGATGTTTGACTTTAAATTTTGCATCTTCATGTCTGGATTTGAATTTGGATAATTGCTATTGACAGCTATTGATATCTTATGGATAGTTTTATCATATTCAAGACTAACCTATTTTATGTGGTTACAGATTTTAGTGTTAGCCATTTATCTCTATAAGATATGCACATATGTTTGAGATATGTTTTGCAGGTCAAAGCTGTCCAAATCTGCAGGAAAGTTTTGTCACCATCAAAAAGGGGGAGATTGTTGGAGAAATCTTCTTGAAGTGTTTTGAAGCGACAAAACGTTTCCTTCGCCTAGTCTCGAAGGTTTGCGGACTCTGCCATTTAAAGTCTCAAGACCTCCCGGACAGCCGGACTCAAGACTCAAAGTCTATCCTCATTGACAGTCTCTAATTCGTTGAAGAAAGGTTATCCAGATCTGGATGATTCATTAAGGGTATGACCTTATCAACTAGAGAAGATCTCGTGGCTGGAAAAGACATATCGGAATCCATTGATTGATCGAGATTGACTCGATGATTGAAATCCCGATGATTGACTAAATATTCTTGGAAGGTTCTACTTATGGAAACCGAGATCCTGATTGTATGGGCGAACAGGATGGATGGGCTATCGACACGTTCCTTTAATAACTTGAATAATCTTCTTAATTGATTCCGTCTAACGGGTAGATTGGAGGAATTCCTTTGGTAAGTGCCAACGGGTATGATGGCATGAAGGAGTATATAAGGAAGACGTTCTAAGTTGTTTGAGGTGTGCGCGATAGAAAAATTCCAAAGTCTGAAAGCTTCCTGTTGTTTAGACAATTTCTTTTTGCAAATCATTGTATTCAAAAGAGAGTCTATATTTGTTAGAGACCTTAAGGAGGTGTAGTAGAACATCTACATTGTGGAATCAAGGAAAAGCTGTGGTGTAACTACTCTTTTGTTCATAGTGGAATCAAGCCAGTGGGCTGTCAGTGCGGAAGAGTGGACGTAGGCTTGGAATAAGCCGAACCATTATAAACCCTCTGTTCAATTTTCTCTTCCTTACTCTCTTTACTTTGATCGTATTTCATTTTGTTAATCAAGAAAGAATTTGCCTTCTATCATTTGTCAAGTATCGCTTCCGTATCTCGATAAATTGTTTATGCACCTATTCAACCCCCTCTAGGTGCTTATACTAGCTATCTCACATGCATTAATGGGAAATAAACATGCAGGTAGGCCCATGAGCCTTGATTCTCAAACAATCAAATAATTTCAGTGAGCCAACATTGGATCACTTATTCAACAAGTGTCAAACACAATCACAGACAATTAAGAAAGGTAAACAAGTCAAAGATTATTGAAATTCAAATGATGCTCAAAAGTAATTTGAATAGAATTTAATCGTGAATTGTAAGACAACATGTTAATGGCATAGAAAGGATGTGTCACAGCTATGGAAGGCATTTAGCCACCAAGGCTAAATCACGTCCAACAATGAGCACTCTCATTGAGCTTCACAGGAGCTCTAAATACAGTTCAAACATTAGACAACATCAATACTAAACTAAAAGCATGATTTGAAAATTTGGAATTTGAAGAGGACATTAAAGGTGTGTGCAAGAGAATCATTGGAACTAAAGTCAAGTTCAAATTAACTAAAAAGGAAAATTCAGACAAGTTCATGGCATTTGAAAGGTCTCGAGAAGCATACACGAGTGCTTTTTTTTTTTCTATAAATTTTTATACAAATAATTTAAGAAGTGAGGAACAAAATCTATGAAGACATATAAAGAAAATTTTGTATACAAGTTGACCTAAAAAATTTTAGAACAAAAACACAGTAGAAAGTTGTAACACAACATCACAAAACAAAGTAAAAAAAAATCAACAGAATTGGAAAGGAACCCATGGACAAATTGTCCCACGAAAATTAAACAACATAGAGAACATTATAAGAAAATTTTTTTTGGAAGAAAGTTTTCTAAGAAAAACTATGCAAGAATTTACAAAAATACGACAACATGCAACATTGCATCAGGAAATCGGCAAAACAATAAGGTATCATGACATAACAACAGAGATTTAACATAGCAAACAAGTCCTAAAAAAATTTAAGATTTCTCCACAACATAAACAAAATTGTGATTATCAAAGTTTGTTAAAGGTTCGACTCAAGAATGTCTACCCAGAAAATCAAACAAAAATAACAAAAGTCTAACTAAACAGAGGTAAAATGGGAGTTCTAGATTTTACCTAAATTAGATTTCTAATCTAACTTTGAAAATATGGAAAAGAGGTCAAATGATAAGTAAATCATACAAAATCAATGGCATTGGAAAGATAAAATGAGTCCTAAGTGTCGCGACCTCTTTTTTTTCGACGCCCGCAGTTAGGTACGGGCACCTAAGGAGGCTAATGGCTCGGCTGAAATTAGTTATGCCCGGACTCTCCCAAGTCCACCAATTCACGACTTTAGTAGTCTAAATTTTTAACCTGTAAATTAATTTTAAAACGGAGTCGCCACTAATCGGTTTTGGGTGGGTCGATTAGAAACCCAAGCGAAGTATCGGGAGGAATATTCGCTCATGCGCAACCAGAGAAATTAGGATCGGGGACTTGATTACAATAGTTAATCACTAATACCCTTTCGGTACCTAATCTTGTTTAAACCCTGAGGTTTTTTGGATGTTCGAGGGATTTTCCATGCATTTTTGGGAGGAAAAACATTTTTTGAGTCTTTTTCTAATTTTTTGGACACAAAAGGATTTTTTGGGATTTTTTGGTATTTTTGGAAAAATACAAGTCTTTATGGCTTTTTCTGAATTTTTTGGTTTTTTCATGAATTTTTGACTTTTTTGGATTTTTGGCATTTTTGGAAAATATGGAATATTTTTTTTTTATTAAAACGACCCCGTGGCCGGGCGTTTGGGGACACCCGGCCCAGCCCGACAACCCGGGTTCCTAGCGGAACTCTACCCAGGTCCGACCTGACTTCGCGACCCGGCTCCCTGGCGAACCCTACCCAGATCCGACCCGAATCGCGACCCGGCCTTCCGCCGCCCCCGCAATTTTCGGAATCCCTACCCGGTTCCCGATCCGAGTCCGACCCGACAACCCGGGGTCGCGACCCGGAAAATCGGGAACCCTAGGGTTTCCGAATCGCGGCATCAAGGAAGGAGAGGGCCGAGGCACAATGACGGGGATGACGGCGACGGCGACGGCGGTGGTGATAGCAACGGCGGCGACAAGGATTGACTGCGGAGGGGGAGGCTATGGCAATGGCGATGGCGACGGCGGCGGTGGCGGTAGCACTACCACTCGTGGCGAGGTGGACGCAAGCGGCGGAGACGGCGACGACATCAGAGGGTGCACAATGCGGCTCTGCAGGGGTCTCGGCTTGCGTCGGACAGCATAGGAGGACAATGGTGAACACGGCGGCTGGTTGGAGCTTCGGCGTTGGCGATTGACAACGTCGGAAATGGTGGTGGTGACGCGATTGCGCTGGCGACGATGAATCCCAGATCTGGTCAGATCTGGGCTTTCGCCGGCCCTCCTCGTCGCTGCGCTCTCCCCTCTTCCAGAACTCCTTCGCCTCCTCCGACCCCGCTTCTCTCTCACTCCGGTCAGATCCAAGCCTCCACCAACCGGATCTAACCTCCTCGGACTCACTCGCTGGCGGCCTCCCCTGAAGTCTCTCAGTGGGAGGTCAGCCGAGATCGCGGCCCGAGTTCTCTCTCGCTATCTCTTCAATTCCTCCCTCGAAGTCTCTCAGTGGGAAGATCTCGGAGCTCGCTCGTGCCGTTCTTCGACGAAGGTGGTGCCCTTTTACAGGCGAGGGAATCCGATCGACGGAGCTTCGACCACCGGTCCCCTTCACGCGCCGAGCGGTTCTCCTCGGCTGAACCGACGTCCCATCTGAGCTCATCCAGCGAAGCGTGCTTGGCATTGATGGTGCTCGCGATATTATCTTCTCCGGCCGACGCCGTCCTACTCCCCTCGGCCATAGGCCGCCCTTTGCGCGCGTCACCGGCCACCGCACTTGAGATGCAGGCAACTGAGGAAGAAGAAGACAGGAGGAAGAAGAAGAGAGGGGGGCCGGGCCAAAACTCAAGAAAACAAGGGCTGGGCCTCGGGCCCGCGCAAAGGAGAGAAAAAGAGGAAGGGGCTGGGCTTTTGCTTTCTTTTCTTTTTTCCTATTTTTTGGTTGTTTTTGTTATTTTTATTTATTATCCGAAAAGACAAATTAAATTAAAAACTTAATAAATAAAATAAAATAGGCCTTAATAAAATTAAGGCATCAACAGCTGCCCCACTTTGAAGGTGAGCTCACAGAGGTTGCATTCAAAGACAAACTGATGCCTAAATTTTATCCATGCATGTGTAGCAGATTATATTTTATTTGGGACCTATTATATTCTATGCAGAAAAAGAGCAATATAACTTTACATATACTAAGACAGATAAGAAGGTACCTGTAGTTACTTACCGGGAGTGAGTGAGATAGGGTGTGCACCCTGTTTGGCAAGTATCAAGGCGTCATCTTACCTGGTGATATGGAGAGGTTGCTTTTCCAGGGCTCGAACCATTCTTCGGTCACCTGTTAAAACGATCAATGATTTTTCTAGGACTCGAACCTTTCTTCGATCGCCTTGACGGGAAATTATTCCTCCAGGACCCGAACCATTCTACGATCGCCTGTTGGAGCAATCAGCGGTTTGTCTCGGACCCGAACCATCCTTCAGTCGCCGTGACGAGAAATTGCTTCTCCAGGACCCGAACCATTCTTCAGTCGCCTGTTAAAACAATCAATGATTTGTCTAGGACCTGAACCTTTCTTCGGTCGCCTTGACGGGGAATTACTCCTCCTGGACCCGAACCATTCTTCGGTCGCCTGTTAAAATAATCAATGATTTGTCTAGGACCCGAACCTTTCTTCGGTCGCCTTGACGGGGAATTACTTCCCCAGGACCCAAACCATTCTTCGGTCGCCTGTTGGAGCAATCAGTGGTTTGTCTCGGACCCGAACCATTCTTCGGTCGCCGTGACGGGAAATTGCTTCTCCAAGACCCGAACCATTCTTCGGTCACCTGTTAAAACAATTAGTGATTTGTCTAGGACCCAAACCTTTCTTCGGTCGCCTTGAGGGGAGACTGCTTCGACCTTTCTCAGGGCATCTCATTTGTGGGTGCATGATCTGTATCAAGGACACCAGTTGGTACCCGACCTTTCTCAGGAGATGCGCCGACCTTTCTTAGGGCATCATATTTGTTAAGGTGTCTGACTTCTGTCAAAGACACTAGTTGGAACCCGACCTTTCTCAGGGCATCGATTTATGGGGTGTCTGACTTTTGTCGAAGACACCTGTTGGAACCCGACCTTTCTCGGGAGGATGCACCGACCTTTCTCAGGGCATCGATTTGTGGGGTGTCTGACTTTTGTCGAAGACACCAGTTGGAACCTGACCTTTCTCAGGAGGATGCGCCGACCTTTCTCAGGGCATCGATTTGGGAGATACCTAGACATTCACAGGCATATCAAAGAGTACTTGGATATTCACAAGTACTAACATGAAGGATATTTGGGCCTTTGCAGGCATCGAAATGGGTATTTGACTGACCATAGGCATTGAAGGGGTACTTGGATGATCACAAGTATGAATTCTTGGGGGATACTTGGACATTCACAAGTATCGAAGAGGTATTTGATAATAGGAAATATTGAGAACATACCTTGGATATTTGTGAAAGTGTCCCACCTCCTGGTAATTGGGAAATATCGAGGGCGTACCTGGGATATTTGTGAAGGTCTCTCACCTCCTGGTAGTGGGAATATTGAGGATGGATCTCGCATATTTGTGAAGGTCTTTCACCTCCTGGTAGTTGGAATATCAAGGACGTACCTTGGATATTCATGAAGGTCTCTCACCTCCTGGTAATTGGGAATATCGAGGGCGTACCTGAGATATTCGTGAAGGTCTATCACCTCCTGACATGGGAAATATCGAGGACGTGCCCTGAATATTCGTGAAGGTCTCTCACCTCCTGGTAAAGGGAATATCGAGGGCGTGCCCTGCATATTCATGAAAGTCTCTCACCTCCTGGTAGTTAGAATATCGAGGACGTACCTTAGATATTCGTGAAGGTCTCTCATCTCCTGGTATGGGGAATATCGAGGACGTGCCCCGAATATTCGTGAAGGTCTCTCACCTCCTAGTAAAGGGGAATATCGAGGACGTACTTGGGATATTCGTGAAGGTCTCTCACCTCCTGGTAATTGGGAATATCGAGGGCGTACCTGAGATATTCGTGAAGGTCTCTCACCTCCTGGTATGAGGAATATCGAGGACGTGCCCCGAATATTCGTGAAGGTCTCTCACCTCCTGATAAAGGAAATATCGAGGGCGTGCCCCGCATATTCGTGAAGGTCTCTCACCTCCTGGTATGGGGAATATCGAGGACGTGCCCCGAATATTTGTCAAGGTCTCTCACCTCCTAGTAAAGGGGAATATCAAGGACGTACTTGGGATATTCGTGAAGGTCTCTCACCTCCTGGTAATTGGGAATATCGAGGGCGTACCTGAGATATTCGTGAAGGTCTCTCACCTCCTGTTATGAGGAATATCGAGGACGTGCCCCGAATATTCGTGAAGGTCTCTCACCTCCTGGTAAAGGGAATATCAAGGGCATGCCCCGCATATTCATGAATGTCTCTCACCTCCTGGTAGTTGGAATATCGAGGACGTACCTTGGATATTCGTGAAGGTCTCTCACCTCCTGGTATGGGGAATATCGAGAATGTGCCCCAAATATTCGTGAAGGTCTCTCACCTCCTGGTAAAGGGGATTTGAATGTAGCACGAGGCTTACTTGGATTGCCGCAGGCACTTAAAAGGGGTGGAACACCTGGATAGCCACAGGTGTACAAAGGATTGGGATACTTGGATGAACACAAGTATTTAATGATACGGCCTGGGATCACTCAGCTAGTCCAATTGTAAGGAAGCATACCTGGGCAGTGGTGCTAAGCAAGTCAATGGAATGCTTGAATAGCTACTATATTATTTGGGGATAACTCGGGCATGCTGAGTGTCATGAAAGGGAAGTATCCGAACGGTAGCTGGTACTCAAAGACAATGGGGATACCTAGACAACAGTAGGTATTCAACGATAAAGCGATACTTGGTCAGTCACAAGTATCGATATTTTGGGGACAACTCGAACAGGTCGAGTGTCGGGAAAAAGGAGTATCCGAACGGTGGTCGATACTCAAAGATGATGGGGATACCTAGACAACAGTAGGTATTCAACGATAAAGGGATACTTGGTCAGTCACAAGTATCAATACTCTGGGGACAACTCGAACAGATCGAGTGTCAGAAAAAGGGAGTATCCGAACGGTGGCTGGTACTCAAAGATAATGGGGAAACCTAGACAACAGTAAGCACCCAAACTCAAAGGACGACTCAAATGGGTTGAGTGTCAATAAGAGAGTACCTGGACAGTGATAGGTACCTTAAGACAAATGGGGATAGAGATATGCTTACCTGGCAATATCTCTGATCTCTAAGAGTATGCTTGCTATTTGCACAATATGCACACATGATTGTATATGCTGTAAATTCATGAGTTCAAATGAGATTCATGCATGATAATTTTGTCAGTTTTGCATCTTTTGATTTCCACTGGGGAAGATTTTGAAAGACAACCTTCATTTAGAATGTAGATGCCTTGAGCATGCCGGATGAGGGACTTTCGATCCCGAAAGGACTTTCCGCTCACTCTCATGGAAAAGGCTATCCCGACCATTGATGCAGGATTTATAAGGACCACACTATCTCACCGTCATCATGTCGGCGGGGGTCCGAGTATTCTCATAAACAAAATTTACTTTACCAATGTGAGAGGTCTTTGTTGAAACTGTGATGAAGTCTTGGCTAGCGGCTCATCGAAGGGGACCATCAAGGTCAAGGCTTATGAATGGAGTGTCGCGTGATCGTCTCCGGGCTTGCAAGTCAAGAATCCTACGAAAAGAGATAGAGTAATCTTGCTCGTACTTCTCCGAGCGATGTTTATAGGCATATGAAATCCTACGTTAATTGAAGTGCCCTAATCTGAAGAGACTTTTACAATGGGATGTAACGTAGACTTGACTCACATGTAAGAGGGTGAGAGTTGGTGACTGTCTTGACATTTGTCATTAGTCTTTTTTGTCAGATAGAGGTTCTATGGACCATAACAACAACTTTTCTTGGCTGTATTTTTGACTGGGGGGCATTGGCCTTGCTTTTACCAGGCACACTACTTTTTTCATGCCCCTATTTTTATTCTAGTTCTTCTTTTATGAGCATTGACCTTGCTCTTACCAGGTACACTGCTTTTTTATGCCCCTGTTTTTTCATTCTAGTCGTTAGAGGAACTAGCCTAGGCAAGTTCAATCACGACACTGTTATTAGACTCTTGAGTCTTCGTCTTCAGCTAGCGCTCCGAGCTATGCTGTTTAAATGGTAGTAACTTCTATTTTGCCTCCACGTGAGGGTGAAATTGACTCAATTGGGCTGTACAATGAATACAAGTGCGTAGAGAAAAAATTGCACTTTGTCATTCTAAGGCACTTAAATTAATGTGAGTGTTCATATGCAATAAAGACACTTGAAGATTGATGCAAGTGCGAGCAAGAAAATTTCTATCTCTCTTCTCACCTTGTGATGCTGCTTTGCGTCTGCTCTACCCCAATGTGGGGTGGTTTTTGATGAGGATATGAGAGAAGCTTCACCAATGTATGGGGCTCAATGGGGTGAGCGATGGAATGCCTCTCACTATCTTGGTTATCGTACCATTCGCGAGTAAACTCTTTACCCTGCAACCATGAAATCTTTTGCACTCATCTCACAAGTGTATAGATGGGGGGGGATTGTGTGTAGGATATGGCTTGCCTTTCATCATTTTGACGCACCTCATCCGGCATGCTCAATCAATCTTGTATTCTTCACTTAGCTGTCTATTCTAATAATCCTCAGCGGAATCAGTGATTTAGACAAAATCATCATGCAAAAATCCATTTGGAAAATGCATGCAACATTTTAAACATGAGAAAGTTTGTACTCTCAAAACAAATTAATGGTTTTTACTCAAGAAACCCTATTAAGAGCTTTTAGGGATGTTTACTTGGTGGAATTGTATTTACAAATGTATTGAATTTTGAACATCAAAAAAGTTATTCACAAATGGCTATTCACAAATGGGTGTCAATGGTCGTTCCTATTGATTAGGGATATGACACATGAATGATCAGTCAATGTTGGGGATCTGATCATTGATTTGACGGGTCTTTCTGCTTTTGCCCCTGCAGAAAAGAAGATGTATAAGTAGATCAATTAGTCTGGCCAAAATCAAATGTGAGTTGAGGCCTGAAGATTTTCTGTCATTTGCTTTGGCGATTACTCAGGACACCATTTCGTTTATGGGAGTTTGTCATGACTCTCATTGATTTGTTATTCTCGTTTTTGACAGTCAAGTGATCCTGCAACAAGACAAGAGGGAATGTGTTAGTCATGAATTCTTTCAAGAGTCGAATAACTGGAATCGATACAACTTTACCCTTCACTAGTTTGGAGATGATTGGGTGAACCTGAAGTGAGAGGGTGACACGAAGTCCTATGTCCCTTGCTTCGTTAGGTCAATTATTCTCTGTATTGGCTCCTGGATGACACGTCATTTTACACGAAGCCAGGTGAATTTGATGTGGGCCATTTCCATGTACTAGCTTGGCCAATATTGATTTGCCTAACCATCAAATTTGGCTCTTGAATCCTGGTGCTTCCTGCCAATAAGGGGAATATGTCAAGAGCGAATTCAAAGAGGAGGGAGTATTGGAAACGATACCAAATTACTCTTCTCCAAAGTTTGTATTTGCCGACTCCTAGGGATATTTGAATGTCGATGACAGCCTTTTCGTCTTGGCATAGTTTGACATTTCTTTCGATTGGCCTTTCTCAATTGTGACCATGTATGCATGATTGCTGGTCGTTGATTCATCTTCAACGCCTTCCTTCTGTGGAATTTCTCCTTCTGTCTTTAACTATAGCATCATTGGGCAAAAGTCATGTACCTCAAGCTTCTATGGAATCTAAGATGGACAATCTAAACCTCCAATTCTCTGATGGCAATTACTTCTTGCGAGAGCATGCGTTTGAATAGGAAGTCAGGTTTCTAGGTCCTCATTTTGAATAGGGGCTAGAGACCGCTTCAACTGTCTGGATTTCTTCCCTGTTGACAGTAGCCAATTCAAAGAAAGAGAAAAGATCCCCTCCTTGTGCTTCTGGGCTTGTCGAAGCTGGAAGTCCCGTTGATGAAACCATAACATCTGGTTGCTCAGGCACATTATGGGGAAAGGATATTATTCTGGCTTGTGAAGGAGTTGGGCAGGAGCAAGGTATTACGTCCTATTTTTCGTTTCCTGTAAATAGAAGAGAAAGGACATCATTTCTAAATTATATTCAGAGAATAAGACTTACCCTCTTTTAGTGTATGATGATTCTTTCTATTTGCCCCTATTTTCTTGGTAGGGTGTCTTTGAATTTGGCGAGTTCACCTAATGTGCTTGCTTCAAATGCCCCCTGTCATACTAAATTAAAGGGGACGGGAATGATCTTCTGAGACATGAAGTGAGTGAGTCAGAAAGACAAACATGCTTACTAATCGGGTCTTAGGGAGTAGAACTTGCTGAGACATTGTCACACTAGTTATTGAGTAACCATTTTTAGGTCCGTAGATGGCATTGATGAAGGACTGGAGACTTGAAGTGTGGAAGGGGAAGCCTGAAGAATTGACTACCCTATTGGACTAGCTAGTCATAGGGCAATTCTCCTTTGTTAGAAGTCAATTCCATTTTGCGGACTCTGTTTTAGAAACTTGTGGTTTAAACTTGGCTTAACAATTCTACTTGTATATATTTGCACTATGTTTGGCAATGTATATAAGTGTGGATGCTATTAAAGTGGAATTTTGAAATCCTACTTTTCTGTCCCATTATTTTATTGTATGAGGATTTATAATTACTTCCGCATGTGCATATTAAAATGAAAGGGTCGGCGATATATAGTCTTGGGATATCGCATATAAACTTGACCAATGTAAGGGATGTGCGCATGCACATCCCTGAGGATCGGGGTGTGACAAATAGCATTATCCGTAACTCTATTATATTTAATGGAGTCACATATTTCAAGAAAAGCATTGATGTGAGCGTTTGGATCATCGCTTGATAGCCCACTAAATTGCAATGATTGTTAAAGCATTTGAATGAGTAACAGCTTGATCTCAACGTTGTTTGCTTGAATTGCAGATCTTCTGATGCTTGATGTGGTGCCTTGAACTATTGGTGCAGCATAATCTCTCAAAAGTTTGCGTGGATTTTCATTCTCATCATCCGCCATCATCTTAGCATGATTTTTCGGTTCTCTTAGTTGCCTTTTGAATGTGCTTTCAATTTGTGGACCGAGCTCAACAAATTTCCCTTATTGGCTACATGTCATAAACTGATGTACAACCTAAAAAAAAAAATCAAACGAAGTCTAGATTAACTTAGAATTATCTAGTATCAATATTAATTAGTATTAAACAAACGATCCTCGGCAACGGCACTAAAAACTTGTTCGTAGAATTCTAAACTCGAGTGAACATGTCAAACAAGTAATATAATGATGAGAAATAATATTGTCCCATAGAGATTGATGATTAATAAACTAATTAAATACTAAAAATAGATTAATTGTAAAATATATCTAGCAAACCAAAATAGAATTGAGAATAAATTAAAACTGGAAATCTTAGAAGAAAAATTTGGAGACTAAATGTAGTAAATCAATCAAATAAATATGTTAGAATATCCGATTTTACCATAACCACTATATATGAATTTCAGATTGTTACTTGTACAAAGATGATATCAAACATGTAATAGCGGAATTTCTGAATCTATTTGTTATCTTATCTCTAGGTATAGCAAACCTACTCAGTTTATTAATCCACTATATCTCTATGTAAATTAATTTAAACATAACTATATTAAAATTTATAAATATTTCCCGTTTACAATGAGTTTTTAGATCATCTTATCACCAAAAGCTATATAAATAACATAGTATGTTTCTATTCACGTTTAATACATGGTTATATACTATAAAGAGCAATTACATATTATCACTTCTCAGTCTCAAATATGCATATCAAATCATTCAATGGTTGCTAGTCACTTAAAAGCATTAAGCACAATGTATATAACTCATATGAATGAAATTACTTGCACACCGATAAAATTAGGAAACAAAATCAATTATTCCATAATTTGATATTCATCTTCCAATGCTTTCTCATTTGGATTCCTAATTTTTGCCATTATTTTCCTTATCTTCTTCATATCTCATTATGCTACATAAATAAGGAAAATTCAAATAATTAGAAGGAAATCCAAATATTTTTCCATAGATATTGCATTATTTGTTGCTTAAAATAGGTCAAATAACTCTATTTTTATAGAGTTATCAATTTACAAAACATAACATAATGCGTGTTTAATGACCTATAATACCACTTAAACAATGCTTGAGGAGCATCAAACTTGCACATGACATAAGGTTGAATGCGGCAATGATTTGGGAAAAACATTTAACCCTTAATCGGAATGTAAAGATGTCATGCAAGTCATCAATATCGCAAATGGTTTAGGACTAGGAATGACATACGAGTTTCAATTGCAATTGGTCTCATTAATGCATGATATTTACATCCCAAATGAGGTTCAAATATAACATGCCAAATATGGATGCAAAGCTTGTAACACGTATTTCAAATGTCAAGAAGACATCAATGCATAATTTGGCCTTTAAGAGATACAAATGAATGGATTTTAGTAGGCTCCTGATAAGCCCCTAATTTAATATAACGATCACAAAACATGCTTAGTTTCACATGACGTGCAAAAAATCTTATAAAAAACTCTACATGTAGAAGATGATATGATGAACATTTTTCATGAGACATCAAAACTTAGTTTAGATCACACAAACCTACATGAAAATGAAAAAATGAAAGCATGTTATGAAAAGCACTAATTGCAGCAATACCTAAACAGATTCACGCATGCAATTGACATATCAAATGATGATCAATCCACATGAATCATGCCCCTCTAGAATGCTTCCAACATGTATTACAAAACTTACAAAGGATATGAAGTCAAATGGACTCATCCACAATCTTAATTTCACAAAAATGCAATTCGGGCCTAGTGCAGGGCAGACCGACCTAGGGTTGATTTTTGGTGATTTTACTCAACCAAAACAATATCTAAAAATCTGGAACAATACTCAAGAAATTTTTTTCAAACTTTGTGAGGAAAGTTTTCCGGAATCCATGCACAAAAATCAGTGAGACAATAACAAGACAGAAGATTGAACAAAGTTAGAACCACAAATCAAACCTAAACTACTGTAGAATTGACAGATTTCAAAGATGTTTTTGACAACCAATAGAGGTCCGCTTGGGGTTGTGACCTATCAAATCAAAGCTCTAGAAGTCTATTTTCTTCGTCTAGAAGGGCTTGAGGTCAGAAAACCTCATCTACCATCTCGTTTCAGCCAAAACAATAAGTCCATTACTAAGATACAAAATTGCAAACTAATACAAATCAAGTTCAAACAACCTGAAGTTTATGATCAATGATCTCCATAGAAAATTATTCAACAACATCATCAATCTCAGATCTAGGCATTTTATGTAAATGTAGAGTAGAATCTTAGCTCCAATCGGTTAAGTCGATCTCACCTCATCATATTCGAGATTAGAACATTTACCTTTGCATTTATCTTCGAATTCAGATGCGATCGGATAACGTTGTCAGAATGCGATTGGAATCTTGAGGACCTCCAGAGGATTAGATTAGATCACCAAAAGATCGAGTCAGGGGGCGGTTGGATCGTCGGTTCAGCGATGGAGGAAAGGGTCCAATTAGGACTAGCCTTGGACTTCAATGAGGAAAGGGGCCACTGGAGATGATCGGTTGCCAATCGATCAATCCCCAAACATAGCAAGGTTGGGGATCCTTCAAAGCAACGATCGAAGTTGATCAGATCGCCGCAACACCACTGGAGAATGCCGCTCTGGTTGGATGATTCGATTTGAAGCAAGACCGGTCTAGGCGCGGGCCGTTGATGCAACAAAAAAGAAGCCGCCCAACGGGGTTATCTGGTGGTCGAACGAGGTGGCTTCAGCATTGAGGCAGTAGGCGCGGAGGCTAAGGGACACCATGGATAGAGGAGCATCGTTAATGAAGCTTCGGCTAGCGATGGCAAGGGGTGACCATAGGGGGAAGATCCACGAGAGAGAGAGAGAGAGAGAGAGAGAGAGTTTTCAATTTTTTTCTATCCAATTTCACAAATGAGCCCCCTTTGTCATTTTGGAGGGAAAGCCTTTTATACCATGGCCAAATCATCAAATCTTGACCATTGGTTCAATCCGATTGTCAAAATTTTGATTTAATGACCAAATTTTGTCCATTAAAGGCTGATCACACTTAGAATGTATCTTATGGCTGATTGGATGGTTTCAATTCACAAAAATTAGTGTTAAAACGAGAATTGCGATTAGGGCCTAACTAAGGCCAAAATCGTAAATTCACAAAATTTAGGGGTTATTTTGCAAAATTCGAAAAATATAAGTACATGAGTGTTAAAAGCGCATGACGAGAATCCAACAACTAGTCGTTGTCCATCTAGAACTGGCCAGCAAGAGGCCAAACTGGCCTACCTCACCAGCGACCGTTCGAACCGATCGGGCCAGTCCACAATGGTTCAACAGGTTCTTGGTTCTTGACTGGTTCTAGCCTATTCTAGCCAGGTATTCCCTAGAGGCTAAAATTTGTGCAATTTGATCCCTCGAGGACCTAGTTGAAGAGAAATCTTACCTAGTTTGAGGAGAAACAGTTTGATTCTAACCAAATTAAGCCAATCTAGCCACATGAATGTGATTTATTGGTTTTTTATTGATCTAACTGAATGATTATTGTGAAAAATAGTGAATCTAGACCATGGGTAGATGTAATTGAACATTATAGGCAAAAATTGGCAATTTTGCAATTCCTTGCTTGAAATCGTAAATTAACTGAAATTTAATTAAATTAATATTGTGATAAACCCATCTGACTAATTGCCCATGGTTAGAATAGCTTATTGCATTCAAATTGACCTCAGAGGCTTTGGCCAAAAATGAATCGAGGTTTAATATCAAAAGTATACCTTGATTCATGAAATTAAACATTAATTTTAAATGGGTCAACTTGAATTTCTTTAATTGAACTCAAATGCTTGAATTTTCTATATCCAATAGAGTGAAATTCCTCAAATTGGAAAGTTCTTGAGTGAATTTCTTAAAACCAACCTAGGATTCAGACTTACCTCAAGAAAACAAGTGAAAAAGAAGTGTCCGTTTGCAACTCACAGAGAATTGATTCGGACCCCCTAATAAGGGCCTAAAATGCTAATTCTGAGATAGCTAGTATAAACACCTAGAGGGGGGTGAATAGGTGCATAAACAATTTATCGAGATATAGAAGCAATACTTGGCAAATGATAGAAGGGAAATTCTTTCTTGATTAACAAAATGAAATATGATCAAAGTAAAGAGAGTAAGGAAGAGAAAATTGAACACAGGGTTTATAGTGGTTCGGCTTATTCCAAGCCTACGTCCACTCTTCTGCACTGACAGCCTACTGGCTGGATTTCACTATGAACAAAAGAGAAGTTACACCACAGCTCTTCATTGATTACACAGCGTAGATGATCTACTACACCTCCTCAAGGTCTCTTACAAATATTGACTCTCTTTTGAATACAATGGTTCGCTCAAAGAGATTGTCTAAACAACAGGAAGCTTTTAGACTTTGAAATTTTTTTATTGTGCACAACTTAAACAACTTAGAACGTCTTCTTTATATACTCCTTCATGCCATCATACCCGTTGGCACTTACCAAAGGAATTCCTCCAATCTACCCGTTGGACGGAATCAATTAAGAAGATTAATCAAGCTATTAAAGGAACGTGTCGATAGCCCATCAATCTTGTTCGCCCATACAATCAGGATCTCGGTTTCCATAAGTAGAACCTTCCAAGAATATCCAGACAATCATCGGATTTTCAATCATCGAGTCAATCTCGATCAATCAAAGGATTCCGTTATGTCTTCTCCAGCCACGAGATCTTCTCCAGTTGATAAGGTCGTCCCCTCAACGAATCATCTAGATTTGGATAACCTTTCTTCAACGGATTAGAGACTGTCAATGAGGATAGACTTTGAGTCTTGAGTCTGGCCGTCCGGAGGTCTTCAGATTTTAAGTAGCAGAGTTTGCAAAACCTTCAGACTAGACTGAAGGAAACGTTTTGTTAACTTCAAAACACTTCAAGAAGATTTCTCCAACAATCTCCCATTTTTTGATGGTGACAAAACTTTCCTGCGGATTTGGACAACTTTGACCTGCAAAACATATCTTAAACATATGTGCATATCTTATAGAGACTTATAGAGATAAATGGCTAACACTAAAGTCTGCAACCACAGAAAATAGGTTAGTCTTGAATATGATAAACTATCCATAAGATATCAATAGCAGTCAATCATCCAAATTCAAATCCAGACAAAAAACACAAAGTTTAAAGTCAAACATTAATCCAAATCAAACAAACCAAATAGAAAAAAGTTAAAGATGTTCAAGTTGTTCAAATCTCTTGCATCTCTCCCCCTATTTGTGAGCATTGAAAAGGTTGAGATGAAAATGGAATGAAGTCAAGATTTCTTGGGAACACGAACAAGCTGGAAATCTTCCATTGACTGAACGATCCCTTCCAGCCTTTTCAATTCTTCCTTCAGTTGAGCAATCTCCTCACCCTTGGCATTGGCCTGAATCAACGAGAGAGGGCTTGGATCTCGATCTTGTAAAGACACTGAAGAAACTTGACCAGCATTCTGCAAAATTTGAACCTCCCATCCCAAGGCATAAATTTGACCACGCATCTCCAAGAGAAATTCGAGAATTCTGCGAAAATCGGCTGAGTTATCAGTCTGCGTACTAGCTTCAGCACGTTCTGCAGATGATGGCATGTCTGAATAATCTCGCAGGTTTGGCGTTGAAACCTCATGACCTTCTTCTGGAAATTGAGAGGCATAAACATCCTCTGGGTCTATAGGAGAACGACTGATTCCTTCACTTGTGTCTGGATATGAGGACTTCCCTCATTTCTCTTGATCTCCCTCTGTTTTCATGCCTACAGGTGGAGAAGAGTGTTCCTTAGGTTCTCCTTCTTCTCTTCTTTCATTTCCAGGTCTTTCCTCCTCTGCTTCGCCAACTGCTCTTTCTTCTTCTTCTTCTCCTCCTTCTTCTTCTTCTCTTTCTTCTTCTTCTTTCTCCTTTTCTTCAACATCTCTTTCCTCTTGGCCTTCTCTTTCTCTTCCTTCTGTCTCATGCTGTTCTGTTGAGTCTGGAACAGAACGACTTAGCCTTTTCAAAGCTATTGCTGAAATGGTAAGATCATCATCTTCTTCATCTTCCACAATAAGAGCTCTTCTTTTCTGCTTTGAAGCAATCAAGGGCTCCTTTCCTTTTCTTTTTGAAGAAGAGGATTGATGAGTTCTGATTGGAGTCTTCTCCTTGAATTTCTACAACTCCTTGTTCAGTTCCTTCAGACGCATTTTGGTCACCATCTTCAGTCCTACCACCATATGATCGAATGATCGAACACAAAAGATTTGCGGAGGCTGAATATTCAGATGTCTGAACAACTTTGTCACAAGGCTTGGATAAGGTAGTCGACCTCTGTCCTTCATCATCGCTCTATACACGTGGAACATGACAAAGGTGTGAGGAAGAGAAAACCTTTTTCCAAAGAGGATGGCATACATCAATTTTGCTTCGAACTAGAAACATCGGTTTGGAGGTTGATTTGGGTCGGAGACAATTGATCACAATCTTGTGAAGCAAGATGTTGAATGCATTCATCCTTGTATAGGTGATCTTCTCATCTGTTCTCCTATCCTTCACAAGTTCCAGAGTGGCCCGAGCAATGGAAACTTTGATCGGTTGATATCTTCCTCTCTCAACTCCTAACACATCCGCCAGCATATTCATATCCACAACATAATCTTGATCTTTGACACCGAAAGAAAATCTATTCGCATCCAAAAGCTAAGATTTGAATAGAAATATGCGATCGGTTCGGGATATGCCTCGGTAGTATCCGAGCGAACGTCTCGAGTTGAAGGTAACTGAATTTCTCCCTCAAATTCACCTTTACAAAGATCCGAGAAAATCAAAATCCACACTTCTAGGGTTTATAACCCCACGCTTCAGCAATTTTGAGTACAAATCCTCCTGTTCCTTCGATCTGAACACTTCTCCCCTTTTTCCTTGACTATTAACCGCAACACCCATTCTCGGTTGAAATTGGCTATACAATTTGTCATCATCATTTCCATCTACAGGATTCGGTCCCCAGTCACGAGGATCACTTGGGATATTCGCAAGGGTTTCCTCAGCCACCCCTTGTTGAGCAATTCCCAAACTTTCCATTCTTAGCCAAAAGATATATTCATTCCCATATCCTTTGTCTTTAAGAAAAGCATCGACATAGTTCAAGGGAGTACTGAGATAGCTAGAATGAGCACCTAGAGGGGGGTGAATAGGTGCATAAACAATTTATCGAGATATGTAAGCAATACTTGGCAAATGATAAAGGGAAATTCTTTCTGGACTAACAAAATGAAATATGATCAAAGTAAAGAGAGTAAGGAAGAGAAAATTGAACACTGAGTTTTATAGTGGTTCGGCTTAGTTTAAGCCTATGTCCACTCTTCCGCACTGACAGCCTAGAAGCTGGATTTCACTATGATCAAAAGAGAAGTTATACCACAGCACTTCCTTGATTCCACAGCGTAGATATTCTACTACACCTCCTCAACGTCTCTTACAAATATTGACTCTCTTTTGAATACAACGAATCGCTCAAAAAGATTGTCTAGACAATAGGAAGCTTTCAGACTTTGGAATTTTTCTATCGCGCACACCTTCAACAACTTAAGACGTCTTCTTTATATACTCCTTCATGCCATCATACCCGTTGGCACTTACCAAAGGAATTCCTCCAATCTACCCGTTGGACGGAATCAATTAAGAAGATTAATAAAGCTATTAAAGGAACGTGTCGATAGCCCATCAATCATGTTCGCCCATACAAGCGAAATCTAAGTTTCCATAAGAAGAACCTTCCAAGAATATCCAGACAATTATCGGATCTTCAATCATCGAGTCAATCTCGATCAATCAAAGGATTCCGTTAGGTCTTCTCCAACCACGAGATCTTCTCCAGTTGATAAGGACATCCCCTTAACGAAACATTCAGATTTGGATAACCTTTCTTCAATGGAATGGAGACTGTCAATGAGGATAGATTTTGAGTCTTGAGTCTGGCTGTCCAGCGATCTTCAGACTTTAAGAAGTAGAGTCTTCAAAACCTTTAGATTAGACTGAGGAAACGTTTTGTCATCTTCAAAACACTTTAAGAAGATTTCTCCAACAATCTCCCCTTTTTTGATGGTGACAAAACTTTCCTGCAGATTTGGATAACTTTGACTTGCAAAACATATCTCAAACATATGTGCATATCTTATAGAGATAAATGGCTAACACTAAAATCTGCAACCACAGAAAATAGGTTAGTCTTGAATATGATAAACTATCCATAAGATATTAAAAGCAGTCAATAGCAATAATCCAAAATCAAATCCAGACACAAAAATACACTTAAAGTCAAACATTAATCCAAAATAAACAAACCAAACAGACAGAAAAATTAAAGTTGTTCAAATCTCTTGCATCTCTCCCCATTTTTGTCAGCATTGAAAAGGTTGAGATAAAAGTGAAAGGAAGTCAATATTTCTTGGGAACACGAACAAGTTGGAAATCTTCCATTGACTATACCATCCCTTCAATCTTTTTCAAATCTTCCTTCAATTGAGCAATCTCCTCACCCTTGACATTGGCCTGAATCTGAACAGATAGGGCTTGGATTTGATCTTGTAAGGACACTGAAGAAACTTGACCAGCATTCTGCAAAGATTGAACCTCGCATCCCAAGGCATAAATCTGACCGCGCATCTCCAAAAGAATATCGAGAATTCTGCGAAAGTCGGCCGGAGTTATCGATCCGCGTACTAGCTTCAGCACGTTCTGCAGATGATGGCATGTTTGAATAATCTCGCAGGTTTGGCGTTGAAACCTCATGACCTTCTTCTGGAAATTGAGAGGCATAAACATCCTCTGGATCTGCAGGAGATCGACTGACTCCTTCACTTGTGTCAGGATATGAGGACTTTCCTCTTTTCTTTTGATCTCCCCCTGTTTTCATGCCTACAGGAGAAGAGAGTTCCTCAGGTTCTCCTTCATTTCCAGGTCGATCCTCCTCTGCTTCACCAACTGCTCTTTCTTCTTCTTCATCTCTTTTTTCTTCTTCTTCTCTCCTTGCTTCACCTTCTCTTGCTTCTTCTTCTTTCTCCCTGTCTTCTTCTCTTGCTTCTTCTCCTCTCACTTCTTCTTCAACATCTCTTTCCTCTTGGCCTTCTCTTTCTCCTCCTTCTTCTGTCTCATGATGTTCTGTTGAGTCTGGAACAGAACAACTTAGCTTTTTCAAAGTTATTGCCGAAATGATGAGATCATCATCTTCTTCATCTTCCACAATAAGAGCTCTTCTTTTCTCCTTAGAAGCAATCAAGGGCTCTGTTCCTTTTCTTTTTGAAGAAGAGGATTCATGAGATTTGACTGGAGTCTTCTCCTTGAATTTCTCGTACTCCTTGTTCAGTTCTTTCAGACGCATTTTGGTCACCATCTTCAGTCCTACCACCATATGATCGCACGATCGAACACAAAAGTTTTCCGGAGGCTGAATATTCAGATGTCTGAACAACTTTGTTACAAGGCTTGGATAAGGCAGTTGACCTCTGTCCTTCATCATCGCTCTATACATGTGGAACATAATAGTGTGAGGAAGAGAAAACCTTTTTCCAGTGAGGATGGCATACATCAATTTTCCTTCTGAACTAGAGACATCAGTCTTCGATGTTGACTTGGGCCGGAGACAATTGATCACGATCTTGTGAAGCAGGATGTTGAATGCATTCATCCTGGTATAGGTAATCTTCTCATCTGTTCTCCTATCCTTCACAAGTTCCAGAGTAGCCCGAGCAATAGAAACTTTGATTGGCTAATATCTCCCTCTTTCAACTCCTAACACATCTGCCAGCATATTCATATCCACAACATAATCTTGATCTTTGACACTAAAAGAAAATCTATTCGCATCTAAAAAGATAAGATTCGAATAGAAGTATGCAGTCAGTTCAGGATATGCCTGAGTAGAATCAAAGCAGAACATCTCGAGTTGAAGATAACTGAATTTCTCCCTCAAATTCACCTTTACCACATCCAGAAAGTCAAAATCCACACTTCTAGGGTTTATAACCCCACGCTTCAGCAATTTCAAGTACAAATCCTCTTATTCCTTCGATCTGAACACTTCTCCCCTTTTTCCTCGACTATTAACCGCCACACCCATTTTTGGTTGGAATTGACTGTACAATTTGTCGTCATCATTTCCATCTACGGGATTTGGTCCCCGATCACGAGGATCACTTGGAATATTCGCAAGGGTTTCCTCGGCAACCCCTTGTCGAGCAATTCCCAACCTTTCCATTCTTTTCAAAAAGATATACTCGTTCCCATATCCTTTATCATTAAGAAAAGCGTCGACGTAGTTCAGGGGAGTATGAGTTCCTTTTAAAGCGCGATACAGCTTGTAAATAAAAGCAGGCGTCTGAATTCTTACCGGATCTGCATCCTCAAAGATTTCTTCCTGTTGTTGACGAACAACGCCTTGAGGACTAGATGGTTGACGCCGCCGAGAATGTTGTGGGCTCGGTTCTTTGTTCGGGAGAAACTTCTTCTTCAGCAAGATCGAAGTACGTAGGCCCCTCGGCCATTCGTCGTGGTCCCCGATAGCGATTCTCGATGACTTTCTTGAGGAAGACATCTTTCACAGTTTTGGAAGATTCATTGCTTGACTTTTCTCAAGAAAGATGCAACTTTTTCAAGGATTAAACAAGTGAGAAAATCGGGAATGGAGGATTGATGCTTTCTAGGGTTTTCGAGAGTAAAGAAAGAAGGGGTAAACAGAGCACTATAAAGAGAGATAAGCAAATCGTCACAATGGAAGGTGAAAAGATGCCTTTTTAAAATAACTAACTTTTTCTTCGAGAAAATATTCATTTCAAAGAATAACTTCTTTTTCGAAAAGGAAACGATGCAGTAATTGCGTCGATTAAAGATAACAATAAACCATGATTGACAATCGTACCATTTCAAAATAAAATACGAGAGAGAGAGACTAACTTACAGTCTGATGATCGTACAAGACTAACTTACGATAAGGTCTTGTAAGTCTGAGTCTAAGAGCCTTTAGACTTTGATCTCTTTATACCTTAAAATTTTGAGTCTGGAGCGAATCGTTTCGAATTGATTTTTCTCCAAAGGCTTTGTGAATATATCCGCCAATTGATTCTTTGAATCAACATATTGAATTGAAACATCTCCATTTTGAACATGGTCTCTAATAAAATGATGTCGAATCTCTATATGCTTTGCTCTTGAATGGAGAATTGGATTTTTTGTGAGATTGATAGCGCTTGTGTTGTCACAGTTGATCTCCATGCATGAATCTTTAATTCCAAAGTCTCTTAGCTGTTGTTTTATCCACAAAATTTGCGAACAACAACTTCCAAGAGCTATATACTCTGCTTCTGTCGTGGAGAGAGCTACTGTACTTTGCTTTCTTGAAAACCAAGACACTGTCCTGCCTCCAAGAAGTTGACAGGTACCCGAAGTACTCTTTCTATCAATTCTGCATCTAGCAAGGTCTGCATCTGAATATCCAAGAAGAGTAAAGTCTCCCATTTTTGGATACCATAGACCATAACTTGAAGTTGATGAGATATATTTGATAATACGTTTCGCAAAGATTCAAATGAGATTCTTTTGGGTCTGATTGAAATCGCACAAATGCAAACACTAAACAAAATGTCGGTCTAGAAGCGGTAAGATAAAGAAGTGATCCGATGATACTCCCGTACAGTTTTTGATCGACTTTCTTTCCTCCTTCATCTTTGTCTATCTTCAAGGAACTTGACATTGGTATATCGGTTGTCTTGCAATTGCCCGGTCAAACTTTTTAACAAGATCATTTGCATATTTTTCTTGATGAATGAAAGTTCCTTCCTCCAGTTGTTTTATTTGAAGTCCAAGAAAGAAGATCAACTCACCCATCATACTCATTTCGAATTCATCATGATAGTCTTAGTAAATTTCTTGCACAGATTTTCATTAGACGATCCAAAAATAATATCATCCACATATATTTGAACAAGCAGAAAACTTTTGCTTTCTCTTTTAATAAAAAGAGTAGTGTCTACTTTACCATGGACAAAACCATTTTGTAATAAAAACTTGCTTAATCTTTCATACCAGGCTCGAGGTGCTTGCTTCAAGCCATATAAGGCCTTTTTTAATCTGAATACTGAGTCTGGTTTCCTTGGGTCTTCAAATCCAGGTGGTTGTTCCACATAAACTTCCTCATGGATAAATCCGTTTAGGAAAGCACTTTTGACATCCATTTGGAATAACCTGAAATTTTTAAAACAAGCAAATGCAAGTAATAAACGAATTGCTTCTAACCTTGCTACTGGTGCATAGGTCTCATCATAGTCGATCCCTTCTTCTTGAGTGTATCCCTTGGCCACAAGTCTCGCTTTGTTTCTTACTACCTTGCCTTTTTCGTCCATCTTGTTTATGAATACCCATTTAGCTCCAATGACAGATTTACCTTTTGGCTTTGGAGTTAGTTCCCAGACATCATTAATTCTGAATTGTCTCGAGTTCTTCTTGCATAGCTTCAATCCAGCTTTCATCGGATAAAGCTTCTTCTATGTTCTTGGGTTCTTTTCGAAATAAGAGCCACACACTAGACTCTTCTCGCCTTTTGGATCTTGTGCGAATTCCTTCATTGATATCGCCAATGATAAGATCTTTGGGATGACTGGACTTATGTTTTCAGTTGCTGATTAAAGTATCAGATTGATGGTTCCTTCCTTCACCGGAATCTTCAGTGATCACTGGTTGCTGGTCCTTCAAAGTTTGAGCTGCTTCTTGAGGTTTAGAATTTGTAGAGTCTGGAGCAGGTTCAGATTCTTCGAGATGAGTCTGAACGGACACATTTTGAGCAGAATCTTGAAATTTGACATTCGTTGATTCTTCCACTGTTTGAGTCTTCTTATTGTAAACTCTGTATGCCTTGCTCGTTGCTGAATATCCAAGGAAGATGCATTCATCTGACTTTTCTTTAAACTTACCAACTCGATCATTTGCATTTTTCTATATAAAACATTTGCACCCAAATACATGAAAGTATGAAACGATAGGCTTCTTTTCTTTTAAAAGTTCATAGGGGGTTTTTTTCTAGAATTGGTCTTAGAAAAACTCTATTGATAATATAACATGATGTTGATACTGCTTCAGCCCAAAATCGTAAAGAGATATTACTTTCAATTAAGAGGGTTCTTGCCATTTCTTGAAGAGATCTATTCTTCCTTTCCACAACTCCGTTTTGCTCTGGAGTATATGGAGAAGAAAATAAGTGCTGAAAACCAGATTCCTCACAAAATTTGGCAAAATCTTGATTTTCAAATTCACCTCCATGATCTCTTTTTATACTTGAAATAACATATCCCTTTTCATTTTGAACCATCTTAGCAAATTTCTTAAAGTAAGAGAAAGTTTCAGACTTACTTGCTAAGAAATATACCCAAGTAAATCGTGAGTAATCATCCACAATTACTAGGCAATATTTCTTACCTCCAATGCTCTGCGTTCTTATTGGTCCAAAGAGATCCATATGCAAAAGCTGCAGTACACGGCTAGTGGAAACTTGATTTATTGATTTAAAGGAATTTCTTACCTGTCTTCCCAATATGCATGGTGTACAGAGATCAGACTTTTGATATGATAAATTTGGTAAACCACGAACAAGCTTCTTTGCTGAGATCTTGGCTATCTGCTTCATGTTAACATGTCCAAGCTTTCTATAACACATGCTTGCTTCGTCTTGAATTGAGATTAAACATTGCGACTCATCTGGTTTTAAGTCCAAGAGGTAGATATTTCCATGTCTTCGACCCATAAATGACTCGAGTAGAGTCTTTACCGGTTCCCCGAACAAATACCTTCTTGAAAGTTGATCCTAAAACCGGCATCACACACATGATGACACTTAGTAGATTGTAATTAAGCCCTTCAACTAAAGAAACATCGCTTATTGTGAGATTCCCAATCTTCACGGTTCCAAAGCCTACTATTTTTCCTTTCTTTGTTTCCTCCAAATGAGACTTTTCCAGCATTTACTTGAATGAGCTTTATGAAGCAATTTGAATCTCCCCGTCATGTGTCTCGAGCATCCACTATCCAGTACCATTTCACCTTTCTTTTGATAGTGACCTGCATTTAAAAAGAAACTCAAGCTTTCTTTGGTACCCATATTTTCTTGGGTCCTTTTGAGTTAGTTTGATAAACGGTTTTTGCCCAGACTTTATTGACAGGTCTCCATACCATAGGACATTCTTTCTCAAAATGATCTACACTTTGCATTTTGAACATCTAAGAGCATTACGACCTCGGTTTTACAAAGATTCTTTCAAAATGATTTTTGTAAGCATTTCTTGAGAGTCTTTGTTTGATTCTTTCTTTTACTTTTGGAAAATCAATTAAAGGAATAGTTTCAAAGTCATTCCTAAACCGGATTTATTGAAATAAGGTCTTTGAATAGAAAGTATATTTTCAAATTTTTCAGATCCCAAAGAAAATCTTTTGGAAATATTTAAAATGTCATTTTTCAAAAATTCATTTTCTTTTAGAAGATTGTCTTTACTTTCATTGAGAGAGGAAACATTCTGGTCTAAACATTTCACTTTTTCTTCTAAAACATTCTCCTGATGTTTTAAAGCAGAATTTTCCTTTTGAGTTCAGAAATTCTTTTAAGAGAGGTCTTAAGACTAAAACATAATTCATCAATGTATTTTGAAACTTTCATAGGGATTTTGAAATTACTTACCTCGAATTCACTTTCGAATGCAATCGATCTCGGAGTTTGATTACGAATCCGATTGTGCCATTAGACATATGTTGGCATAATCATCATCACTATCTTCGCACTCCGTGTCACTCCAGGTCTCTGCTTTAAGAGCCTTTCGATACTTTTCGGCTTTTCCTTTCTTCTTCCTCAAAAGAGGACAGTTGGGTGTGATGTGTCCCTTTTTCTTACATTCAAAACAGACTATATCTTTGTTTTATTCATCATCTTCAGCAGTTTGTTCTGTTACTTTTGAAAACTTTGTTTCCTTGCATTGAACCTTCTTCCCTTTCTATTAAGCTTTCTGAACCTTCTTATCATGAGAGCAAGTTCTTCATCATCCATGTCGTCTTGAATCTGTTACATCGAATCATCATTAGATTTTAATGCAATAGATTTCTTACCTTTAGGATCTTCGTCTTCATTTATTCGTTCCACTTCATAAGATTGAAGGGTCCCAACCAACTCATCGACAGACAATGGCATGATTCTTTGGGTCTCTCTGATTGAAGTATTTATGTGATTCCAATCCTTAGAAAGTCCTCGTAGCAGTTTATTTACTTTCATGGAATCAAAAATTGGTTGACCTTGATTCTCAAGACCGTTCACAATATCTGTAAAACGACTAAACATGTCAGTTATAGATTCTCCCATTTTCATCCTGAAGGCTTCATATTGACCGAGGAGTATATTGACTCTAGTCTCTTTCACTCAATCGGTTCCTTCATAAGTAATGTGTAATCTATCCCATACTTCTTTGGCTGTTTCACAAGAAGATATTATGTTATATTCAGTAGGTGATAAAGCACAATATAAAGAATAGATTGCCTTTGCATCAAGAGCCTGTCTGTTGATTATCTCCTCCTGACTTATTTCGCTGGACTCAACAGTCTCCTTTCCTCTTTCTGAGACAGGTGCAGCTTTAGGAATGATTCCTTTTTCTACAACGTCCCATTCTAGAGGATCTTTTGATCTCAGAAACGCCTTCATCTTGTTCTTCCATATGTTGTAATCCTTTCCATCAAAATAAGGTGGTCTCGTGTTGCTTTGCCCTTCTACAAGCCCTGGAGCCAGCATACTAGCCATGGATCTTTTACTCTAAAGTAAAATACTTCAAACAAAGTGAGTACACGTGCTCTGATACCAATTGAGATAGCTAGTATGAGCATCTAGAGGGGGGTGAATAGGTGCACAAACAATTTATCGAGATATGTAAGCAATACTTGGCAAATGATAAAGGGAAATTCTTTCTGGACTAACAAAATGATATATGATCAAAGTAAAGAGAGTAAGGAAGAGAAAATTGAACACAGAGTTTTATAGTGGTTCAGCTTAGTTTAAGCCTACGTCCACTCTTCCGCACTAACAGCCTAGAGGTTGGATTTCACTATGATCAAAAGAGAAGTTACACCACAGCACTTCCTTGATTCCACAGTGTGAATATTCTACTACACCTCCTCAAGGTCTCTTACAAATATTGACTCTCTTTTGAATACAACGAATCGCTCAAAAAGATTGTCTAGACAATAGGAAGCTTTCAGACTTTGGAATTTTTCTATCGCGCACACCTTCAACAACTTAAGACGTCTTCTTTATATACTCCTTCATGCCATCATACCCGTTGGCACTTACCAAAGGAATTCCTCCAATCTACCCGTTGGACGGAATCAATTAAGAAGATTAATAAAGCTATTAAAGGAACGTGTCGATAGCCCATCAATCTTGTTCGCCCATACAAGCAGAATCTAAGTTTCCATAAGAAGAACCTTCCAAGAATATCCAGACAATTATCGGATCTTCAATCATCGAGTCAAGCTCGATCAATCAAAGGATTCCGTTAGGTCTTCTCCAACCACGAGATCTTCTCCAGTTGATAAGGACATCCCCTTAACGAATCATCCAGATCTGGATAACCTTTCTTCAACGAATCATCCAGATCTGGATAACCTTTCAGGTTTTCAAACGGACAAAGGATTGATGATTGTGAAATTGAGTTGGTCTCTGTGTTTTAACTCATACGGTGGCATGTTTAAATTGAATTATTGAATTTTTGCACCATGGGATGAATGTGAGATTTGGGACTGCCGTCAATCCTTGAGACAACTGGGTGTTATCGCGATGGCCAGTCAAAAGGTCTGAGACCTTAGGCTCCGTCTACTTCACATAAAATAGTACATTTTTGAAAATATTTTTCAGAAATTTATTTTCCAGAAAAATGACAATATTTTTCAGTTATTAAGCTTAAATCTAAAAAAAAAAAATCGAAAATAATTTTCCATCATTTGAAAATAAAAATTCAATGTGATCTTTCTAGATATTCATACATTACTTAGGCACTAGTAACTTAGACATGATAATTGGGGAATTAGGCACAAGCATCAAGGTCTTGGGTCCACTCTCAATGGACTCCAACCGAGCATTAGGGACCGGCAACAAGCATCTAGGTCTCAGGTATGACCACAAGCACTAATCCCAAGTCCACAAAAGCAGGGCTGAGAACCCAATGCCCATGCCATTCTTATAGGCAGGCCACACGGGACAAACAATTGCCTACATTAAATGGTCAGTCTCGCATAAAGAAAATTCAACACTAGTTTCAAAAGAAAATGTTGGCCCAAAAGATTTCCTATAATATCGTGGCCGATACCTTATAGAGAAGACGAACTGGCAGTCCAAATGAACGAAAAGCCCTAGTTACCTGAGAAACAAGATGATTATTGAAAATGACAGCATACATCAAAGACATGCAACAACATGAAAAACTCTAGCATAAGAAATTTAGCAGGAAACAGTACGTAACCACGGCACATGATATTTCCTCCATCAAGGGTGATCTATATTATTAAAAAGCTAAAGAAGAAAGGTCACGAGGAGAAAAGGATTGGAAGCTTAAACATACTTCTCATTAGTTGTCGCCAGTTTTAGCTTTCTCCTCGTCACTTCTCAAAGGATTACTTTACAAACACTACATAACTCCCATTATATTTTAATCCATCAACATTGTAGTAATTGGGAGCAAATGTCCAGAAGAAAGTCAAGACTCCCACGCCAATGAAGGAAAAGAAGAAAAGTAAACAAATGGGATTGAAGGACAGCTATTTCTAGACACATTGTTGTGGTTTACCATTGGTCTCTAGAGATTGATGGTGTGGTTCCACTAATCTGCAATAAAGTCCATCCGGAATTGAAAGACTTACATTCCTTGAACCATGGTTATATTTAGATGACATTTGATTGTCATCGCTCCCGTCTATTACTGAACATTTGACTAACTTCTTATATATGGAAGATCTTGGATAACCTTCAAAACTTTAACAACTTCACTCATCCGAGGATGAGATTTTGGATCTTGGCTAAGATAGCGAGCAACCAACTTAAAAGCAATTTGGACACCTTCTTCTAAGAACTCTTTAAACCTTGCATCCATCAATTTGTACAAATTTCTTTTCCTCCCTAGATTTGACCAAACATATTCAACAAGGTTATGTCAACCAGTAGGCTGGCTTTCGTTTATGACTCTCATTCCGGTCAGACTTTCCAACAAAATTACACCAAAATCATAGACATCACACTCTCCTGTGGGGCGCCCTAAAAATAGTATATATCCAGTCATTGGATGGGAATACGTTAAATAAGTACCAATTGGTCCTATTAAAATATAAATACAATCCACGAAGTGCCACTCTTCTAATATCTTAATTACCTCTAGCAATCACAAACAGGCACTTGACCTCATAGGTCAAAACAATAACTTGGTATGATTATACTGGGTGAGAACTCTACACGTTGCTGCGGAAAGAAATATATCAGTATTGATCATGAAATTATCAAAGTAATGAGTGGAATAAAGGTGTACCAAAGCCCTAATTATGATTTTATTGACAATTCCGAAGTACAATATTGAATCTCTCGTCATTATAATATACATCATTCCTGGCTTCAGCAAAGTAGTAATTTATAGCATGATAGACATGAACCTAGCTAATTAATCTGCAATAACAATGATGACGATTCTTAGAAATTGTCAAGTCAAGATAATCTGGATTTACGATAACAAAGTGAATGCTTTTCAATGCATTGCTTCGCTGAAATTATAAGGATGTGTGTAGGTAAGGGGAAAAAAAGAAGAGATAAAAGTTTGGACTCTTAATCAATAGATGTATAGGATAAATCAACAGGCTTTTTAATAATTTCAAAGTTAAATCTGCTACTCTGAAATGACAAAAAGTAAAGTATAATGAGAAAACACACAAATCATGATGTAATACATGTAAAACAGAGAAAGAAATAATACCTTCTTTGGATCAACATTTTCGTTAACTATCTAGTGCATGTGGGACGGACAAATACCATATTAGGGTGAGTTTTGTTTTGCGAAAAATGAATATTAAAAAAAGTTGTTTTAAAAACTTATCGCTTATATCACTTATAAAAATGAATAAACAAAAAATATTTGTATTACCTACGAAAGTGTTTAGACATAAATTATTGCCAATAATAAAAATACTTTTAATTAACTAATTACTTCAAGTAATACAAATAATCATTTTTTATGAAAATATTGTCTAAGTTATGTATTTTTCACAAAATAGACGGAGCAATGGAAAGGAAGTGATGCTAAAAGAAACCTACTCCATTCTAAACTAAGAACCCTTTGGGCATGTGTTACATTAATTAATGGTTATGCATCCTATCCAAAAGTACCATAATTTGGTCATTAATGAAAAGAATTATATCAACCGAAGACTAAAAAAATAGAAACTAAAACAAAAATAAATTCACTTTCCAGCAATGCATGAGTCATCGAAACGCAAAAATTAGACTATAAATCCACAATAACAAGCTATACATAATTTTAAAATACCCAACTTTGTTTCTTTTGGATTTATAATGGTCTTAGGGCCTTGATCCACTTAGTAACTTGGTACTTTCAAATTGAACCGTGAGAGATGATATCAGAGTATTGAACACCTCTTATTTACGATCTTATAATAAAACCAACGTAGGCCAAACGGTGCGTCAAATATATTAATAAATATACATTTTCTTCACTTTTGGTCCTTCCTCTTCAATTTTGTATCAGTGCTCTATGTTATCACAATCCAATTGATTGTATTTTATTTTATTTTATTTTATTATTTTATTTCAAAAAAATTTAAAATTTTTTTCTTTTCTTTCTTTTCTTTTTCCTTCTTCTTTGGCCAATCGTCAGCCATAAGTGAAATAGAGCCTCATCATAAGCTGGCAAGGCTAGAACTTGCCAAATTTTGGCATGGTCAAGCCTCGCCAGCCATTAGGCAAGCTCAAGCCTCACCAAAGTGGCAAGTTGGGTCGGGCTCAAGCCTTGTCTAAGATCGCTAGGGGTGGGTGAGGTGTATTTGGCAAGCAAGAGCCTCGTTGACCTATGGCGAGAGTCGAGCTCGCCTGTGGGCCGCTGAAACCGACGAAGGAAGAAGGAGAAAATAATAAAAATAGTAAAAACACAATAATTAGAAAATCAACTTAAGAAATGACATAATAAAAAAAATTAATGAAAGGAATGCATGAAGGGAAAGATTTTGGCTCCATTAACTTAGTATCACAATTGCTCATAAATTGAACAATGCAGTTCACTCAGGAGCTCAAGCAAACATAGAGTGTCACACAATCTGAAAGGCTGATCACTCACACAGTGATGAGTGCAATCGATGAGGAAGAGAGAACACCTAAGATAGTTCAGAGATTGACGAGTCGATCGAGATTTGAGTGTCTAGCGCGCTTCAATGAAATGCGAAACAACAACATGGCTTATAGTTACCTATTGCGGGATTCCACAACCATACTCGACCGTTACTCGAACAAGCACGTGCCCGACCCATAAATATTATCTCGTTTTGGGTTGCCAACCCCACCTCAGCCAGCGGTGGCCCTTGGCTCGATGTGGTAGAAGGCTGGCAACCCTCACATGATCTAGGGGAGGACCACAACCCCTCGCCCCAGATTTGGATGAGGGCCACCATTGGTCCTCACCCACAGTCAACCAAGGTCGTTGGCCACTAGTTAGGGCTTAGTAATCTCGGTTGACCCTCGCCCCACCGTCATCGGCCCTCTTTGGCGATGGTGGGGCAGTGGCAGTGAGGGCCATAGAGGCCCATGCTAATTTGCCACCCATGTTCTTATGGGGGCTTGACAACCTCGGTTGACCTTGCCCCACCGTCGCTGGCCCTTTTCAATGATGGTGGGGCAGGGGCAACAGCAACAAGGGCCGTAGAGGCCCTTGTTGATTTACTACCCTATTTATATATATATATATATATATATATATATGTGGTTTTTAAATTTTAATTTAATTAATATTTATATTAGAAATCAAATTTGGGGGCATAATAACGTCGTTTTGGGACAAGCATTGTTGAGTAGACATTGTGATAAGTTACATAGACTATTTTTATCATAAAAATAATTCAATGTCAGATTTTCGGCAAGTCTTGTCAGAGTTGGCACTCAAATATACAACTTAAGTGTTCACTCGCGCCAAGTTTTGATACTTGGGGTGTACTTTTGCCTCCAAAATTCCAAAGTAGAAGAGTATCACGATTGACCAACAAAAAGACATGCAAATCTGTATGGGAAAAGACGAGATAACTATGACGTGAGAATTGCGAATCAAATGGTGGCTTTTCCACCTGTTTCCTTATAAAAGTTAAGGCACTTCCACCGTACTTTTTCTCAAATTAAACATGTCACATGTAATTTTGAATAACTAACTTACATCTAAACATATTACTCCAAGTAAACTCTCTCTTGACCTTGGGGACATCGACTCAAAGTTTACCCAGACATATAACTCTATTTTCCATTTTCAAAAATAGAATTTTCTTTTAATCTTATCTTTCACGGGTCAAAAGATGGTTAAGGCATTCGGATGTTCAAGTTTTGTTCAAGTGGCAAGTGAAAATTCTGGACGTTAAGTTAGTTCAATCTATTAAACATTTTTGACTTGGTGACTTTCGTTGTTATTAGGTTTTGATTTGTATGTGACTTTAGTTGTTCTTAAATTTGATGGTAAGTGTAACTTTGTTCAATAGTTTGTATGTTAGGATTTGTTTATATGAATGTTTACACGGTTGGCAACTATTCAAGTTATTTTCTTGGAATGTGGTAACATGTTGCATGTGGAAAGGTTGAGTCTGATTCACTTTCTGAGTCTAATTTGTTTTATCAGTCTGGTTTGCTATCTGTGGCTCTCTCGCTTTTTGAGTCTGATTTGCTTTTTGAACCTAAGCATATTTTCTTTATGAAACTAAGTGTGTTTACTTTATGAACCCGATTATGTTGGTTTTCTGAGTTTGAATATATTTACTTTTGGACCTGAATATGTTTAATTTCCAAGTCTCACTACAGTTACTTTCTGAACTTGATTGGATTTGTTATAAAGTGGATTTAACCTGAATACATTTACAAAGTGGATTTGTTATGTGTTTGAACTTCAAATCTTGATGCTGGGTCTTGCTAGGGGTAGTTGGGTCTGCTTTCCCTGCCTGTGTACACGGGCTCGTCGTACGGATGATTTGTTTTTTTTTTTTTCCAATTTTGATCTGTGTACAGATGATTTGGTTTGAACTAGTGTTCTTTCGCAAGTTGTGCAATTATGTATTGTGGTTCCTGGAAAAGGACGAGGATTTAGTGTGTTTTATAATTAGCAACATGTGATGTGAATCCTGAGAAAAAAAGAGGATCTCAAGTCTGATCCGTGTAAATTCTCAGGAATGCGCGGTCTGCTTCTTGCCCTTTTTGCCGAGGCAGCTTGAGCAGGCTCAGCTCTATTGATTTGTGGAATCTTATGAGTGGATGATGCGTTTGCTCTTGCCATGGAGAACCTAAGAAGTTTCTACCTTTATATTGAAAGTCTGTATGACAAAGCCAGCACCACATATCCTTCTAGATGACATGATCTGACCTTGACAAGGGCTTGCTTCGACTTTTGTTGTCCCAACAAACGAGAATGCGAAGAGCTCTTGTAAATATAGTGTTGCAAGTGAACTACGAAAAAGTTTCCTTTCCGAATCTTTGTTTTCACTTCTGTTCGTGCTATAAGCTACCAATAGGATATACTAGGAAGGCTCTTGCTCCCACGATTCATATGCCATCGAGAAGCTTAAATGTTTCAGCGGTTCCTCTTACTCTGCATCAATGGGTCGAGCACTTTGAAGGGGGCATTTTATGAAATTTTCAACAATTAAAAGCTCAGTCTAGCAATCCCGATTATAAAAGCCAACTCACGCAATGCAGGCTGAGAAAATAAATGCAGGGTGAGAGGTTTCAGAGGGACTCCTGGAATTTACAATCCCCAACCACCATATACACAGGCACTGAACATGGAGTTCATCCATACCCAAATTGTCAGTCACCAATTATTCCACCGCTTATCTAAAATAGATCCCCGTTCCACATAAGGGGCTCCTTTTGTTCTGGGCATTTTCCTCC
Organism: Eucalyptus decipiens; assembly: GCA_014182575.1. Taxonomy (NCBI): domain Eukaryota; kingdom Viridiplantae; phylum Streptophyta; class Magnoliopsida; order Myrtales; family Myrtaceae; genus Eucalyptus; species Eucalyptus decipiens. The sequence goes on along the minus strand of CM024615.1, from coordinate 4,582,923 downwards.
TAATGCCAACTCTAATTTCTATTCGAAGGTCATTCTCTCCACCCGACTCTCAAAAGCTTATGCCTTTAAGTCCCCATATATTTGAGCTTATCAAGCAAGAATTTTGAATGAAGTAAAAGACAATCACATTGTCCATCATCCCTTGCATTGGAGAAAGCGTTCGTAAATCCATTAAGAAAAAGGCCTCTTAAGTGTTGTCAGTTCCTCTCATATCACTTTTCTGTTTTATTATCTCACTTATCTTTTGCCATTTTCCATTTAATTTTTTCGGCAAAAAAATGTGATATTTTTTATTCATACATTTCTCTTATATTATTCTCAACATTCAAATCGAAAAAGCTGGGGTCATTGTTTTTTCAATTTTAAACAAATTAAAAATTAATATGTTTAAATTAGTTACACCAAAGAATTTTCAAAGGTGTATCTATCAAGCAATATATCTCTAAAAGTTACATCCCCTGAATTTTTCAATTACAATCTACAGAACAGTGTTCACTTTTCATGAAAATCTTTGAAGCTCAAGTCATTTGCATTTACTCAACCGCTTTTCCCAAATACTGAACCAAACTCACCATAGGCCGGTTCTCCCTTTTATTTCTTTACATATACAATATTATATTAGATGGCTATTTGTCGTTCGATGGGATGGTGAAAACCAACTAACTGGTAAAAAATTTGAAAAATAATCTTTGCGTATGTTTTTAACTAAATTTGGTTAAATTTTGACCACGCATAACTTTTCTGTCCGATGTCTAATTGACTTGATTATTGCACTTACAAAAAGTGCATGACTCAATTGTTAAGATCGAGAATCTTTAAGAATTAGATCGAACAGACGGCCATCATATGTTTTTCGCTAAAAATCAGATCGTTGTGATTGACTCCAAGTAAAAATTAAACGATTAGAAAACGACGAGAGAAGAAATAATCAGAATTTAGATGAGTCTTCTCAAAATAAAGAGAAGTTGATACTGATAAGAGAGGCGAGTCACACGAGTTAATAAACGTGGTGAGCACAAGGCGCAAGTTGGCAATAAAAGATGGACGTGGACTCTGTCAAATGGCGCAGGATGAAAATTTTAAATCTAAATTAAACAGGACGATGATAAGAAAACGAGATGCATAGTCACTCACCCATCACAATCCATAATCACTCACGCACATAATGTCTTTCAAAATAGAAATACCCTAGCAAAGAAATCTACATTCACCAGACACCCCTATTTGAAACCTATTCCCCTAACCGACGGAGAAATCTATTTTTACCAGCACCCCTATCTAATACTTATTCCAAGTGTTCTAAGTCTTCATTGCTTAAACCTTCATTGCTTAAACCCGCTGTCGGCAATTGCATCTCTTGGTTCCTGAACCTCCACCAGAAGTACTTTCCAAAACGTTGGGACGTGTCCTCCAGGGTGCAGCCCTTGGTTTCGGGCATCACGATGAAAAAGAAAGTCCACGCGATGATGGCCCCCACCGCGAACAGAAAAATGGCCCCACCGAGGCTGGTTCTCTTGAACAGCAGTAAAAATAAAAATGTTATCCCTGTACTTGATAGTTGGTTCGCGGCGAAACTAATTGTGATTCCTTGGCCACGTAGGTGTGGTGGGAATAATTCAGCATTATAAATGGATGCGACCGGTCCCATTCCAACCGAATAACATGCCACATATAAAAACAGTGAAATCATGCACCACAAGTGACTCTTGTCCCTTCTGAGGCCAATAAGCTGCATGTCACTTCGGTCAATCTTAACGTCGACAAACTCCATGCCTCCCTGGTCAATCCTAATTAAACAGGTACCCAGTAACAATAGAGACCCAATGATCCCGGCAATGCTGCATAATAACAACCGCCGTCGCCCAGTCCAATCAATGAGCAGGGTACCGATGAATGTAAATGTCACCTTTACCAATTCGACTGCAATGTTCCATAACAGTTTTTTGTTGGTGGCACTAACTCCGGCCTTCTCAAATATCCGGGGGTTGTATAAGAGAATGATATCCATGCCGCATCCCTGTTGGAAGACATGGATACCAATTGCGCAGATGATCATATGGCGGATAAATGCAATCGGCTGAAGGAGCTGCCACCACACGTCCATCATGGTAATGGCTTGTACGTTTTCATTGGGTTCTGTGGGGATGCCAGCAGCACCCTTGATTTTGTTAATTAAGAGTGCAGCCTCCTCCTCGGAGTCCGATAACCTCAAAAGTATGCTCCTCGCATCTTCTGGGCGTCTCTGAATCACAAGCCATCGAGGGGACTCTGGAATGGCACGCACCGTGATAATGAGCCATAACAATGAAATTGTTCCCACGCATAACATGACAATCCACCCCTCGACTTCGAACTTGGAGAAGAAAAAATTAGATAAGTGGCCGAGAACGATCCCCACATTCAGAGACACCTAAACCACCGAAACAATACGAAGGTATAAAAAAGTCAACTTCCCATAACAAAAAAAAAATAAAGATTTATAAAATATTAAAATATAGGAAAGATACTACCTAAGTTCTCTAAAAAAAATAATAATAATAAATTGGTAAATACCTCTGGTAACGAGGTGAAGAAGCCACGGGAGGAGGGAGGAGAGATCTCCGCCACATAAAGGGGGACGATCACCTGAGTGTATCCAACTCCGATGCGGGCAGTGAATCGACCCAACCAAACGAAGAAGCTGTTGGGAGCGAACCCCATGAAGAAGGGCCCAAAGAAGAAGAAGAACCCCACCCATCCAATTGTCCAACGGCGGCCGTACTTGTCGGAGCTCCACCCGGCCATTATCGATCCAAAAAGTGAAACCATATAAAGGATTGCTGTTTGCACGTCAATATGATCGTTGATTATCTTTTGATCCTTTTTTGCGTACGGTCCTGTCTCGATCATTATTCCTGTAACTGCCAAAATTCAAAGAAAAAGCAGACACATGAGAAATCTTATTTATCATCACAATTATTTAAAAAAAAAAAAAAGAAAAATCAGTACCGAAACAATGAGACTTACCAAATCCCAGCAAAATAGATGTGACGGAAGCGCCGATTGCGCATCTTAACGCAAACTTGTTCACTCGTGATAGAGGATTCCGGTTGGCAGTCAACTCCGATCGGGGGTTGGTGTTGACATTAGAATCAATTATTGCATCTGAAGATACCTACAAAAGTAAGTTATTGATAAGTCAATCAACGGCCCAAGTAGATATATGACCCTTGATTGAAATACACAATATTGGCTATTACAATACCTCTTCAATTCCTGCTAGCATATGATGCTCAGGGTCTTCGCTAGGCGAGCTCACACCGTGTGAAGCCATCAACCTGCGGTTTTTAGAATTATGAATATTAGAATTAGAATACATATGCCTGTTCTAGCTGCTTGATTGATAAACTATGTACGTATCTAAAATTAGGCGCAAAATTACTAAAATTACAAGTAATAATTTCAACAAAATTTAAAATCAATTGTAAAGATGAATTCAATCATCAATTTATCGAACATCGTCGGAACAGGGTTGAAAATAATAGTGGACAAAGCATAAGTATTTTGTTTTACCTCTGTGGACTTGCTGCGGAAATAAAGGTCGAGAATGATAGAATTGTAGACCACACCGCTTGACTCCTCGGTGTGGAACGATAATGACAGCAAAGAAGAACGCTCTGTATCGCTCCCTTATGATCGCGTTTTCCCTTTATAAAAGCGAATATCAACTTATTCCCCTCCGCCTTAAAGATAAAGACAAGCTGAAGGAGAGCATGTCAAAGAGCGAGGGCACCACGCATCTCACTTGATTTTCGGGATTCAATAGAACATGACTTTGAACGAGTGAGTAGCGTGCTGAGGTTTAGGAGGAAAGTTAGGAGGAAAGTTAGGGCTATCGGAGGAGCATTTATCTTCTTGAACAGTATTCAAAATAAATTGGTCATATTTCGAAACTCAATTATAATCCTCCTTGACTTATAGAACATTAACTTAGTGTTCGACTAGTGGTCCACTCCATCTATTATCCTTGTAACATGATAAGCCATTCTTAAACATTGAATATCTCTTATTTATTTAAATTTAAATAAATTTTATCATTTGATAAAAGTTCAAGATTCGTTTGAATTAGTTAAAAGATTCAATACCCGATTCAAAACCCGATTCAATTCTATACATAAAGATCGAACCTCGTGATTTACTCGTCTCGTAAATTTCTTGAGAGAGATGGGATCACTAGAGAATCTTTTCATCTATATTTTTTTCTTTTGATGCGCATTAAATTCTCACTACTTGTTAAATAATATTTGTAGTTTAAATCTGTGGGACGATACTCAAAAATCCACTCTCCTTTTTGAATTGGAGTTTATCTTAAAGGGAATTAACGGGATAAGTGTCGTTGTTTTTTTAAGTCTATGGAAAGTCTCCGCTTGTTGGTCAAGAAATGCCAAATCTTTTATCCAAGATTTGACCGCGTGAGAGTGGACCTCTTCAAAGACGTACAGTAAGAAAAGAGAGATAGAGATGGCGAGATATTTTGACTAGAATCTAAATAAATAAATATAAATAAAAGATTAAAAAGGAGTGAAGTTATAACTTTAAATTGCAATTGAAAGATTAAGGATATTTTTGTCCTTTTAGTGTAAATAGAGTGAATTTGGTCCTTTGGGAAGTGGAAATGCTGTTGGCCAAAATGATTTTTTCAAGAATTCTTGTATATATAATTGTATTTTGTAAATGATATGAAGTTGTTTTCCGATATCTGTTACAGGAAAATCATCAAGCACGCATTTGAGAAAACATCTCTAGTACAATTTTATGTCTATGATTTAGTGTCGGGCATTGGGGTTGAAGTGCATGAGATCAAGCCTGACTATTAAGGATGCGAGCGCATCCGTCGAGATCATGGGACCAGCCTTAGCGGACCCAATCCTGGCCTTGGGGGAACCAATGTCGACCGCCAAGGTTGGAGGCACGTTCGTGGGGGGTCTTGAGTAAGGGCGCTAGGCCCCCATGCCTAGTGCTGGGACTAGGCCCAGCCTCGGTTAACTTGGGATTCATATATAAGGAAGAGAGTTAACTAAAGGTTCACAAATAATTGGGATGTCAAGAAATTTCCAGCTTAAGAATCAGAAACTGTCTATTCTTGTCCTACCAATTTTATACAAACTGCATTGATTTCGACCACCTACATGCACTAAACACCTGACTTGACTAACTTATTGAAGACGCAGGGTCTTTTTTGAGTCTCTAAGTAGCTGCACATCTGTGTCTATACAAAAATTTTCTAATATTGGAGAAGAATTCACAAAGCATCAAGACTCGAAAGGAGAAAGTTATTTGAGCCTTCTTCGTTAGGGAGGTCGGTTCAAAACTTCAAACCAGAGGCAGGTCGGGGCTTCGTGTATTATTCAGTGCGCTTCAGTCTAAATTCTCCCCAAATAGATTTTGACATCTTGATGGTAAGAATGGTCAAAGAGAGACAGATTTGGCCTCTAATGCATTACCGCTAACCTTAGCCACCGCCTTTTCTCATCTTGCTGTTACTTTTCTGGGTTCGTGGTCGTTTTCCTCTTTAACGTCCCACGCAAATTTCCCTCCTCAGCCCACGCCCGTGTTTTATAGTAGCATATGTTATTTAATAATGATCATTCACGTCCTCTTTTGATCCAACGATAAATATTTTTCAAAATAGAAAATATGGATATTATAATCTAAATTTTGAAAAAATCTTGCGAATTTATTTGTATCTTTACCCGAATATTTTCGAATTCTGTTTATTTTATATAAAAGAGGTTTATTCCAAACATCCCAAGTTAAAATAGCACCACATATTTATATCAAATTAATTTTAATTTCACAACAGTCTTTAATAAGTATAACTTACCCAAATCTATTATCTATTTGCATTTTGTCTAATATCTTGTTCCAATATATACGTGTGAACACACGTGGATTCTCCGCATCGAATCTATCATCCTCCATGTCGCACGCATGCATTTTGGCAAGATATGGGAGCGAATGCAGACGGACTGCAAATTTAAGTCGAGAGTACCGATTTAAGATTTTTATTAGTGCTAATCCGATGGAAGGTGAGATATGTGGGGAAAAAGTTTCGAAAAATAACTAAAGTTCATGGGATTTCCCTAAGTTTGGCTACACATTATAGATATATATACATTGTAGATTATATATATATATATATAGGGGAGGGGGGTTGTAGGGTATTAAGGTAAGTGGTTATACTAGTTCCCTTCAAGGTAGCCGGCCAATTACAAACAAATTCCTGATTCTATAAATAAATATATACTAGAAAAAAATAATTCGAAATTCAAGTCAAACCACTCTAAAGAGTACTGTGACGTGAAGAGACCGGAGTAACTTTCAAATTTCTTTAGATCCTGAAGATCTTTGTTGACATAATTTCATATAATTTCAAAAACTCAACATATTCATCTTCCTTCTGCAATGTAGATGTTCAAACGGATGATGATGCAGCCCGTATTGAAGACCAGCTTTCCCGGCCAAGAAAATCGGCCCGCATTCAAGCTCGACGTAACCGAGAAGCTATATCAACATCTTGAGTCCATCCCGGAAGCTTGAAAAACACCTTGGAAGCTCGCATGATGCTTTTACTAGCTTATAGTTTCGATGCTCTTTACTATTTCTCCTATTTTCAATGCTCCGTTTTTATTTCTCCTAGTTCCAACGCTTTGTCTTTATTTCTCCTAGTTTCAACGCTCTGTTTTTATTTCTTTGATGATATAAGCCGTCCAATCCCTTGTAGAGACAGATGACTTTTGATAAATGAAAAAACTTTGCTTGAAGCAACATGAACCTTGTAGAGTTCAACCCTTGAAAACCTAGAAGAGTTTTCACTCCGTCCTTGAAGAGTCGGAGCTTTCGAAATCTGCATCCTTGAAGAGTTGCAGTCATCGATCTAGAAGAATCGGTGCCCCCCCCTCAACTTCCTTGGAGGCCTAGAAGAGCTACCAACGGAGTCTCTGTTTTTTCCTGTTTTGTTCGTTACTTCCAACCCAATTTCGACTATCCTACAGTGCTTATTTCAGAAAACCCAAAACAGAGAAATTGTAGATCCAGAAGTCTTTATTCATTTGGTTTTGGAATCAGGTCGATCCGATCTGTATCGACAAAGATACGACTGTTCTCCTGAGCTCACGCAGTGCTGAAATTCCTGTTTGTCCTGTTTCCGTGTGCGAGTCACTCTCCCGATCCTATTTGTTTGAGAAAGCCTACCCTAGGCTTGCATCATTTGGTATCAGAGCTTTGGAGGAGAGGACAATGCCTCCAAGACAAGCTAGGCGTCGTGGCGGCAGAACCGTTCCCCTCAATGAATTGCACACACTCGCTGAGAATATGCAACAACAAATTGATGAATTGACGCAAGAAGTTCAGCGTTTGAGGGCTGAAGCAAATAATTCTCCACCCCGTTCCAGGACTGAAGATTCCCATGGTGACTCTTCCTCTTCGGAGAGTGTTCAATCTATTCACAGTCGGAGGCATGTTCGACATCGTTTACAACATATTCGTGAGCCAGATTGGGAAAAGGAAGTCAAGAAAGATGTTCTAGAATTTACAGGTAATGAATCTCCTGATGAAATTGTTGATTGGCTAACACTTGTGAATGAGGTGTTTGAGCATCGAAATGTTCCGGAGAATCGTCGCGTTGGGATCATTGCTATGCGATTCCGAGGCAAGGCAATTGCTTGGTGGAGACGTGAAAAACAAACTCGCCAAGCCGTTGGCAAAGCACCAGTCACTTCGTGGAGAAAGATGGAGGGCAAGATTCAAAAATATTTTCTTCCCAAAGGATATAAGAGAGAGCTCTACCAACGGTACCAAAATTTAAAACAAGGTACGCGAACAGTGGACCAATACACCAATGAATTCAATGAGTTGGTGATTCGTAACAATATCCAAGATCCGGAAGAGGTGCTTGTGAACAAATACTTGAACGGTCTTCAATTTTACATTCAAGACGCCTTGGAAGTCCTCGACATTTGGGACTTAGGAGATGCACACCAATGAGCACTCAAAATGGAGCGCTCTCGTTCTCGGAGACAGCAATCAACTACCATGGCGAGTCGAGCCACTAAGAACACCACTAGCACTGCTAAAGTTGCTGAGGCTACAACGCAATCTGCTAGTAAGTCTTCTACTCAACCCCATGTTTCAAAGCAACCTGCTACATCCGAAATACGTTGCTATTCTTGTGGGGAGTTGGGTCATCGTGCTAGCAATTGTCGAATCAATAAGAATCGACCAGCCGGTAAAGCCTTCTTGGTGGATAATGATTCTGATGAGAATGCTGAGGATCCACTTGAAGAGGAGTTGAACAATGATGAAGAAGCTGCGGATGATGAACAAATAGTGCATGCTGACATTGGTGAACTTCTTATGGTGAGGAAAATTTTTCTTACTCCTCGAGATGACACTGGAGATAAGTGGCTGCGTACCAATATTTTCCATTCTGCTTGCACAATCATGGGAAAGGTATGTCAATTAATTATTGACTCTGGTTGTTGTGAGAATATAATTTCTGAAGTAGCAGCAAACAAGCTAAAGTTGGAATTAAAAACGCACCCTACGCCTTATAAAATGTCGTGGTTGAAGAAAGGCGCTGAGGTAACTGTTTCGAAACGATGCCTTGTTAATTTGTCCATTGGTTCTGTTTATAATGACAAGATATGGTGTGATGTTCTACCGATGGATGCTAGTCACATTATTCTTGGTCGACCATGGCAATTCGATAGGAGGACTACACATGACGGTTATCGAAATACATATTCTTTTGAATTTGGAGGCAAGAAAATTACATTGGCACCTAGTAGGGAACCTTTGAAAACTCCTGTAGTTGAGAATTCCTTCTCCCCTACGTTGCTTACAATGAAGGATATGAAGGATGCTTTGAAAGGAGTTCGTATCTTGTATATTTTGCTCAATAAAACAGGTGAGAAGAATGAAGTTGCCTCTTTTGTACCTCATCGAGTTCAAACTCTTTTGGAAGAATTCAAGGATGTCTTCCCAACGGACTTACCCAATGGTCTCCCTCCTATGAGAGATATTCAGCATCAAATTGACTTGTTGCCCGGAGCCTCTTTGCCAAATCTCGCTCATTACCGAATGAGTCCGACCGAACATGAGGAATTGCATCGACAAGTTATGGAGCTATTGAATAAGGGTTTTATAAGGGAAAGCCTCAGTCCGTGTGCTGTTCCAGCTCTTTTAGTGCCTAAGAAAAATGGTACTTGGAGGATGTGTGTCGACAGTAGAGCAATCAACAAGATCACCATCAAGTATCGATTTCCTATTCCTCGCCTTGATGATCTCTTAGATCAACTTTCTGGTGCAAATATATTCTCGAAGCTGGATTTGAAGAGTGGATATCATCAAATTAGAATAAAACCAGGAGATGAATGGAAGACAGCATTCAAAACGAAAGATGGGCTGTATGAATGGCTAGTCATGCCATTCGGATTGTCAAATGCACCATCGACATTCATGAGGTTTATGACTCAGGTGTTGAAGCCTTTTCTGGGAAGGTTTGTTGTTGTTTATTTTGATGATATCTTGATTTTTAGCAAGTCTACTGATGAACACTTGCAGCATCTTCAAGAAGTATTATGTGTGTTGAGGCAGGAACAATTGTATGCGGCTCTCGACAAGTGCTATTTTATGGTACCACAAATCCTTTTCTTGGGGTTTCATATTTCAAAGAATGGCATTTCGGTGGATGATTCTAAGATCAAGGTGATTCGAGAATGGCCAACTCCAACAAATGTGCATGAAGTGCGAAGTTTTCATGGCCTCGCTTCATTCTATCGACGGTTTATTGCGCATTTTAGCACCATTGCGGCCCCACTCACTTCTTGCATGAAGAAGGGAGTTTTCGAATGGACGAATGCAGCTCAGAAAAGTTTTGAACAGCTCAAAGAAAAATTGAGCACAGCCCCGGTACTTGCGTTGCCTAATTTTGATCTTGTTTTTGAAGTGCATTGTGATGCGTCAGGTACTGGCATAGGAGGAGTTCTAAGTCAAGGAGGTCGACCCATCGCCTTCTTTAGTGAAAAATTGAATGGTGCCAAACTTCGTTACAGCACCTATGATCTGGAATTCTACGCATTATTTCGCACACTTGAGTATTGGCGGGCATATCTTCTTCATCGAGAGTTTATTTTATATACTGATCATGAAGCTCTGAAGTATATTTCCGGACAGCAAAAGCTTAACTCCAGGCGTGCAAAATGGGCTGAATACATCCAAGAGTTTACTTTCATTATTAAGCATAAGGCTGGAGCTCAAAATCAAGTTGCCGATGCCCTTAGTCGAAAGAAGAGTTTACTCTCTACAATGCATTCTACTGTTCTTGGATTTGATTCCTTTAAGGAGTTATATCAAGAAGACCCCTGCTTTTCCAAGATCATTCCCGATGCACATGAAAAGAAGCTTGCTGATTTTACTGTATGTGATGGTTTTCTTTTCAAAGGAAACCGTTTATGTGTGCCGGACTGTTCTCTTCGACAGCGGGTGATCGATGAAGTTCACCGTGAAGGACATTTTGGGCGCGAAAAAACTGTACAACTCATCTCAGCCAAGTACTTTTGGCCTCATTTGAAACGTGATGTACATCGACATGTGATGAGGTGTAGATGTTGCCAAATTGGAAAGGGACAAGCTACAAATGCTGGCCTTTATTTGCCCTTGCCGATTCCACATGCCCCATGGGAGGATATCTCTATGGACTTTGTCCTTGGACTACCACACACAAATAGAGGTATGGATTCGATCTTTGTTGTTGTCGATCGATTTTCCAAAATGGCACATTTTATTCCATGTCGAAAAACTATGGATGCTTCGCGTATTGCTGACTTATTTTTTAAAGAAGTCTATAAGTTGCATGGCATTCCGAAGACCATTACTTCGGATCGGGATACAAAATTTCTTAGTCATTTTTGGCGACAACTGTGGAAGAATGTCGGTACTAAACTGCAATATAGTATTGTGTTTCATCCCCAAACGGATGGACAAACTGAGGTCGTCAATCGAACATTGGGAAATCTATTAAGGACTTTGATCGATAATAATCCCCGTTCTTGGGAGACGCGGTTGTCCCTTGGAGAATTTGCATATAATTGTGCTGAGAACCGTAGCACTGGATATAGTCCATTTATGATTGTATATGGTCGACAACCGAACACTGCTCTTGATCTTGCACCAATTCCTTTTGCTGAGAAGTTGAGCAGCAAAGTCGGCGATATTGTTTCTCAAATGAAGACAATTCATGAAGATGTGCGCCAAAGACTAGAGAGCAAAACTGAATCCTATAAAACGGACATCGACAAGCGGCGGCGTGAAGTTATCTTTGAACTTGGAGATTTTGTTTGGGCTTATCTACCACCGGAACGGCATCCCGTCGGAACTTATAACAAGCTTAGTGATCGAAAGCTTGGACCTCTCGAAGTTCTTGAGCGCATTAATCCTAATGCGTATCGATTAAATCTTCCTTCTCATATGAAGATTCACGACGTCTTCAACGTTCGACATTTAACACCTTATGTGGGAGATTCTTCTGATGATGATGGCGAGAATTCGAGGACGAATTCTTTTAAAGATAGGGAGGATGATGCAGCCCGCATTGAAGACCAGCTTTCCCGACCAAGAAAATCGGCCCGCATTCAAGCTCGACGTAACCGAGAAGCTATATCGACATCTTGAGTCCATCCCGGAAGCTTGAAAAAACACCTTGGAAGCTCGCATGACGCTTTTACTAGCTTATAGTTTCCATGCTCTTTACTATTTCTCCTATTTTCAATGCTCCATTTTTATTTCTCCTAGTTTCAATGCTTTGTCTTTATTTCTCTTAGTTTCAACGCTCTGTTTTTATTTCTTTGATGATATAAGCCGTCCAATCCCTTGTAGAGACAGATGACTTTTGATAAATGAAAAACTTTGCTTGAAGCAACATGAACCTTGTAGAGTTCAACCCTTGAAAACCTAGAAGAGTTTTCACTCCGTCCTTGAAGAGTCGGAGCTTTCGAAATCTGCATCCTTGAAGAGTTGCAGTCATCGATCTAGAAGAATCGGTGCCCCCCCCTCAACTTCCTTGGAGGCCTAGAGGAGCTACCAACGGAGTCTCTGTTTTTTCCTGTTCTGTTCGTTACTTCCAACCCAATTTCGACTATCCTACAGTGCTTATTTCAGAAAACCCAAAACAGAGAAATTGTAGATCCAGAAGTCTTTGTTCATTTGGTTTTGGAATCAGGTCGATCCGATCTGTATCGACAAAGATACGACTGTTCTCCTGAGCTCGCGCAGTGCTGAAATTCCTGTTTGTCCTGTTTCCGTGTGCGAGTCACTCTCCCGATCCTATTTGTTTGAGAAAGCCTACCCTAGGCTTGCATCAGATGACGAGCGCCGCAAAGGGGAAGGAGATAGTAATTTTTCTTGATTACGACGGGAACTTCTCACCAACCGTTGAGGAAGCTGATCGAGCTTTCACGCCTAAGCAGGTTTTTTCTTCCTCATCTATTGTAATTACTTGTTTATTCTTTTTGTTTTTTATAACTCAGGGGCACATAAGCATAAGCCCAGATTTCCTTAGTCAATTGATTGTCGTTCAAGTAGACCATACAATGCTTATGAGTGATGAATATGCACGAACATGTAGAGTCGTTTGTAGGATTTTAGATGGACGGAAAAAAGAAGCAGAAAAATCCAAGTTTTGGATGACAAGTTATCAGTGTTAATCATGAAATTATCAAAGTAATTAGTGGAATAAAAGTGTACTAAAGCCCATATATTAGTGGCAATTTTGAAGCACAATATTTTATCTCTTGTCATTATAATATACATCATTCACGGTTTCAGCGAGGTAGTAATTTACAGCATGATAGACATGAACCTAACTAAATAATTTGCAATAAAAATGATGAGGGTTCTTAGAAATTGTCATTTCAAAATAATTTGGGTTTACAATGACATAGTGAATGCTTTTTAATACATTGCATCAATGAAATTATAAGGAAAAGGGGGGAAAAACAAGATAAAAATTTGGACTCTTAATCAAAAAATGTATAGGATCAATGAACTGGCTTTTTAATAATTTCAAAGTCATAAATGATGAATAGAAAAGTATAATGAGAAAACACCCAAATCATAATGTGATACATGGAAATCATACTAATCGCGAAAATATAATAAAAAATACTCAGCGCCAAAGGGGAAGAAAGGCTCGAAGTTGTGAGCTAACACCGAGGACTTGTCTGGACATTGGAAACGAAGTCAATATAACGTGAATAAGAGCCCCATTTTCCTTTTATGACAATGTTTTTATAATTGAATGTGGCAGAGTGGAATTGACAATTCGCTTCATTACCGCATTTTCATTAATACGTGGGAGGTGGCAATAAAAGAAAGTATGTTGTTTTCATCACTCGAAACAGCTTCCCTACCAACACTTCAAATCAACCCTGTTTTTGTATGAAAGATGCACTTCCAAAAGACAACTTCCACATCATTCAGTTTTCGAGCTTTTATATATCGTATGCTCTGTAACACCTGAATAAATACTCTTTTTTGGATAACAACGATGTGGACATTACTACTCTTTTGCCCACTTAATAGTAATATCATCCATTTTTGGGAATTTGAAGGTCTCTTTTGACCATACGGAAATATGAAAAACCAATAACCCATGTTAAATCGCAAGGTTTTTTAAAACAAAAAGTGACATATACACAAAACACATGCCTGATCATCATTAGAACCATCATCATTTTTGGCTTTGCGACCCATATCGAAGGGTGGATCTTGAAAGATATGGAGAAGGTTCCTCGAAGAAGAGAATACATTTGTTGTATTATACATCACAAATCTTTTCAATTCAATGGAAGGGCATACCAAAGTAAATGCGAAATTAGAAGTCATTCAGGCGTATATGAGGATACTGGGACGTGAAACATCAAGCAGGGCAGTAAAAATTCTGGAAAGGCATGTTACCACCTCTAAAGGTCAATAGAAGTAGACTTTTTTTATTTCCTTTCTGTTTTTTATTTTTTCTGCGAGTAAGTCAGATTTATCGTTCTAAAGTAGATGAAAGAATCCGAAACACCTCAAATAGAGCAAAGCACCCTTTCTCTGACTACCGAAATATGCATGAAGAAATGGATCAATCTCTTTCGAGTCATTGTTATATCATTTTTCCAGGTTCAACTTTGTTTCAATTTTCCACAAATATCCACCATCGATTAGCAAATTCGCTAAACTTTATCCGCACATGTTCCCATAAAGTCATATTTTTCTTCAAAGTTACTCATGGATACATTATGGAAAATCAAAAAATGGAGAGCAAAGTGAGACAAACCAAAAGTTAGGTAAACGTTTAAGCTATAAAAGATTATTAACATTGAATTTTCACCAAGAACAAGTAAAATCAGATGAGAGACTAAACGCGAAGGCAGGACTTATGTGGAGGAGGGCAGGAAACTTGACCTTGAGCAAGGACGACCAGAGGAAGTTCTGGTTGGGAAAATTCACTGAGATCTTCCATTCTGGCCAGTACAACTTAAAAAGAAAAAAGAGGAAACAGACAATGACTATCATATTGGAAGACAAACCTTAAGAAAAGGACATAAAAACCACTTACCTTACCATATGATCCTTTAGGGCACTTAGGGCATAAGGATTGAGAATAACGCAGATCGGACTTCTATTGATATTCATCAACTGTAAATAAAATATACTAACATTATCAATTTACACTATGCTTGATACTTCATAATACACTTTGAATAACTTGGAGAGGGGTTACGCCACATTAAAAAAGGAAAAAAAGTGGTATGATCGCACAGAGGTCAAAAAATTCTGACTCGCACGTGCAACAATCACATTCGAACCTTATTTAACCATAAAGTCAACGCGGAGAAAGGCACCCATGAGACTCAATTATATGGAACAAAACAGTGAAAATAGGCAAAGATCCCAACTAAATAGAGGATTACACTCGGAACTTACAGCTTTGTGAATAACCATACTAGATTTATCTGCAACGTGCCCACTGGCATACCATCCAAGCATACAAAAATTCGGGCAAGTCTCCGTATCTATGGCCAATTAAAGAGGAAAATGGAAAAAAAGAAACAAGATCAGAAACAATATAATAATAATAATAATAATAATAATAATAATAATAATAATAATAATAATAATAATAATAATAATAATAATAATAATAATAATAATAATAATAATAATAATAATAATCTGCTCGCAATAAGAAATCATTTTAAAAAAAAAAGGTCAAAAGAGAGAGGGAGAGAAGAGCACTAAATAGCGTTTGCGTTGCTTGTTGAAAAACGGGTGGTCAAGAAAATGAGTGGCGGGGACGTATTGAAGCTTGAAACTATCAAAAATCTCCACGGTGCAACCCCTATTAACTCCAATCACACACCTATACACTGTTGGATCCGCCAGTGACCTCACGAACATATCTATCCTATTGTTGCCGTTCATGGAAGAATGCGGGTGGATTTGAGAGATGACATGGATTGAGTGTTGAGTGTTCATAGATATTAAAGATCACTTGGGAATGGAGCTTGAACGTGAGGGGGCTGCTAGAGGAACCCATTGGAGCTCGGCCGTGAATGAAAAGAAAGCAGATTATCAATTTTGCTATTTGTAATCTGATGAAGGTATCGGTAGAGATTGGAACGGTATGAGAAGTGGGGAGTTTGGGTTTAAAACAAGTGAACTCGATCTTTAAGGAGATTATTCAAAGTTTGATTTTTGTTTGAGATTGGAGATGAGAGATAGAATTTTAAAATAGCAATAACAATATAAGCGTTTTACGCAAACAGTCAGACTTTGGAATTCCAGACCAATTTTGACTCCAATTTTGGAAAATTAAATTCATATGTTAAATTAACATGAAATTTAATGAATATTTTCCTTTTGGAAGGAAAACAAAATATCCTTTAAAATTACTAAGTTTACGAATTTTCAAAATCCAATCATCTTTGATGTGTTCTTTTACAAAAAATTGCCCTTGTTAGATTGAAAATCTGCAAACACATTGAGATGTCATTGGAATTTTGAAAAACATTTTGAGCTAGGAAATGAACTTTGATTTCAATGAAATTTGAACAACTGGAAAACTACGGATGTCCTTTACAACGGTCATGTTTATGACCTATTTCAATTTATCCATAATAAAAATAAGCCGTCTAAGACGAGTTATTACCCAGTCCAAACAGGGAAATAATTAAAATAGAATCCTATTTTTTAGTAGATAATTTATCTCAAATAGATAGTTACTATCCTCACGTTGCAATCTATTGAAAGTCCACCCTATATATATTAAGATTGAGTTTCAAATAAAATAAAAGGACAAGTGCAGTAGCGGTTTTACGACTTGTGATATGAAATTTGCAAAAATTACGATCTAAGTCGTAGAATTTTATCGTAGCTTCTATTTAGTCATTTGTTGGTCCTACGTGGCAGGCAAATAGCCTAATCGATGAGCTCTGCCCGTAAAAAACCAAAACGGCGAGGTTTTTCGCAGCCATGGAAGCAAATCGCTCGTCTAAGCCCTAAATTGAATAGAACAAAACTGACCAAACCAGAGATCTCTTCTTCATCCAGTCGTCGTCTTCGTCTGAGGTGAAAGTGAGAGAATGTCGAAGAAAAGAAGTCGCAAGAACGATTTAAGCTTTTTACCCAAACAGTAAGACTTTCGAATTTAGGGCTTAGACGAGCGATTTGCTTCCATCTGGGGCTGCGAAAAACCTCGCCGTTTTGGATTTGCCTGCCACGTAGGACCGACGTATGACCTAATGAGAAGCCACGCTATCCCAATTCGGACGGGATCGAAATCCAACCCGATAAATTTCTACCGACTTGGATCGTAATCTTCGCAAATCAGTTTTAAAACCACTTGTGCACTTATCCTTTTATTTTATTCAAACTCAATCCTAATCTATTAGGATAGACTTTTAGATAGATTGCAACGCTAGGATAGTAACTATCTAATTGAGACAAATTTATCCACTAAAAAATAGGATTTAATTTAAATTATTTCTCAGTTTGGACTGGATAATATCTCGTCTTAGATGGCTTATTTTTATCAAGTGTTAATATCATGAAAGACATCAAACGAGTACATTTCTGACAAGTTTATTTTGAATTAATATTTTGACCAGAAAAAACCCAAAATGGATAATTTATCTCCCATCGATTTCCGTTGAACTCGATTACTACTATGAAAAAACCACAACTCGAACACCTATGACGAACAAAACCTAAAATGGCACACCCGTCAATCACAACATATCATTCAACTCGATAATTTAATGCTTTCAGCTTGATCGATGGATGAAAACTCACAATGAATGGGTTTCTAATTGTGACCAAATTTAGAAAGCTTAGCTTGAAAACCAAAGAATGCACATGGTATATTTAAGTAATTAAAAAGTCTGATTATGTGGGAAAAATATCAATTATTTTCTTGCTATGTAACGTAGCTAAAGAATGACCACAGAAATAGTTTTATAGAGGGCTTACCTTCTCGAGAAACCTCGACCATAGGAATTTTCTATAATTTGGAGACCTATTACTTAATCGTGTATGTACCTTGTTGATAAATCTTGAGAAGGATGCTCGTCGTTGATGAATATAGATCGAGAATAAAGATATCGCTTGACCAAAAGAGACACTAAGTTACTTGTAATGGAATGAAGTACCAGCGCATGCATACTTTAAAGAGAAAGAGAGAGATTTGCAAGACCAATGATTACATAGATTATCGTCATACGTATTTTTGTCAAGTTGCGGTTGCTGAAAGCACTTAGTGATTAAAGTCCAATCTAAGATCGATAGCCAATTAAACTGTCAAATCTAACTTCAACTTGAAACTGAGTGCGTTTTAATATGTCTTGAAGTCCGAGGACTTTGTGAAACTCAAATTACTAAATGACACACAAACAAATAATTTATGTGACATCCGGAAATTCTTACTTCAGCTAATGATATGTAGGTAGGTAGAAGTACAGCTAGAGTGTCATAACTTGGCACGAAGGACATTTAAGTGCCATAACTTTAAAACGGTACACCTGAGTGCTAGTTTTGAAGTTAAATGGGACACTTAAGTGCCACTCCGGCAAAAATCCGGCCAAATGGCTGATGTGGCGACTTTCCGGCGAGTTTGGTCCAAAACGGCGTCGTTTTGCATGCTGACGTGGCGAAGAAAATGCAAAAACGACACAGTTTCGTGTATACGTGTAAATAATAATATAAAAAATAATTAAATTAGATTTAAAATTAATTTTATTTAAAATATTCAAAAAATTTTAAAAAATTAAGAAAATTTTAAAAATTTTAAAAAATTAAGAAAATTTAAAAAATTATAAAAATTAAGAAAAAAAGGGGTAGGTCGAAGGGGCGGGCGAGGGGAGCCCTCGCCGTCGCCGCCTCCCCGCCGTCGCCGGCCCTTCCCGGCGACGGCGGGGAGGCGGCGACGGCGAGGGCTCAGCCCTCGCCCCTTTGACCTCCCCCTTTTTTTAAAAAATTTTTTAAAATTTTTTAATATTTTAATTTTTAATTTTTCTTAATTTTTTATAATTTTTTAAATTTTTTATAATTTTTTGAATATTTTAAATAAAATTAATTTTAAATCTAATTTAATTAATTTTTATATTATTATTTACACGTAGACACAAAACAGCATCGTTTTTGTATTTTCTCCGCCACGTCGGCGTGCAAAACGACACCGTTTTGGACCAAGCTCGCCGGAAAATGGCCACGTCAGCCATTTGGCCGGATTTTCGCTGGAGTGGCACTTAAGTGTCCCATTTTACTCCGATGTTGACACTCAAGTGTACCATTTTAAAGTTATGGCACTTAAGTGTCCCTCCGTGCCAAGTTATGGCACTCCAGGTGTCCCAACCTCTATGTAGGTATATAATTGTTAAACGTGCAATCTAAGCTGGATTATTGATGTGGAAGTACGCAGGAGATGTGAAATGTATTTTCCGTGTCCATTATTCTCCAAAAGTGTTTTCAATATGATTAAATTAATGAGTATTTCTGAATGGTGGATTATATAGTGGTGATGAAGGACATGCTCTGTTGTGTGTTGAATAATTTTCACGTTCGAAATTTACTTGAGTTGTGATTCTCCTAACTTTTGATAACTTTTACTAAATGTTTTGAAAAGTTCCAAATATTTTTTGGTGTTATTAGTGCTTAGAACAGACACTAATTTCTTTGCTTATGCAATCGATATAGAGGGTGTTTTATACCATTTGTAATGTTTTACACCTGAGAACATCTCTCTCATTCTTCACTAATTTTTTTCAAACGATGGTTATCATTGCTTTTAGCCTTGGTCAATTGTTCTTATTTTCTTGTAACTCTTGTGTAGTCTTTCAAATACATATCCCTTGGCCATATAATCTCCTCGCAAAATTCTTTAAGCCTTCAACTTTCTTTTTCAATCTCACTCTCCAAAAGTTTAAGTGTAGGCAAAATTCTTACACTTCTTTTCTTGAAGCTTCTAATTTCTTCTTTCAAAGGCTTATGAGGTGATTAAAGTGTTGAGTTGTCAAAGTCTTTGTTCAAGGCAAGTGAAAACTATATGAACTAAGTTAAATTGATCCACTTAGTAATCTTGATTTTATTAGTTGATGGTTGGTGAATTTAGTTTGACCTTTGTTATCAAGTGTAGGTAAGTTGCAATGATCATACATCAAATCCTAGTGTTCGTTTTAATCGAACCAATAAGCTTGTTACATACCTAAAATGTATTTGATTGATTCCATAGGGAGTATATGATTGTTTCTATGTGATGCAATGGCATTTTTAAGTGTGAAAAATGTAGAATAATGAAAACTAAACCTAAAAGTGATATTTTTGTAACTCGACTAAATCAGTGATTTATGAGCTAAGTGTTATGGATTAATCAATCAGTTGATTATTTGGGCTGTAGATGTTCACAAAGTCGCACTTGTCTATTTCCATATGAATTTACTAATCTCTAACCGTGTTATCACCGTTTACATGGGAAAGGCAAAGAAGAAATTGTGTTTCTCCTACTTATGTAAGCAATGAATAGTAAAGACATGACGATTATATTTCGGTAATGAATTGCATATGCTTATGGCATGTAATGAATGTTGAGTTTTAAGAATGGCTACACAATGTGTTAGTGTCATCATCTTGTGAATAATCTTTTGCATAACTGCTTTTTATTGGCATACCATTATAGGAAAGATAGTGAATAAACTTGTTCATTTGCCTTTCATAATTATTTCATATTTGTCTAGGAGGATTATCTTTTGTTGTACTAGGTTCAGTGATAAGATAATTTTCTACCTCACACTTAGAGATGCTTCGACTTACTCCTTTGATGCGTTTGTAGCCGATTTGGCAGTAGTTTATGCTAAGTCCATTTCTATTGTGTGGATTGATACAAGGTTGCAAGAGTGGATTCCCTATCAATTTGTTGTTTGGTATTTCAATATCGACGAAGAGCTGGTTAAACCACTTTGGCTGCGTTTGGCAGAATAAAATTTAAGATAGAATAAAATTTATTATATCCTGCATTTGGTGCCTACTTCAATCAAAGTAAAATCAAATATAAACTGATGTAGACCAGATAAAATTATTCAATTGAGATGTAAGATAAAGATGGATATGATTTATAATATCTATATTAGGAAAGTTATTTTTCTCGAATAATAAACTTCTTAAATTAACAAAATTAACAAAATTAAAATTATTGAACCAAAAAAATTAACAGCATTAAAATTATACTTCAATATTTAAATGATATTTGAATTCTAATATAAGAAATTTAAAATAAAAAATAAAATTTTACTTAATTTAATTTATATTTATATTTATATTTATATTTATATTTATATTTATATATTCGAATTTAATTCTATTTTATAATATAAATTCAATATATAAATACAAATACATATATACTTCTATTTATCACATATTTAAGGTATTTTAGTATTTTAGGTATATTAATATAGTTTACTATTTAATAGAATTCTATTAGAGAATGATGGAAGGGAAAGAAAGAAATGACAATGAAACTAATTAAAAAAGAGCAACTATAAATAAAGTAGGAAAAAACATCACAAGAGATATTTACTATCTCCTTTTGTATTAGTTCATTTACATTAATATGGTGTTTATACCAAACAATGTATATGGTATTATGTGAATACACCCGACGGCAATCACCAAATAGTAGATACGATATAGTAAAATTCATAAATTTTGTATTCTATCCTGTTCAGTCCATCTTGGTAAGAAATCTGGATGACCAAATGTAATCTTGACGACTTTGATAAACCCTTGGTTTTGGTGCGATGATAGCATGTCAATGGGTGAGGATATTGATCTGTAGTTTAGTAATGTAACTTTGTAATGGGAAGTTTTTGGTTCACAGGTTTTTGTTAAAATATTGACAAGATCCGACCATCTTCCCTACTTAATGTGTTGTATTATGTTTCTTTAGGTACCTATATTAATACTTGGAAGAGGGACGATAAAGTAAGAATGTATCTTTAAATCATTCAAATTTGTCATACTCACGATGAATTTATTGTGTTTCTGCGTCTTAATATTAATAATAATAGTTTTAACAAAAGATCTTGTGTTGCGTGCAACGTTATGGAGCTTCGTAGTTTTTTTTGGTAAAGTTATGGAGCTTCGTAGTTGAAAGCAAGGAAATTGCATAAAAACTTTCTTGAACTAGAATAGATTACTTACATTCTTTGATGCCATGTTTGCTCGATGGCTAAAATTGAACATAAAACTTATTAATTGGGATGAGAGAAGTATGTGAAAATGCTTTCAAAGTATGACCGTAAAGCTCGTATAAACATATACAAGTACTGGAATTGGAAATTAAAAATCCAAACTTAGATGAAATCTAACCCAGATTAATCCGTGATGAATAATCTTCTCCTCTTCAAAATTTGATGGGCTCTTCGTGATTTTTAATGTCCAGATTGATGTTGTGTGCTCATTGAACATACTATATTCTCTGTGTAAAATGTGTATATGCTTTGCTTTGATTTCTCTTGTATCTCTAATGAGTCATTCAGTTATACTAATTTTCCCTCACAAGAAATACTAAATACCTCTTGACTTGCACTACTCTAGCAATGATTCCTTTTGCTATAGTTATCCATTGGATGATGGTTCCTCCTTGACTTAATCTTCAACTATTTTCATGTTTCAAGTCAACCGATCATCACAATGTATCATGAACTTCACTTAAACTCTATTTAACATTCTATTGATTTTTAGCGGGCCAATAATATTGTTATAACATTATGATTGATGTGCTTATTAAGCATTCTATCGATTGGGCATTATGGGTTAACGTATCATCATCATCTAATTTGGGCCCATTAGCTGCTTCATATTTGAGCTTAGTTTTTGGGCTTCATATAAACAATTGCACGTCTTTTTTCCAACCATATGTTGACATTGAAACACTAACTGAAAAATTCTTTTTGTTCATTTGCGGTGATTAAAATTCTTTTGGAGGGAATAAGTCTTATTGATAGCTACATATGTTCGTTACATTCACATATTGTAGTATATAGATTGATGATACAATTCTTCTGCTTTGTTAAATTTTTTCTGATTTCAAAATTAAAAGAAAAAAACTTAGGTCCTCTTATATTAGGCATTCAAAGCAGAATCAATTTTTTGCCCTAAATTCGTTTTTAAGGCAATAAGTTGATTTGAAAAAAAAAATGATTTACATACAGTTGGATTTGATTTCAAGATTTTCAAAAAGCTATTGATAAGGTAAACTCAAAGGGGAAAGAGAAAAGTTAAACTAATCTACATAGTTAGATTGATCACAAGGTACAAAAAGAAAAGGTGCAATTATATGAGAAAAGCAAGAATATTCAAGTAGGGTGTAAAGTGATTCTGCTTGATCAGCAATTGCTCCTGTCTCCATTAAAGTCACTACAAGGTCCACATCTCAATGCCGAATATTCGAGTAGGGTACAAATTGATGAGATAATCACCATAGAGTCTTGCTAATATGACGGCACCTTTATTTACCATCAATAATGATACCACAATGATCACAAATTCCTGTACGTGTGGATTTGGCAACCAAAGCTATGGAATTCAGAGATATTGAAGACCATAATTAAGAGCTAATGAAAAGCAAATCCATTGAGCATGATCATTTTATTACGAAAAAGAAAAACATCGTGAAATACTGAATTTGGTGAATTCTTTTTACATTTCTTTTTAATGGCACAAAAATGTTTTCACTTGTCATACTTCCAGCAAAATCCAAATATATATATATATGCACGTGACAAAATATACACACACAAAAACATCTTCACTTCTAAAACGATCCAAAGACAAATACAATATTTATAGAATTCAATCCCTTTCATTCTTTTTATTTTTTTTTCATATTCTATTCATTCATTATCTCTTAGGCGACCTTTTAGAGCGCATAAAAAATAAAACATTAAAAACGTTTAAGATGAATAATTCCGGAAAATGTTTTCACATTCTTAAATTTAGGAATTCTCTTTTCTAATTTTATGCACGAATATTTTCTTTGACAGGAAAGTATTTTCAATTGACTTTCATTTTGAGTAAATCAAATGGATGAAAGTTCCAAAAAAATACTTCCCCCCAAACAAATGCACTGTAAATTAGGGTTTAAATCAGCCGCCTTTAAAGTTTAAATGGCCAAATGTAATTCTCACTTCCCATATGTATTCACTCAGTCTTGCTTCTATCTTGGGCACACCCTAAATTTTAATGCTTATTACCATGCATGCTTCTATAAGGAAAATCACTATATATTCATGACCTCTTGACTCGTAAAATATCTCTAGCTTGGATCAGGGGATATGTAAGCAAAAATCCAACCAGATAGCTTGGATAAGGATTTTTTTCCGTTTTGTTCCTGTTGTGATTGATAGCTAGAATGAGACAACAGAATTAAATAAATAAATAAAGTAACCAGAAATGTGGAGTCATTAATCCCTGAATTAGAGAAGTAGCTAGTGTTGGCAACTAGCAACGGCATTGGTGATAGGCGGGCAATGACTGGTGGCGGCAACTTCCGGCAACCGATGACCAATGAAGGTGGCAGGTGGAGTTGTGCTTTGATAGTTTTGTGGTTAAAGAAATATGGAAGTGGAACCGCAGTAATAACTGTAGCTAGGTAATTGATCCAATAACGTGCTGTTCGAGAAATTTTATTCCTGTGTGGAATACAAATTTACATTTTGATTTCTCTCCAAGTAAGCCAAACACCATAGTGTTTTGCACTTGATCACGAATAAGTAAACTTTCATAAACTTTCATAAAATGCAATGAAATTTCACTATGGAGAAATTCAATTCCACATTGAATGTAAAAAATTACTATATTGACAATGTTTTAAATAGGTATCTTCTTTATTCCTTTGTAAATCTTTTTAGTTAATATATATATGAAGAATCTCACTCCCCAAAATGGGAATCATGATTTTCTCAGGAAACTAGACAAATTTTTCATTGAGAAGACAAGTGGTGGATGAGGCATTCATTCTTCACTTATCCACCCTCACCTTCGCTCTAATGAACATAAATTTTTTCATGCCTATATTTCCTATTTTTCATAATTATTCGGAAATATTAAGTCCAAAGTTAATGCTAGGTATACAAAGATTGATAAGAAACTTAACATCATATTATAGGAAAAGTACGTCAGGTCATTTGTTATATAGATATGTGCATATGTACTCATCACCAGAGCTCCATCGTTGACCGCCACATTCAGCGGTCATCGTCGACCACCAATGTACACCAACTACGATTTCTACAGACATGGAGAACGAGAGACATAGCAACACACAAATAAGAGCAACGCGATAGACAAAATCGATGTGAATTGAGTGTAGCGATTAAAACTCAGGCCATGGATTCGACACCATCACCTAGGGAGGGAGGGAGGGAGGGAGGGAGAGAGATTATTGATGATTTTTTTATGCATTAAAATTGTGTTTGACATCTAATGAATCAATTTATATCATGTAAATCACGACTAAAGTTTTCTGATTTAACAATTCTCAGAACTCCTTCACAATTTTTTTTTATAGGCATATCGTGGAACACTTTATGGTGAATAATAAATTTTAACTATTTCAAACTGAGATTACTGAATTGACTCAAATGAAATTCCCAAGTAATGTTCTAAATCAGATGGAGAGACTCGAATGTGATTGAAGCAGCATCAACTTAGTTTTTGTTAAAATGAGCGTAATGAATAACGTATAGAAGATGACCTTGGAAATGAAACTGATCCGTGCGCTGTTGATGATCGAATCAGATGGTACAACATTCTTGTCGTTCCTTGCGCGCGTCACTGCTCACGCCACTCCTCTTCTTCAGTCAAGAGAAAATGAGAGAGGGAGAGAGAGAGAGAGAGACCATTCTATTTGTGGGCATTTTTATTTTTTTACGATGGGCCTCTTTTCTTTGACCGGCTGGCCTCTATCTATTGAGCGATCATGCTTCATCAGCATTTACGATGGGCCTCTGTTCTTTGACCAGGCTCTTCTCGTTGACTTTGAAAATTTGATCGACACCGAATTAAACCTCCTTTCTTCTTTATTTAATGATTGTTTAGTTTTTATATTTGTTGGTTTGCTCTTTTGTTTATATATCTATCAATCTATCTAATTTTTTGGTTCCTTTTCTATTGTTTAAATTGTGTGCCCAATTTGTTGACTATATTTCAGTTGTCAAAATTTATAAACAAATTGAAAATTATGTCTAGCAAGAACTTTGTCCACTAAATGTAGACCTTGAAAATTTTTGAAAATAATAAAGTTCAAAACTTCTGCAAAGGTGTGCATCAGATCCGATTCAACCCAAAAGCCAAACTGAATTGGTTTGCACTGACCATTTCAAGGCCTATTCTAGAGAATGGTTTCCAAGCCTCTTCGACAAAAAGTACGTTTGCATGAATGAAGAATTGAACATTTTCAACATGAAGAAATACCAACGTAACCACTTAACTGACAAAGTTTTCGTGATATGGTGTAATTTATTTGATTATTTTAATATAACTTTTATATTCAGAAGGTGAATATAGCATTCAAAACATGAATATCTCCACTTGATATCTCCCTGGAAGATTTTTCCCCTTTTCACAACATTAAATTACATCATAATAATTTAAGAGATTTGAATATTGGTTTTCAAATTCTGACAAGACGAATATAAGAGTAGATATTCTCTCTACTTAGACTTTAAATACACGTAATAGATTTTCATGCTGCCTCAAATTTTATGTGAATCGGATTCAAAATAACGTAAGTCACCTAAAATGTTAATTTAAATTGTTTGCCTTTCAAAAGCATGAGATTGCTCAGTTAGTCATATAGGGCTTGTTTGTTTATTTTTGTTTCTGTTCTTTGGAACAAAAGTTTTTGTTCTTTTTTGTTCCGAGGAACCAAAAAGGAACAGAAAATGCGTTTGGTAAAATTTTTGTTTTCGGGAACAAAAAATCTATTTTTTTTGTTTTCGGGAACAGATTTGGAACAGAAATAAGAAATATAAAAAACTTATTTCTTGTTCTCAGAATAATTCCGAGAAACAATTTTTCTCTCTCCTCTTTTTTTTCTTCTCTTTCTTTTCTTCTTCTTCTTCTTCTTCCTTTTGTCGATCACTGGCCTTGGCCATGGCCGACGCCGGCGACTGGCCACAAAGAGAAAGAAGAAAAAAAAGAGGAAAAAATATAATAAAAATATTGAAAAACTAAAAAAACAAAAAAATTATACAAGTTTACCAAACGCATTTCTATTCCTAGAGTAAAATTTTTGCAATTACCAAGCACATTTTTATACCCAAAAATTGTTCTCGAAAAAAAAAAAAAAAAAAATTATTTCTTTTCAAAAATTGTTCCCTGGAGCAGAAACGTTATCAAACGTGCCCATAGCGAGCTCACCATCCTTTGGAACGGCTAACGCATTTCGCACATGAAACATTTTTCAAAAGATATATGCCTGTAGGTGCTCCTCAATAATCAATTGTAGAAATATTACAATATATAATGTATGAGGGTTAAGACATGCGTATTTCGATCATGTATAGAAAGATAATGGGCAGCTATGTATGAAGTTGATATAATAAAATAAGGGCAGCTCAGAAAATCTAACCATGAGAAGAGGAAAAGAGAATGGGTGGTCTTTTATGAAATGGGCGGACATCAGAAAAAGAAAAGAAGGTAAACTTAAGAAATCTAAAAGTGAGACAAAGAGGTATTTTCCTTATATTTACCAGTAAAATGTAGAGATATTGCATGTTTGTAAAGAAATGATATTTTAAGAATTTTACAAAATCATTTTAATAGAAATTATTCGAATTATTATTCAATAGAAACGAATCACCGACACTATTTATGAGGAAATCACAATTACGTGTAAGGATAGAGATGATATGTTAAGACTGAAAATTTTCTTTTATCTTGGTAAGATTCAAACTTTTAAATTGGAAAAAGTGAGATATAAGATAATATTATTAATTCTCGCATTTGCCCTAGACAAAACATTTGTAAAGCAACTAACTGAGGATATTTTGGAAAAGAAAGTGATTGTTGTCCATAAAAAATTAATGGACCTTGTTTATGTTATACTATAGTGTAGATACATGTTTCAATGCTCTGTTTATTTCTCGCAGGAAATGAATTAAAGGTCTTTTTCTTGGATAAATGCAACAAGTGTGCATCTTTGTGGCTATATTTTTAAAAACATCGGGAAGCTCACGTTAAGTAAAAATCATTTCACATATAGTATTATTCAAAAGAAAAAACTAGAAAGACAAAAAAGTAGAAGTCATGATTAAGAATATGTTTTTTTTGGTCTAAATTATTAAGGAAAATATTTAATTTTTTTTTTCTTTTTCCATATCTGTTATCATAATTTTATTTTTATTTTTTGGTCAGAAGTTATCATAGAATTAACACAATACTCTTTGAAGTTTCTCAAAGTGTGAGGATCACACTTAGTCGTTGAATTGAATCTAGACCAAATCCAATTCTTCAAGTACTCTAGCGTTGAATTGAATCTAGACCAAACCCAATTCTTCAAGTACTCTCTCTCTCTCTACATCTTCCATTACTTAGTTGCGTCTACTGATGACGAAGTATCAAATTCCATCGTTTATCAACCGTCCAATCTTAAGTCCTTGGTAAACTCTAGAACAATGTAAATTCATGTTGAAACTTACAATTCACATTCAAAGTCAGTGTTAATGGTTAAATTTATCTATTGGGTTTGCTCTTTTTCGGTTGGAAAAATGATTCTTTCAACTCTTTTTGCATAATGTTAGTTAGAATATGTTGGTGACTGAACTATGCGCTTTTGCTATAGTCAATTAAAGGCTTTGAATTTGTGATTGTGATCAGTCACCCAGGAGGTGCTCAATGTTTTATAGATTTTTCAATTATGTATCAGCAAAAATTTTGGACCTTTTCACATTGATGCCCCCCATTGCAATTGTGTAGATGTTTCCTATCTTATTTATTGATTCAAGCAGTATCAATCAACAATTGCGGTATATGGTGGCTTGAGGACATTTACAGGAATTAAATGATGATTTTGCGCTGGAAATTAGCAAACTGATTACACTTTCCTTTTTTGGGCCAGTCGCTCCTTGGCTACAAAGAAGCCTCGGTTTGTTCATGATGTAGGTTGGGCAATGCCATGGCATAAGATAATCCTGGTTCTACTCCCACTAGCACCGTGCTAAGGAGATGATGACAAGCTTGCTCAAAATGAGCATTAGGCTCATTTTGTAATGGGTGTGGACCTCCTATTGAAACGCCCTAGGCATCCATAGTTTTTTTTTTTGCCCTTTCCATTACTTTTTATGATAAAAAAATATTGGAGTTTTGAGCAAGACAATAGCAAGGTGATTCATGAATGGAGAGAGAACTTGTCAATTCATCATGTCAATAGTCACGTGTCTTCAACTGTTCTTAAACGCTTATTATGTTTCTCTGCCTCTCTTGTAATTATTTCATTTTGGTATCTTAATTATAATATTGCTATTTGTATTTGCTTCTTCAGTCATAGTGGCTAGTAGTTTTTTATTCTTTTCCATCTCCATTGTCTCGTAACTTTCCACCAAACCTATGTGCTTGCTGGAAACTTCATATGCCCTTGGAAATTCATTTTTCTGAATGGCTTACTGAAGTCCTAAGTTTGCTTTTAGTATTTGCTTATTATCGCTTGCAATTTTGGTAATCTTGTGAAGAACACATACCACGATAGAAGGTCTTTATGTGTAATTGTTTGGAACATAAATAGGTCATTAATGAATTGGCTAGACAAGCAGCACACATGTTTGGTAGAGCAAGGGCTGGTACAAACGATAGTTTTTACAAAAAATCTATTAGTTTTTGTGTTTAGTAGAAAAGAAATCGGGCGATGTTGCAGCACAAGAATAATTTTATTTTGTAACACAGTTAAATCCGAAAATCATTTTACTTTCATTATTTTTTCTTAGTCAAAGAATGTCCGCTGAATTTTCACTGATATTAAAATTTTCCTCTTATATTATGTGTTTGATTACAATTTCAAAGCATTGTCAATGTTTGCCTCAAGGCAATTATTAGATTTAGAATAAATAATATAATTTACATATAGTTGGATTCGATTCCAAATTTTTTAAATGACTATTAATAAGGGAAAAGATAAACTCATCTACATTAATAAGGGAAATTCCAAATAAGGGCTTAAAAGTGCCCACATTTTCTCAAATAAGGGTATAAAGTGAACATTATTTCAAATAAGGGCCTTAAGTAGATATTAATTCAAATAAAGGCCCGGAATGCTCTTATTTTCTCAAAAAATGGCCTAAAGTGGATATTATTTCAAATAAGTACATAAAATACGTATACCAATTTTTGAAGAAGGGCATGAACTCACCAAATGTGAAGGGCAATTTTGTCTTTTAAATTTTTTAAGTTTTTTTTAATTCTTTTTTTCCTTTTTTTCCAAAAACCTACAAAAACTATAGGAAAAATAAAAAACACAGGGGAAGAGGGTGCACCCTCCCGCCTGTGGTCGTCACCCCATCATAGGTGAGGTAGCGATGAGGCCGGCAGGGTCATTGATGCCTATGGGAGGGCTAGGACTAGCAACCCTAGCCAACTAGAGGTGAGAGGCAACTGGATGAGGGTCACCAGGCCTATGCAATAGCTAGTGATCATCGCCTAAATAGGGGAAAGGCAAGTGACCCTCCTCTAGATCTGGGAGAAGGTCACCACCCTCTCCAGCCTCTAATGAGGCCGGCAGGCCCTCGTCTAGATTGGAAGAGGGTCGCCACCCTCTCCTACCTATTGGCCCTCATCTCTAGTCGACCAAGGTCGCTCGTCCTCTCTTAGGTGCTGATGACCCCACTAGCCTTTGTCGTCGCCCCACCGGTAATGAGGTGGCAACCACAGGCAGAAGGGAGCACCCTCCCACTTGTGTTTTCTGTCTCTTTAAAAATATATATCTTTTAAATGTATAATCTAATTTAATTTAAATTAAATTGTATTTGGACTAAAATATCCCTAATTAGCCAAAAAAATTTGGCAACTAGCGAGACTAAATCTTTATTTGAAACTAACATCACTTCATGCTTTTCTTTTAGATTCATATGGGCACTTTAAGTCATTTCATGCCATTATTTAAGAAAATGAGGACACTTCGAGCCTTTAATTGAAATTTGTCCACATTAATAAATTGATTACAAATTTCAAAAAGAAAAGGTAGTCTTACATGAGAAAAGCAAGAATATCTCTTATTAGATTGAAACAAAAAGAAAAAGAGGAGGTGGAAATAAAAACAACTTTCATAATAGGGTGCGCTTCATATTTATTTATGAGCAAACTAAACTAAAAAATAGAAAAGAAAGGAAAAGAAAATTCCTGAAAAGTGGAAAAGATTAAAAGAAGGAATGGATGCGCACGGCACCAACATTCCAATCCCTGTCCTAGGAGTTATCACAGGCCCACTTAGCTTGTGCTTGGGCTGGAAGGCCCATGGGCTCGGCCCATACTATATGTTTTGGGCGGGCCAATTGCCTACATTAAATGGTTAGTCTCGAATGAAGAATATTCAAAACTAACATTAAATGTTGGCCCAAAAGATTTCCAATAATATCGTGGCTGATACCTAATAGAGAAGAAGACGAACTAATAGTTCAAATGAACGGAAAGCCCTGCTTACCTGAGAAACAGAATTACAACAAGATGATTATTAAGAATGACAGCATACATCAAAGGCACGCAAAACATTAAAAGCTCATGCATAAGAAATTTAGCAAGAAAAAACTACGTAAGCAAGGCGCATGATATTTCCTCCATCGGGGTGATCCATATTATCAAAAAGCTAAAGAGGAAAGGTAACACAGGGAAAGGGAGCGGAAGCTTAAAAATACTTCTCATTACTTGTTGCCATTTTAGGTTTTATCAACCAAATACAGCGCTATCAAATTTGAAAGTTTTAAATCTTATCTTTAAAAGTTTGAAAGTTTTCTATTTTATGTATTTATTTTCCTACAAATAAACTTTTAGAAAGCACACTTGGATATATAAATACCCACCTAAGCTTAATGGATATATCCAATAATTTATGTCTCAACATGGTCATAGTGCCATCAAAGGCTAATGTCCTCTTTCAACTCTTTCTTTTTCTCCCTTTTTTTCCTATAAGGGTGGTCAAAATGGCCTTGGAGAATCCTCTGCCGCAGCCGCCACCATCCACCTGGCCACTTGTCAAAGGATAACTCTACACATACTACATAACTCACATTATATTTTAATACATCAACATTGTAGTAATCAGGAGCAAATGTTCAAATGAAAGATAAGACTCTTGCACCAATGAAGAAAGATAAGCAAAGGAAACAAATGGGACAAATGGGATTGAAAGAAAGCTATTTTGGACATATTGCTTTGGTTTACCATTGGCTTCCAAAGATTGGTGGTGTGGTTGCACTGGCCTGCATTGGTTCCTTCCAGAATTGAAAGATTTATAATACTTGAATCATGGTTATATTTAGATGACATTTCACTACCATTGTTCTCCCCCTTTCTGAATATTTGACGAACTTTAACAACTTCACTCATCAGGGGACGAGCTTTTGGATCTCGCTAAGACAGCGAGCGACCAACTTAAAAGAAATCTAGACTCCTCCTTTTAAGAACCCTTTCAAGCCTTGCATCCATCAATTTGTACAAATTTCTTTTCCTTCCTAGATTTGGCCAAACGTATTCAACAAGGTTATGTTGATCAGTAGGCCAACTTTTGTCCATGGCTCTCATGCCAGTCAGAATTTCCAAAAGAACTACACCAAAATCATAGACATCACTCTCTAATGCGGGGTGCCCTAAAACTAGTATATGTCAGTCACTAGATGGGAAACGTTAAATAAGTACTGATCGGTCTATTTGGATTAAAATACAATCCACGAAGTACAATTCTTCAAATATGTTAGGTACCCCTGGCAATTAGAAACAGGTACTTGACCTCATGGGCTAGAACAATAACTTGGTATGATTATACTAGGTAAAAACTCCGCTAGTTGCCGTGGAAAGAATAGGTCATCAATGAAACGGCTAGACAAGCCACATGCATGTTTGGTAGAGCGAGGGTATATATATATTGCGGGCAATGTTGCAGCACAAAAATTATTTTATTTTGTTACACAGTTGAATCTGAAAATCATTTTAACGTCATTATTTTTTCTTAGTCAAAGAATGTCTGTTGAATTTTCATTGATATTAAAATTAAAAAACAACACACTTCCTCTTATATTATGCGTTTGATTACAATTTTAAGCATTGTCAATCTTTGCCTCTAGGCAATTATTAGACTCAGAATAACTAAATAATTTACATTGGATTCGATTCCAAATTTTTTAAAAGACTATTAATAAGGGAAAAGATAATCATCTACATTAATAAATTGATTACAAATTACGAAAAGAAAGGGCACTCTCACATGAGAGAAGAAAGAAAATCACTGGTTAGATTGAAAGAACAAGAAAAGTAGGAGGGAAGAATAACAACTTTTACAACAGAGTACGCGTTATATTTATTTATGAGCAAAATAAACTAAATGAAAAAGAAAAGAAAGGAAAAAAAAGTTTCCGAAAAAATGGAAAAGATTAAAAGAAGAAATGGATGCGCCACGGCACCAGCATTCCAAGCTCTGTCCTAAGAGTGGTTAACATGCCCATTTAGGTTGTTCTTGGGCCGGGCAGGGCCCCGGCCCATGCCATTCTTATGGGCGGGCCACACGGGACAAACAATTGCCTACATTAAATGGTCAGTGTCGCATAAAGAAAATTCAACGCTAGTTTCAACAGAAGATGTTGGCCCAAAAGATTTCCAATATATCGTGGCTGATACCTTATAGAGAAGAACAGTCTAAATGAACGAAAAGCCCTAGTTACCTGAGAAACAAGATGATTATTGAAAATGACAGCATACATCAAAGACATGCAACAACATGAAAAACTCTAGCATAAGAAATTTAGCAGGAAACAGTATGAATCACGGCATATGATATTTCCTCCATTAAGGGCGATCCATATTATCGAAAGCTAAAGAGGAAAGGTCACGAGGGGAAAAGGATTAGAAGCTTAAGCATACTTCTCATTAGTTGTTGCCAGTTTTAGCTTTCTCCTCGCAACTTCTCAAAGGATTACTTTACAAACACTACATAACTCCCATTATATTTTAATCCATCAGCATTATAATAATCGGGAGTGAATGTCCAGATGAAAGTCGAGACTCCTGCACCAATGAAGGAAGAGAAGAAAATGAAACAAATGGGATTGAAGGACAGCTATTTCTAGACACATTGTTGTGGTTTACCATTGGCTTCCAAATATTGATGGTGTGGTTGCACTATAATCTGCATTGATTCCATCCGGAATTGAAAGACTTATATTCCTTGAACCATGGTTATATTTAGATGACATTTCATTGTCACCACTCGGCTCTTTATGAACATTTGACGAACTTCTTATATATGGAAGATCTTGGATAACCTTCAAAACTTTAACAACTTCACTAATCCGGGGACGAGCTTTTGGATCTCGGCTAAGACGACGAGTAACCAACTTAAAAGCAATTTGGCCACCTTCTTCTAATAACTCTTTTTTTTTTTTTTGGTGACCCGGGAACCCATGTACAGTCGGTAGCCGGCGAGGTAAACCCGAGGCGAACTGGGCCACCACCACAGATCCAGCCGCAGGTGAGTCGCGCGATTTGCGGTGCGCGGGATTCGAACATATTTTGTACAAATGTACAAATTTGACCAAACCTTGCATCCATCAATTTGTACAAATTTCTTTTCCTCCCTAAGTTTGACCAAACATATTCAACAAGGTTATGTCAACCAATAGGCCGACTTTTGTTTATGACTCTCATTCCAGTCAGACTTTCCAATAGAATTACACCAAAATTATAGACATCACACTCTCTTGTGGGGCGCCCTAAAACTAGTATATATGTAGTCATTAGATGGGAATAGTTAAATAAGTACCAATTGGTCCTGTTTAGATATAAATACAATCCACGAAGTGCCCCTCTTCTAATATCTTAATTACCTCTAGCAATTACAAACAGGCACTTGACCTCATAGGCCGAAACAATAACTTGGTATGATTATACTAGGTAAGAACTCTGCACGTTGCTACGGAAAGAAAAATATCAGTATTGATCATGAAATTATCAAAGTAATTAGTGGAACAAAGGTGTACTAAAGCCCAGATTATGATTTTATTGGCAATTCCGAAGTACAATTTGCATCTCTTGTCATTATAATATAAATCATCCATGGCTTCAGCAAAGTAGTAATTTATAGCATGATAGACATGAAACTAGCTAATTAATTAGCAATGACAATGACGATGATTCTTAGAAATTGTAAGTCATGATAATCTGGATTTACGATAACAAAGTGAATGCTTTTCAATGCTTCGCTTCGCTGAAATTATAAGGATGTGTGTAGATAAGGGGAAAAAAAAGAGATAAAGTTTCGATTCCTAATCAATAGATGTATAGGATAAATCAACAGGCTTTTTAATAATTTGAAAGTTAAATCTGCTACTCTTAAATGACAAAAAGTAAAGTATAATGAGAAAACACACAAATCATGATGTAATACATGTAAAACAGAGCAAGATATAATACCTTATTTGGATCAACATTTTCGTCAACTATCTAGTGCATGTGGGGCGGACAAATACCATATTAGGATGAATTTTATTTTGCAAAAAATGAATATTAAAAAAAAATTGTTTCGAAAACTTATTGCTTATATCACTTATAAAAATGAATAAACAAAAAAATATTTTTATTACCTACAAAAGTGTTTAGACATAATTGTTGCCAATAATAAAAATAATTTTAATTAACTAATTACTTCAAGTAATACAAATAATCATTTTTATGAAAATATTGTCCATGTTATTTATTTTTCACAAAATAGACGGAGTAATGGAAAGGAAGTGATGCTAAAAGAAACCTACTCCATTCTAAACCAAGAATCCTCTGGGTATGTGTTACATTAATTAATGGTTACGCATCCTATTTAAAAGTACCATAATTGATGGTCATTAATGAAAAAAAAATATGAACCTAAGACTAAAAATATAGAAACTAAAAATAAAAAAAATAAAAAATTCACTTGCCAGCAATGCATGAGTCATCGAAACACAAAAATTAGACTATAAATCCACAATAACAAGCTATATGTTGTAAACTATTGCGTTGCAAATATATAATTGAGATAATAGAGAGATTGAGTAGAGAAAATCAGACACCAGAGATCATAGAGAAAGTCAGATGAGAGAATTTTATTTCCAATATATCACTGTTATATTTATTACAAAAACTAAGCTTCTATTTATAAGAAAACAAGAATGTACTTATCATTAATATCAATGTATTGAATGATACATGTATTGGATAGGGAGATAAACGTTCATTGTATAAGGAGATGTTATTAGAATGTATGATATAAATATACCATAATAAGTACATCTGATAAGATGAATATTCATTTATATATTTCATTCATTCATGTATTTCATAACACTATACATAATTTTAGAATACCCAACTTTGCTTGTTTAGGATTTATAATGGTCTTAGGGCCACATCCACTTAGTAACTTGTACTTTCAAATTAAACCGCGAGAGATGATATTAGAATATTGCACACATCTTATTTACGATCTTATAATAAAACCAGAATTTAAATTATCAACTAATAGCATCTGGCGAAAATGAAATACACAACCACCATTGGCCTTATTTTGGTGATAACACCTCCAAGAGGTGGTTTATTACCTAGAATCACACCAATATTATGAACTTACACCATATACAAGAATTACACCCCTCAGCTTACCTAAAAATTATAATTGCAACTAAGCCCCTTAACTCACCTAAGAATCATAATTGGAACTAAAGCGATAAATGTAATTTTGACATAGTCATTTCTACCCTCGTTTATCCACATTTAGGGGCAACATTTCTCTAATGTCTCAAGTACTTACTCCAGATATTTATTATGACATAAAAATAGTGAAAAAATGGGGGAGAGAAACCCGTGCTAGTAAATTTTATTTTCGATAATAATAATAATAATAATAATAATAATAATAATAATAATAATAAATCCATTGTCACGATGAAAAATCTCTTTTAAGTTGATGATTAAGTTGATAACCCAATAATTTAGTCAAGTCATACTGACCATATTCTATCCTACCATTACAGAGACCAATCATGTTCCGAAAAAATAACACATAAAAACACATGCGCGCGGAGCAACTGCACTAAAAGTTGGATCCGGACTATATTTTCGCGAGCACAAAATCTCTAAATCTCACTTGCGCAATAGATTTCCGTATATTATATAGACCTCTTAGTCAAGAGAAAACCGTAAAAAGGAAACTTCCATCTTCCACTTCCTGTACACGTATATACTCATTCTCCTACTCAAAGGTTTAACACTATAATTTCAACCCGCAATGATCATTTACTCGACTTCGAGAACGAGCTGGAGAAACCAGAGTGCTCCCAACCCCTGTTCTCTCACTTGCTGTCAGTGAAGTCTGCGTCAATGACATCTCCATCCTGGCCCGTTTCACTGGAGGAGCCCGAAGACCCAGCTCCGGCACCTGGTGCTGGGCCTGCACCACCAGCAGCACCAGGTTGGCTATACAGAGACTGACCAAGCTGCATCACCTCCTGGTTAAGCGCAGCCATCGCATCCTTGATGGCTTGGGTCGAACCACTTGACATCGCGTCCTTGAGCTCCTTCAATTTGGCCTCGACCTTCTCTTTCACAGGGCCAGGAACCTTGTCACCCAGCTCCTTGAGCTGCTTTTCGGTCTGGTACACCACTGAGTCTGCCTGGTTCTTCGTGTCTATGGCGTCCCTCTTCTCTTTGTCCTCCTTTGCAAATTTTTCCGCTTCCTTCACCATCCTTTCTACCTGCAACGATCAACCAGAACATCCACATCATCTGTAAAATCAAACTAGACAACATGGAATAAGAGGACGCAACTTCATGACTGATTTCATTTGTTGATTTACGAAAACGATCTTACCTCATCACCAGGCAAAGTGCTGGCACCAGTAATAGTGATATCTTGCTTCTTTCCAGTTCCTTTATCCACAGCAGTAACAGAGAGAATTCCATTGGCATCGATATCAAACTTGACCTCAATTTGAGGGACACCTCGAGGAGCTGGTGGGATACCATCAAGGCGGAAGCTGCCGAGAGATTTATTATCCCTAACAAACTCCCTCTCCCCTTGGAGGACATTAATCTCGACGCTAGTTTGACCATCAGCTGCAGTAGAGAAAACTTCTGATTTAGAAGTCGGGAGAGTTGTGTTCCTTGGAATGATCTTGGTCATGACACCACCCAGTGTCTCCAAACCAAGAGATAGTGGTGTCACATCTAAAAGAACAATGTCACTAACATCTCCAGCCAAAACACCCGCCTGAATTAAAGAAGTACATGAATTTCAGTTCAAAGTAAGTACGAACTAACAATAATTATTGAATATACAGAGAATTCTTTGAAGATGTTTGACAAACCTGAACAGCAGCTCCAAGTGCAACAACCTCATCGGGGTTGACAGTGACATTGGGTTCCTTCCCAGTCATCTTCCGTACAAGCTCCTGCACGGCTGGGATACGTGTCGAACCTCCGACAAGGATGACCTCATCCAGATCCTTGATGGTGAGTTTAGCATCTCTTAATGCAGTTTCGACTGGTGTTTTAAGCCTGCAAAAGAAACATAAGTACTATCAACAAACTGATGACATAACAAGCATCTATCGCAATCAAAATTACCCGAGTACATACGAAAACTATAGAGGCCATGAAGCATCGGGGTGCATGAGAACAAACCCACAGATACAGTCCATCTCAGATACCTTATTTTTTGATAGGTAAAAGAAAAGATTACTATTGGGCACCACATGGTTGCAAACCCATATACAGAAACAATATCAATTAAAGCATTTACAACAAGACAAAGCTTTCCACTTACAAGACAAATCGTCTACCTGTCAAGTAAGTTCGAACACAACTCCTCAAATTTGACCCTTGTCAGTGTCTTTTCAATGTGCTTTGGTCCATCTGCAGTGGCAGTAATAAACGGCAAGCTGGACAAATAGAGATTGTCATCAGTGACAAGAATGAGAGAGTTTTGGGGGTGCATATGCATCTCTCCTGGTCATGGTAATACCTGATGTTCGTCTGGGTTAAAGATGACAAT
This sequence comes from Eucalyptus decipiens, assembly GCA_014182575.1. Classification (NCBI taxonomy): domain Eukaryota; kingdom Viridiplantae; phylum Streptophyta; class Magnoliopsida; order Myrtales; family Myrtaceae; genus Eucalyptus; species Eucalyptus decipiens. The sequence continues at coordinate 4,544,066 of CM024615.1, read as the reverse complement.
TCAATCTTAGCTTTCTCAGCAGCCTCAGTCAACCTTTGAAGGGCTTGCTTGTCCTTCAGAAGATCTATACCTTCATCCTTCTTGAAGTCTGCTGCTATCCAATCCACAATTCTCTGCATAATTAAAGTACACATTCAGAACTAATATGATTTACGAAAAGGAAGTTGTGTAAGGGGGACCAGTGACAGTCAAAAAGAGCAAGAAAGCTCATCAATACCTTGTCAAAGTCATCGCCACCCAAATGTGTGTCTCCAGATGTTGAAAGCACTTCGAAGACTCCATCTCCAACTTCAAGAACTACATAGCAAGTAGAATCATAAAGTCCACATGAAATCACACACGCAAATGACAGCAAACGACAATCAAAGCAGTTCCACCCAGTTGTTGGAATGAATAAAGACATTTGTGATGTTCTATCACTATTAGTGTACCTGAGACATCAAAAGTTCCACCGCCAAGGTCAAACACCAGAATGGTCTCATTGTTTTTCTTTTCAAACCCATACGCCAGCGATGCAGCAGTAGGTTCATTAATAATGCGAAGCACTTCTAAGCCAGCAATACGTCCAGCATCCTTTGTTGCGGTCCTTTGCGAGTCATTGAAGTAAGCAGGAACAGTGACCACTGCTTTAGTTACTTTGTCATTCAGAAACTTTGAAGCATCATCCACAAGTTTTCTCAGCACCTACACCCGATATGTTATGATGTTACAATTCAGTGTCTAGACCGTATACTCAAGCCAACTATCAATCAGCACATAAACTGAAAAAGAAACCAGTTTCCAGTATCACCACAATCAAATCACGTCAACACACTAAACATAGATCATGAAGAATGAAACATTCAATCTTTGAAGATTGGGCGCATAGCTCATGCTTATGACCTTCACAATACATTATACTTAGCAGCTAAGATCACACAAGATCATCAACAAAACAAAGAACAATTTGGCATACTGGAACTCATTAATCTACCCTGTACTCTTAAGCGAACGACTCTCCCTTTAACAAGCTGAACAAGCTGGCCACCATGCATGCAATTTGTCCTGCAGTCCGATCCACGAAAAAAGAGACACACACCAGCTAAGCACACAGCTCCAACTGACCTAATTTTAAATGTTCTAAACTCTGTTTTAACTGAGAATTTATTCCATGAACCGGCAATCAAAATCAGTATCCCACGATCCCTGACCACAATCAAGAAGAACGTACAAGCTTTGAGTTTGGCCTCACAGTAAATGGAACTGTCCTGTTTCCATAGTCTTCAGCTATCCTCCAATTGCAAATTGAATTAACATCCACGGCAGCAACAAAACCACAAGCCCTCAATCTTTCTTCACACAAATCTTATATCACAGAGGAGTTCTATCAGCCCGCCATGACAAACCAACGGCTAGGGTATTGAAAGGACAAGAATTTATTGAGAACAACTCAACAAACCCGAACATACCATGAGTTGACACGTCTTCACTCGTTTCTAATAAAAACACACGCCAAAACATTTCGTTAATGACATGAAATGATACATGTCACCGAAACAAATATGATGGCAGGACACTAATTATTAACAGCCATATCAACAACATATCCTCCTATCTGCAGCTACTCAAAAAAACAAAGAACTAATAAAAAGACTACAATGGACTATACCTGAGCAGAAATCTCCTCAGCAGCGAACTGCTTGCCAATAGCAGGGCACTCAAACTTGACATTCCCATTCTCATCCCTTACCACCTTATACGAAACCTGCTTGGCCTCCTCGTCCACCTCGGACATCTTCCTCCCGATGAACCTCTTCACCGAGAAGAAGGTGTTTTCCGGGTTCACCACGGCCTGCCGCTTCGCTATCTGCCCGACCAGCCGGTCACCACTTCTCGTGTACGCCACCACGGAGGGTGTGGTCCTCTGCCCCTCGGCGTTGGTCACAATGGTGGGCTTCCCTCCCTCCATCGCCGCCACCGCCGAGTTCGTCGTCCCCAAATCGATGCCCACCACTTTCTCACTCACCACTCTCACCTGTCCCACACTGCTCGTCCTCCTCCTATTCGGACTTTTGGCGGTCAGCGTCAAGAACGAGACCTTTCTTGAATCCAGAGACTCTCCGAAAAACAAGGAACTTGATCGGCGATCCGCTCTCTTGGGGGTTCTTGAAGACGACCCAGTTCGAGCTAGACCCAGGCTGTGGATTTGAGCCGCGCAGGACGCCATCTCTGCGGTTGAATACGCCAACCCAAAAGGCCAAAACCTCGACAGAATAGCCAAAATGAAGTTCTCTCTGTTCTTTCTCTTCTCTCCTTTGAATTTTCAGTGAACAAACGGGTAACAATTCAATAAGACAATTTTCTCTTTGGCGAGGGTTGAATTTGCATGAATTTGCAGAGTCGAGTTTGGCGTGAGCAGCGAGGAGGACCAAGAGAGTGTAATATAGAAGAGTGTCGAAACATGGGAGAACTCGAGAACGATCTGGGTCTGCCCGGCCACGTCGGGGACTGTTGGAAAGTTCGAGGTGCTTCTGAAATTTGCCTATGTTTTTCAAAAATCCAAATGACCAAAATGCCATTAGACCAAAAAACACAAAATGATGAGCAATGCCAAGTATATTTTGTTTTTTTTTTCTTTTTAGTCGGTCCTCCTCTAGAACAAGATGGGAATCAAAACTCATTTATGAAATTAAATCGTCCCCACCCCAACCCTCTGAAAAGGTAGGGATTCGAACCCCCACCTCGGCAACTAGGGCAAATCCCAATAATTGCTAGGCATATTTTGTAAATATTTGATTTAAGAATGAATTGTCCAAAGCTTTTTAGTACCCAAAAAGTAACCCCACGACATATGGTAATTTTCGAGCGACAAACTCACCAGCTTATTATTCAAGTAGATACCCCGAAACTTTAAGAAAACTATCACAATTCATCTTTGTTACTATTTTACAAACACAAGTGTAGAGATCAAGTTATCTGAAGATTATAAAATATACTTTTCATAAAGGAAATTCTATAAATCCTACAAATAGATAAAGTCCAAGCTTTTGACTCGTGTCCAACTTAATAAGCAATTTGTATGCATTTGGTATAATTTCGACGGATGATTTATGCCGAAAATGCCTTGATCTTTCATCTATTTGCAAGGCATTGAGAGTCACAACTATTGGATATAATTACACCTTATTGTAAATTTGACAATACAACAATCTTCCCAAAATTGACGTCAACGGAATTGAGTGAATGGTCAATTGTTTTATTTTTATTTTTTTGCTCAAATAAAATTTGATTATATCTAAAAGTACTCAAACACCAAAGCCTGCAACCAGGACATCAAAACAAAGAAGATTCCAAAAGGGCTTGAGGACAATGGACTACCCGATTAGAAGGTAGAGTTTTTAATCTATATAATACCTTATAGATCCGTTCCGCCACACTATTGGACTCTCTTGTACAATGGGTTAAGGAGATTTGCTTGAACTAGTCCATGGTCTTGCGAGCTCCCACGAAAAGAGCATGTGCTTTCCAATTACACTGACTTGAGCTATTAATTTCGTTAACTTAGGCTACGTTTGATTGTCTAGATATTTAACATAGGATTAAATAGGAAAGCATATGAAATCAAAGGCATTTGGTTATATCCTATCCATTAATTGATGATTATAATAATAAAGTTGGATATATTTGCATCGTATCATATATATTGTTTAATCAAAATGTCATATCAACATAAATTAATCACAAATTTTACAAATGAAGACGATCAAAATCTCTCGAAACATTCTTGTCAATTTTATTTATATTTTATTTTCCTCTCTTTTTTAATTAATTTTTTTTTCTTTCTTCCCTTCCTTCATTCTCTAATAAAATTTTATTGATAGAAAACTCTACTTATATACCTAAAATACTAAAATACCTCAAATACATAACAAATATAAAAATATATTTGTATATTGAATTATATATTTTTATATTAAATGAATTAAATTTAAATATATAAATTGAATTAAATTAAATTTTAAAAATATCTTTTTTGGTTATTTTGAATTTCTTCTATTAGGATTCAAATATTATTTATATTGAATATAATTTTAGTTGTTAATTTAAGAGCCACCTTTATTCCATCTCTTTTATGGAATAATTTTATCCAGCTTACATCTCATTTATTTCCAATTTTATTTTATCTTAAGCAGGCACTAAACATGGAATATGATAAATTTTTTTCTATCCTAAAGTTTACCCTAACTGGCAAACCTAGCCTAAAGACTTGCAATTAGACTCAAGTATGATCGTTTCTTCCTTTTTTCCTTTGAGGAGAGAGGGAGCTGCAAGCAAATCCTTTCTTCCTTTTTTGCTTTAGTCAATTGTTTCATTAAGTTGTGATAATCTCATTATTTCCGGGTAGGCTCTTAAAAACCGTGCTCCTTCCCTTATGGTGGATGTCTGATTCAATTCAAGGCGCGTGAATAGGCTAGTTCGCATTAATCGAATCGAAAGTTCAATGGCCCAAATTTAGAATTAGAAGTAAAATATATGCAAAACTTTAGAAAGTGGATTGGATTAAATAAACGAACATTATCGTAATCTATGATATGATGAAGGACAAGACCGAGGTCGTTTGTCTTCTTCACATTTGAAAGATGCCCAAAGAAGTTTGTGCATCATATAATAAACATAATTAGCGCACACCAAACTTATCCAACAGTCATGTTATAGAATTCCATAGTGTACAAACATGTTTTGGTAGTGACAGTTCACAATGCACATATCCATCTGATCTCTTTCCGTAAATACAAGTCATTCAACCAAAAGAATTTACAGAACATATTAAGAGAACTCAAGGAAGGACTAGATAAGATCTAACGATCGGGACAGTACCGACATCTATCGGGAATTATAAGGATAAGAGAAGGAAATTCACAGGAGCAATTAAATCCCAATAGCATCGAGAAGCTCCGAGTGTTGACTCACGGAAACTAATGTATTGGCCACAATAGCACCGCTGGCTGCAACAGCAGGGACCCCGATGCCCGGAAAAGTAGAATCGCCGCAACAGAAAAGCTGAGGGATAGGGGTTGAATGTCCGGGGAAAGAGTCCTTACCTGCTTGAATAGCTGGACCGTATGTTCCTCTGTTTCTACGAAGAAATCTTTGATGCGTCAATGGAGTTCCGATCAACTTCACCGTGCATTTGTCCCGGTTGAATCCTGGTCCGAGTACACGCTCGACAGCTCTCCACATAACCTGGTGGATTAATGCGCAAATTAGGGTCTTTCTGCCTTTGACTTGAAAGTTTTACCAGCTCCTCGATGAGGAGGAGCAGATCTATGTAGAAATACCTCTGATCTTTCAAGCTTCAGTTTCTTGTACTCAGCGCTGCTGCGGTCGAGTCCTTCCCAGAGTTCATATGGTTCCGTACCAGGGGTGTATGCATGTAAAACATGTTTCCCTGGCGGCGCCAGATCTGGACTAAGTACGCTTGGTACAGATAATAGAACCACATTCTGATCGGCATCGACTCCTCTTTCCCAGTCATTCACAACTATATGATGAATTCCTAAATCCTCACGTATACCCTGGGAAGGAACAAATTTTCTAAAGAGCTTCACAGACGAAATAAATTTTGAAACAACAAAGACAAAATAAAGCAACTAGCCCTAAAAAAAAGAAGCAAAACACTAAGCAGGACAAGAAACTCATAATTAGACCCTAAGATAGCAAGGAACATGAGGTACTATTGCCAGAAACATCTCCAGTACGTCGCCTCTCTCTGTCTCTCTGTCGCTCTCTGCACGCTTGCACACTAATTCCACTGTGCTTCAGTGTGTGAAAGTGAAGAAGCACAGCAAATCTAATGACAGAAAGAACTCATAAAGTAAAGCCCTCGAGAGATTTGGATTGGAAACTTATGCATCATCAAGAAATTCCAGATACCCTTCATCAGCAGGAAGATAAAAAAACTAAGCGGATGCAGAATTAGAGTACTCGATAAAGTGTGCAACATACAGAGTATGAAGTGTAGGGAGGCTACATCATGTATGCAAAACCTTTTTCCCTTTGCTGTTTATTGCTTGAGAAAGTATAAAAGGAAAAAGACATCTGGCATCCTGCGAAATTATAAAGCAGACAGACCAAGTGGAACTGAGAAAACTGTCCCTAGAATAATTGCAATGCTCACCTCAGCATCAAAACCAAGATGAAGATGCATGAAAGATTCACACTGGGGAGTCCTCTTAACCCTATCTGAATACGACTTCGGGATAATGTCCTCAGGTAACAAACCTAAAGTGTCCCACATAGACGCATTACTGACGACAGCTTTCTTGGCACGCACGAACTGCAATATCCCAGATGCAGTTCATTAATTTGTGTTGATCTTATGATAAAATCCAGTTAAAACAATTTTTAAGTCTTGAAGTTTCCCTAAAAAGTCCACTCACTTGACCACTTCTTAATTTGACTCCAATGGCTCGACCATTTTCAACAACAATCTTTTCCACATGACTCCTGAGAGAAATCCGTCCACCAAATTTTTGCATTCCCCTGATGAGGGCATCAACAATAGCTCCACTTCCATGAAGAGGGTAGTCAAGACTGCAACCAGGTTTGTACCACTCGGCGAACATATATACCTGAAAATTGCAGATATAAGGTGTCACCTCATCAGAAGGGTGAATATAAGGTAAAACAAAAGTAAGATACATATTTCAGGCATCCAAGCAATTTGTTGATAAACAACCAGCCAGCTAGCAACTTCAAATAGAAGAGGTCACATGCAAGAACTCAGAAATTAATCAGTTAAGGACAGCAGGAATAACTGCATAGAAAGGAGAAAATCTCTCTTGTTAACATCAGGTTTTAACATAACCATTTGATCACCACCCCATCGTTTTTTACTAAAGAAGTTGCTAGAGTTGTAGTTTCTGCAAGATAATAAATAATACCTGAAAGCAACTCACAACACTGCATAATGTGGTAGAATATGAATCTCCAAATGATTAACTATCCTCCTAAATTATTCAATAACAGATACTGAATTTCTAAAACTTTATCAAGTGGCTAAAGATTTAAATTACTGAGCAACATGGTGCATGTTTTGAGGTTTTAAAGTTTGCAAATCAATCGACCATAATCTATATAACTACCAGAAAATACTCTCAAAAGAGGACTAGGGCCAATCATTTCATATACTGTTACAACAGGAATAGGTTATTCACACGGAATTAGTTACACAAGCTGAACCTGTATCAAATAAGTACGTGAAAGAGAATATGGACATCCCAAGGATAACAAAGACCAATCTTAGGAGCTTTTTAATATTTAAAAACGTCATAGTTACCATCTCTGCTGAGAGTATACCATTAGATTTCACCCCGCAAGAAGAAAGGCAAGAAGGTCCACCCAATTCCTTATAAAAGGATCTTTTAGTTCCAATGAGTCAATGATTTCAGAGAAGGGTCTAAGAAGCTTTGTCGCACCAATAGCACCCTGAGGTCCCATTTGGATAAAAGATTTCAACAAGGAAGGAGCATATCTAGCGGCAGCAGTGGAAAGGACACCCAAATCACCACGAATAGATAGGGAGGTAGAGCCATCGCAGCTGCGGACATTGGAAGCACTGCATCCTGCAAATTTACATTATTTAAGAAAAGATGAATAGCAGCAAACCAACAGAAAAAGACGCACACCCTTCAAATTCAAACAAACACATTCATTACAGATAAAATGTAGCGTAAGAGTACTGTTTTATCACAATGGTCACTGATAAATTGTAAAACAAGCATTAAATTCAGAGGTTCCAATTTACTTCAACTTCTCATAGTGAGGTCAACATCAATAGTAAGTACTTTTGCTTATAAGCCATTCTAAAATCTTATTTTGGGGTTTGAATCTACAAATCCATCTTGTTCTTTCTTTACAAATGAGACAGAACAGAACAGGAGATACCATGAGCTTTTTCCATTCTTGCACGGCATTTTGACTTGCATACTTCTCAAGGTCCTGGATAAAGATTTAATTAAAAGAATAAGCAGAAACATACTATAAAATTTAAAACATCATGGGCATTGACTGAAGATCTACAGAGAATATTACCAGGTTCACAAAATTGCCATCACATAAATTCTTACAAGAACATATGAAGCAATTATAGTCAATTCTATGCTTACAGCTGTCTCTTTTGAATGTTCCCTGGGTTTGTAATATATCCAATCCAGCCTACAAGGCAGATTACGACGCTCCTTAAATTACACTGGAGATCTATCAACACATTCATGAGGTAATGTTCAATCCAGACAAGACTTCTCTACCTCAAACAAAAAGATTTCAGTCCACCACTACAAGTATCTAAAAGACCCTTCATAACAGCTCTGTAATCGTCTTTTGCCTAAAGGAAATGACAATCTTTACATTCTCGGCCATGGCAGTCTGCTCAATGAATGCTTTCATCATAACAGCTTTGTAATCGTCTTTTGCCACAGTGAGCATTTCCATTGTTTAAGTTAATTATGTTCAGCTCATGCCAGACACACTTAGCATCATCTGGGAAAACTATGTAAAGACATTCTTTCTCCTTGATATTCGCACCACAATGCCTCGCATCATAAATCGTTTTGGCATTATAGCATTAAGGACACTGTGTTAAGCTACCTTATTGTCCATCCAAAAAGGATGACCAGCTTTTTCCACGTTAACATCCATATCCTTGACAACTGAACATTATCAGAATCAAACCAACTTGGGCTCAGCTGTCTGACTATCAGCATATCCGTTTCACATTAAGTAGAACATGATAAATCACCATTCTGTCCTATCTTCAATTAAATAGATGAATTTGGCAATTGGTAAGGTATCATTTTTAAAACTGATACAACATTCATATATTCATAGATGCACTAAAGCTAAGTCCAATGGAACGTGATGCTGTAGATATACAAAACCACAGGGAAAAGAAGGATCCACCTTGAAAAACTCTGTTGGACCAATATGTGACAAAAAGTCACCTTCTGGTATGTACACCATCCAGGAGTCATAGTTAGCACACGGAACGGACTCTCCTAATGCATCTAACACCTGATACATAAGCAAATGTCATAATCTATAATATCATCCAGAGGTGGAAACAATACAGGAGTATACCAATGGAGAAGCGGCTATATAAGCATAAACAATCTGCACTTAATTCATGCTAGTAACAAAACAGCGCAACTTAGAGTGATGGAAATCAGATTACCTGTGCAAGGGGATTTGCCTGAGGGCCTCTAGATTGGAAGCCAGAGAACAGAGAAGGACCAGAGTCAAACTTGTACCCCTTAATGTCGAACGCGTGAGCAGCGCCTCCCGGTTGGTCGTGGCTCTCCAGCACGAGCACATCTTGGTTGTATCTGGCAAGAAGCCCAGCGCAACAGAGACCGGCGATACCACTTCCAATGACCACAACATCAGCCTCAGGCTTCCCTGATACCCAAATACAAAACTTCACGTTATCAAAGAAACCCAATTCAAGTACAAAAATTCCATCCAAACAATACTACAATCTCCAAATAGCTATTTCAACAGTGATAACAAATGCAATCCGGATCAAAACCAAAAACAAACCCATAAGCATTTGAGAAGGGAACTAAAAGGGCAATCACTGATTCCAAAAAAACCAACCCACAAGTGTTAATGCGTTGTACCTGCTTATAACTGACGGTACCTGCAAAATTACCGTCCCACCAACAAGCAAATGACTTGAATCCCCGCTCAATTCAAGTTTGCTCTTGCATTTGCGACGGATATTAAAAGCACTATTGAAGATAAGCAGATGAAGGGGGAACCTGGGAGAGATTTCTTCTTCTCCTGGGTGGAAGGAGGGGAGTCGTCGGTGGAGATTCGCGCCGAAACGGCTCGCTGCCTCTTGGGGTTACGCGCGCATTTGAAAGGCGAGAGAGGAGGACTCCATTGAAGCAAGCCCTGCACGCTCGCCAGTACCATGATGACTTCTGGGGAGAGATGAAGAAGAAGCGAGCGAGCGAGTACGAGTGAAGTAGAAGTTGAAGCTACAGCTACTCTGCGAGCCTTCGATTTGGAGAGAGGGAGAGGCTGCAGTTGCGGTCGTTTGTGGTCGTGTCGTTTGGTTTCGTTTGTAGTTTCAAGCCCGCCACGTCGTCCCCTGTTTCTGGGGAAAAGATTTTGTTTGAAGAGCCGGCGGTCGTTTTTCGTCGCTAATGAGAAAAGAGACTTTAATAGTACAACATAATAGCGGATTATTATTGATTAAACATTTAGTTATGCATTCAAGGCCAATTCTCTTTCACCAGAAAAAAAAAAAAAAGAAAAGTATTTTCGTGTGTGCAACAAGGAAGAGAAAGTATCCTTTTATTTGATTTAACTTAAATTCAGAAATTTATAAGTACTAAATATGGTTATTGCGCCGATCTTTTTTAATTGCCATTTCACGCATGGTGTTGAAATCATCTGATTATTATTCGTTAGTACCAGTTATGCATGTAATTGGAAAAAAAAAATCTGGATTTTGGCTTTGGAAATAGCAGTGGGTTTCTCCATCATACAAAGAAGATATATATAATATACATATGTGCCCACTATTTTACCAAGTCAATTATCGAACCAATTATTGATACTGAGGATCCGTATCTGTTAAGATATCAAATCATATTTCGAACAGAATAGCATCTCTCTTTCCGCACTGCACGCGAGGAAGCGGGGCGGCCGTCCGTTCGCGTCTATGCTCTGGCGCACTGGCAGTTCGTCCAATTCGCTCTGGACGAGACCGCGCTTCACACTCGCATGGCTCCTTCTCTTCTGCAGGTGGGTCGTTTTCGGCTTTTCGCCTTTCTCTTTTGCTGGTTATGCGATTGTTTCACGACTGGGCTTCGTGCTCAATTGGAGTTCGAATTGGCATCGCGGCTGTTTGCTGGTGAACTCAAGTTCGATCCTCTCGTCGCGCGTTGCATTCCGGACCTTCTTGTGTCGGCACTCCAGACGTAGTCGTTGCATTCCACTGTTTCGTTTTCTATCCGCCGTTTCAAGTTCTGACTATGCTGCTCAGTATGTGCGTGCGTGCGTGAGAGAGAGAGATGCTTGACTGTGAATGTCTGTCGCCGGGTTTTTGGTTTTCTCTCTGGGCGTCTGCTCTATTTGCCGTTTGTTTGGTTAATCAAGGCTTGTCCTTCTTCGTGTCCTTAGGAAAGGTTCGGCTCCATGAAGCCACTGGATGATAAAACAGAGATCGAGTTGTTGTCATGTGAAGTGCCGAAAATAAGGTTGCTTCAGAGTTTGAGCATTCAAGGGAGCAAGGGACCGCCGTTATGATTGTCTAACATCATTGCCACTCGATACATAAATTATGAGGAATCAGTCTACAGAATCTAGACAGACAGCTTAAATTTATGGTTTTTAAGCAAAAGTAGCTTGTAGTTCCAGTCTCTGTAGCTCCAGAAAAGCCCCTGTAAGTTGCACATGATGGTCAGAGGAAATTTTTTCGAGAGAGAGGACGGTTGTGCTTAATCGGTACCATGGCTTCCCTTCTTTTGTTATTAGAACTTTAGGGATTTTGGTGCCACATGGGTGTACGGATTTGATATTTTTGGAATTAAGTGTAGAATTGATTGATCCGGCTTTTCACCGATGGAAGCTTTCATGTTTTTGGAAGATAGTATTTTCCGTGTAAAGCTTTTCCTCTGATTAGATTTGCCACTTGTGCTGATGGAGGAATTGGTTGTTCAAGTAAGTTTACTTGAACACATTATTTTGCTATGATGTTTAGCGGCCTCATTTTGTTCTTCTGAAGATACTCTACGCAGGTTTTGCATTTTGCTATGTTTCCAGAACCAGAATACGATCTGCCTATATTCTGTGCCAACTTTTTCACTGCTGCCGAGACAATTATAGTTGTTCTGTAAGAATAATTCTTTGTTCTTGTTTTTTTTAACTTATTCCTTGTTGTGAGAAACAACGTGAGTTGATGAAAGTGACAGCAGTTGCTTGCTCTATGGTCAACTATATGTGCTCAGCAACTTTGCATGTGCTCTATGGTCAACTGTATGTCTCGAGCAAATGTAACTCGCTTTCTATTAGCCCTAAATGATAATTGGATACCTTTCCACTCACAGATGCTTGCCATGGAGCCGGTGCCACCACTCGGTCGCATTTTTCAACTTGCTGTCCAAGAAGAAAACCAGCGCCTTGCGACCACCAGACAAGAGAGGGGAGTAGAGAGCATCGTGCTTGCAGCGCCAGGGAAGAACTTGGGCCGCTTCCATGGTGTTTTTCGCGCGTCACTATGAGGAAGTAGCTCTAGGTCGTGCTCAGGAGGAAACGGCCGACTAACAGAAGGAGAAGAGGAAGAATAAGACTTCTTTGGGAACCCTAGAACTTACCGATCCAACGGTCAAGATCAGAAGCAAGGATCGGACGGTACCCGTGCTTTCCGAATTGACTGCTGGGATTACAGGTGTGGAAGAGCATCCAGGAAGAGCATCCAACGGCCTATATGCTGCGCGATCCGACGACCATTATCAGCGCCGCGCTCATGGATCCGATGGCTCTTATGTTGTGCGATCCGACGGTCCAAATCAACACCGCTCACACGGATCAGACGGCCCCTATTTGCTTCCCTATGGTGCTAAATTATATAGAGGGGGAGGACAAAATTCTAAATTTAAGGGTAAGTATTGTGAATATAGCCGTCATCCGCATCATACTATTGAAACATGTTGGAAATTACATGGTAAGCCTATTGATAAAGAAAAGAAAGGGAAAGAATTTTCTGCTTATCAGGTATCTGCACATGGAAATAATCCAACTCATCAGCCACTTACCAAGGATTAGATGAGCAAATTATGAAGGCACTAAATCAATTGAGGACAGTTGACAAGAGTGCCAATTTTTTAGGTACTTCATTATGCGAAACTACGAATATTTTAGTTGATGCATGGATTATTGACATTGGCGCTAGTCTATGTAGCACCGACACTCTCCGGGAGCCTTCGTGTCGTATTCGACACTCCGACACATGTCCAACAGGCTCCGACACATCCCGACATGCAATCAACGAGTGTCGAAAAACCCGACACATGGTCAACTATGGCATCCAAGAATTTCAACGAACCCTCGGATAGGTGACGGTCATGACCAATCGATAGAAGTATCATCAAACTATGGCTTTGGTAGCAATTACGGGCAATAAGCCGTATTTGTTTATTTGTTGGATTTGCTCGTGATATGCATCTAGATCAATTTCGTTGCTAAATTTTGAGAGTATCTTTTGCTTTAAAATCGACTTGCTTTAACCACCGAGGGTTCGCTCCAATGGCCACCCTCCTAACTTGGAAGTGAGAGGTGGGGAATTCAAATTCTCACCTTCTCATGGAGGATTGAGATGGGGACGATTTTCATTTCATGAGTGGGTTTTTACTCCCACGCCCGTAAAAAGGCAATGCAAAAGTCTAAAAGTGAATGTTAGAGTAGGATTAGAGTATGACCGACAAAAAAAAGAAAATCGACTTGTTTCTTTGTGTGGTTTTATTAGCACGGGAGCTAATGCAATTAATAAAACAACCCATGACCTAATCTGGCCTATTTATGGCCCCCATGAAGGTATTCCCCTTTTGGCTTCTTTCCTTGTAGGTCTCCTCTTACCCTTCCACACGACACTGTTACACGGTTGTGACGCATCGCCTAGTTTGAAGCGGTCGTAAGCGTGTCTAACTCCTTGGGGCACTCAAAAAGTTGTGACAAAGATCAAAGGAACAACAAGATTGGAAGAACGTTTTCGGACACACCCAACAAATCGGAAGATCACGCTCCGATGTGAACCGTTTACCCGAAACAGATCATTAGCGACGCTCAAAATGGATCGAGCTACCCTAAAACAATACCTTTGACTTCAAGCAAGAGGTGATCATATGCAATACACATTAATCAATCAATGGCGTGACAGATAAGGTGATCCGATAATAGATTATTTGGCCCAAGCAGTGAATAGTGATGACTATAAGCTATATATTAATATAAACAATCGAGGTTTTTTTTGCTTGTCCATAGACAATCACTTTTTCGACATTCAATAAGGGTTAATATCACGAAAAATCCCAAAGTAGTATACATATGATAAATTTACCCCAAACTAATTTTTTTACCATCAAAAATCTCAAATTGGTATGCCTTTGATAATTTTAAGTTAAATTGGTATGCTTAAGACAAATTTATTTTCTGATAGTTTTCGTTAAATTTTATTATCAAATTACTGAACTCGATGGCACGTGACAGTTGACTAATATAGCAATTTAGGATTTTACTTTCCATTTGTCAAAGTTATACCAATTCTGTGGTTTTTTGTAGTATTAATCCAATTTAATGAAGAATATATTTATCACAAATATATCAGTTTGAGATTTTTAGAGGTTTAAAAATTAGTTTGGAGTAAATTTGTTACAAGTATGCTAGTTTGATATTTTTAATAGTTGTTTGAAATAAATTTATCATACGTATACTAGTTTAGAGGTTGTTGTAGTCAAAATATTAATTTTTGATAAACTTATCACATATGTACTAGTTTAAGGTTTTAAAAAATATCGGCCTTCTATTTTCTAGCACTAACTTCAAGATATATGGATTATGTCCCTACAACAAAGATCAAGTAACTGGCCACGATTGTATAACTATCAAAATTGGCTCATTTCTCCAACAAGGGCTCATATACTTAGCGTGGGTTTAATGTAATTTTTGGTTTTTTAATTGTTTTGCACTTTATTTTTCATTCGATCTTGAACATACTTTATTTAAATTTCACCTGGTAACACCAAAAACTCAAAACAGATACAAACATACTACATTATCTCCAAACAAACTTTATAGAACATTCTAGGTGTGCCTCATAATACCCCCAAACTGATTTTTGTGCCCTATTTTCCTCAAATTGTGGCAAATCTTTCATTTTTAGGGATAAATGTAGCATGAGCGCACTAGTTTGTTATAAATGCCGCATGTGTATGCTAATTTGGGATGTTTTGTGACATAAAAATTAACTTGAGGTAAATGTGGCATAAATATATCGATTTGAGACTTTTTGTGGTATTAATTTTGTATTTTCTATTTGACGGAAAAGCCGTGAGTATTTTGTTTATATATATAAGTGCAACCAAATCATCAAACCCGTTAAATTCTTGTTTGATCAAATTTGTGCTTAGATGCAGTGGAATAAGCATAAGTAAATTATAATAAAAGCTATAATTCTAAGCTCTATTTAGAAAGGTTGAGGACTAAATGAGAATGACATGCTATTTAGTGCTGACCTAGATACGAGACAAGTACAAAAAAGCAAAGAAGAAATGATTTGGTGCACGAAATTCATAAAACCACTCAATATGCAGCAACCTTGGCCTCTCATATTCCCTAGTTATTGGGGGGAAAAATATTTAACTATGAACGAGGGAAATGAGGTTTGCGGATCCCGACATGCTAAAATAAGGAATGCAATCTAAGTGTAAGCTAACCTTGTTATTAAACTGAACGACAACAAAAAATCATTACTAGTACTTTATCAAGCACTCAATAAGTGTGATTTTAGCTCGTGTTCAACCTGAATAAGATACTCCACGCATCGGGATTGTACTTGATTTGAAGGTGCTCTTCTTGTCGCACAAAAAGATATCGACCATTAATTATATTCACATGAGTAAGAGGATAGCCGAAAAAAAATAAAAAGTAAACAAAGATCAATGAACCGATGAAGCTAGCGAGTAGAAAAAAAAAAATATCCCTCGGCCTGCCGTTCATGGAACATATGCGACGACCCGTTTACATGATTAGGAGGCTTGAGAAAGGCTTGTACAAAATTTCATAGACATACGAAAGGCTTTGTATAGTAAATACTATTGAGGAGCAAGATCACCAGTAGATGTATAATCCAACAAGTGCCACAATAAAAGATAGAGTCGGTCACCTTTACCACATACTTTTATCAACCTAATTAACGAATTTAATGACCTACAACTGCCGAAACAGTAACTAAATCAGACCCGAGAGTCTGCAGTTATTTTTTTTTATTTTTTTTTTATTGTCGTTGAATTGGGCACAAACAAATGTAGACCAGTACGAAATGGAGATGTTAGACGCGTTAAGTCTGGAGTTGACGCCGTGTCATAGAGGGAATAGAACGGGAATCGGATTTTTCAGCGAACCAAAAAAAAATAAAAATTGTAATTAACTTTCGTTACCACCAAAAAAAAAAAAAAAAAAACCTAAAAAAGATGGCCGATAATGACATGATTACTCCAGACTAAAAAATTCCAAACCACGGCCCTAATCCTAACCTGCCCTCCAAGGAATTAATCGCCTAACTCAAAATGTCACTTGAAAATTACAATATAAAAGAATGAAATTTATAGGGCTTAATTGAATGAACTGAGTGATAAAAATTCGGAGGAAGAGAGATGCTAAAATATCTCTAAATGATACATAGCATGACATCAAAATGCCTTGAATTTGTGCCAGCCTAACAAAAGTACGCTTTCTAAAGAATGCTTGAATTTAAGATTTTTAGTGGTAAGAAAAAGAATTTTGAATATCGACATAGATTAAAAATTTTCGCAGCATTAATCAACAGGAAAACGTTAAATTTAAATTTAGGCAACCGCTCAACTCACGTCCATCTCTATTTCTCGTGCGACGGCCTTCTTGCGGTGCATGGGTTGGACCCGCCGCGTCGCTGCATCGTCAAGCGACGCAAGCAAAGTCACATGGCACGGCGAATTCCTTGTTTTGCCCTTCCCCTACGGAGAAAACCTCTCTCTGTTTTCAAGGTTGATTTTTCGAATGCTCATGTCGTTTTCACAAGCATCGCGCGTCCGGATAATTGGTCTTTTGCTTCGATCGTGTCTTCTTGTTAACCGTTTTGGCCACCCCACTACCTCTCTTGTTAACCGTTTTGGCCGCCCCCACTACCTCCCCACCCCCTTCCTCTCCTGTTTCTTTGGTTAACATATCAAACCATATTTCCAACACAGTAGCATCTCTCTTTACGCACTGCACGCGAGGAAAATTGGAGGCCGTCCGTTCGCGTCTATGCTCTGGCGCACCGGCAATTCGTCCAATTCGCTCTGGACGAGACCGCGCTCCACACTCGCATGGCTCCTTCTCTTTTGCTGGTTATGCGATTGTTTCACGACTGGGCTTCGTGCTCAATTGGAGTTCGAATTGGCATCGCGGCTGTTTGCTGGTGAACTCAAGTTCGATCCTCTCGTCGTGCGTTGCATTCCGGACCTTCTTGTGTCGCCACTCCAGACGTAGTCGTTGCATTCCACTTTTTCGTTTTCTATCCGCCGTTTCAAGTTCTGACAATGCTGCTCAGTATGTGCGTGCGTGCGTGCGTGAGAGAGAGAGAGAGATGCTTGACTGTGAATGTCTGCCGCCGGGTTTTTGGTTTTCTCTCTGGGCGTCTGCTCTATTTGCCGTTTGTTTGGTTAATCAAGGCTTGTCCTTCTTCGTGTCCTTAGGAAAGGTTCGGCTCCATGATGCCACTGGATGATAAAACAGAGACTGAGTTGTTGTCGTGTGAAGTGCCGAAAATAAGGTTGCTCCAGAGTTTGAGCATTCAAGGGAGCAAGGGACCGCAGTTATGATTGTCTAATATCATTGCCGCTTGATATCTAAATTATGAGGAATCAGTCTACAGAATCTAGACAGACAGCTTAAATTTATGGTTTTTAAGCAAAAGTAGCTAGTTCCAGTCTGTAGCTCCAGAAAAGCCCCTGTAAGTTGAACATGATGGTCAGAGGAAATTTCCTCGAGAGAGAGGACGGTCGTGCTTAATCGGTACTATGGCTTCACTTCTTTTGTTATTAGAACTTTAGGAATTTTGGTGCCATATGGGTGTACGAATTTGATAGTTTTTGAATTAAGTGTAGAATTAATTGATCCGACTTTTCACCGGTGGAAACTTTCATGTTTTTGGAAGATAGTATTTTCCGTGTAAAGCTTTTCCTCTAATTAGATTTGCCACTTGTGCTGATGGAGGGATTGGTTGTTCAAGTAAGTTTACTTGAACAAATTATTTTGCTATGATGTTTAGCGGCCTCAGTTTGTTCTTCTGAAGATACTCTATGCAGGTTTTGCATTTTGCTATGTTTCCAGAACCAGAATATGATCTGCCTATATTCTGTGCCAACTTTTTCACTGCTGCCGAGACAATTATAGTTGTTCTGTAAGAATAAATCTTTGTTCTTGTTTTTTAACTTATTCCTTGTTGTCAGAAACAACGCGAGTTGATGAAAATGACAGCAGTTGCTTGCTCTATGGTCAACTATATGTGCTCAGCAACTTTGCATGTGCTCTATGGTCAACTGTATGTCTCGAGCAAATGTGCAAGTGCATGTGCATGTGATATCCATGTGTAGCAAGCCAATTAGTGGCCATGCGTGTTTTTTCTGCTGAAATTACCTGCTAGCACCTTTCTGATAAAAGAAAGTGTTGAACAGTTGAAATGGGTTGCGGTGTAGCTGTTCTGCCTGAGCTTTGAGCAGTCACACATTTGACGTCTAACTATCTAGTACCTACTGGCATGGCGTAGTATGCTGGACAGTGTTCGTCAAGCTAGATGTGCAATAGTGAACTTCCGGCTTGAGATATGGCTTGAGATATGTAACACTCCTTGATGAGCTTAGCATCTTGTTGGAGTGTATAGAGTTGTTGTTAAGATGTACAATAAGTATTTCAGCAATGTTAAATTTCTCAAAACAGGAGTGATGCATTTCAATTTTCTTTTATAATAGTTGAATATAGAAAGAAAATAATAAATGATATCCTTCTTGGTTGGTGCTGAATGCTGCCATTGCCCTTAAAATCCTATATTAACTTTGATGGCTGTACATTAAGGCTTCCTGATCTGCCCTGATATATTGTTTGCAGGGACCTTGACCCTCTATATGACGTCGTCAAGCACAAAGAATACAAAGATAAGTGCTACGAAGGCCTGATGTCTCAAGTATGCTGAGGTCAGTTGTTTGTTGTGTTATATAGTAACATTCAAAGAGTTTTTAGTTTTTTTCCTGTCCTTTTTGGACGTTTCAGCTGAACATCACTTTATGCAGCTTTTACCATGGGGTGGAAATTTAACAGGCGAATCGTTGAGATTCTTCTCACCAAATAGTCATATGGACCAGGCTTAAGTCTAGTCAACACATGCATGGCGTTTGATACCCTGCATTCGTGGATTATCTCAAGGTACGTCGCTCAGTAAATTGTCTCTTCAAGGGATTGCCTTGTTTCTTTTGGGCTAGAATATTTCTCTATTTAATTTCCTCTGACCTTTGATTTCTTCTCAGGCTTGGCTTGTTTTGATGGACCTAGGAATAAGGGAGACTGATGCATCTCAAATTATAGCCAACCGTGAAGCGCAGCATCGGTATCTGACTTTGAGAGCAGAAAAGGTTAATCACCTGGTCACTCATCTCCTCCCCTATATTCATCTACAGCCTACTTGCGAAGTTTATTTATCACATGCACATGCAGGGACCAGTGCTACCACCGATGGTCTAAAGCATTAAGCAAAGTGTTATAGGTGCATCTAAAATTATGCCGTTGCTCTTATGTTTCTTTGATTCCTTTTCAATCTATAACTTATTTGATTTTTGAGTCGAAAATCCGGAATATGAAGTTTTGAAAAGGTTATTAGGGGAGACACATGCAAAGATAGAAACGTCATTTACAGCTAATAGAAAATGGGCTTAGTGTAGGCTTGAGCCCATTTATATTTGTTTCTTGTGCTTGTGAAGTTCACATCTTATTCCACACGTGGAATAGGCCCAAAATCCTTACATGCGTCCTTGTGAGTTCCATGTTTGACCACAACCGTGGACCGGGCCCAATGGCTCAGTCCGTGTCCCCTTTTATCAGAATAAATAAAATAAAATAATAAAATAGCAAAAACAGAAATAAGGAGAAATTATAATTTGATCATGTCGGCAGCGTCTGGGCATAGTAGGAGCAATAATAACATATAACAAAATAATAACAAAAGGTCAAAAATAAAATAAAAAAATTAAAAATGGAAAGATAGTGTGAAAAATAGGTCTTAGATTTAGTTTATATTCATTTAATTCGTACACATATGGTTTAGGAAAGTTCATTTTTTTTTCTCTAAGTTTTAGTTTAGGTTTATGAAAATTCGTAAAAACAGAGAGTGGATTTAGAGATAATGATGCAATCATCCAGTTCATGTATCCTGAGCATTTTGGAGCACCAACGCTGTTTTCAGAATGATGGGTAACCGGTAAGAATAATTGGCGCAATTAGCTTTCTATCATAAGATGGCTTTCATTTGCAAACATCTTTCACTAGTTTCATCTAAACTATGGATGCAATAGTTTGATCACTGCCGAGACTTAGGGCTTTTTACTAGAGAAGCAAAAGAAAATATGAAGTTATATTAATATGAAGGAAATTACATCCATAGTTATACCATATTATATATCGGTTAATATTGCAAAAAAGGAAACAGGATTGATCAGAACCAAGGCAAATTGAATAAGTGATCCTTATGGCTTACTAATTGCATTGTTTGTTTCCAAAGGCTGATTAGCCTAATTACGTAATGTAACTTAAAGAAGGGAGGGATGGAAGGGAGTTTTAGTTATGAAATTAGATACGGTTGCCTTAGTCCCATCCATGGCATTAGTTTCAAGGAAAGTCGATACATGAATAAGGCGTTTCGTGGTGGCTGAGGACCGTCTCTCCCACTAGCCAGAGATAGGGTGATATAAACGAGGCCTCTGTGCCAAAAGTTGTTGAAGGATAAAATGTGCTGGACAAAGCTGGAGCTGTTCTTTTTTAATGCATTGGTTTGGGAAGCCAGTGGTATTACTGACTATGGAATGATGCAATTTGGGAGTGTTGCGAGTGGAATAATGATTGAAATTTGGTCTATTTAGGATGGGGATTGAGGTATTTGCGCTTAGAATAGGTGCATATTCTTGCCATTGACACTACTAGTTGTGGAGAAATTGAAGATCTATACCCTTTTCCAGAGTCAAGTTTGGATTGAATCGAAAATGGCCCGACTTATATTGATCCATTTAATTTCTTTTGGCATATTTCCATGCAATGTAAATTTGAAGACCTATACCTAATCCGACTTGATACATACCTAACTCATATTATTAGAACATATTAATATTTAACATAATTTAGGAAATCCATTACTTCTCCATCTAACATATTTTAAGCTCTTCACATGTATTTATTATATGGATAAAAACTTCACATCAAATTAAAAATTATAAAAATTAGAAAATATGTCAATGAACATAAAAAATCTATAAATGAGGGACTCGTCTTCTAAATCTTCCTTAGGTGGAACTTCAAATAACCAATCTCTATTGTACAATTTCACAAGAAAGAGAACTATGACATTAATTTAAAATGTGTCCTTCAATGCTAAAGGCCGACTCATAAGCAACAAAAGTGATAGGAGACTACTCAGGATATCGATGCAAATTAGCTTTCAAATAATCAAGAACATTATGATCTATTATATATATAAAACAATCATCTCTCAACATAGAGGTCACATATTCATCAAAAGCATATAGACTTTCTTGAATAATCCGTACAAATTTCACATGATCATCTATGTCCAACTTCAAATAGCAAAGCTCTAACAAGTGTAGCTAAGAGCGAGAATCTAATATAGACAAGACAACACTATAAGCCTTCTAATATTTTTCAAACATTTTTTGCATTTCCATAGGCATAGAACTAATAGCTATGTCCTCACCATCCCTCTCCTTTATCAAACGAATGGATTGGCCGTACTTGATAGAGATATAAATTCGCCATGACATATCTATCTCCAGAAAAGAGGGTAAAAATATCATAAAAAAGGTTATAACAAGAATACAATTTTCTTAACTATGACCCAATCTCGGGGTAACATTGAATGCACGAAGAATGGAAGTTCAATATTTTCTTTCTCAGGGATAACTCCAAAGCTAAACTATACTTGTATTCCATTGAATTGTCAATCATAATTCACATTCTTGCAATATGATTAGCAATTTACATAAACAACATAAAGGCAAATAAGACCATTTCCGCCCTTCCTAGTTTTAACTTTCTATAGCAGAGCTTTTGATAGAATTTTAACCCGTTAATAGTAACTGTACACAAATCAAGCATGGACATAAGCCTTTCTTTGTCTATATTTGTGTTCAAGCAACTTTGGCATAAATGGCACTTCGCCAAGAAATGCTCAAAGGAGGGTATAAATGTGTGGTTTTATATCTCTAGCCCGCATGTGGATAGCAATTGCCTAGGAAGCTCCTTCAATAGAGCTTGAACCACTTATGTACTACCGTCTGTCATGAGTAGTTTAATTTTGTGCGAGTCATTATCGATAAAAGACAAATGGAAAAATTATTAGGATCTTCTAGACTATTTTGATAAACTTACACTTAATTGCAAAACCTTTCCTATAATCACCAAAGAGAGGGAAAAAGTAAAACAAAGAAGCAGCCAAATAAAGCTTTCAAATTTGATACCGCCCTCTTTGATCCCAATTTAATTTGTTGAATCAAATGTTGTATATTAATTAGCTTTAAGATTATATGCCATTATAAAATAAAGTCAAGTTGGGTAAACAAATGAATAATACTATGCAAACAAAGGAAACTATAAATTCAAGATTGACTCCAACACTAACATCTTCCAACTATACCATGACAAGATTACCATGAATGCTAGGTTTACAACTTCTCTCGACTTGATTTACCATTTGTATGCCTAACATAAAAATCTATGTCAATTAATTAAAATGAATGGATTCATTCAAACAAAAAAAATCATGAGAAAATCAACTTAAGATGAACTCCTTGCATTCAAATAAATTGTATAATGTCCCTAGAGGCTACATGACCGGTAGAGCTCCTTAATCTAAGTCCATGGTTAGCATCAAGTTTCTAATAGGAGAAAAAATGGATTATTAAGTTTTGTACATCCTCACTATTAGAAAATATTTCAATGTCACACAATAGGAAGTCTAACTTAAATTATAGAAAACAAACCTACCTTCATTTGTGTAAAATTGCACCTCCAACTCAAACTATTAGAATTGAGACCCTCACTAGTGCATCTATGGTTTCTTGTTGATGAGTGAGAAATCTTTTCAAAGAAATGATGGGAA
This sequence comes from Eucalyptus decipiens, assembly GCA_014182575.1. NCBI lineage: Eukaryota > Viridiplantae > Streptophyta > Magnoliopsida > Myrtales > Myrtaceae > Eucalyptus > Eucalyptus decipiens. The sequence continues at coordinate 4,520,905 of CM024615.1, read as the reverse complement.
ACTACTATTAGGTGCATAAAGAAACATAAAAAAGCTAAGAAACATTAAATGCTTGTTTCTACTTTACATTATTATGAGCAAAACATAGAATTTTCTATGGTTATAAGAAAGTGATTGGCCTGCAATTTGAGCAGCCCTATTGATCACTAGACCAAATAAAGTGGATCCTACTAGGGGAACATTGTGTAAAGAACTAGCATAATAGCCATGATGCCTTTGAATTCTTCACTCTATCAACAAAGAGTTCTAATTGTGAATAATGGAATTGGATATGACATCCCACATTCTTCTGTTATAGTCTCTACTCCATAAGTGAACACACCATTAAGGTTGTGCAAACTTAGTTCACCTACCTCGTGGCTATATGGATTTTCATTCAAGTTAAAACAATGTGATACGATGCCGCCATATGTCTTTCCTTCACATCCCCACGTAGAAAATTGTTCATCCGAATCATAAAATTGTATTACTTGTCCCTCTTCCAATATGGCCTAAAATGTTGCCAACATCAATTACACATTGGATACATTTTTTATATCAATTTATTATAAAGACAGGAAAGCATATCAACCGAGAAATGTTTAGGAGGCAAATGAAACATACCTACTGGTAGGAATTATATCTTCCCAAAGGATCAATGTGATGCAATAAATAATTTGCATTGAATCAATGTAATGTAGGTAATAATTTGCTTACTACTAGCATGTATGTTTAATTTGCTTCCTAAACATGATTAGTTGTTAGTTGACATGTCTTTTCAATTCTTATAATCAATTGATGTCATAAGTCTAGTAATTAATGTTGAAAACATTTTAAGTTATATTGGAAGTTAGAGAAGTGATACAATTTTATGATTCAGATAGACGATTTTCTGCATAGGAACGTGAAGGAATGACTTATGGCAATATTGTATTACACTATTTTAACTTTAATGGAATCCATATGGCTATAAGGTAGGTGAACCGAGTTTGCACGACCCCATTGGTATATTCACTTTTGGGGCAAAGCCTATAATAGAAGAACCTTTTGGACATTATATCTAATTCGTAATTCACAATAAGAAGTCTTTGTTGGTACGTTGAAGGAGTCGAAGACATCATGACTATTATTGGACAATATTGCCTTGGCAGGACCTACTTTATTTAGTTTAGCGATAATAAGGCTACTCGAATTGCAGGTGAATCACATTCTTATAACCATAGCAAATACTATTTTCTGCTTATAATAACAATAAAGTGGAAACATACATTCAATCTTTTGAGTAGCTTTTACATGTTTCTTTATGGAGTTGGTAGTAGTTTTCCCTTTTCATTTAGGTTGGAGTTCTCACCAATCAACAAAAAAACCATGGATGCAATAGTGAGGGCTTCGATCTTCCACTCTCAATTATGATTGTTGTTGTTAGACATGCAAATTTTAAACAAGTGAAAGTAGCGTGAAATTTTATGAAATCACAACCAACTGTTCTAAAAGCTTAAGCTATTAAATGAATATGTGATTTTTATTATTTAAATATTCTAATACTTTCCCTCACGCTTAGTCAGACACTTAGTACTAAGCGTGAAAATTTAGTTGGAGAAGCAAATGAGCCTGAAAAGATTCAAACTCAGGACCTCTTAGCTTTGATGCCATGTAAGATTTGGTGGGCAATTTTGACTATAATCCCACAAAATCTTACATGATACCGGAGCTAGTGGTCTTGAGTTCGAATCTAACTAGGCCTCATTTACCTCTCCAATTAAATTTCCTCGCTTAATACTTAAGGAAAAGACCATATTAGGCATGAGGGGGAGTGTTAGGATATTTAAATAATAAACCACACATTCATCTAACAACTTAAGTTTTTAGAACAGTTGGTTGTGGTTCCATAAAATCTCACATTACTTTCACTTGTTTAAAATTTGCATGTCCAACAACAACAATTATAATTGAGAGTGAAAGATCGATATCCTCAATGTTGCATCCATGGTTTCTTGTTGATCGGTGAGAACTCCATCCTAAATGAGAAGGGAAAACTACTATCAACTCCATAAAGAAACATAAACATGTAAAAGTTATTCAAAAGATTGAATGTATGTTTCCACTTTGTTGTTATTATAAGCATAAAATAGTATTTGATATGGTTATAAGAATGTGATTCACCTGCAATTCGAGTAGCCTTATTATCGCTAGACTAAATAAAGTAGGTCTTGCCAAGGCAATATTGTCCAATAATAGTCATGATGTCTTCGACTCCTTCAACGTATCAACAAAGACTTCTTATTGTAAATTACGAATTAGATATAATGTCCAAAAGATTCTTCTATTATAGGCCTTGCTCCAAAAGTGAATATACCAATGGGGTTGTGCAAACTCGGTTCACCTACCTTATAGTTATATGGATTCCATTAAAGTTAAAATAGTGTAATACAATACTGCCATAAGTCATTCCTTCATGTCCTCATGCAGAAAATCGTCTATCTGAATCATAAAATTGTATCACTTCTCTAACTTCCAATATAACTTAAAATGTTTTCAACTTGAATTACTAAACTTATGACATCAATTTATTATAAGGACTGAAAAGGCATGTCAACTAACAACTAACCATGTTTAGGAAGCAAATTAAACATACTTGCTAGTAGGAAGCAAATTATTACCCACATTACATTGATTCTTCAGGAGGATATAATGCAAATTATTTATTGCATCACATTAATCCTTTGGGAAGATATAATTCCTACCAGTAGGTATGTTTAATTTGTCTCCTAAACATTTCTCGGTTGATATGTTTTTTCTGTCTTTATAATAAATTGATATCAAAAGTGTATCCAATGTGTAATTGATGTTGGCAACATTTTAGGCCATGATGGAAGTGGGACAAGTGATGCAATTTTATGATTTAGATGAATGATTTTCTACATGGGGATGTGAATGAAGGACATATGGTGGCATCGTATCACATTGTTTTAACTTGAATGAAAATCCATATGGCCATGAGGTAGGTGAACTAAGTTTGCACAACGTGTGTTCACTTATGGAGTAGAGACTATAAAAGAAGAACCTGGGATGTCATATCCAATTCCATTATTAACAGTCAAGCTGTCCCTTTATATTGACCTAGCATGCTTTTGTAGCCCAGCGTCCATTTCATCAACCCGGTGTGCTTCCGTAGCCCGGTATCCTTTATATTCACCTGGCATGCTTTCATAGCCCAGAGTTCATTTTATCAACCCGGCATGCTTTCATAGTTTGGTGCCCTTTATATTGATCTGGCGTGCTTTCATAGCCTAGAATCCCTTTCATTGACTCAGCGTGCTTTCGTAACTCGGTGTCCTTTATATTGACTTGGCATGATTTTATAATCCAAAGTTCCTTTCATCGATCAGGCGTGCTTTCGTAACTCGGTGTCTTTTATATTGACCTGGCGTGCTTTCGTAGTCCAGAGTCTCTTTCATCGATCTGGCATGCTTCCGTAACCCGATGTCTTTATATTGACTTGGCGTGCTTTCGTAGCTTAGAGTCCCTTTCATCAACCCGGCATGCTTCCTTAGCTTGGTGTCCTTTATATTGACATGGTGTGTTTTCGTAACCTAGAGTCCTTTTCATCGACCTAGCGTGCTTCCGTAGCCTAGAGTCTTTTCACCGACTTAGCGTGCTTCTATAGCCTGAGTTTCTTTTAAGAAATTGAGAAGGATGGAGCTTTAACAAGGCTTCATCATTTTATGATTTGCTTTGTGGAGGGATTCTAGTTTACCGATCCCTCGACCACAATCTTTGGCAATCGATCGGATTCTGTGAATACTTTAGAGTAAATCTTGTCTAATCCTCTATCAGAAGAATTGATAAGGAAATAAGAATTGAAAAAGAGTTTGACGTTGATAGTCCCATTGCTAAGGATATTGTGAACTAGGAGATAAGAACAAAGAAGGATGCATTGACTGAGGGGGAACACATTATAAATGTAAGGGATGTATAAAATATAGAGATTGAGGGTGAAATACATAATGATCTGCCTATTAAAATCATTCCTCCACCAGAACATTCATTTTATTCAAGTAGCAGTATTATTTATATTAATTGTATCAATATAAATGAAATTGAAAAATGAAAAATGAAAAAGATGTACCCTATTACCCTATTTTTCCAATTGGATGGTTCGAGACAAGTAGAGAAGGGGGGACTCACCAAAATCCAATAATATAAGGGTGGTAGAGACTCCAATGGCACATGAAATGGCATATGTTATTTCGGTGGCAAAAGGGTTGGTGTTCGTTGATATCAACAAAGACAATTATCACATAAGTGAATTGATGACATATATTATATTAAAAATTAGCGCGATATCACATATTTATCTCCTTTATATTTTCTAGGAGGCGGTCTCCTAGGAGGAGGCGATAACATCGAGCTAGGGCTCGAGATGGAGCGACACTCGAACTCTATGGAACAACTCAGGCTGGAGTGATGCTTGGACTCTATAGAACGTCGTCTCCTAGGAGGAGTTGATGCTGTTGGGTTGGGGCTAGAGTCGAAGTTAGAAGATGCCATTAGGAATCAGTTTGGTGTTTGATGTTTTGCTCAAATCCAGCTCGAGCCCCAGCCCAATGGCGTTGCCTCCTCCTAGGAGACAATGCTTCGTAGAGTCCGAGCGTCACCTCCTAGAAAATACCAAGGAGCTACCTATATGCGTTACCGCTATAATTTTTAATATAATATACGCCATTTGATTCATTTAAGTGATATTTATCTCTACAGATATCAATGAACACCAACCCTTTCGCCACTAAGATAACATGACATTTCATGTGCCATTGGAGGTCTCCATCACCCTCATGTTATTGGATTTTGGTGAGTCCCCACCCTCCTCTTCTTATCTCAAACCATTCAACTAGAATAATAGGGCGCGTCTTTTTAATTTTTAATTTTTCAATTTCATTTATATTGATACGGTTATTATAAATAATAATGCCACTGGAATAAGATAAATGTTATGGAGGAATGATTTTAGTAAGTGGATCATTATGTGTCTCACTCTCAATCTCTACTTTCTGTATATCCCCTACATCTATAATGTGCTTCTCCTCAGTCAATGCATCCTTCTTTGTCCTTATCTCCTAGTTTAGAGTATTCTCGGCAAACTCTTTTTCAATTCTTATTTCTTTATCAGGAATATATTTATGCAATAATCTTCTTCAGAGAGAGGATTAGGCAAGATTTGCTTTGAAATATACACAATATCCAATCAATCGCCAAGCTGAGCACTCCCTTCTTGTTATATTGATGACAGAGTTCTCTAGTCTGAAAGATCGGGAACATTTGTCAAGGACTGGCAATTGCCTATATATAGTGTAGACAAGTTAGAGGGAAGTTGAATAAACCATTGCAGATCTACACAGGACAATACCAGTTTCAATTCTATAAAGTGAACCCATAGTAGCAGTAATGTCGTGATTTCCAAAAGTGAAAGCTGCAATCTCTCCAATTTGATAAACATTCCAAGACACATGGGTTAGGATCTTGGACCAGCTTGGTTGGATCATTGGTGGGAAAGGAAACCTTAATTTGGTATCAAACAAAATGAGGTATTGAATTCCCAAGCAATACACTTCACAAGCAATACATACTCCTCTATATAATTGATGCTACATTTAAATGATCACTAATAAACAAAAAAACCATTATGGCCAAATACCTTGATAGTGATGGATTCAGTGATATGAGCACGATGGAAGATTATCAGATGGATTACTACCGACATTAACGCCGGTTACTAAGCTTCCCTCCATCAACGATGAGTTCGCAAACGCAATCCTCAGGTAGTTATAATGTGCTTCAATAAGCACACTGTGGGAGCCCCCCTTAAACCACAAGTCAAACTTGTTCGTGCCCAGCATCCGCAAGCCCAACCTGACCACCACCGTCCCTTGAGACCTCCACTTTAGATCCATCGTCCTAATCACCGCCCCCTCCACCTCCTCCTCGGACCTCTCTATCCTCATGGTCGCCTTTATCACAATCTTGCCGGGTGTCGGCATCACGAGTGGCTCCACCGACGCCACTGCCACGGGTCGCGTCGCATCCCAATTGTAATATAGGAAGCACTCTACTTGGTTAAATAGGTAGGTCCTGTGGCTGTCCGGTCTCTCTGCCAACAGTGTGGCGTCCCAGGTGGTGTTGGACACTGTTAGCCCAGCAACCTTCAAGGTGGGGTATGTAGGTTTGATCGGTGGCATATATAGTATTAAAAATTTACAATGGTGGCGCCTATAGGTGCCTCTTGGATATTTTCAAGGGGGTAACGATCGGACTCGATGGAATGTCGTCTCTTAGGAAGAGGCGAGCCATTGGGTTAAGGCTGGAGTAGAAATTGGAAAATACCATCGAGAATCAGCTTGGTGTTTGGTGTTTCGCTTAGCTACTATTGCAAGAATTAATATAGGTGGCTTTCAAGAGTTTGTTGAGGAATTTCCGAAGTTAATTGATAGGTAAAGCTTGAAAAATCTTTAAGAGAGAAAGATAAAGCTTTGACCAGGCTTCATCCTTCTATGGTTTGCTTTGTGGAGGGTTTCTAGTTTATCGGTCCCTAGACCACAATCCTTGGCGATCGATTGGATGCTATGCATACTTCAGAGCAAATCTTACCTAGTCCTCTCTCTGAAGAAGATGATCGCATAAACATTCCCGATAAGAAAATAAGAATTAAAAAAATGTTTGTTGTTGATATTCTTATTGCTGAGGATACTCTAAACTAGGAGATATCGGACAGCCGTGGGACCTACTTGTTTAACCAAGTAGAGTGCTTCCTATATTACAATTGGGACGTGACGCGGCCCTTGGTAGTGGTGTTAGTGGAGCCACTCATGATGCCGACACTTGGCAAGATTGTGATAAAGGCGACCATGCGGATAGAGAGGTCTAAGGAGGAGGTCGAGGGGTCAGTGATCAGGAAGATGGATCTAGAATAGAGGTCTCAAGGTACGGTGGTGGACAGGTTAGGCCTACAGATGTTGGGCACGAACGAGTTTGGCTTGTGGTTTAAGGGGGGCTCCCACAACGTGCTTATTGAAGCACATTGTGACTACTTGAGGATCGCATTTGCAAACTCATCATCGATGGAGGGAAGCTTAGTAACTGGCGTTAATGTCGGCGGTAATCCGTTTGATAATCTTCCATCATGCTCATATCACAGAATCCATCACTATTAAGGTATTTGGCCATAATGGTTTTTTCTTTTTGTTTATTAGTGATCATTTAAATGTAGCGTCCATTATATAGAGGAGTATGTATTGCTTGTGAAGTGTATTGCCTGGGAATTCAATACCACATTTTGTTTGATAACAAATTAAGGTGTGAACCTGCTCCAGTCTCTCTAAAGCTTACAACTCAAGAAGCATATCAGACTTTGGAAGACAAGCATCAAGCTGTTCGTGAAGATTCAAATAAAGAAAGAGATCATCAACAAGAAAAATCAACCAAGAATCGGAAGCATAAGTCCAGTCATCCCAAAGATCTCATTATCGGCGAAATTAATGAAGGAATTCGCACTAGATCCAAAAGGCGTGAAGAGTCTAGTGCTGTGGCTCTCATTTCTGAAATTGAACCAACAAGCATAGAAGAAACTTTATCTTATGAAAGATGGATTGAAGCTATGCAAGAAGAGCTCAGACAGTTCAACATTAATGATGTCTGGGAATTGACATCTAAACCAAAAGGTAAAACTGTTATTGGAGCTAAATGGGTGTTCAGCAACAAGATGAATGAGAAAGGAAAAGTCGTAAGAAACAAAGCAAGACTTGTGACCAAGGGATATACGCAAGAAGAAGGAATAGACTATGATGAGACTTACGCACCAGTAGCAAGGTTAGAAGCTATTCGATTATTATTTGCGTTTGCTTGTTATAAAAATTTCAGGTTATTCCAAATGGACATCAAAAGTGCCTTCCTAAATGGATTTATCCATGAGGAAGTTTATGTGGAACAACCACCAGGGTTTGAAGACCCAAAGAAGCCAGACTTAGTTTTCAGACTGAAAAAGGCCTTATATGGTTTAAAGTAAGCACCTCGAGCTTGGTACGACAGACTGAGTAAGTTCTTAATATATAATGGTTTTGTTAAAGGTAAAATAGATACTACTTTATTTATCAAAAAGGAAAACAAAAGCTTTTTACTTGTTCAAATATATGTAGATGATATTATTTTTGGATCCTCTAATGAAAGTTTGTGCAAGAAATTCTCTAAGTCTATGCAGGATGAGTTTGAAATGAGTATGATGGGAGAGTTAACATTCTTTCTTGGACTCCAAGTAAAACAATTGAAGGAATGAACTTTTATTTATCAAGAAAAATATGCTAATGATCTTGTCAAAAGGTTTGGACTGGAAAAATGCAAAAAGACCGACATACCGATGTCAAGTTCTTTGAAGATAGACAAAGATGAAGAAGGGAAGAAAGTTGATCAAAAGCTGTACATGAGTATCATCGGTTCACTTCTTTATCTTATTGCTTCTAGACTTGACATTTTGTTGAGTGTTTGCATCTGTGCTAGGTTTCAATCAGATCCTAGAGAATCTCATCTCAGTGCTGCGAAACTTATTATTAAATACGTTGCTTCATCTTCAAGCATCGGTCTTTGGTATCCTAAGAAGGGAGACTTTAATCTTCTTGGATATTCTGACGCAAATCTAGCCGGTTGCAGAGTTGATAGAAAGAGCACCTCGGGAACTTGCCAGTTGCTTGGAAGTAGGACAGTGTCTTGGTTTTCAAGGAAACAAAATACTGTGGCTCTCTCTACAACAGAAGCAGAGTATGTAGCTCTTGGAAGTTGTTGTTCGCAAATTCTGTGGATAAAACAACAGCTACAAGACTTTGGAATTAAAGACTCATGCACTGAGATTAGATGTGACAACACCAGCGCAATCAATCTCACTAAAAATCCAATCCTTCACTCAAGGGCAAAGCATATAGAGATTTGACATCACTTCATTAGAGATCATGTTCAAAATGGAGAAATCTCGATTCAATTTGTTGATTCAAAAAATCAACTAGCGGATATATTCACAAAGCCTTTGGAGAAGAATCAATTCGATATTATCCGTTCCAGACTCAACATTTTGAAGCTTGAGGAAGTTAAAGTTGAGAGACTCTCAGACCCTCAGACTCAGACATCCATGGCTATAGACTGTAAGTTATCATATTCAATCTCGAAAAGGTACGATCTTTAGTTCAGTTATAATTGATTTATAAATTCCGTGAAAAATGGAATCTTGTCTTTTCAAAAAGATAACTTTTATTTAAAATGGCAGTTATCGATTTTAAAAAGGGACGACTGTTCACTTTCCTTTGTGTCGATTGGTTTTTCCTTTTTTTAAATTGAGTTATATATGTACAGTCATTTGTTTTCTTCGCTTAAACTTCAAAACCCTAAAAAAAAAAAAAAAAAAGGCATTCTCCTCCCAATCCTGTCTCTACTTCGTGTTCATCTTTGAGAAAGTTGTCATCTTTTCTTGGGAAAGCGAGTAAAGGAATCTTTCAACGACAAGGAACGATGTCTTCTTCGAGAAAGTCTTCAAGAATCGCGAACAGGGGACCACAAAGAATGAGGGAGGGACCTACCCATTTCGATCTCACTGAAGAGGAAGAGTTACCGAGTCAGCAACAGAGCCCGATTCACTCTCAACCACGTCATTCTCCACCATCTACCCCACAGGGTGTGAGTCAAAACCGGAGGAAGAAATAATCGAGGAAGCAGACCCTGTAAGAGTCCAAAAACCCTCTTTTATTTACAAGCTCTATCGTGCGTTGAAGAGCATTGGTACTCCACTGAACTATATAGATGATTTCCTTAAAAATAAGGATTATGGAAATGAGTATATCTTTTTGCGACAAATGGAGGATTTGGGAATTGCTCCCAAAGGAAAGGTTGAGGAAGCACTTGCAAACATTCCAAGTGATCCTCGTGTAGGGGGATTGAATCCGACTGACGGGAACGATGATGATAAAATGTTTAGTGAATTCCAACTTAGGATGGGAGTTGCTACGAAGGTTAAGGGGAAAAGAACGAAGTTGTTCAAATCGAAGGAACATGAGAATCTGTTCTTCAAACTGTTGAAACGTGGGGTGATAAATCCCAGGAGCGTTGATTTTGACTTTCTAGATGCCATCAATGTGAACTTGAGGGAGAAGTTCAATCTGCTTCAACTTGAGCAATTTTGCTCCGACACCACAGACGGTTATGCACAATTGACAGCTTATTTCTATTCAAATCTCAGCTTTTTAGATGCGAATATAATATCCTTTGGTGTTCGAGACCAAGACTATGTGGTAGATGTGAATAGGTTGGCAGATATAATTGGGGTTGAAAGAGGACGTTATCAACCGATCAAAGTTTCAATTGCTCGTACCACACTGGAACTTGTCAAAGACAGGGATACAGAAGGGAGAATTACCTACAAAAGAATGCGTGCCATCAACATTTTTCTTCACAAAATTGTGATCAACTGTCTCAAGCCAAAATCTACATCCAAGATTGACGTGTCTAACTCTGAGGCGAAATTGATGTACACGATCAATTCAGGGAAAAAGTTCTCTCTCCCTCACACCATTCTCTTCCACATGTACAGAGCAATGGTGAAGAACAAGGGCCAGTTGCCTTACTCAGGTCTTGTTACCAAGATCTTCAGACACTTGAACATTGAGCCTCCACAAACTCTTTGTGTTCGACCATGCGACAAAATGGTGGTGGGTTTGAAAATGCTGACAAAAATGCGTTTGAAAGAGCTTGATAAGGCAATGGAGATGAAGATGATGAACTCACTATCTTTGCCTTGGCATTGAAAAGGCCCAGTCGTTTTGTACCCAAATCAACGAAACGACAGGAGAAAGGAAAAGAAGTAGAGGAAAAGAACAGAGAGAATAAGAGGAAAAAGAAGAGAGCAGAGAAGCAGAGGAGAAAGAAGAGAAAGAAAAAGAAGAAGAGGAGAAGGAAGTTGAAGACGAAGAAGAAGCGGTCAAAGAAAAGTCTGTAGATGAAGCCGTAGAGAAAGGCAATCAAGACATTGAAGAGCATGACCATCACTCTTCCCCAATTGAGGCCTTAGAAACAGGGGGAGATGGCGAGCAAGGAAGGACTACATCATATGCTGTCATCAGTGAAGGTGTGAGTCGCTCACCAGCAAATCCAAAAGATCTTCAAGCTTCTCAAATGCCTGAGGAAGGACATGATACCTCAATGCCAAATCTGCACGATTACACCGAAGTTCCATCGTCTGCCTTTACTTCATCCGATAGAGCAAATGCTAGCACGCAGACGGACAATACAACAGATTTTCGTCGCATCCTTGATGTTCTTCTGGCAATGCAGGGTCAAATTTATGCTTTGGACTGTGAAATTCAAGTCCTAAAGAATGTTGGACAAGCATCTTCTGTTTCCATGGCGGATCAAATGCAAGATCTCGCTCTTCAAATTCAAGCAAATGTCAAAGGGGAAGAGGTGGCACATCTACGGGAAGATTTGAAGAGGCTGGAAGGCATCGTACAGTCGATGGGAGATTTCCAGCTTGTGCGTGTTCCCAAGCAGACTTGACTCTTTTCTCACCTTTTTAATGATGACAAAAAGGAGGAGAATTGCAATATCTTTTGACAATATCTTTTGAACTTTTTAAACTTTGACTTTAAATTTTTAGTTTGTTTAGATATTTGTTTTGAGTATGACTTGGGTGTGGATTTGAAATTGACTGTTACTTTTATATCAAGTGTTATTGTATGGTTTTACTCATGAAAGACTAGCCTATTTTCTGTGGATGCAGAGTCTAGTTGAATTGTTAATCTTTATGAGATAGCCATATTGCTTGAGTAATGTTTTGCAGGTCAAAGTTGTCCAAATCTATAGGAAAGTTTTGTCACCATCAAAAAGGGGGAGATTGTTGGAGAAATCTTTCCAGAATATTTTGAAGCGACAAAACGTTTCTATCGCCTAGTCCGGAGCATTGCACCCTTCTTTTTAGAGTCCGAAGATTTTCAGATCACCGACTCAAAGACTCAAGACTTAAGACTCAAGACTATTCTCATTGACAGTTTCTAATCCAGTGACGAAGGCAATCCAAAGCTAAGGTGTTTGGTTGAGGATTTGGTCTTATCCACTGGAGAAGATATCTTGGTTGGATATGATATAACGGATTCTTTTATTCGTAATCAAGATTGTTTGAAGATCCGATGATTGAAGAAATATTCTTGGAAGGTTCTATTCTTGGAAACCAAGATCCTGATTGTATGGGCGAACATGATTGATGGGCTATCGATATGTTCCTTTAATAGCTCGAATGATCTTCTTGATTGATTCTGTCCAACGGGAAGTTTGGAAGAATTCCTTTGGTAAGTGCCAACGGGTATGATGGCATAAAGGAATATAAAAGGAAGACGTTTAAGTTGTTCTAGTGTATGCACGATAGAGAAATTCCAGAGTCTGAAGCATCTTGATTATTAGTCGATACATATTGAGCAAAACTGTATACACAAAAGAGAGTCTATACTTAGTGATACCTTGAGGGAATGTGGTAGATCTTTTACACCGTGAAATCAAGGAAGAACAGTACTGTAACATCTCTTTGTTCATAGTGGAATCAAGTGGGCTGTCAGTGCAGAAGAGTGGATGTAGGCTTGAAATAAGCCGAACCACTATAAACCTTGCGTTCAATTTTCTCTTCCTTTCTCTCATTCTTACTTTGATTGTTGTTTGTCTCAATTTTATCAACTGTCTAGTATTGTGCGATTATCGAGAAAAATTATTTATATACCTATTCACCCCCCTCTAGGTACTTATACTAGCTATATCAGATTCCACTATGCAATCAATAAGAGATTACAACTTTGAGTGCAAACACTTAGTAGATCACACTATCTTACTAAGTCACTCTTTTGGTATTTCTCTCACGATCACAAACGTTTAAGCTCTCCAAAGACAAGTGTATGATCGAAGGTCGCTCAGACTTTGGAATTATAAATTCTACGCTCTATCTCTTACTTGCTCATCGGTCCTTCATCTCCTTAAATACTCCTCCACTTCCACACTAGCCGTTGGACAGCATCCCGGAGAATCGTCTTCCAATATACCCATTGGACAACTCTGTATCTAGAAGATTCGGTAGCCGTTGAGTGACAAAGTTAGAATCCCAAATTGATTCCGATCGCCCATACAAACGGAATCTTGGTTTCCATAAGTAAAGCTTCTTCGTATGGAAAGTTCTTGTCTTCAAGATTCAATCGTCAATCAATTGGATTGAATCAATCAAATCAATTTTGATGTGGAATCCAAACTAGATCACTAGCCGTTATATGATTGGGCTTGTATTATGTTCTGTCGAATTCTGGATGTAAAGTCCGAGAGCAATAGACTTTACAATTTGATTCTGAGTTGCGATAGACTTTGCAATCTGGGTCTGAACATATCTGCTTATGAATAGATTTAACTTTAAGGTCTGTACCCAGTTCAGCTTCAGCATAGAGTCTGTCTTCTGGTTCATTATTCACGTTCAGTATGGATTTAGTTAGAGTGAGCAGACTTCTGATGTAGAACAGACTTTGACACTAAAGTCTGGCAGTCTTCAGACTTTGACACAGAAGTCTGGAAATCTTCAAAATATACTCTGGACATATGTTACGTTCAGTCTTCTTGTCGTCTTCTGACTTTGATAATATCATCTACATGTTCTAACATCTGCATGGTTTATTAGTCAACCATCAAACATGTTAGTAGCTTTTGATTTATTTTGTCATCTTCAAAACATCATAAGGGATTTCCCTAACAATCTCCCCATTTTTGATGATGACAAAACAATATCTGAATATGCAGATTTGTAAACACGCTTTTAAAAATATTAATTTAAATGAAAGGATATCAGAAGATAACAAATAGATTGAGCATAATAATATATAGAAAATAATCGTAGCTCAATATTATGCAATAAATAATATCAACCAATCAGCACATATGCATATTCATATCTTCTCCCCTTTTTTGTCATAATCAAAAAGCGATAATAATGGATTCACGTAGAGAATGATAACAAATATCTTGCATGAATCACAATTTCCAAAAATCAGTTTTTATCGAATATTAAAGATATGCAATATAGCTCACTTTGATTATATCAGCAAATATCCAATAAAAATCACGGATGCATCATAAAATTCACTTATCCTTTCTTTGTCATAATAAAGTGATAATATCAATACAAGATTTATCAATGATAAAACGTAATAAAAGATGCACTAACCGGATTTTGTAGAACTTAAATTCTGACACATTTACCTTTCCTTCCATTCATGATAAAATCACGATCAATCCAAAAATATTTTTCCATAATTGATCAATGCTCCCCCTCAATTTGTTGCTTTTTTGAGATGATCACGATTCTTTTCCTTTTCTTTTGGATTCGGTTTCTCCCCGTGATCATGACAATATTTGCGAATAGAAATAATTGTTGCTTGTTGAATATAATTTTTTTTTTCAGTATTTCCTTTGTAACAACAACATTCGCAACGATCACTTGCATTTTGAAATTCGAGGCAAAAATTTATTTTCTTCAATTAAGCTTTTCTCGAATTCAACCTGCATCAACTTAACAAACTTTTTCCATAAATAAGCTGTAACAATATCCACGTAATATATAATACCCTTTTCTTCAAATAGGTAAATTGAATAGCATAAAATTATCAAATATTAAAATTTAGAACTATTCAACCTTACGTACAACACATAAGGGATTTCCTCAATAATTTGCAAAAATTTTGCATAAGGAATGGAATCTTTGAACCTCCAGAAGATAGTACAGAATCTTCACAATTTCTGATCAAGCTTTCCAAAATTCATATGGAAGATTCTAGTGTTACCTGCAAAATCTTGTATAATAGATAATCATCTTTGCAAAAATGTAACGTAATATCTTCCTTTGATTTGCGAATCAAACTTGCTAGATATAATATATCTTCTAAGAATATAGCAAGAATATCCATAAATATGCAGTAATATCTTTGGAGATCAAAGAGATTTCCTTGAGCATAAATTTCAGATATGCATTTTGCAAAAGAAAAATAGATATTTCTGTCACGTGCCAAAATTGCAATATCTTATAATTATAACAAAAGATATTCGCAATAAACAATCATCCAAAATTATGATAAATGCACGTACAAATTTGTAAGGCGGAATGATAAAAAATATTCTCTTATTCATGGTATATATTTCAAATATGCCATTGATTAAAAAAAATATTACCAATCTTCGCCTGAGATTCTTTTCTTATTGCACCAAAATCTGCGTAAATTTGTAATCATTCTTGCCTTATTGAATTTCCTGCAATCAACTCATTTCCTTTTTGGTATCCATCAATTTGGATCCTTCCATGATGTTAGAGCAAAATATAAAATCTCCATAAACAAATATTCTTTCTTAATTCATCATAACAAAGTATTCGAATAAAGAATATTATGGCACAATGATATTTTGAAAAATAAATTCTCACTTAGTCATAGTACGATAAAAACAGAGAGAATAAAATCGTTGAATATCTAAGAATATCTTGCAAAATTAGTATCACGTAAAATCAGATTTTTACTTTGCAAAATATGACAATTTGAGAGCATAAAATTAGATAAAATAATTTGAATTACTTCAAAGAATCACACGTATTATATCAAATTTGAGAGTATAAAATCAGACCAAATAAATTCTTTTGCCTAGTGTAACCAGTAATGGATTTGCAGCTTTCTCAATAACACCCAAATGATCCAACAATCTCTTAAGCCAAACTCTTTCTTGTACCGCTGCTGATAATGCCACGAACTCAACTTCCATCGTGGACAAGGCTATACACGTTTGCTTCTTACTACTCCATGATATGGCGCCATTGTTCAGTAAGAAAGCAAATCCTGAGGTAGATTTTCTTTCATCTAAATCTCCTCCCCAATCAGCATCTGAATAGCCTTCAAGTCGCAGATCCTTTCCTTGGTAATTCAACTTATAATCAGCAGTTCCCTTCAGATACCTCAGTATTCTCCTAACGGCTTTCCAATGTGCTGGACCTGGATTGGATTGGTATTTACTCACCATTCCAACTGCAAAACATATGTCGGGTCTTGTACACATCATAGCGTACATCAAGCTCCCAACAGCACTAGCATAACGAATATGTTTCATTTATTCATTCTCTTGTGGAGTCCTTGGACACAGTCTATGGCTCAATCCTTCACTTTTTGCAATAGGAGTGTCTATGGGTTTACAATCTTGCATACGAAATCGTTCAAAAACCTTGTTTATATATGTTTCTTGCGAAAGAGATAATGATCTCTTCGAACGATCTCTTGAAATCTTAACTCCAAGAATGTATGCAGCTTCACTCATATCCTTCATCTCAAAGTTGGAAGACAACCAATTCTTGACAATATTAACAAGCTCCATATTGCTTCCGGCAATTAGTAGATGATCAACATATAATGATATGATCACAAATTGATCATTGGATCTTTTGATATATACACAATGATCATCATCAATCATTGTAAAATCATATGCCTTTATGGCATTATGAAAACGTATATATCATTGTCTTGACGACTGCTTAAGGCCATATATCGACCTCAAAAGTTGACATACCTTTTCTTCTTGGCCTTTCACTATAAAACCAGTAGGTTGTTCCATATATATTTCTTCCTCTAATTCTCCATTAATGAAAGCAGTCTTTACATTCATCTAATGTAACTCAAGATCCATACTAACTACTATTGCTAGAATAATGCGAATCGAGGTAAATCTCACTACAGGAGAAAATGTATCTTCATAATCAATTCCTTCTTGTTGATTATACCCCTTCGCCACAAGGCGAGTCTTATGCCTTTCTATCGAGCCATCAGCCTTTCGCTTTATTTTGAGAACCCACTTGTTTTCAATAGCTCTGCGTCCTTTTAGAAGATCAACCAGTTCCCAAACTTGGTTTGATTTCATTGACTCAATTTCCTCTTTCATTGCATGAATCCATTTTTCCTTATTAGGGCAATTCAGAGCCTCATTAATACTTCTTGACTCATCCTCATCTTGTGGAGCAACCATAAAGGTTTCCCCTTCAATGTCAAAACGACGACGGGGAATACTTTGGCGACTTGTTCGCCGTATGGGAGATTGTACACTTTGCAAATTATTCCCCGTTATACTCGCACTTGAATTAGATAATGATAATGTCGTCTCATCATGTGGTTGTAACTGAGAATGAGTTGAATTCAATTCATCACTTCTCATATCACTCTCACTTGGACGAACTCCACTAATATCATTATCTTGATCTAATGTTTCAAATAAGGAGTAATCTTCTCCTATTTCGCCATTCTTAGGAAATTCATCCTCTAAGAATGTGACATCCCGTGATTCAAATTCAGTTATACTTCCACTTTCCTGCTCACCTATGAACACATACCCTTTTGAGTGTTCGGAGTATTTTATCTTATGAAAATACTCTTCTTTCCTCTGGGACCCAATTTCCCAAACTTGTGAGAGGACTCATGTGTATAGGTAGCACAATCCCATGGCTTAAGAAAACTTAAGTTCGGTTTTCTACCTGTTCATAACTCATATGAAGTGGAAGTAACTGATTTGGAAGCCACCCAGTTAAGTATATAGGCAGCAGTTAACAACGCATCACTCCAAAAAGTAATAGGTAAGTTAGCATGCGCCATCATGAACCTAACCATTTCCAGTAGGGTTCTGTTTCTTCTCTCCGCAACACCATTTTGTTGAGGAGTATACGGAATAGACAACTGTCTTTCTATTCCTTTTTCATCACATAATTTTCTGAACTCATCAGATAAATATTCTCGACCTTGATCGGATCTCAATGCTTTTATTTTCTTATTTAATTGATTTTCTACCAGGTTCATAAACCTTTTGAAACAACTTATTGCTTCAGATTTATGAGAAATCAAATAGACATATCCGAATCGAGTATAATCATCTATAAAAGTGATGAAATAAATAGCTCCATGCCTTCCTTTCACATTCATTGGACCATAGATATCAGAATGGATTAAGTGCAGAGGAAATTCAGCTCTTTTACCTTTTCCAAATGGTTTCCTTGTTGTTTTCCCTTCTAGGCAATGCTTACATATGGGCAAATCGACTTTTTCAATGTTGCCCAACAAGCCCTCTTTGGCTAGTCTATTCATACGTTGTTGGCCAATGTGACCAAATCTAGCATGCCACACATTCACATCATTATCATATGTATTAGGAGACGTGAGAAGGGAATAACAAACATTTGCATTAACATAGTCAATATCTAATACAATGAAACCATCCAGAAAATAACCACAACCATAGTAATTTGTATCCAAAAACAAATCTACACATCTATTATAGAAGTTCATCTCAAAACCTAATTTAACCAACACTAAAACAGACACTAAATTCCGACGAATCTTCGGAGCATACAATACATCATGTAGGAACAAAGTGCATCCACCCAGCATATTCAGTTGGCATGTGTCAATTCCTTTCACTTCAGCTCTGGAGTTTTTTCCCACATAGATCCACTTAGTTCCAGTTGGTACTCGTCAGAATTCCACGAAGGATCCTCTATCCTTCGCTACATGGTCTATCGCTCTTGAATCCACAGTCCACAAAGGATTAGACTCAATTAAGAACACAGAACTCGACACAAAAGTAAAGTTATGAAAAGTACAAGGGGTGTTTACCTTCTTCGGCTCATGACAGTCACGAGCATAGTGACCCTTCTTGTCACAGTTGTAACACTTCACCGTTGCAAGCTTCTTCATGCGAGGATGCTTTCCTCTTTCATGTTGGTTAAACTTGGGTTTCTTCCCTGAAAGACCCGCTTCCTTGCCTTTCCCTTTATCAAACCAATTAGGGCATTTGCGCTTGGAGCTCGAAGCTCCATGTGAGCTAGAACTAGCATGATAGAGTTCAGCATCCGGCTTAGTCGCTAAGAGGTGGTCCTCTTCCAGCTCAAGATGGCGTACTGCATCCTCAAAAGTTTTGATATTTTCATTATGGGTCAGGTGCACCTTCATATGCTCCCAACTCTGAGGCAATGAACGAATCACTGCTTGCACTTGCTGCTTATCTGTCAGGACATGGCCAACATCTTTCAGCTCATTTATCATGTTTGACATCTTTCTAAGATGTTGCTTCATGGTCTGACCATGAGGCTTCTTATAAGAGTAAAACCTAATAGTGAGCTGCCTCAGTCTGGTCACCGAAATATGACCAAATCTTGTTGCCAATGCTTCCCACATTTCTTTGGCATTGTTAAAATGCCTAAACTCTCCCATAACGTCATTTTCCATGCTGCTTAGCAACGTGATGCGAGCAAGAGAGTTCTTTCTTTTCTATGCAGCAAAAGCTTCCTTATCTCTCTTGTGCTGCGTAGTGTTTCATTCTTCAGGTTCTACCATGGTCAGGTTAAAAGCTTCAAGTGCCTCTTGCTCTTCCAGCACATATTGGATTTTCATGTGCCATATATCATAGTTATCACCATTGAGTTTTTCACCTTTGTTCAGCTCAGCAACTATGCTCTTTGTGGCTAAAGTCATTGATCTGAACACATCAAACATATATGCACGAATTATTAATGCCTATCATTTATGCATCCCTTTTGCACAGACCCATCATATTAGTGAATAATTTCAAGTAAGGTTTCAGAATCAAAAGGTCACTAAGTTTCCAATCATCCTCCAAAAATCCTAACTTAAAACTATCATTAATATAATTGTCTTATGCAAAATAAATTCTATAAAGCTACAAAAACTTCTATAACTACCCACAGTAACCAGCAATAACATAAAGCAAATAATATTTGATATACAATTAATAATAATGCTTTCACATAATTCAACTAACATATCGGTT
Source organism: Eucalyptus decipiens (assembly GCA_014182575.1). Classification (NCBI taxonomy): domain Eukaryota; kingdom Viridiplantae; phylum Streptophyta; class Magnoliopsida; order Myrtales; family Myrtaceae; genus Eucalyptus; species Eucalyptus decipiens. The sequence continues at coordinate 4,501,015 of CM024615.1, read as the reverse complement.
ACTACATCAACAACAATCAGGTAGTAAACATTACATAAGATATCCACAAAGCACACTTAACAAAGATCATCCAATACATCTAACACCAAGTCAGTACACGAATTGGGAAAGATCCTCTTTTGTTTAATTTCTTGATCTTTTCCCTTATAACTATCCAATAATATTCATCTACAAAATCCATCACTATTTTCTTATATGAAGCAACTTTGTTGACATCCCATATGCGATTCAACACTCCTTGCCATTCAAGTGGAAGGGTGTTCATGAAAAATCGCACCATCTCTGACTGTGGCATAGGACAACCATTCCATATGACATTTTGAATTTTCCCGTTGACTTCAATGACGTGATCAATTAAGTCATCACTCTCCCATCGATGATCAGTAAGCTCAACTATCAACTTCGAAAGCCTTTTCTTTTGTTATTCGGTAATTGCGCGAATAGGTGTGCCCAACTTGAGGGGAGGCATAGTTCTGCAACAAATGCAGAACAAATAAGGGATTACATATAATCCATATAGACTTAATTGAAAAAGAAACACATTCTTTTCCCTCTTTCTTTTTTTTTGGTCAACGGTCAACGGTTGTCGGTCGTCGGTCAACGGTCAACAGTCGACGGTCAACGGTCAACGGTCAACAGGTCAACAGTCAGGTCGCCGGTAGTCGGACCGGTCGGATCGGACGGGCCGGTCGGGCCGAGTTGGATGAACCGACTGGCATGTGCTGCGTGTGTGCGCGGGCTGACGTCACACAGACGTCAGCTGGCATGCGCGTGGCATGCGCCAAGCTTCCATGCGGGTCGGGTCGGGTCACCGGCCGGCCAACGGTCGTCGGTGATGACCTCATTGATGACGTCATCCCGGCGGTTACCGTGACGTCACGGTGACGTCAGCACGCGTCGGTTCGCCGACCAGCACGTGCCGGTTCGCCGACCAGCGCGTGTGCCGCACGCGTTGGCTGAGCCAGCGCTTCGGGTGCGTCCGGCGTTGCCCGACGGCGCACGACACATCGACGGTCTTGTCTCGACGAGCCCTTTCACCCTATGCCTTCAGAAATCGATTTCAACTTATAGAAACTCGAAAAAATGGACGAACATTGCTCAGGTGTCGGGATTTTGCGCCCCGATCCATGTCAGCCGATTATTTTCGCGAAAGATCAATAAAAAAAACATAAAAGGGGTCGGGAAAACATGAATTAGGGCTCTGATACCAATGTTGGGATTAATGGATTCCCAAAAACCGGTTTGATGGTGAATTGCCAAAGTAGAGTTGCAGAGTGTCGATGCGTCCATCGAGATTGTTTGGCCCAATCTCTTATAAAGCCCTCAGGCTTTGGGTCGGCACTCACCCTTGCCCCCATTTATATCACGGAAATCTCCCCCGCCATATTCAGCAGCTTGCTCACTTCATTTCCTAAGGTAAGGTGTTTTCTAATTGTGTATCACATTTATCATTTATTCATTGTCATTAGTTTCTTTTTTTTTTGTTTTTGTTTAATGAGCATCTTCTTGTTGCTTTGGTTGTTTAGGTCTCCATCAACCTTGGCACCCTCCTTGGAGTCGTATGCAATTATGCTATCCCCAAGCTGAGGCCCAAATGCAAGCAGCTTTTAATGCTCGACTTGGGAACACTCTTGATTGTCCCACTCACCATTGGAGTTCGCGTCGTGCTGAGCCCCTTCAGTGGATCGCCATGCAAGGCCGCATGAACGATGCAAAGCAGATCCTAGCCCAGACCTCTAACTTTGATGTGAAGGCTAACCTCTAGCTCGTCGAAATCATGGAGGCTCTTGACAACCCTGAGGGGCCCATGCGTCGAGAACTCCTTAACCCTACTTTGGTAATGCACCGTATGAAATTTTGTGCGATGGAGATTAACATAATCCAACAGGCATGTGGCGTTGAGATGTATAGTCGACAAATTTACAAAAAGGTGGACCTAACCTCTATAAATTGGAAAATGCTCTTGCCCATCATAGTTCCCGTGGCGAAAATCTTGCCTATCCTTATCCCCATCTTCCGCCTCAATATGGAAGGGCAACAAAATTTGATGCCAATCAACCTTGGGGGCATGAGTTTATCATTCAGTGTCTTAGTATATGCCTCATCAACAACAACCGTAGCAACATGAAGCCCTTATGGGCAATAGCAACTTGTATTCTCTCATTTGTGTTTTACGTAGTATCCTATGTAATCAACTTAGGCCTGGTTACATCCATCTATAGTTTCGAGGTGTTCATAGTGAGGTTGTGTGCCCGTGAACCGAGGGATGAGTGCAAACTTCATATTTATATTTATACTGTTATATAAGGCAATGACCCCGCCTTCGTATTCATGATTATGTCAATCTGAGGGGGTGTGGGGGTCTACCATGTTATGTTGAAGACAAAGGGCAAGACCTACCTCCATAGGGTGAGTAAAGAAGTTCAAAATCACCTTTTTGTAAATTCAAGAGAGAGGTTAGGGTTTTGCACTTCTTCACCCACCATGGGAAGGCAAGAGTTAATTGTCGGGTAGCCATTGCAATGAGCAACAGATCTGTGCTGAGTTTCCACTGCTAAATATATCTTCCCCTTCTGTTATTGTCTCTCTCTTGTAATTTTGAGGTTAATTTTGTTGTTTTAGATCTTAGGTTCTTGTTTTTTTTTCCCTCTATTTTCCCCCTCCTTTTTTGGGTTAGAACATACGACCGAAAAAAAAAACCAAAAGCCAAAACCAAACCAAACCGAGGTTTTAGTTCAATTCGTATTTGGTTGGGTCACATTTTCGTTCACTTCGGCAGTTTTCCCTGATAGTTTGGGTCAGTTCAATTTTTTGAACAGAACCATTTATCTCCTATTTATGATCATTGAAATCAAATAAATGGAGCTCCCAAATCTTATTGAATTTATGCTTGCAGAAAATGACATTCCATGTGCCGTCTTTTACATTGTATATGCCAACTCTTCTCTTGAAGTTTACTCAATACAATATGCCCTCCATATAGACTACTTGCCGACTTGAGCCAAAATCTAGTTTTATATGGCTAAAGCAATGACGAGTTCAATTTTTGTTTGATCCCATAGTCACTGTGTCGATTGTGATTTGATTGTTGAAAGAGCATATAGGCATGCTCACAATGAAGACGGTGCAATTCGAAGACATGGGAGCCGCGATGAAGGTCTCAGCACTTATAAGCCGATTACACTAAGGGGGATTGATTCAACCTTAGGTTATCAAGTTGAGAAGCAAGATGGACAAGATCTATCTCAATGAGAGAGGAGGAGCCGTCCATGCTTGGAAGCAAGACAGTCGACTAGACACTCAAGCTTGGGAATTTGCGCTATGTCGAGGTGCCCCGTCATGCCGTCAACGAATCTATGGGTCATCTTGCCAGAGAATATTCCTAGATTAGATAAGACGAGTGTTTTGTTGAGTGAGGTGATGGTATGAAGTTGTAGAATATGTGATTTGGGTGCAAATATAGATTTATATATATAGTGTTTAATTTGGTGTGATACCTTTTGCAAATATTTCCTATACCTATCCAATTCTCACCCAATCACATATTAGGTTTTGCAAATACTATTTCTGCACATGTTTTAATTAGTTTGCATTTTTAGTTTAATTGAACATATTTTCAAACCAAAACAGTGATGGGTCTTGAAGATATTTAAAAAATTGAAGCAAAAGCATATGGAGCCACTCGGCAACCTACATCTCCATATGATATCGGGGATTCCATTTTGATTTGGTTTGATCTTGGATTGGACAATTTTGATATATTCAAATGCAAATATCATGTAATCATATGTAATATTCAATGAAGTAATTAAGTATCATGCTAGCTGTCATATTATTAACAAATGCACATTAATTTAATATTTAAATATAAATTATCAATATATTATTTTTTGTGTTATCAATTATTTATTTGTTTGTTTGTTTACTAGCTATCGATAAACTTATGATTAGATTATCCATGTGTTTGATCATTTTTCACATATCAACGTAAATTTAAAACTATATCAACAGTTGGTGACTTTTATACATGATCAGAGCAACCTTCAATTTAGAAAAGCCGGTCGAAAATATTTATTAATTTCAATAGAAAAAAATTATCTCACTTTGGGTAGTAACTTTTTGCGATTATCCAGTATAGCTTTCATGCGCTTCAGGAACTTTTATTGAGAGTTCAATTACCGTTCAATGTGAAAAATACATTTAAAACTATAAAAAATTAGTGAGTCTTAGACATAATCTATAGTCCTGATCAATACATTGTAATGTAACTCCTCTAACAAGTACAACGTAAATAAAAGCATAAGTATTCTAACTACTATAACAAGCATCTAAAGACCTCTTCTCAAATCCAAACTCGTTCATAAGCACAACTAAACAAATCATTCTTGTAAATCGATTTAGAGCAATGTGATCCATCGAACTCCAACCCCTAACTAGTGACCATCAGCTCCAACTTCTCACCCTCTCTCTGATTTGGTTTAGGCATCGCCATCGAGCCACAATCGTCCAAGCAATAAGTAACGTCCATGGCGACATCCTCTTTCTCCCACTCAGACAAATCATCTCTAATCTTCAACTTGGAGAATTCTTGCACCATTCCGCGGCATCCTCTCTTGACTGCAAAAGTCTCTCCTTTGAGTTCCACTAATAGGAGTTTCCCATACCTTAATGGACTTATCTTTACAAGGGACGACATTCCATGTTCCGTCTTTAACAATGAATGTGCCTAACATTCCCTTCAAGTCTACACAATACACAATGCCTTTTGCATAGACAGCTTGCCAGCTTGAGTCGAAATCTGGATTTACATGGCTAAAACCAGGTCAGGTCCAATTTTTGTCTAACCCAATAGTGAACGTGTCGATTAAGATTCGATTGTCGAGAGGGTGTATAGGCATACTCATAACGAAGACGGTGCAATTTGAAGACGTGGGAGCCGCAGTGAAGGTCCCCGTGCTTATAAGCCGGTTATGCCAAGGGAGGTCAATTCGATCTCAAGTTGTTGGGTTGAAAAGGAAGATGGACGAGACCTCTCTCGATGAGAGGAGGAGTCATCTGTGCTTGGAGCCAATACAGTCAACTTGACACTCGAGCTCAGGAATTTGCACCTCGTCTAGGTGCCTTGTGACGGGGTCAAGGAACCCATGGGTCATTTTGCCGGAGATTGTTCCTAGATAGAATAAGATGGGAGTTTTTTTGAGTGAGGCCATGGTACAAAGTTTTAGAATATGTGATTTAGTTTAGTATTTGATACGTACATATAGAGGCTGTTTTACAAGTATTTCCTAATTCAAGTCAGATTTTGATAGTTTTTGAATACTTGATTTGAATTACATACATATATATAGGCCACTTTGCAGATATTTCCTAATTCAATTCGGCTTTTGACAATTGTTAAATATGTGATTTTAATTAGATCTATTTGTGTTAGATTATCACCCAAATCACGTATTATGTTCTGCAAATATATCCTAATTCAACATGGGTTTGGATAGGTTTAGGATATGTTATTTGTATGAGGATAAATATATATAGGTTAATCTGGTCCTGTACATTTTGTAAAAAAATTACATATACATCCAACTTCTTATCCAAATCAAATATGACGTCATCCAGTGGAGCTCTTATCTGCTTCGGAACTTTCCAAGGTGAAAAGTAAATTTAAAAAACTCTTGAAAATTAGTAAGGATTAAACATAATTAGTAACTATTCGTAAATAAAATTAAGTCCTGACCCACTACTCTGGACTCATCCAGGCTTGGGCCAGTCCAAACACAACAGACTAGGGTTAGCCTTTTCTTGCTAAGTTTGAGATATTGTGCCGTTCGTGTCCAATGTGCAAAATATTAGTTTTTAATTTTTTGGGATTTCGCCGGATATGATGAGATCAGAAATGTAATCGAATTTACCACGTCCTATACTTTTTTGGCAGTTGACTGTATATAACCCTACAATAGGATTAATTAAACAATAAAAGTTGAATAAATAACTTTAAAAAAATGAAAATCCTATTTTAGTGGACCATTGCCGGTGGAGGTCGTCGATTCCAATAGCAACCTTTATAGTTGAGGTTGTCCAAATATGGGGACCAACGCGATTGGGAATAGGTTTGGCTCTCAAGAGGAAATCCCCAGCAACAATGCCCCATGCGAGGACAACATCTGTTGGTTACCGTAAGGACCTCGTGGTTGAAAAGCATTACGCAACGCATATTGCCATAATGGCTAACAAGCATCATGATGAGCATACATTTTTTTATGTCATGCAATACTATTTGTTTCCTATTGTCATTTACGACAATTCTGCCTCTCATTAGCGGCGTGTCGTGATGTGTACAAAACATGCACATTAATCGGGTTGCTATAATTTTCGCGGCAGTGACTTATGCAGTACTAATATTGGTAGGTAAAATGAATGTGACATATGAAAAAACTAGAATTGTAGTTATGATATGAGTTGCCTTGCCTTTATGATTATTCTTTTGGTTTGCCAACTTTTCTACTTCATTTGAAAATTGTGTCGTTAAGACCAACATGTGGATGTTGGCATCACACCTATTTCTAACATGCCTCCCTTTGCAATTCACAGTCACAATGTAGAATGTCCAATGGATAGATACTACACACATCCGATGCATGACTTCTTTATATTGCATTGACTGTTGTGCGTTGATATGTTTCACGATATTACTAGTTTTCACCATCTTCCTTTGCCTACTCATTAGGTTTGAATGCCCCATATTGAAAGTCGTCGAGCTGATTGTGTCCAATCTCACAGTCAATACATCCACCAAGGCCGATTGGAAAGCTGCCCTCTTGGTGGAAAAACTAGAGACTACGAGAGCAACACTTGGCATTGGCATCAACGGAGCCATTCGTGCTATGGGTTTTTCGTAGGATTATGATAAAGGCGTGTATGATGGAGAGGCCTAGGAGGCAGTGTTTTAGGACATGGATTAAGAGTGGAGGTTTGTGAGGATAGTGGCTATCGAATTGGGTATGAGGATGCCAAGCATGTACGTGCTTGGGTCGTGGTGGAAGAAGTACTACGGCCTCATTAAAGCACACTATGACAACTTGAGGTATCCTTTTCTTTTCCATCTATAATTTAGTGTTTATGATTTTTTTTTTCACTTCTACATTATTGTTAAACGATTGTGTGGCATTTATAAAATGCAATGAATATTCTAAGACAAAGTCCAATGTTATATGAAATTGTTATTTATGAAAGATGATTATACGTTGCGTGAAGTGCATCACTCTTACTAAATAGAACTTTGTCTAATGTATATATCAATGAATTAAGATTTGAAATATTATTTAAATCGCTAGTATTTTGCCCGATATATAACTTAATTAATTTTTAAAATAAAATTTAGTACTTGTGAATCTCAATAGATGAGATAGCTTGCAAGTTACAACCCAGCCCCATTTTGATATATATTTAGTACTTGCGAATTTCTTATATCATTCAAAAATCACGGATGACTAAATTATCTGGAAAATAAAAGAATATTATGGCCAATAAGAGTTCAAGGTGGGCTCGTGAATGTTACTATCAATAGCAGCTCCTAAGCTAGGTCTATGGATGGATTCAGTCAAAATTGTTATAAGAGCACGACGGAAGATTATAGCCAATGACTAAATTATCGCTGGAAACTAAAGCTTCACTCCCCCGTAACTTTGCAAAAACAACTTTCATGTCGTCACAATGAGCTTCAATGCCATCATAGCCCTTCTTTCACAGCCCAAACACGTATGTGCCTCGCATCCTCAGACCCACCCTGACAACCACTATCCCTATGGACCTCCACTCATAATCCGCCTCCGACACCACTGCCTCCTTAGGCCTCTCTATTGTCATCTTCGCCTTTATCAAGGCCTCTAGGCCAACCGTAACATGATTGGTTCTAATGCCAAGGATTGCACTAGATCCCGATGATATAAGATGAAACACTCGACTGCATGGAAGTACAGGTTTTCGTAAATCTTTGATTTTGCCACCAAGAGGGCAGCATTTCAATTAGTCCTGATGGATGCAATGACTGTAATATTGAACATAGTCAACCCCACGACTTTCAATATCAGGTAATTAGGTCCATTAGGGAGGTAGAGGAAGATGGCAAAAACGAGTAACACTATGAACTAGATTAATATGACATTCAATGTGCAACAAAGAATCCATGCGTTGGATGCGTCTGGCATCATTTGTCAGACATTTTGCATCACAGCCACAGGTTGGAAGGGAGGCGTGCGACTAAGACGGGTGGGCTTAGTGAGGAAAGTAGGCCCTCGTCAGCCCTTATTAGTGGCCGGTTCATCTAACCACAGGCAGAGGTGAGGAAGGTTGCCCCTCGCAAGGATTCTACTCCCACCTGGACGATGACTAGCTAAGCTTGATCAATACCATCTCCATCAAGCGTCGTCGAGAGGAAGGAATTACAGCTAACATACGCAAAAATTTTGAGTCGCATTCTGCCGTTGACATTCTTCTAACATCCCTGAAATTAGGTTAACGAAGAAGAGATGAAATTTTTCAAGAGAAATGTGAGGGCATACAAAAATGAGATTTTAATCGGGAGAGAGAAAATGAACTAAGGATAAGCATGGTGTCGGGGCGGGCGCCGAGCATGGGGAGGAAGAGGTCACTGACAATGCCGGACCCTAGGATCTCTAGCAGCAACTCCTTCGTCTTACTCTGAGGCGATGGCTAGTTCGGAGTCACCGCAGTGGCTAGGGGCTATGAGTGAAGAGATGGAATCACTCCATCGAAATTAGACATGGGAGCTGGTCAAAGTACCAAAGAGCCAAAAGATTGTCGGAAGTAAATGGGTCTTCAAATGAAAGAGGGCATTCCTGGTGTTAAGACAGCGAGGTATAAGGCGAGACTTGTGGCGAAAGGGTATACACAGCGTGAGAGCATTGACTACAATGAGGTGTTCTCTCTTGTGGTAAGTTGCTGCCATTGGACAGACTTGATGGGCGAGCCCTCGCCCAGGGCCAGCGAGGGGCAACCTCGTTGATGGTTGTGAGGGATGACCTCCCTTGCCTTTGCGAGTGGTTAGATGAACCGGCCACTGATAAGGGCCAGCGAGGGCTCGATGGCCCTCACCGGCTGTCATCGAGGCCAACCTAGCCAGATCTGGCGAGGGTCAGCCTACAAGCTCTCACCTGTGGTCAGTGAGGGCTTGGTAGCCCTCGCCCATTGCCGGCGATGGGCGTCCAGCCCTTGCCAGCCTTTCCTAAGTTCGATGATGAATGGTGCAACCATTGACCTAAAAAAAAAAAAAGAACAAGACAACCGAAATTTTTTTTAAAAAAAAGTGGACAAAAATACTCCTGATCAGGCCATCGAAATATGAATTGGAAATGCATCTGTTCACCGGCCGGCGAGTGAGGTCATTCTTTGAGACATATGACCACTTTGAATCCTTATTTGAGACATACTTCACTCTAGGTCCTCTTTTGAGAAAATGAAGGCACTTTGGGTCTTTATTTGAGATTTTCCCTTGAAACAATAAATGATATTAACAAATGATGGATTAATAAATGCGGAGTGAGGTAACTCATGACTGCTGTTTTCAGGTCGGAATGCGGAGGAAGAGATGCCATGGAAAAGAGGAATAAGGCTTTTTAGGATTTTGGATGAAAGTGAGACATGACTTAAACCACATAAGAAACCATTGCCAGATTATGCAAATCAAATATATAGAAAATGGACTTTACTTGTGTAATAGTACTGTTACTTTCGCCGAGTAACAATAGAACTTGAACCGTTCATTTTATTTTTCTTATGACTAGCACCTAGATACTTACTTCTTGTAGAAAATAATTACTTTTGCATGAGTGCAACATTTAAAGAAATAAACCCAACGAAATTATTCAGAAAATTAAAGTTGTAGGATAATTCACTGCAAATTTTAGATGGTGAAATATTGGTTCTAAATAATATAAATTAAAATTCAAGAGTCCATAACTAGAGAAAATTAAATATCCAATATGTAAATTATATACATATTTATATTAGACTTTTTGTTCAAAGTTTTTTATTTTATTTGCAAAGGTACACGGGAAACCCAAGTGTAATTGTCTCGACACTTTTCCGTTGGGGAAAAGGATAGGTTCAAAGGTGATGTCGAGTTAGGACCAACAATCCCCATTCAACGCAAGTTCTCCCAAACTCTTATCTCGCGCAATCTTGAGATATTCAATTTCGATTAAGCCAAAGAGAATTTTGTATTAGGAGTTGAGATCAACTAGAAACCAAGATAGGTATTGGAGTATACATCACTTTCTATATAACCATAATCTAAAGTTTGAGACTTGATTACACTAGTTATCTAACTAGTGCCATTTCAGTATCATAACTTGATTATTTGTTAACTAAATATCACATGCGGTTTTTTTTATTCAATCACGACTCTTATAATTTATGTCCAATAGGTGTACTATGCAATGTTTTTAAATTTATTATGGTCCTAAATTGTAATCTAACCATTCAACTAAAACAGAAAAATCACAATCAATTCACTTAAAGATAGTAGTGAAAGGATAACTAACAAATTAAGTGCATTAAAAAGACTCGATAAGAATCGAGCAAAGAATTTAACATAGCCCTATTGTTATCATTATTATCAAGATGGTAACCCTCATGAGCTTAGTTCAAATTGAGTTCAATTTCTTTTCTAAAAAATTGACCTTCTAAAACTAAACTAGATCAAATGTGTCCACTAAAACCCTAAACCATGTGTACACTAACTAAATGAAATTAAGCTAATTTTAATACTAAAATCTAACTACCTCATCAATGCCTATTTTTTTCTAACTGTTTTCTAATTTTCTTTATTTTATAATTTATTTATTATTTATTTCTGTATATGGGCCACGGATACAAATTTGGGCTCTTATATCAAGCCCCCTTAATCTATTTAACCCATTTCCCCAAAATTCAAATTCAGCCCAAATATATTTTAATGAAGTTAAGCCCATACTTTCCGACACTGTTCAAGCCTAAAATTCATTATTGAACCTTAATTGAGCTTATGTTGAAGGACGACTGCTCCAAGAATGCACTCTAATTCAGTTTTCCAATATAAAACCAATCCTCTTATTCTCCCCTTTTTTTATTTATGGTTTTATCATGCAGTTGTTATTATTATTATTCATCGTTTGCGTATCATTACAGAGAAACCTTGATGGCTCATTTTTCAATCTCAGACAATTAAAATTTCAACAACAATTCATATCGGATTGGAAATCGCATAATTTATCATTGGCCACCGCCAATCTCTAGAACATGATTATCAACCACCTCCATGTGTTTCCAGATAATCGCCGCACTCATTGGTCACCATCATCCACCCATCTCGATTTTCTATTAACTCAATGATATCTCATTCATAGAACTCGAAATGCACAGCTAATGTATATAGAGACATACCCGCGCAAACGAGATCGGAGCACAGAAATCGGACCGTAATGATCGAATCGTTTCCTCGGGACGCCCACCGCAGAACCACGACAGCAGGCAAACCATCCGGAATAAAAGAAAAGAATATGTCAGTTGTAGTTAACAGATAAAATCTCAGAAAATCGTATTTGATGATTCATGAAGCAACTGATGACATACAAAACAACATCGGGCTGTCTTCGGATCGAACAAAAAATAGGTGTCATCTCGCTTATATTTCTCTGCGACATCTCCTCAACGTAATCAATATCGAGCGAGGGTTCTGGATGGAACGTTATAGTATGTTTGGATCTGACACCATCGCATCAACGCGGATTTCAGGTCAAACCACGAAGAAAAGCTTCAATATCAGTCAGATTTCCTGCGAACATTACCATGACGTTATTTTTTTATATTGTTTCAGATCAAAGATTGAACCGAGATGATGAATACTTGGATCTCAACTGCTCTTTTGCTCGCATCTTCATCTTCTTCAGACGCCAGCGAGAGCGAGAGAAAGCGAGAGAAAGCGAGAGTTAGCCACAGAGAGAGAGAGAGAGAGAGAGAGAGATGAGCTCTTCCGTTTTTGAGGGGGCTTCAAGGACTCTGGTCATTTGAACTTTGATAAGATGGATTTCTCTGTTGAGATTTCGTGGGTTTGAATGGGTCAAAGAAGCGAGAATCTCGGATATGGCAGCGCTAACCGTCGCCGGCTGAAGACTAATCGGACTGACTTAACAACTCTATTTCTTCTTCTTCTTACTTTTTTTTTTTTTTTTTTTAATGAATGCTTAACTGATCGACACCAATTTAGGTGCCAATGATAATTTATTGCGTAATAGTGTTGAGGCTAAACATTGTGCAATTCGGGTATAAGTTACAGGAATAGGAAACACTTGAGATGAGGGAGGAGTCTTTAATCTTTGAACTCGAAACTTTAGGCTGATTCAGGATTTTTTTATCCATGACCTTGTACTTAAGTAAGTATCAAATACATTTCATAGTTGACTTAATAAGTGTCGGTTCAATTTGTGTAATTGACTAATCGTCGAAAAATAAACTAATGAACCAAAACTCATCAACTTAACATTATTTTTATCTTAAAAATATCCCCAATTCAAAAATACGTGGTTTTTTCTAGAAACCTTAGTTTCACTTTGGTTGTTTGCTAAATAAATTTTCTTTAAAGTACAAAAGCAATTTATTTTTTTTGGGTCGAAAAGTACAAAAGCTAATTCAAAATTAGGAAACAAAACTAAGTGAAGGATAAGTATGTGTGTTTCGAATTAAAGTTTTCATTCTTTTATTGTAGTGTCTAAAATTTAGTGAATATTAAGTGAAGCTTATTCAAGGAATAAATTAAGTTATCCTTGAAACTATCTTGATCTAATTTTGAATTGAATTGAAAAATAATGCATTAATCACATTATTAACCAGAAGTTATATTTCAAAATCGGAGTATCATTCATGTATTAATATATACTCGTGTTTTGACTTCATCACAAACTACATGGATAAACCAATATATTTGAAGTTCCTTTATTTTTACAGAATAAAACCCCAAATTATACTCATTATAACATTTTTACCGTAATTTTTTTTTGTGTGTGATACAATAAATCCTAAACTTATACCTATGGGATACATTTACCTCTCGTCAAGATTTTGCCAATGAACACCACTAAAATCCACGTTGACATTGCACTCATGCGGCTTCACAACGTCTTTTTGGTTGAAAAATCAAATATGTCCTAAGGGCACAAGTTTGGAGTTTTTGATGTTACAAAATAAATTTGGGGTAGATGTGCCACATTGGGCATAGTCCGAAGTGTTTTCTGTTTTTTTTTTTTTTTCCTTATTTTTATATGCTTTTTACAAATTTAAAATCAATGAGATGAATTCAAAGATATAAGTGTTTTGGTAAAAAAACTCCAAATTGATACATTAATAATAAATTTACCCAAAACTAAATTTTTTACTGTTAAAATCAAAACATGTACATATGTGACAAATTTATCATCTTTTAAATTGGATTAATACTACAAAAATCATAAAACTAGTAAAGCTATGATAAAAAGATAATAAATTCTCAAACTGGTACACTAGGCAACTCTCACGTATCAATAAACTCAACAATCGGTAAAGTTAACAAAAATTAATAGAAAGTAAATTTGTCACAAGTGTATTTATGTAGGATAAATTTATCAAATTTGTTATCAAAAAATTAATTTATAGCAAATTTGTTGTAAGCATTACCAGTTTTGGGCTTTCAACATAGGTGAGAGATGGCTAACCCTCGTCGGGCCTAGGCGAGCTTGTCCCTTGTTAAGCGAGAAATCGCACATCCTCTCTCCAAATATTCCAAAAGAAAAAGTTTAATATCATGAAAATCCCAAAATTGATATAACTATGGTTAATGTACCTCAAACTAATTTTAACTATAGAAAATCCAAATTGGTACACCATTGATAAATATACCACAAATAACTATAAAAATCTCAGACGATACAATTGTAACATATTTACCCAAAAACTAATTTTTTGACCACCAAAACCAAAACCGATACATTTGTGAAAAATATATCCTCACTTAAATTAGATTTATGCCACAAGAAAACACAAAACTAGTATAACTACGACAAACAAGAGAGTAAAATCCACAATTGGATCACTAATCAATTCTCACATGTTATCAAATTCATCAATTTGATAGTAAAATTTAATAAAAACAAAAATATGGTAAATTTATCATAAGTGTATTAGTTTAGGATAAATTCATCACAGATGCAATAATTAGGTTAATACCATTAAAAAATAAAAATGAAAATAAGTACAACTGTGACAAAATGAGAGTAAAATCAAAAATTGGTACACTAGTCAACTCTCACGTGTTATCAAATTTAGTAATTGCTCAAGCAATATGATCAAGAGTGCTAACAGAAGACGAAGACCACCCAAAAGTCCAAATGTTATAAAACACCATATGGTCATTCAATAGAACTAAGGGGGATGAAAAAAGCAGTGTGTCTAGTAAAAGTAAGGCCAATGCCAATAAGAAAAGAAATGAAGAAAAAATGAATGAAAATTGGGGGCAAAAAAAAAAAAAAAAAAAAGCAACACACCTGGTACAAGTAAGGCCGATGCCCATAAAAATGTCAAATAAATGACTCAGTTGCAAAATTTGTATCACAATGGAGTAGTACTCAAAGAGTCAAGATCAATAGTGCATTCATAATGACAATCCCTAGTGAAGAGAAAATTGGTGGCAACGCCAAGATGATCATCAACTTTCACCATTTACACATATTTTGAGCATAATCATCTTTTCGTTTCTCAACCCAAGAACCCAGCCTATGTTACGTCCATTGCAAAGCCTCTTCTGATTAGGGCACTCGAATTAACGTAGGGGTTCACATGTTTTAAGCATCGCTGGAAGAAGTGCGGGCAAGATTATTTCTTTTTCATTTTGTAAGGTTCTTGACTTGTAAACCCGGAAATGATTGCGGAGTTGTTCTTTCAATAATTTTGACTCAAAGAGTCCATTTGTTGAGCCATTGACCAAGCCCACATTACGGTCCCTATTAAAGACCCCTCAGATTGGTAAGGTCATACCGCTTACGAGAATACTTGGATCCTTGTCGATATGATGAAATGGAATGGTTCTCTTAACCCTTTTGAATGAAAGTGAGTGAAAATAATTTATAATTGAAAGTCTCTCATTTATTATTGTTAGGAAATCCATGTTATGAGTGAAAATTGTCTTGAACGATAATTCTCTCTAGTAGAAATTTGGGTGATGCAAAGGTCATTATGCATGAACCCCGATTGAATTAATAAAAACTTCAGTGAATTTTGAAGTGTGCATTTTGGAATAGCCTTAATTGCTTATTTCTTTTGTAAATACATTTTTGCTCTAAATCATGTCTGACGGGTAATGTTTTCTCAAAGACCCAAGAGCTTCTAACATTCAGGTTCCTTTCGAAATGCCTCATGATATTAGGAGACGAGAAACCATCATGAACATTCAAGGTGCATCATTGATGTTCTAAAATTTATTTCTACCAAGAGGTGAGAGGCCTCAACAGGATATCTAAGTTCCAGAAGACGTATCTCCAAGAATCAAATATGTCATCAAGTATATATCTACCCATACTCTAAATACTTGTCATTGTGTGGGTATTCTTGACACTTGACTCGGTCAAGCTGTCCCTTTCTATTGACCTAGCGTGCTTTTTGTAGCGCAGCGTCCATTTCATCAACCCGGTGTGCTTCCGTAGCCCGGTGTCCTTTATATTCACCTGGCATGCTTTCATAGCCCGAGTCTCTTTTATCAACCCGGCATGCTTTCGTAGTTTGGTGCCCTTTATATTGATCTAGCGTGCTTTCATAGCCTAGAATCCCTTTCATTGACTCGGCGTGCTTTCGTAATCGGTGTCCTTTATATTGACTTGGCATGATTTCATAATCCAAAGTTCCTTTCATCGATCAGGCGTGCTTTCGTAACTCGGTGTCTTTTATATTGACATGGCATGCTTTCGTAGTCCAGAGTCTCTTTCATCGATCTAGCATGCTTCCGTAACCCGATGTCTTTTATATTGACTTGGCATGCTTTCGTAGCTCAGAGTCCCTTTCATCAACCCGGCATGCTTCCTTAGCTTGGTGTCCTTTATATTGACATGGTGTATTTTCGTAACCTAGAGTCCTTTTCATCGACCTAGCGTGCTTCCGTAGCCCAGAGTCTTTTCACCGACTTAGCATGCTTCTATAGCCTGAGTTTCTTTTAAGAAATTGAGACTTTGTAGATTTCACCAAATTTTTTTAATCCATTGTTCACATCTCAGTTTGGATCTAAAAGTCACAAAATATTTTCATCTAAACATTTCACTTTGGATGTGAATGCTTTTCGAACTTTCTCGTTATATATTAGTTTGGATCTAGGTATTTTGGGTTCCAAAATTTTGACATCTCATTCAGGCGACCGTAGAAAGGTACAGGTTCTGGAAAAATGGTCACCCGTTTAAGCGATTGTAAAATGGTACGAGTCCTAGACAATATTTGTTTCCCATTTAGGCGACCATAAAATGGTACTAGTCTTGACAAGCGTTTTCCCATTTAGGCGACCATAGAAATGTATGAGTCCTAGACATTATATTTGTAACTCTAACAGGCGACCGTAGAAAGGTACCGGTCTTGGAAAAGCCATTTCTCATTCAGGCAACCGTAGAAAGGTATGAGTCCTAGAAAAACTATTTCTCATTTAAGCGACCGTAGAAAGGTACGAATCCTGGAAAAGTGATTTCCCGTTTAGGCGATCGTAGAATGGTACGGGTCCTAGACAATAGCTGTTTCCCGTTTATGCGACTGTAGAATAGTACAGGTCATAGACAATAGCTGTTTCCCGTTTATGCGACCGTAAAATAGTACGAGTCCTAGATAATATTTGCTACTTTAATAGGCGGCCGTAGAAAGGTATGAGTCCTGAAAAAGCAGTCCCCCATTCAAGCGACCATAGAAAGATACGGATCATGAAAAATAATTTCTCGTTCAGGCGACCGTAGAAAGGTACGGGTCCTAGACAATGTTTATGGCTCTAACAGGCGACCATAGAAATGTACAAGTCTTGGAAAAGCCGTTTCCTATTTAGGCAACCGTAGAAAGGTACAGGTCATGGAAAGTGAATCCCCGTTTAGGTGATCATAGAATGGTACATATCTTAGAAAAAATATGTTTCCCATTCAAATAACCGTAGAAAGATACAGGTCCTGAGAAATCAATTTTTTCGTCAAGGCGACCAAAGAAAGATTTGGGTCCTAGACAACCAAAAACTGCCATAATGGGTGACCATAGAAGGTACGAGTCCTAGGAAAGCAGTCTCCTTACAAAACCTTGTTACTATTTTGAGCAACCGTAGAAAGGTACTGACCTTAAACATGTAACACCAACTATCTTGAATTACTCTACCCTCTTCGAATGTAAGTTATTCCAGGTAACTCCCTTTACAATTTATATTAGCATTCCCATGCATCACATAATGTCTTTAAAAAAAAAAAAAACGGAATTCATTTTCCAACAAAAATCATTCAATGTATGTGCACGATCAAAATTTAGGTCTCAATTTGTCTTTGAAGGCAACCTCTGCAAGCTCATCTTCAAAGAGGGACAGTTGTATACATCTAAATTTTGACGATCCAATCATTGATTTTTTGCATAAAAATGATGGATTAACCCTAAAATAAATAAATAAATAAATGCATAGCATTTAATTTTTGGCGCATTTTGTTCTGATAAGGAATAACCGAGAGGTATATTTCGCTGAAAATTGGAAGGTTTCGATGGAATATTTCATACGGGATATATATTTGGCGTTAATCTTCGGATAATATGTATTTTTAACATAATAAAGGAAACATCAGATTTTTCAATCATTGATGGGCGTAAGCAAAGGGAAGAAAATGAAATAAAATTATGAAGATTATGCCTTGGCCGCGCGAGATGCAATCAAAAACAAAAAGGAAATTCTGCTTCTTTCATATAGGAGCTCAATTTCGTTATGTATAAAAAGGGGCTCTTTCGTTCGATCTTCGGGGGGAAAAGCCAAAAAAATTTCGGGAGAAAAATTCGAGAGGAGAGCGAAAAAGAAATTCAAAGCAAAAAGAACGTGAGGAGAATTGGCAAAAGAAAATCTGTGAGGGACAAAGTGAAAAGAGGAAGAATTTAGTAAAAAAGAAAAAAAGGTAAAAGGAAACCCCCTCCTCTTTCTCGTCCAAGAGAAGTCTTGTCTCTTCCTCTCTTACAAGCTGCGAAGAAAGAAAAGCAGCAGCAGAAAAAAGAAGTCAGCAGAGATTGACAGAGGGAGAAGAAGTGAGAGTAACGGGAGAGAGAGAAAAGGAAAAAACAAAAACAAAAACAGGAGAAGAAGAAGGAGGACAGGTCCCCGTTCGCACTTCCCTCGCCAGTGCCGAGCCTCCACTGCTGCACGTCCTCGCGAGCGTCGTTGTGCCCGGCGTCTAGCGACCACGCTCAACGCCTGACGACCATGCCTGCCTCTTCGCCGCGCCACTCGCCTCCGTAGCTGTCGACGCCACTGCCGGCCTCCGTTCGCAAGCACACCTGCGCCGACCGTCGTGCCTGTGCCATCGCACTCGCGCCACTGTGCACGCACCGCTCGCAACGCCTTAAGCTGCCGCTAACCCACAATCGCTGCCTTGTTGCTGTCCTAAGCTCTGCCCCCTGGTATCGTCCGTGAAGCCTGTGAAGCTGTATCTGCGCTGCATCTGCTCCCACATCTGCCCAACGTCGGCTGACCCGCCAGTCTTCATCGCTTCTACAGCCACGACCCAGGACCGCACGCCCGAGCGACTCCCTTCCCTGGTCACGATCTGCCCAGCCCAGTACCCGCCATCTCCGCTCCGCCTTCGCCTGCCGTCTCGTGTTGACCGACGTTGCTCCTGCTCTGCCGCATCGGGCCAGGTTTCACCTGCTACTCGCTACTACTCGGTGCCGGCTCGCTGCTGCCGCTGCCTCTACTCGACGCCTCTACCGCCCTACAGCCATCCGAAGTCGCCCTGTCTCCGCCGATCCCTGCATGCCGCTCAGGCTTCCCCTCCGAGCGCTGCAACCCGAGCTGCTCTGCCCAGTTGCCCGTGGGTCCGCTCGCCGCCAATCGCCCGCCGCCGGTCCTCACCGGAGCTTTGGCGACCCATCATCACAGAGACCTGACTTTGAGCCACCGCCGAGCAACCGAGTTGTGGGTCCCCGAGCTTTGCGGCTATGTAACCGCGGACGTTCACAAATCCCACACGCCTTTTTTAGGAAAAAGAAAAGTCAAGGTAGTTTCTTTTTCTTTTATTATTTTTTTATTTTTCTATTATCAAGTTTAGTTATTATTGCTCGAATTGGAACATTGGATCTCGATGTTCATTTTATGAATATTGTAAGCGATCCGTATTTTTGCCCAAAATTATTGTAATTATTAATTTAATCCGTAAGACGTCGGATCATTTTTAAATATATTAATCTTCTGGGCATTTTAATAGTATTCCGATTCTTAAATTATTATAGTTATTAATTTGGTCCGTAAAATTTCAGATCAAATTTCTAATTATTTTGAACTTTCTTATATGTTGTGATGTTTATTATTAAAGTAATCATTAATTTAATTTGTGAGATGACGGATTATTTTTTTGATTATTTTAATCTTTTTATTTCATGAATATCTTGATTATTTTAGATATAATGTTTACTTGATAATTGCTTGTTTTGAAAACACTAAAAAAAAAAAAATCAGATAAAAATCATATCTTGCATCGAAGTGTGTTGATTTAATAAATTAGGATTGCATTTTTTTAGGATTGCACTTTTAGATAAGTTTTGGAATAAATTAGGATTGATTTTTTTTTTTAAAATATAGATAAGGGCTTAGATAATCTTTGCACATTTTAATAATCCCATTCTTCTAAAAAATATTTTTTTCTAAGATAGGATAGGGTATAAGTCAAATTAATCCCTACAACATATTAAAAAATTATTCATTTTAGATAGTTTAATTAGGGTTTTTATTAATTCCAAATTTCAAATAAAAAATACAAAAATGTTAGGCGCGTGTCAAATAGTTCGCATAATAGGTTCATTTAATTAGAATTTGCTAGTTAGTAAAATTAGGTTGTTTAGTTAAAGTGCATGTTCTAATTTCAAGATAAAAGAAAAAAAAATTGTTTGCTTTGGGCATTTAATTCTTTTGATGCAATTTGTTTGATTCATTGAATATTTAATGATGATTGAGCACCCGTGTGATCACCTTTTCGCATGATAGTGATTTAAATTAAAATAAATCCAAATTGCCTGTAACAACATTTTTGAAAAAAAAAATGGTACCAAAAGGATATTAGAGAAATCTAGTGTAACCAAATCTCCGCATCAAAAGTCTCTAGTTCATAAGAGTAAAATAATTCTCTCATTATTTTATTTAGGTATCTAATCAATCTATCATAAACTGATTAATGATGACTCCTAGATAAAATCCATTTATATGTTAAAAATTTGAACTTAAATCGCTAATTTGTATAGGTTTAGAAGAGCCTAAGCCAAGTCTAAGACTTAATAGTCCATTAGTCTAAACCCTAGGTGGTTCACCCGAAAATTAAGTCGCAACAATGTCCCTCTAGTGGTTCTAGACTTTGACACCTGACTTGAGACAATGAGGATTATGAATCGAATTCTAGCCCCTTGAACGTGGATTTTGTAAGGGGTCACTGTTGTCCATCAAGTCTCTGAGATCACAATTTTGGCATCAAGGTTTGCTTAGGTGCCATGTTCAGGTCATAATCTCAGGCCTTGGATCTAGGTGTTGGGTCGTTTCAAACCCTCGTAAATCCTTGGGTAAACTTCCAAGGTCCAGGGTTAGGGCCTCTAGATCCAACCTTTAGTCCTAGGCCCAAACCTTGGTATCCCAAATCTAGGCATTGTCCTAAATCCAAGCACCGGTCCCGAGTCTAAAGGCTCTTGTCATTGTGCATTTAAATAGGGTTTATCGTTCAAAAAGCCCGTCTAACATGTTCTAGTATCTAAATGAAAAGACAAAAAGAGTTCTATCTTACTGGAAAAGTCCAACCGAGATTACTTCATTTTTCCTAAAAGTACTTAATGAATTTTTTTTTTTTTTTTTTTTTTGTAAATCCTTTGCAAAACTTAGCCCTGTTTTTACAATATATGCAGTACTCGTGATTTGGTTTGTAATCTCATCTATCTAATCAAATCACACATCCTGACCTAATAAAATATAGTCAACTTCCAACAAGCTAGCATCTCAAAAGCATGTGCGCTATGGCAAGACCCCCGTAGCATTGTTCCTCCCTTGTATCCAATTCATCAAGCAATCCCTCATTAGTAAACTAATCTGCCAATTGCATTGAGTGGATCTATCCACCTCCTCGAACTAGAACACAAAATAATAAGCAGTGTTTAACTTAAGGGTTTGACGAGGTTGATTGTTAACGCCAGCAAGACTTTATCTCCCATCTCTTTTGTATTTTTTTCTATGGAATCTCTCCAATTTATTCAATGTGTCTTGCCACACAAAAACATTATCTCTCCCCTCATGCTCCTTTCCATTGTGTCAATTACGAGTGGCAAACCTCCACATCTATTCGCGATTTTCGTGCAACCTTTTACAGCTCGTGCATTGGCTAGTGGTTTAGGCCCAAGTTCCTCGACAAGTAATTTTGGTGCTTCTTCCTTTATCTAAAGGTTGGATTTTAATCTCTTCACAATCCAATGGAGAGCATTTTTTAGAGAAACGAGTTGTTAGGACCACCTTTGAGTCCAGCTCCGTCACGAATCCAACATCCTGGAGTTTAAAATGCTTCCACGCATCATAAGCAACAACACAATTATTCTTTCTTTCTTTCTAAACTCTCCGGCAACATTGTTGCTTATTTCTTTGCGTTGTGATTTGGCGGCACAGCAATCGCAACTCTGCAATTAAATCAGAAGCTATAGAAATTGACATAAAAAGAAAATGAGGAATAATGAAAAGGACACAAGAAATTTACGTGTGCCTTAATCCGAACATCGAAACCTACATTCACGGGAAAATCAACAAAAAAAGGTTTCATCCACGGGGAAACCAACAAAAAAATCTATTGATAAATTGGAGAATCTCAGAGTTATGGTAACTCATGATCAAGTATTTCATAGCCCTATAACTTACACCTAAACCCACAACGTTTATCGTCAACATTAGTGCTCAACAAATTACTATTAACATCTCTCGACCAAAAAAAAAAAAACATACTATTAATATCTGAATTTTTGTATATTAATAGAGCATACATTAAAAAGAAGGGGAGCGGGGGCGTTAGTTCATGATGGTTTGATGTAATGGGCTTAAGGCCCGTCTGCCCATGTTGGGCCTAAAAGCCCGGCCCACAGGATTAGGGCCCATGGACGAATGGGTACGTTTGTATTTTAGAGGGGACGTATATAAGGTAGGAAAGAGAGGGAGGACATACCTCTTGGAATTATTAACATACGTACGTCCCTCTCCCTCTCTCTCTCTCTCCAAAAAGGAAAAATAGGAAGCACAAGGCAACGTTTTTCTTCACTTCAAGGCGAATTGGCGTCATCGGATCGGACAGGGCAAATTTCTCTTCCTCTTATCGGCGTCGGTGTTTAATCTGTGGCTAACAAGGTACGCTCGAATCCGTGATGTGATTTAGGATCGGTGATATGTGTTTTTCCCGGGCTTGTCTTCCGCATTGGTTTTAGGGGTTCGATTTAGTGTCGAATCCGGTTTTTGGGAATCCGTTAATCCCAACATTGGTATTAGAGCCCTAATTCATGTTTTCCCGACCCCTTTCATGTTTTTTTTTATTGATCTTTCGCGAAAATAATCGGCCGACATGGATCGGGGCGTAAAATCCCGACACCCGAGCACTGTTCGTCCATTTTTTCGAGTTTCTATAAGTTGAAATCGATTTCTGAAGGCATAGGGTGAAAGGGCTCGTCGAGACGAGACCGTCGACGGGTCGTGCGCCGTCGGGCGACGCTGGAAGCGCTGGCTCGGCCAACGCGTGCGGCACACGCGCCGGTCGGCGAACCGGCACGTGCGCATCGCCGGCCGGCAAACCGGCACGTGCCGGTCGGCAAACCGACGCGTGCTGACATCACCGTGACGTCACGGTAACCACCAGGATGACATCATTGATGATGTCATCACCGACGACCATTGGCCGGCCGGTCACTGGCCAGTGACCCGACTCGACCCGCATGGAAGCTTGGCGCATGCCACGCGCATGCCGGCTGACGTCTGTGTGACGTCACGGTGACGTCAGCACGCGTAATTGACACAATGGAGAGGAGCATGAGGGGAGAGATAATGTTTTTGTGTGGCAAGACACATTGAATAAATTGGAGAGATTCCATAGAAAAAAATACAAAAGAGATGGGAGATAAAGTCTTGCTGGCGTTAACACTCAACCTCGTCAAACCCTTAAGTTAAACACTGCTTATTATTTTGTGTTCTAGTTCGAGGAGGTGGATAGATCCACTCAATGCAATTGGCAGATTAGTTTACTAATGAGGGATTGCTTGATGAATTGGATACAAGGGAGGAACAATGCTACGGGGATCTTGCCATAGCGCACATGCTTTTGAGATGCTAGCTTGTTGGAAGTTGACTATATTTTATTACGTCAGGATGTGTGATTTGATTAGATAGATGAGATTACAAATCACGAGTACTGCATATATTGTAAAAACAGGGCTAAGTTTTGCAAAGGATATACAAAAAAAAAAAAAAAATTCATTAAGTACTTTTAGGAAAAATGAAGTAATCTCGGTTGGACTTTTCCAGTAAGATAGAACTCTTTTCGTCTTGTCATTTAGATACTAGAACATTTTAGACGGGCTTTTTGAACGATAAACCCTATTTAAATGCACAATGACGAGCCTTTAGACTCGGGACCGGTGCTTGGATTTAGGACAATGCCTAGATTTGGGATACCAAGGGTTGGGCCTAGGACTAAAGGTTGGATCTAGAGGCCCTAACCCTGGACCTTGGAAGTTTACCAAAGGATTTACGAGGGTTTGAAACGACCCAACACCTAGATCCAAGGCCTGAGATTATGACCTGAACATGGCACCTAAGCAAACCTTGATGCCAAAATTGTGATCTCAGAGACTTGATGAACAGTGACCCCTTACAAAATCCACGTTCAAGGGGCTAGAATTCGATTCATAATCCTCATTGTCTCAAGTCAGGTGTCAAAGTCTAGAACCACTAGAGGGACATTGTTGCGACTTAATTTTCGGGTGAACCACCTAGGGTTTAGACTAATGGACTATTAAGTCTTAGACTTGGCTTAGGCTCTTCTAAACCTATACAAATTAGCGATTTAAGTTCAAATTTTTAACATATAAATGGATTTTATCTAGGAGTCATCATTAATCAGTTTATGATAGATTGATTAGATACCTAAATAAAATAATGAGAGAATTATTTTACTCTTATGAACTAGAGACTTTTGATGCGGAGATTTGGTTACACTAGATTTCTCTAATATCCTTTTGGTACCATTTTTTTTTTCAAACTGAGATGTGAACAATGGATTAAAAGATTTTGGTGAAATCTACAAAGTCTCAATTTCTTAAAAGAAACTCAGGCTATAGAAGCACGCTAAGTCGGTGAAAAGACTCTGGGCTACGGAAGCACGCTAGGTCGATGAAAAGGACTCTAGGTTATGAAAACACACCATGTCAATATAAAGGACACCAAGCTAAGGAAGCATGCCGTGTTGATGAAAGGGACTCTGAGCTACGAAAGCACGCCAAGTCAATATAAAAGACATCGGGTTACGGAAGCATGCCAGATCGATGAAAGAGACTCTGGACTACGAAAGCATGCCAAGTCAATATAAAGGACACCGAGTTACGAAAGCACGCTGACTCAATAAAAGGGATTCTAGGCTATGAAAGCACGCCAGATCAATATAAAGGGCACCAAACTACGAAAGCATGCCGGGTTGATAAAAGAGACTCTGGGCTATGAAAGCATGCCAGGTGAATATAAAGGACACCGGGCTACGGAAGCACACCGGGTTGATGAAATGGACGCTGCGCTACAAAAGCACGCTAGGTCAATAGAAAGGGACAGCTTGATCGAGTCAAGTGTCAAGAATACCCACACAATGACAAGTATTTAGAGTATGGGTAGATATATACTTGATGATATATTTGATTCTTGGAGATATGTCTTCTGGAACTTAAATATCCTGTTGAAGCCTCTCACCTCTTGGTAGAAATAAATTTTAGAACATCAATGATGCACCTTGAATGTTCATGATGGTTTCTCGTCTCCTAATATCATGAGGCCTTCTAAAAGGAACTTGAATGTTAGGAGCTCTTGAGTCTTTGAGAAAACATTACCTATCAGACATGATTTAGAGCAAAAATGCATTTACCAAAGAAATAAGCAATTAAGGCTATTCTGGAATGCACACTTCAAAATCCACTGAAGTTTTTATCAATTCAATCGGGGTTCATGCATAATGACCTTTGCATCACCCAAATTTCTACTAGAGAGAATTATCGTTCAAGACAATTTTCACTCATAACATGGATTTCCTAACAATAATAAATGAGAGACTTTCAATTATAAATTATTTTCACTCACTTTCATTCAAAAGGGTTAAGTGAATCATTCCATTTCATCATATCGACAAGGATCCGAGTATTCTCGTAAGCGGTACGACCTTACCAATCCGAGGGGTCTTTAACAGGGACCGTAATGTGGGCTTGGTCAATGGCTTAACAAATGGACTCTTTGAGTCAAAATTATTGAAAGAACAACTCCGCAATCATTTCCGGGTTTACAAGTCAAGAACCTTACAAAATGAAAAAGAAATAATCTTGCCCGCACTTCTTCCAGCGATGCTTAAAACATGTGAACCCCTACGTTAATTCGAGTGCCCTAATCAGAAGAGGCTTTGCAATGGACGTAACATAGGCTAGGTTCTTGGGTTGAGAAACGAAGAGATCATTATGCTCAAAATATGTGTAAATGGTGAAAGTTGATGATCATCTTGGCATTGCCACCAATTTTCTCTTCACTAGGGATTGTCATTATGAATGCACTATTGATCTTGACTCTTTGAGTACTACTCCATTGTGATACAAATTTTGCAACTGAGTCATTTATTTGACATTTTTATGGGCATTGGCCTTGCTTGTACCAGGTGCGTTGCTTTTTTTTTTTGCCCCCAGTTTTCATTCATTTTTTCTTCATTTCTTTTCTTATTGGCATTGGCCTTACTTTTACTAGGCACACTGCTTTTTTCATGCCCCTTAGTTCTATTGAATGACCATATGGTGTTTTATAACATTTGGACTTTTGGGAGGTCTTCGTCTTCTGTTAGCACTCTTGATCATATTGCTTGAACAATTACTAAATTTGATAACACGTGAGAGTTGACTAGTGTACCAATTTTTGATTTTACTCTCATTTTGTCACAGTTGTACTTATTTTTATTTTTATTTTTTAATGGTATTAACCTAATTATTGCATCTTTGATGAATTTATCCTAAACTAATACACTTATGATAAATTTACAATATTTTAGTTTTCATTAAATTTTACTATCAAATTGATGAATTTGATAACATGTGAGAATTGATTAGTGATCCAATTGTGGATTTTACTCTCTTGTTTGTCGTAGTTATACTAGTTTTGTGTTTTCTTGTGGCATAAATCTAATTTAAGTGAGGATATATTTTTCACAAATGTATCGGTTTTGGTTTTGGTGGTCAAAAAATTAGTTTTTGGGTAAATATGTTACAATTGTATCAGTCTGAGATTTTTTATAGTTATTTGTGGTAAATTTATCAATGGTGTACCAATTTAGATTTTCTATAGTTAAAATTAGTTTGAGGTACATTAACCATAGTTATATCAATTTTGGGATTTTCATGATATTAAACTTTTTTCTTTTTGGAATATTTGGAGAGAGGATGTGCGATTTCTCGCTTAACAAGGGACAAGCTCGCCTAGGCCCGACGAGGGTTAGCCATCTCTCGCCTGTATTGAAAGCCCAAAACTAGTAATGCTTACAACAAATTTGCTATAAATTAACTTTTTGATAACAAATTTGATAAATTTATCCTAAATAAATACACTTGTGACAAATTTACTTTCTATTAATTTTTGTTAACTTTACCGATTGTTGAGTTTATTGATACGTGAGAGTTGCCTAGTGTACCAATTTGAGAATTTATTCTTTTTTTATCATAGCTTTACTAGTTTTATGATTTTTTGTAGTATTAATCCAATTTAAAAGATGATAAATTTGTCACATATGTACAGGTTTTGATTTTAACAGTAAAAAATTTAGTTTTGGGTAAATTTGTTATTAATGTATCAATTTGGAGTTTTTTTATGATTATTTGGGGTAAATCCATCAATAGTATACCAATTTAGAGTTTTTTATTGTTAAAAAATCAATTTAGGTAAAATTTGACACATATATATTACTTTGGGGTTTTTCATAATATTAACCTTTTTTTTTGGATTTTGGAGCGGGGGTGAGTGAAATAGCAACTATTGCCTAGCAAGGGTGCGACCCACCCAGGGTCGACAATGGTCAGCCAGCCCTTGCCTGTGTCAAAAAGCTCCAAATTACTACATTTGTGATAAATTTAAGATAAACTAATTTGGACAAAAAAAAAAACCTCGTTACATCATTGATAAATTTGGTGCAATTGTGATAAATTTATCATGTATTAGTTTTTATTAAATTTTACTGTCAAATTGTTGAGTTTGATGACATGTAAGATTTGACTAGTGTAACAATTTGAGATTTTACTCTTCTTTTGTTATAGTTGTCCAACTTCAAATAGCTAATAGCGAGAATCTAATATAGACAAGACAACACTATAAGCCTTCTAATATTTTTCAAACTTTTTTTGCATTTCCATAGGCATAGAACTAATAGCTATGTCCTCACCATCCCTCTCCTTTATCAAACGAATGGATTGGCCGTACTTGATAGAGATATAAATTCGCCATGAGATATCTATCTCCAGAAAAGAGGGTAAAAATATCATAAAAAAAGGTTATAACAAGAATACAATTTTCTTAACTATGACCCAATCTCGGGGTAACATTGAATGCACGAAGAATGGAAGTTCAATATTTTCTTTCTCAGGGATAACTCCAAAGCTAAACTATACTTGTATTCCACTGAATTGTCAATCATAATTCACATTCTTGCAATATGATTAGCAATTTACATAAACAACATAAAGGCAAATAAGACCATTTCCGCCTTTCCTAGTTTTAACTTTCTATAGCAGAGCTTTTGATAGAATTTTAACCCGTTAATAGTAACTGTACACAAATCAAGCATGGACATAAGCCTTTCTTTGTCTATATTTGTGTTCAAGCAACTTTGGCATAAATGGCACTTCGCCAAGAAATGCTCAAAGGAGGGTATAAATGTGTGGTTTTATATCTCTAGCCCGCATGTGGATAGCAATTGCCTAGGAAGCTCCTTCAATAGAGCTTGAACCACTTATGTACTACCGTCTGTCATGAGTAGTTTAATTTTGTGCGAGTCATTATCGATAAAAGACAAATGGAAAAATTATTAGGATCTTCTAGACTATTTTGATAAACTTACACTTAATTGCAAAACCTTTCCTATAATCACCAAAGAGAGGGAAAAAGTAAAACAAAGAAGCAGCCAAATAAAGCTTTCAAATTTGATACCGCCCTCTTTGATCCCAATTTAATTTGTTGAATCAAATGTTGTATATTAATTAGCTTTAAGATTATATGCCATTATAAAATAAAGTCAAGTTGGGTAAACAAATGAATAATACTATGCAAACAAAGGAAACTATAAATTCAAGATTGACTCCAACACTAACATCCTCCAACTATACCATGACAAGATTACCATGAATGCTAGGTTTACAACTTCTCTCGACTTGATTTACCATTTGTATGCCTAACATAAAAATCTATGTCAATTAATTAAAATGAATGGATTCATTCAAACAAAAAAAATCATGAGACATGAAGTGAATGAGTCAGAAAATTAAACAAGGCTAATCTAACACATGCTTTTTGGAAATGGCTTGAAAAATGATCTTTTTTTTTTCTTTCTTTTGGAATTTTTTTTGGATGAGGAAGCATGAAGAAGCCCAGTCCTCATAATTCTCCTTGCATGATATTTTCTTTTCATTGTTGGATATCGTCACCGGGCTAGTTTGGTGTACCCCATCATGCCCTCAAAAAATGGAAATAAAATTGTAATTTCATTGAATAGAATCAAATGAATTACATTATTGGAATGGAAATTATGATTCCTAACCCCTAAAAAGAGAAGAAGTCTAAAACAATTTCTCGAAAGTGAAAACATTTCCTAAAATGTGATAAAAATTCCCGCGCCAAGGAATGTACAATTGAACATGCCCCAAATTAAATAAGGAAAGCGATCTACTTAAGACCATGAATCATGTGCGCTTGAGTTCTTCACCCTCCTTGATCTTTGTGATGCAAACCCTCCAGGTTAGAGATTCTTTCTTCTAGATAAGTCACTAGTTTCTTCATGGTGGCATCAAATTGAGCTACCTCAGGAAAATGAGACGATTCAAAAGTTCTTTTGACTCTCTTCTTCGAGTCGTAGTTTCTCATTGAAGATAGAGTACCTATGTCATCGCAGCTCTTTTGTTTGATGAGAAAAGCCACAGTAGCAGACAATTCATCGACTTGACTTTGGTGTTGTGCAATTCGCTTGTTCATATTGTCAATGATACGGTCCAGCACATCGTTTCGATCCGCCATTTTAGCTTTCGACCGTGTACGGATGGGTGAGCGAGATCACCTAAAGGAAATAAATGGGAACATGTAAGCATGAGGCGTAATTAGAAAGTCAATCCATGACAATGATCTAATCAATTTTTCCATTTCTTTTATTCATGAAAAGTTCGTACAAGAAGGGCTATTCCTAAAAAGAGCTAGAAAAATAAACACCCTAGCAAGATCAAATTTCCTAAACATGAACTGAAAACAAATTAACCAAAGTTTTCTTATTTTCCGAATGGTTCATTGCATGGCAATTTTCTCATTTCATTTCTGATTAACAAATTAGATCAAATGACTATCCTATATTATCATGGACAGACCAAAAGCATGATAAAATAAATTGCATAGTATAGGGGTAGAAGACTTACTTCACCAAGAAAAATCGACAGCAATCACATAGACATGTGCATGAGATGTGAGGTTCGAATTCTAACTAGAAAGGCTAAGCAAGGTAGAGTTAAAAGGGTGAGATGACTTAGTTGCAGCCTCGCATACTAAGTCAAGTCCTCCTAACTCCGGCTCGCCAAGAATGATACCCCAATGCGACGCAGCCTCGCGGGCAGAGGTAAACATTCTTAACACCAAGAAAAACTTTCGGGATTGAGTTGGGCAACCTCTACTACGCGGCCTCGCGGTCGAAGTCGTATCCAACTCAATACCATCCTAAATGTCCTAGTGCGGCCCAGGTCCGGCGGCAGGTTGTGTGTGCAATAATGCAGTGTTGAATGCAAGACATGCACAACAATTTAGATCAAGCAATACTTCAATAACTTGAATTTAAAACATTCATTCCCAACTCCAACCTGTAAGACAAAGGTTAGCAATCACTACTCCCCTTATACCTCACAATCTGCAAGAACATTTAACACCTTAAAAGTTAGGGGCGTACCTGGAATCCTCGCTGCCAAACAAAAATATTTTTTCAAAAAGAAAATTGGCCTAAGTCCACTAAGAGTTTTAACTCAAGTCCCCAGCGGAGTCGCCAAGTTATCGCAATCAAATTTTTCGGGTGTGGACCACCTAGGGTTTGGCTAATGAATTGTTAAGCCTAGACTTAACTTGGGCTCTCCCAAGCCCATAACAATTCGCGACTTTAGGTTCAAATTCTTAACATGCAAATTTCTTAATTAGGAGTCGCCACTAATCTATTTTTGGTGGGTCGATTAGAAACCTAAGTAAAGTAATGGGAGTTTTACTTTTCTCCTACGAACCAGAGATTTAGGTACGGGGACTTGATTATGCTAGATTTCTCTAGCGCCCTTTCGGTACCATTTCTTTTTATTTTGACAAAAGGGTTTTGCAGGCAGCTTGAATTGATTTTAAACTATTTCCCTAACATGTGAGGTTATCATACGGGTGCGCAAACCATCAATTTAACACCCAGATAAAGCAATGAATAAATTGCAGAAACTTACCTCAAAGCAACGAAAGCATCTGCGTTGTTAGATCAAAATTCACATCAACAACCCTAGACATGATTTCTAATTAACACGCAATTTCTTTTGTCTTTTTTGTTTTCACTTAATTAATGAGAATCATGTTTTATGTAATGCATGTCACTAATTTAACATGAAATGATATGACATGGCAACATGACTTAGCTATATGAACTAAGCGATATGACATAAATAAGCATGTAGTCTATCCTGAAGCATGAGATGGATCTATTCTGAAAAATAATTTTTTTTGTATTTTCCATGAGATTCGAAATTAAAGAAATGCAACACTTAAATATGCAATCTAAATTGATCTAATGACATAATTCTAATGACGAGCAATTTCTAATTAAATGCATCTAACAAAAATCACTATATGATGTGCACGTGATTTTTATTTTCCTAATAAGCATGCAATCTATTTAGGAGAAATTATCTAAACCTATAATATGCAATCTCAACATGCAATGACGTGCAAAGAATGCCCTAATTCTACATGACATATGCATAATGACTTCTTTTTTTGTGTTTTTCCTTTTTTTAAAAATTAAAAATCGCCAAATAATTAAACATGCAATTAAAATCTAGCAACCTAAATTGATTTATTTGATTGTGGATTTTTTTTTATTTTTTCTTAAAATAAAATTTATATTCTAAACATGTAAACCCTAAGACATGCAATATTCTAACTCAAATATATCTCGAGATAAACAAGGCAATTAAAATGAGACAATTCATTCAACATCATCAAAAATCGCACATCATTCAATATTTCGCTAATAAAATCGTTAAATTGATCTTAAGCCTTAAAGATCAAATTATCAATTTTACTCCCGCTTGATTAATTATTTCATCTAAAGCCTTATAGATGAAATAAAAAACCCTAGCGCTGTTGCGAATCAGGTGATATATTGGGATGTCCAATTATGCATAGATAGGTATTTCAACCAAAGAAAACACCATATAAAGAGATAACAATAATAAAGAAAATAAGGAAAAACCTAAGCTCGCCTAATAAAGTAAAGAGAAAATACCTAATTTAACTCTTTCTTTTTTTTTTATTAAAAAGAAAGAAAAATGAAATCTGGGCCACTTTGTTCGGGGTTCGGTGAGGGAGAGCTCGTCGGCTAGGGTTCCAGCGAGCGCAAACCGGTGGCGGAAGAGCTCCGACAACAAACGGAACGGCGGAGACCGGCGTGGGGGACTCGCGGGTCACTGCCAATTGCAAACAGCAAGTGCTGTGCAGGGGTTTGGCTCCGAGCGGTGTCGGGGAACTCGCGGAGGCGCGGTGGTGGTCGGCAGGTTTCGGGGTCGGCGGCGTCGCGGGAGGAAGTCGTGCACGGCGGTCGTCGGCGCCGGGTCGCAGCGAGGGAGTCGGAGGCGTTGCAGCGAGAGGATGGAACAGCTCGGCGGGGACGGCTCGGCGTCGACTTGGGCTCAAGCGGAGCGGGAAAAGGTGGAGTGGTGAAGAGCTCACGAGGCCGCGTCGCCGGGAGAGAAGCGTCAGTCAGCGGCTCGAAGGTTGCTGGTAGCCCGGCCAGCAGGCGGTGTCCAGCGCAGGGGCGGGCGAACTCTGTGACGGTGAGCAGCGGTGTCGGGTTTCGCGGCGATGGCAGCTTCTGGCGAGACGGAGCAGAAGCGTTGTTGCTGGTGAAGTGGGTAGGGCCGGCAGGCGTCGGTCCGGCAGGAGACGTAGCGGAGGTGGTGCAAACTGAAGACCAGTGATGCAGGGACCGGCAGTGTAGCAAAACCCTCGGAGAAGATGAACAGTAGAAGTCTTTTCAGTTATTTCTTTTTTTTTTCTGACCTTTCCTCTCTCTCACGTCACTCTGCACTACTCTCTCTATGCTGTACTCTCCTGCAAACCGGTTGCTTTTCTCTTTTCTTTGACCTAGGAAACTGAGAGAGGCCACCACTTTTGCTCTCAAACTTTTTTCGAAATCTCTCAAAATTTTCTTACATATTTGCTCTCCAAAATTTCGAAAATCCTCCTCTACGTACGGCCGTGTGGATTGATATGTGTGGCCTCCTCAAACAAATTGCACGCGAGGTATTTATATAGGTCTAAAAAATGTATCTCTACGGTATATATTTTTTCCTTTTTGTTCACGCATGATAACCCTAAATATATTGTTGAAATATACCCACCTCGCGCAATACTCCCCTTTTGTAGTTTCCACATATTCTATCCAAAATTTTCCTTTTTGCTCGAAAATACACCTTTGGTGTATATTGCCTAAAAATATGAAAAGTTTGAATAGAATATGTGAAAAATCTTCCCTTCACCGGCAGCCTAAAATAAAATAAAAAAATGAAAATAAAATGCTTCTAAACTATATGCCATGTGTTTTTATATATATATTTTTCGCAAAAATTAACCCCCAAAATTTAGGTGTCAACAATAGTCTAGAAGATCCTGATAATTTTTCCATTTGTCTTTTCTTGATAATAATTTGCACAAAAATTTAAACTGCTCATGACAGATGGTAGTATATTAGTGGTTCAAGCTCTATTGAAAGAGCTTCCTAGGCAATTGCTGTCCACATGCGGGCTAGAGATATAAAACCACACATTTATACTCCCTTTGAGCAATTCTTGGCGAAGTGCCATTTGTGTCGAAGTTGCTTGAACACGAATATAGACAAAGAAAGACTTATGTCCATGCTCAATTTGTGTACAATTGCTATTGATGGGTTAAAATTCTATCAAAAGCTCTCATATAGAAAGTTAAAACTAGGAAGGGCATAAATGGTCTTATTTGCCTTTATGTTGTTTATGTAAATTGCTAATCATATTGCAAGAATGTGAATTATGATTGACAATTCCGTGGAATACAAGTATAGTTTAGCTTCCTAGTTATCCTTGAGAAAGAAAATATGGATCTTCCATTCTAACAATTTAAGCTTTTAAAACAATTGGTAGTGGTCTCAAAAAAACTCATAGGTAGGTTTCTTTTTTGTCATTTAAGTTAAGACTTTCCTATTGTCGACATCAAAATATTTATTGTAGAGTGGATGTAGAGAACTCAATTGTCTATTTTTTTTTCTCCTCAAAAACTTGTTGTTGACTATGAAACTAGATTAGAAACCTCTACTGATCATGTAGTCCCGAG
Source organism: Eucalyptus decipiens (assembly GCA_014182575.1). Lineage (NCBI taxonomy): Eukaryota > Viridiplantae > Streptophyta > Magnoliopsida > Myrtales > Myrtaceae > Eucalyptus > Eucalyptus decipiens. The sequence continues at coordinate 4,466,658 of CM024615.1, read as the reverse complement.
AGACATTGACAATTTATTCAAATGCAAGAAATTCATCGTCAGTTGATTTCTCATGTTTTTGTTTTCTCCAATGAATCCAACAATTTTAATTCATTGATATTGATGTTTCATGTTAGGCATGATGTTAGTAAATCAAGCCCAGGAAGGTTGAAAACCTAGCATCCATGATATTTTGTAATGGTATAGTTAGAGGATGTTAGTGTCAAACTCAGTCTTGAATTTGTAGTTTCCTTGATTTTCATCGGATTATTCATTTGTTTATCCATCTAGGTATATTATCTTATAAGCCAAACCATACTAACTTTATTGTATCGTGGCATATAATCTTATAAGTCAATTAATGTACATTATTCTGTTTTAGCTAATTAAATTAACATTAAAAGGGCAGTATCAAATCTAGAAGTTTTATTTGGTTGGTTCTTTGTTATACTTTTCTTTTCTTTTCTTTTCAATGATTATAGGAAAGGTTTTACAATCAAGTGTAAGTTTAAGAAAATAGTTTAGGATATCCTTATAAATTTTCCGTTTGTTTTCTCTCGGCAGTTACTTATACAAAATTAAAAGGTTCTTGATAGGTGGGAGTATATTAGTGGTTCAAGCTCTTTTAGAGGAGCTTCCTGGACAAATCTTGGCCTACATGTCGTCTAGAGACATAAATCCATGTACTCATATGTCACGCCCCGAATCCTAATTACGCGAATCCCTCAATGATCAACTAAATTTGCAACATCCCAGGATGGGTCGCTAACCCATCATTATTGTATTTTGATTAAACGCAAGCGGAAGCATTTAATGTGAACACCCAATCAACCAAAAAATAAATAGGGATAGTAAAAAAACATTGACAAACTTTTTTCCAAAAATTCTACTTTTATTTATATGCTTGTTAACACCACGGAGTGTACTATTGCAAGCCTTTATCACAGCAACTTCCTACCAGCTATTCAAAAACCAAAAGAGTCAGGGTTAACCTAAATTTCACTAATGCCAGTTCAATCCCTTGTCTCCAAAGGGATCTCGAACCAAGCACGATGGTTCTTAATACTACAGGCCTGAAAATAGTAAACAGCAATGAGTGAGATAAAATATCAACAAGTCAACAACTTAAGTCTTGATTCAGCCCTACATGTTAGTAATTCGTACATGTTAATATCAACGCATCAAGTATAACCAATAATCAAAACACATTCATAATATCTCATGCATAATGGCATCACATGTGTTCCAATTATTACGGCCCATTGGACCACGGCCAACACACAAATCAACATTCTTCTGGTATAATCAGGTATTGTCTCACCCCATCAGGTACGGTATCATCTCGCATACTCTTACGCATTAGCACAACATTCCTTTAAGAGCATCAGTTCGACTTCAACCGCAACTCGGAATTCAGACCCCCGCCGAGCATCCGATAAAAATCGGGTATCATCTCACATATTCATATGCATCAACATTTTGGCTTTAAAGATAAAAGAAAAATAAGAAGAGATGTTGGGGTTAATATGCTAGACTATGAGGGTTTTGAGGGAAGTGGGTATGATAAGTGATGAGTTTTAGGGAAAATCTTGAGAAAATCATCTCTCTCTCTCTCTCTCTCTCTCTCTCACCATTTCCTCAGCTGAGCAACCCCTCTTTTCCTTTCTTTTCTCCCTTTCTTCTCTCTCTCTCTCTCTCTCTCTTCTCTCTTCTTCCCTCACGTTACTTTCTCTTCCCCCTTTGCCGCAGACCCGCCTATCCTCCTCTCTCTATCTTCTCCTCCCCATTTCCTTCCCCTACGATTTCCTTCCTCCCCTCATTTTGGCCAAAGCACCCCAGCCCCACATCTCCCCTTCTTTTGCTTCCATTTTCATCATTATCTTCTCAATATTTCTTCTCCTTGCCAATCCTTTAGCCACCGTTCTTCACCGCCGTTGCCCGCACCACTGCCTTCGCGTTCCATTGCTCGTCCATGCCGCACTCGCCACCACTTGTAACCCTCAAACCGCAAGCCACAGCCACCATCACCATCTCCAACTTCACCTCAAATTGCCACTGCCACCACCAACACCGAACCACCACCAAACCCTCAAGCAAGTAACTTGTGAGCTTGAGGAGTTGCTTTGTTGAGTCTTGTTGACACCTAAATTTTTGCCCAAAAATATTTCATTCCGGCATTTAGATTATCTAGGCATTTAATATAGTGTTTTAAATGCAAGATGTTTTTACTTTAAAAGAAAATTAAAAAAAAAGATTAAATAAAAAAAGAAAAGAAAAAAATTTGGGGCCAATGATCTAAATGTGACTAGCCAAGCCCAGGAGGTCGATTGGAATTCAAATGGTAAGTTGGGGCCAAAATGCAATTTCCAAAAGTTGAGGGACTGCAAAATTTGCGCTCGAACCCGTAAATTATCGTCTTGGTCACCAATTAAGTTGAAATTGAAGTTGGGCCTACTTGAATCAATCAAGTCGAGCCAAAAAGACTAAATTTGCCTTGAATTGGGTATTTTCGGATAAGAAAATGGCTAAATTTGAGGGACTTTCTTGCAAATTTGGGTGGACACAATTGCAAAATCTGGTTGAGATCTTAAACTAGTATACATTTACTTGCTAATTGATAAAAAACCGCAGCCAAATTGATGGATTAAAGCACTCAAACTAGTTACCAAAACCCAGCCCACAATTAGGTCTTAATTCGGAGCTGTTAAGTAGGCATATTAGTGGCCCCACCATATCCTCCTCACCTGCCTAACCAGCCCGTTCTCTGCACGTGATGGAAGACCATCATAGGTACTGCAAGTGGACAAGCATTGGTCAGAGATAAGCTGCTGCAGGCACGGGAAAATCGCACCAAATCCGGACATTCAACAGCTGCGAAATTTGAAAATTTTGGCTAAAAGTCAGAAAGTGGGTAAGTTGGGTCAGTTGACAGGCTTGGTAGGTGGACAAAAGGCCGACCAAAAATCCTCTAATTCAGTGGATAAGATCTATGAAGCATGCTCTTTCGAGGGATGAGAGAGAGGGGATGAGGGGGAGAAGAGAGAGCTCGGAATCGATCCCAAAAAGAAGCCCTCAGAAGCAACTCCAAAGAAGAGAAACCCAGAAATTCCAGACTGACCTGGAGAGAGAAAAGTGAGATTTTCACACGCTTGTGACCAAAATTAGCCAAAACCTTCAACTAGAGAGTGAAACTTCACTCAAATATCTTTCCATCCATAGGTCGCACGTCCCAAATGAAGATCGGGAAGGCCTCCTAAAGCCCCCCGAAAAACACCCTCCAGGCGAGCCAGGAAACACCGAAAATTTTTGGAAGTGTTGAGCCCAGTTGGTCATGAGTGGAGAAAAGCCAGTGTTTTTGAGAAATTTGAGAATAAAATGAGGAAAATATTGAATTTTACCCCAAACTAGAATACATATAGTTTGTCTTGGTGTCAATTTTTCCAACAAAAGACGTCTCGAAGTCTAATTTTAGAGGTCAATGAAAACCTTCGTTGTCAGTTCTTTTCTTTTGCAGATCTCATTTCCTGTTGAAGAAGCCAACTTCCACAGGCCCCTGAGGATAATTTGTCGGTTTCATCGGCCAATAACCACTTGAAAAGGAAACTAGGAAGCAAGGTAAGCATTCTAGATGTACTTATTTTTGAGTTTGAGCATGTTTTGATCATGAAAATCAAGAGGAAAACCAGCCCGGAAAACTGATTTCTGAGGCTGAAATTTTTCGTTGAAATCTCTTCAATAGTTTTGCATGTGTGCTTCTTGGAGAGGTCGTTTTGACATTGTTTGGTGAGTCATTTTCTATGATGTTTGTTTCATTTAAAAGCCCATGTTACCTACTTTCATGCAGATTAAGTAGCATTTCCCTTAAACCTCGTATGTGATGAATGTTGGGGATTGAATATGGGCATGTAACCTGTTTGCTTGACTTGGGTTCAAACCCAGATTTGCAAAATCAGCCCAAACATGTGTATTTGAGGATGATTTTAGCTTGGCTCTAGTGTGTTTTTAGCTGTGATTTCTATCTAATCTTGTTCTTTACATGTGGTAGTATAATCTTAATACTTTAGTTCCACATGAGATTGCTTATGAGTGGAGATTGAAGGTTGCAAACATGGCTCGAGAAGGCTATTGGGGCTAGTTTAATGCATACCAAATGTTCGACAAAATGTCCAAACTAAGTTTCGATCTTGAAATGATCGATTTGAGTTTGATTATTGTGATATTCATGTGCTGTGTTACTCCATGTTATCATAGATCGGTTTAAGGAATTATTATTCATTTAAAAAAAAATAATTAAAAAAAGAGAAAATATGAAAATTTCAAAAATATCAAAAAAAGTTAGAAAGCATCAAATTAGGATAGAAATGACATATATGAAATTTTCCTAATTTTAAAAGATCATTTTCCTAATTTAATGCTATTTTGGTATTTTTATAACCATTTTTGTAAATAATCCATTTTGCGTAGATTAAAACTATTTAAAGTAATTTCATGCATATTTGAATTCTCATTTTGCTCATGGGGGTCCTGTCCCGGAGCGTGATAACAAGGCCATGTAATACTATTTGCCCGACTTGTATCGGGTTTACCTTTTCCGCGTTTATTTTCAAGTCATTTCAATTTCTCGGATGTTTACTTACACGCCGCTTTTCATTAATTTGAGTGTAAATTTCTCTTCTAAAATTATGTTAGGATTAGTCTAGACATTATAAAAAAAAACTATAAAAACATTTGCATGGACACTTAGTGGTTTCATAAAGATTATAATTGGTAATCAAGATTGTGTGGCATTTTAGATAAACAACCTTCCAAGTTAGCGGTACCGCAAGGGCTCTAATAGAAACATTGGCGTAAACAAGTCCCCGTTCCTAGAAATCTCTGGTCGCGTAGGAATCAAGACAATACTCCCGTGTCTTGATTGGTTTCTGGCCAACCCCAATAGGCTAGTGGCGACTCCTAGAATTACATAGATTGTTAAGACACTAAAAAACAAAATCCAACGTCGCACGAGGTATGGGCTTGGGAGAGCCCTTCTGACATCCTGAAATTCGATCCCATTCCGATAAAATGAAATGTGCATATCGTCGGCGCGCCTATGGTCCTTTTTCTCTGAGCTGATCACTCACGAGTTAACTAACTTATTGGGTGAGGCCGTTAAGGGGTATATCCGCGGTAAAATCCCTAAAAGCTTCCTAATTTGTCGGATTGGACTAAAATCGCGTCCGGTCAATTTTAATCATGGAATTTGATTTTGTTTCGAGAATCAAATATTCGAGCGTGTCACAATTCAAAATTTTTGGACCTCGTCTCATCGTCCGTCAAATTATTGACGAGCCTGAAATTCCAAGAAAGAAATTATCGGAGGAAAAAATCGAAGACCAAAAGAAATTAGAAAAGGAAAGGAAAAGAGAAAAGAAAAGAATAAGAATAAGATTATTATTTAAATTCTTTTCTCTCTCTCCCCTTTCTCTCTTTCTCTCTCTCTTCTCTATCCTCTCCCCTCCCCATCGTGCGGACAGCAACTCCCCACCTACCTCTCTCTCTCTCTTTTCAATCCTTATCTCCTCTTTCTCTCTCTTCTCCCCCACTCCCCCACGTGACTTCTTCTTCTTCTTCGTTCTTCTTTGTTCGAACCAGACCAAATCAGCAAAGAAGAACAGCAGCTCGTCGAGGACCACCGTCGTTCGTCCCATCGCCGCACCGGAGCCGGACCGCCCGCGCGCCCGCTGCTCGTCGCCGTGTGCCGCCAGGCTCGGTGCCTCGCGCGACCCAGCCCTGTTCGCCTCGGCCAGCCCCTGTTCCGCCCTCGTCCAGCCGCCTCCGGCCACCGCCTACCTCCGTCCGGCCACCGAGCAACCTCCCCGGCATCCCCCCACCCTCCGCCGGCCTTCCCTCGTTGTCTTGGCCACCGGAGCAGCTCCGCCAGCCCGGCCAAGAACCCACGAAGTGGGTATCCAGTGACTTCAGCCCACTTTTGGGCCATTTCCAAGCCCCGATCCGTGAGTTGCTTTGGGAAGAATCGTTCCTCGCGTCGCACCCGTCGGATTGATCCGACTTGCACGCGATTTGGTGAATAATCTCACTAATCCCGGATTAGTTGGCTAATTATGCTTAAGGTTGGTTTAGTTTTAAATAATTATGTTTAGGTTGTTAGATTAGAATAAATTAGCAATTATTAGTCAATTGTGATGCGTTTTAGATAAATTGATTGTGCCATTAGCAAGTAGACGTGGTCTACTATTTATTGGAAGTATCTCGGGAATTTTCCGATCCCTAATCGAGCTTCAATTTGGCGATTCAGGCCTAAGTGGGATTTTTGGCATTTAAATATTATTTTTCGGAATTAAATTAATTAATTATTTATTTTCCGAAAATTCAACTGAGATGGTCTGGAACCGGAAAATTATACTGATGACTGTGGTGAAGTCCTTTTGTTTAATCGGGCTTTATTTTGAGCTAAATTGAATTTTTAATATTAATTATTTAAATTTCGAAATTAATTAATTATTTATTTATTTTCTAAAAATGCAACGAGATGGCCCGTGACCGGAAAATTATGCTGATGAACGTGGTGAAGTCTGTTTATTTAATTGGGCTTTGTTTTGAATTTAATTGAATTTTTTTAATATTTATTAATTAATTTTCGAAATTAATTAATTAATTAATTATTTTTCGGAAATTAAGATTGAGATGGCCGACGACCGAAATCTCGTGCTGATCGTCGTGGCGCAGTCCGTTTATTTATTTGAGCTTTGAATTGTGCCAAATTGAATTGAATGTGGAATGTAGGATATATTCCTAAATGGTTGTGGTTAATTATTTCATTGAGAAATCGTTGAGCATTGAATTTTGAAAGTGGTCGAGCGGGACCGTAAATCCATTGAGTATCGAAAGTGGTCGAGTGGGACCGTAAAGCCATTGAATTTTGAAAGTGGTCGAGTGGGACCGTAAAGCCATTGAGTATCGAAAGTGGTCGAGTGGGATAGTAAAGCCATTAAATATTGAATGTTGTCGAGTAGGACTCTGAATAGCAATAGCTTGAATGACCGAGAAATGGTCAGGCTGTCATGAAATCGACAAGATTGATTGATCATTGCTTTGATCTGATGTTGTGAATTGATTGACTGATTGGAAATGACCGTGAGTGGTCTTGTTGGCATATAATCGACTAGGTCGATTTGATCGATGTTTCGATTTGTGATATGATTACTTGGGTATCTATTGTGAATTGTACTGACTTGCAGGTGGGATCTAAGGCCAAGGTATGTCCTTTGCCCTGTGCGTGTTTAGGCAGCCTATAGTATAATAATTTACTACTTGGGCTTAGTGGGGTAGAACTCGCTGAGACGTAGTCTCATCCCAGTTTGGGGAAAACATTTCAGGACCTCGCTGAGGAGCTGAGGAGGAAGAGTATGTGAAGGAGAAGTATTTTTGGAAGAAGATAATCCCGAGAAGGATCTTGAGTACGACCCAGGTGGACTGAAATGTCATCTTCTTTTGTGACTCCATTTTGATGTGAATAGAGCAAAGTAAAGAGTTGTGAAGAGTGTGGAGTACTTTGGTTTATGTCATGTATAAAGGTTTGGTTGTGGATTTCAATATGAAAGATATGGCCTACTTTTCTATCCCATTGTTTTATTGTCTGGGGATTTATAACTGCTTCCGCATGTGCTTATTAAAAAGAAAAGGGTCGGCGATATATAGTCCTGGGATATCGCATTTTATAATCGGCCAAGTAGAAGGATGTGTGCGTGCCCGAGGATCGGGGTGTGACATCCCCTTTAAGTGGTATCGGAGCCAGGTTGAAGATTGGAGTGATAAGGAGCGTTGACCATGGGATAGTTAGTAGGAAAGGCCTTTAAATTCATGCCGATGGATGTCTGTGTTAGCTGAATGCTAAGATTGTTTGTTGTTTGAATCGCTCCGTTTCTAATTCGGTGTTGAATTGGAAGCAAGTGTCGGTAGATTAAAGTGACACCATGAGTGATCAGGAGCCAAGAACTCCTAGGCAGAGGACTTTGTCCTCAGTGACTCGGGCTAGAACACCAACAAGAGTTGGTGCCCGAGGTGGCCGAGGTAGAGCGCAAGCTGAGGCTAGCGCGAGTGGAGCAGCACCACATCCCGTTGTTGTCAGGGTAGCAGCCCCAGTTGATCAGGGAACAGTAGGGATCACGCAAGTGTTGGATGCTATGCGTGAGATGATGGGGGCAACAGGCCCGGGATCAAACAGCTGCATTTACTGCCGCCGTTGCTGCCGCCACTACTGCTGTTGCCAATGCTGTTGCTGCAGCCGCACCTGCCGCCATACCTGCTGAAGTCCCGCCTGTGAGGCCGATGCCTAGTTTAGTGGAACAGTTTTTGAAATTGAAGCCACTGAAGTTTACTGGGGCAGGAGACCCCGAAGCTGTTGCTCTATGGATCCAAGGACTAGAGAAAGCATTTGCACTATTGATGTGCTCTGAGACTGAGAAAGTGGCCCTCGCAGTTTATCAATTAGAAGGAGTTGCGAGTACTTGGTGGAGAACCACTCAAGGAGCGATATTTCCCGAAGGTGTAGCCCCATAATGGAACGCCTTTGTTGAGGCCTTCAACGGGAAATACTTTTCAGAGACTGCTAAAGAGATAAAAATGGTTGAGTTCCAGCGCCTTCGCCAAGGCTCTATGACTGTGGATCAATATGAGGCGAAGTTTGCTGAACTGTCGCAATATGCCCCTGAATTAGTTGAGAATCCAATAAACCGAGCGAGAAGATTCAGAGATGGACTCAAGCCAGAGTTGAGAAGCCCATTGATTTTGCTGAATCTGAGAAATTATAACGATCTTTATGAAAGGGCTCAGATGATTGAGAGAGATCAGAATGATAGAGCTGCCTCATCTGGATCGAGGTTTAGCTCTCATAAAGACAACATCCGCCAAGGAAAGAGGCCGATGTTTGGAAATAGATTCCAAGGCCCGCCCAGCAAGAAGGGTGGATTTAATAGATCAAGATCCATTGGAATTGATGCGTGTCGCTTTTGTGGGAGAAGACACGGGACAGCACCGTGCCCAGCTAGGACGATTGTGTGTTTTGAATGTGGCCAACAGGGTCACATCGCAAGGAATTGTCCAAGGAAGCAAAGAGGACAACCTCAATTGCCGCCGCCGCCACCGCTGAGACAGATAGGAGGGTATGCCCCTCAGAATGCACCGCAAGGAGGACAGCAGAGACCCCCAGCTCAGGGCACCGTGTACGCGATTACCCAAGGTCAGGCAGAAGCTGCGCCTGGCGTTATCACAGGTACGGTCTCGCTCAACGACCAACCTGCTTATGCTTTATTTGATTCGGGAGCAACCCATTCCTTCATTGCCGAACAATATGTTAGGATGCTAGGGTTGAATCCTGTATTGTTCGAATCGGCAATTTGCATATCTACACCCTTGAAAGATAAAGTTATAGCTGCTTTGGGATGTTCGGGGTGCAAGTTAGAGATTGGTGAGCGAGTGGGGAAGATTGACTTGTTAGTCCTAGCCATGTATAATTTTGATTTGATAATTGGCATGGACTGGCTCACCGATCAACGAGCTAAAAAGGACTGCTTTCGCAAGGCGATTCAGTTTGACCCGTTAGGGGGTAAGAGCTTTGAGTTTGTCGGGAATCGAGGAGGACCTTCGATTTCCTTAATCTCGTAGTCGGAAGTAGCTCGTATGTTAGATGAGGGTTGCCGAGGGTGTGGCATCCCGGAAATTCAAAGCCAAGCCTTAAGGTGTGTCAAATGTCTTTAATTAGGTGATAGAATTTTATGGCCTATGCTTTAGCCAATTTGTCTTTTAATTTGATGAATTGTGCTTGTGTTGTTGAAATTTAAATTTAATTTATTAATGCTTGGCCATATGATTTAAATTTCAATAATTAGAAATATTCCAAGACTTTGGCCAAGATGGAAATTGGAATTTCAAAAATATTATAGAAGGAATTAAAAAAAAAAAAAAGAAGGGAAAAAGGGCTAAAAATTCGAATGGGCCTTGAGCCCATTAGCCTCAAGCTTGGTGGGCCAAGCTAGTCGGCCCATTGGGCCCAAGAGAGGAGCTCGACCAGCCCAAGGGGGGGATGGCCGGTTGGGCCTAAGCCCAAGCCCAAGCCCAAATAGAATTCAAAAATTAAAAAATTACAAGTGGCCAAAGGAAGAGCATGCATTGGCCATTGGAGAGGTGGATCAATCATTACTAATGATGAGCCTAGAGGAGTATAAGAGGGATGAGGAGAGAGAGAGTGGCCGGTTTCCCCTAGTTCATTCGGCCGAGAGAAGTGAGAGGGAGAGAGAGAATTCGAGAGGGAGAGAGGAGAAACCGAGAGAGGAAGGGAGCGGCCGAGAGAGAGGAGGAGGCGTTTCGCCGTTCGCCCGCCATCCGACCGCCGTACGCCGCCGTGTGTTGCTGCGTGTTCATCTTGAAGGCAAGTGGGGTTCCATAACTTCTCTTGCATGTTGTTTTTGGTGTTTGCATGTTAGGTTTTAGGAGTGTTTTGAGCGAAATACCGAGCAAGGGTTGCATGTGTTCATGTTATGTGGCTGTTTCCGTTCGGTTTGAGGTAGACAGTTTCTTATTCGAGCTTGCATATGTATTTGGAGTGTGATTTTGGATTCAGTGTCTTCATGAAAGTTGAAGCTGACATCTTGAGGTATGACATACTCAAATTTCATGGAAAACGAAGGTGATATTAGGGGTCAAATGCCTTGTGATACGGAGGTTCTAGATCTGCGAAATCTTCACTGACCTCTTGATGATTTCTTGGTCGCATGTTGATTTATGTTGGAAATCTCACTTTGTTGTCTTTATGGAAGTTGTAGGTAACATCCTAAACTACAACATACTCAAATTTGAAGAGAAATGAACAAGTTTATCCTAGTTAATCGGCTAGATCTTTGAGACGGATGGTTCTGTTGAAGTGAACCGAGACACCCGACACTTCAAGGACTTAAAAGAGGATCATAATTTGGTTATTTAACCTAGATCTCTTCATAAAACTTGTAAATGACACATTGATTCATAACATACTCAAATTTCAGAAGAAACGAAAGAGATTTAATGGGTCAAATCTAAGTTTTTCGGTGATGTGTGTTCTGGACGAAACGGTAGAGGTTCCAGAAGCTTCATGGAGTTGTATAAATTAATCCATAAAGAATTTGGCTTAGTGTTCTTCATGAAAAGTGCACGAAAATGTGTTGGCTATCACTATGTAAAATTTGGGAATTTTCGGAGGTCATATGGGTATTTTAATTGAATAAATCCGAAAACTGTGCAATCTGGACATTATCCGAATATTAAGTGTATTTGGTGGAAATTTGGGAAACTATGTGAAATGCAAATTTGGCCACGAAATTGTGTGAAATTGTGATTTTAATTGGTTGTTTAATGATTTTTTGATTTTCATGATTTTTGGAAAATCATAAATATTAAAGATAATATTTATTTATGGAAATAAATAAATAAAATATTAAAATAATAATAAAATAATTAAAAATAATAATAATAAAATAAAAGTGGATTTTTATCGGCCATGAGTTCTATTGAATTATGATGCATTGTTATATGACATTGATATATGCATGATCGTGAACTATGATGCATTGCTACATGGCATTGATGCATGAATGATCATGAATTGTGATGTGCGTGTGTTAATCATATGCCATGAAATAATGAGATGAAAAGAATGATAAAATGTGGAAGTGGTATGTGAGTAAGAGGATGTGGCGGAGGTTGATGTCTGGTGGCCGAGTGGCATAATTCCGAGAGATTCCCGGGAGTTTCAGGATGCCGGAATGTGGGGGCCGGAAGTCCCAGTCGGAGGTTTCGCCCGAAGGGAGTGACTCGCGATGCCGGGGTTAGGGTGCGAGATCCCCGGTTAGAAGGGTAAAGGCCAGAAGTCCCTGTCGGAGGTTTCTGCCCGAAGGGAGGTTCCTCGCGATGCTAGTTGAGGTGCGAGATGCCCGGAATGTGGGGCCGGAAGCCCGGTGGCCATGAGATGGCCGGGATACGGGATCCCCGTCGGAGGTTTCGCCGAAGGGAGGATGATGATGGTGGAGTTGATGAATTGAGGAAAGATAATGTGGGATCAATTGATAAATAAAAGTGAAAATTGATCTATGATGTGATATGCATGGTGATGCATGGCTAATGATGATGTGATATGCATGGTAATGCATGGCTAATGATGATGTGATATGCATAGTGATGCATGGCCAATGATAATATGATGTGATATGCATGGTAATGCATGACTAATGATGATGTGATATGCATAGTGATGCATGGCCAATGATAATATGATGTGATATGCATGGTGATGCATGGTTAATGATGATGTGATATGCATAGTGATGCATGGCCAATGATAATATGATGTGATATGCATGGTAATGCATGGCTAATGATGATGTGATATGCATAGTGATGCATCGCCAATGATAATATGATGTGATATGCATGGTAATGCATGGCTAATGATGATGTGATATGCATAGTGATGCATGGCCAATGATAATATGATGTGATATGCATGGTGATGCATGGTTAATGATGATGTGATATGCATGATGATGCATGGCTGATGATAATATGATGTGATATGCATGATGATGCATGGTTAATGATGATACGTATGCCATGATGATGCATGAATACGCTTGACATCGAAAAGGTAAGAAATGCCTGTATTGTATGATGATATGCATGGTGCACTTAAGTTGTTATTGGATTTCCCTATCTCCGAGTGGTTGTACTCCCCTTTTCGGGATAACATTTCGATTAGCACTATGCCGCTACCCCGCTGTATCGCGTGGCGTGTTTTACGGTATTCCGTCCGACGTCGAGGTGGAGATGACTCGAGATAGATTGTCCTTCGGTACTGGGTTGACTTTCATCCGAGTACGATGCCTAGTCATGTATGATATCGGCTGGGGGGGCCCCCTGTCATACAAGAGTTTTTGTCCGTGCACATACGACGGGATGGAGTGATGCGGGGATGCTTTGTCGCCGCCACCACCACGACGCACCGGATGGGTGTGAGATCACGCGCGAGGAGTAGGAGCTAGATCACTTTTTTTGGTATAGATAGTTGACGCTTGTGATGGGAGGGTTTTTGTGCTTATGTGATGTTAGAGGTCGGAGTTCTTTTTGAGATTTTAGGAAGGACATGGTAGAGTCCTTACCTTTTCTGTTTCTTTGTACCGACCCGAGGAAAAACCCCATCTCGCTATATGTATGTAAGCAAAGCGTCAATGCTGTTTATAAAATCGTGGTGTTTAGTTGGTGTGTATTTGTATCATGGGTTAGAAGGGAGATAGAACGATGTGAATTTTGCTTCCGCTATGAGTCGCGCATGGGACCGCTTTAAAAAAAAAAAAAATGCCTGAAATCTGGCAAGGCTTAATTTAGCCAAGAGTTAGAGATGGTAAAAGATGTAACATCGGCACTGTTAACGACCTGCGAAGGGTTCGGGGTGTTACAGAGGGTACTTAGCAACTGTCGTGGATGCGACAGTTGAGGAGCTGAAAATGGAAGATATTGCAGTGGTACAGGAGTTTCCAGATGTTTTTCCAAAAGAATTGCCAGGGTTACTGCCAGAAAGAGAGATTGAATTTGTAATTGAGCTAGCACCCGGGATAGAACCGATCTCAAAGGCACCTTATCGAATGTCGTTATCTGAGTTAAAGGAACTGAAGGTACAGATGCAAGAATTACTGGATAAAGGATTTATTCGTTCTAGTGCATCACCTTGGGGAGCACCAGTTCTGTTTGTTAAAAAGAAAGATGGTTCATTGCGTTTGTGCATCGACTATCAATAGCTCAATCAGGTAACGATCAAGAACAAGTATCTATTGCCGAGGATAGATGATAGATGACTTATTTGACCAACTGCAAGGAGCGTCAATATTCTCGAAGATCGACTTAAGGACAGGATATCATCAGCTGAGGATTCGGAAAGAGGATATTCCTAAGTCGGCATTTCGTACCCAGTATGGTCATTACGAGTTTACAGTGATGCCGTTTGGATTGACGAATGCTCCAGCTGCCTTTATGGATATGATGAACAGAGTGTTCAAGGAATACTTAGATCAGTTTGTGATCGTGTTCATAGATGATATCTTGGTCTATTCGAAGAGTGATGAGGAGCATGAAAATCATCTGAGAATAGTACTCCAGACCTTAAGAACTCATCAGCTGTATGCTAAGCTTAGCAAATGCGAGTTTTGGCTGACTCGTGTTGCGTTCTTAGGTCATGTGATTTCCGGAGAAGGAATATCCCTCGACCCAAGCAAGATAGAAGCCGTGATCAATTGGCAGAGACCGACATCAGTGACAGAGATCAGAAGTTTTCTGGGATTGGCAGGTTATTACAGACGGTTTGTGGAAGGGTTCTCAGCGTTAGCATCGCCTCTGACAAAGCTCACGAAGAAAAATGAGAAGTTCATATGGACAGACAAGTGCGAGCGTAGTTTCCAAGAGTTGAAGGAAAAGCTGACTACCGCACCTGTGCTGACGATTCCATCTGGTCCTGGAGGATTCGAGATCTACAGTGATGCGTCATTTAGAGGATTGGGTTGCGTGCTGATGCAACATGCCAGAGTTGTTGCATACGCTTCCCGGCAGTTGAGACCTCATGAATTGAATTACCCGACGCATGACTTGGAACTCGCAGCCATCATATTTGCGTTGAAAATTTGGAGGCACTACTTGTGCGGGGAAAATTTTCAGATCTTTACGGACCATCAAAGTCTCAAGTATCTGTTCTCTCAAAAGGAATTGAACATGAGACAGCACCGATGGATTGAATTACTGAAAGACTACGACTGTGATATTCTATATCACCCAGGAAAGGCGAATAAGGTCGCCGATGCATTGAGTCGGAAGTCTTCAATAGCGCAAATCTTGGTTAAAGAGTGGAATTTAATCGAGAGAGCTCGAGATTCGGAATTTAAATTTGAGATTGGCCACCTCTCGAGTCTTATGGCCACTCTCAGAATTGAACCAGATGTTCAGGTCAGAATCAAGCATCTCCAACCGACAGATCCAGACGTGCAGAGAATTCTTCAGGAAGACGCAGATAAAAGGAAGGTTGATTTTCAGATTGCTGATGACGGAACTCTAAGGTTTCAAGGACGTTTGGTTGTACCTGATGATGTCGAGCTTAGAGAAGAAATTTTATCAGAAGCACATCGTAGCAGCTATAGCATTCATCCTGGAAGCACTAAGATGTATCAGAACTTGCGTCAACACTACTAGTGGTCAGGTATGAAGGCGGACATCGCCAAGCATGTGGCCAAGTGTTTGACTTGTCAACAAGTAAAAGCCCAGCATTACAAGCCGGGAGGATTTCTACAACCTCTCGCGATCCCAGAGTGGAAGTGGGAGCATATCACGATGGATTTCGTGACTGGACTACCAAGGAGTCAAAGAGGAAATGATTCGATTTGGGTAGTAGTCGACAGGCTGACAAAGTCGGCTCACTTCATTGCAGTTCGAAAGGACCTGAGTTTGGATAGACATGCAGATCTGTATGTGCGTCAGGTGGTTCGTATGCATGGAGTGCCGGTTACGATACCATCTGATAGAGACCCAAGGTTTACTGCTGCCTTTTGGAAGAGCTTGCAGAGTGCTTTAGGTACAAAACTTCAATACAGTACGGCGTATCATCCTCAGACGGATGGCCAGTCTGAAAGGACAATTCAGACTCTTGAAGACATGTTGAGAGCGTGTGTAATAGACTTCAAAGGAAGTTGGGAAGATCAGCTTCATCTGGTGGAATTCGCTTACAACAATAGTTATCAGCAGAGCATCAAGATGGCTCCATTTGAAGCGTTGTATGGCAGAGCATGTAGAACTCTAGTATGTTGGGATGAAGTCGGAGAAAGGAAGATAACAAGCCCAGAGTTGGTTCAGCAATCAGTAGATGCCGTGGCAGTGATCAGAGACAGATTAAAGACAGCGCAGAAAGGGCAGAAAAGTTATGCGAGATAAGCGTCGAAGGTCTTCGGAATTCCAAGTTGGTGATCACGTTTTTCTGAAAGTGTCACCAATGAGGGGAACTTCGCGCTTTGGTAAGAAAGGCAAGTTGAGTCTGAGGTACGTAGGTCCGTTCGAGATTCTTGAGAGAATTGGGACCTTAGCGTATCGTCTTGCGTTGCCGCCAAGATTGGCGCAAGTGCATGACGTCTTCCATGGGTCGATGTTAAGGAAGTACGAGCCTGACCCGACCAACGTGCTCAATTTTGAGGAATTGGACGTGGATGACCGTGTGTCATACGTTGAAAGCCCGGTCCAGATTGTTGATCGTAAAGAGCAAGTTCTGCGTACAAAGACCATTCCGTTGGTCAAAGTGGTCTGGCAACACCACGGTACTGAAGGAGCGACTTGGGAGACTGAAGAGTCGATGAGAGAATTGTACCCCCACCTTTTTGAACAAAGTGTAATGGTTGTGACATCCTGAAATTTGATCCCATTCCGATAAAATGAAATGTGCATATCGTCGGCGCGCCTATCATCCTTTTTCTCAGAGCTGATCACTCACGAGTTAACTAACTTATTGGGTGAGGCCGTTAAGGGGTATATTCGCGGTAAAATCCCTAAAAGCTTCCTAATTTGTCGGATTGGACTAAAATCGCGTCCGGTCGATTTTAATCATGGAATTTGATTTTGTTTCGGGAATCGAATATTCGAGCGTGTCACAATTCAAAATTTTTGGACCTCGTCTCATCGTCCGTCAAATTATTGACGAGCCTGAAATTCCAGGAAAGAAATTATCGGAGGAAAAATCGAAGACCAAAAGAAATTAGAAAAGGAAAGGAAAAGAGAAAAGAAAAGAATAAGAATAAGATTATTATTTAAATTCTTTTCTCTCTCTCCCTTTTCTCTCTTTCTCTCTCTCTTCTCTCTCCTCTCCCCTCCCCCATCGTGCGGACAGCAACTCCCCACCGACCTCTCTCTCTCTCTCTTTCAATCCTTATCTCCTCTTTCTCTCTCTTCTCCCCCACTCCCCCACGTGACTTCTTCTTCTTCTTCGTTCTTCTTTGTTCGAACCAGACCAAATCAGCAAAGAAGAACAGCAGCTCGCCGAGGACCACCGTCGTTCGTCCCATCGCCGCACCGGAGCCGGACCACCCGCGCGCCCGCTGCTCGTCGCCGTGTGCCGCCCCAGGCTCGGTGCCTCGCGCGACCCAACCCTGTTCGCCTCGGCCAGCCCTCGTTCCGCCCCCGTCCAGCCGCCTCCGGCCACCGCCTACCTCCGTCCGGCCACCGAGCAACCTCCCCGGCATCCCCCCACCCTCCGCCGGCCTTCCCTCGTTGTCTTGGCCACCGGAGCAGCTCCGGCCAGCCCCGGCCAGCAACCCACGAAGTGGGTATCCAGCGACTTCAGGCCCACTTTTGGGCCGTTTCCGAGCCCCAGATCCGTGAGTTGCTTTGGGAAGAATCGTTCCTCGCGTTGCGCCCGTCGGATTGATCCGACTTGCACGCGATTTGGTGAGTAATCTCATTAATCCCGGATTAGTTGGCTAATTATGCTTAAGGTTGGTTTAGTTTTAATTAATTTTGTTTAGGTTGTTAGATTAGAATAAATTAGCAATTATTAGTCAATTGTGATGCGTTTTAGATAAATTGATTGTGCCATTAGCAAGTAGACGTGGTCTACTATTTATTGAAAGTATCTTGGGAATTTTCCGATCCCTAATCGGGCTTCAATTTGGCGATTCAGGCCTAAGTGGGATTTTTGGCATTTAAATATTATTTTTCGGAATTAAATTAATTAATTATTTATTTTCCGAAAAATTCAACTGAGATGGTCTGGAACCGGAAAATTATACTGATGACCGTGGTGAAGTCCGTTTGTTTAATCGGGCTTTATTTTGAGCGAAATTGAATTTTTAATATTCATTATTTAAATTTCAAAATTAATTAATTATTTATTTATTTTCTAAAAATGCAACTGAGATGGCCCGTGACCGGAAAATTATGCTGATGAACGTGGTGACGTCTGTTTATTTAATTGGGCTTTGTTTTGAATTTAATTGAATTTTTAATATTTATTAATTAATTTTCGAAATCAATTAATTAATTAATTATTTTTCGGAAATTAAGATTGAGATGGCCGACGACTGAAATCTCGTGCTGATCGTCGTGGCGTAGTCCGTTTATTTATTTGAGCTTTGAATTGTGCCAAATTGAATTGAATGTGGAATTTAGGATATATTCCTAAATGGTTGTGGTTAATTATTTCATTGAGAAATCGTTGAGCATTGAATTTTGAAAGTGGTCGAGTGAGACCGTAAAGCCATTGAGTATCGAAAGTGGTCGAGTGGGACCGTAAAGCCATTGAATTTTGAAAGTGGGCGAGTGGGACCGTAAAGCCATTGAATTTTGAAAGTGGTCGAGTGGGACCGTAAAGCCATTGAATTTTGAAAGTGGTCGAGTGGGACCGTAAAGCCATTGAGTATCGAAAGTGGTCGAGTGGGACCGTAAAGCCATTGAGTATCGAAAGTGGTCGAGTGGGACCGTAAAGCCATTAAATATTGAATGTTGTCGAGTAGGACTCTGAATAGCAATAGCTTGAATGACCGAGAAATGGTCAGGCTGTCATGAAATCGACAAGATCGATTGATCATTGCTTTGATATGATGTTGTGAATTGATTGACTGATTGGAAATGACCGTGAGTGGTCTTGTTGGCATATAATCGACTAGGTCGATTTGATCGATGTTTCGATTTGTGATATGATTACTTGGGTATCTATTGTGAATTGTACTGACTTGCAGTTGGGATCTAAGGCCAAGGTACGTCCTTTGCCCTGTGCGTGTTTAGGCAGCCTATAGTATAATGGTTTACTAATTGGGCTTAGTGGGGTAGAACTCGCTGAGACGTAGTCTCATCCCAGTTTGGGGAAAACATTTCAGGACCTCGCTGAGGAGCTGAGGAGGAAGAGTCTGTGAAGGAGAAGTATTTTTGGAAGAAGATAATCCCGAGAGGGATCTTGAGTACGACCAGTGGACTGAAATGTCATCTTCTTTTGTGACTCCATTTTGATGTGAATAGAGTAAAGTAAAGAGTTGTGAAGAGTGTGGAGTACTTTGGTTTATGTCATGTATAAAGGTTTGGTTGTGGATTTCAATATGAAAGATATGCCTACTTTTCTATCCCATTGTTTTATTGTCTGGGGATTTATAACTACTTCCGCATGTGCTTATTAAAAAGAAAAGGGTCGGCGATATATAGTCCTGGGATATAGCATTTTATAATCGGCCAAGTAGAAGGATGTGTGCGTGCCCGAGGATCGGGGCGTGACAGCCCGCGCCTAATTTATGGCCATTGGTCCGCCTCTTTAGGCAAATACCCCTAAACCTTCTTCATTTTCCCCCGAACGGAAAAAAGGAGGTCGTGACAAGTCTCTAATCAAGTTGTGAGCATCACATCCTCAAAGCCATCACATTGTGATCGCCAAAAAACCTGTGAGTTAACTCCTAATCCTTGATTAGGTAGTTAATTACGATTAGAGGTTAAGTTAGTTTTAGGTTAATGGCAGTTAGTGTTAGTTAATTTTAGTTTGTTCTTAATTGTGATATATGTAGCATCGACACGAACACATGACACACGACACGACACGACACGACACGACACGCCGACACGTCATTTCTTAAAAATAGAGAATTTTGACATGTTTCGACACGTTATATATTAAATATATTTTTATATATAAATACATAAATAAATAATAATAAAAATAGGCTAGAATTAATTTACACGAAAAATATTAAATAATATCCTTCATTATAGCTTTGTTTAAAGAAAAATGCTGAAATTATATTTTTAAATTTATTAATTTATCATATATAGCATTTTTTATTACTTCGTTCATAGTGAAAGACTTAAAAAATAAAACAATTCTAAAAAAACAAAACACAAATAAAAAATTGACCCCGTGTGTGTATATTTATAGCAATTTTATTACTTCTTTTATTACTTATTTTGTGTGTATATATATTTTTGACCCCTCAAGTATTAGAAGTTTTTAAAATTGACCCTGTGCGTGTTAGAATCATGTGTCGGAATTCGGACTCACGTGTCGGGCGTGTCGGACACATGTCGGAGTGTCGGACACGACACGAAGGCTTTCGGAGAGTGTCCGTGCTACATAGGTTGTGATTACGGATGGTCTAGATTAAATTTAAGTACGATTAGTTTAAATAATTACTATTAGATTTATGGGTTAATACCTTGAAAAACCTTAAATTGGTATACCTGTGATAATATTACTCTAAACTAATTTTTTAATCACCAAAAATCCCAAACTAGTACACTTTTGAAAAATTTACACTCTATTAGTTTCTGTTAAATAAAACTACCAAATTATTAAGTTAAATGACATATGACAGTTGACTAGTATACCAATTTAGGATTTTACTTTCCCTTTGTCACAATTTATTATTTTTTTGATTTTTTTTGTAATATTAATCCAATTTAATGGGAGTTATATTTGTCATATATGTACAAATTTGGGGTTTTTAGCAGTTGAATAAATTAGTTTGGAATAAATTTATCATAAATATACCATTTTATGATTTTTTATGATTAGTTGGGGTGAATTTGTCACAGATGTTCTAGTTTTGGATTTTTCATAGTCAAAAGATAGTTTGGGGTAAATTTTTCACACATGTATCGGTTTGGGGTTTTTCAGAGTATTAACCCTATCATGATTTATTTGATTAATTGTGCTTTATATTTATTTAATCATAACTTGTTTAATTAATCGCGATTATTTTAATTAACGGCGATTATTTTTTAATTAATTATAGTTAGGTTAATTAACCGAGTTTATCCTAATTAATTGTAATTATCTTTAATTACTTATGCTTAGCCTAATTAATCGGGATTAGCTTAATTAATCGTGATTAGTGTAATTAATGATTGATTAAGTGTTAAGTAAAATTTATACTTGTTTTCTTGGATGAGATTATGCCTAATTCCGATTGTTTGAGCTTGTGATGTTATGTTATTGATTGCTCAGTTATAAGTTTTATTTATTATTAAAAAAAAAAGGTTTTATGTGCAAGAAAATAGAGAATTTTGAGGTATCGGGTTTGGATGCCAAATAAAACCATGGGATTTAAAATGAAAGTGTGCAAAGTTTGACGGGTTGATTTTGAACACGTAACCAAGTACAAATATTTTACTAGAATTTTAAGTGTGAAAAATTGCCAAAGTTGATTATTTCAAAACGAATTATTTTGTTCTAGGCTAATTAATGACAACAAAAATTGGCTTGATTGATTGTATACTTGAGTAGTTACTTAATCGAACCGTCATCTAACGGGAGTTTAGGGATGATACCCGATGTTTATTGGATGCCCAGCGAGAGTCCGAATGCCGAGTTGCGGTTAAGGCCAAACCAATACTCCTTTCTAGAATGTCGTCTAGGAGGGGGTTCTAGATGATGACTTGCTTGATGGGGCGGGATAATGCACGGATATGTTGGAAGACTGTCGACTTGTGTGTTAGCTGTGGCCTAAGGAGTCGAAATAATTGGAACATGTATGTTTGACAGTGTGCCTGGTTATTGTAAATTGTGTTCTGATTATTATTTATGCTTGTTGTATTAAGATTGTCATATTTGATGTACTAATGTGTAGTAGTGTGCTAAGGTGAGGTAAGTTCGTATAGTGTACGTGTTAAGGTTGCCTCCGAGACAAATTCGCCTCATAATCAAGGCTTAAGTTGTTGACTCTTTGAGTTTTTATCTTACCCCTTTGTTGTTAATTATTTTCAGGCCTGTAGTATGGAGAACCATTGTGCTTGATTTGGGATTCCTTTGGAGTCGAGATTGGCCTGGAGTTAGTGAAGTTTAGGTTGACCTTGACCCTATTGATTTTTGAAATAGTTAGTAAGAAGTTGCTGTAGTAAAGGTTTGTAAAACTATACCTTATGAGATTAACAAGTTTATAAATAAAAGGAATGCTTTTGAAAAAGTCAGTTGAAATGTTCTTATTATCCCTCTTTGATGATTGATTGTTGTTTATAATACGTTCTGCTTGCGTTTAATGTCACGCCCCGATACTCAGGCACACGTACATTCCTTACCTTTGGTCGATTTTAAAATGCGATAACCCAAGACTATGTATCGCTGACCCTTTCATTTATATATGCACATGCGGAAGCAGTTATAAATTCCCAGACAATAAAATAATGTGATAGAAAAGCAGGCCATATTTTTCATAGCGAAAAATTCACAACCACACCTTTTTACACACATCTCATAGTATTCTACAATACTATATATACGTAAGTCTGATCTAACATTTATTCACATGCAGACAATGTCTGACAAGACAAGACGGGATCTTAGTCCTTATCCGGGTCGTACTTGAGGTCATCCTTGGGGTCCTCCTCCACGTACTACTCTTCGGGTTCCTCAACAGGGATCTCCTTGTCAGATTCCTCCTCCTTAGGCTCCTCATTCAGGTCCTGAAATGGTTATTCAATAACCACTGAGATAACGTCTAAGCAAGTTCTACCCCTTAAGACCCGATTAGTAAACTAATACACCTTAGGGCTGCCTATGCATAACATAAGTTAGATGACTTACCTTGGCCTCAGATTACACCTGCATATTAGCACAGATTAAATAGGCACCCAAGCAATCACATTACAGATTGAAGCATCAATCAAATCGACCTAGTCAATTACACGCCAACAAAACCACCCACGGTCATTTCCCTTCAATCAATCAATCCACAACATCAAATTAAGGCAACGATCAACCGATCTAGTCGATTACGTCTCAATCAACCATTCACCGATCATTCCATTCAATCAATCAATTCACAATATCAAATCAAAGCAAAGATTAATCGACTTGGTCGATTACATATCAACAAGACCACTTTCGGTCATTTTAACTATTTCAACTCAATTCCCAAATATAAATCACGATCCTTAGGACACAACTTATTTATAGGTGGTAATCACAGCCCCACCAAGCAACTTTCTTAGATTTAGTGGCTTTATGGCCCCACTCGGCACTTTCGATGTTCAATGGCTTTACGGTCCCACTCGACCCTTTCAAGATTCAATGGCTTTACGGTCCCACTCGACCAATCAAGATTCAATGGCTTTACGGTCCCACTCGACCAATCAGGATTCAATGATTTTACGGTCCCACTCGACCAATCAACCATGACCAACGATATTGCACTTCGTAATTAAATTCCTCAACCAAATAATCAAAATCACCCCAATAGGAATATATCATAAAATTTCATAATTAAATCAATTCAGTACAATTCGAATCTCAATTAAATAAATGTACCGTACCACGACGATCGGCACAAAATTCCAGTCACCGATTATCCCGGTTGAATTTCCAGAAAATAAATAATTAAATAATTAATTTCGAAAATTAAATAAATAAATACAATAATTCCAATTTAGCACAACATAAAGCTCAATTAAATAAACGGACTGCGCCACGATCATCAACATAAAATCCAGATCACTAGCCATCCTAGTTGAATTTCCGGAAAATAAATAATTAAATAATTAAATTCGAAAATTAATATTTAATTACTAAAAATTCCATTTATGCCCAAATTGCCTAATTAACACCAAATAAGGATCGGAAAAATCCCAAGAAGCATCCAATAAATACTATAGACAATTCTCTATCTATGTACACTAACCAAACAACTAATATGCAATGCAATTAACTAATAATCGCTAATCAATTCTAATCTAACCACCTAATTACATTTAATTAACACTAATCAACCTTTAAGTATAATTAGCAAACTAAGAAGGCATTAGTGAGCAAAACTCACTCAAAACGACGGGATCGACGCGAGGATCGACTTTCCTCAAGGCGGGCCGAGCATCCGGGCTCGGGAAGGCGGCCAAAACGGGCCAAAACCCCACTGTCATACCCATTTTCTGCTGTCTCTTTCCATTGCTGGTTGAGGCGGTTTTGGCGTCGGTTGACGCGGCCAAGGGCGGCGAAGGGCAAGGCGGAGCTCCAGTGAGGCTGATGGTGGCCGGAGGTGGTCGGAGGGAGCTCTGGCGGCTCCTGCACGAGCTGGACAGCAGCTCGGGGCGACGAGCTGGGCGAGAAGGAGGCCGAGATGAGTGGAGCAGTGGCAGAGTGACGGTGTGTAGCACAGCGGTGAACGGCGGAGGGCGGTGGCGTCGTGCATGGCGCAGGTTGCTTCATCGTCCATCCCAGATCTGGAATCTCAAGTAGCAAACGGAGATGGAGGAGAGAAGGCTTCGACAGCAGCTAAGGAGGGTGAGGAAGGCGGAGGGTGTGGGTGGCGCGCGGGCGGAGCAGACGGCTGCCGGGCGTGGCTGTGACGGTGACGACCTTGGCTCTGGCGCGGCTGGTTGCAACGGCAAGCTGCCGTCTCTGTTTCTACTGTGCTGCGTTCGAACGATCGAGAGGGAGAGGAGGAGAGAGAGTGTTGAGCGGATGAGGGAGTACCGAGAGAGAGAGCTAGAGACAAGAGAGAGAAGAAGATAAGAGAGAGTGTGTTAGGTTGAAAAGTCAAAAAGGAAAAGTGGAGGAAGCAAAGTGGAAGACAGCAAGGGGGCATTCGATGGGAGAAAATATTGGGTACGTCTTATGCTCCAACGTGTCAAACAAGAAGGCGGTGGGAGTGCAACGCGTGTCCTCGTGGGGCCCATAAAGTCAAGCGTCTGTTTCTCGACTCAGCGCTCCTCTCTCTTCTCACTGTCTCCCAAATAACTCACGGCTGGTGGCTGGTGGCTCGGCTCTGCTGGCAGAAGAAAGGACGGCCAGCGAGTAATAAATGCGTAAATGCTCCCGCTTAAAATTTCTCTCTCCTCACACTTGAATATTTTCGGGCGCTTTCTCTCTCCTCGTGACGAGCTGGACTTCCTCTGTTTCTTCTCAGTGCATCCCACCCTCACCCCCTCCGCCTTCGCCTCCACCTCCGCTTCCGCCTCCGCCTCTCAAAAAAGCCTCGCCGCCGATCATCTACCTCTGGCACGTCGCCTCCTCCAAGAGCCCCGCGATCGCAGTGAGTTCCCGACCCCCTTCGCCTCCGATTGTTTCCAACGCGGAGATCGAGCATAAGTTTTGTGCTCGCGTTTGTCTCTCGGTAACTTCTGGACCTCCGTCCGATTTCCTCCCTCCGACAAACTCGTCATCAACTCCAACTCCGAGCCGTCACCGCCGACGGCGTCCTCCGTCTCTGGCATCTGCTCGTCCTCCCCCTCCCTCAGGCCGAAGACGCCGCCGGCCTCCGCCGCAAAGCCGTCGGCCTCTGGCAAGAGGGAGGCGGCCTCGGTTTCGTTCCCGAGCGGCGCCAGGCTCCCCACCGTCGACCGGGTGCTGTCCTTGTCGCTGGCCCGATCAGTCGCGAGGGAGATCTCGATAGACTTGGGTAGGGTCGACAGCACGGCGAAGAAGGAGAGGCACGGGCTAGAGGGCTGGAGAAGGATTCCTGCTCGCTGTGGACGAGGTACGTGGACTGGCTATATCAGCACCGGAGCGAGGGCTTTTCCTTTGGACATGAGCCGAATCGGGTTCACGGACGAGTTCGTGGAGGAGATAAAGCCTCAGTTCCAGGCCTCGGTTCCAGGCCGCGTTCAAGGCGATGGAGGAGTGGGGGTGGGCGCCATCGCGAACGTCATCATGTGCACATCGATCTTTGTGCTAAGGAAGAAAGCTTTTGATGTACTGGAAAGGGTTAGTGTTTTTGACTTAAGATCGTCTGCTTTTGCATCACTAAACAGCTCGTCGCTCTTGTAGTCCGTTTCTCTCTTGTTTAAGTTGTGCAATTATTTCCTAGTCTCCACATGCTTGCTGATATTGCAATATCTCAAAGGTTTGATGTCTTAAATCCCTGATTACAAATTGCAACTCTTCCTTTATGGCAACTGCATTAAAGTCTGCTTAAATGACATAAGGGTGTCTTTTCTTTACGTGGAAGGATGCATAATATGACCTAATTGCCTACAACTTGTGTAGGTTGCCATCCTTCTAGAAACGATAGAGCACATTTTTTAGTAGTTTTTTAGTTCGATGGTCCTCTGTTGCGGATAAGAGTGGCAGAGTGCCATACTCTTGTCAGGATTCTAACGAAATCTACCTGTTCAATTTCAATCTCCGTTGTTTATGCTTCAGATAGGCTGCCGTACTCTATTAGGATTCTTCTGGAGTTGGCCATTCGAAACTGTTACGAGTTCCAGGTCAAGAGCAAGGATGTCGAGAAGATCACCGATTGGGAAAACACTTCTCCTAGACAAGTCGAGATCCCATTTAAGTCGGCTAGAGTCTTTGCAGTACATGGAGCTGCGCATCGTGTGTCATTGATGCTGATTGGGGTTTTGAAGAGTTGCGATGTTTGATATTTGATGATGCGTCATCATTTGTATCAGGATTTTACTGGGGTGCCTGCTGTTGTTGATCTTGCTTGCTTGCGTGATGCGATGAATAGCCTTGGGGGAGATCCGAATAAAATCAACCCACTGGTGAGCTTTATATGTCAGCATGTCGCTCGTTCCAGCTACTCGTTGGTGGTGAAGGAACTTTATCTTTGTGTGCGCAAGTAGTTGAACTGTCATTTGTGAACATGTCAATCATCGTGCGGGTTCTAGTGGATCTTGTTATCGACCACTCTGTTCGGGTTGATGTGGCAAGGTCGAAAAATGCTATCCGAGGCTAATATGGAACTTGAGTTTCATCGGAACGAGGAGAGATTTGGCTTTCTCAAGTGGGGTTCAACTGCATTTCATAAAATGCTTGTTGTTCCGCTTTGGATCGGGGATTGTCCACTGTAGTAAAACATATAGTGCCTATATACGATCATATGTATGACTTTAGCATAAGAAGTGGAAAAAACTGTATATACCTGTGGTGGAACTATTACATGCCGTGTCTTGTGAGAATATGCAATTTTCTTGCTTTACCAGAATATTGGCCTGTATCATTGAGTTGACAAACGAACTGGAATCTATTTGCGGGTTAATCTAGAATATCTTGGCGAGTGGTCTTCAACACAAATGGCTTGCTTTACTCCCGATAGTGTTGTTGGTACCGATTCACATACAACTATGATAGACGGATTAGGAGTTGCTGGTTGGGGAGTTGGAGGAATAGAAGCGAAGCTGCAATGCTTGGCCGGTAAGAGAATTCAATATATTGTTATTATTGTTATATTTTTTTTTTTTTTTACTTGTGGATGGCTGATAAAGTAGTGTCATTTTGACACTAGTATGTCCTTTTCAAGATGTTATGAAGTATGAACATACATCCATTAATTTTTTTCAGTCATTTCTTAGCATTTCTGTTTTCATCTCTTATTTTGATGCGTAGATGAGCATGGTCCTTCCTAGTGTGGTTGGATTTAAATTAACTGGGAAGCTGAAAGATGGGGTAAAAGCAACCGATCTGGTCTTGAACGTAACACAAATGCTGAGGAAGCATGGCGTTGTGGGCAAATTTGTTGAGTTTTATGGTACATCTTCGATTCCCTACATCGTTAATCCTTTCTGTTCAAGATATTCCACAGCCACCGAATCCTTCTTATTCTTGTTGTTTTTAAATGTTGTGTCACTTTTGCGGGGGAAGGAATGAGTGAATTGTCATTGGCGGATCGTGCCACCATCACTAACATGTCACCCGAATATGGTGCCACTATGGGCTTTTTCCCCTGTTGATCATGTCACTCTGCGGTATCTTAAATTGACGAGGCGAAGGAGGAAACCTGTAAGTAATCACGAGATTTTCGTCATAATTTGTACCGAGTGCGAGTACTTGCTTGTGTTAACTTAAGCAACTTCATAGGTTGCCATGATAGAATCTTACTTGCGGGTGAACAAGATGTTTGTGGATTACAATGAGGTGAGTTTTATGAATGTTTTTGACTTTAAGAGTACATCATTATTTCTTGCTAAGAATCTTTGTGTTGGAAGCAGCCCCAAGTGGAGAGAACATACTCCTCTTATCTGGAACTGGATCTTAAGGATGTAGAACCATGTATTTCGGGTCCCAAAAGGTAATCCCCAGTGGATACAATAATGTTGCCATGAAGTAGGTTTAGTTTTTGCCCCCCTCACCCTTCTATTGGCTAAGAATCAACGCTTTCCGGCCACGGGATCGAGTCCCACCGAAAGAAATGAAAGCTGATTGGCATGCATGCATGGATAATAGAGTTGGATTTAAGGTGAGGCTTTCCGGAATCTTGTATACTCTTTATAAGTGATCGTGCATGGTCATGGGGCTCTTTGTTGGTTCCAAAATTTGGGAAGTGAATTGCCCTTCGCATGCGCTTGTACTGTAAATATACTAGAACAAAATAGTTAACTATGTGTTGACTTGTGCTTACTACTGACATTGATTCTACCAGCTTTTTTTTTTTTTTTTTTTTTTTTGATTTGTGCTGCTTTAACTGTGCAGAAGTTGATTGATGAGCAACTTTGTTTGTCGAAATCTTAATGCAGGCTCCTCTTACGTACATTGAATTTTTGAACTATGTTGTCGAAGAGTTTATGAGCCTTTAGATGGGCAAAATGGCATGCTTCATTAAGTATTATTGATATTTATTTTTTTTCTGTATCTTAACTTAGGATTTTGACTGATTTTCATCCATGTCTTTGTAGGGTTTTGCTATGCCAAAGGAATCACAGGGAAAGGTTGCAGAGTTCACATTTCACGGGACTCTAGCTCAGCTTCGGCATGGGGATGTTGTTATAGCAGCTATCACTAGCTGCACAAATACTTCAAATCCTAGTGTAATGCTTGGTGCTGCTTTGGTAGCAAGGAAGGCTTGTGAATTAGGATTGGAGGTTGGCCGACAAAAACTCTTCTTCGACAAAGTAGAATATATTAAGCAATACGTTTAGATGTTCATATGGATTTTGCTACACCCGTCACACGATAGTATAGGCTCATGTGCATCTACATGTACCTCTGCAAAAGTTTACTCGATCTGCTGTCCACTTGAATTGATTCTTCGCTCATGTATAATATCTTTAAGCATTATACGGTTGCGGAAAAATGAATCGATGCAACATATTTTAAATTTTAACAGAAAAATTTGATGAGTTGCTACATTTGATTGTAGATGACTTAGTTTTTTTTTTTTTTTTTTTTTTTTTATCTGAACAAAATAAATCTTGTGTCGTAAAACCATGGATTAAGACAAGTCTTGCTCCGGGCTCGGGGTTGTGACCAAATATTTGCGAAAAGGCGCCTTTAATCGACCCAAGTATTCTTCCCATGTTAGCAACCATGGATCTTCTCGCTAAGCTAGACATGTTTTTGCGGTGGTTTTGCGACATATTTGAACCAATTAGGATTCCGTATTGTTGGCTATGGATGCACTACATGCATTGGAAACTCGGGAGATATTGATGAATCGCCTGCATCAGCTATTACTGAAAATGGTAGAGATTGATTCATAATCTTGCATAATATCATCAAGAAAATGTTATAAGCTCACTTAACAAGAATTTGCACAATGTCGGATCTTGTAGCTGCAGCCTGTATTGTCCGGAAACAAAAATTTTGAAAGACGTGTTCACCCCTAACTAGGGCTAACTATCTGGCTTCTCTTCCTCTCGTGGTTGCCTATGCTCTTGCTGGCATGGTGTGTAACATGCAGTTGTATTTACAGTTGTTGGTTCTTTATTAGCGATCTACTCCAACCTTGGTATTATCCTCGGAATTCGCTTTTCTTTGTGATTGCAAATCTAGTTTTTGGCACATTCCTCATGGGAGACAACCTTTGCGGAGTAGATATTGATTTTGAAACCGAACCCATTGGGGAAGGAAAAGATGGAAGAAAAGTATACTTGAGAGACATTTGGCCATCAAATGAAGAAGTGGCAACCGTAAGCCAATATTTCTGCTAGGAGCTTATGGAAATCTTCACTTTGACTATTAATTATAGAGATCGTAATTGGTGATTCTGTTTTTTTCTCTCATATAACCCGTCTTCGGTTGTCCAATCGAAGGTGCTTCCATATATGTTTATGGCAACATATGAAGCTATCACTAAAGGAAATCCTATGTGGAATCAGTTATCTACACCTTCTAGCACTCTCTATGCTTGGGACCCAACATCAACATACATTCATGACCCACCATATTTCAAGAGCATGACAATGTCTCCTCCCCGGCCTTCATGGCGTGAAGGATGCCTACGCTTACTAAACTTTGGGGACAGCATTACAACTGACCATATTTCTCTGGCTGGTAGCATTCATAGGGATAGCCCTGCTGCAAGGTATCTAATGGAACGTGGGGTTGATAGAAGAGACTTCAACTCTTACAGAAGTCGCCGTGGGAATAATGAGATCATGGCAAGAGGAACCTTTGCTAACATTCGCCTTGTCAACAAGTTTCTTAAAGGAGAAGTTGGACCTAAAACAATCCACATCCCCAGTGGGGAGAAACTATCTGTTTATGATGTTGCCATGGTAATTTTCTTCACTCTGCAGACCCAATATAGACACCGCATCACAAATGACAGTGTCGTGAGTGATGGGGCCTCAGTATTCATAGTTGTTGGTTGGATAAGCCATTCTATTTAGATTGGCCCGAGAATTATGCTACTTACCATGTCTATTGCTAGTTCTTTTCTGCAAATTTTTGTTTAAGTATGAAAGAAGCTGATTTTTTGTTTGGTCCATTCATGCCAGCTAGATCAGCCTCCTAGCAACATCCTTCTCGGTCATCCCACTGTTAGTTGAGATTCATTTGACAGGTCAATGTGATATCATCTTAACTGGGAGAACTTTTTAAAGAAAATAATCTGATTTTAACTGTCGGCCTGCTGGTTAATATTCTATTAACTGAGTATGGGCTCCATCAATGACTCATTATCTGATTGCTGGTGCCATTGTGGCTCATACTAGCTTTGTCTCTTGTATGGCAGAGGTACAAGAGTGAGGGGCATGCCACCATTATTTTGGCTGGTGCTGAGTATGGAAGTGGAAGTTCTCGCAATTGGGCTGCCAAGGGTCCAATGCTGTTGGTGAGCATTTTCGTGCTTTTTTATTCAATTTTTTGTCCAATTTTTTCCCTGTAGGTTGCGCCCTAAGCTGTAATTCGTGTCGGGGCACGAAAACTGTCATAGCAAAGAGCTTTGAGCAAATTCACAGAAGCAATTTAGTGGGAATGGGTATCATTCCTCTATGTTTCAAGTCTGGGGAGGATGCAGAAACACTCAACTGACTGGCCATGAATGCTACACCATTAATCTTCCGAATAGCGTGAGCGAAATAAGGCCTGGTCAGGACATCACGGCGGAGACAGATAATGGCAAGTCATTTGTGTGCACACTACAGTTTAACAGAGAGGTAACGATATTGATCTGTCACTTCTCTATATCCTTGGAAGATTCATCATCTTTTCATCTCCTTGCTAAGTTTCGGTGGCTTCCATATGTAGGTTGAGCTGGCCTATTTCGATCATGGGGCATCCTGCAGTACGTCATCAGGAACTTGATTGGAGGTAGACATTGAGCGACCAGGCAGGTTCAACAGCCAGCTCTTCTCGGTGTTCCTAGCATTTCAATCCCATCCGGTCAACATGGCTGGAGTAAATCTCTATGTCGGAGAGTTCTTCCTCTAGCTGTTATGGGAATAAATTGGGGGAATAAATGGGACGATTTCTGCGTCCTTGGATTTTTATCATTCTAACTCTGTGGGCGGCAGATAAATTAACATTGCAAGGTCTGCGATAGCGTTCATGATATGTGGACAAACTATTGTTGGCCTCTCATTTTGTTCAAAAAGCTTTGGGTTCGGTTTTCATCGGACAAATGATTTGGATTTTAGAAATCTGCAAGATTTTTCATCTGTGTCCCGAAATGTGATCTACTCAAGCAGTTTGCCTCTTTCTAGTGTAAGATGGTGGTGTAGAATTTTGCCTAATAGAGGATCTCTTTCAAAGCTATAAAGACAAACGTATTTAGAGAGAGAGAGAGAGAGAGAGAGAGAGAGAGAGCATGAAATTCATTATTGAGGTGGTGGAGTCCCATATTCACGTGTACTGGGAGTCACGTGTCGGGGTTGTCCGTGTAGAAGTTCCAAATGACAACCTGACCACGTGACCATTCGTCTTGCTAATAGTCGAGTGAGAACAAAATGAGATTCGTCGTCTCATTGGTTTGGTTTGGGTCGAAACCGATCAAACCATTACAAGGCCAAATTCACAAAGAGACTTTGTACAATGTGTGGAACGCTTTTTGTAGAGACAATTTCATATGGGAATGGCTATTTGGATGCATGCCGATCCCAGCTCATGCTATCATCAGGTCGTATCTTGGCTAGAACAGCAAATGACTATTCACAACTCATGTGATGATATCGGACTAAGTATATAAAGGGCGGGTGGGGAATGCAAAACGCGCCACCCATAGCTTTCAAAAGTTCTTGATAAAAGCACTCATCAGCATCCTCATGTTCTTATGCTCATCTGATTCCCAGAAAGAGGGGAAGGAAGTGAGGAAGAAAGGTGAACTGCTGTTGTCACACCCCAAAAACACAAAGAACGGGGATGACACAGCCGTCCTTCCACACGAAGAACGCAGCCTCAAACACAACCAACAACCTGATATCATCTTTTATATATATATATATCAAACCATATATACATATCAGATAGACCAACAGATTGGTTGCAATATCAGAGTTTCTATAATCCACCAAAAAGAAATATACAATTAGAACTCAGACAATCCAACCATTAGCAAGGAGTATGTACACCATTTCCTTTGGCCATACCCAAAAATAGAACTCCCCAAAAAGTTTCCCACCGACGGTGCACTCGCTCTATTCGCCGCTACCGAGGAACCCGAAAAGATTAAAGGAGGAGTGGAATGAGCAACAACAGCTCGTTGAGTAGTACATATCTTCTAAGCAGATCGAACAACCACTATGCATGTATACAAAGTAATACCAAACCTTATAATGCCAACTTAATATAAAATACATATCAAATCATATAAAAGTTATTTGATATCATCAGAGCTTCATACTAATATGGAAAATTCATTTTAAACGCCATCAAAAGTCAAATATCAATGGTCAAGTCCATTGAATAATCTCTCCATCAAATATCACATATAGAATTTCCATCAAATATTGCATATCAATGGTCCATCCATTGATTAATCTATTGCTCAATATTCCACCATGGTCACGACACAACGCCTTGTGACAAGGCGACCAAGCTTTTCCCCTTGGCAAGGTCTCCACCTATAAAGTAGATGGCTGGGCCCAGAAGGATATCCTAAACCCGGTATGCATACCCAAAAACCCCTCACTGGGTTCACAGTCATATTGAGCATAAATAACCATCCTCCAATACCAGAAATCCAATTAAGAAATTAATATCTTAAACCAAACAAATAACATTTGCAGCATAACCCATCATCCATTTCATAACAATTTCTCAAATCGTTATAAACATTTCCATAAATCAATCGCGAAGCAATTTCATATCTATATTTCTCCACTTACTTTGTATATCACGCTTTTCAAACATTCAAAATCAACCAAAGAGTAGCAATTGCTCGATCTGGCTTTTATGCATAAAAATGCTCTCCTCAATTCAATGTATATACATATATACTTCAAGACATGAATTTTTCAAAACCAAAGAAGATATAGTACCTCTCCTTGTCGCCTACGACCGAACGACGAACGATACTTGTATCGTCGAACTCAAGGCCCTATCAAATAATTGAGGAATAATGTTAAAATCTAATAAGACTCTTATCTTAACTACGAAATGACTAACTTATGCCTTAACTCTAACAAAAGGACTTCTACGCGCTAACAAATCGCATAACCAAAGCGATTGTTTAAGCGATTCGCAACGCGGAGATTAAACGCAAAACTTGATCACGCCTTAACTTCCTCCTCCAAACCCCGATCCAAACGAATTTATAGTCAATAGAGAGCCCTTGACACAAATAACAAGAATCCCAACTTCACTGTCCCAAAATCAAAGCCGAAAGGTGACAAAATATAGGCCCAAAGCTGCTGGACGCGTACTGTTCACTGCACACGGGAAACTTTGAAATTTTGTTTCGGACAAACCACAAGCTCAAATCACGATCCGTAAAATCCCACGGCTCCACAACACCCAAAACTATCATTCTCACAAAAATACATGGCTCAACGACTCCAAAATTGGACTTCACCACTTGATTTTCCAACAATTCCGAATTTGAGCCCTAAACTCATAAATAACTTCAATTGGACGAACGGGGGGCCTAATCTCTTACCGGGTGTTGCTTTATGGAGTAGAGTCGGTTTGGCGAGGCATCCGTGGCGTGCACGTGTCAAAACCCTTTTCCTTTCCTCCCTTTTCTCTTCTTCTTCTTTTTCTTCTTCTTCTTTTCTTTCTTTTCTTTCTGGTGCCCGAACGTGGGCTTCCTTCCTTTATATCTCTTCCCTTTTCTTTTTCTTTTCTTTTTTTTTTGTTTCTTTATTTTTCTTTCTCTCTCTCTTCTTTTTCCCTCTCTCCCGAAGACTCTCGATTCCTCTCTTTTGCTGCGGTTTCTACCTTTTCTTTTCTTCTTTGACTTTTCAACATTTCTTTCCTTCTTTTGGGGCCCACCAGCCTACTATTACATTCTACCCTCCTTAAAAAAATTTCGTCCTCGAAATCTACATGCACTTCAATCATGAAACAAGTGAGGGTATTTGTGTCTTGCCTCCTCCTTGAGTTCCCAAGTAGCCTCTCTCTCGGTGTGGTTTTGCCATTGTATTTTTACATAAGGAATAGTTCGTCGCCGCAACACCTGATCCTTCTTATCGACAATGCGAATAGGCTGCTTCTCATATGTCAAGTTCTCTCGTAATCTCAATGGTGTAAAGTCTAGCACATGTTCGGGATTTGGCACATATTTCCGCAACAAAGAAACATGGAACACATTATGGACACCTGATAGCGCCGGTGGCAATGCCAATTTATAAGCGACTCCACCAATTTTCTCTAAGATCAAGAATGGTCCCACGTATCTTGGACTTAACTTACCACGTGTGTCAAATCTCATTACACCCTTCGTAGGAGAAACTTTTAAGAATACGTGATCCCCCACATTAAACTCTAACTTGCGTCTTTTCAGATCCGCATAACTCTTTTGACGACTTTGAGCCGTTTTGAGACGTTCTCGAACCAGCCTAACTTTCTCTTCTGATTGTTGAATGAACTCGGGGCAAGTTAGTCTTTTCTCACCAACGTCGTTCCAACAAATAGGACTTCTGCATTTTCGGCCATATAAAGCTTCAAAGGGTGCCATCTTAATGCTGGAGTGATAACTGTTGTTATAAGAAAATTCTGTCAAATGTAGATGTTCATCCCAAGAACCACCGAAGTCAATGATGCATGATCTCAACATGTCCTCTAATGTCTGGATCGTTCTCTCTGATTGTCCATCTGTTTGTGGATGAAAAGCTGTACTCAAGTTGAGTTTAGTGCCCAATGCTCCTTGCAAACTCTTCCAAAAGTTAGATACGAACCTAGGATCTCTATCAGAAACAATGCTTACTGGAACTCCATGAAGCTTCACTATTTCATTAACATATCGCTTTGCCATATCTTCCATTGAAAGGCCAAATCGATATGACAAAAAGTGAGCAGACTTAGTCAATCGATCAACAATCACCCATATAGCATTCCTACCACTTGGCATCCTCGGTAGTCCAACTACAAAGTCCATGGCAATATGCTCCCACTTCCATTTAGGTATCTCTAGAGGTTGCAACTGTCCACCTGGTTTTTTATGCTCAATTTTCACTTGCTGGTAAACTAAACATTGATCGACAAATTTTGTAATATCATTTTTCATGTTGCTCCACCAAAATTTTTCTCTTAAGTCCTTATACATTTTAGTGCTTCACGGATGAATTGAAAATCTAGTGCTGTGAGCTTCTTGCAGGATCTCCTTTTTCAGCTTTGAGTCCTCAGGAACACACAGTCGCCCACGAAACCTCAAGGATCCATCTACATGTAAACTAAAATCCGCTTGTCTTCCATCTTCAACACCTTCTCTAAGTTTTTGTAATTGGGAATCTTCATTCTGTTTAGCCTTAATTCTGTCAATCAACGTAGGTTGTACTTGAAGGTTAGCTAACTGAGCACCAAGCTGACACACCAATACCTCCAAGTCTAACTTCCTCATATCTTCAAGAATGGGTTTATGATAAGTGAGCAAAGTTGCCATATTTCCAAAGAATTTACGACTCAAAGCATCCGCTACCACGTTAGCCTTACCCGGATGGTAATTAATGGACAAGTCATAATCTTTCAAAAGTTCTAGCCATCTTCTTTGCCTCATGTTCAGTTCTTTCTGAGTAAAGATATACTTTAGACTCTTGTGATCGGTAAAGACTTCACATTTTTCACCATACAAATAGTGCTGCCATATCTTCAAGGCAAATACAATTGCTGCTAACTCCAAATCATGAGTGGGATAGTTCTTCTCATGTAATTTCAATTGTCTAGAAGCGTAGGCAATAACTTTACTATTTTGCATAAGAACACAGCCCAAACCTTCTTTGGATGCATCACAGTAGATTACGAAGCCGCCACTTCCAGAAGATAGAGTTAGAATAGGAGCCGAAACCAGTCGTCTCTTCAATTCTTGAAAACTACGTTCACATTGGTCTGACCATTCAAATTTAACTTTCTTCTGAGTAAGACGGGTAAGTGGACCAGCAATCTTTGAGAATCCCTCTACAAATCGCCTATAGTAGCCGGCTAGCCCAAGAAAACTTCTCACTTCTGTAACATTACTTGGACGATTCCACTTAACAATTGCTTCAACCTTCTTTGGATCCACTAATATGCCATCCTTCGAGATCACATGACCCAAGAATTCTATATGATTAAGCCAAAAATCACACTTACTAAATTTGGCATACAACTTCTTTTCATGCAAAGTCTGCAAGACAAACCTCAAGTGTTGTTCGTGCTCTTCTAAACTCTTCGAATACACTAGGATGTCATCAATGAACACCACAATAAATTTGTCTAGATATTCCCTGAACACTCTGTTCATCAAGTCCATGAAGGCAGTAGGCGCATTTGTTAATCCAAAAGGCATGACGAGAAATTCATAATGGCCATACCTTGTTCTAAAAGCAGTTTTAGGCACATCATCTATCTTTATCTTCAACTGATGATACCCAGAACGAAGGTCGATCTTGGAAAATACCTGAGCTCCCTGAAGTTGATCAAATAAATCATCAATCCGGGGTAAAGGATATTTATTTTTGATCGTTACCTTGTTAAGCTCTCGGTAATCTATGCAAAGCCGCATACTACCATCCTTCTTTTTCACAAATAGAACAGGAGCTCCCCAAGGCGAAACACTGGGTCTGATGAAACCCTTGTCCAAAAGCTCTTGCAGCTGCGTTTTCAATTCTTTCAATTCAGTGGGTGCCATCCGATATGGTGCCTTAGAGATCGGTGCTGTACCGGGCATCAGTTCAATACAAAACTCGATTTCTCTATCAAGAGGCAAGCCTGGTAAATCCTCGGGAAACACACTTGGAAACTCTCTAACAACAGGAACGTCTTCCAACTTCACTACAACCTTACTTGTGTCTTTTACACAAGCTAAATAACCACAACAACCATTTCTCAAAAGTTTCCTCGCTTGCAAAGCCGAGATTAACCTTGGAAAAGTGTTTTGACAACTTCCCGAAAAAGAGAATTCGGGTTGATTCGGAAGCCTAAATATCACTTTCTTTGAAAAACAATCAACAGTAGCACGATAGGTAGATAACCAATCCATCCCTATAATAACATCGAAATCTCAAATATTTAACTCCACTAAATCTACAGGCATTTCAACATTATTAATCCGAATCAAACACCTCTTGAACACATGATGAGCAACTAAGAAATCGCCAGTAGGAATATCAACACGCAATTCACATTCAAGAGGGTCAGGCAACACATCAAGCTTCTTTGCAAATTCAGTTGAAATGAAGGAGTGCGTTGCACCAGGATCAAATAACGCATAAGCACATTGTGAGGCAATAAGAATATTACCTGCAACAACTGTGTTAGATGCTGCCGCATCCTCCTTCGTCATCGCAAAAACTTTTCCACTTGTACTTTGTCTTTGCTGGTTCTCTTGAGGCTTACCAACCAAAGGGGTATTCCTCCGCATGGAACAATGGTGTGATAAGTGCCCTTGACGTCCACATAGATAACATGATCTCTTATCAAAAGGAGGATTCCCTTGTGTAGGACAATCTTACCGCATGTGTCCCGCTTTCCCACATAAGAAGCATACTCCAGTTTTCCGATAACATTCACCGCGATGATAACTTCCACATGTATTGCGGGGCCCTAGTTACTCGGATTTCTAAACTGTCCTGGCCGACTAAAACCTCTTCGCCTTCCACTAACATTAGTATGGTTATCTTGTACATTTGTGGGCTTAAACCTTTTGGACTGAGCCGCTCCTTGTGTGCCGTGCTTCAGAATGCTTTCTTCCACCTTGATTGCTCGCTCTAGCACATCCTTATAGGTTGTTAACATAAGAGGTGCAAGTGCAGAATTGATCTCAGGTCGGAGCCCTCCTAGGAAATGGTCAGCCTTATCTTCCTCATTTGCTACCAAGTGCTCTGCAAATCTACTCAACTGATTAAAGCGGACTGAATACTCCAAAACCGTGGAGTCACCCTGAGATATATGCACAAAGTCACCCTTCATCTTTGCCTGGTATGACTTTGGGAAGAATTGAGCATTGAACGCCTTTTTAAAGTCCTCCCAGGATATAATAACATCCCTACCTCCAAGACTTGGCTTCATTCCATCCCACCAAAACTCTGCTTCACCTTCCAGGTATTGGGTGGCAAATTTAATCTTTCGATCCTCAGGAACCTCTTCAGCTTCAAAGATCCCATCAATCTTTTTAATCCAACGCTAAGCCGCGAGAGGCTTAGCTTTCCCATCAAAAGTGGGTGGTTTCGCCTTTCTAAATTGGGCAAAAGTGCCTGAGCCAGTCGCTCCATCTCCAGTTAATTCTTTTGCTTGGCGATACCAATGGATCATTGCTTGTTCAAATTCAGATGAACGGGTTGGCTCTTGATTATATTCTTTGACCTCACGCAAGTCAGGACTCCTATCAAAGCGGTCCTCAAGTCTCCTTCTCAGCGACGCACCTCGAGAAGCTTGAGGCATGTCTCTAGCATCAGGGGCAGCGACTCGTTTGCCTTTGCTGCTTCTACGAAGCGAGGCAAGAGTCTCGGAGTCGGTACGCATGATCACCTGAATCCAAGAATGAAACTACACCTTAGAATCTAAAAGACTAACGCAAAAATAAAATCTATCACACAACCTCACAACGTCCCATAACAACATCCAAAAAGATCAAAACTTAGGCTTTGATACCAAAAGATGTCACACCCCAAAAACACAAAGAACGGGGATGACACGGCCGTCCTTCCACACGAAGAACACAGCCTCAAATACAACCAACAACCTGATATCATCTTTTATATATATATATCAAACCATATATACATATCAGATAGACGAACATATTGGTTGCAATATCAGAGTTTCTATAATCCACCAAAAAGAAATATACAATTAGAACTCAGACAATCCAACCATTAGCAAGGAGTATGTACACCATTTCCTTTGGCCATACCCAAAAATAGAACTCCCCAAAAAGTTTCCCACCGACGGCGCACTCGCTCTATTCGCCGCTGACCGAGGAACCTGAAAAGATTAAAGGAGGAGTGGAATGAGCAACAACAGCTCAGTGAGTAGTACATATCTTCTAAGCAGATCGAACAACCACTATGCATGTATACAAAGTAATACCAAACCTTATAATGCCAACTTAATATAAAATACATATCAAATCATATAAAAGTTATTTGATATCATCAGCTTCATACTAATATGGAAAATTCATTTTAAACGCCATCAAAAGTCAAATATCAATGGTCAAGTCCATTGAATAATCTCTCCATCAAATATCACATATAGAATTTCCATCAAATATTGCATATCAATGGTCCATCCATTGATTAATCTATTGCTCAATATTCCACCATGGTCACGACACAACGCCTTGTGACAAGGCGACCAAGCTTTTCCCCTTGGCAAGGTCTCCAACTATAAAGCCGATGGCTGGGCCCAGAAGGATATCCTAAACCTGGTATGCATACCCAAAAACCCCTCACTGGGTTCACTGTCATATTGAGCATAAATAACCATCCTCCAATACCATAAATTAAATTCAGAAATTAATATCTTAAACCAAACAAATAACATTTGCAGCATAACCCATCATCCATTTCATATCAATTTCTTAAATCGTTATAAACATTTCCATAAATCAATCACAAAGTAATTTCATATATATATTTCTCCACTTACTTTGTATATCACGCTTTTCAAACATTCAAAATCAACCAAAGAGTAGCAATTGCTCAATCTGGCTTTTATGCATAAAAATGCTCTCCTCAATTCAATGTATATATATATATATACTTCAAGACATGAATTTTTCAAAACCAAAGAAGATATAGTACCACTCTCCTTGTCGGCTACGACCGAACGACGAACGATACTTGTATCGTCGAACTCAAGGCCCTATCAAATAATTGAGGAATAATGTTAAAATCTAATAAGACTCTTATCTTAACTACGAAATGACTAACTTATGCCTTAACTCTAACAAAAGGACTTCTACGCACTAACAAATCGCATAACTAAAGCAATTGCTCAAGTCGTTCGCAACACGGAGATTAAACGCAACACTTGATCATGCCTTAACTTCCTCCTCCGAACCCCGATCCAAACAAATTTTTAGTCAATAGAGAGCCCTTGACACATATAATAAGAATCCCAACTTCACTGTCCCAAAATCAAGCCGAAAGATGACAAAACATAGGCCCAAAGCTGTTGGACGCGTACTGTTCACTGAGCGCGGAAAACTTTGAAATTTTGTTTCGGACAAACCACAAGCTCAAATCATGATCCGTAAAATCCCACGGCTTCATAACACCCAAAACTATCATTCCCACAAAGATACATGGCTCAACGACTCCAAAATTGGACTTCGCCACTTGATTTTCCAACAATTCCGAATTTGAGCCCTAAACTCATAAATAACTTCAATTGGACGAACGAGGGGCCTAATCTCTTACCGGGTGCTGCGTTATGGAGTAGAGTCGGTTTGGCGAGGCATCCGTGGCGTGCACGTGTCAAAACCCTTTTCCTTTCCTCCCTTTTCTCCTCTTCTTCTTCTTCTTCTTCTTCTTCTTTTCTTTCTTTTCTTTCTGGTGCCCGAACGTGGGCTTCCTTCCTTTATATCTCTTCCCTTTTCTTTTTCTTTTCTTTTTTTTTCTTTCTTTATTTTTCTTTCTCTCTCTCTTCTCTTTTCCCTCTCTCCCGAAGACTCTCGATTCCTCTCTCTTTGCTGCAGTTTCTACCTTTTCTTTTCTTCTTTGACTTTTCAACATTTCTTTCCTTCTTTTGGGGCCCACCAGCCTACTATTACAGCTGTACAGCCGATCATTCTGTACTACGGTAGAACTACAAAGACAATACAAAATTGCGAGTCATGGCATGCTGGTTGCTGACGTGAAAGGTGGACATGAGACCCAGAAGATGGGGCCTTCACCTGAGACTTCAGACATGTTACAGCAGTAGGAATTTACGAACTTTTGGACCTGAAAACGAAGGCGGGTGCAAGATGGAGTAGTTACGGGCAACAATCGGCACTGATATTTAAAATCTAGGTAATTTCAGGAAGGAAAATCAAGAGACCAATAGTTCAGTTTTACTCGGTGCTATATTTACTGAACTAAAAGTACATCTAATAAGGAAATCTTCCTTATCTGTAGCATGACCAACATACTAAATGAATGAACTTATCCAGCCAACGGTTACCTGAACCATTTCTGAACATTCCTAAATGTATAAGGACAACCTCAGCAAACTTTACACCTTCCAGACAGTAAACATATTGGACTCATTCAACCTAGAACTGAACATAACATCGGCTATAAACTGACGTAGCCTGATATCTGTCTTCATTAAATAAAGTCACATAGGTGTAAAATAGCGCAAGAGAGACCAGATCTATCATGCAATTAACAGATGGTTAGACACTAGTAATGAAATTTCTATTACCTTACTAACGTCCAGGGTGAGACACTTAGAGAAACTATCACTAAATCATATATTGCTAATGATTGCTACTGCAAGGAAACACGACCATGAACCACTTCACATTGAAAATGACAGTTATACTGAAACACAGCATTTGTATCTTAATCATCTGTTCCCAGCAGAAAAAAAATTTACCTTCTGCTCAGTATCTCAAACTTTGTACTCACGCACACGCAGCCACTTAGTAGATGACCATTTGTTCCCCTTAATAACAGGGCAACCACCTGACATGAATCAGAATGGCTAAGTAAATGGTGACAGAAACTAGAGAATAAATTCGATAACTCATTTACAAGATCGACATATAATTTTAGTAAAATTGTACAGACTTTGACATGCTATCATATTATGAACTCTAGGCATGACCAAGTACACATAACAGCTGAATAGAGAGCACAACTAACCATGCAAACTGGATTTATCCAGAGAACCATCAGGTTTCATACTCCAAAAAAGAAGTGCATCACCCATTTTCGGTTTAAAGGAAAGTCCTATCTGTCCGTTTCGTAGGAATATTACATACACTAATTTATCAAGAAGAAGCTGCTCATTGGTACATATCATGCTCTCTCCAGAAACGATAAAGCACATTTTTGGTGAAAGGAATGTAATCACCAATTCCAATATTAGTATTTTCATGTGCTATTCAGAATCAAAATGAGCAGGCATTCGCATATATGACAGAATGCCTATTCAGAATCAAAACGAGACACTTTCTGACCTTGCCACATCAACCTGAACGGAGTGGTCGATAACAAGATCCACTGGAACCTGCACGATGATTGACATGTTCACAAATGACAGTTCAACTACTTGCGCACACAAAGATAAAGTTCCTTCACCACCAACGAGTAGCTGGAACGAGCGACATGCTGACATATAAAGCTCACCAGTGGGTTGATTTTATTCGGATCTCCCCGAGGCTATTCATCGCATCACGCAAGCAAGCAAGATCAACAACAGCAGGAACCCCAGTAAAATCCTGATACAAATGACGACGCATCATCAAATATCAAACATCGCAACTCTTCAAAACCCCAATCAGCATCAATGACACACGATGCGCAGCTCCATGTACCTGCAGCGGCACTCTAGCCAGCTTAAATGGGATCTCGACTTGTCTAGGAGAAGTGTTTTCCCAATCGATGATCTTCTCGACATCCTTGCTCTTGACCTGGAACTCGTAACAGTTCCGAATGGCCAACTCCAGAAGAATCCTAATAGAGTACGGCAGCCTATCTGAAGCATAAACAATGGAGATTGAAATTGAATAGGTAGATTCCGTTAGAATCCTGACAAGAGTATGGCACTCTGCCACTCTTATCCACAATAGAGGACCATCGAACTGAAAAACTACTAAAAAATGTGCTCTATCATTTCTAGAAGGATGGCAACCTACACAAGTTGTAGGCAATCAGGTCACATTATGCATCCTTCCACGTAAAGAAAAGACACCCTTATGTAATTTAAGCGAGGCTTTAATGCAAGCCATAAAGGAAGAGTTGCAATTTGTAATCAGGGCTTTAAGACATCAAACCTTTGAGATATTGCAATATCAGCAAGCATGTGGAGACTAGGAAATAATTGCACAACTTAAACAAGAGAGAAATGGACTACAAGAGCGACGAGCTGTTTAGTGATGCAAAAGCAGACGATCTTAAGTCAAAAACACTAACCCTTTCCAGTACATCAAAAGCTTTCTTCCTTAGCACAGCATCTGATGTGCACATGATGACGTTCGCGATGGTGCCCATCCCCAGCTCCTCCATCGCCTTGAACGCGGCCTGGAATCGAGGCCTGGAACCGAGGCTTTATCTCCTCCACGAACTCGTCCGTGAACCCGATTCGGCTCACGTCCAAAGGAAAAGCCCTCGCTCCGGTGCTGG
The DNA here is from genome assembly GCA_014182575.1 of Eucalyptus decipiens. Lineage (NCBI taxonomy): Eukaryota > Viridiplantae > Streptophyta > Magnoliopsida > Myrtales > Myrtaceae > Eucalyptus > Eucalyptus decipiens. The sequence goes on along the minus strand of CM024615.1, from coordinate 4,422,591 downwards.
TGTAGCCAGTCCACGTACCTCGTCCACAGCGAGCGGGAATCCTTCTCCAGCCCTCTAGCCCGCGCCTCTCCTTCTTTGCCGCGCCGTCGACCCTGCCCAGGTCTACCGAGATCTCCCTCGCGACCGATCGAGCCAGCGACAGGGACAACACCCAGCTGACGACGGGGAGCCTAGCGTTGCTCGGGAACGAAACTGAGGCCACCTCCCTCCTGCCGGAGGCCAGCGGCTTCGCGGCGGAGGCCGGCGGCGTCTTCAGCCTAAGGGAGGGGGAGGACGAGCAAATGCCAGAGACGGAGGACACCATCGGCGGTGGCGGCTCGGAGTCGGAGTTGATGACGAGTTTGTCGGAGGGAGGAAATCGGACGGAGGTCCAGAAGTTGCCAAGAGACAAATGCGAGCACAAAACTTATGCTCAATCTCCGAGTTGGAAACAGTCGGAGGCGAAGGGGGTCGGGAACCAGCTGCGACTGGCGGGGCTCTTGGAGGAGGCGACGTGCCAGAGGTAGATGACCGGCGGCGAGGCTTTTTTGAGAGGCGGAGGCGGAAGCGGAGGTGGAGGCAGAGGCGGAGGCGGAGGGGGTGAGGGTGGGATGCATTGAGAAGAAACAGAGGAAGTGCAGCTCGTCACGAGGAGAGAGAAAGCGCCCAAAAAATATTCAAGTGTGAGGAGAGAGAAATTTTAAGCGGGAGCGTTTGCGCATTTATTACTCGCTGGCCGTCCTTTCTTCTGCCAACCGAGCCGAGCCACCAGCCACCAGCCACCAGCCGTGAGTTATGTGGGAGAGAGTGAGAAGAGAGAGGAGCGCTGAGTCGAGAAACAGATGCCTAACTTTATGGGCCCCACGAGGACATGCGTCGCACTCCCACCGCCTTCTTGTTTGACACGCTGGAGCATAAGACGTATCCAATATTTTCTCATTCGGTGGAGGGGCTCACGCACAAGGGAAAAAGAGAGGGGGAGAGAGAGAAAAAGAAAAAGAAAGAAGGAGAGAAACTTGTGGGCAAAGGGGAAAAGGTGTTTGGCCAAGTAGGGAAAGGAAAATGGGAAGAAAATCAAAAGAAAGAATTTTCTCAAATAGAAGATTCCCGATCCAATTTCTTTTGAATAAACTCATTTAATCCCAAAGGAATTTCCAAACTAGAGTTCTTGATTCCCCTCTTGCATTTCCGCATCCAATTTCCCTCTTGAATTTCTCTCAAATAAGTCTCCTAAAAACAATTGATGTCTCACTTATCAAATTGATTATTTTCCTCATCCAAGAATCCCTCTTCCTTCTCAATTTCACACCAAAATTAATCCCCGGCTTCAACTGAACAAAAATGGCCAATTTATCTAATCGAAATCAGAACTCAAAAATCTGGATGTCACATTTAATCTAAAGAGTAAAAAGAATTGGTCAATGACACGTTCTAGGATGTTGCAATTAATTGATCCCTATAAGATGTTTGCGCTCTTAGGATTCGGGGTGTGACATCCATTGCCTATTGTGCACAATTGATACTCCAATTTGTATGTGAAAAGCACCGATGGTGCTGGTTTTATGATACGGAACGTAAGCTTGCGACATGATCCAAATATTATCTTCTGCAAGTCAACAACGCTAACTTTATTACGATTATTGTTTTTGGTAGTCACTGCTAATTGGCTACAAAAATAAGATAAAGAAAAGAGAGAATAAACAAAGCATTGCTAATTTCATGCACAGATTGCTCCCTTCCCTTCCTCTTCCCCCTTACTTCCTTTTTATTTTTTATAAATATGGTTTTAAATTTAATTAAATTAATTTTTATATTAAAATTTGAATTGTACAAAAATGGCGTCATTTTTATGTTTATTTGCTAAGCCAGCCTTCCAACAAGCCACATAAGTCAGAAAAATTAATAAAAAATTGCCACGTAGGATTTTCAACGGGATTTGTTGAATATCACACTCAAGTGTCCTACTTTTCAAAAAAAGTGGCACTTAAGTGTCAGTTTCCTAACTTTTGGCACTTAAGTGTCTATCCCATTGTATCAAATTTTGGCACTTGGGATGTTCTTTTGCCCCACAATAAATTATCGCAAAATAATTTTTTAATTACCAAAAAACTCTAAATTGATATATATGTAACAAATTTACTCTTTGTTGGTTTCTATTAAATTGCATTAATGTCATAAAAAATACAAACTGATACACATAAAACAAACAAAGGGTATGCTACATCCATCAATTGTCATATATCATCCGACTCAACAATTTAACTATAAAATTGAATGGAAACTAACGGATGGTAAATTTCTTACCTTTACCAAAAAAAAAAAAAAAAAAACTAACGGATGGTAAATTTGTTAGAGGTTGGTGGTTAGCTATAATTAGTAGATTAGAAGATAGATTATAAAGATAAATGTGAAGTACAAATCAAAACTAATCATCTAAATGATCAATTAATAAAAGGCACAAGGAATAAATGGTGTAGGCAAAAACAAGAAGTGGAAATTTTCTCCTTCGCATTCATTCATTTACTCGCTGTAATTAATAATGAAGAGAGAGAGTTGCTATTCATCTTCCTCAACACTCGGGCGATACGAGGATACTTAAGTGCTAAAAGTTAGAAAAGTGACACTTAAGTATCAAAATTGGAGCAAAATGGATTACTAGCGCCAATCTGAAAATCTGACCAAAAATACTAACATGGCGATTTTCCGGTGAAATAAGAGCAAAACGGCGTCGTTTTGCACGTTAATGTGGCAAAACAACATCGTTTTGGTGCCGACATAGTAAAAAATAATATAAATTTAAATTAAATTTAAAACTAAATTTATTTAAAATATTTAAAAATACAAATACAAATAATTTTTTTTTAAAGGAAGGGGGCGCCGTCGCCACCGGGAAGGGCCGGCAACGAGGGGGGAAGGGTTGGCGGGGTTGCTAAGCCACGGCTAGGGGCGCGACCCCGGCTGACCCTCGCCCCCTCTGTCATTAGCCCTTCCCGGCGGTAGTGGGGAGGCGGCAACGGCAAGAGCTCAACTCTCGGCCGCCCTTCCCTTTATTTATTTATTTAAAAAAATTAAGTTCTAATATTTGTATTTTTATTTTTAAATGTTTTAAATTTAATTTTATTAATTTTTATATTAATTTTTACCACATCAACATCAAAATGATGCTGTTTTGCACCTATTTTGCCGGAAAATCGCCACGTTAACATTTTGGCTAAATTTTTGCCGGATTGGCACTAAGTGATCCATTTTGCTCCGATTTTGGTACTTAAGTGTCACTTTTTTAACTGTTAACACTTAAGTATTCCTTTATGTCAAGTTTTGGCACTCTAGGTATCCGGATTCAAGTTAAGCTGAGTGGAGCCAAGGATTAATTTTTTTCCACAAACCATTTAAACACATTTATCCTCATTAACTTCTCATTGGTATAAAAAAATCGTTTCTTTTGTACTCTGCCATAGGAATATATAAAAGAAAAATTTGTCTTTTTCGTTACCCTTTTTCCTTTTCACGTTCTCATATGGAATCTCTATTTTTACTTTTGAATATGGCTTTCCTTAGCGAGCATGGCAAATCATCTGTATTTATGTTTTATGCTTTCAGAAAACTTGACGTTATAGCATTTTTGTCCGTGACACATATAAATTGTGATACCCTTCTTCTACAAATTTCATATTTTATCTCTCATAAGTTTTTAAATATGGATGACCTTCTAAAATGAACACACGCCAGATGATTCGTTGAGATTTGTGGTTTGGTGAAAAATGGTGGAGGGAGAGAGGAGGTGATGAAGATAAACCCGAGTCAAAAAGCCTTTTTATAGATATTTATATTCCGCCATCTTCATGCATGTACGTACAGTTAAAATTTGCTTTACTTGTTTTGAAATGAGCAGAACGTGAATGAAGATTCGGTTTTGATCGGAGGACTTCAAGATGGTCTTGTACTTGAAAAATAAGGGAATTTACTAAACGGGTCCTCGTAATAATGTCTAAATACAATTTCAACCTATGTATTGTGTTTCATACATATTTAGGCCCCCGACCTATCTCCGGTGGAAATATACTTTTGGTCCTCGTACATCCAAGAACATTCACTAGCAATTGTCGTGCATTATTTTAGGAACACAAGTTTCTAACAAAAACTCAATATCTTTTATCACATCTCCATTGAAGGTCTTATGAAGATGTTAATTAGATCAACTAGTAAGTCGTATAATAATCCTTTAACATGGTATTAGAGTTAGGCAATCCCAATCAAATTGTGAGTGCATTAGGTGCACGTTGCCCCCTTTCCTTTTTAAGTTTTTCAGTCTTATAAATGCAAAATTAAATGCCTTAAAGGCTATGTGAACTCGTGATCTATGTGTGATTAAATTTGACCTTATCTAATATGCATTAGTAGATTAGCAGAAGTTTTGACTTAAATAACGACACGCATGCTATGCAATAACTAATTATAATCAAAATTCTTGATTACATGCTGCCTTTGGAAATCCTAAATTTGTCCTGAACTTGTATCAAGTCCTTGCCAGAGTCTCTATTCAGGTCAACCCACCTAAAAAAACTATTCTCAACTTATTGTGATCTCTTGAGGGTGTTATCCCTATGAATTGGAAAACTTCAGCAGCTTGAGGTTCTTGATCCCGAGGGGACTATGATCATGGATCTGCTGGAGGAGGTCACAAAGCTAATGAAGCTCACTTGCTTAGAGGTATATTTTGCCAACACATAGATTGTGGCCCAAAATATGCGAAAGTGAATGCATTGATTCTTCGAGGCCCTATTTCCACGCTCACTCAATTAGAAGAGCCTAGTATCAAGGTAAGCTCAGAGGATGAGAGGTGGCGGAGTGTTGTCAAGGCTGTTGTTGACGATGTTTGTGGCTTGATGACGCTAGGTACTCTTCAAATTTTGTGGCAGAGGATTTCCATTGTCATTGGACATGTAGATGAAGGTTTTTTTATCTTGTGCTTTAAAGTTGAAACCCAAATATATATATATATAGTAATTATAAGTCAAAGGGAAAGAAATTAGTAGCATTGCCTTTTGTTATCGGGAACGTGTTAACTAGAGTGCATTTATATTAAATATTCTTAATTTTAAATAAGTCAACATGAGAACACTAAAGCTAGCACATTAAAAGCTGAATTGACTGTTAAACAAGAGTATTCTGCAATGATTAATAGATTTTCATTGGAAATAATTTTTTTTCTCTGATTAAATATAATAATGGGGATGGAAAGAAATGCTCAGCCCCTTTTAAAATTGGTCGATTTTCAGGGTTAAAAATTCAAAATTACATTCTATACTGGCACTACCGATGAAAATTATTAAATTGGAAACTCCCCATTTTCCTTGTGAACTTGTCTCTAACTCTACTATGTGAAGCAATAGGAATATAATAATTTTTATTCTGGAAATCAAGATCAACCATTCTTTTTTAGCCGAATATTATAAAAATGAAAAAAAAAAAAAAAGAAGCAAACTTTATCCAGTTTATGTTAAAAAGAAAAACACGAACATTAAAATGGACCACGCAAACACACAAAATTGAATTTTTGGTTTAAAAGCAAAAAGTGTTGCCGCGACGAAAATTTCGGGGTCAACCACCTAGGTTTTGGCTAATGGATTGTTAAGCCTAGACTTAACTCGGGCTCTCCTAAACTCATACCAATTCGCAACTTAGGTTCAAGTTCTTAACATGCAATTGATTTTCAATTAGGAGTTGCCACTAATCTATTTTTGGTGGGTCAATTAGAAACCCAAGTAAAGTAACGGGAGATTTACTTTACTCCTACGAACCAAAGACTATTAGTACGAGGATTTGGTTACACTAGATTTCTCTAATGCCCTTTCGGTACCATTCTTTTATTTTCAAAAATGTTTTTGTTTTAAATTGATTTTAAATCTATTTTCCTAATATGTGAGGCGATCATGCAGGTGCGCAAACCACCAATTTAACACTCAGGAAAGTGATGAATAAATTACAGAACTTACCTCAAAGTAACGAAAGCATCTGCAATGTTAAATCAGAATTCACATCAACAACCCGAGATATGATTTCTAATTAACATACAATTTTTTCTTTTTTCTTTTTCACTTATTTAATGAAAATCACGCAATATGTAATGCAATATAAATAACTGATCTAATTCTAATGACATGCAATGGACCTAACAACAATCACTAGATGTCATCTATTTCATGAATCTAATCCTAATGATAAGCACATGACATTTTTTTTTTTTTTTTTACTTAAAAGAATGCAATTTATCCTAAAAAATAAAACTAATTTATCCTAAGACATTATTGTATTTTTCATGAAATTCGAAATTAGGTAAAATGTGAAAATTATCTAACTAGATTAAGATTCTATTCAATTTGCATTAGGAATTAGGTTAAGCCAAATCTTAATTTAAACTAAAATATTATCTGAACCCAAGTAATCCTAAAATGCAATCTATCTAAGAAAATACCTAAACTTATAATAAATTAAGAAAAAATATTATCTAAAATTGAACTAAGTGCAATTTTACCCTAATAAGCAATGACGTACAAAAAGATGCCCTAATTCTACATGACATATGCATGATGATTTTTTTTGTGTTTTTGTTTTTTTTTTTAATTTCGAAATTAATAATTGCCACATAATTAAAAGTGCAACTTAAATTAAACAAAAACTAACATCCTAAATGAATCCATTTTTTCGATTTTTTTTTATTTAACAAAATAAAATTGATTCAACCAACATGACAGCAAATCAAATAAGATATGATCGATATCCATAAATTGGCGAACCATATCTCGCTCATAAGATCGGGTTGGTCAATTTTTAAACAAATAGCGAATCGAATCTCAGGCGGGAGATCGGATTGGTGATTTTTCAAGTAATTGCGATTGTGAGTTGGATTTCGGGCACGAAAATTGGACTATCTGTCACGCCCCGATCCTCGGGCACGCACACATCCTTCACACTTGGTCGATTTTATAATGCGATATCCCAGGACTATGTATCGCCGACCCTTTCATTTATTAAGCACATGCGGAAGCAGTTAAAATCCCCAGACAATAAAACGATGGGATAGAAAAGCAGGGCTATATTTTTCATATTGAAATTTATAACCAAACTTTTGTACAGAACACAAACCACTTCATAACTATTCACATCAAAATGGAGATCTCAAAAGAAGACAGAAACTTAGACGAACTGGGCCATACTCAAGGCCCCTCTCAGGATTGCCTTCTTCTTCCAAAAATCTTTCTCCTTAAGATTCGCCTCCCAGTTCTCCTTCTTGGATTCCTCCTCCTCAGCTCTTCAACGGAGTCCTGAAATGGTTTCCCCAAACTGGGATGAGACTACGTCTCAGTGAGTTCTACCCCACTAAGCCCGATTAGTAAACCATTATACTAAAGGCTACCTAAACACGCACAGGGCAGATGACTTACCTTGGTCTCAGATCCCACCTGCAAGTCAGTACAATTCACAATAGGCACTCATTTACTCAAAACAAATCGAACCAGTCGATTACATGTCATACGAATCAATCCCCACTATGGGATATTTAAAAGCTAGGCCACGTGCATTCTCCAGACGACCTTCCAAGTCTCCGAGTCCACGTGCCTCGAACCTTGGGCCCACGTGCATTCTCTAAGCCGACCTCTTCACCAAGGTGGTACATCAAGTCACCGAGCCACGTGCCCTTTTAGATGTCATTCTCAATTACCAGATCCACGTGCATTCTCTAAGGCACTCATTTGCCAAAGTGACGCATCAAATCACCGAGCCATGTGTCCTTTTTATGATGCCCGGGTCCATGTGCCCTTTTAAATGCCAAACTCTGTCACCGAGCCACGTGCATTCTCCAGGATGACATACCGAGTCTCCGAGCCACGTGCATTCTCTCGAGGCGACCTTTTCGCCAAGGTGACATATTCAACCACTGAACTCACGTGCATTCTCCGAGGTGACATTCCAATTCACCGAGCCCACGTGTCCTCTTTCAAGTGATTACCAATCTACTTTCAATACGGACAACCAATGCCCAACGATTTCTCAATCAAATAATTAAATCAACTCAACAAAGCATTATAAATGCTGAATAACATACTTGGCCATTTACCAATCAACAATTCAATCTCAATCAATTTCAATCAATTTAGGGTAAATCCCTAAAATATCACAATTTATTCAATTCCATACAACGTGGAGCTCAAATAAATAAACGGACTACGCCACGATGATCAGCACGAGATTCCGGTCATTGGCCATCAAAATCTTAATTTCCGAAAAATAAATAAATAATTAATTAATTTCGAAAATTAAATAATTAATATTTAAAAATTTAATTTAGCTCAAAATAAAGCCTGATTAAATAAATGGACTTCACCACGGTCATCAGCATAATTTTCCGGTTCCAGACCATCTCAGTTGAATTTTCGGAAAAATAAATAATTATTTAATTTAATTCCGAAAATTAATATTTAAATACTAAAAATTCCACTTAGGCCCGAAAAGCCTAATTAGAGCCCACTAAGGGTCGGGAAAAATCCCGAGGCACTTCCAATAAATAGTAGACCACGTCTACTTGCTAATTACGCAATCAATTTATCTAAATCGCATCACAATTGACTAATAATTGCTAATTTATTCTAAACTAACAACCTAAACATAATTAATTAAAACTAAACCAACCTTAAGCATAATTAGCCAACTAATCCTCGATTAGTGAGATTACTCACCAAATCGCGCGCAAATCGAATCAATCCGACGGCGGCGACGCGAGGAACAAATCTTCCCAAAGCGACTCACGGATCCGGGCCCGGAAACGGCCTAAAACGAGCCTGAAGTCGCTGGAAACCCACTCGTGGGTTTGCTGGTCGGGGCTGGCCGGGCTGCTTCGGCGGCTAGGGCGGCGAGGGAGGCTGGCGGAGGGTGAAGGGGACGCCGGGAGGTCCGGCGGCTGGGCGGTGGCCGGAGGTGGCCGGACGGGGCGGGACGGGCGGGACGGCGGGCGGGTCGTGCCGGGAGGGGCTGCAGCGGGCGACCGACGCAGGGCGTGCGCGGGTGGCGGGACAGCGGCGGCGGTGGGCACACGGGCGAGGCGCGGGCGTGCGGTGCGGCGGTGGAACGGGCGGCGACGGGCAACGGCGGCACGCGAGCAGCACTTTCGTTCTTCAGCTCTTGGTTTTTCATGAACAAGAGGGGAAGAAGAAAGGAGGGGGTTTCGGTCGCATCGGGGAGTGGGGGAGAAGAGAGAGAGAGAGAGAGAAGATAAGCTTGGACTAGTCAAAGGGAAGAGAGAGAGAGAAATCGGTGGGGGCCGTCCGCACGGAAGAAAAAGGGGAGAGAAGAGAGAGAAAAGAGAGAAAAAGAGAGAGAAAGAAAAGGGGGAGAGAGAGAAAAATAAAAATAGCACTTATTCTTATTTTCTTTCTTTTCTTTTCCCTTTTCATTTCCTTTCGGGCTTCAATTTTTCTTCCGATAATTTCTTTCTTGAAATTTCGGACTCGTCAATAATTTGACGGACAATGAGACAGGATCCTAAAAATAAGAATTATGTCGCGCTTAAAATTCGATTCCCGAAATCGAGTTCAATTTCGTAGTTAAAAATCGATCAGACGTGATTTTAGCTCAATCCAACCAATTAGGTAGCTTTTAGGGATTTTACAGCTGATACATCCCTTAACGGCTTTACACAATAGGTTGGTTAACTTGTGAGTGATCAACTAAGAGAAAAAGGATCATAGGCACGTCAACGAAATGCCCATTTCACTTTATCGAAACGGGGTCGAATTTCAGGATGTCACAACTCTTCCCCTCTTATAAAAATTTCGTCATCGAAATTTAAACCATTACACTTTGTTCAAAAAGGCAGGGGTACAACTGTCTCATTGACTCTTCAGTCTCCCAAGTCGCTCATTCAATGCCGTGGTGTTGCCAGACCACTTTGACCAACGGAGTGGTCTTTGTACGCAGAACTTGCTCTTTACGATCAACAATCTGAACCAAGCTTTCAACGTATGACACACGGTCATCCACGTCCAATTCCTCGAAATTGAGCACGTGGTCGGGTTAGGCTCGTACTTCCTTAACATCAACACGTGAAAGACGTCATGCACTTACGCCAACCTTGGCAGCAACGCAAGACGATACGCTAGGTATCCAATTCTTTCAAGAATCTCAAACGGACCTACGTACCTCGAACTCAGCTTGCCTTTCTTACCAAAGCGCGAAGTTCCCCTCATTGGTGACACTTTCAGAAAAACGTGATCACCAACTTGGAATTCCAAAGACCTTCGACGCTTATTTGCATAACTTTTCTGCTTGCTCTGCGCTATCTTTAATCTGTCTCTGATCACTGCCATGGCATCTACTGATTGCTGAACCAACTCTGGGCCTGTTATCTTCCTTTCTCCGACTTCGTCCTAACACACTGGAGTTCTGCACGCTCTGCCATACAACGCTTCGAATGGAGCCATCTTGATGCTCTGCCGATAACTGTTGTTATAGGCGAATTCCACCAGATGAAGCTGATCTTCCCAACTTCCTTTGAAGTCTATTACACACGCTCTCAGCATGTCTTCAAGAGTCTGAATTGTCCTTTCCGACTGGCCATCCCTCTGAGGTTGATATGCCGTACTGTACTGAAGCTTTGTACCTAAAGCACTCTGCAAGCTCTTCCAAAAAGCAGCAGTAAATCTCGGGTCTCTATCGGATGTTATCGTAACTGGCACTCCATGCATACGAACCACCTGACGCACATACAGGTTTGCGTGTCTATCCAGACTCAGTCCTTTCGAACCGCAATGAAGTGAGCCGACTTTGTCGGCTGTCGACTACTACCCAAATCGAATCATTTCCCTTTGACTCCTTGGTAGTCCGGTCACGAAGTCCATCGTGATGTGCTCCCATTTCCACTCTGGGATCGCGAGAGGTTGTAGAAATCCTCTCGGCTTGCAATGCTGGGCTTTTACTTGCTAACAAGTCAAACACTTGGCCACATGCTTGGCGATGTCCGCTTTCATACCTGACCACCAGTAGTGTTGACGCAAATTCTGATACATCTTAGTGCTTCCAGGATGAACGCTGTAATTGCTACGATGTGCTTCAGATAAAATCTCTTCTCTAAGCTCTACATCGTCAGGTACAACCAAACGTCCGCGAAGCCTAAGTACCCCATCATCAGAAACTTGAAAATCAGTCTTTCTTTTATCGGTATCCTCTTGAACAATTTTCTATACGTCTGGATCTGTCGGTTGGAGTTGCTTGATTCTGATTTGGACATCCGGCTCAATTATGAGGGTGGCCATAAAACTTGAAAGGTGGCCTACCTCAAATTTGAATTCCGAATCTCGAGCTCCCTCGATTAAGTTCCACTCCTTAACCATGATCCATGCCACTGAAGACTTCCGACTCAATGCATCGGCGACCTTGTTCGCCTTTCCCGGGTGATATAGAATGTCACAGTCGTAGTCTTTCAGCAATTCCATCCATCGCCGTTGTCTCATGTTCAACTCCTTCTGAGAGAATAAATACTTGAGACTCTGATGGTCCGTGAAGATCTGAAACTTTTCTCCACACAAGTAGTGCCTCCAAATCTTCAACGCAAATATGATGGCTGCGAGTTCTAAGTCATGCGTCTGATAATTCAATTCATGAGGTCTCAACTGCCGAGAAGCATATGCAACAACTCTACCATGTTGCATCAGCACGCAACCCAATCCCCTAAATGACGCATCACTATAGATCTCGAATCCTCCAGGACCAGATGGAATCATCAGCCCAGGTGCAGTAGTCAGCTTTTCCTTCAGCTCTTGAAAACTACACTCGCACTTGTCTGACCATATGAACTTCTCATTTTTCTTCGTGAGCTTTGTCAGAGGCGATGCTATCGATGAGAACCTTCCACAAACCGTTTGTAATAACTTGCTAACCCCAGAAAACTTCTGATCTCTATCACTAATGTCGGTCTCGGCCACTTGATCATGGCTTCTATCTTGCTCGGGTTGACGGAGATTCCTTTTCCGGAAATCACATGACCTAAGAACGCAACACGAGTCAGCCAAAACTCGCATTTGCTAAACTTAGCATATAGCTGATGAGTTCTTAAGGTCTGGAGTACTACTCTCAAATGATTCTCATGCTCTTCATCACTTCTCGAATAGACCAAGATATCATCAATGAACACGATCACAAACTGATCCAAATATTCCTTGAACATTCTGTTTGTCAAATCCATGACAACAACTAGAGTGTTCACCAGGCCAAACGATCTTACAATACTCTCATAAAGGCCATATCAAGTACGAACAGCTGTCTTTCGTACAACCTCCTTCCTGGCTCATAAGTGACGACTTCATAATCTCAAGTCGACCTTTAAAACATCGATACTCTTTATAACTAGTCACACCATTCATGGATCTTTGGCAAAGAACACTTGTCCTTGATCTTCACCTAATTGAGTTGATGATGGTCGATGCACACTCGCAACAAACCATCTTTCTTCTTCTCACAAACAAAACCGATGATTCCCAAAAGTGATGCACTGATATACACGAATTCCTCATTCATCAATCTTCACATCTGCATCTTCAATTCTATCAATTCAAACAACAACAGTTGGTAAGAAGCCTTCGAGAGTGGCTCTATCCTGGTGCTAGTTCGATCGCAATTTCTCTCTTTCTGGCGGTAACCCAAGCAATTCCTTCGGAACCATCTTAGAAATTTTCTATATCACGGCCACCTTCTTCACATTCTATTTCTCAACCGACACATCCACTACAGTTGTCAAATCAATCTTGGCAACCTCCGTCTAACAAACGGATTATCTTTAGCCAACGAGATTAATGAAATCGAAAATTCTTTTCGACTCTTAATCATCTTGACATTTTCGTCAACTAATAGATTAAATTGGATTATTCCATAACCATGATTCATTATCACAAGATGCTCTCTGAGTCCACTCTACTCATATAGCATTAAAAATATTCCTTAGCAACTAGTCAAGCATAACTATTGCCAGTGATTCCCCTTTCTCTCACTTATTTCAACAATTTAAGTTCTACCAATTCGGCACAAAACTATGCTTTGCTGCTCTGATAAAATCACTTTCAACACATTCTTTCTTTGATCGGTGCAAGGTCCATTCTACTCCCATTCCTTTCGCCATCTTAGTGGCGTTCTAGCCGCAGTAGCGATGTCTATGCTACCTTAGACTTCCATTGACAGTCCTTAACCTGATGGCCATGCTGGTCATCATCACAATAGGTTCTAGTCATACTCAGACACTGGATTTATCCATGCTTCCTTCTACAATTCCGACACCTATCTGATGTATCATCTATCTTCTATCAGGTGAAAGCATGTACTCTTTCTGGTTGCCTCATCAGTTTGTTAGGATCACTCCCAACCAGATATCCCTGTTGGCTATACTCCAAACAATTTCGCGTCCTAGGACAGACATAAGACCGATCTCCATTATCACGTCCAGAAACAACCTGATCTATTTGACTCGGTGCTGACTTGACTACCACACCCTTCCTCGTGAGTGGAATAGAATACTTTTCTCTTGACCTCGGTCTTTTCCCTGACCGATTTTCATTTCTGCCTGAACTGGATCTATACCTGGGCTTGAATGCAATGACTCGCTCCCGGATCACATCTCCACACTGGATCTTAGCAGGTGAGGCGACAACGACGATAGTGATAGCGACAACAACAGCGGCTTGATCCTGAGCTTGCTGGCTCATCCAGTTCCCAAGGAGCACTAGCATCGGAACGATCCTATCGAACTTAGGATCATTCAACGCTCTACACTAGTACCAACCTGCGGTGGTACTCTTACACTCGAGCTGGCCAGAGCCAACACTCTGCCACAACCACCTCGGTGCGACCTTTGTCGGTGCAAAGATCTCGAGTCACAAAGGACATTGTCCTCTTACTAGGAGTTCTCGGCTCCGCTCGCTCATGGTTCGCCTCTTACACCGCAACCCGACTTCCAAACCCACACTTTGGATTAGAAGGTGAGCGATCCGCACACAACAAACAATTCTAGCACTCGGCTAACACGTACATGCACCAGCATGAATTTAAAGGCCTTTCCTACTAACTATCCCATGGTCAACGCTCCTTATCACTCCAATCTTCAACTTCGCTCCGATACCACTTAAACTTTTATGTCACGCCCGATCCTCGGGCATGCACACATCCTTCACACTTGGTCGATTTTATAATGCGATATCCCAGGACTATATATCGCCGACCCTTTCATTTATTAAGCACATTCGGAAGCAGTTAAAATCCCCAAACAATAAAACGATGGGATAGAAAAGCAGGGCTATATTTTTCATATTGAACTTTATAACCAAACTTTTGTACAAAACACAAACCACTTCATAACTATTCACATCAAAATGGAGATCTCAAAAGAAGACAGAAACTTAGACGAACTGGGCCATACTCAAGGCCCCTCTTAGGATTGTCTTCTTCTTCCAAAAATCTTTCTCCTTGAGATTCGCCTCCGAGTTGTCCTTCTTGGATTCCTCCTCCTCAGCTCTTCAGCGGGGTCCTGAAATGGTTTCCCCAAACTGAGATGAGACTACGTCTCAGCAAGTTCAACCCCACTAAGCCCGATTAGTAAACCATTATACTAAAGGCTATCTAAACACGCACAGGGCAGAGGACTTACCTTGGTCTCAGATCCCACCTACAAGTCAGTACAATTCACAATAGGCACTCATTTACTCAAAACAAATCGAACCGATCGATTACATGTCATACGAATCAATCCATACTATGGGATATTTAAAAGCTAGGCCACGTGCATTCTCCAGACGACCTTCCAAGTCTCCGAGTCCACGTGCCTCGAACCTTGGGCCCACGTGCATTCTCTAAGGCGACCTCTTCGCCAAGGTGGTACATCAAGTCACCGAGCCACATGCCCTTTTAGATGTCATTCTCAATTACCGGATCCACGTGCATTCTCTAAGGCACTCATTTGCCAACGTGACGCATCAAAACCACGTTGCTAATTACGAAAATTAATATTTAAATACTAAAAATTCCACTTAGGCCCGAAAAACCTAATTGGAGCCCACTAAGGGTCGGGAAAAATCCCGAGGCACTTCCAATAAATAGTAGACCACGTCTACTTGCTAATTACGCAATCAATTTATCTAAATCGCATCACAATTGACTAATAATTGCTAATGTATTCTAATCTAACAACCTAAACATAATTAATTAAAACTAAATCAACCTTAAGCATAATTAGCCAAATAATCCTGGATTAGTGAGATTACTCACCAAATCATGGGCAAATCGGATCAATCCGACAGCGGCGACGCGAGGAACAAATCTTCCCAAAGCGACTCACGGATCCGTGGCCCGGAAATGGCCCAAAATGAGCCCGAAGTCGCTGGAAACCCACTCGTGGGTTTGCTGGTCGGGGCTGGCCGGGGCTGCTTCGGCGGCTAGGGCGGCGAGGGGAGGCCGGGTAGAGGGTGAAGGGGACGCGGGGTCCCGGCGGGGCCGGGCGGTGGCCGGAGGTGGCCGAATGGGGCGGGACGGCGGCCGGGTCATGCGGGGAGGGGCTGCAGCAGCGACGGATGTAGGGCGTGCGCGGGTGGCGAGACGGCGGCGAGCGGCGGGCGCATGGGTGCGGCGCGGGCGTGCAGTGCAGTGGTGGAACGGGCGGCGATGGGGCAGCGACGGCGAGCTGCAGCTTTCGTTCTTCAGCTCCTGGTTTTTCACGAACAAGAGGGAAGAAGAAAGGAGGGGGTTTTGGTCGCATGGGGAGTGGGGGAGAAGAGAGAGAGAGAGAGAGAGAGAGAAGATAAGCTTGGACTAGTCAAAGGGAAGAGAGAGAGAGAGAAATCGGTGGGGGCTGTCCGCATGGAAGAAAAGGGGAGAGAAGAGAGAGAAAAGAGAGAGAAAGAAAAGGGGGAGAGAGAGAAAAATAAAAATAACACTTATTCTTATTTTCTTTTCTTTTCTCTTTCCCTTTTCATTTCCTTTCGGGCTTCAATTTTTCTTCCGATAATTTCTTTCTTGAAATTTCGGACTCGTCAATAATTTGACGGACAATGAGACAGATCCTAAAAATAAGAATTATGACGTGCTTAAAATTCGATTCCCGAAATCGAGTTCAATTTCGTGGTTAAAAATCGATCAAAAGTGATTTTAGCTCAATCCAACCAATTATTCAGATTTTAGGGATTTTACAGCTGATACATCCCTTAACGGTTTTACCCAATAGGTTAGCTAACTCGTGAGTGATCAGCTCAGAGAAAAAAGGCCATAGGCACGTCGACGAAATGCCCATTTCACTTTATCGAAACGGGGTCGAATTTCAGGATGTCACACTATCAATCTCAAATTTCAGAAGCAATTTCATGTCGATGTCTCAATCTTACATTAAGGAATAATTATACTAAAAAGAACAAGTAAAATAAAATAAAATAAAATAAATAGAAAACTACCTAATGTGATTTTCTTTTTTCTTTTTTCAATTTTGCTTTCCAACCAAAGGCTTGGTAGCTCGTGGGGCTCCAAGGGCAATGGGTCTCGGTCATGCGGAGCTCCGGCGAGGTCCGGCAAGGTCCGATGAAGAGTGGATCAGCAGCGAAGCAAGGGAGACTAGCATCGCGGGAGCTGCAAGGCCGTCGCTCGGGGAAGCTCAGCGCGACACGGTGCAGGCCGACGTTCCTTTCGGTATTGGCGTCGGGCACTGACAGGAGCAAGCTGTTGCAGGGATGGCATCGGGTTGCAGAGATGCGATTGCTGAGGGGCGATAGGGAGTTCGAGTGCGTGCAGGGGCGACGGCAGAGGCAAATCGGTGGTGGCTTCCCGAATAGGGCCACTGCAGGGGCATCGGCTTGGCGTCCGGTGGGGCGAGGCGGTGGCAGGGACAGAGCATCAACATGCAGGTGTCAATCCTATAGGGGCTGCGTCGCAGCTGGGGGCTGAACAGCAATGGGCAGGGCCGGATCAGCGGCGAAGGTGAGGCATTGGACGATCGTATGGTGGCTCAGCATCCGAATCTGGAGTGGTTGAAGCAGCTCGGGTGGTCGCTAGGGTGGAGTAGCGAGCACTGACGAATTCGTGAAGAAAAATCGAGCAAATCACGGCTGGCAACGAGGCGGCGACTTCACTGATCGCCGGCACCGCGACAGTGCTGGTGCAGTGACCGGTGCGGTGGTGCGACGTGGAGGCTTCATGGGCGTCGCGAACGGTTGCTGTGGTGCAAGCGCGCCTGGTGCAGTGAGGTGGCCGTCACAGGCGGAGGGTTGGCTGTCGCAAGGCAACGGCAACACAGCAAGGGAACGGCTCCGGCAGCAAATGGGAAGCAGATCCACTAAAGAAGAAGAAGAACAACAAGGCCGCACGTCCCTTCTCTTTTCTTTTTCCTATTTTCACTTGCTGCACCCCCTGCCGCACGTCCCTCACTTGTCTCTCTCGCTCTGTGCTTTGCTGACTTTTCCTTTCCCAAAGAACCGAAACCTCTCTTCCCTTTTCTCTCTCTTTTCACTTTTTGACTTTTGTGTTTTCTTTTCCTTCGACGAAGAGAAACCCCATTTTCCTCTCTTTTATTATCTCTTCTTCGAACCCTAGAGAAGTCCCCCTACGTGTGGCCGTGTGTATCAATATGTTGGCCCCATATACCTTACGCATTTAACTTATTTATAGGTCACGAGTTAGGGTTTTAATTTTCCACGAAAATTCCATTTTTTGAACGTAATATTTGCTTTCCCAAACGCAATATTTGTGTTTGATATAATTTAGAATTGCAAGAGGATTCTTCTTAAATTTGAAATCTCGCACAAATAAATCTGTAAAATCTCTCTGAGGACACGGGCTTGGGCCAATTTGTTCTCATCATGGGCTTAGCCCAACTCATCAAATTTAAATTCTGAACAATCAATTCAAACCCATCTATCACTGACCCAATGTAAATGCAAATTAAAAAATAAATGCACCGAAAACTATATTCTATGCAATTAATTAATTTTTTTAGGGATAAAATTAAGCCCTATTTTTTACGCAATGAATGACTAAACATGTCGCCAAAATTTAGGTGTCAACAAGCGTTATTCCATCCGCAGAAACCACCGTTAAATAGCATATCTATCGATTGACATTTCATCTTAAATACTCAGTAGCTAGGTAGGCAAAAGAAAAACATGTTGTTTTGTGTGCATCCAAAAGCAATCGATTAGAAATTTCTTTTAGAGTATTATAGAAAACTTCTCTCATAAAGAGAGGGAGCACGATCAAGTGGAAGAGGGGACTTGAGGAAAGTTGGAGTTTTGATCCGACAAATTTTTTTTTTTTTTTGACCAATTGGACTTTTGATCTGGGTCTTGTTTTCAACTGGCAATGCCTTAAGGCTGTCAAATGAATGGGTCACATTGGGTTTGGGTCAGATTAGGTTTGAATTTGATCGAAAATGGTCTGGTCTATATTTACCCTTTTTCATGTAACGTAAGATTAATGACCTATACCTGACTTAACTTGTACTTGACACATACCTGACCCGATCCATATTATCAAAACAAATTAATATAATAAGAAAACCTATACCTACTTATTTAACCCACTTCAAGCTCTTCATATATATAAGATAAAAACTTCATGTCGAATGAAAAAAATTAATTAAATAAAAAATTGGTAAATAAAATAAGAAAAACTTTTAAAACTTATGAATTGAAATACTTATAAAGACTTAAGGCTGGAAAAATGGTTTCTATACCCATTTTGTGCCTTAGATTCAATGAGGTCAATTTCATATGAGCAAGTCGTTTGCTTTTTAAATGAGTTATAAATGGCATGAGAAAAAAAGAAAGATATTGACAAATTTGAAAACTTATTTTGTAATTTTCCTCCATTTTTTTTATAACTATTTAGACTCTAAAGGCAATGACTTTAAAGGTTGTTTTTTTTTTTTTTTTTTTTTTTTTGGTTTTGTCAATCAATGGCTTTCAAATTGATCAAGTCATATATAAACAAAAATAATGTATAGATAATTAACAAATCGAGCTAAAAAATAATGGAGATTAGATATTTCGCTACTCAAATATGTTTCAATGTAGGGATATCTCATACTTTTCCAATAAAATAATATGAAAAGTAAAATTAAAAAATGAAAAATGAAAAAGAAAAAATAATAAAAAAATCTAATTTCTTGAAAAATGAAATTAAAAAAAAAAATTATCTTCTTCCCCATTGAGAATGTAAGCCATCGTCCCTCTCTCTTAAAAAAGAAATCCACTTTCTCTCGCTACTGCAACAGAAAAATGGTAGAGAGTCAGAGACCACTAGAAGAAGTACTTAGCCTGGGCCAATATAGGCTGGTGGTCCGGGCTTCACGCACAGCCATCCTCCCCTACCTCCTCTTTCGCCTCCTCCTCCTCCACCTTTACATCCCGCGCCTCTGCTACCGCGGCCCTCACCTCCTTCTACAGATCTTCCTCCCTAACGCACATCAACCTCCGCTACCCTGTGCAACACACTCCTTCCATCTGCCTCTCCCTCAATTGCCCAACGCCGCGAAGGACTTGTAATGCTCACGACAATGCATCCCTGCTTGTTCTGATGCAGCTTGCCCAAGAGCTGCGGATCCCTGAGCGTGAGTGTCGACTACATGTTGCCACCGAGTATAGTTTTTTTTTTTTTTTTTTTGCTTTCTTCCCTTTCTTTCCTTCCTAAGCAAGTCAAGCGAGCAAAATGAAGACAGCTATATGGGTTGGGCTAGTAAACTAAATGGGTCGAGTATAGGTTATGGGCAAACCCATATAGACCCGTTTAAAGTCAAGCTCAAATATCTCAAACCCATTTTCATCCCTTTGTAAAATTTTAAGTGACCCATTTGTAGCTTGGCCCCCTAAAAGTGAGTCGTAAAATGTGTTTTTAACCCATATTGAGTCATTGACGGCTCTAAAATACCCTGAATTCGAAATGTTTCTGAGTTGTGCATTGTTAATTTGTGGGAGAAGTGTGGTCTCCTTTGCGTCCCCTTGGCGCTTTTCCCCTCATCAATGGTGTGAGCTTCTTCCCTATCCTCATTGATAGCTGCTTTCCCTCTGCAACCCAGACCCCATTTCGTGGCTTCCCTTAATCTAATGGCTATACCTAAACCCTTTCCACCAGACTAGTTTCTTTGCCGTCTACCCCCAAATCTCACCCTTCAAGAACACCAAAACCCTACTGATCACCTTCCGGTTTTTACCCTTCAATCGCATCATCCTTACTTCTCTTCCCCCCGGTTTGTGATCAATGGCGGATAGAGTAGCATGGACTTGCAAAGTTACCCATTCTCAAACCCCAGGACTGGATAATCGCTGATTTTGGTCCCTTCTCCATCCCCACCAAAAACCTTAACACAAAACCTAGAAATCAGATTCGGCAGAATCAGAAACCACATCCTCCATAAGTCCGCAGCACTCTCCTCATCCAATGCATAACCATACCCCTAAAATAACCTTGCTCGACATATCACATACTCTCCAATAGAGCTACCTTCACTCCACCTAGCCCCAAACACCAAAACCCAAACCCAGATCTACCACATTAAACAACTACACAGGTTAAAGATGGATCAAAACAAAGAAAGTCAACTTCGTTTGGCAGCATTATGCAGAAGTATGGGAGACCTTTGGTCAGAAGATGAAATCACCGAGCTGAATACCCACATACCTGACAAAGATAAATAGGAAAGTGACCTAACTCTATATGAGAAACTGCTTTCTAAACCGAATGTAAATTTCTAGGCATTTATCAGCTCAATGAGGAAGGTATGGAAAACAGATTCTATTAAACGTGAAGTTATTGAGCCGAGGTTTTTCTCCTTCATATTTGAATCGATAGAGGATAAAAAAAGGGTTGTAGAAAATGGACCATGGTCCTTTGCAAGTAACTTGTTCTCCCGGAAGGTAATCCTAACATCCTTGAACACTGCTATGACTTTTCACATAATGCCTTTTGGGTACATATATTGGGGTTGCCTCAAGCTCGGATAAATAAAGACTCTATTAGGAACATAGCCTTAAAACTAGGCAAAGTGGAGGATGTAAAACTGGAAGCCCGGAATAATAGTTGGCGCAAGATAGGCAAAGCAAAAGTAAGCCTAAATCTATCATGCCCCTTGAAAACAGGAACAATGGTTAACTTAGGAGGGAACAAATGGTAGCTGGACTTTAAATATGAAAGACTACCTCATTTCTGCTACCCATGTGGTCGACTTGGGCATTACTTCAATTACTGCCGTAAAATACCTTATGAAGGGATGGGATTGGCTCAGGACAAACTAGGAAAATATGGTTCTTGGCTGAAAGCAAAAGTTAGAGAATCCAGCCCTTGCTGGAAAACTTTTTATGGGCAAATCGATCAACAACCTGACGAGGAGAAAATGGTGCCTAAAACTCCCATGCCATCTACTGATAAAGCACCCAGATCAGAGCCATTTATTGCTGAACTAGAAGCCTTAGCCATAATTTTACCCACTGTTCCAACAAAAGAACCAAGAGAAGATGTATGGATGGACGACCATATTTCCCCAAACAAGGGGAAGATGCCTCAGCAAACCTAGCTCCTACTTCTTCCCTCGATTGAGGAGGATAAAGGGGCTGAATACCTGAAGAAAAACAAGAACAAACTTAAAACTCTAGTGATAAAAAAAATAGAAAAGGGTTAACCCTTATGAGAAAAGATTCTCTACAATTTAGCTCTTGGATGAGGAGAACTTATTGGATACCCCTATCCAATAAGTAGAAGGCGTTATGGAATGGGCTTTGGTGGCTAGTCTTAATAAGCCACCGGGTTATACATGAAGATCTTATGCTGGAACTATCAGGGTTTGGGCACACCCTTGATAGTTCAGAACCTTAGAGTCTTAGTGGTTCGAGAGAGGCCTAACTTAGTGTTCCTTATGGAAACCAAGAATAAAGAAAGCAAGGTTGATCAAGTACGAAAGAGTCTAAAGTTTAGCTATTCTACCATAGTTAATCCAATTAGAATTGCGAGGGGATTAATTCTAATGTGGGATGATCAAGTTCAAGTGGAAGTTTTGGCATGCTTTGGGGAGATCATTGATGTTAAGTGTAAAGTTCTCAGCAGCGGTGATCATTTTTACATACATCTACCTCATTTCAAGAAAGATTAAGCCTTTGGCAAATGCTCTCCTCGATTAATTCATCCAACAGCCTACCTTGGCTTTGTATGAGAGATTTTAATGAAGTTCTCTATTATTGAGAAAAAGTTGGAAGAAGAGAAGCAAATAGACATAGAATGGCGGCTTTTCGTGCTTTCATGGACTCATGCTCATTAATGGATATGGAAAGTGAATGCTGCAAATTTACTTGGACTAATAATAGAGAAGGAGCTCACCTTGTGTAGAAAAGGCTAGATAGAGCTTTATGCAATTGGGCATGGAGAGTACAATTTCCAAACTCAGAGGTCTTTGCTTTACCGGCGATAGGTTCGGATCACAGCCCCTTGCTACTTGCATTGGAATCAAACACTATAAGAAGAAAAAAGGAGGTCTTTGCTTTACCGGCAATAGGTTCGGATCACAGCCCCTTGCTACTTGCATTGGAATCAAACACTATAAGAAGAAAGAAGGAGTTCAGATTCGAGGCTTACTGGCTTGAAGAAAAGGAATGTACAGCTGTGATCCAAGAGGCTTGGGGGAAAAATAGCATTCACCAAGTAAACTTTGCTGGAAAAGTGAAGAAAGTCACAGCTGATCTAGCCAAATGGAGTCGAGGAAAATTCCATAATGCACCCCGACAAATAGAGCTACTGAAGCAAAGACTAAAGGAGTTGACTAACAAGAAGGAGGAGTCTCATAACAAAGAGGAATACAGAAATATCGTTGGGAAAATAGAAGACCTTTGGCGACAAGAGGAAATGTATTGGAGCATGCGGTCAAGAATCATGTGTATGAGATGGGATGATCAAAACACAAAAAATTTTCATGCCACAACGGTTCAAAGAAGAGTTAGAAACAGGATCTCTATGTTACAGATTGAAGAAACTACATGGAGCCGAGAGCCTACAACAATAAAGCAACATATCAGAGCCTTTTGTCAATCCTTATATACCACGGTGGGGGAAAAAAATTATCAACCTATCCTTGATCAATGCATGCTTAGTAAATGATGAGATGAATGAGGGCCTAATCAAGCCTATCTCTGAGGAAGAAGTTAGAGATGCAGTCTTTCAATTAGGAGCTACTAAAGCACCAGGGCCGAATGGAGTCAATGGTTTATTTTACCAAAGCTAGTGGTCGGTGGTTCGGGAAGACATATTCAGCATGGTAGACTCATTTTTCAGCCAAGGTACGCTCGATCCTAAGTTTAATAAGAACCACATCACTCTTATCTCTAAAGTAGCAAATCCTGAAAGTATAACTCAATACCAGCCTATCAATCTTTGCAATTTCAATTATAAAATCATTGTCAAAGTTATAGCAAACCGACTAAAACCCCTCCTCCCGAACCTAATCTCTTAAGAACAAAGCGCTTTTGTTAGTGGTCGTCAAATCCAGGATAATATTTTCATTGTTCAAGAGGTCCTACATCAGCTACGAGTAAGGAAAAGGAAGCAGAATTTCCAAGCAGTACTTAAGCTTGACATGCAAAAAGCTTTTGATAGAGTTGAATGTGATTTCTTATATGATTATATGCTAAAGTTGAGATTTTGTGACAAATGGGTATCCTTAGTCAAAAAAATGCATCTCCTCGGTCTCATATAGTGTCAGAGTAAATGGGGATCTATGCACTCCTTTTAGTCCATCCCGAGGTATCCGACAAGGAGACCCATTATCCCCCTATCTCTTTATCCTCATGGCCAATGCTCTTTCATCCCTTATGAACAAAGCTATCGAAGACCAAACCATCAAGGATATCCAACTAAACACAACCTGTCCCACTTTGTCACATCTCCTACTCTCCGATGATGCTATTTTTTTCCTTAATGGTACAATTACCAAAGCCCAAAATCTGGCCAATATCCTCCACCAATACTGCTTTGCCTCGGGTCAAGCCATCAACCCAAACAAGTCAAGGATTTTTTTTCAGTAAAGGCTGCCCTCAACTCTTAAAATCCAATCTAGCACATGAATTATAGGTTCATATCATGAAAAAAATAGGAAAATATCTGGGAATACCCTCAGATTGGGGCCAGACCAAAAAACATATGTTTGCTTTGGTCTTTGCTCGAGTTGAAAAGAAATTAGAGGTCCGGAAAGAAAAACTAATATCTAAGGCGGGAAAAGAGATTCTTATCAAAGCAGTAGTACAAGCTTTGCCACAATACGCTATGTCACTCTTCAAAACCCCAATATCCATCTGTCGGGTGATAGAACAATGAATATCCAACTTCTGGTGGAAGCAAAATTCAGCAAAGAAAGGTGTTTATTGGAAGAATTGTGACTCTTTGAAATCTCGAAAGGACTGTGGAGGACTTGGTTTCAAAGATCTCATCAATTTTAACAAATCTTTGCTAGGGAAACAAGCTTGGCGGCTAATTCAAGCCCTGGAAGCCTTATGGAGCAGAATATTAATGAGCTTATATTTCCCAAGAGATACCTTCTGTAGTGCACATAGAGGTCATAGACCATCTTGGGGATGGCAAAGCCTCTTGATGGGAAGGGATGTGATTGAGCCTACAACTAAATGGGAGGTAGGAAATGGGGAAAATATAAGGATTCGAGAGGATCGTTGGTTAACCTTGGGAAAGATTGGTGGACCTTCAAACAGAAATGATCCTCAAAGGGTGGCGGAACCGATAGATCAAAATACCAAAGAATGGAATGCCCAGCATATTAATATGATTTTTTGTGAGAGTGTGGCAAAGGAAATATTAGCGACTCCTCTTAGTTTATTCCCGGAACCAGATAAATTAATTTGACTACAAATGGATCCGGAACCTAAACAGTTAAAAGTTGCTGTAATAAACTTAGAGATCACGAGAATCTTTCAGCAACAACGCTACCCTCCACTTCCTACCAGATTCCCAAATCATTATGGCATGAAATCTGGAAGCTCCAAACTAGGCCCAAAGTCAAATTTTTAGTATGAAGCCTGTGCAACTACACTCTCCCTCCCAAAGAAAATCTATTCAAAAGGAAAATGATATTTGATCCGAGATGTTCAATTTGTCAACAAAACCTAGAAACGGTTGAGCATCTATTTGCGTTATGTAGCTGGACAAAAGTTATTTGGTCAGAACCGAGACTACAAATCGACACTTCCCCAATGAAGATAACCTGAATCGATAAATGGGTCCTGGACGCCCTTACCTTGGCCGCGCATTCTCAAGCAAAAAGCTTTTTTTGCTGAGATTTTATGGCAGATCTGGAAAGCGAGGAACGCTGTGATTTTCCAAGCTCATCGGCCAAATCTCTGGTTGATCTTTCAAGAGGCGACCTCCATGAACCTGCTTTTCATCTATCAACTCCCGCGGAACAAATCCCAGCAAAAAAAGATGAGGGTAGATCCGAAGAACAGCAACCCGTGGACGGCAAAAGAATCCCATACCTGCAAAATCAACGTGGACAACGCTTGGTGCAGCTCCATGTTGTCTAGTTCGGTCGCTGGAGTTGTTCGAAACAGTAGCGGGCTCCTCGTCGACGGCTTCGCGAAACCCATCCACACGCTCTCAGTCTTGATCGTTGAAACCCTAGCGGTGAGGGAAGCTTTACTTTGGCTACAACACTTTGAACAAGACAAAAGTGCACAATTTGCTGTGTACTTGGAAAGTGCAAAAGAGTTCCAACTCACTTGGACAATCTAGAAACTATTCAAGGTATTTTGGGCCAAAAAGAATGTATATGAGCTGCACGAGTAGTAACTAATGATTGCAAAACTCTTTTGAAGCACATGCCTCAAATCAAATTAGCCCACGAGCCTAGAGAAGCCAATAGAGCAGCGGATTGGGTCGTAAAGGCCCATTGAGCTAGAGATCTTCCCTTTAACTGGATAAGATGTCCCCCCTTCTCTTTCGTTAATTTTATGCTTAGATGCTGAAACTTTGTGGTGTACTGATGATGGTTAAGTAATGAAAGCTATCTATTTCCGACCCAAAAAAAAAAATTATGGGAAAAGTCAAAGACACGAGGCTTCCTAACTATTTTGTGCATGTTATTTCAACTGATCAAGTAGAAGTAATTTTTACCAATCTTCTCATCCGATGGCGATGACTAAAAGCGTCACTAAGTGAGGTTGATTTTTAATAGGTGGGGCAACGATTTAAAGAGTGGATTGTGGGGATGCTTCATTTAAATGTAGTTTAGATTTGCAAGCAACCGAGAGAAGTTTTGCAATCACATTATTTATATCTAGCCATTGCTCATACAATATCATAATGAATTGAAAAATCTAATATCTTGTTAGCTAGATTAAGATCTTAAAAGAGTTTTTGTAGTTGATCTGTTTACTTTGCTTTGGTGTCAGCTTTTACTAATGAAATCTCAATGCTCTTACTAATGAAATGTTTGTCTTGATTTGTCAACCATTCCTCGATATCTCACATGAAAGTATACACTTTAGGTCAAGGAATATGAGTAAAGTGGAGTTTTCATCGGCTGTTCACTCCATATGTGATATCCTGATTTTCGGGTTCTGTTTTCGATTGAATAAGCAGGGCTTTTAATCAACGCGCCTATAGTTCTTTTCTCTGAGCTTATCACTTACGAGATAACTAGCTTATCAGATGAAACCGTTAAGGAATCTAAACGCAATAGACTTGAGAATTCGACTAGGAATTGACTGCTCGACCATGCTAATCTACAAGGGTCATTACAGCATTGTCAAAATCAACCAGAGACCGGAGATAGGTTAGTTCAACAGAGGTATGTGATTAGTTTGTGGGTGATTGCACCTAATTGCAAAACTCTGGTCAAACGACGCTAGACCGATTTGTCTGTCATTTTTATACCTTGTGCTCATATTTGAAATCTCGAGATTTTCACAATAACCGAGAGTTGCCAATGTGTCAAAGATGTACAATGTGGCTTGAAAATAATCGACCACGAGTCAATTGCACCAAAAATTCCTAAAAGTTACCCGGTAGACTAGGTCACGCTAAAATAGCGCCAAATTGAAATTAACTGTGAATTTAAACCCGATTTCAGAAATTGAAAGTTCTGTTATGTCATGATTTATTTTAGAAACATCGACTCATCCTTCGAAGATTTTTCTGCAAACTGAGATTTTTGGCGAAAATTCAAAATAGGGCTATTTTTTACCGGGAAAATCAGAGGACCGTTTTTATCACATTTTTGAGATACAAGTTAGACAAATCAACAAGGAAAAATCCTAAGAGGGACAATGGCACCTTGACTGAATTTATAGGCTTTGATTTGAGCTCAATTGGAGGAAAATTGAATTGAATTGAAGGTAAAATTTACAAAATTTGTAGGGTAAGGGAGGAGCAACCTTTTGGCCATTTGGGAGACATCTTGAGGAAGCTTGGGAGTCGATAATGGCTGAGGATGATGGCTGAGCAAGTGGGGCATGTTGGATGTGCTCAAAGGGGACAACTTTGGTTTCTAGAAGGCTTGGTGGTCCCCTTTTATCTTCAGAAGCCTCTTCTTCCTCCTTGAAGCCTCACTTTATCCATGTTGAGGCATTTGAGAGCTTGAGAGAACCAAAGAAACCAGCCTTCACATCTCTCTCTCTCCCCTCTTCAGCCCCAAGCAAATTCGTAACCTTTTCTCCCATGTTTTTCTTCTCTCCCTATTTTTGCTCCAACTGACCTTTCCCCGAAAAACTGAGTTGATAGTTGTCTTCCCGTGAGAATCAGCCTTCGTTCCACCCACCATCGTGCTCAGAAGGTCCAATCCGTTTAGGAGGACTCGGTTGCTCGCTGAATGGAGCCGTCGGTTGACCCGCTAGCCGATCGGAAGAAACCGCTTGTTAGTCCATCGGTTCGCTTGGTAGCTTGCACTACTTTACCTGTTTCACCCGTTTTAGCCATTTTCCTTCCATTTCGACCCAGCCTCCGCCCATCCTAGCCAGTTGCCGGCCAACCCCTCGCCGAAGCTCCCACCAAGCCCGTTCAACTTTGTTTCTCCTCTTGCAGTCTAGTTTTAAGTATTTCAATGGGAGTCCGAGTTTGTGGTTGTTATTCCAGCTTTGAGACTGCCTTGGATCATTGTGGCAGACGTTCCCGAGCGTTGCCGCCGCGTTCGTGTCTCCGGCCCATTTAACGAGTGAGTTTAGCTCCTAATCCCTTGATTAGTGCCTAAACTTGCTTAGGGTTAGTTTAATTAGTGTTAGTTCTAGTTTAGGATATTTAATTAGGTTATATTAGTCCTACGATAAGTGATTAGATTAATGGCTGTGATTAGTTTAGTTTAATCTTGCTTTATTGGCTTAATTGTGGCTTATGTGCTTAGTTGAGCTTGGTTAACCTTAATGGATTAGTTGCTTGCTTTAATTAGTGCTTTCAATGATTTTTAGAATTAATTTATTAGTTATTTAATTCTGGAAATTCACTGTTCACTCGAACACTGTTCATGTGCACTGTTCACCTGAGAAATATGCCTTGTCCAAGGGACGTTGGAAATGGATCACCTTTAAGAGAAAATGATTTGAAATTGCATTTGTAAGCATCATGCATTAGTTAAATACTCAAAGTTAAGAATGGAGTGTTAGTGGGGGTGCTTGCGTCATTAAAAGTTGAACTATCACCCAACGAAAGTTTGGGGGCGATACTTGACGGGAGTCGGAAGCCGGTCGCAATAGATTTTGGACCAATGTCCCTCTTTGGGATACCGTCTAAACGGAATTCTAGACAAAGCCGTGCCCAACGGGGCGGGACGAAGCCCGATTTTTATTGGTAGCCCGACGGAAGTCGAATTATTGCTGACTGGTGGAAAGTAGCGATGGCCGGGAGGTCATTACTAACTAGAGCACGCACGAGTGTTGAGGTGGATGAGCATTAACTGGAAAGTTAACTATAGCCGGAAGGTCATAAGTAAGTGGAACCTGCGTGAGTATTAAGTTGGTTGGGCCTTATTATGGGGTAAAATTATATGACGCGGTATGAGACGTGTCATAACAATTTTACCTTATAATCGAGACCCATGTGATCGATTAATGCATGATAGGTGGCGCACTAAAGTGCAAAAGTGTATGAGAATCATGGTATCATTAATTTCGATTATACATGTTAATCACATTGCTTATGACACGCACGCATGAATCGATAACGTGCAGGGTGTGGCAATGGCCAAGTAAGATCGCTTGTGACACAACTCATATGTGATTGATGAACTACATCATCTAATGGCCATATGCATTGCATGTATTGTGTTGAGTTATAACATGTAGGGTATGTCATACTAGGTAAGGTTGCATGTGAATCAACTAATTGATTGTTGATTGTTAGTCTTTACTTTGTTTGTGGGGTGATTCTAAAGAGATACCCCGAGTTGAGTTGGTATTCTAACCGAGGGCTTAGGGGAAGAACTCGCTAAGATTTTATCTCACTGGTTATTATATAACCATTTTCAGGTCCCTAGTATAAAGAACCCGGAGCTTGAGGCAGAAAGGTCAAGAGCATGGATGGCTCAATAGTTCTTTTTGGAGATAGATCTTCTGTACATAGACTTTAGAGTTGTCCTCTGTGTATAAACTAGTTTGTTTATGAAAAGTGTTTTGGTGAAAATGGTATCCTGCTTTTCTATCCCACATTTGTGTTGTCTGGGGATTTTATTATATGATTCCGCATGTACAATTAAAATGAAGGGTCGACAATGAATCCTGGGACATCGCTTTTTATAAATCAAGGAAGGGGTTGTTGCGTGCCCGGGGTTCGGGGCATGAAACCGCATGTGTTACCGCATGTTGGCTTAAAAAGGGGCAAGGTGTTTCCTACTTTGTGACTATTATGTATGCACACTTTACCTCAAAAAGCAGAAATTATTTCATGCTCTGTCACACTACTTTTCTCTACTATTGCCTCAAAATATCTGGTAATTTGCATTGTTTTAGATAGCCTGTTTAAATTGAGACGAAGATTTAAATCTCATTCATTTTTCAAAAACAGGGTCCTCATAGTCACACCTTAGATTAGACAAGGATAATCTTTGTCTATCCTGACCCTTATCATCCTCATTGTTTTCAGGAGTAGAACGTTCCTCATCCGAATTGTTATAGCCACTATCCCCTCTTGTGGCACTCACCGAAAAAGGCAAAGAAATCAATCTCCATCATTCTTATTCTTTCCCAAAGTACCTTTGTATTTTGCTCAACCCCATTACATTGAGAGTTTTCATCATGACATGAGCTACTATTGGACTCACTGTCACTTTGATTCACATTTTTTTTTTTTTTTTTTTGGTCCATGGAGGTTGCTATAGTAATATTGAGATGCAAGTTTACTACTTACCCTTTGGCCCACTTCTCCAATCCTCCTCGTGAACAAATTTGTAATTGCATGTTAGTTTTGATCACAGTAATAGTTAAGGTTATAATGTAATAGCTATTATGATCACAACGTAACTAAGCTATAATGCCTCTTTCTCTAGGGTGATGCTAGGCCAGGCTCGCACACTTGCAAAGAGCCCATGCGTCAACGTTTATGCATTCCTTGCCTTTTAGCCGTTCAACATTATGTTTGTATTGTTTTATGGCTAAATGACCAAAAAAAAAAAAAAATGGAGAAATTTGCATGGATAAATGCTTGATTGTACTACATCTCTAGCTCAAAATAATTTGAAATTGAAGGCCACGCTAATCACTCTTTTGAAGCCTTATTCAATCTACATTTTTCTTTGGTCGATTTATTCGATATTGATTTATATGCATTTTGGCCTATCTGACATTATTGAGAAATTAGTGGTAAGAATTTAACGAACTCATTTTTTAGTGCACAAAAGGAAAGAAAGAGTTGTTCGACATTCACTAGATATGCAGTCATGATTGATAAGTCTTAACATTATAGTTGACAAGATTCTAATTATCATCAATTATCTTTTTTCTACTAAATGAATTAAGTGGCCCCCTTTTTCCACATATTAGATAAGTCAATTTCTAGCTTAATAGCATTAATTGGTGAATCTTTAATTTTCAGCATAAGGGCTATCGGCTGGTTGACAAGTCATAAGTTTTTAACATCGCACGTTCTTGAAAAAAAAGGATAAAAAGAAAATGCCACGAATTTGACATGCAGTTTCTTAAAGGTGTTGTATTGAATCTATTGATTGCTCAAGGAATAAGTGTTGTTTTAAGAGAAAATATTGGGAATGCCTCCATGTCGCCGTGGGGCCGGCCCATTAAGTTGCTGACACGTGGTGCCATGTGTCGTCAGCGTCCCACCACACTCTCCCTTCTCTTGTGATATCTGTCCTCCTAAGCCTACTTCTCTCTCCTCTGTGCTTGCGTTTCTTCTTTTTTCTTGGGGCCGCCATGGCCAGGAGCTCGAGCTCAAGTAACCTGGGTTGTGAGCTCACGCTCAAGCAACCATGGCTTCTTTGACCTCGAGCTCTAGGCTCAAGCCTGTCGTCCACAACCATGGCAATTGCGACTGTAGATGAGGCCCGCCCGATACGTGGTATGTCGGCATTGAATGGGCTAGCCCGCTCAATATTTTCTTGTCACATAATCTTTTCCCTAAAAAAGAGTTTCCGATCGATTTGCGCAATTTCTTTATTTCTTGGGAAGAAAATATGATAATATTAAAGGAAACACCAAAACGGCATAGAGATCAGCACTGAGGCAGCAAGGGGATCTTAAAAGATCTCCCCCAATTTGGTCTTTTCGAGGCCCTCTCCTCTAGTCAAATACTTAAAAAGATTTGTACCCTTCTTATTCAAATCCTAGGTTTATAAATCGACCTTGTTTTCAGCAAATCTGCCACAACATCGCCTAATTGTCCACCCGCCTTAACATATGCACCCAAAAAAGGAAAAAAAAGAAAGCCGTGCATTATTAACATAATCCCATGATCAGACCATTCGTATAGAAAAACTACGCACGTCCCTCTGACCACAACATATGATAAGACGACATTATTTTTGCTGCGATATGGAAATAAACCAATAATTGATGCCAAGTTGATTATTGTCGGGAAAAAATGGGGTCCACCCACAATTTTCACTTTTTGCTCAATCTAAAATTTACCAAATATGTATTTTCTATTAAAAAAATTGACTAGCTGACGATTCAAGTTCATGTTTCATGATTGGGTTTTGCTATTGCGTCATTAGGAAACACCATACTTTATTAACTATGATATGAAACCTATGTCAAGTTTGTGTCGATTCGTATCACTTTCGGATTTGCCATATAACCATTTATAAATGAGTTAAATTGTGTAGAAAACTGCCAATCTTTCACTCTTCATTTTTTCTTTATAATTCTACTAGTTCTCATGGGCGTGCATAGTTGTTTTTGGGTACTTTAAAGTTAATTGGATGGATGAATTTCGTGATAAATGCAAATAGTAATACTTGAGTGATGAAAAAGATAAATGCTAACCTCTTATTCATACAACACACATATTTATCCTGTCATAAGGTAGATTATACACATCTCGGCATACACTTTCGAAGTCATTAAAAAGTTAAGATATCATTAAAACGACCTAAAAAGAAATTGTCAATACTGGACAATTTTATCAAAACCTAATCCCTATCACAAGGTAGACAATTAAAAGCAAACATAGTCGCGTCAAGGGAACAAAGGAAAAAAAGAAAGAAGGAGAAACTCCAATCATAAATGCACCCATGTGGGAGGGAAAGTAAAGATGATGAAGAAAGAATAATAACACGAGGACAAGAAAATGACGTAAGTATGCATGGCAATCAGCCTCTATTTGTGGGTCCAAGAATGAGCCTTGATATGGCAATTTCTTAAATCAAAACGATACAAATAAGTAGTCTCTAAATTTTAGTTAAATGTATGATGTAGTCTCTAAAATTTTAATTTATTTAACATGGTTGTTGAACTTTTATCTAATGTATTTTTTTTTGAACTTTTAATATTTTCAATGTGATCCTTAGTTTGTCAATTATATGTTTAATTAAGTCCATAAATTATATGAAAATATTTAATATTGTACAAGAACTTAATTGAGTATGTACAAAAAACTCAGGAATCACATCGAACAAGTTGAAAATTCAAACAAGACATTATATATTGGACTAAAGTTTGAGTATTAATTCGAACAAATTAAAATTCAAATATCAAAATACATATTGGGCCAAAGTTCACAAACTATTTGTGCATTTTTCTCATATTCTTATATTAAAGTCAATCGATGGCATTAGTAAAATGGTGAAAATATAGTCCACAGATTTTCATTTCATGTTTTCATTGAGGAGGGGATTTTGTACGTACGTCTTTCTTAAGAGAGAGATATATATATAATACCTTTTCTTTTTCTTTTTCTTCAAGACTTGGAAATGATAATTTGCTTTTTCAAATAAATTTGAAAATTATGATTATTATTCGGTACTCTCAATGCTTGAGTCTTATGTAATGAATATGTATAAAATGTTATAATTGATTTTTTATTTTAACTAAATACGAAAAATATACGTATCATCCAGTTATAAATCAATTTACATATTTCATTTCAACAAAAATTGATTTTTCTACTAATGAGTTTGAATTTCAATGTAAAGTGTTTGATAAATCACTTATTGGCTAATTAAAAAAGAAACTATCTTTAACTAATTACTATGGTCAATCTAAAAGACAAAATAAGGTATTTTATTTTCGAGCTTTAAAAACGCGATATACCCTTAATGACCCTCGTAATCAATGACCATCTCATTTGATATATCCTTAGTACCAAACAGAATCTCTTAAAAATTTTCCAATTTCCACAAAGAATGTAACATGTCTCAACAATTTTGCATGCATGGCTTGGACGTTGCAAGCATGTATTGGTGTGTCCACTTGACTTAACTAAAGTGCAAATTTAGGTCGTTCATAAAAAAAAAAAACATTGTTCTGCATCCAAATAGGCCGTAAAAAGGGCCTTTCATAGGATTAATACGTCTACTTCCTTAGATATTTTTAATCTCCTATAGTGAGATATTTAGGACTATCTTCGATAATTTGACGCAAGTGTATGGATGATCTACCCTTGATATCTGATTATTGGATCCTCCGCTCACAGGTAAAAAATTTATTGATCTTAAAAGGAAAATTTGTCAAGTTAAGTATGTATAGTTCTTTCAATTGTGAAATTATATGAATAAGACGCTCATTTGACCAAAACAATTCCCTCTTTGATTGCTTTTTTTAGGCCTAACTTTTTACTTGCTTTCAAGTGATATAATATGGAAATTGCTTAGGTGATTGCACCGTTGCTTCGTCCAGAGTAACGGTGCAATCTACACCCACGATTTCCCAAGGAAACCAGATGACTTTATTGTCCAGTTTCCTTGAGAAATCAGTTCCCATAAATAACAAATTTTTTCTAAAAGTAAGTTTAAAGAAGAAAGAAAAAAATTTATTAATGATCCAAGTTCATATAATCACAAATATGAAAATTGATATTTAGTTGATTTAATTCTTCTATTACATTTAAGTTAATTTTTAGTTCATTTTTTAAATCAATCTTCAATCACATTTTAAAGAATTATACTTTCCTTTTATAAGAGTTTAAGAATCTAATGTATGAAGTGTTTTTTTTTTTTTTGTGGTCAAAATGAAGTTTAAAAAGTCAAATCCTATACTCATTTAACAATTCTTAGAAATTAGTATAAGAGACTAGTGAAATTTCTTTTCATAATGAGAGACTAACTTGTTCTTCAATGTGCACATAAAAAAGCCTAATCGTTGTGGACACGAACAGAAAACATTAAAAAAATTGACAGTCCAATATTTATATCCTCCAAATAGCTAATATTTATTTTTCTCATTTAGCAATTCTTATAAATTATTATTCCTTTTCTCTAAAATTATGAATTGTGAAATTAAACACGTTTGAAACTAGCATTTGACATTTTAAAGACTTGGCTATCATTTGATATTTGCTCTTGTATCTCACCAATTTGAAAGTAAATTTTCACATTTTAAAATTAATCCTCAGGGTGCCCATCCTAGGCAATAGAGAATTTGTGGTCCTGCTGGCACTGTTACTATTTGTCTGTAACGTGTCATTAAGCTAGCTAACCTCAAAAGAAAAAAAAATCAAATCGCAAGAGAAAAGGTAAAATGGAAAGACGAATATTAACCTTTTTCTAGAAAGTCGCGGAGCTCAAATTCGAAGCTCATGTTTTACAACCGATACGGTTCATTAACCCTGCCAAAGAACTACATAAACCTGAATCAACAAACTTATTGAATTGCCCAGCCAGAATGATTTGTCAGGGACCAAGTGTTGCGATAGGATGAGTGATCGAACAAAATATAGACGGAAGAAGAAAAATAAATCGAACACCAAATTTACGTAGTTCAGTCGTAAAGACCTACATCCACAGGGAGAGCAGTAGCGAATTTCACAATAAATCAAGCGATACAAGGAGATTACACACTCGAGGCACTCAAATACTCTCTCGGTGTTTTGTTAGGGAAATCCCTTATGATGTTTTGAAGATGACAAAATAAATCAAAGGCTACTAACATGTTTGATGGTTAAGTAATAGACCATGCAGATTATAGAACATGTAAAGGATATTCTCAAAGTCCAAGACCGCCGGACTTCGTGTCAAAGTCCGAAGACCGCCAAACTCAAGACTCAAAGTCCGAAGATCACCGGACTCGCACTCCACTCGGTACTCCGGACACTCGGACTTTACATCCAGATTACGATGAATCGTAACTCAAGCCCAATCATACAACGGCTAGTGATCTGGTTTGG
The DNA here is from genome assembly GCA_014182575.1 of Eucalyptus decipiens. Lineage (NCBI taxonomy): Eukaryota > Viridiplantae > Streptophyta > Magnoliopsida > Myrtales > Myrtaceae > Eucalyptus > Eucalyptus decipiens. The sequence goes on along the minus strand of CM024615.1, from coordinate 4,386,792 downwards.
ATTCCACATCAAGACTGATTTGATTGATTCAATCTATTTGATTGGCGATTGGATCTTGAAGACGAGAACTTTCTATACAAAGAAGCTTTACTTATGGAAACCAAGATTTCGTTTGTATGGGCGATCGGAATCAATTTGGGATTTTACCTTTGTCACTCAACGGCTACCAAATCTTCTAGATACAAAGCTGTCCAATGGGTATATTGGAAGACGATTCTCCGGGATGCTGTCCAACGGGTAGTTTGGAAGTGGAGGAGTATTTAAGGAGATCATGGACCGATGAGCAAGTAAGAGACGGAGCGTAGAATTTATAATTCCAAAGTCTGAGCAATCTTTGTTTATTCACTTGTCTTTGGAGAGCTTAAACGTTTGTGATCGTGACAGAAATACCAAAGGAGTGACTTAGTGAGATAGTGTGATCTACTAAGTGTTTGCACTCGAAGTTGTAATCTCTTGTTGATTGCATAGTGGAATCCAGCCAAGAAGGCTGTTATCGTGGGAGAGTGGACGTAGGCTTGGATTAAGCCGAACCACTATAATTTCTGTGTTCTTATTCTCTTCCCTAACTCCTTTGTTTGAAGTTTATTTTATTCCACATATTCTTGCCAAGCTTTATTTTGTTAATACTAGCACTCTCAATTGGTATCAGAGCCAAGTGCTCGGTTTATAAAAGTGTTTTTACTTTTGAGCTAAAGATTCTTTATGGCTAGTATGTTGGCACCAGGACTTATGGAAGGGCAAAGCAACACAAGGCCACCATATTTTGATGGAAAGGAATACGATGTATGGAAGAACAAAATGAAAGCATTCCTAAGATCTAGAGATCTCTTACAATGGGATGTTGTGGAAAGAGGAATCAACCCCACTGTTGCGTCCACATCAAATAAGAATGGCAAAGACAAAGAAACTAAACCCCCCGCTCCTATGTCTCGGATGGAGATGTCCAAAAGAGAAGCGCTTGATGCGAAAGCAATTTATTCTTTATATTGCGCTTTGTCTCTTGTTGAATATAACCGAATTTCTTCATGTGAAACAGCAAAAGAAGTTTGGGATAAACTTCATGTTACATATGAAGGGACCGATCGTGTAAAAGAGACGAAAGTAAACTTCTTGCTTGGCCAATATGAATCCTTCAAGATGAAGCAAGGAGAATCAATTGGAGATATGTTTAGCCGTTTTACAGAAATTGTAAATGGTTTAGCATATCAAGGTCAGCAAATTTCTACCTCGATGAAGGTCAACAAACTCTTGCGAGGTCTCTCAAAAGATTGGAATCATGTCAAAACCTCAATCCGGGAGACTCAGAGGATTATGCCACTCTCCGTTGATGAATTGATTGGCACTCTTCAATCCTATGAAGTGGAACAACTTAATGACGAAGATCCCGAAGGTAAGAAGTCCATTGCTTTAATATCTAATGCTGTTTTTGATGAAACAGACTCAGAAAATGACATGGACAATGAAGAACTTGCCTTTATGGTCGAGAAATTTAAAAAGCTGAGTAGAAAAGGAAGAAAATTCGATGGAAGAAGTCAATACAAGCATAATGGCCATAAAAGAATCATGAAAGAAGATGATGATCAAGAAAATATATGCTTGATGGCACATTCAAAATCTGAGTCTCGATTCGGACACGTACTCGGGAATCAAAGTCCGATTCTGCATACGTACTCGTAATCAAAGTCGACTCGGATATAGACTCGAAATCCGATGAGGAAATCTAGGTAAGCAATTCAAAAATTCCTCTCAAAGTTTCAAAGTATATAAATGAGCTTTGTTCAAATCTCAAATCTTCTTTTAAAAGGTTTTTCGAACTTAAAAAGGAGAATTCTCGACTTAGGCAACAAGATCTTTCTCAAGTTTGGAGAAATATTAAGAACAATTGGATAAAAGCAACATATTCTGCTAACTCTCATGGACCCAAGAAAAAATGGGTACCAAAGAAAAGATAAGTTATTTTTGCAGGATATAAAGAAGAAAGAAGAAAGAGGATTTGGTAAGGAATTTTTTTTTATTCTCAATTTGATTTGGGCAATAATTCTCATTATGCTTGATATTCAATATATCTTTGGTTGATTGAGATTTTATAATGATCATATTTTGCTTTATGGAAGAAAGAATCGTATGATTTGATTTAGTACGTGTGATTATTTGAGATAATTCAAATTATTTTGTCTAATTTTATGCTCTCAAATTGTCATATTTTGCAAAATAAAAATCTGATTCTACGTTATACTAATTTTGCAAGATATTTTTTTTGAGATATTCAAGGATTTTATTCTCTCTGATTTTATTGTCTATGACTAAGTGAAAATTTATTTTTCAAAATATCATTGTGCATAATATTCTTTCTTTGAATACTTTGTTACGATGAATTAAGAAAGAATATTGATTATGGAGATTTTCATATTTACTCTAACATCATGGAAGGATCCAAATTGATGGATACCAAAAAGGGAAATGAGTTGATTGCAGGAAATTATTTAAGGGAAGGATGATTGCGAATCTACGCAAATTTTGGTGCAATCAGAAAATATCTCCTGCGACAATTGGGGGAGAAATCAAATCCAAAAGAAAAGGAAAATAATCGTGATCATCTCAAAAAGGCAACAAATTGAGGGGGAGCTTTGATCAATTATGGAAAAATCTTTTTTGATTGATCTTGATCTTATTATGGATGGAATGAAAGGTAAATGTGTCAGAATTTGTTCAAAAAAATCCGGTTACTGCATCTTTTATTACCTTTTGTCATTAATAAATCTTGTATTGATATTATCATTTTATTATGACAAAAATGGTACGTGCAAGTTATGATGCATCCGTGATTTTCATTTGATATTTCCTGATATATATGATCGAAGTGAGCTATATTGCATATCTTTAATATTCGATAAAAAAAAAAAAGGCTGATTTTTGGAGATTGTGATTCATGCAAGATATTGATTATCATTCTCTACGTGAATCCATTATTATCGCTTTTTGATTATGACAAAAAGGGGGAGAATATATGAATATGCATATGTGCTGATTGGTTTGATATTATTGCATAATATTGAGCTGCGATTATTTTTCTATATATTCTTATGCTCAATCTATTTGTTATCTTCGATATCCTTTGATTTAAAAGTATGTTTACAAATCTGCATATTCAGAGATTGTTTTGTCATCATCAAAAGGGGGAGATTGTTAGGGAAATCCCTTATGATGTTTTGAAGATGACAAAATAAATCAAAGGCTACTAACATGTTTGATGGTTAAGTAATAGACCATGCAGATTATAGAACATGTAAAGGATATTCTCAAAGTCCGAAGACCGCCGTACTTCGTGTCAAAGTCTCAAGACCGCCGACTCAAGACTCAAAGTCCGAAGATCACCGGACTCGCACTCCACTCGCACTCCACTCAGACTTTACATCCAGATTACGATGAATCGTAACTCAAGCCCAATCATACAACGGCTAGTGATCTGGTTTGGATTCCACATCAAGACTGATTTGATTGATTCAATCTATTTGATTGGCGATTGGATCTTGAAGACGAGAACTTTCTATACGAAGAAGCTTTACTTATGGAAACCAAGATTTCGTTTGTATGGGCGATCGGAATCAATTTGGGATTTTACCTTTGTCACTCAACGGCTACCAAATCTTCTAGATACGAGCTGTCCAATGGGTATATTGGAAGACGATTCTCCGGGATGCTGTCCAACGGGTAGTTTGGAAGTGGAGGAGTATTTAAGGAGATCATGGACCGATGAGCAAGTAAGAGACGGAGCGTAGAATTTATAATTCCAAAGTCTGAGCAATCTTTGTTTATTCACTTGTCTTTGGAGAGCTTAAACGTTTGTGATCGTGAGAGAAATACCAAAGGAGTGACTTAGTGAGATAGTGTGATCTACTAAGTGTTTGCACTCGAAGTTGTAATCTCTTGTTGATTGCATAGTGGAATCCAGCCAAGAAGGCTGTTATCGTGGGAGAGTGGACGTAGGCTTGGATTAAGCCGAACCACTATAATTTCTGTGTTCTTATTCTCTTCCCTAACTCCTTTGTTTGAAGTTTATTTTATTCCGCATATTCTTGCCAAGCTTTATTTTGTTAATACTAGCACTCTCATGTTTCTCAAGCCCCAATTACACCCAATACACAAATCTTTCTTGGATATAAATCACGAATAAGCTTTGCCGCATGAGAAACACGAAGATCCACTATCAAGCACCCAGGGCCTACGTAATGTCTCTCACAAAAATAGAGAAAACAACGGCACGAAAAGTGAAAAACAACCCCCTTCGATCAACGATGATGCTTCGTAAAAGAAATCCCATGAGCAAGCCTTTTGAGGAAATCTTTAATCCACCGCCGGAATGCAGGCATGAAGAAACTGAATCAACCAAGATTCGGTCAACAGGGAAGTAAAAGATTGACTTTCCCCTTTTATTTCCTTCGTCCAACTCCAGAAGAAGCAAACGTGCCTCAGTCAACTGCTTCTAAGATTTGTTGACCAGCTTTAAGAATATGACGTCCAGCAGATTAAATTGTGTACCCATCTCTATTTATTTCAATTTATTTAAAAATAAACAGCTTTTCTTTTTGGGCTTAAACTCGAGACATATTTTAACAATCTCCACCTTGGCTCGAAGTTTGAGCCAAATTGCAATTGCTTCGCAAAAATTCAAACTCTGCTGCTACTTTCCCATAGCCTCTAATGGGCTCAACCGCTACAGATATTATCCAAGTCCAAGCCTCGCTTGAACTTCGCCATAACTGAGGACCTCATCAAAATACCAACTCCACATGCACCTTTAACTGCTCCGCAAGGATTTTCTGACACGACCTCCTCAACCATAGATAAAGTAAAACCATTATTGCATCCATATCTGTCAGGAGATCGAATACATACCTTGTTAATTTCAGCAGTTATAGCAACTGTTGGCTCTATAAGCTCCACCTCGCTACAAACACCATATGTGTCGATTACTTTGCTAGTACTTGTACTCGCTACCTCAGGAGTTTTTGGTTGCAACTCCACCTCAAGCTAAACACCGTCCAGATCCGTATTAACACTGCCATAAACACTTCTAGCTAGAAGTACTGGAAACTCATCAATGGTAACTTTTCTGCTGTCAACAGGTGAATTTATATCCGGGCACCACAACTGATTACCCCACTCACCTTGTGCATAGCCATGGAATATGCACATTGCCCTCCCATCAAGCTTACCATCACTCACTTGAAAATAACATGGGCAACAAAACATTCTAAGAATAGAATAATTAGCAACATTACCTGACCACACTTCTTCAGGAGTCTGTCATTCAATAGCAATTGATGGGATCTATTCACCAGGTAGTTTACTGCTTAGCACATCAACCAGGAATCTCCTAGCCATACCAGCACTAGAGATAATTTTTTGGGCCATCTCTAGTAATATTATGCTCGTCAATTTTGCAAATTATTGTGATTTATTGGCATTAGTGCGGTGTTTCACTATGCTCTCTTTCATGCAAAATTTATTTGCCAGCTCCGAGCACAACTCCATGTTATTGCCAGTCCGCACATGCTTGATCGACTTACCAGTCTCCATCTCAATCAAAGCTCTTGACTGCGAGATCCTGACACCAGCATCAAACTTGTGCCTTGGCACAAACACCCAGGTCTTCCTCGAGCAGTCAAAAGACTCTCGAATAGATGCATCCGACGTCTTTAGGGCGAAACCTATCATTGTCTCACCTTGAAGTTTATACAGGCCATCATGCTTGATTCCTTTCATTATCACCAGGGCACCTCGAACAACCTTCAGAACTCCATCTTTTGAAGAATATTTGCAACCAGCTAAATCTATGGCACCCAAGGAAATTAAGTTCTTTTTCAATTCTGGAACATGCCTCACTCCAATCAATGTCCTCACCATACCATCATGCATTCTGATTTTAACATCACCAACACCCACAACATCGCACTCAGCGTTGTTCCCTAACTGGACTTTACCACTACCCGTACATTGATAAGTGATAAACCAGTTTCTATTTGGTGTGACATGAAAAGAACAACCAGAATCCATAATCCATCCATCAAACGATGAATTATCAGTGACAGACAAAACATAATCAGCATTATCTGCTACAACTACAACATTATCTGCAAAATCAACTATAATTCTCTTACCCTTCTCATTCTTCAATTTAAGGCAATCCCTTCTAAGATGCCCCCTTTTGCCGCAGCTCCAACAGACAATATTAGCAGTCCTAGATTGACTACGTCTGTTCATATTAGTACTACCATTACCCATACGTGTTACAGATCTTCCTCTATTTTCACCTATTAGAGCAGTAGATACAAATTCGCTAGATTCTCTTCTACGAATATCCTCGCTCAGAATTAAATCTCGAACCCCATCAAACGTCAAACTTGTTGACCTAGAGGAATTACTAACGGCAGTAACGGTAGTATTCCAACTAGCAGGCAATGAGGATAATAGAATCAAAGCACGTACCTCATCTTCAAAATCAATCTCAATTGAACTCAATTGACTAACAATCATATTGAATTCATTGATATGATCTGCAACTAACGCACCTTCTTTCATCTTCAAGTTAAACAGACGTCGCATCAAACAGACCTTGTTGATCGCAGAGGGCTTCTCGTACATATCCAACAGGGCTTGCATCAAATCAGCAGTGGTCTTCTCCTTCAAGATGTTAAATGCGACGTTACGAGCTAACGTCAGCCGAATAACACCCATAGCTCGTCTATCCAGCAAATCCCAATCAGCTTGCTTCATCGTCTCTGGTTTCTCCCCAAATAAAGGCAAGTGCAGATTCATCTGGTAAAGATAATCTTCAATCTGCATCTTCCAGAAACTAAAATCCTTCTCATCAAATTTGTTGATTTTCACTTTTACTTCTTCTGTTGTCATTGATTCACTTCCACTTAGCCAAACCTAGCTCTGATACCACTTGTTGCGATAGGGCGAGCAATCGAACAAAATATAGACGGAAGAAGAGAAATAAATCGAACACCAAATTTACGTGGTTCAGTCGTAAAGACCTACGTCCACGAGGAGAGCAGCAGCGAATTTCACTATAGATCAAGCGATACAAGGAGATTACACACTCGAGTCACTCAAACACTTTCTCGGTGTTTCCCAAGCCCCAATTACACCCAATACACAACTTTTTCTTGGATATAAATCACGAATAAGCTTTGTCGCACGAGAAACATGAAGACCCACTATCAAGCACCCAGGGCCTACGTGACGTCTCTCACAAATAGAGAAAACAATGGCACGAAAAGTGAAAAACAACCCCCTTCGATCAACGATGATGCTTCGTAAAAGAAATCCCACGAGCAAGCCTTTTGAGGAAATCTTTAATCCACCGCCGGAATGCATGCATGAAGAAACCGAATCATCCAAGATTCGGTCAACAGGAAAGTAAAAGATTGACTTTCCCTTTTTATTTCCTTCGTCCAACTCCAGAAGAAGCAAACGTGCCTCAGTCAACTGCTTCCAAGATTTGTTGACCAGCTTTAAGAATATGACGTCCAGTAGATTAATTTGTGTACCCATCTCTGTTTATTTCAATTTATTTTAAAAAAAAAAAAAAAAAAGCTTTTCGTTTTGGGCTTAAATTCGAGACATATTTTAACACCAAGCACCAAGACAAACTAATCAATTGGCTGATTAATTCAATCCGAGACACGAATTGATTGCAATGAAATCCCAGCAAAGAGCAAAAATGATGAACAATTCAGGTTCTTTTTCTTTTCAGCATATGATTAACCCCGGATACGAATGTTAAGAAAATGATGAATCGTGTACTATTTAATAATTATAAAAAAGAATACAAGGAATATCTTCCGAAGAATGTTACGGTGGCTCTTAATTGATCTTGCCTATGTCATGAGAATACATGCAACCTGAGCCCTTGTTGTTTCTCCATATTGTATTCCTGTCACTAGTGTCTTTCCCTTTCTTTCTTTTTGCTAATCTAGTCAGTATCTTTCTCAGAGGTTGAGAAAGAGAATATATATTTTCAACTTTTGAAATTACAACTTAAAGATACTAGTGTATGATCATTTCATTAGCTATAAGTGCCGTCCATGTCTTATGTAGTTTGATCACATAATGTATGCGTGTTTTTGCACTTGTGAACATTTGTGATCTGGTATTTTATCAATGTTCTCACCGCCAGCAGACCTGTTGGGGCTGGTGGTGGCCCTCAACCGCTCAGGCTCAGTTAGCCATTGCTTCTCACGAGTTACATAGATTCCCTACAAGCCTGTGTTTTCCACGTTTGAGTATACGTGTCCCACTGTGAGAGGAAAAGCCCTACCGATAAGAGATTGATTAATGTATCAATACTTTTTAACGTTATGTCTTACTTTTGAAGGTTTTTTGCATTTTGTAGCATTGTTGTCATAAAGATATGCATGCCATCTTGTGTCTTAATGGGATCGATTATCAAATATTAAGTCTATTCTTATTAGTCCTCATAATAACAGATGATTGTTTGGATTCTTTGGCCCAAGTTTCTGGGTCTTGTAGATGGTCCTGATCTGCCCTGATATATTATTTGCAGGGACCTTAACCTTCTATATGACGTTGTCAAGCACGAAGAATACAAAGATAAGTGCTACGAAGGCCTTATGTCTTTAGGTCTCGAGTATGCTGATGTCAATTGTTTGTTGTGCTTTATAGTAACATTCAAAGAGATTTTAGTTTTTTTCCTGTCCTTTTTGGACGTTTCAGCTTAACACCACTTTATGCAGCTTTTACCATGGGGTGGAAATCTAATGGGCGAATTGTTGAGATTCTTCTCACCAATAGTCATATGGACCAGGTTTAAGTCTAGTCGACACATGCATGCCGTTTGATACCCTGCATTCATGGATTATCTGAAGGTACCTCGCTCAATAAATTGTCTCTTCAAGGGATTGCATTGTTTCTTTTAGGCTAGAATATTTCTCTATTTAATTTCCTCTAACCTTTGATTTCTTCTCAGGCTTGGCTCGTTTAGATGGACCTAGGAATAAGGGAGACTGATGCATCTCAAATTATAGCCAACCATGAAGCGCAGCATCGGTATCTGACTTCGAGAGCAGAAAAGGTTTATCACCTGGTCACTCATCTCCTCCCCTATCTTCATCTACAGCCTACTTGCGAAGTTTATTTATTACATGCACATGCAGAGACCAGCGCTACTACCAATGGTCTAAAGTATTAAGCAAAGTGTTATAAATGCACCTAACATTACGCCGTTGCTCTTATGTTTCTTTGATTCATTTTCAATCTATAACTTATTTGATTTTTGAGTCTCGGATCTGGGTTATGAAGTTTTGAAAAGGTTATTTGGGTAGACAAATGCAAAGATAGAAATGTCATTTACAGCTATTCGTACATCTACATCCCCATTGCATATTAGAATTGCAGTTACTTATCTCTTTTCATGAAATGTAGAATGAAGTCCAGAGCTTCCTATTCGATGGAGTTGATTCACTAGGCTGCAAAACATTTTTGGATTACTTTCCAGAATATCCATGTGAAGAAGGCAGAGTAAATGAGAAGAGAAGCATGCTCGGGAAGTCTTTTGCAACCCGCCCGTGGAACAGGAAAGGAAAATTTATAGGAAACTGTAATGACTAACTTGCCCTATTCATTGCACTTCTGTTGCCACCTTTTCCAGGTCTATTTCATTGTGCTACTACACTTAACTAGTGCATCATAAGTGAGTTTTTCTGTCTTCGGCTAGCAACTTCCTTTCGGGTTTGGCTATTTATCCCTCAAATTGACAACATTGTTATCTTAATCATTTGAAATTTTGCTTATTCTTGTAGCAAAAGGATAAGACCTTGATCTGTAAATATGGTGCAAGAGTTTGGAAATGCAGCTACATGTATTTAAATGCGCCTATCTTTCCTGTAAGGGCCTATTTGGCAACATGCCAAATAGTGCCGCATTCTGATTTTTTGTTCCCATAATCGCTTTGGGACGAGAATCGCGTGTGGTAAAATTTTTGTTCCAGGGAACAATTTTGGACAAGATTTGAGAATAAAAAATTTGATTCTCTATCCGAGAATCAGAAAAAGAATCAAAATGGTGAAACCCTCACTCTTCCCTTTCGTCATCCCGGTTGCCGTCTGCCACCGGCCGCCACCGTCCGCCGCTGCTCGCCGCCGCCGTCCACTGCCGGTCACCGGTCCGGCGAGGTCGCTGGAGGCTCGCCAGGCTAGGGCGAGGTTCGGCGAGCTCACCGGTGGCCAGCCGGCCTCGCCCGGCCCCCGGTGAGGCCGGCCCGGCCACCGGGGGTTGGGCGAGCCTCGACGGGCGGCCCCGAGCCTCACCGGCAGCCGAGCGAGGCTCGGCCTTGCCGGATCGGGCGAGGTCGAGCCTCACCCAGGTTGCCATCGAGGCTCGGGCCGGCGAAGGCCGACCCGGCGAGGCCGAGCCTCGACTGGCGACCGGCCACATGAAGAAGAAGAAGAAGAAGAAGAATAGGAAAAAAGGGAAAAAAAAAAGGAAAAAAGAAAAGAAAAAAGTAAAAAAGTAAAAAAGTAAAAAAGTAAAAAAATTATTTAAAATTTATTTAAAAATCAAAAGAAATTAATTTGGAACATAATCAATTAATACGGTATCAAACGCAATTCTATTCCAGAATAAAAAATTTTGGACAGTTACCAAACGCGCTTTTTTACTCAGAATTAGTTCCCGGGAACAGAATAAAAAATAATCATTTCTAGTCAGAATCAGTTCCCGAGAACAGAATCGTTACTAAACGCACCCTAAGCAACTTTCTATTGCCTATTGATTTGAGTAGCAACCCGAGGCCTCATTTAATTCAGTGGTCGTGGAGTATATGTGATGTTTTCGTGTTGGTAACATGTGTGATCCCATGAGAATGTCCCCCGCGGCATCAAGGTTTAGCCAGGAACTACGACCATCACCTTTGACTTATCCGGATCAGGAGGATTTCTCGTACTTGAGAATCGTCTTTAACGTAATTCCCAGAAGCAGATGAATTTTTGGCTATGGTACCATCACAGGCTAGTCTCTAGCGTACCACTCCACCTTCTTCTTCAGTTAGAGCTAGCATTATAATTGTAGAAGCAGGCATTGTTCATCGTACTAACCAGATTAATGTCTCTTTTGGTGCAAGCCATAAATTTAGTTATATGAATGAGATCTCCGGGTGAAAAAATGATTGATGAGCGGTTTGGAAACATGAACACCGCATCCATGGAATGAGATCTCGAGGGCTTCTCTGTTGTTATTTTCTTCGGTTCTCGCCACATATGATTGGGTTATGTTTCGGGTCATCATTGATTGGAGGAACAAATCCGAAAATCATAATTATTTATTTTTAATGAAGTTGGTATCCAAGTTATATCTATAATTTGTAACTCGCGAGTAAGTGATGCAATAAGATATATTGTTATTCCATAATCTATATATAAACTAAGCACTGGGTAAGCTGTATTTAACAAATATATCTTCTTAGTTTTTCATTATCGGTTTTATCCAAATCTTTCATTTGAGTGAATTTAATTTATAAAGGAACCCACTGATTGAAACATGTTGCTGATTGAAACAATGTTATGGCGAAGTCATAGAAAATAATTTATTAAGAAGGGGGTATACAACTACTAGTTGTTCAACTTGAGGAGAATACAAATTGTGGATGGTTATTCAATAATTGTTTTTGTAATTTCCGGAGAGAGAGTGGGGGATAAAAAAATCCGTCACCATGGTTAAGATGGTGTAAAAACCTAGGTAGCACCGACACGTTGTCCGTGCTTCCGTGTCGTGTCCGACACGTGTCGGAGCATGTCGGACACGTCGACACGCTTGGACACAGTCGGACACGCGATCAACGCATGTTGGAAATCCAACACGCGGTCAACGCATGCCCGACACGTTTCGACACGCGTGTCCGGAGGATGATGGAGGGTGGAAGCAACGGCGAGAGAGTAGAGACGAGCTCGCGACGGCGAGAGAAGGCCGCCACTGTGATGCTGCTATGGATCCGACTGCGAGGGAGAAAGGGCCAAAGGCGAGAGGAAGAGGAGAGGAAGGCAGTCGTGCGGCGAGCGGTGAGAGGCGACGAGCGGCGAGCAGCAAGCAGCGAGCGGCAAGGAAAGGGGTTTGTGCGGCGAGCAATGAGTGGCGAGGAAAGAGAAGAGGAAAGGTCGTGTAGAGCTAGAGTTTTTGATGGGCCATCACGTATTGGGGGAGGGGAAGAGACAAGAACGGGTTTTTGATTGGCCATTGCGTATTGGGGGAGGGGAAGAGACAGGGGACAGCCTATCTGTCGGTGAAGGGAGGGAAAGAAAAATAAATTTGGGGGTGGGGGGAAACGAACGATGGTGGGGAGGGAAAGAAAATAAATTTTGGGGGAGGGGGAATGGACGAGGAAAAGAACTAGAAGAGGGTGGGATGGACCTTAGTGGAGATTTGTTTTTTTTTAATGGAAAAATAAATATATGAGATTAAAATATAATTTTGAAAAATAAAAATACTGAATTTGAATTAAATTAATTAAAAATAAAAATATTCGTTTAATATATAACGTGTCGGAACGTGTCGGAATTCTCTACTTTTTGAAAAATAACGTGTCGCCTTTCATGTCGTGTCGTGTCGCATGTCCGTGTCGCCATGTCCGTGCTACCTAGGTGAAAACTAGGCAAACTTAAGAGGGATATGGTAATATTAGTAAATAATTTTGGGAGAGATAATATCATGAAAATTTATATTACAAAGATGCACATATATTTAGGGGACAAGAAGTCCACAAGATAACACGAACAACGAACAACTAAGGATTTAATTTACCAAAAGAATAGAAAAGGAAAGAAAAATCAGTTAAACCTCGGCTGTCGCTTTGCTTGGGCCAAGTCGCTGAAATAACTCGCATTAGTCGCACAGGGAGTCTTTCCTTGAACTTGGGCTAGGTACCTCAAAACGTGGTCGGTTCGATCGCGGACAACAGCGCTCTCGGGTCGGATTCAAAAGTCCAAAGACCAGACAAGGAAAAATCTTGCATTAACGTAATGCGCGAGTTTCCAAGTAGAGCTAACCTTCGCATGTCTCCTAATCCTAACAGGGCTCGGATTGGGTGACGTATTTCAAAAAATTAATTTCACTCGGTACTCAGCATTACAACCCAATATCTCCTCCTCCTAATAGGGCTCCAATTCTGTGAGGTATTTCAAAAAATTGATGAGTTCACTCGCATGTCTCCTAGTCCTAACGGGGCTCGGATTGGTAAGGTATTTCAAAAAATTATTGAGCTCACTCGTTAATCTACATTACAACCGACATAAAATCCCCACTCTTCCTCAGCACATACACAAAAATAGCCTCTTGAAGAGCCAAGAAGGAGTGGAAGAGCTGTCATCAGCCCGTGAACGTTGGAGGGCCATAGAGACGAGGATCATCTGTTTATCGATTCGTAACGCGTTCTTGGTTTGATCGAAGAGAAAGGGAAAAGCAACCCCATTGAAGGTAATTTGTGATATAGCTAGTGCTAGAACCTAGAGGGGGGGTGAATAGGTATATAAACGATTTTTCGCACAATACTTAGACAATTGAGTAATTGCAGCAAATAACATTCAATCGTAAGACTCAAAGAATGAAAGAGAGAATTAAACACGAGGTTTATAGTGGTTCGGCTTGATTCAAGCCTACGTCCACTCTTTCGCACCGACAGCCAATCGGCTGGATTCCACTATGAACAAAGAGATGTTACGCGTTGATCTTCCTTGACTTCGGGTGTAGATGAACTACCACACTCACTCAAGGTATCACAAAGTATAGACACTCTCGTATACAATTTCGCTCGATCGTATCGACTAATAATCAAGGTGTTTCGTACTCTGGAATTTCTCTATCGATCACACACTTGAACAACGAGACGTCTTCCTTTTATACTCCTTTATGCCATCATAACCGTTGGCACTTACCAAAGGAATTCCTCCAATTTACCCGTTGGACGGAATCAATCAAGAAGATCATCCGAGCTATTAAAGGAATCGACGATAGCCCATCAATCTGTTCGCCCATACAATCGGGATCTTGGTTTCCATGAATAGAACCTTCCAAGAATACTTCCGATTATCGGATCTTCAATTGATCTAGATACGAATCAAAGAATCCGTTGAATATGTCCAGCCAAAAGATCTTCTCCAGAGATCAAGATGAAATCCTTAACCATAATCCTCGATTTGGATTTCCTTCGACACCGGATTAGATAGACTTGTCAATGAGAATAATTTTGAGTCTTAAGTCTTGAGTCTTGAATCTTGAGTCTTGAAATATGAGTCTTGAGTTCGAGTCCGTGGTCAGAAATTCTTCGACACAAATAACCAGACTAGACCGATGGAAACGTTTTGTCGCCTTCAAAATCTTCTAGAGCGATTTCTCCAACAATCTCCCCTTTTTGATGATGACAAAACTTTCCTGTAGATTTGAACAACCTTGACCTGCAAAAACATTTCTCAAGCAATATGGCTATCTCATAAAGATTTAATAAACAACCTTACTCGCATCCACAGAAAATTGGTTAGACTTTCATGAGTAATACCATATATCAATACTCGATATAAATGCCAACAGTCAAGCATCACAATCCACATCCAAATTCAGTCCGTACTCAAGTTCACACAAGTCATACTCAAAAACTTAAAAACTCACAATCACAAAACAAATTTAAAAACAAGGATTGAAAAAGATGGTTGGTTCAAATTTCTTCTCCCCTTTTTGTCATCGGTAAAAAGGCGAGAAAAGAGTCATGTCTCGCTGGGAATGCGCACGATCTGGAATTCTCCCATGGACTGTACTATGCCTTCGAGCCTCTTCAAGTCTTCCCTTAATTTTGCTACCTCTTCTCCTTTGGCATTAGCTTGAATCTGCAGAGCGAGGTCTTTCATTCTGTCTTCCAAAGTTAATCAAGATACTTGACCAGCATTCTTGATGGCTTGAATTTCATAGTCCAGAGCATAGATTTGTCCCCGCATTTCCAAAGAATATCAAGAATACGATGAAAATCTGCGGAATTGTCACCCGCATACTAGCATTTACTTTCTCAGATGGAGTGAATGCAGATGATGGCGCTTCTGTATGACCTTGCAGATTTGATGATGGATCATGATGATCTTCAGGTAATGGAGAAGCATGAGGTGTGGATTTTTCTTGCTCCCCAACTCCCCCTGTCTCTAAGACATCAAAATCTTGCTCGTCAACTCCCCTGTCTCTAAGACATCAAGATGGGTGGAGTGATGATCATGCTCTTCCGTTCCTTTTTCTCCATTCAGCAAGCAGACTTTTCTTTCTCTTCTTCTCCTTCTTCTTCATCTTCTTTTTCTTTCTCTCTCTCGTTCTTCTTCTTCTTGAGCTTCTATCTCTTTCTCTCTCTGCTCTTCTTCTTCTTCATCCTCTTTCTCCTTTTCTCGCAGCTCTTCTTCTCTTTGCTCGCACGAAGTTACGTTGATCGAGATACGTAACGTCTAGTCCTTACCAAAGCAGGAATAGAGTGATCTTCATCGTCTTCTTCATCCTCCAAGATGAGAGATCTTCTCTTTTGGATGGAGCACGAATGGGCTCCTTCCTTTTCTCTTTGATGCAGAAGAGAGCGGAGTTTTCACCTTGAACTTTGCCATTTCCTTGCTAAGTTCTTTCGGACGCATCTTCGTCAACATATTCAAACCTACCACCATTTTATCGCACGGTCTAACACAGAGTGTGTGGCGCTTCGATATTCATGTGTCTCGAAGATTTTTGTCACAAGATTCGGATAAGGCAATTGTCCCTTGTTCTTCGACATTGCTCGGTACATATGGAAGAGAATGGTATGAGGCGAGAGAACTTTTTCCCCGAGTTGATAGCATACATCAATTTGGCTTCCGAATTGGATACATCGCTTTGATGTAGACTTTGGCCTGATGCAATTGATCACAATTTTGTGCAGCACAATATTGATGGCATTCATCTTCGTGTAGGTAATCTTCGCCTCGTATCTCTGTTTTTGACAAGATCCAGAGTAGCACGAGCAATCGAGACTTTGATTGGTTGATAACGACCTCGTTCAACACCAATTATGTCCGCCAGAATGTCCACATCAATCACATAATCCTGATCTCGAACACTGAATGATATTCTATTCGCATCAAGAAAACTTAGATTCGAATAGAAATAAGCAGTCAAGTGTGCATAACCATCAGTAGTATCAGTGCAAAACTGCTCAAGTTGAAGCAATTCGAACTTTTCCCTTAAGTTCACATTAATTGCATCCAGAAATCAAAATCAACACTCCCGGGGTTTATCACTCCTCGTTTCAACAGATCAAGAACAGCTTCTCCGATCATTCGATCTAAACAACTCCATATTCTTTCCCTTCACATTTGCAGCAATGCCCATTCTCGGTTGAAAATCACTAAACATTTTATCATCTTCGTTCCCCTCATTAGGAATCGGTCCCCAAACACGAGGGTCACTTGGAATGTTCGCAAGTGATTCTTCAGCCTTACCTTTGGGAGCAATTCCCAATTCCTCCATTCGTTTCAAAAATCTGTACTCATTCCCATAATTCTTTTCTCTAAGAAAAGCATCTATATAATTCGAGGAGAACCGAAACCTTCAATGCACGATAGAGCATGTAAATAAATGAGGGTTTTTGTGCTCTCACCGGGTTCGACGTCCTCTAGAATGACTTCCTCCCCGATGATGACCCGCACATTGTGGGGTAGATGGTGAGTGATGAGGTGGAGAGGGAACAGGACTCTGTTGCTGTCTCGACAAATCATCTTCCTCGGTGAGATCGAAGTGCGTAGGTCCCTCTTTCATTCTCTCGTGGACCCCGCTTGCTATCCTTGACGACTTTCTCGAAGAAGACATCTTTTCTTGTCAATGGAAGATTCCTTCACTCGTTTTCCCAAGGAAAAATGACAACTTTCTCGAGTATGGATACGAAGTAGAAAACAGGGTTGAGAGAAGAATGCCTTTTAGGGTTTTGAGAATCGAGTAAAAAGTGAAAACTCGTATATATAACTCGCCTTTGAAAAGGCAAGAGCAATCGTTACAAAGAAAGGTGAACAAATGTCTTTCTTAAAAAATAATAACTGCCATTTTAAAAGAGATTATCCCTTTTTGAAAAGGCATGTTTACAAAAATTAAAGATTGTATCAATCAAATATAACTGAACGAAAGATCGTACCTTTTCGAGATTAAAAGAATAACTTACAGTCTATACAATGAAGGTCTGAGTCTGAGAATTCAGAGTCTGAAGTATAGCGTCTGAAGGATAGAGTCTGATTGATGTAGATTCTTCAGACTTTAACTTCTTCAAGCTTCAAAATGTTGAGTCTGGTACGGATAAAATCGAATTGATTTTTCTCCAATGGCTTTGTGAATATATCCGCTAGTTGACTTTTTGAATCAACAAATTGAATTGAGATTTCTCCATTTTGAATATGATCTCTAATAAAATGATGTCGAATCTCTATATGCTTTGCTCTTGAATGAAGGATTGGATTTTTGGTGAGATTGATTGCGCTGGTGTTGTCACATCTGATTTCTGTGCATGAGTCTTCAATCCCAAAGTCTTGTAGCTGTTGTTTTATCCATAGAATTTGCGAACAGCAGCTTCCAAGAGCTACATACTCTGCTTCGTTGTAGAGAGCTACAGTGCTCTGTTTCCTTGAAAACCAAGACACCGTTCTGCTTCCAAGCAACTGGCAGGTTCCTGAAGTGCTCTTTCTATCGACTCGCAACCGGCTAGATCGGCGTCGAATATCCCCGGAAGATTGAAGTCTCCCTCTTTAGGATACCATAGACCGATGCTTGAAGACGAGGCAACGTATTTAATAACACGTTTTGCAGCCTTGAGATGAGATTCTCTAGGATCCGATTGAAACCTAGCACGTATGCAAACACTCAACAAAATGTCAGGTCTAGAGGCAGTAAGATAAAGAAGTGAACCGATGATACTTCTGTACAGCTTTTGATCAACTTTCTTCCCTTCTTCATCTTTGTCTATTTTCAACGAACTTGACATTGGTATATCAGTCTTCTTGCAATTTTCTAATCCAAACCTTTTGACAAGATCATTAGCATATTTTTCTTGACAAATGAAAGTACCTTCCTTCAATTGCTTTACTTGAAGACCAAGAAAGAATGTTAATTCTCCCATCATACTCATTTCAAATTCATCCTGCATAGACTTTGAAAATTTCTTGCACGACTTTCATTAGGGATCCAAATATGATATCATCCACATATATTTGAACAAGTATAAAACTTTTGTTTTCCTTTTTAATAAATAAAGTAGTATCAACTTTACCTTTAACAAAACCACTCTTTAATAAGAACTTACTTAGTCTGTCGTACCAAACTCGAGGTGCCTGCTTTAAACCATACAGAGCCTTTTTCAGTCTGAAGACTGAGTCTGGCTTCTTTGGGTCTTCAAACCCTGGAGGTTGTTCCACGTAAACTTCCTCATGGATAAATCCATTTAGGAAAGCGCTTTTGACGTCCATTTGGAATAACCTGAAATTTTTATAGCAAGCAAATGCAAGTAATAGACGAATAGCTTCTAACCTTGCCACAGAGCGTAGGTCTCATCATAGTCTATTCCTTCTTCTTGCGTATATCCTTTTGCCACGAGTCTTGCTTTGTTTCGTACGACTTTTCCTTTTTCATTCATCTTGTTTCTGAACACCCATTTGGTTCCGATAACAGTTTTACCTTTTGGTTTAGATGACAGATCCCAGACGTCGTTTATGTTGAACTGTTTGAGCTCTTCTTGCATAGCTTCAATCCAGCTTTCATCGATAGAGCTTCTTCTATGCTTTTTGGTTCAATTTCAGAAATAAGAGCTACGGCACTAGACTCTTCACGCCTTTTGGATCTGGTGCGGATTCCTTCATTAATTTCTCCGATAATGAGATCTTTAGGATGATTGGATTTATGCTTCCAGTTGCTGGTTGATTTAACTGGTTGAAGACCTTTTTCTTTATCTGAGTCTTCATGAGTAGCTTGATGCTGATCTTCCAGAATTTGAGAAGCTTCTTGAGTTGTAATCTTTTGAGGGTCTGGAACAGGTTCAGACTCTTCATGCTGAGTCTGACTGGATTCACCTTGCATAGAGTCTTGGAATTTGACATTCATTGACTCCTCCACAGACTGGCTCTTCTTATTATAGACTCTGTAGGCTTTGCTTGATGTAGAATATCCAAGGAAGATGCCTTCATCTGATCTTTCTTCGAACTTACCAACTTGATCTTTTGCATTTTTCAATATAAAACATTTGCATCCGAAAACATGAAAGTATGAAACAATAGGCTTCTTTCCTTTGAGTAATTCATAAGGAGTTTTCTCCAGAATAGGTCTTAGAAAGACTCTATTGATAATATAGCATGCCGTTGAAACAGATTCAGCCCAAAATCGCGAAGAAATTTTACTTTCAATTAACGAGTTCTAGCCATTTCTTGAAGAGATCGATTCTTCCTTTCCACCACTCCATTCCCGCTGAGGAGTATATGGAGAAGAGAATATATGTTTAAATCCAGAGTCATCACAAAATTTTGTAAAATTTTGATTTTCAAATTCGCCTCCATGATCTGTTCTTATACTTGATATAACACATCCAATTTCATTTTGAATCTTTTTAGCAAATTTTTCAAAATACGAGAATGTTTCAGACTTATTTGCAAGAAAATATACCCAAGTAAAACGGGAGTAATCATCTACAATTACTAGGCAATATTTCTTACCTCCAATACTCTGAGTTCTGGTTGGTCCGAATAGATCCATATGCAACAGCTGCAATACATGATTAGTAGAGACATGATTTATAGACTTGTATGAATTTTTTTACCTGCTTTCCCAGAATGCAAGGAGTACATAGATTGGTCTTTTGATATGACAATTTTGGTAGACCTCGAACAAGCTGTTTTGATGAGATTTTGGCCAATTGCTTCATATTGACATGGCCGAGCTTTCTATGCCATAGATTTGCTTCGTCTTGTATTGAGATTAAGCAATGCGAATCATTTGGTTTTACGTCTAGGAGGTAGATATTTCCATGTCTTCGACCTTTGAAAGACTGAGTAGAGTCTTTACTGATTCCAGAACATGTTCCTTCTTGGAAGAAAATCTTGAATCCAAAGATCACATAATTGACTGATGCTGAGAAGATTGTAATTGAGTCCTTCTACTAGCGAAACATTGTTTATTGTGAGATTTCCAATTTTGACAGTTTCAAATCCCACAATATTTACTTTGCTGTTTCCTCCAAATGAAACTTTTCCTCCGTTCACTTGAATAAGCTTTATGAAGCTATTTGAGTCTCCGTCATGTGTCTTGAGCATCCGCTGTCAAGATACCATTTTATCTTTTTCTTGACGGAGACCTCGCATTCAAATGAAAATCTCAAGCTTTCTTTGGTACCCAAATTTTCTTGGGTCCTTTGGTGTTAGCAGAATAATCATTATAAGGCCATGCTTTCTTAACAGCTTCCAAATCATAGGACACTCTTTTTCAAAATGATCCTTACTGTTACACTTTGAACATCTTAGAGCATTTCGACCTCGATTTTACAAAAACTTTCTTGAAATGATTTTTGTAAGCCTCTTTCGATGGTCTCTTCTTAATTCTTTCTTTTACTTTAGGAAAATCAATCAATGGAATTGTTTCTGCTGTCATTCCTAGTCCAGACTTATTGAAGTAAGGTCTTTGAACTGAAAGAACTTTTTCAAGTCTTTCGGATCCTATTGAAAATTTCCTTGAAATATTTGATAATTCAGTTTTTAGAAAAGTATTTTCTTTTAAAAGATTATCTTCTTTTTCTTTAAGAGTAAAAACGTTCAAATCTAAACTTTTGATTCTTTCTTCTAAAATGTTTTCTTTTTGTTTTAAAGCTAAGTTTTCCCTTTTTAGTTCGGAAACTCTTTTAAGAGAAGTCTTAAGATTAAAACACAGTTCATCAATATATTTAGAGACTTTGACAGGAATTTTAAAATCACTTACCTCAAATTCACTTTCGAGTCCGATCCAGACTCCGAGTCCGAGTCCGATTGTGCCATCGACACCTGATTGGCATATTCATCCTCACTTTCTTCACACTCGCATCACTCCAAGTTTCAGCTTTGAGTGCTTTTCGAAACTTTTCAGCTTTTCCTTTCTTCTTCTTCGTAAGAGGACAGTTGGGTCTTATGTGTCCCTTTTTCTTACATTCGAAACAAACTACATCTTTGTTTGGTTCCTCATCATCAACAGACTTGGATTGCTGTCTTTGAAAATTTTGTTTCTTGGAGTTGAACCTTCTTCCTTTTCTATTCAGTTTTCTGAACCTTCTTATCATAAGAGCAAGCTCCTCATCGTCCGTATCATCTTCGAATCTGCATTATCGAATCATCATTTGATTTCAATGCAATAGATTTCTTACCTCTTGGATCTTCGTCTTCATTGATTCGTTCCACTTCATAAGACTGAAGAGTTCCAATCAGCTCATCAACCGATAGTGGCATAATTCTTTGCGTCTCTCTTATCGAAGTCTTTATATGATTCCAATCCTTAGAAAGTCCACGCAGAGCTTGTTCACTTTCATGGGATCGTAGATCTTTTGTCCTTGGTTTTCAAGACCATTGACAATATCTCGTAAACGACTAAACATGTCGCTTATAGGTTCTCCTGGTTTCATTTTGAAGGATTCATATTGACCAAGGAGAATGTTGATTCTAGTCTCCTTCACTCGATCTGTTCCTTCATAGGTGATATGTAATCTGTCCCACACTTCTTTTGCTGTAACACAAGAAGATATTCTGTTATATTCAGTTGGTGACAAAGCACAATATAAAGAGTAAATTGCTTTTGCATCGAGTGCTTGTCTCTTATTGATTTCTTCCCGAGTCATTCCACCGCCTCAATTGTTTCTTTTCCTCTTTCGAAACCGATGCAGCGAGGAGTGATCCCTTTTCCACAACGTCCCATTCCGGAGGATCCTTTGATCGCAGAAAGGCTTTCATCTTGTTCTTCCGATGTTGTAATCCTTTCCATCAAAGTAGGGAGGTCTGGTATTGCTTTGCCCTTCCATCGCCCCCGGTGCCAAAGCATACTAGCCATGGATCTTTTACTTGTGAAGTAAAACACTTCAAATAAAGTAAGAACACGAGCTCGATACCAATTGATATAGCTAGTGCTAGAACCTAGAGGGGGTGAATAGGTATATAAACGATTTTTCGCACAATACTTAGACAATTGAGTAATTGCAGCAAATAACATTCAATCGTAAGACTCGGTGAATGAAAGAGAGAATTAAACACGAGGTTTATAGTGGTTCGGCTTGATTCAAGCCTACGTCCACTCTTTTCGCACCGACAGCCAATCGGCTGGATTCCACTATGAACAAAGAGATGTTACAGCGTTGATCTTCCTTGACTTCGGGTGTAGATGAACTACCACACTCACTCAAGGTATCACAAAGTATAGACACTCTCGTATACAATTTCGCTCGATCGTATCGACTAATAATCAAGGTGTTTCGACTGGAATTTCTCTATCGATCACACACTTGAACAACCGAGACGTCTTCCTTTTATACTCCTTTATGCCATCATAACCGTTGGCACTTACCAAAGGAATTCCTCCAATTTACCCGTTGGACGGAATCAATCAAGAAGATCATCCGAGCTATTAAAGGAATCGACGATAGCCCATCAATCCCGTTCGCCCATACAATCGGATCTTGGTTTCCATGAATAGAACCTTCCAAGAATACTTCGTCGATTATCGGATCTTCAATTGATCTAGATACGAATCAAAGAATCCGTTGAATATGTCCAGCCAAAAGATCTTCTCCCAGAGATCAAGATGAAATCCTTAACCATAATCCTCGATTTGGATTTCCTTCGACACCGGATTAGATAGACTGTCAATGAGAATAATTTTGAGTCTTAAGTCTTGAGTCTTGAATCTTGAGTCTTGAAATATGAGTCTTGAGTTCTGAGTCTGGTGGTCAGAAATTCTTCAGACACAAATAACCAGACTAGACTGATGGAAACGTTTTGTCAGCTTCAAAATCTTCTAGAGCGATTTCTCCAACAATTTGGCTTACCCATCATCAATGGTTTATTGTTCCTGTAAAGTCAGCCTCCAGAGGAAGTTGATTGATCTTGTTATCGGAAATCTTTTTGGTGTTTTGTATAATTGGGCGTGCGGTGTTTTGTAATCTCGATAAATTGTTTCGTAATTCGTTGGTTTCCGATAAATTTAGTGGCTCTTCCCAGACATCGCGCCATTGTTATTGAATATACGATCAAGTGTGTCGTTACTATTTTTTTTTGGCCTATTCTTGCTACGCTTCAAGTTTTTACCGTGTATGGTTTTGCTGTCACATAAATCCAACATTTACGAAACAGAGTCGCAATCCGCCATGTTTGTATTTTGATTTTCAAGCATCGTTTCACTTTCGAGTTTGACTTTGAAGAGCTAGAAAATTATATAACGACGGGAAAAAATTAAGTAAAAACTAAATGGAGCCAAGTTCAAGTTCAACCCCGGGCTGTCTCGTTCAACGATAATGCTTCCAGTCGCATGGGCTTGTACACGCCTTCTAAGTCAAGAACTTTCAACAATCCAAAGCCTCCTTTGTTAATAACATTCTTGAGTTCTTGTTCTTTCTTGGATTGCAGGAAGTTTTGTTAAAACGATGAGATGGCAAAGATCTCCAAAGGCCGCGTTGATACATTGGATTCCGTCCATGGCACTTTTTACTGGCCTCAACCGGTAATTCAAAAAATCATGTCATGTTTGTCTTTAAGATTTGCAACAAAAATCAGCATCCTCTCCAAGGAATGGAACTACATCTTTAATAGTCTTCCAACTCTCGAATTCGATGAAGAAACCTTTGGGAGCAAAGACGTTGGCAGGCAGCATCGACTCGATGAGTTTGCTTGTCTTTTCAAGAGGCGACAAGTTGAACTCTGGTGCCCAAGTGGATAGACACTGCCTCGAGGCTCAACCTCCGAGACCTTAGTCGACTATCCCGATAGAAGATGGTACAATAAAAAATGCCTCCACTTGATCTCTGACACCATCTCAATGCATGGCATCAAGATGAAGCTGTCTCGCTTAGAAGAATTGGTCCTACACGAAGCCTTCCAGAGTGATGACATTTTGAACGAGCTAATGCTAAGTTGCCCCACACTCCGACTTGTGGAGCTGATTCGCTGCTCCCGCTCCAGGGACCTCCTCATATGCGGATCGAAGCTTGAGACCTTTGAGGCGTCAGCCATGCTTCACAATGACAGCTTTACGATTTCGATTTCAGCCCCAAACCTCGTATCCTTTAGCTACATATCAATATTCATCATGGCCTTCCCGGATGGGCAGTTGTCGAATCTCCAAGTACATGGTGCTCGAAACTTGAGGGAGCTTGCGCTGGATTTGTGCGTGCTCACAATCAAGACAATCAGAGAAGTCATCTCACAGCTTCATCTCCTAGAGACCTTGAGGCTCAAGGGGAGCCGGTACACCAAGCGCATCAGGATAACTCACAAGAATCTCAAGCACCTCGCCTTGACCGAATTCGACTCCCTAATAAGAGTAAAGACCCAAACTCCTAATCTGGTGTCGTTCCTATACAATGGCCCCAACATCATAGTCATAGGTCCACGAGATTCGACAAGATTGGCCAATGCGAGACTGGAGGTGGATTTCAGAGTCCACAACAAGAGGAGGAGCTATCTCAAGGCCGCCAAGTTCTTGAGATACTTTGGCCATTGTGACTCACTAACACTAGTCTATAATGAAGTCGAGGTAAGTAAAATTTTTCCAAATTGGTATTTTGTATTGAGTATTCGCATGCTAATGTGAACTGAGTATTGAAATCTTGCTATTTTTCTTTTTATATACATAGGCATTGGTTCTTCTAAAAGAAATCAGAAGTGAAGTGCTTCCTCCATTGTGGAATCTCAAACATCTGAAACTTCAGATCCTATGCAACACATTTGAAGATATTAATACCAGTTCTCAACTAGCGGAAAGCTTGAGATGGATGTGTCTTAATTTAGAGATGATGGCTATTAGCGCCAAACCCTCCCACAAGAAGATGTTGCCGGCCATCAGTTCTGGACCTCGCAGAGACAAGTACTCAAAAACGAATAGGAAAAAGGGTGGCTTGGAACATTAGAAATGCCAATATATGAAGAAAAAATAGAGAAGAAAACAATCGAGATTTTTTTATGTGCAAAACCCTTCCTAAAATCAAGAAAGTGAAAAATCACAGTGCTGCACTAGGCCTTGATTATGTCTCAATTAAGTAGTTAGATCTTAATATTATATTTAGCTTAGTGTCTCTTAATTGATATTTATGTAGTTTGGAGATGTTAGTGAGTACTTGATTATAGTTTAGTTTCGGTAGATTGCTATTTTAGACGAAACTGGATTCAATTTGATTGTAGCTCATGGGGTTGCTACTTCGGGGCTTGATTATATTTTCTGTCTAATTTTCTTGTTCATCTTTCATTTCATTTTTTTTTCATTTTCATTATTCTTTTTCTCTTTCTTTCATGCATCTTTTATTACTATTACTTTATTTTTATTTTTATTTTTTTATCTTTCTATGATTCATATTTTGTAATATCTTTTTATAAATTTTTATATTTTTGCAAAATGTGCAAATACCTAAAAGGGCGACAAAATTCGAGTGTCAATAATGATCAATTGCGCGTTTTGTTTCAATTGGTATATCTTACTTTACCTGAATGTGTAAGAAAATATTACTAACAAAACAGCATGTGTAATACGATAGGAGTAAAACCTCTAACCGTCATGGGTATCATTCTGTTGTCATCTAGTTGCTTGGATCTAACCATCTTCACTTACTCCGACCATCTTATCTTTTCAATTTTTGAAGACTCAACACTGTACTCCCTTCATTCTTGTCTTTTAATTGTAGTTTCTCATTCGTTGCCGCTCCTGCGAGAGTTGATGCCTTCAAAGAAATCGCTAGAGCGGCGACCCACACCATACTGGCCGCGTGTAGCTTGGAGCGGCCCAAGTCTGTCATCTCCAGCTCCTCCGTGTGTCGCCGCACCGATGACGTTCGGAGGCTCCATGAGTCTTATGTCATGCCTAATTCCTGCAGAGAGTGCTTCAATGCCTACGTAAAATCTAATTAAAGTACATTATTTTTCCCATTACCTCTGCGGCATCCGCATTCATAGAAATAACCGTGGTTTTTGAAGGGAGAATTTGTTGGCTCCTTACTTTATGCATAAAAAGGTTATGGAGTCGCCAAGCTACCGCCACTGTTGGTGGAGGGGCGCGTGTTGGGACATCGAGGGTGCCGCGATCTGAGCTTTTGGACAGGGCGGATTAGTACGGTGAGTGAGGCACGTTAAAGGAACTATAAAGTTGTTTTGAGGGACAATGGATGTCGCGTGTGTGACCAATTAAGATTTGCTCGTGACATGCATCTGGATCAATTTCGTTGCTAAATTTTGAGAGTTTCTTATGCTTTAAAATCGACTGGTTTCTTTGTATGGTGTTATTATCACGGGGGCTAATGCGATAAGTAAAACGACCCAAGGCCTAATCTGGCCGGTACATGGCCCCCATGAAGGTATTCCCCTTTTGGCTTCTTTCCTTGTAGGTCTCCTCTTACCCTTCAACGTGAAACTGTCACACTGTCGTGACGCGCCACCTAGTTTTAGGCAGTCACAGACGTGTCTAACTCCTTGGGCGCTCGAAAAGTTGCAACAAAGATCAAAGGAACAACAAGATTGGAAGAACGTTTTCGGACACGGACCCAACAATCAGAAGATCACACTCTAATGTCAACCGTGCACCCGAAACAGATAATTAGTGATGCTCGAACTTGACCCCCAGGTACTTGCAAAGAAGTCGGAATGGACCGGGCTACCCCAAAACAATACCTTTGACTTCAAGCAAGAGGTGATCATACACAATACACATTAATCAATCAATGGCGTGACAGATTAGGTGATCTGATGATAGATTATCCGGCCCAAGCAGTGAATACTGATGGCTATAAATTGTTTGCTAATATAAACAATTGAGGTTCCTTTTGCTTGTCCATAGACAATCACTTTTTCGACATTAAATAAGGATTAATATTACGAAAAACTCTAAACTGGTATACATATGATAAATTTACCCCGAATTAATTTTTTAACCATAAAAAATCCAAAATCGGTACATTTAATAATTTATCCCTAAATTATTATGCTTAAGACAAATTTAATCTCTATTAGTTTCCGTTAAGTTTTACTGTCAAATTTCTGAGTTAAATAACACGAGACAATTGACCGATGTAATAATTTGGGATTTTACTTTCTATTTGTCAAAGTTGTACCGATTTTGTGATATTTGTAGTATTAATTCAATTTAATGGATGTCATATTTATCACAAATATATCAATTTGAAATTTTTAGGGGTGAAAAAATTAGTTTTAGATAAATTTGTCACAAATATATCAATGTTGGGTTTTTTATAATTATCTGAGGTAAATTTATCATATATGTATCAATTTAAAAAAAAATTGGTTAAAATATTAATTTTGGATAAATTTATTGCAAATATACCAATATAAGGTTTTCTGTTGTATTAATCTTTACAAAAAAGATCATCCCTGTGCTTTCTAGCTCTCACTTCAAGACATATGGATCATATCCCTGCGGCGAGGATCAAGTGATTGGCCACGATTGGGTAACTATCCAAATTTGGCTCATTTCTCCGACGACGGCTCAACTGCTTAGCGTGGGTTTAATGTGATTTTTTATTTTTCAATTAGTCTGCACTTTATTTTTTATTCGATCTTGATCATGCTTTATTAAAACTTGGCTTAATAACACCGAAAACCCCAAACTGGTACAAACATACTACACTTACTCCAAACAAATTTTATAGAACATTCCAGGCTGTGCCACATAATACCCTTGATATTTTTGTGTCCTATTTACCTCAAATTGTGCAAATCTTTGATATTTTTAGCCATAAATGTAACATGAGCACACCGGTTTGTTATAAATGCAGCACGTGTATACTAATTTTGGATTTTTTGTAACATAAAAATTAGCTTTAGGTAAATGTGGCACAAATATATCGATTTAAGGTTTTTGTGGAATTAATTTTGTAGTTTTTATTTGATGGGAAAGCTGTAACTATTTTTCTTATAAGTGCAACCAAATCATTTAACCCATGAAATTCTTGTTTGATCAAATTTGTGCTTAGATGTATATGGGTGCGTTTGGTTAGACTTTTGGGGAAAGCCATTGAGAAAATGTAAACGACTTTAAGTTGAAGAGGTTTTTCAGAATGCAAATTGCGTTTGGTAAATGATAACATAAAAGTCCCTTGCGAAATACCTTTAGCCAAAATTGTGTTTGGATAGGTTATATTTATAAAATTTTATTATAAAAAAAAAAAAAAAAAAAAATTGACAGGTGAAGGGCGGCGGCGACCAGCGAAAGGCGGCGGCGATCGGCGGCCATCGTCCGAGGTTGCCAGGACCTCAAGCGGCCCCGGAGACCACCGGCGAGGGCCGCCCGGGTCGGGCGACCGCCGGCGACCCAGGCGAGACCCTCGCCTGAGGTCACGCAGCCTTGGCAAGCTCGCCTGTGGTCGGGCAACCGCCGACGACCCAGGCGAGACCCTCGCCTGAGGTCACGCAGCCTCGGCAAGCTCGACTGTGGTCGACGACCTCAACGAGCTCTCGGCTGGGGTTGCGTGACCCTCGGCGTAGCGGCCCTTGCCTGGGTCTCGCGACCCCCGGCGAGACGGCTGCTTGGCACGCAACCGCAGGCAGGTCGCGCGACCTCCACGACCTCCCAGCAACCAGATCTGGGTCCGCCAGAGGTCACGCGACCTCTGGCGACCCAAATCCGAGTCGCACGGCCTAGATACCCACCGGAGGTCGCGTGACCCACCGACGCCGGTCGTCGTGACTGTCACCGGCTTCTCGCTAGTCTATCGCCCACCCTCAGCAGCCCTGCACAAGATGAACAGCAATGAAGGAGATGAACAGTAAGCCAAAGCCAAAGCCAAAGCTAAAAGCCCAAGGCATCCCCTGGGGTGCCTTGGGCTTTCAGCCTTCAGAAGGCGGGCCTTCGCACAAGGGGGTTTCTATAAAATTTCCCAAACGCCTAATACTTGGCCTAAAGGCTTTTAGGTGTCCAAAGATACTTGGGAAAGCTGTTCCCAAACGCAGCCATATAAGCAGGGGAATAAGCATAAGAAAGTCGTAATCAAAGCTTTAAGTCTAAGCTCTATCTATAACAGTTGAGAACTAAATGAGAATCACGTGCTATTTACTGCCGATGCAGATATGAGACAAGCACAAAAAAGCAAAGAAGAAATGCTCTGGTGCACGAAATTCATAAAACCAGTCAATATACAACTACCTTCGACTCTCGTATTCCCTGATTAGTGGGGAAAAAAATATTTAACTACTAAGGGTAATAAAATGTGCGCATGTCAGTACGTTAGAAAAAAGAAATACAACCTAATTGCAAGCTAACCTTGTTATTAAAACCAACCAACAAAAAGAAAACTTGTTACAAGTAATTTATTAAGCACTTGTTAAGTGTGACTTTAGCCCGTGTATGACCTGATCAAGATACTCCATGTATCAGGATTGTACTTGATTCGAAAGTGCTTTTCTCTTCGTACAAAAAGATATCAATCATTAATTATATTCACATGAGTAAGTGGATGGTCGGGAAAAAAAAAATGAACATAGATTGATGAACCGATGAAGCTAGCGACTAGGAATAAATATCCCTCGGCCCGCCGTTCATGGAACATATGCGACGATCCTTTAACACAATTAGGAGGGTAGAGAAAGGCTTGTACGAAATTTCCTTGACGGTGATACGAGAGGCTTTCTATAGCTGTCACTATTGAGGAACAAAATCACCAGAAGGTGTATAATCCAACAAGTGCCGCAATAAAGATAGAGTCAGTCAGTCACCTTTGCCACATCCTTTTATTGACCTAATTTACGAATTTAGCGACCAACAATTGGCTGAAACAGTAACTAAATCAAACCCGAGAGTCCGCAGTTTGGACGCCGTTGAATTGGGCATGAACAAATGTAGATCCGTACGAAATAGCACTGCTGGACGGCATGTTAAGTCTCGAGTTGATGCTGTCATAGAGGGAACAGAACGAGGATCAGATTCTTCAGCGAACAAAAGAATAAAAGGTAAGTAACTTTCGTCTCCACAAAAAAATAAAAGAAAAACCTCAAAATGGTGGCCGATAATGACACGATTACTCCAGACTAAAACATTCCAAACCGCGGCCCAAATCCCAACCTCCCCTCCAAAGAATTAATCACCCAACTCAAAATGTTACTTGAAAATTACAATATAAAAAAATGAAATTCGTAGTGCTTAATTGAATGAAATAAGTGGTAAAAATTTGAAGGAAGAGAGATGCTAAAATGCCTCTAAACGTTCTAAATGATACCTATCATGACATTAAAATGCCTTGAATTCATCCCAGTCTAACAAAAGTACACTGTCAAGAATGCTTGAATTTAAGACTTTTAGCAATAAGAAAAAAAAATTCGGATACCAACATAGATGGAGATTTTTCATAGCATTAATCAAATAGGAAAACGTTAAACTTAAATTTGGGCAACGACGCGACTCACGTCCATCTCTATTTCTCGTGCGACGGCCTTTTTCGGTGCATGGGATGGGCCCGCCGCGTCGCTACGTCGTCAAGCGACGCAAGCAAAGTCACATGGCACTGCGAATTTCCCATTTTGCCCTTCCCCTACAGAGAAAACCTCGATCTGTTTTCAAGGATGATTTTTCGAATGCTCATGTCGTTTTTAGAAACATCGTGCGTCCGGATAATTAGTCTTTTTTGCTTCGATCGTGTCTTCTTCTTAACTGTTTTGGCGACCCCACGATGAGAATAACGTCGTGAGACTCCCCCCCACCCTTTTTTTTTTTACTATGGTTCTTTTGGGCGAAAGATAACCAACAGCTTTTCCGTTTTGGAATTCCTGGAATACGTGGGAAGAAGATGAAAAGGAATAGCCAAAGAAAAAAGAGGAATTCAAGGAATAAACACAGACTCGATTTCATTCTTATGTTGTCGTCGTTGAAATCGAAATTTGAGCATTGCATTTTTTTCCATCTCTCAGGCTTCTGGGCTTCTACTATTCCCCCTGCTGTTGGAAGATATGATGCTAATCTGGAGTATATCTTAAGAGATGCAGATCATTTATTTTAGTCAATTTAGGATTAGATCTGATACACATAGATTAAAGGAATATAATCTTTCTTTCTTTATTATTAGACAAATTGTATTATATAGAGATCGACTCTGTACATCAATACACAGAAAAGAATACACAGAAAATTTCCAATTTCCATGTCTTCTTCTTACAGTTCTTTGCATTCATCTTCTACCTCAGTTTCTGACATGGTATCAGAGCAACCTTTTTCCGCTTCCGCTCCGATTACCTCGTAAGCCACTCCAAATTCCAGACTAAGTGTTGCCGAAGGAATCACAGTGTTGATTACCTAAAGTGAGGAACCTCGTCTGCAACAGGAGTTAACAGAGGAATCGGTTTTCTTTTCAACATGACAAAACCAGAAGATCTTACCTCATTTTCAGCCGACCAGTCTGCAACAGAAGCACCGATGCAACCCATTGGAAATCAAGATTCATCCATTGTCATCTCTGCACCAGAACAACAAATCCAGCAACCGCACGTGCAATGGCAGCATCAGGCTCAGGCTAATCCAGGACAACCCTTCGCGGGTTATCCCTACCAATGGATGCCGTATCCATGGTATCATGGGTCAATTCCCAATGCATCATCGCCTGGCTACCAAAGCAGCGTGCGAGCCGACGGAGATCTACCAACCAGTGATGGGGCAAATCCTGCCATCGACCCGGAGCAGACGGGCGGTTCAATTGGACCGGGTATGGGAACAAATCCCTACCCGGGTTTTCAGAATGCGAATCACTTTTTTGGCTTGGGCGGTTCGGGTCAAGGCACAAATCCCTACCCGATTCCTGCACCGAGTCCCTTTCCATATCAGATCTTCGCCAACAGTGGCAAGCCGGAACCCGAGGATCCACTTTACACCACAACCGCCGACGGGCCAGAGCTATGGCTCATCACCCAGCAACTGACCGGGGCCGACAACTATTCAAGCTGGTCGCATGAATTCCGGTGTGCATTGGTGACCAAAGAAAAAGATGGGTTTATTGATGGAACGATCCCAATCCCATCCGACGAGCGGCAGGCACGACTATGGAGGAAGTGTAACCAGTTGGTCCAGACATGGATCGGAAACTGTGTTACTTCCGAAGTCACGGCCGGATTACCACCGACGGAAGACCCAAAACAGATGTGGGAAAATATAAAAGAAATGTACGGGAAATTGGATCGGGTTCGAGTTTTTTCACTAACCCAACAGCTTTCGGAATTGAAACAGGGAAACATGAGCGTAGCCACCATTTACAACAAGATCTCAGCGTTATGGAATGAATTAGACGCGGTGGAAGATAAATTAGAAGGACCTGAGTCGACGCTTCAACAATATCGAACCATCCGGGAACGAGAAAAAGTCACCAGATTTCTCCTTGCCCTCAATGAATCGTACCTCTCTTTCCGGACGCAGATACTCACCATGGACCCGACGCCAACCCTCGCTCGGATCTACCAACTTGCAACGCAGGAGGAAAGCCAGCGTCTTGCTGTGCTCGACAATCCCAAAGAAGGAATCGCACTTGCTGTACACGGCAGTGCTTTGGAGAGAGGAGCAGCAAAAAGGGGGAGAATCGGGCAAAATTTAGGGTTCGTTGAAGACTCTCGAACCCTAAGGAAAGGAGGAACGGACGGCCACGATCCTTCAAGGAGATCCGACGGCTCACGTGGCCCGCATCCACTGATCGGATCCGACGGTCACCGAGGATTCTTCTCAGCAGCATCGGACGGCTCGCATGCGAGTTCACTCCCCACAGGATCCGACGGCCCGCGCTCTTTCTTCACATCTGACGGTCTACAAGAAGCAGCGAGCTCGCCCTATTTAAAAGGTCCAATTGGACCGCCATATGCTGCAACATTAAAAGGAAATTTCAAGGGCAAAGGAAAATTATACAGCGATTATTGCAAACGCCCTCATCACACGATTGATAATTGCTGGAAACTACATGGCAAGCCTGGAGAGAAAGGAAAGAAGGATTTTTCAACTGTCTTTCAGGTTACAGGACAACATCAGCCAATTAACCAAGAGCAATATCAAGAACTTATGAAGGCTTTCAAAAAACTGGACACATCTGACAAGGCTGGAAGCTTCACAGGTACTTCATATTGTTTGGCGAATTCAATTTCCAATGATAAGTGGATAATTGATTCTGGGGCTAGTGATCATATTGCCTGTGATAAAAAAATTTTCTCAAAAATCCAGAAATTGCCTATTCCAACTTCAGTACAGCTTCCCAATGGTAATTCCACACTTGTGATGATGATTGGCACCATAAATCTTAGCCCACTCATAACTCTCAAGAACGTATTATATGTTCCTGATTTCAATTTCAATCTAATATCAGTGTCTCGAGTTTGTGAAGAAAATTCGTGCCGAGTCATATTTGATTTTGATCAATGTATATTTCAGGCCCTTTCGACTGGCAGACTGATGGGCTTGGGTAGTATCTCTCAAGGGCTATATTTTTGGATCAAATTTCCCTGCAGTTCACATTTATCATATGTTGAATTGAATAATTTGTCATTGTGTAATTCTGCTACAAATGATAAAATTCTTGTTAGTCATCAAAGATTGGGCCATAGCGCCTCTATTCCTTGTCATCATTGTCCCATTTGTCCATTAGCAAAGCAAACTCGTACACCTTTTCCAAATAGTGTCTCTCGTGCAAAAGATCTTTTCTCTCTAATCCATGCTGATATTTGGGGACCTTATCACACACCAAATCGTGATGGTTCCCGATTTTTTCTGACAATTGTGGATGATTTTTCAAGAGCCACATGGGTATTTCTGATGCAGTCCAAGGGCCAAGTTTTTCATTATCTGAAAACTTTCTTCTCCCTGTCCAAGAATCAATTTGGGAAGTCTATTCAGCGCATTCGCACTGATAATGGAAGGGAATTCTTCAGCAATGAATGTGAGATTTTTTTCTCCTCAAATGGAATTCTGCATGAAAGCTCATGTATCTACACTCCACAACAAAATGGCATTGTTGAGCGCAAGCACCGGCATTTATTAGAGGTATCGCGTGCTCTGAAATTTCAAGCCTCGATTCCTGAAAATTTTTGGGGAGACTGCATAATTACAGCTACTTATTTGATTAATCGTATGCCGAGTCGGGTGCTTGCTGGCAAAACTCCATATGAGATGCTTTATAGAAAAAAACCGGAAACACATCATTTAAGAGTTTTTGGTTGTCTATGCTATGTAACAACGGTGGGACCTCGAGACAAGATGAGTCCTCGAGCCCGCCAGTGCATATTTATGGGGTATGCCACCTTACAAAAGGGATATAGAGTCTTTGAGCCATCCACTGGAGAATTTTTTATAAGCAGGGACGTTGTCTTTCATGAGGAAATATTTCCCTTCCGAGATAAATCAGAACCGTATGCAGATTTCGACAGGGACACCGATCATACTCGGTTTATATCAGAAGAAGAAGAATCATCTCCTTGCCAAACATACATTCTCACAAGTCCAGAACATACATCAGGCATTACAGCACCATCTCCAAATTCTAATGCACATTCCATGGATAACTCTATTGGAAACACAGAAGAAATGACGTCCCCAGGACATGACAAAAATGAAGAAGTATCACACAATGAGGAGATATCTTCTGGTCCACAGCCCCAAATGCTCAGGCGATCAAGACGCAATACTCGTCCACCTACATGGACAAAGGATTATATTTGCACGGCTTCCAAATTATCAGGTACACATTATCCTATCTCCTCATATGTATCTTTCCAAAGATTATCAACCGATCATATGTGTTGCATTAGTCGAGTATCTGAGGAACAAGAGCCATCTAATTACAATGAGGCTGTCAAAGACCCTCGTTGGCAAGAAGCCATGGAAAAAGAATTACATGCCTTGTTAGACAATCATACATGGGATATCGTCTCATTACCACCAAATCGCAAGCCAATTGGTTGCAAATGGGTCTACAAAATCAAATATAGAGCCGACGGGTCCATCGAAAGATACAAGGCTCGATTAGTGGCTAAAGGGTTCACTCAGAAAGAAGGTTTTGACTATCACGAAACTTTCTCTCCAGTAGCAAAGGATGTTACAGTTCGTACATTTTTATCCATTGCTGCATTCCGTGATTGGTCATTACATCAAATGGATGTTCATAATGCATTCCTTCATGGAGATTTAGATGAATAAATTTATATGAATATTCCACCGGGTTTACGGAGACAAGGGGAGTCCAATGTGTGTCATCTCCGTAAATCCCTTTATGGTCTCAAGCAGGCTTCGCGACAGTGGTATGCCAAGTTCACAAGTGCACTCACAGCTGTGGGCTTCCAACAATCCAAGCATGATTATGCACTTTTCTCATGGACAAAAGGTACGTCATCCGTCTACTTAATGATATAAGTTGATGACATACTTATCATGGGCAATGATGAGCTTGCTGTGAAGAACCTTAAAGAAAATCTCAATTCTAAGTTTCATATCAAAGATTTGGGGTCACCGAAATATTTTCTTGGAATTGAGATAGCCCGTTCAGAGCAAGGTATCTCTCTTAGTCAGCGAAAATATGTACTGGAGATTATATCAGAAGCGGGATTATCAGGATGCAAGCCAGCAGTCATCCCTATCGAGCAAAATGTCAAGTTAACCACTGCAGAATATGATGCAGGACTCCAGTCCACAGAAAATGACCCACTGCTCAAGGACCCGTCAAGCTATCAGAGGCTAGTTGGGAAACTCATCTATCTCACTATGACGAGACCCGACATTTGTTATGCTGTTCAGACACTCAGTCAATTCATGCATAGCCCAAAACAGTCTCACATGAATGCTGCCTTGAAAGTGGTGAAATATTTGAAGAAATGTCCGGGACTAGGAATCCTCCTTTCTCGCAATTGCAACATGAAAATGACAGCTTATTGCGATGCGGATTATGCAACTTGTCCTATGAGTCGAAGATCCATCGCCGGTTTTTGCATCAAACTTGGGGAATCCTTACTCTCATGGAAGACAAAGAAACAATCTACAGTATCCTTGTCATCAGCAGAAGCTGAGTATCAATCCATGGCGAAGGCTGTTTGTGAAGTAGTTTGGCTATGGGGTTTGCTTCTAGACTTAGGAGTGAAGGTCGAGGGACCAACTTTGTTATTTTGTGACAATGATTATGCACTTAAGCTTGCTGCAAATCCTGTTTTACATGAAAGGACAAAGCACATAGAAGTCGATTGTCACTTCACTCGAGAGAAGATTCAAGAAGGGATAATCGAAGCAAGAGGAATCAGAACCATTGAACAGCCTGCTGATATATTTACCAAGCCTTTATGCCAAAGACAACATTCATATCTTCTAGGCAAGCTTGGTGTCTTAGATATATACAAGCCACCAGCTTGAGGGGGAGTGTTGGAAGATATGATGCTGATCTGGAGTATATCTTAAGAGATGCAGATCATTTATTTTAGTCAATTTAGGATTAGATCTGATACACATAGATTAAAGGAATATAATCTTTCTTTCTTTATTATTAGACAAATTGTATTATATAGAGATCGACTCTGTACATCAATACACAGAAAAGAATACACAGAAAATTTCCAATTTCCACGTCTTCTTCTTACAGTTCTTTGCATTCATCTTCTACCTCAATTTCTGACACCTGCGTTGGATGGTTCTTTGGTGATTGCCCGCGACAAACGGTGTGGAGGCGAGCCTATTTTTAGGACGTTTGTCTATCAAGGTGTGTCGTTCAACTATATCATTGATTTGTCGCTATGAATGCGAACAGCTAGTAATAGAAACAACTAACACAAATTCAAAAAATTTAAGCCTAAATTAGCAACAAAAAAAATGACTGAATTTACACAATTGAAATACAGTTAAGACTTTTTTGATAATTTTCCCATTCTCATACTTACCCCTTATTTTCTTCCCTATTCTCTGTTAACTTACCCAGAAGTAGTAACACTTTGCATGAATATCTAAATCTTATGCATCATTTATAACAAAAAACAAAAATAATATGAAGAACCTGTACACATATGCACCCTATAGACTTTTTGTGTGCAGGGAACGACTCCATCGTGCCATACGTGATTGATATCATTTCGAACAATATAGAGTGCACTCAAATTTCTTCTATCATTGAATTCCTTTCATTGATTCTTTGCTTGACACGGTTACATGTACATGCTGTGTTTTATGTGAAATGCAACAAGGAGGGTTAAGGATATGCCTGAATTTAGATATAGACGAGTTTTGCTGATTGCTTAAGCTTTGAACAAAACAATCTTAGAGGAGTTGTTCAATGACTGGAGCTATTTAGTAAAAGTAAAAGACGATGGTGCACAGTAGAGATTGATGGAGGAGAAGCAAGGATGGTATCTGTTGGTGGTTGATATTGATAGGCGAATGCAACGCTTGATAATGGAGATCCCGTGATAGACAATAGGTGATTGATGGTGAAGTAACATGCTGATATTTTAGTGAGGGGAAGTTTGATTGTTGGTGTTCTGATAGTTTTTTGTATTCTCAATCTATTAAGAGGAAGACAGTGAGCATAGATAATAGATATAAGGAGGAGAATAATAAAAATAGGAGTAGTGGATTCCGGATATTTAGGATTGTTTCAATAGTGGAATTAAGTTCAATTTTCGAACTTGAATTACTTCCGGAGAGTTCCATTTTGATAATTTGAAAGCTTTAGTTTGTGGGCTTCATAAGAAACAAACATCTAGGAATGGTGACCTACCGAAAAAAAAAAACATCTAGGAATGGTGAGCTTGGTTCTCGGCTTAGGAATAAAATGAATGGTTCCAAAAAAAGAAGAAAAGAGAAAATAAAGAATAAAAAAAAATGGGCTTTGAAGGTTTAGAACTAAAAGGGGCTTTGTATGAAAGCCCAATTGTATTTTTTGGCCCAAATTTGTGAAAACATGTTGCACCATATTCGGATTGGGCTCAACAGCCTAGAACAATGTCAGAATTTTTAATAATAAAAAAAAAATCAAAAAATTCGGAATGTTAAAAACATAGAAAATGTTTAGAAAATAGGCCTCGATTGGATAATTAGATCTTAGTATTTTATTTAAGTTAGTGTCTCTTAATTAGAATCGTTAAACATATGGGTTAGATCAGGTTTGAGTCGGGTCATTAATGGTCTGACTTAAATTGACTCATTAATCCATTTATGACCCATTTATGCCTAATGGAAATTTTTTCGACCCATACCCGACCCGACCCATATTAATAAAATATTTTCATATTTAACCAAATTTAGGACAACTTATTCTTATGTTTTTTTTTTTTTAAAGATTATATTACTAAAAAACTTCAAAGCAATACAAATCCAATGTTTGTCTTTAGTCACATGTCGTGAGTTGATTATCATATTCAGTTGAAGTGAAACCGAATTGGAAACATGGGAGAATGATAGATGGTTTCCCAAATCACTTGAGTATCTCTACATATGTCGTATGAAGAGTTTGAGGCCCATTTATGAGAGGTTACTGCATTGAGAAAATTTGTATCATCTTAAATGTTTGTCTTTAGTCACGTGTCATCAGTTGATTATCATATTCACACTTCACCTACTAGAAAACCCCAATAGCTTAGAAGAGCTTGAAGTCGTTGACTAGCCCTTCATCTTAAGTCTAGTGAGGTGTGAAGACACTCTATTTTCGAGAGTACCTGCTTCCTCCCCAAGTTGAGAAAAATATCCCTAGTCTCATTGCCTCAACTCATTAGCAATTCTAGACGTTGACACTGGAAATTTTTGTCGACCATTTAGGCATCCATTTTTTGCAAAAATACAAGAAATAAAAATGAAAAAAAATTAAAGACAACAAAAATATAGTAAAAAAAATTAACAAATTTTTTTATTTACTTGAATTATTGGCCCGCTACGAGTCCAGCCAGCCGAGTCTTTAATTCCCTCCACCCAGCTTTTTATTTCTTTCGGACCCAATCTCGTTCTTTTCTCTCAAATCCAGTCCATTCCCTTCGTTTTTTTTTTTTTCATCATTGGCCCATCCGAAGCAGCAAGGGCCTGGCCACTCTGCTGTTTCTTCTCTCCTTTTTGCACGTTCAGGCTGCGAGCGTAACGAAGCCACCGGGACGCAATGAAGGGTAACCGAATGAGACGGAATTGAGCAAATATGAGATCTTCTAGAATCCTGTTGAAGGCGTTGGCTCGTCTAAAGGAGAAAAGGGGTGCTCGAGAGAGAGAGAGAAGCGAGAGACCGAGAGTGAATTTCTTTCCGTTCGCCGGTGGTTCTCCCGAATCACCCTCGACCATCTGCAGAAGCCAACTCGCCCATCGTCGTTCGTCGCAGCAACCTCTTGAACCAGGTAGGCCTGAAGAACGCCCTGCTTCTTTCTAGCATACCGAGTTTGAGAGTATTGGACCAAATCGACGAGATTTTGGGCGAATCGTGTGATGCCTAAGTGAGATTCCGAAATAGATTTCGTGTGATTCGCTGTGTGATATTGTTTTGATCCGATTTTGGGTTATGCTCACTTCATTGATCGACTGAATAGAAGGAATTGCTGCGTTTTCCTTCGTTTCTATGGCATATACGCCTTAACGAGTCGGCCATGGACGAAAGCGTCCTTGCCGGAAAATCTATTCCCACGCCGGTGAAGCCCGCGGTTAGAGGCCGCCATAGTGGGTCCATTCCTCTTCGTTGAATATATGCATTTGAGTGATTTTTTACGCTAGTTTTATTAGGTTTCTGTCATACATGTCTTTTTATAGTTGTGAAAATCCCACCGCCGGGCGCCGGTCGGTGTGGACGACCGGTGAAGTACGGTGGCCCGAACTCTGGGCAAGAGACGTCGTCGGAGGCGGAAGGTGGTTCGGGTCGGTTGCGAGAAGTGGGTGCGAGAAAGATTCGGGATGAAGAAGATGCAGAAAAAAAAATAGGAAAAAAAAAAAGGCAATAAATTTTAAAAAATTTAAATAAAAGATAGAGAATAAAAATTCAGTTACGATAGAGAATAATATAGTTGGCCGGGTTAGACACCGCGGGCTTGTGGTTGGGCAGTATAATAAAAGGAGATAAATCGGAGGCCGCGGCTTAG
Source organism: Eucalyptus decipiens (assembly GCA_014182575.1). Classification (NCBI taxonomy): domain Eukaryota; kingdom Viridiplantae; phylum Streptophyta; class Magnoliopsida; order Myrtales; family Myrtaceae; genus Eucalyptus; species Eucalyptus decipiens. Next base: position 4,346,494 of record CM024615.1, on the reverse strand, counting down.
AGGCGAATGGGCCCATTTCATATGTTTGGGCTGGTCATTAGGGCGATTGAATTCAAACTCTACCCGGATTATTAGGGTCGATCGGTGTCGGTTCTATGACCCGGCCTAGAGTCCTTTTGCCCCAGATTAAAAAATATTTTTAAAAGTAATAAATAATAATAAATTGGGAAAAATTAAAAATTCGTAAAACAGATGTAGAAAATTCAAGAAATCCATAAATTTTCTTAGGAAATTCAAAAATTGAAAAAAAAAATGCAGAAATTTCAGGAAAAAAAACTTAACAAATAAGTTTTTGAGTAGTTTTCTCTTAGAATTTGTGAAAGTCCTTTAATCGAAAATTGAAACCTAATTGAATGATCCTTTAGGGCTTTACCATCATATTTTTTGGATGCAATTTTCTTTTTAGGGATACACTAGGTTGCTGTTTGCATTTGTTATTACGATTATACTTGATTGTGCGTTTCTCATATATTAATTGTTCTTTTCATTTTTAATGGTTAGGACGAACCTTAAAATTTTCAATAAGCTACCCCGACACTTTAATTAGCACTTAATCAAATTTAGGTGTCAAAAAGGCATTGGTTGCATAACTAGTGTAATCAAGTCTTTGAGTCTGAAATCTTCGATTGTGCATGTATCAAAACGACACTCCACTCTCATATCTTAATTAGTGTTTCTAGCCAACCCTCAACAAGGGCTAATGGTGACTTCTTTTGAACACTTAACCCTTTTAAGTGGGGATTTTGGGGCAAAGTCTCATTGCCTCGCTTTCATTAAAAGAGATGGTCTCACCGAGAGATCCCTTCTCATTTGCTTAAGTGACAATGTCTTTCTTTCACAGCTTATATGTAATGGCTGATTTTTACAAATCCCTCTACTTGACCGTGCATTGAAGCAGAAAATTCTCTGAAGTCAAGTTAGAAAAATTTGAGTCCTATTCAATTGTCAATCCATCATAGCAAACTTTTAGGATGTTATTTCCCAAAGAACATTTGTGCATATCCCATTAATAAGCCGTTCAAGTATTGGAAGAGGAGCCATATTGTTATTCTAGTAGATGACCAAGAACACATTTCCAAGATCACATTATTTGTTTTATTATTCAAATGTGATGGGTGTCTTCCTTTTCTTACCATTTCACATTCCACCCTAGTTTATTCATGGAACTTGGAATTTTTTTTTTTTTCGAGCATCGGCTATTGATGTTGCAGTTTATAATGGAAGTGAAGATGCTCATGGACGTAATAGGAAGATACAATTCTTTGAGGAAGGGGCTTCCATAGCATTTCAAGTGCTTATATGTCCTCTAGAGGCCATTGTTGAGGATATAAATATTCTAACACAAACAGAATGGGTAGTCATTGTTGATGAATGCCAACAACTTAGAATTTCTCCTTTATGAAGAATTTGAGAAGCTATTGACAAAAATGAGGCTTCTTCCCATTAATGGCAAACCAGAGGAAAAATGAGGAAGAGATCTTTGATACGGTGTGTGAGACTTGTGATGATGGGGGAAAAGTACTTGTATTAAGAATCAAATAAACAGATGGAATCTTCTTATGAAGAGGGTGAAATATTATCTTGTGTGACAGACTATCAACTTAATGATTGTGAGAGCAAAGCCCGTTTTGTTTTTTGTTTTGCCGCTTCCTTGGTTGAATGATGATATTTTCATTTACTTGCAAACTCTAGTACACTTATGAGGGATGGTAGATGATGGGCTTTGACCCATATGTAAGGGGGTGACTACATTGAAGTATAACCTCCCTAAGATCTATGTCCTTTCCAAGAATAGAGGGTGGATATAGGTCAATAGTCCAAAGAAAGCGTTTCGCCAAACTATCACTAATTTGGTTACTATCTACATTCTTCATTTTGTAAATAAATCATCACAGGCATCTTATGTATCTGTGTGACATCATTTGAAAAACCCTAAAGCTTTTAGTTTATATGCCTATCGATACATTTGCTGTGAAAGCTATTCACCTGTTCTACTTGATTTTTTTATCAATTCCCTATCATATCTCAAATGTACAATGTAAAACTTTCTCATGAAGATCTGTTAGATCATGTCGCATTGATCACGACAGTGGTCAAAAGAGATAAAGACTTGGTGAAATTATGTGTGTCTGGTCACTTTCCTCCACAACATTAGGCAAATAAACTTTCATGTAAGGACATTTCAACCGCATGTCTATGTGATTTAAAAAAAAAAAACTCGCCACCTATTGTAAGTATGATTTCTCCCTTCACCTATTTACTTTGAATTAAAATTTTATTTTTACAAAATCTATGGAAATCAATTGAGCACCCAATATGATTTTATTTGATGCTTTATAATTTTATTTCATGCTTTCAAATTTAAAATAAAAGAAATAAATCCAAAAAAGATAAGTGTTGGGGAAGGATTATGGAAATTTTTTGAAGAAATTAGTATAGAATACCAATGCAGAGAACATGCGTGAACCCTTAAAAAAAATAAGAAAGCAAAATAACCCTTAATCTAAGAAAGCATATTAAACCCAACCAAATGCTACCGTGCTCCTTACCGCAAAGTACATATCCGACTTGCCTCGGCCACATGCACCCAACTCCAATCCCTAGTGAATATGCATCATATGCATTCTCTCTTTCAACAGATCTATAGAATGATTGACAAGTGAGCGATGCAATGTAGATAATAGAAATTCAACAAGATTGGCTATTAGTATTGCGATCGCTACATTGGCGTTGAACACGACTGCCATAACCTCATTTTCTCTGCACAAATTCTCTCTATGGTTCCTTTCCCTTTCGCATATCATTAAAACCCTAAAAAGCTTATATTCCAATCTATCATATCATCTACTCCTCCATCCTTTGACCCAAAAGCAGTGGTCAAGGGCTACCTTGTTCTTTATCCTTTGTAAAGGGGACATCGATGGGGTAAATGCATATTTGACCATGTGGTTGAGGCATGTCAGATATGCATTTATCCCGTCGATGTAACCTCTGTAAAGGATAAGGAGTAGGGTAGCCTTTGGCCGCTGCTTTTCGGTCAAAAGATGGAGGAGTAGATGTCATGATAGATGGGAACATAAGCTTTCTAGGTTTTCGGTGATGTACGAAGGGGAAGGGAACCGGAGAGAGGATTTGTGTAGAGAAAATTAGGTTATGGTGGTTAAGTTCAGCACCAATGTAGCGATCTAAATACCGATCTTCTTGACTTTGCATTCCTTACTTCGCATCGCTCCAGATCTGTTGAGAGAGAGAGAGAGAGAGAGATAGTGTATATGATGTATATTCAATGGGGATTGTAATTTGGGGCATGTGGTTGAGGCAGTTGGATATGCATTTATCCTGTTAATGTCCCTTCCACAAAGGATAAGGAGCAGGTAGCCCTTGACCACTGTTTTCAAGTCAAAGGATGGAGGAGTAGATGACATGACAAATGAGAACATAAGCTTTCTAGGATTTCGGTGATATGTGAATGGGAAAGGAACCGAAGAGAGGATTTGTGCAGAGAATGAGGTTGTGGTGGTCGTGTTCCACGCCAATGTAGTGATCCAAATATCGATCTTGTTGAATTTCCATTCCCTACAATGCGTTGCTTGCTTGTCAATCATTCGATAGATCTGTTAAGAGAGATAGAGAGTGCATATGATACATATTCACTGGGATTGAAGTTGGGGGTATGTGGCCGAGGCAGGTCGGATATGCATTTACCCCATCGATGTCCCCTTCACAAAGGATAAGGAGCAGGGTAGCCTTTGACCGTTACTTTCGGGTCAAAGGATGGAGGAGTAGATGACATGATAGATGGGAACATAAGCTTTCTAAGGTTTCGATGAGGTTGTAGCGGTTATGTTCAGTGCCAATGTAGTGATCCAAATATTAATATTGTTGAATTTTCATTCCTCACATTGCATCACTTGCTTGTCAACCATATTGTAGCGGTCGTGTTTAACGCTAATGTAGCAATCCAAATACTGATCTTGTTGAAATTTCCATTTCCTACAATGCATCGCTTGCTTATCAACCATTCCATAGATCTGTTTTGAGAGAGAGAGAGAGAGTCCAAAGGCCATTGTTGAGGATATAGATAATCCGACACAAATATAATAGGAAGTAGGGGGTGTTGATAAATAACAACCTAGCGCTTTCTCATTTTCTAAAAATTTAAGAACTTAAAAACTCGAATGAGGCTTCTCTCCGGTAATGGTAAACCAGAGGAAAATGATGAAGAAATATTTGATACGATGAGTGTGATTTGTGATGATGGGGAAAAGTACTTATGCTAAAATTCAAATCAACAAATGGAATCTATTGACTAAGAGGGTGAAACATTACCTCCTATGATAGTCTATTTCTTATTGATCGTGAGAGCAAGCCTATTTCTTTTTCTATTTTGCCGCTCTTATGGTCAGATGATGATATTTTAGTTGACTTCCCAACTCAAGTACACTTATGTGGGATGGTAAATGATGGGCTTCAACACATATGTGAGGAGGTGACTGAATGAAAATATGAATTGTCCTATGTGCATCCTAAGACCTATGTCTTTTTCAAGGATAAGGGGTGTATATAAGTCCACAGTCTAAAGAAGTCATTTCGACAAACTATAACCATTGTGGTTACTATCTACGGTCCTCATTTTGCAAAGAAATCCTCACAGGTGTCTTATCTATCCATGTGGTATCATTTGCTAAACCCAAAACCTTTCAAGTTTATGTGCCTACCGATACATTTGTAGTGAAAGCTATACATATGTTTTACGTTTTATTATTATTATTATTATTATTATCAATTTCCTACCATCTCTTAGGTGGTATGATGTCAAACCTTCTCTTGAAGATCTATTAGATCATGTACCGTTGATTACAGAAGCTGCCACAATAGATAAAAACTTTGCGAAATTTGTGTCCAATCACTTTTCTCAAAGAACTTCAGGTCCATAACCTTCACCTACGGATGTTCAAGCCGTATGTCTTAGTGAAGGACACAAGCAACCCTTATAAATGATGAAAGTACCAAATGATCAGAAGTAAACCTCCTACCTAATCTTGCGATGGTGGTATTACAAATGCTTTACAAAGAAAGAACTCTTCTTCCACTAACTCGCCTCAATTTTCTTAAACTAATGGTTTGATTGTGACTTTACACATGAAAGAGAATATTGGGGTCATGGGAGAAAAGGCTCTCGGATTGCACAATGCAAATTTGGTAGAGAAGATCCTCAAACAAAGAGATGAAAAGCAAGGCACTCTTCAATTCTGTCGGCCTCACCATTCGTTTTATATGACACTGAATGTACAACAATGATGAAGTAATCAAAACTTGAATCATGACATCACTTGTGCTAAGAATGTGGAAAGCCAGAAGTTATGGTATTTTATCCTACTATATTCAATAGAAAACATTTAACACTTGACCTCAAATCAACAAAAACTCACTCTTTAACTCAACTTGCCTTGTTTTTCTAGTACAATCATGGTGGATACATTACAAAATTGCTTGCTATCTATTTCAATATTAATAAAAAGGGTTAATACCCTGAAAAATCCCAAACCGGTACACCTGTAACAAATTTACCCCAAACTAATTTATTCGACTGCAAAAAATCCAAAACTAGTATATTTGTGACAAATATACTCTCGTTAAATTGGATTAATACAACAAAAAAAATCACAAAAATTGTAAATTATGACAAATGGAGAGTAACAAATTAGTATATCGATCAACTATCATGTGTCATTTAACTTAATAATTTGACAGTAAAATTAACGAAAATTAAAAGAGGATAAATTTGTTACAAGTGTATCGGTTTGGAGTAAATTTGTCAAAGGTATATCAGTTTGGGGTTTTTTGTTGTCAAAAAAATAGTTTTGGGTAAATTTGTCACAGGTGTACTAGTTCGGAGTTTTTCAAAGTATTAACCCTAATAAAAAAACATGAAACACAAACTACAAATAACAAAAGGCTAGAAACTTACATTATGGTAGTGAGAGTGATTACTCGGAGACCTCCAAATTCATCATTTCCCCTGTGAATTTTGCTCTTGGGCATGGTTGCTCGCGGGCATGGTCTTCATCACAGACCGAAGGAGAAATTGTTAGCCATAGTCCAAGGAGAGAAAATGACAGAAAATGAAAGCACTAGTTACCTGAAAGACAAATGGTTCATTTATATCGTTCCATATACCATCGATTCCAATCCTAAACTAACTGAGCCTTCTAGTGATGGACTTTTGACTATATAAAGTTAGGAATACAAAAGGACTGGGCCACACCTCCCCTGACAAGCAAACGGTTACTCAGCATTTACATACATACATGTAGACTTATTTTAAGCTAAATCCAAATGACTCAGCACGTCAACATTTGTATGTTTTGAAAGATTTTAAAGGTTACTTAAATTTCAAATGCTACAAAAAGTAAAAGACGAAAAGGAAAAAGCGAAACAAGATAGACAACGACAACGATTAACCAAAACCTTAGTGAAAGATAGCAAGGTCCCAACAAATGGAGTTTCATTTGCTGCTTTGATCCAGACATCACTTTTGCAACCACTATCATGGACAAAATGCCCCTCTTCACGTTTAATATCAGGATCAAGCATCCAAATCGCTTTGAACCCATATTGGTGGAGACTATTTACCAAAGATTTTGGATCGGAGAAGCGGTCCTGAGAGTAATATTATCCGTTTTAATTTCCATGCTGAAAATAGCAATCTTTATTTACTAGAGAGGTGTCTTCTACTTACTAAGCATTGAACCTAGGTCCTTTTACTATTACACAAGTTAGCAAGGCAAGAAGTCCTAGACATGAATGCACTTTGGAGGTTTGGAACTAAAGTGACTACCAACCATAAAGGACTCGGTATATGAAATGTATGGAAGTGATGGACAAAACAGTGAGGCATGGCATTTTTGCATCAAGCACCATATCTTAAGTTGAAAATAGAATATCCAAAGAACACCGATCATTGTAGTGCCTCTAAAGTGTATTAACCGACGACATATTCCACACAACCTACCTCACTTCCAAAATGAATATCACTGTCTTCCTCAAGATCATTCCAAGATGAAAAACATATTTTCATTCATATTTGACAATATCTCCCATCTTACATGTACATGTAGATATATGCTTTGCTTGAGGTTAAATGTCATCATGTAGATATATAGTTATGGTTTGTTTTTAGGTGATAAGTATGTCACCTTTTCGAAATTGGCTAAAACTATGAATTCCAGACATAAGTTGTGAGTGGTTTGATACCTATTGAAAGTGAGGTAGATGATGTGAAATTGGACCTAATTTTTCCAAACAAGGCAATTACAGGGTTAACACAAAATGGGATTCCATGCCTTGTCAAAAGCGATGCAGCAAAACCCATCCATATAATCTATATGCATCCATACAACATCACAAGAAATCTTCTTTTCTCTAAATTTACTTGTGATCTGCGATAATTTGACAAAAACTGGAGCTAAAGAACTATCATGCATCAACTCATAAATGATATGCCGACAGCATACAATGAAAGTTTGACATTGTTATTTAATCAGATACAAGGAAATGCAGGGTGAGGAGGAAAGATTGTAGAATCAAGCAAGTAGCATCGAAGAGCCAACCTCTCCAACTCTGTTATCGAGTCATAGTTCCAGCGGCATTGACAATAGCCTAAGCACCACTTGGGTGGCATAAACACAATTCCCGCCAATATATGCAAACTACATAATTCAAGCAAAAAAAAAAAGTAATAATCAAACTATCAAGAAGATTGTCTAGTCATTATGGCAGTCCCATAAAGTCCATTTAGTACTAAACTAGAAATCCAAATCTGCTTGTTTCTTACGAAAATGAAGTCATAGAATGACAGAAATATTCATTGAGACAACTTTAAAGGCAGGAAAAACAGAGAGTTCATGGTAACAAGAATTTTCCATGAAATCCTGATAAAATTAATACATTCATCTTTTCTGTCTGTAAGTCGGCATATTATGTATACTCAGGAAAACCACTTAAGTGAAGCCTTTACGTGTAATAAAAAGCAAATGGTGGGAAAAAGCAGTAAACATGCCTCGAGTGTTTTGGCATCAAATGTCGAAATCAAAATCTCAAAATTTTTAGAGCTTCCGTAGGAAAGATTATAAGGATTTGAAGTATCACTTGTTTACAAATCGGAAAAGACCAGACAAAAGAAGCGGCAGAATTTGCAGTGAAGGAAGCATAAAAGCGTTGCATCTAACCGGAACATTGTCCTCGGCGTTCTTCCCTACCCCTTTCCCCTCTCGCCATCCATAACCCCTCTAACACACGCCGCCGCGAATTCCTCCCCCAAGCATGTCCGCGCACCCCGGTTTGTCCCCCAACTTCGCCAGCTCCTCCCCCAGTTTTAGCCGGGAGTCATCCAGGCTACCTGATGGTTCGAGGGCTTCCGGCTTGACCTCAACGTCCACCAAAGACAGCTCCCCGCCATTCTGTCTCCGACAGACAGTTAGGCCGTATGACACAGCACCGGCTTTGGCCTCGTCGTCGAGGGACGTGCATGGGGAATGGAACCACGAGAGATCAGAGGAGGAGGCTGGGTCCGAGTGGAGAGACAGGCCGAGGTTCTTCATTCTCTTGGCGGGACGCCACTCGCTGGTGGCTTCAGCGATATAACCAGCAGGTTTCTGCGCTTCGCATCATCCATCGGGGTTATTAGAGGAATCGAATTGGGTGATCTGCTCGTGTGCTGACGAAGGCGGCTCTTTGCAGTGGTCCTCATCGCCGTCAGTGGCGAAGCAAAAGGCGGTGGAGAAGGCTTGGCAGCCGGCTTCGGTGGGGACTTCTTGGAGGTGTCGAGGGAGAGGTTCATGCCAATTAAGGACGACGGCCGATCAAAACCTGACCGAGCAAAAGTGGGACGAGAGAGCGAAAATTGACGAGGACAGGAACGATTGAGGAAATTTTTGATTTTTAAATTTCGTCCCTAAATTTGAGCATTTGTTGCAATTGGGTCCCTATGCTCTTTTTAGTTCCTTCCCCGATTTTTTCCAATTACGTCCTTTTCTCCAAAACGTTAGTGGAGCAAATTTTTGTGTGCCTATCTGCAATATCATCAACACAGGGTTCGAAGAATACTTATGATATTCTTTTTAATATCATCAACATCATAGGGGACGTTGGCCAAAACCGAAACCAGAAACTGTCGCATGATCCTATCGGTTAGAAGACAACTTTCGAGGTCCCTTTCGGATTTGGATTTATTGAGTTAATGACGAAATCGAAACCCGAAACTGTTCTAGTGATAGAATTCGAGTTAAGCCGAGTCGAGGCAAGGATTAATTTTTCCACAAACTATTTAAACACATTTATCCTCATTAACTTCTCATTGGTATAGAAAAAAATCGTTTATTTTGTACTCTGGCATAGGAATATATAAAAGAAAATTTTGTCTTTTCGTTACCCATTTTCCTCTTCACAGTCTTATATGGAATCTCTATTTTTACTTTTGAACATGGCTTTCCTTAACGAGCATGGCAAATCATCTGTATTTATGTTATATGCTTTGAGAAAACTTGACGTTATAGCATTTTTCTCCGTCAAACGTATAAATTGTGATATTCTTCTTCTGTAACTTTCATAATTTTTAAAATATGGACGACCTTCTAAGTTTCGACTGCTTTGACAGTAATCGGGCTTCTTATTCTCATTGCTAGTTTTGTACATCTCCAATAATGAAATGAGCTGTGGGAATAAGAGTACCGAATAAATTAAAGCCAAGATCCCTAATTGAATGCTGACTTTCCGATCGAACGACATACATGTCCATTTTTGTTAATAATAAAATATTTTTCAAAATTTATTTTCATGGAAGATACAAGTCATTATTATGAGAGAATTGATTTTCATGAAATCAACACACGCCAGATGAGTTGTAGAGATTTGTGATTTGGTTGAAAAATGGTGGAGGGAGAGAGGAGATGATGAAGACAAACCCGAGTCAGAAAGCCATTTCATACATATTTATATTCCGCCATCTCCATGCATGGACGTACAGTTAAAATTTGCTTTACTTGTTTTGAAATGAGCAGAACGTGAAGGAAGATTCGGTTTGATTGGAGGACTCGAAGATGATCTTGTACTTGAAAAATAAGGGAATTTACTAACTGGTCCTCGTAGTAATGTCTAAATACAATTTCGCCACGTGTATTGTGTTTCATGCATATTTAGCACCCCGACCTATCTCCGGTGGAAATATACTTTTTTTTTTGTTTTTTGGTGATCGAGGAACCGCCGAAGACCCCTTACGGGATCACACCACCCTCCAATGCTTGGTGGCACCGTCGAACGTCATCGCAAGCCACTATTTAGACGTAAAACCTTGAGAGAACTAGCCCAGAATCCACCGCCAAGGCCCCCTACTTAAATCGTGTTGACAATGAGGGGATTCGAACTCTCGACGGCAACGTTACAGGAGAGCAAATACCACCTATACTACCCATGGATGGGTCCGGTGGAAATATACTTTTGGTCCTCGTACTTCCAAGAATATTCACTAGCAGGTTGTCGTGCATTATTTTAGGAACACAAGTTTCTAACAAAAACTCAATATCTTTCATCACATCTCCATTGAAGGTCTTATGAAGATGTTAATTAGATCAATATCTTCCCGGCGACGGCAGGGCGGCAGCAGCGGCGAGGGCTCAGCCCTCAGCCGCCCCTTCGACCCCACCTTTTTTTTTTTTTTTTTTTTTTTTAATTTTCTTAATTTTTTAAAACTTTTAAATTTTTCTTAATTTTTTAAAATTTTTAAATTTTTTTTAAATTTTTTGAATACTTTATAATTTAATTAATTTTTATATTATTAATTACACGTAGACACGAAACGGCATCGTTTTCGCGTTTTCTCCGCCATGTCAGCGTGCAAAACGACGCCGTTTTGGACTAAGGTCGCCGGAAAATTGCCACGTCAGCCATTTGGCCGGATTTTCGCCGGAGTGGCACTTAAGTGTCCCATTTTGCTCCGATGATGGCACTTAAGTGTACCATTTTAAAGTTATGGCACTTAAGTGTCCCGGCGTGCCAAGTTATGGCACTCCAGGTGTCCCGACCTCCAAATTCTGGTGTGTCCGAAGGCGACGAACAGTCTCTCAACAACCGAGGAGGAGACAACGTTGCTGCAGGACACCGGGGACCATCGATATTGAAGGACAATCGAGTCCCGTTGAACACGTCTCGGGGGCAGGACAATATAACCCTGGACAAATTTTTTCAGGTCCATACATCCAATGGGTACCTATACCCGTTTAGCCGAACCCAGGAAGATCAGCCCAAAATCCGAGCCTTGAAGAATCCGGAACAAATGGTGGATCGGGAGGAAGCCCATCACATGTTGCCGGGGCGGGTCATGGATATGTGGCGGGTTGGTCTTTTCTGGGTCATCATGAATTGGGTCCGCCATGTCTGGGAGGAAATCCCTACCCGACTTACGACCCGGTTTCTTTCCACTTGCAAGTCTCACAGGGAGGACGGGCGAACCCGGAGATCTGTTGTACATGTCTACCGCCGACGGACTCGAGCTCCGTCTCGTCGCACAGCAACTTTCGGGACCAGAGTTTGAGAAAGAGAATATATGTTTTCAACTTTTGAAATTACAACTTAAAGATACTAGTGTCGATGATTTCATTAGCTATAATTGCTGTCCCTGTCTTATGTAGCTTGATCACATGATGTATGCGTGTTTATGCACTTGTGAACATTTGTGATATGGTATTTTATCAATGTTCTCACCGCCAGGCACTGGAGGGGCTGGTGGTGGCCCTCAACCCCTTAGGCTCGCTTAGCCATTGCTTCTCACAAGTTACATAGATTTCCTACAAACCTGTGTTTTCCACGTTTGAGTATACGTGTCCCACTTTGTGAGAGGAAAAGCCCTACCGATAAGAGATTGATTAATTTAGCAATACTTTTGAACGATGTCCACGAGATTCGACAAGATTGGCCAATGTGAGACTCGGAGGTGGATTTCAGAATCCACAACAAGAGGAGGAGCTATCTCAAGGCTGCCAAGTTCTTGAGATATTTTGGCCATTGTGACTCACTAACACTAGTCCGTAATGAAGTCGAGGTAAGTAACATTTTTCCAAATTGGTATTTTGTATTGAGTATTTGCATGCTAATGTGAACTGAGCATTGAAATCTTGCTATTTTTCTTTTTATATATATAGGCATTCTTTCTTCCAAAAGAAATCAGAAGTGAAGTGCTTTCTCCATTGTGGAATGTTAAACATTTGAGACTTCAGATCGTGTGCAACACTTCTAGAGATGTTGATACTGGTTCTCAATTGGCGGAAAGCTTGAGGTGGATGTGTCCTAATTTAGAGACGCTGGCTGTTAGCTCCAAACCCTCCCACAAGAAGATGCTACCGGCCATCGGTTGAGAAAGGGTGGCTTGGAACATTAGAAATGCGAATATATAAAGAGAAAATAGAGGAAAATAGAGAAGAAAACAATTGAGATTTTTTACGTGCAAAACCCTTCCTAAAATCAAGAAAGTGAAAAATCACAATGCTGCACTAGGCCTTGATTAACTCTCAATTAAATAGTTAGATCTTAATATTAGATTTAGCTTAGTGTCTCTTAATTGATATTTATGTAGTTTGGAGATGTTATTTAGTACTTGATTATAGTTTAGTTTTGGTAGATTGCTATTTTAGACAAGAACTGGATTCAATTTGATTGTAGCTCATGGGGTTGCTACTTCGGGCTTGATTATATTTTCTATCTAATTTTCTTGTTCATCTTTCATTTCATTTTTTCATTTTCATTATTTTTTTCTTTCTTTCATGCATCTTTTATTACTATTACTTTATTTATTATTATTTTTATCTTTTTATGATTCATATTTTTTTATCTTCTTATAAATTTTTATATTTTTGCAAAATGAGCAAATACTTAAAAGGTCGCAAAATTCGAATGTCAATAATAACCAATTGCGTGTTCTATTTCAGTTGGTATATCTTACTTTACCTGAATGTGTAAGAAAATATCACCGACAAAACAACATGTGTAACACAATAGGAGTAAAACCTCTAACCGTCATGAGTATCATTCTATTGTCACCTAATTGCGCGGATTTAACCATCTTTACTTACTCCAACCATCTTATTATTTCAATTTTTGAAGACTGAATGCTGTACTCTCTTCATTCTTGTCTTCTAATTGTAGTTTCTCATTCGTTGCCGCTCTTGCGAGAGTTGATGCATTCAAAGAAATCGCTAGAGCGGCGACCCACACCATACTGGCCGCGTGTAGCTTGGAGCGGGCCAAGTTGTCATCTCCAGCTCCGTGGGTCGCCGCACCGATGACGGTCGGAGGCTCCATGAGTCTTTTGTCATGCCTAATTCCTGCAGAGAGTGCTTCAATGCCTACGTAAAGACCGTCGTCGAAACCCTTCTACTCGAGAGGCTGAGTAAAATCTAATTAAAGTACATTATTTTTCCCATTACCTCTGCGGCATCCGCATTCATAGAAATAGCCGTGGTTTTTGAAGGAGAATTTGTTGGCTCCTTACTTTCTGCAGAAAAGGGTTATGGAGTCGCCACGTTGCCGCCACTTTGTTGGTGAAGGGGCACGTGTCGAGACATCGAGGGTGCTGCGATCTGAGCTTTTGGACAGGGCGGATTTAGTCCGGTGAGTGAGGCACGTTAAAGGAATTATAAAGTTGTTTTAAGCAACAGATTAAACGGTCGATGTGGCGTGTGTGACCAATTAAGATTTGCTCGTGATATGCATCTGGATCAATTTTGTTGCGAAATTTTGAGAGTTTCTTCTACTTTAAAATCGACTTATTTTAACCACTTTGGGGTTCGCTCCGGTGGTCACATTTCTAACTTGGAAGAGGGAGGTGGGGAGTTCAAATCATCACCTTCTCATGGGGGACTGAGATGGGGACGATTTCATTTCAAGAGTGGGTTTTGACTCCCACGCCCTACAAAGATGCATGACAAAAGCCTGAAAATGAGTGTTAGAGTAGGATTAGAATAAGACCGAAAAAAAAAAAATCGACTTGTTTCTTTGTGTGGTTTTATTAGCACGGGGGCTAATGCAATTAATAAAACAACCCATGACCTAAGCTGGCCTGTACATGGCCCCCATGAAGGTATTCCCCTTTTGGCTTCTTTCCTTGTAGGTATCCTCTTACCCTTCCACACGACACTGTTGCACGGTTGTGATGCATCGCCTAGTTTGAAGCAGTCGTAAGCGTGTCTAACTCCTTCGGGCACTCGAAAAGTTGCGACAAAGATCGAAGGAACAACAAGATTGGAAGAACGTTTTCGGACACAAACCCAACGGTCGGAAGATCACGCTCCGATGTCAACCGTTTACCCGAAACAGATCATTAGCGACACTCGAAATGGACCGAGCTACCCCAAAACAATACCTTCGACTTCAAGCAACAGGTGATCATATGCAATACACATTAATCAATCAATGGCGTGATAGATAAGGTGATCCGATAATAGATTATCCGGCCCAAGCAGTAAATAGTGATGACTATAAGCTATTTATTAATATAAACAATCGAGGTTCTTTTTGCTTGTCCATAGACAATCACTTTTTCGACATTAAATAAGGATTAATATCACGAAAAATCCCAAAGTAGTATACATATGATAAATTTGCCCCGAACTAATTTTTTTTTACCGTCAAAAATCTCAAATTGGTATGCCTTTGATAATTTTAAGTTAAATTGGTATGCTTAAGACAAATTTATTCTCTGATAATTTCCGTTAAATTTTATTATCAAATTACTGAATTGGATGGCACGTGACAGTTGACTAATATAGCAATTTGGGATTTTACTTTCCATTTGTCAAAGTTATACCAATTTTGTGGTTTTTTGGGGTATTAATCCAATTTAATGAAAAATATATTTATTACAAATATATCAGTTTGAGATTTTTAGAGGTTTAAAAATTAGTTTAGGGTAAATTTATTACAAGTATGCCAGTTTTTTAATTTTAATAGTTGTTTGAAATAAATTTATCATACGTATACTAGTTTAGAGTTTGTTGTAGTCAAAATATTAATTTTTGATAAACTTATCACATATGTACCAATTTAAGGTTTTAAAAATATCGTCCTTCTATTTTCTAGCACTAACTTCAAGATATATGGATTATGTCCCTACAACAAAGATCAAGTAACTGGCCACGATTGTATAACTATCCAAATTTGGCTCATTTCTCCAACAAGGGCTCATATACTTAGCGTGGGTTTAATGTAATTTTTTGTTTTTTAATTGTTTTGCACTTTATTTTTCATTCGATCTTGAACATGCTTTATTTAAATTTAGCCTGGTAACACCAAAAACTCAAAACAGGTACACACATACTGCATTATCTCCAAACAAACTTTATAGAACATTCCAGGTGTGCCACATAATACCCCCAAACTGATATTTTTGTGCCCTATTTTCCTCAAATTGTGGCAAATGTTTCATTTTTTAGGGATAAATATAGCATGAGCGCACTAGTTTGTTATAAATGCCGCATGTGTATGCTAATTTGGGATGTTTTGTGACATAAAAATTAACTTGAGGTAAATGTGGCATAAATATATCGATTTGAGACTTTTTGTGGTATTAATTTTGTATTTTCTATTTGAAGGAAAAGCCGTGAGTATTTTGTTTATATATATAAGTGCAACCAAATCATCAAACCCGTTAAATTCTTGTTTGATCAAATTTGTGCTTAGATGCAGTGGAATAAGCACAAGTAAATTATAATAAAAGCTATAATTCTAAGCTCTATTTAGAAAGGTTGAGGACTAAATGAGAATGATGTGTTATATAGTGCTAACCTAGATATGAGACAAGTACAAAAAAGCAAAGAAGAAATGATTTGGTGCACGAAATTCATAAAACCACTCAATATGCAGCAACCTTCGCCTCTCATATTCCCTAGTTATTGGGGGGGAAAATATTTAGCTATGAACGAGGGAAATGAGGTGTGCGGATGCTATGTTAAAATAAGGAATGCAATCTAAGTGTAAGCTAACCTTGTTATTAAACTGAACAACAACAAAAAATCATTACTGGTACTTTATCAAGCACTCAATAAGTGTGATTTTAGCTCGTGTTCAACCTAATTAAGATACTCCACGCATCGGGATTGTAGTTGATTTGAAGGTGCTCTTCTTGTCGTACAAAAAAAAAATCGACCATTAATTATATTCACATGAGTAAGTGGATGGCCGGAAAAAAAAAAAAGTAAACAAAGATCAATGAACTGATGAAGCTAGCGAGTAGAAAAAACAATATCCCTCGGCCTGCCGTTCATGGAACATATGCGACGACCCGTTTACATGATTAGGAGGCTTGAGAAAGGCTTGTACAAAATTTCATAGACATACAAAAGGCTTTGTATAGAAAATACTATTGAGGAGCAAGATCACCAGTAGGTGTATGATCCAACAAGTGCCACAATAAAAGATAGAGTCGTCACCTTTACCACATACTTTTATCAACCTAATTAACGAATTTAATGACCTACAACTGCCGAAACAGTAACTAAATCAGACCCGAGAGTCTGTAGTTTTTTTTTTTTTTTTTTTTTTTTTTTTATGTCGTTGAATTGGGCACAAACAAATGTAGACCAGTACAAAATGGAGATGTTGGACGCGTTAAGTCTGGAGTTGACGCTGTGTCATAGAGGGAATAGAACGGGGTCGGATTTTTCAGCGAACCAAAAAAATTGTAATTAACTTTCGTTACCACCAAAAAAAAAAAAAAAAAAAAAAAAAAAACCTATATGCTGGACAGTGTTTGTCAAGCTAGATGTGCAATAGTGAACTTCCAGCTTGAGATATGGCTTGAGATATGTAATGCTCCTTGATGAGCTTAGCATCTTGTTGGAGTGCGTAGTTTTGTTGTTAAGATGTGCAATAAGTATTTCAACAATGTTAAATTTCTCAAAACAGGAGTGATGCATTTCAATTTTCTTTTATAATAGTTGAATATAGAAAGAAAATAATAAATGATATCCTTCTTGGTTAATGTAAAGAATTATCGTTAAGTCAGGGTCAGCAGGTGCTGAATGCTGCCCATCGCCCTTAAATCCTATATTAACTTTGATTGCTGTACATAAGGCTTCCTGATCTGCCCTGATATATTGTTTGCAGGGACCTTGACCCTCTATATGACGTCGTCAAGCACAAAGAATACAAAGATAAGTGTTACGAAAGCCTGATGTCTCAAGTATGCTGAGGTCAGTTTTTTGTTGTGTTTTATAGTAACATTCAAAGAGTTATTAGTTTTTTTCCTGTCCTTTTCGGACGTTTCAGCTGAACACCACTTTATGCAGCTTTTACCATGGGTTGGAAAATTAACGGGCGAATCGTTGAGATTCTTCTCACCAATAGTCATATGGACCAGGTTTAAGTCTAGTCAACACATGCATGACGTTTGATACCCTGCATTCGTGGATTATCTCAAGGTACGTCGCTCAATAAATAGTCTCTTCAAGGGATTGCATTGTTTCTTTTAGGCTAGAATATTTCTCTATTTAATTTCCTCTGACCTTTGATTTCTTCTCAGGCTTGGCTTGTTTTGATGGACCTAGGAATAAGGGAGACTGATGCATCTCAAATTATAGCCAACCGTGAAGCGCAGCATCAGTATCCGACTTTGAGAGCAGAAAAGGTTAATCACCTGGTCACTCATCTCCTCCCCTATCTTCATCTACAGCCTACTTGCGAAGTTTATTTATTACATGCACATGCAGAGACCAGTGCTACCACCGATGGTCTAAAGTATTAAGCGAAGTGTTATAGGTGCATCTAAAATTATGCCGTAGCTCTGATGTTTCTTTGATTCCTTTTCAATCTATAACTTATTTGATTTTTGAGTCGAAGATCCGGGTTATGAAGTTTTGAAAAGGTTATCAGGGAGACATATGCAAAGATAGAAATGTCATTTACAGCTATTCGTACATCTACATCCCCATTGCATAATAGAATTGCAGTTACTTATCTCTTGTCATGAAATGTAGAATGAAGTCCAGAGCTTCCTATTCGACGGAGTTGATTCACTAGGCAGCAAAACATTTTTGGATTACTTTCCAGAATATCCATGTCAAGAAGGCAGAGTCAATTAGAAGGGAAGCGTACTCGGGAAAGGAGAATTTATGGGAAACCGTAATGACTAACTTGCCTGTTCATTGCACTTCTGTTGCCACCTTTTCCAGGTCTGTTTCATTGTGCTACTGCACTTAACTAGTGCATCATAAGTGAGTTTTTCTCTCTTCAGGCTAGCAACTTCCTTTCAGGTTTGGTTATTTATCCCTCACATTGACAAAATTGTTATTTTAGTCATTTGAAATTTTGCTTATTCTTGTAGCAATAAGATAAGACCTTGATCTGTAAATATTGTGCAAGAGTTTGAAAATGCAGCTACACGTATTTAAATGCGCCTATCTTTCCTGTTAGCAACTTTCTATTGCCTATTGATTTGAGTAGCAACTCGAGGCCTCATTTAATTCAGTGGTCGTTGAGTATATGTGAAGTTTTCTTATGTTGCCGTGGTTGAAATCGAAATCTAAACATTTCATTTTATTTCCTCTCTCGGGCTTCGGGCTTCGCTATTCCCGTTGCGCTGGATGGTTCCTTGGTGATTGCCCGTGACAAACGGTGTGAAGGCAAGCCTATTTTTAGGACGTTCATCCATCAAGGTGTGTCATTCAACTATATCCTTGATTTGTCGCTATGAATGCGAACAGCTAGTAATAAAAACAACTAACACAAATGCAAAAAATTTAAGCCTAAATTAGCAACAAAAAAAATGATTGAATTAACACAATTGTAGTACCGATAAGACTTTTTTGATAATTTTCCCATTCTCATACTTACCCCTTATTTTCTTCCTTGTTCTCTGTTAACTTACCCAAAAGTATTAAAACTCTGCATGAATATCTAAATCTTATGCATCATTTATAACAAAAAACAAAAATCCTGTACCATCTGTACCCTATATACTTTTCGTGTGCAAGGAACGACTCCATCGTGCCATACATGATTGATATCATTTTGAACAATATAGAGTGCATTCAAATTTCTTCTATCATTGAATTCCTTTCATTGATTCTTTGCTTGACATCGTTAAATGTACATGCTGCGTTTTATGTGAAATGCAATAGGGAGGGTTAAGGATATGCCTGAATTTAGATATAGACGAGTTCTGCTAATTGCTTAAGCTTTGAACAAAACAATCTTAGAGGAGTTGTTCAATGACTGGAGCTGTTCAGTAAAAGTGAATGACGATGGTGCACGTAGAGATTGATGGAGGAGAAGCAGGGGATGGCATCTGTTGGTGGTTGATATTGATAGGTGAATGGAACGCTTGATAATGGAGATCCCGTGATAGACAATAGGTGATTGATGGTGAAGTAACGTGCTGATATTTTGGTGAAGGGAAGTTTGATTGTTGGTGTTCTGATCTGGCTATGGTTTTTTGTATTCTCAGTCCATTAAGAGGAAGACAGTGAGCATAGATAATAGATATAAGAAGGAGAATAATATATATATATATATATATATATATATATATATATATATAGGAATAGTGGATTCCAGATGTTTAAGATTGTTTCGATAGTGGAATTCGGTTCAATTTTCGAACTTGAACAGCTTTTGGAGAGTTCCATTTTGCTGATAATTTGAAAGCTTTAGTTTGTTGGTTTGATAAGAAACAAACCCCTAGGAATGGTGAGCTTGGTTCCCGGTTTAGGAATAAAATGAACGGTTCCAAAAAAAAAAAAAGAAAATAAGAGAGAAAATAAGAAATAAGAAATAATGAAGAAAATGGGCTTTGAAGGTTTAGAACTAAAAGAGGTTTTGTTGGAAAGCCCAATCGTATTTTTTTTTTCCCAGATTTGTGAAAATATGTTGGACCATATTCGGATTGGGCTCAACAGCCCAGCCCAATGTCCCAATTTTTAGTAATAAAAAAAATTTAAAAAAATTCTGAAAATTAAAACATAGAAAATGTTTAGAAAATAGGCCTCGATTGGATAATTAGATCTTAGTGTTATATTTAACTTACTGTCTCTTAATTGACATTTATGTAGTTTGGAGATGTTGGTGAGCACTTGATTATAGTTTAGTTTTGGTAGATTACTTTTCTAGACAATAATTGGAATCAATTTTATTATAGCTCATGGGTTTGCTATCTCAAGGCTTGATAATAGATCCATGTCATATTCTTTATCCAACTCGTATTGGGTTACATTACCGTACTATGCTTTTTTACTCATTCTTCATTACTTTCTTGGATCAACTGATTGTGATTCTTTTATATTGTTTTCCTAAGTTCTGATTTGCTTGCTTTTGTTGAATAGTTAGGTTGCGTTTTGGGGTCTTAATTTGAAAAAAAATCCTTGGGTTTTCTTGTCAACAACTTGTTCATCATTTCGAATCCTGAAACCATCATTAGGCATTGAGATGTGGACATCAAGCATAAGGCATTTGTGAGGTACTCACCATCCTATAAGGCTATCAATAATTTATAATTTTTCATATTTCCTCCTTTTTTCTTTTCACCTAGGCTTGGCCCTACTTCCTCTATTTTCCTTCTTCCCCCGGCCTAGTCTCCTTCCTTTCCCCTTTCTTCCTCTCTCCCCTCACGCTTGCTAAAGGAAGGACGCAAGGGACAGGTGGAGCAATAAAGACCATCGAGTAAGATGTCCAACTAGGGGTGGGTTGGCACGACGAGCTGGCAATGGCGGGGCCATGCATGCTTGCTAGGCGAGCTTAAAAGCGGTGATTTTTGGGAGGTTCAGGGACTAGGGAGAGAAATCGAGAGAGTGAGAGGGAGCGAGAACTAGGAAGCGAGGTCGTGATTAAAGGGCTTGCTTTAGTAGCCAACGTGCCTGGACCTCGATTGCCAACCCTCGTGAAATATACATGCATTGGAGAATTTTGTTTAACATTTGTCCCACTAAAGTCAATTGCATCGAAGAATTCCCCAACTGCTTCTTCCTCATATAATGTTGGTCTTTAAATATACATGCATCATCACACCATCCAAAGACAAAAACCCTTCGATATGAGAAAAATTGCCTTCCGCCCGATTCGATCAAAAAGACGATCTATGTGATTTTGATGGTAGGGTTAGGTCCATGCTCGCCCTTTCCCTCTTGATCCTCTTGTTGCTGTCTTCATCTCTTGAGAGCTCAGCTAGCACTCTTGGAAGTATTGAACCCGTAGATTAGACCTTTAGCCAGAAATGAGAAAGCAAGAGATCCAAATGAAGAAGGGAGACGATGGGGGTGGCGGTGGCGATGGCGGTGGTGGTGGCGCTAGTTACACGGTGGCGGTATCATCTATATAGTACTTGAGGGTGCCAGTGGACATAAGCCTAGTAATGGGACTCAAAGGTCCTCAACCATCAAACCTCGTCCATGGTCACTTGCCTTAGTCATTTTTGTTCCTCTAATCCTCGGTCTACCATTTGCTTCAACCCTAGTTTGATTGCCATGAACCATAATCCTCGATTCATCATCTCCTCAGTTGTGTTTCATGCAAACTAGGGTTGAAGCAAACAGTAGACCGAGGATTAAAGAGGAACAAAAATGATCGACTAAAGCGATGATGAGTGAGGTTCAATAATTGAGGACCTTTGAATCCCGTTGCTAGGCTTATGGCCACTAGTGCCTTCAGGTATCAAATAGATGATACGCCACCAGTGTAACTAGTGATGCCACCATGGCCATCGCCACCCCCACCGCCAACCCCATCGCCACCCTTCTTCATGTGGACATCGAGCTTTCTCAAGCTTTCCTGACTAAAAATCTCATCAAGGGGCTCAGCACTTCCACGAGTGCTAGCCAAGCTCTTGGACATCGAGACAGCAACATGAGAATTGCGAGGAAAGGGCGAGGGCGGACTTGATCCCAGCCATCAACATTGTAGAGATCGCTTCTTGATCGAATAAGGAGAAAGGCGATTTTTTGTTGAACTGAAATCAATTGCATCAAAGAATTCCCCAACCGCTTCTTCTTCATCTAACATCAGTCTTTAAATATACGTGCAACATCACCATCCAAAGGCAAAAACTCTCCAAATTTTCTCCTACGAAATAAATCGCCTTCCAATCAATTCAATCAAGAAGGCGATCTTTACGATCTCGACGGGGGATCAAGTTTGTGCTCACCCTTTCCCTCATGATCCTCGTGTTGCTATCACCATCTCCTAAGAGCTCGGCCAACGCTTGTGGAAGTGCTAAGCCCATGGATGAGATCTTTACCAAGGAAATGAGAAAGCTCGACATCCACGTGAAGAAGGATGGCAAATGAAATTTGTATATATTTTGATGTATACACTAATGAAGAATACAATATATTTATAGACTTTATTAGATAAATATTTTACGATAATATGTCAATTAAGATTATACATAATCAAATGGTAATATATGTGCAATACACATACAATCTTAAAAGACACGAATAATTTATACGAAATATCATAATTATCTTTAGTACATGAAAATATCTTACAAAAGTGTTAAACATCCATAAAAAGTTAAAAATAATAATAATGGAAAAAGAGATATGACATTTGTATATATTTTGATGTATATACACCATCTTATTTATAAGTTTTGTTAGATAATC
This sequence comes from Eucalyptus decipiens, assembly GCA_014182575.1. NCBI lineage: Eukaryota > Viridiplantae > Streptophyta > Magnoliopsida > Myrtales > Myrtaceae > Eucalyptus > Eucalyptus decipiens. The sequence continues at coordinate 4,323,851 of CM024615.1, read as the reverse complement.
ATTTTAAGATAATATCTCAATCAAGATTATGCACAATCAAATGGCAATTTACATACAATACACATGTAATATGTGTACAATCTCGAGAGATTTAGATAACCAAAAAGAAATATCATAATTATCTTTAACATAGGAAATAATTTATTGTGTCCCTCACCTAGGCCGGCTTGGACCACGTTAGGCCAATCTCATGACAGTAACCAAACTAACCGTAGGCTCAAAAATAACCAAAATACTCTCACGACTTACAAATTGACTATTTGCTCCCTTTAACCTAAAGTAATTATTGAAATGCCCTTAACTCAATTTTTGGGTGATGATATCACTCACATGTAGAAATTTCAAAGTTTTAGATGAATAATGGAGATTTAAATCTTTTGGGATATGGTTCCTTAAGGACCAATAAACTCAGTGGCATGCTTGCTTTTGTACATAACCAGATCTATCAAGCAGGTCAAGTTAGGTTGGGTTTGGGTTGGTTATAAATGGTCCAACCCAAATCGATCTATTTAACACGTTTATGATTCATTTATCCTAATGTAAAATTTTTGACCCAACTCATCCCTACCCAACCTAACCCAATTAACTAAACCTAAGAAAGCTTCTTTTTATGATATTTCTTCTTCTTCTTTTTAAAAGGTATTGCTAAAACACTTTCATGCAATACAAATTTAGTGGACAATTTTTTTATTAAAAAAAGAAGAAGAAGGTTTGTTTCTTAAATATTTTCCAAGAAGTATATTTTTGGAAAATTACAATATTTTTTTGTTTTTGCCTAAAATTTGAAAATAAATTTGAAAATATTTTTTGTCATTTAATAAGAAAATATGATAAATTTTCCTTGACTCATTTTTAATATTTTTATTTTTAAAAATATAGAAATTTGAATTATTTTTATTTTTAAAAATCTAATTGTTAGTTTTTTTTTTTTTGAAAAATAGAATTTTTACTTTTTACTCTTTTCTTTTTCTTCATTTTGGCCGACTGCTAACGTACGACCAACAATTAGCCATAAGCAAGCTCAAGGCTCAAGTCTCGCTCAAGCCTCACTCAAGCCTCACAAGTTGTCGGTGAGGCCTCCGCCTCACCAAATTAGCAAGCTCGAGCTTGCCCGATGCTAGTGAGCTCGAGTCTTGCTAAATCAGCGAGACTCAAGCCTCGCTAATCATAGGTGACCTCAAGCTCATCTAAGGCCGGCAAGCTCGAGCCTCACCTAGCAAGTCACAGGTCGTCGCCGTGCCCACCATCGACTAAGGAGGAAGAAGAAAGAAAAAAAATAATTATAATTTCAATTTTAATAAAAATATTTAATAATTAAAAAAAAAAAGGGAATGAGAGAGTGCAAGGCTTGGACTGAAATGGGTTCTGGCTTCTAAGTCCCACCCATTTAAGACCCCTTTATCTTAAATTTTCAAATTTTAAACCCATGTAACTAGTCTCATAAAAATATAAATGACCCATATATGATACATTTATGATTTAAATGGATCATATATTAGTTTAAGACCCATTTTGACACCTCTATATATAATGCAAAACAAACAAATCACACGTGTAGCTACTAGCCTACTAGTTATCATATTGTACACAATATTAATAGTTCATTTGTTTCGCAAAAAATGAATTATTTGAAAATTATTTTTAAAAATAATCGTTTGTTGGCACATAAGTTTTAGCTCTCACTTTAGGCTTTAATTGCATATAAAGTTTAGGGATTAATTTTTAATTCCTAAAACAATTCAAATCATTAAAATTGCATAGCATGTAAGCATTTGGAGCATTTGCATTAATAGAACTAGAATTTATAGTAAATATAAAAAATAGATTTATTTAAAAATTTTAAAAACAAAGAGTCATGTTATAAAATTAAAAAATTAAAGAAAATTTAGAAAAGACAGAGCCAGATTCGGGCCTGGTCGACCCGGCCCCTTATTTCTTTTCTCGGCTAGACCCAAGCCCGCCCCTTATTTCTTTTCTCGGCTTTTTTCTCTTTCTTTTCCCCCTACGCAGGCCATCCCATCTCCTATACCCTTTAGCCCGGTCCGTGCATTGGTCTTCTTCTTCCCTCACGTCACGCACACCTCTGCAACGTAGCGACGTACCGAAGCAAATTAGTAGGAACAGAGGCAGAGCAGGCCGCGACACAATCCTAAGGTCGGGGGATCAGCCAGCCATGGCAAACTAGCAGTGCCAACAGCCATGCGCACCTGCGGTGTTCTTTAAAAGAGAGAGATGACGTTCGGCCAAAGGGATTTCCACAAACCGGGAGAGGCCTCGTGAACAAGGGTTGGGCCCCGCGCTCCTAACTCACTGCAGGTGGAACATGACGTTGGAGGGGCTTTGAATCGAGATGGTTATGCCGACGTGGCCAAAGGGCGCAGAGCAGTTCGTGAAAGCTAAACTGCTGGTGGACGGATAGGGCATGGGAATCGGAGTAGGCGCAGGGTCGGAGAAGACACCGGAGGCAGTGGAGTTGGCTCGGGTTTTGGCCAAGTCATTGAGCAAGGATCTGCCCCCAAGAGGCTCGAGACAAGGAGATGAGAATTACGGCTCGGAACACAATCAAATGAGGGAGCTCGGATTTAGATTTAAGCAACCTTGTGAGGTGGGCACGCAAAAACTTCAAGTTGGTACATTCGACAAAAATACGTTTCATTAAATTGGATTAATACAAAAAAAAAATCATAAAACTGATACAACTATAACAAATAAAAAGTAAAATCCCAAATTAGTATACCAGTTAATCACCGATAGGAGATATATCACTCCGTAATTGTGTTGGACCTCGCTAAGAAATGATTTCATACCACAAGGCATCAAGCCATCCTAGAGCACATTTCTTTTTTCACCTGTAAACGCGAGCAAAGGAGGGGCAAATTCTGTACTTAGCATCTTCACGTTCCATGTAGCTAAGCCAAGGACAGTGTTGAGAGAAAACGAAACGATTGATTATTTATGTGTGAATTCTTAGGAAGAACAATGACTCGACTCCATGAAAGATAACATATTTCATGTGAATTGCTGCAGACTAATCCAATTTTTATTGACTTGCTTTTAGATTAGATTGAAATAGATATGCTAAAAATTCTAGAACTTATTACAAATTTATAATTAAGTTTAAAACCTACAAAAAGAGAAATCAAGTCTTTAAACTTATCAAATTAGTGTAATGTAATCTCATTAACTCTGTCTAATTTTTGGTAACGAAAAACTGACGTGGATTTTTTTTTTTTTTTTTTTTTTCTTTTTTTTTTTATGTGGTGATGATGTGACCGAAGAAGCATAAGCACAAAATAAGGCTGTTTTGGTCCTAATATGGTTTTTTTAGTCCAAATTTTACATAAATTAAACTAAAAATTAGCTCAATTAAAAAAAGTTGAGAAACCTGTTTTTCCTTTTTATTTATTTAAAAGTGAGCTTATTTTTTTAATTTTTTAAAATAAAATTTGTATTAAAATATTAAATTTGAATCAAACCAACATCGTTGTAGCCACACAATCACCATGTAGAAGAGAAAAATAGTATAAAAAAACCCAATTAGTATTTTCCATTAATAAAGTTGAAGGGAGTTAACAAAAGTACTTTTTTTTTGGTCGAAATAACGAAAGTACTTTATTACACTAATTTGATAAATTTTAAAAGTTGATAGCATTTTTTTTCAAATTTTCTGAACATAACAACACTTTCATAATAAATTTAAAGACTTCTAATATACTTATCCTAACTAGATTTTGGCAACACTTGTGATTGTGTAAAACTAGCGAGAAAGCCCGAAAAAAATAAAAAAATAATAATAATAATCTAAAGGGAGAAAGATTATGGAGTGTAAAATCGCAAAACAAGATCTATTTGATCTCATGTTTTTGGGCCTCTAGTTTTGTCATTCACAACTATATGATGAATTCCTAAATCCTTACACTCACCCTAAGAAGAAACAAATTTTCTAAAAACTTCAGAGACAAATTAAATGTTGTAACGACAGAGACAAAATAAAGCAACTAGCCTCTAATAAATAAAGAATCCAAACATTAAGCAGGACAAAAACTGATAATTAGACCCTAAGATAGCAAGGAACATGAGGTGCTATTGCCGAAACATCTCCAAAGACGTTGCCTCTCTCTCTCTCTCTTACCACGCGCACGTGAGCACTAATACCACCGTGCTTCAAAGGTGTGAAAGTGAAGAAGCACAGCAAACCTAACGACAACAAAAACTCATAAAGTAAAGCCCTCGAGAGATTTGGATTGGAAACTCATGCATCATCAAGAAATTAAGCGGATGCATTAGAGTACTCGGTAAAGTGTGCAACATGTTGCCGCATGGTTACCTACGGAGTATGAAGTGTAGAGAGGCTATATTATGTACGCCAAAACCTTTTTCCCTTTATCGTTTAATGCTTGAGCAAGTACAAAAAGAAAAAAAGACATCCAGCATCCTGCAAAATTATAAAGCAGACGGACCAAGTGGGACTGAGAAAACTGTCCCCTAGAATATTTGCAATGCTCACCTCAGCATCAAAACCAAGATGAAGATGCATGAAAGATTCGCACTTTGGAGTCCTCTTAACCCTATCTGAATATGACTTCGGGATAACGTCCTCAGGTAACAAACCTATAGTGTCCCACATAGATGCATTGCTGACAATAGCTTTCTCATCACGCACGAACTGCAATATCCAGAGATGCAGTTCTTTAATTTGTGTTGATCTTATGATAAAATCCAGTTAAAACAATTTTTAAGACTTGAAGTTTCCCTAAAAAGTCCACTCACTTGACCACTTCTTAACTTGACTCCCGGTTCGACCGTTTTCAACAACAATCTTTTCCACGCGACTCCCGAGAGAAATCCGTCCACCAGATTTTTGCATTCCCCTTATGAGGGCATCAACAATAGCTCCACTTCCATGAAGAGGGTACTCAAGACTGCAACCAGGTTTGTACCACTCAGCAAACATGTATACCTGAAAAGTGCACATAAAAGGTCTCACCTCCTCAGAAGGGTGGATATAAGGTAAAACAAAAGTAAGATACATATTTTAGGCATCCAAGCAATTTGTTGATAAACAACCAGCCAGCTAGCAACTTCAAATAGTAGAGGTTGTTGGAAATTTCCTATAATATGGGCTTACATTAATTAATTGATTTTCTATTTTAAATAATCGGGTTAATGGATATTGCAATATTTTGTTATACCCTAAAGTGATTTGATTGAATTGGGTATTGGCATTTATTGGTAACGGGCCTAGCCGAGCAAAGAAAGTGTAGGCAATTGTGTTTAACCAAGCCCATAATGGGAAGGGCCCAGGTTGACACGCTATTGATTAGGGTTTGCTAGGTCCCCTCTCTAGCCTATAAAAGGATAGGTTATACCTATCGCTGCTTTAATCCCATTGAAAGCTACTATATTGAAATAGATCATAGATGGGAAGATCTTGGCATTCCAATAGATCCCCGATTATCGAGTGATCTACTTTTCTCGCAAGTGAAGCAATGGCTCAAACAAGTACGCTTTAATTCCGCTGTATTTATTGATCTCGGTGTTTTACAATCATATATGGATCCGATTCTTCTTGATCAATTAATTATTCATGTGAATAATTTTCTACATGTGGTATCAGAGCTTGTCATATATGATTGTAGAACCCGAAAATTTTCTTTTTCATGACAAATTCGAAATCTTCCTCTTTGAGCCGAATATGAGCATTACTTTTTCGTGTGGATTTTTTGCTCGATTGATCCCGAAATCATAGGGCTTTTGTTCTACATGTCGAGATCTTTCCAACCATATATAATTTGCATAATTTCGTTGAGAATTGAGAGAGAATTTTAAATATAAAATTCTAGGGTTTATACATAAAAGGTTCTAAAATTTCAAGTTACATTCTTGTTTTACCTTCGTTTTTCTCTTCAATTTAATGGTAGCAACGGTTGGTTTGGAGACTATTGTAGCTGATTGTTTGTTCCCCTTTGGATGAGCGTTTAGGGTTTGCTTTTCGGGTATGAAGTTAAACAGTCTGTTAGTGATGGTGGTTATGCTCTTAGTGCGCTCGATTGATCTATTGATTGGCCGCATTGCTTTTGTCTCCTTGTTATGGATGATTGTTTCTGCAGAATGAGAGTTTTTGAATAGGGTGCTTGTACTTTGTGCAGAGACCAACATAGGTGATTTGTTGCTTGTAGTCAATTGGTTAATACCTGATCAAAACGGCTCTTTTAAAAGTTTTTTCTATTTTCCAGCAAGTGAGTTTTTTGTCTGTGGAAAAGTTTATGTTTTTTTTTTTTTATAGTCGATGATTCATGAATACATGAGTTATTGATATGGGTAATGTGATGGTAAATACGAGAACTCTTATTCACGAGAACCTGTCCCGGCGGGTTCTGTCTCTTTTGTATGTGCATCTTAAGATTACGATTTTAGTTACATTGATTACATGGTCAAGACAACTTATGGAGATGATGTATTTTGGATGGAGCTGCTTTTCTGACTTGACGTGCGTTCGAATCTTGCCCTCACTGGAGTGCTTTGTACTTTCATGAGTTCGGATTAGGGTTTCGTTCGAAAACCCGTTCTTGATTTCGTGTAACCGCGGTCCTGCTGGAATTCTTGATCGTTCGAGCGTGTTCCGTTGATTCAGACCCGACCCATATTCCGGATCGGCAGCAGGTCGAGTGATCTCGACGGATTAGCAACTGGGTTGATTCGATATTTGGCCCCCCCCGACTCGTCCTAATCGGGGGAGACTGACTGGGAGGGTGTCGATTTTGAGATTTTACGACTAGGGTTAAGAGGGGCTCTGCTGAATTCGTGGGTTCCTCATTTGGTTGGCGCGTGAGAGGCTCTTGAGGAGAGAGAGAGAGAGAGGAGTTGGAATTTTCTGTGATGGCCGAGCAAGTAGAGGGGCTTGAAGGGAGCCAACCGGTGGATCTCACCAAGCATCCCTCTGGCATCGTGCCCACCCTCCAGTAAGTCTGTTTTTCTAGCTTATGTCTCTTTGTCTCTCGACGGGAGTCTGCTGAGTGTTCCTGCTTGGGGGAGCTGGGAGACTATTAAAGATCCCTGTGTGCTGGTTTTAGCTGGTATAAGTGAAGATGGAAAATCTTGTCGGCACGAGGGCGCAGTTTTGACCAAGCGTTTCTCGGGGTTCCTCCTTAAAAGGAAGTTAGAAGTCGGTTGATAAGCGGCTTGCGTGACGGATATTACTGCTAATCGAAGGATGCGGTGTCAGTCATTGTTCACGTGCAGTTGATTTGAGTTTTAGCTGCCATTGAAGGGTTGCTTCACCGTGCCAATTGTCTATTGGGCTTCATGAATTTCCTTCCTAAAAGATTTGATCTTCGGGATTTTTGAATGTGGAGTGCTTTGGAAATTGATAACATGGTATTGAAACGGTTTGATCTTTGGAAACTCTTTAGCATCTTTGAGAGATGAGATTGTTTTTTGTCATGTCGCTGGATTTGCGACATACTGGTTATACCTCTTTTTCTGCTTGTCCGCCAGCCCATAATCCCACTAGACAAGCTGTGAATTGTTAGTTGGAGGCTATGAAATTTTTGGATTTTTAAATAGATGCTATCCTTCTAATAATAATTTCAGGAATTTCGAAGTTTTGTCTCCCTTTTAACTTGATGGGTACAATTAAGCAGATAAGTGATTTACACTAAAGAAAAAAAGGAGATGCGGTTTGATTAATAGGGTTGGTGAATCTCATAACACTTTTAGAGAATTTTTATGAAGTAGAAGAGCAAAAGGAATGTTGGCTTTGTTCAAGGTTACAGTCTTTTTCAGATTTGGACCGGTGACTAACGGAAGACTATAGCGTCAAAATACAAATTAATCAATATTACTGAAAATTTTGGCAAACCAAACGGACCCTTCATGTCTTCTTGTGTGGTTTTACCACGAGTCATCAGAGTAGACTGGCTTAACATGACTGAGGTTTAGAAGTTCTTTTTATAGAGATTTTGCTTGATCTCTTGTGGGTTTCATGCTAACATGCAGGATACTTCTAAATTCAGATGATATGATTGTGTCAAATATGTGGAGATTGAGTTATTGCATGACTACGTAATTTCCCAAATTTAAAAGATGCCAAATTTAAACATGCCAACCAAGGGTTGACAGTGAGGAAGTGTGAGATAAAGATTGTCCTCATGATTTTTTGATGTAATGGTTACTGATAACTACGAAATTTTTGGCTCCCTTTAATTCTAGTAACCATTCATATCCATTCCTGTTTTGCCATGAGTCCAAAATATTAAAATAATAATTAAAAAAAAAAAAAAAATTGTGACAAAAATTATTGTTTGATAAATGCAATATGATACTAGGAAGCACATGTTGTGAAGTGCTTTATATTATTCGATGAATTTTGAGCATAAATTTTTGGAGTTCCCTATTGATAAAAATTAGTATATACAAATACTCACCCAAAGGAGTTATTGTTTATATTAATTTGAAAATTGCATGAAGATAAATTTCAAAATTAAAATATGAGGATGTATGACTCAAAAAGATTTATCTGCCCAAAGGGGATAAATTTTTGAAAGTTATATGTAATTCCCCTCTATATTGATATATTAGAGATGAATGATGGGGATGTGTGACTCAAAAGGTTTATCTGCCTAAAGGAGATAAATTTTTTAGAGTTATGAGTATTTCCCCTCTATGTTGAGATAATGGAGATGTATAATTTAAAGGATTTATCTGCCCAAAGGGGATTGATCCTTGAAGATTATATGTAATTCTTATTTATCGTCTTTATATATTGATATTATGGAGATGTATAATTTAAATGATTTGTCTACCCAAAGGGGATGGATCATTGACAATTATATGTAATTCTCCTTATTGTTATTCTATAAACTTCATGCTGTGAAAAATAATGGTGCATTATACACTCTGCCCAAAGGGGAGTTTATAATGTACTAATTATTTTTGTTAAAATACTTATTGCCCATAATTGATCTTATTGCATTATGTGTGACAAACAGTTATTTTTGCTATAAATAACAACAATGCCACGATTGAAATGTTAATTGAATAAAATATTATACTATTAAGGACTTGGTAAAAAAAAAAAAAAGGAGATATTGTAATTGAGAATATTAGAACTAAGTCCATATTGGCCGATCCTCTAACAAAGGCTTACGACCCATTTTATTTAAAGAACATGTAAAGAATATGGGTGTTTTAGATTCTTTTGATTTATTTTGTTAGTAGGAGTTATACAAATTGTATTTCTGGATATTATAGTTATATACAGATCGATAATGCTTTTATGATGTTTATTAAAGCATTTATTTTAATAATCAAGTTGTCATTGATTATATTGTTATCATTTCTCCTGTTGACTGAGAAATGGAAGTATAAAACAGTATCTTTAAACAAATTTTGTTTAAAGATGACTGATGTCACCGATTATGAGATCTCATGTTGGATTGTGACATAATTGTGCAATTTCATGTTGTTTAGAAATCGTGACCGAGGCAATTTCATGTTGTTTAGAAATTGCGCTAATGCAGTTTCATGTCGTTGAGAAATTGCATAAAGGACCGATAAGAAATAGTGTATATTTTGATCACATATTGGCATTACTTCTTACTACACTACTAGGCCCATAATCCATGAAAATATAATGCTTATTATATGTGATTATGGAAGGTCTTGTGTTGTGGCATTTTCTTAACACATTGATCTCCATAGTCCTATACTAAGATTATATAGGATTGGATTGGTATTGAGATGCCATTATTGGAATATTATTTTTTAAAAGTTGTGGCCACATAAAACAAAGTTTTCAGTTATTAACCCAATAGTGTCGTTTTCAATATAAAATCATTTTCAAAATAAAATAAGTTAATTAATGTAGCCCAAGTGGGAGAATGTTGGAAATTTCCTATAATATGGGCTTACATTAATTAATTGATTTTCTATTTTAAATAATCGGGTTAATGGATATTCCAATATTTTGTTATACCATAAAGTGATTTGATTGAATTGGGTATTGACATCTATTGATAACGGGTCTAGTTGAGCAGAAAATTATAGACAATTGTGTTTAACTGAAACCCGTAATGGGAATGGCCCAGTTGACACGCTATTGATTAGGGTTTGCTAGGTCCCCTCTAGCCTATAAAAAGATAAGTTATACCTATCGGTTGCTTTAATCCCATTGAAGGCTGCTATATCGAAATAGGTCATGAGAGGAAGATCGGCATTCCGATAGATCCCGATTATCAGAGTGATCTACTTTTCTGCAAGTGAAGCAATGACTCAAACAGGTACGCTTTAATTCCGCTGTATTTATTGATCTCGGTGTTTTACTATCATATATGGATCCGATTCTTCTTGATCAATTAATTATTCATGTGAATAATTTTCTACATAGGTCACATGCAAGTACTAAGAAATTAATCAGTTAAGGACAGCAGGAATAATTGCATAGAAAGGAGAAAATCTCCCTTGTTAACATCAGGATTCAACATAACCGTTTGGTCACCACCCCATCGTTTATTTACTAAAGAAGTTGCTAGAGTTGTAGTTTCTGCAAGATAATAAACAAGACCTGAAAGCAACTCACAACACTGCATAATGGTTTGAAAAAGCATCCATAGAATGAGATGCCGAGGGTTTCACGGTTCTTATTTTCTTCGGTTCTTGCCACACCTGATAAGATTGGGTTATGTTTGGGTCATCCTTATGTTTTGGGTCATCCCTGAGCAGAGGAACAAATCTGAAAATCATAAGTATTTATCTTTAACTAAGTTGATATGCAAGTAATATCCATAATTTGTAATCGATGAGTAAGGAATCCAATGATCGATATATTGTTAGATACCTTTTCCGTGAGCTATATTTAAACTAAGCACTGGACAAGCCATATTTAAAACTAGATATATCTTCTTAGTTTTGTATTGTAGGTTTTATCCTGATTTTTCATTTGAGTGAATTTAATTTATGAAACAATGTTATGGCGATGTCCAAGAAAATAATTTATTAAGGAGGTGGTACACTTGTATTAGCTGTTCAACTTGAGCAGCATATAGATTGTGCATGGTTTTCCAACAATTGTTTCCAACGACAACATAATTGGATTTGCTAATCTCCGGTTTCTTATCCCGAGCCCCGTTAGGACTCGGGTGAGAGATTTGGGAAACTAACGACTTTGCTCTCGGCATTACAAGAGCTATACGCTCCCCCGCTCTTCCCCTGTGCTTACACAAAGATAGCCTCTAGAAGCGCCAAGGAGGAGTAGAAGAGCCGTTGTCTGGTGCGTTCTTGGTTCAACTGAAGAGAAAGGGGAAAGCAACCCCGTTGAAGGTGACTTGGCTTAGCCCACCCTCCATGGTTTATTGTTCCTATAAAGTTAGCCTCCGGAAGAAGTTGACTGATCTTGTCATTGGAAATCTTTTCGGCTTTTTCTATAAGAGGCGTGCGGTGCTCTTTAGTCTCCATAAATCATTTCGTAATTCGTTGGTTTTCAATAAATTTAACGGCTCTTCCCGGGCATCGTGAGACTGTTATTAGTGTACGATCAAGGGTGATGCTAGTGTTTCTTTTGGCCTATTCTTGTTGCGCTTTTACGATTTCAATGTGTACAGTTTTGCTGTCAAGTAAATCCAATCGTTTTTTGTTTTATTGCAGAAAGTTTTGTTGACGATGATGGCGGAGATCTCCGAAGGCCGTGCTCTTTATTTACCTCAATCGATGATTCAAGAAATCATGTCAAGATTGTCTCCCCGGGGACGCAACACAAATGGGCATCCTCTCTAGAGATTGGAATCATGCCTTCAACACTCTTCCCGCTCTAGAATTCAATGAAAAAACCTTCGGGAGAAAAGAAGTTGGGGAGCACGATACTTTTCTTGAATATATCGATCGTTACATCACGCGGCGCCATGAGCTCAATCTCAACATCGACTCGATGAGCTTGATGGTCTTCGCAAGAGACGATAAGTTGAAACCCATAGTGCCCAAGTGGATAGATATCGCCTCGAGTCACAATCTCCGGCACCTTAGTCTTGGCCGCATCGTCAACTATCCCGACAGAAGATGGTACAAGCAAATGTGCCCCGACTTGGTGTCTGACACCATCTCTGTCCTCCACGTGAGCCATCTCTCAATGGAGGGTGTCAAGACGAGGCTGCCTCGCTTGGAAGAACGGTCCTACACGAGTCCAAAATAGCGTAGAGTTCTCGAACGAGCTAATGCCGAGCTGCTGCCAAGCACTCCGGCGCGTGGAGCCGATCCACTTCTCCCGCTATAAGGACCTCCTCATCTGTGGACCCAAGCTCCAAAACTTTTAAGGCATTGACCTATTTTCACAAGCCAAACCTTTCGATTTCAATATCAGCCCCAAACCTCATATCCTTCGGCTACACATCGTGTTTCACCACGACCTACCCGGATGAGCGCTTGTCGCTCTCCAAGTACATGGCACTAGAAATCCGAGGAGCTTGCTCGGATCCGTGCTTCGTCGGAATCGGGACCATTAGAAAAGCGGTCTCTCGGCTTCACCTCCTAGAGACCTTGAGGCTCGGGAGGAGCCCGTCCGCCAAGTGCATCAGATAACTCACAAGAATCTCAAGCACCTCGCCTTGACTGCATTCAAGTATCTAATAAGAATAAAGACCCAAACTCCTAATCTCGTGTCGTTCCAATATGACAGCCCCAACATCCCGGTCATTGGTCCACGAGATTCGACAAAATTGGCCAATGCAAGACTGGAGGTGGATTTTGGAGTCCGCAACAAGAGGAGTTATCTCAAGGCGGCCAAGTTCCTAAGGTATTTCGGCCGTTGTGACTCGTTAACACTAATTTGTAAGGAAGTCAAGGTAAGTAAATGTTTTCCAAATCAGTATTTTGTACCGAGTATTTATATGCTAATGTGAACTCAACGTTAGAATCTTGTTATTCTTCTTTTTATATATATAGGCATTGGTTCTTCCGGAAGAAATTAGAAGTGAAATGCTTCCTCCATTGTGGAATGTCAAGCATCTAAGACTTCAGATCCTGTGCAACACTTCTGGAGATGTTGATACCAGTTCTCGACTAACGGAAAGCTTGAGGTGGATGTGTCCTAATTTAGAGACGCTGGTCATTAGCTCCTAATCTTACCATCTAGACCCCGCAGCAACAAGTACTCAAGAGCGAAAAAGGGCAATGGCGGCTGCCACTAAAGATGCGTTCTCGACGAAGAAACTCATATAGGGACCACTATCAACTGTTATCCTTATATATATGTGTTAGACTTGCTTTTCTGAACTCATTTAACGACCACTATCAACTGCTTTCACTATTTTCCTATTTTTTGTTTAATGTTAGGCTTGTGTTTCTTTCAGTTTACATATAGCAAGCAATGCATGACTATGGAAGACAAAGAAAACTCATCTAGCGACCACTATCAACTATTTTCACTATTATCCTTCTTCTTTTTTAATGTTAGGCTTGTCTTTCTAAACTTTTTTTTTTTTTAATTTTATGTTAGGCTTGTCCTTCTGAACTCATCTAACGACCACTACCATTGCTTTCACTATTTTCCTACTTTTTCCTATTTTTTCCTCTCTTTTTTTAATGTTAGGCTTGCGTTTTGTTTAGTTTATATATGGCAAGCAGCATAACCAAGGAAGGAGAACTAACAAAACAAATTATCTTGTGAGTAGAAAAAACTCATCATTCCGTCCGATCGGTAAGGGTGCAAGAGCGAGAGAGAGGGAACTAGAGCGAATTGAGCAAGAGAGGGAGCTGAAGAGAAGGGAGCGAACAAATAGGGAGCTAGAGTGAGCATGAGAGGGATTGAAGTTTCCGGAGGGGGACTATATAGTATACCGTTCCTCATATTTCCAGATTTCAGCCATACTATTTTGAATTATGTAGTAACATTTCCATAATCGTGGAACAATCAATGAATAGATAGGGATGGGCCATCATCACCGTACGAGAATCCTTCCAACAATCAAAGTAAACATTGACAATATATAGCCCTTTCCATTGTTGGAGCACCAAACAAGACCGCCACCTGATTTTACCAAATCCGATTGCTTTGGATTTGATACGACACAAGGAACATCATCAAGTGCTTCGAAAAAGTACTCGATGACATACAATTAGCCGAGGCTCCAACACAAAATGCTTGTGTCGATCATATCTTTACCGCTTCGGATAGGAATTCTGCTTCCCGGGCCGACATTGTTGCCATCTCAAGGGCCTCCTTGCTTCAAGAGAGAATGCACTTACTCCTTGTCATCCTTATAATCACCCAATAGAGAAGTGACTCTGTCTGCCCGTGATCGGCATACTCTCTCTTCGTCTTGACCTTATCAAGGCGAGCTTTCCGGACGGCATTTTGTATTTGCCGCTCATGCTCCTTGAGCAATTCATTGAGGTTATCTCCCGAGGGAAGCAAAGGTCCCGTAATAGTGGATTCGGCTCTTTTTGGGAGAATAACTCTGCAAACACAAACAACATAAGATAATCAGCTTTTCAGATCATAGCTTGCGAATCACCACACCGAAGGCAAGAGAACAAAATGATCCTCATCTATACTTTACAATTAGTTGATGTCATTCTTTGACATTTGACATGAACTACCACAAAAATTATTCTCCAAAGCAATTTTTTATGATTTTTCAGATACTTTCGATTGATCTCTCAATATTATACGAGCAAAGACATTCAATACCAATTGTCATAGCAAGTCGTTTGAGTAAAGAGATAAAGATGCACTTAGCACAACTTAACTTCCAATGACCACATGGACATGATGACGTCCATTGCTTTTTTCAATTCCATATGCCCAAGCATTTTATTCATGCTAGTAAATAAAGGAAAACAAATACAGAGAATGCCAAGAAACACTAAACAGCATTACCAAAGCTATACATATAAAAGGAAAATGGTTGAGTCAGATTATTTCACCTTCAACTAAGTGGAAAGGGAACCGGAAAAAGGGGAAAAATATCCCTAGCAAAGACAAAGTTAAATAGCTTGTTTAAGTTATAATGCAATTACCGCGATGGACTCCATCCGGGAGTGCTCTCCCCTTCTTAAACAAAGATATCGGCCTATGTAACAAATGATGTGACCAGTCATGCTTTCCCGCTAATTCACCACCATCTGGATGACTACACCTGGCAACAAAATCCTCATCCCTCCATTGGGTGTTAGCACCCTTCTCCCTACTACAATCGAGATGCGAATCACCTCCCACTGCAACAGAATTAGAAAACCTGGATAACTGTGATGCTCTTCTTTCCATGAAAGATCTCTGTCTTGTCAACTCGGCCCCACCTCTTGGAGAATCGAGTTCTCGGTCTGGCACAATCAAAGCCTCAACCTCATTTGCATTTCCAATTTGTGTTGACCCATTAAGACTGGGTTGTGCTGATTGTCCAGATAGAATGAAATTGTTCTGGGTCGTTCCTCCTGGTTTCTCACCGGTACTTCTGGGATTCAATTGCTCTTGTCGCTTCTAAAGAAGGTAATAAAAATAATAATAAATGCAGTTAAGCTATGAAAAATGGGTCCTCAGCAATATATGTATGCCTACGCTGAATTTGTGTTAAGGCACTCACATCCAACCCTTCAACTTACATATATGTATGAGATATTATTAGAAGGTCAAGTTACCTGGATGGATGCCTTTAAATCAGCATTGGCATTTGATGTAGGCACAACTTTAGACTCTTTCGAACCCTTTCTAATTGATTCAAGACCACGAGCTTTACCGGCAGTAGCTTTACGCCTGGAAAAAAATCAACCAATTGTAGGGTCAGTAGCATGATGTGGAGTGTAGGAAACACTTCTTATGAAGCAATTCTAAGTGGCTACATAAGTAAGTTTTTCCTTCCCATAATATGTCAATCCAACTCCTCCGCCATTACACATTTTGAAAAAAGGGAAAAGTAACTGCATTAACAATGGTCGTATTTATTTTGCAGTAGAAAAGTGGAAACTTGATGAAACATTTTTGTTTGTACAAGGATGAACTAGTTGATAGTTCATTTGCAGCAAGTAATTAACAGAAAGTCCTTTTTTCCTATCGGTTTCTATATAGCAAGATTTTGACAAGACTTCAAACTTTCTGTAGAGGTGTTCTTTCATTTGGGATTTTTTTTTTCTTAAATTTCGGCTAGCCATCTGTGATCAGATTTTAAATTAGTGCTAAAGACTGTTTCTCTAATCAGCACTGTCGCGACCAATTTTTCGGGGTTTGGACCACCTAGGGTTTGGCTAATGGATTGTTAAGCCTAGACTTAACTCGGGCTCTCCCAAGCCCATACCAATTCGCGACTTAGGTTTGAATTGTTAACTTGCAATTAAATTTTAACTAGGAGTCGCCACTAATCTATTTTTGGTGGGTCGATTAGAAACCCTAGTAAAGTAACGGGAGATTTACTTTACTCCTACGAACCGAGACTAAGGGTACGGGGACTTGGTTACGTTAAATTTCTCTAACGCCCTTTCGGTACCTTTCTTTTTATTTTTGAAAAATGCTTGGCAAGCAATTTAGATTGATTTTAAATCTATTTCCCTAACACGTGAGGTGATCATACATGTGCGCATACCACCAATTTAACACTCAAGAAAGTATTTAAATATTGCAAGACTTACCTCAAAGCAACGAAAGCATCTGCATTGTTAAATTAGAATTCACATCAGCAGCCCTAGATATGATTTCTAATTAACACGCAATTTCAATTTTTATTTTCACTTTATTTAATGAAAATCATGACTTATGCATGCTAATAATCTAATATGACATGGTAGCATGACCTGAACTATATGACATGAAGGAATGCAATAATTAAATGCAATCTAAATGATCTAATTCTAATGATATGCAAGGCGATGCAATGACGTACAAAATTATTTTAACTAAAATGACATGCAACATTGCAATTTAATATGCGACCTATATGTCAAACGGCATTTATTAAATGACATAATCTAATGACGGCAATTTCTAATTAGAAATGAACCTAACAATAATCACTAAAATGACATGCATTTCATGAACATAATTCTATATGATGTGCAAATGGCATTTTTTATTTTAAAAGTACAATCTATCCTATAAATTGCAACTAATTTATCTAAGACAAATTTTATGAAATTTGAAATGATCTAGCTAGATTAAGATTCTATCTAATTTAAACTAGGGATTAAGTCATATTAAATCCTAATTTAAACTAAGACATTATCTAAATCTAAAATGCAATTTATCTAAAAAGATGATCTAAATTTAAAATGAAACATGCAATTCTAATATGCCATGACATACAAAGAATGCCCTAATTCTATATGACATATGTATGATGACTTTTTTTTTTTATGTTTTTTATAAAATTCGAAATTAAAATTGCAATCCTAAATATGCAACAAACCTAATCCTAATTAAGATTTTTTTGGATTTTTCTTTTACGAAAATAATTGACTCAACTAACTTGGCGATAGCAAATCAAACAAGATAAGATTGATATCTAAAAATTAGCGAACCACATCTCGCGCATGAGATCGGGTTGGCCAATTTTAAATTAAATCGCAAATCAAATCTCGGGCTTGAGATTGGATTGTCGATTTTTATAAGGAATTGCGAGTCGGATTTCGGGCGCGAAAATCGGACTATCAATCCCTTGCTTGAGAGGCACTTTCATGTTGGAAAGTCAATAATATATTTAGGAATAATCCTACTAAGAAAAAAAGTAAATAAGTGAGAATAACATTAAAAAAATAAAGTAAATAAAAAGAACTACCTAAATGATTTTTTTCTTTTTCTTTTTTCCTCTTCTTCCCTTTCAAGCTTCGTGTCGTGCGGTTGGTCACCGACCGGTGAGGGGCAGCAGATCGAGGCCCGCAGGGAAGAAATTCCGACGAAGGGACTCGGCAGACGAGCGGAGCGGGGGCGGGGAAGAGACCCGTGGAGCAAGGGCGCTCGGGCGGAGGACTGGGGGCACTCCGGCGTCACGAACCAGAAATCGTGGGTGAGATCGACGCTCCGGTGCGGTAGATCGGACTCCGAACAAAAAGTGGACTGAGCGGAGGACGGTGATGGCGCGGTGCGGTGAACGGCGGTACTCCGCGTTCCCGCGGTCGAACAGACGTCGCGGGTGGTGGCAGAGCGGCTGGACTCGAGCTCGGGTCGCCGCGAGGAGGCGATCGGCGATTGCCGGCGTCGCGTCTCCGCGGGTGGAGCGATGGGCGGTGATGAAGCTCGGGCGTCCAAGGGCGTCGCGGGTCAATCGGAGCGGGAGCAGGGTGGCCGGGCGCAGTGCGGTGGCGTATGGGCGGAGGGGAAGACTCAGGCGTCGGGTCTCCGCGAGCTGCAGCGGCGGCGGGTGAGGAGTGGCTCCGGCGTCACGAACCAGCGTGGATTGGAGATGAGGCGGAGCACGCGGATTGGCGAGGCAGTAGCAGAAACCTGTCTAAAAGCGCCGGCGACAGGGCTGGCGTGGGTGCTCGAGGACGGACACTCCAAAAGGAGGGTGAGCGGCGAGGGCTCCGGTGTCGTCGGATCTCGGCTGAAAACAATTGCGAGAGGCAGCGGATTTGGAGAAGATGATGAACAGTAAAGGTCAAATCAACCTTTACTTTCAGCCGCTTCCCTCAAACTCACTTCTCTCTTTTACTTTTTCCTCGGTTTCTTTCCGCAGGAAAATTTTCTTCTCTTTCTCTTTTCTTTTTTGAATTTTTTTCTCCAGAGAAGCCCCTCCTAGGTCCTCGTACACGGTTGTTTTTATACGGGTCAAAATAGGTGATCTTCGTAGAATATTTTCTTTCGCTTTTTCAATATACACGAAGATAACCTATAACCTCCCGATCACTCCAAATCCTCTTATTTCCTTATCTCCTTAATATTCCCAACGATCTTATCATCTAAAGACCAAAGATAAGATTGCAATCCGATTCCAGAAACTACCGTAATATCACATAAAATCTCAATTTTCCACGAGATAATTGATTTAATAAAAAAAACATGGACTTGGGCCAACTTACTCGCGTGGGCTTAATCCAACTAATTTGACCCCATCCGCACTAGTCCAATAAATAAAAATGCAAATTAAAATAAAATGCACCTAAATCTATATGCTATAAAATTAAACCCTAATTTTTAATGCGATAAGTGACTAAACGGGCCGTTAAAATTTAGGTGTCAATAGCTGCTCCTTTTTGAAGGTGAGCTCGAAGAGGTTGCATTCAAAGACAAATTGAAACCTAAATTTTGACCATGCACATGCATTGAATGACTTGATTTTTTTTTATTTTTTTTATTTTTTATTTTTTCCGGAAAATGAATTCTATTTTAAAATGCAATTAACATGATGCATGAAAATGCTAATGCAAATGCATGATGTGAAAGGAAAAGACGTACCTGCAATTTCTTACCAGTCAATGCGGTAAAATATCTTGAGGTACATGATAAATCCCTATTTACTCCACAAGTACCCAACTCTCACTTAGGTTTCTTGAAAAGCGTAACAGGTAAGAACATTCACATCCAAAGTGAAATGTTCGAAAGAAAAAATTGAGACATCCAGATCCAGACTGAGATGTCAAGATTTTTGAAAAACTCAAAATACCTAGATCCAGACTAAGGTATAATGAGAATGATTGACAAACATTCACATCCAGAGTGAAATGTTTGAATGAAAATAATCAAGACATCCGTGTCCGCATGAGATGTCATGATTTTAGAAGTTCGAAATACCTAGATCCGACTAAGGTATAACGAGGAAAAGTTGAAGAACATTCACATCCGTGAAATGTTCCATAGAGACATCCAAGATCCAGATCGAGATGTCTAATTTTTGGAAAATGGTAAAAAGAACTTACCTGGAATATCTTATTTTCAATGAGGGTAGAGTGATTCAAGATAGTTGGTGTTACATGTCCAGGACCCGTACCATTCTACGGTCGCCCAGTATGACAGTGTTTGGTTGTGTCTAGGACCCGTACCATTATACGGTCGCCTAAACGGGGATTTACCTTCCAGGACGCGTACTATTCTACGATCGCCTGAATAGGGAAATAGGTTTTGTCTAGGACCCGTTCTATTCTACGATCACCTAAACGGGGGTTTACCTTCCAGGACCCGTACCATTCTACGGTCGCCTGAATAGGGAAATAGATGTTGTCTAGGACCCGTTCTATTCTACGGTCACCTAAACAGGGATTTACCTTCCAGGACCCGTATCATTCTATGGTCGCCTTAATCAGATTGGCTCTGGAGGAAAATTTTTGGGAGACAACTCAGTCGAGTGTCGATTAAAAGGGACTCTGGGCTACAAAAGCACGCCAGGTCAATATAAATGGACATCGGGCTATGAAAAGCACGCCGAGTCGATAAAGAGGGACACCGGGCTACTGAAGCACGCCGGGTCAATATAAAGGACACCGGGCTATTGAAGCATGCCGGGTCAATATGAAGGACACCGGGCTACAAAAAGCACGCCGGGTCAATATGAAGGACACCGGGCTACTGAAGCACGCCGGGTCAATATGAAGGACACCTTGACCAAGTCAAGTGTCGATGAACTTGAGGGAGAATACCTGCACAATGACAAGTATTTTAGAGTATGGTAGAGATACTTACCTGGTGATATCTCTAATTCTTCGGGATATGCCTTTTGGAATTTAGATATCCTGTGGAGGTCTTTCACCTCATGGTGGAGGTTTCTCATCTTCTAATATCATGAAACATTCTGAAAGGAACTTGAATTACCTATCAGACATGATTTAGAGCAAAAACTGATATGCATTCATCAAAGAGATAAGCAATCTAAGCTACTCTAGAATGCACATTTCAAAGATCAGTGAGATTTTCATCAACTCAATCAGGGTTTATGCATAATGACCTTTGCATCACCCAAATTTCCATTGGAGAGAATTATCATTCAAGACAATCTTCACTCATGACATGGATTTCTTAAGAATACTATATGAGAGACTTTCGGTTAGAAAGGACTTTCACTCACTCTCATTTAAAATGTCTATTTTACGTGAATCACTCAATTTTATCATATCGACATGGGTCCGAGTATTCTCGCAAGCGGTATGATCTTACCAATCTGAGAGGTCTTTAACAGGGACCATAATGAGGACTTGGTCAATGGCTTAACAAAAGGACTCTTTGAGTCAAAGCTATTGAATGGATTGTCTTGTAATCATCTCCGGGTTCACAAATCAAGAACCCTGCAAAATGAAAAAGAAATAATCTTGCTCGCACTTCTTCGAGCGATGCTTATAAACATATGAACTCTTACGTTAATTCAAGTGCCCTAATCTGAAGAGACTTTGTAAGGGACGTAACGTAGGTCGGGTTCATGGGTTGAGAAATGAATGGATCATTAGGCTCAAAATGTGTGTAAAATGTGAGAGTTGATGATCATCTTGGCATTGCCACCAGTTTTCTTTTTCATCATCGGGGATTGTCTTCATGAAATGCCCAATTGATTGTAAAAACTCAGCATTTGAGTTCTTTGACTATTGCTCCATTGGGATTCGATTTTTGTAATTGACAGTCACCTATCTTGACTCTTTTTTTTCATCTATGGGCATTGGCCTTGCTTTTACCAGGCACACCGCTTTTTTGTGCCCCTAGTTCTCATTCACTTTTCTTCACTTCTTTTTCATGGGCACTGGCCTTGTTTTTACCAGGCACACTGCTTTTTCATGCCCTTTAGTTCTATTTTGAATTCAATTCTTGCGTATAATGCATCCGTCAAGCAATTACACTTTGAATGACACTTGAACTTTTCAGGAATCTTCATTGGCTCTTTGTTTTGCCCTAGGGTGGGGGGATGATCATCAACTAGGTTTAAAAGAAATGAAATTGTAGGCTCAAGTGGGCTATGCAAAGGATATAAGTGTATATGATAGAGAAAGAAATGCTCTTCATCATCCTAAGGCACTTAAATTAACACATGAATTCAATGTAATAGCACGACTTGAAGATTGATGCAAGTGAGAGCAAGAAAATTTCAATTCATTTTACTCACCTCATGCTGCAATTTTATCTCTTAGTTGCCTCGATGTGGGGTGATTCTTGACAGGGGTGATTTGAAAAGAATATCCATAAGTGTATGAGCTCAAAAGGGTTAAATAATGGATCACATGTAGTGTTTGGGATAGAGAAATGAATTGCCTCTCATTATTTCGGTTGCCGTACCTTTTGCGAGAGAACTCTTTACCTTATGGATATGAACCTTCCTACACTAATCTCACAAGTGTATGAATATGGGACTGTGTATAGGATAAGGTTTGCCTTTCATCATCCCAAATCGTCTCATTTAGTATGCTCAATCAATTCCACATCATTCATTAAATTAGTCCATCATGATGTTCTTTAGTGGAATTGGTGGACAAAACAAGTAAGAGTCATCATGTAAAACCCTCTTTAGGCATGGAAAATTGTCAACTTTAAAACAAAAGCTTTCCACACTGCAAAATGGTTTTAAGCATTCATTCAAGGATTCTTCTATAGTGGGATTGCCTCAGCAGTTGATGTCTTTGGATTGTCCTTATCATCCAAGATTGAAAATCCACTTTTGCCCCTGCACAAGAGAACGTGCATCAGTATGATGCTATGCACATAAAAGTAAATTCAAATTGCACATCCATTTTGGCTCAAGTTAAGACTTTGTCCCAGTTTGGGCACTACCAAAACCTATCATGCCATCAATTTGTCAACTCTTCCACTAGGGAATGATGGTCCTCTTTTACTTGCCCCAAATCTTTTTCATTACAAGTGCGCTCTAAACCTGTTGATCACAAGTCAAGTTTATGATCATTGAAACTTGATATGCCATTCTCAGATGTCCCTTGTCATAACAAGTTATAGAATCATGTTCTGAGACAAGAAGCAAATGAGTCAAACAAACAAACAAGTTTAATCTGCTACAAGCTTTGGGAAAATGTTTTTTTTTTTTTTTTTAGCAGTGAAATGCTTTTGTTTTCGAAAAAGTTTTTGGGAGGAAACATGAGAAAGTCCAGCCCTCAGGATTTCTCCGTGGATGATATTTTTCTTTTCATGACTGGATATCGTCATTGGACTGGTTTGGTATACTCCATCATGTCCTCAAAATTTGAAATAAAATTGTAATTTCATTGAATAGAATCAAATGAATTACATTATTGAAATGGAAAATGTGATTCCTAACCCCTAAAAGGAGAAAACATCGAAAACAATTCCTAGAAAGCGAAACCCAATCCTAAAAATTGATAAAAATTCCTAGAAAGAGATAAAAATTCCCGCGCAGGGGAATGTGCAACAACAATTACTCTTGCAGGCTAACGTCAATGTCTTCCGAAGGTCCTCGTCATTGGCTCCTATGAGGAGGTCATCGAATAGACCTGTGATTCCTTCCAGGGCGTCATCAGAGTTCTCTATCTTTGGAGGTGTTAGATCGTCCATGTCATCCCATCCACTTGGAACTATGTTGCGGGAGTCAAAGTAAAAGCTGGGAGGAGCCGAATACTTCACTAGGTAATCAAACTTGCCACTAGGCTGCCCTGCAGTGTCCATCACTTCCACTTCATCTTGCCCCATCTTAGGGACATTGTCAGGTTTTGGTTTTTCAACAGTGACCAACGGTGGGTCATCTTCCAGTTCAGGCATATCATTATTGCTCATTTGGGTCTTGTATTCCTGTTTCGGAACTACTACCTCAGGGAAAGCAGGTGCAGGAGTCAAATCTGCTCGGAGGGATTGGATTTGGGCTGTCATGAGTTGCATAGAGGTGAGCAACTGTTGGAGTTGGTCTTCCATAGCGGAGATACGATCACGCATTTCAGTTTGGTCAGCCATTCTAGCTCTTGATCGAGTGATAATGGGAGAGTGTGAAGGATCCGTTATCACTATATTGGCGGACGAGCGGAGCAGCGGCGGGTCGGATCGAGCGGCGCGGGTCCACCTGGCTTACGACCTGGGTCGCTGATCAGAGGTCACGGCGGTCGGATGGGCGTCGGGCGGAGGGCTGTTCGGGTCGGTCAAGCTCGGATCGGCAGCAGGCCGCGGGACGGAACGAGGGCCGAACGGCAACGAACGGGCGGATCAATTCGGTTTTCAGCTCGAGCTTGGTTGCCGGGTCCGTGCGACACAGATCTGCTCGGGTCTAGCTCCGGATGAAGGGGACAGTGGGCGTCGGACTGCAGGCGGCACGGCGCGTGGCCTCAAGCGGCGGCAGCGATGCAGCCGAGGCGCGGCAGCGAAGAGGTTCGGTGTCCGGCGGGGGGAGCAGGGGAGACAGATGCGCGGGGGGCTCGCGCAGTCGTCGCGGCCGGCCTCGGCTTCCCGGCGCGTCGGCGTGCGCGGAGAGGCGGTGTTCGCGGACGGACGCTCCAAAAGGAAGGTGAGCGGCGAGGGAGACGATGAACAGTCCCTCCGCCCCCTTGTACTTTCTCCTCTCCTTTTTTTTTTTTCTTTTCTCTCTCTCACCCGTCTCTCTCACGTCACTCTCCCTTTGCAACTTTCCTTTCACTTTTTCCTTTTTTTTTTTTTTTTTTCACCAAAGGAAAGAGCCCCCTTCTCTCTCTCGAGACCTCCACGGATGGCTTCTCTCTCCTTTCACTTTTTCTGAATTTTTAAAAGAAGCTCCACTCATCTCCACATACCCGATTGTTTTTTATAGGTCGAAATAGGTAATCTTCGTAGAATATTTTATCTCGTTTTCTCAATATACACGAAGATAATCTATAACCTCCCCGATCACCCAAAATCTTCTTATTTTCCTTATCTCCTTAATATCTCTAATGATTTTATCGCCTATTGATAAAGATGAGATTGCAATGCGGTTTTCTCAATCTTCAAAAAAATCATCAGAATATTGCATCAAATTTCAATTTTTCACAAGATAATTGATTAAAAAAAACAACGGGCTTGGGCTAACTTGCTCATTTCATGGGCTTAATCCAACTAATTTGAACCCATCCGCACTAGTCCAAAAAATAAAATGCCACTTAAAATAAAATAATAAAAATGCACCTAAATCTATATGCTACGCGATAAATGACTAAACGGACCGTCAAAATCTAGGTGTCAACAAGCACAAACCCACAGCCACATTTATGCCGAAAGTGGAGATTTCTTTTAGTAAAACAACATAGAAGATGACTCACTTTCTGGCTTCCTCATCTCAAGTCCGGCATCAAACTCCTTGCTTGATGAATACTTTGGCAAACTTGACGGATCACTTGGAAGAGGATTGGATGTGAAGAACTGGATAGTAAATCAAAGTGAAGGATATTAGCGATTGTAACTAAAAGGAAGATAAAAAGCAAAAGATCAGCTTGCAGCGTCTTAGATAGAAAAAAATTTCTTCCTAAAATTTGTTTACGAGCGGTAAGTCAATATTAAAAACACAGGCCCCACTTGATTCAATATCCTATTAAAAAGTTATCACATTGTTTCATGAAAAAGGTTGTAGTTTGAAAGTTAGTATTTCCGGCAAAGCTATCGTGTCATATCAAATTACATGATTGCACTATTTAATGTCTTCAAAGAAATCTGCTGAATTATTCAAAGTTGCGATAACAATAAGAAAATTGGCACACAAAATGTAAAATATTTAAAAGTAGACACGCTAGGGAGGAACAAACCATACATGACATCAAGAAAGCTGAAAAGGAAAAACTTAGGACCTACCTCATTCCGAAGGGCGAGGAAGCCGTTCCACGGCATTCTGGTTCAACCGCAAGAAGAACATCTAGCAGGCCCAATGCGAGATGAAGGAAAATCCTTAAATGTCTCCGGAGACAGCGCTTGTAAGGTTGCTTTGAGGCTTGAAAATGGTTGCATGTGGCAATTTTGACTTCTTCCAATATTCTTCGACGGAGACCCACAAAGTTTGAAAATTTTGTGCAATTGCTCCACCTACAAATATTTCATGATCGATAAGAATTGGTGAATCGCAGACAATTATTTATTATAGACTCAGAAGTGCTTAAATATTTATTATAGACTCGGAAATATTTAAGATTGCATTTTGACATTAGCTTTTACACAACACTTAGATATGACACATCCTCCCTCTTACAGAAAATGCCATAAATGAATCAACAAAACCCTGAAATAGAAGCTTGTAAAATCAAATTCTGTTGCCATTTTCTATGAAATTGATGCTGATTATAATTTATGCCATGTATAAGTAGACTACGGAATGCTCTTCAAGACTCTTAGATAAGATTTTATGTAACCGAAAGTATAGACATCAAGCTGTTGTACACAAGG
Organism: Eucalyptus decipiens; assembly: GCA_014182575.1. Classification (NCBI taxonomy): domain Eukaryota; kingdom Viridiplantae; phylum Streptophyta; class Magnoliopsida; order Myrtales; family Myrtaceae; genus Eucalyptus; species Eucalyptus decipiens. The sequence goes on along the minus strand of CM024615.1, from coordinate 4,297,627 downwards.
CAAAAATGCTTGAGTAAACACTGGGTATAGAATTTTCAAACACTATATGACTGAAACAATGTTTTTCCCAATGTTCTAATATTGTAAACAAATTATGCACTACATAAGGAATGGCACCTCTGTTCTTCCAGGCATTATGGGCTTCCCAAAGAACAATTCAGCTAGGATGCAACCATAACTCCACAAATCCACGAAGCTCCATAATCCGAAGAACCAAGCAACAGCTCGGAGGTCGGTACCGAGAGTGACTACGCGACTCGTTAGAGGCTGCTTTTGATTGGTCCGGAAAAAGTTGCCAATCCAAAATCTCCAATTTTGAGATTGCCATTGTTGTCGACTAACAAGTTAGAGCCTTTTATGTCACGGTGTAGAACACCATGGCTGTGGCAATATTCAAGTCCACGAAGTAGTTGTTGCATGTAGCATTTGATCTAGAGGAAGAAATTAAAAAAAAAATAAGTCAGTCAAAGAAAGTCTATATCATCTTTATAGTTTAGTAAGAAGCTACAAAGCAAGTAGAAAGTGGTGAATCACAATTACGATAATGCTTAGGAATGAAGACCTTATATTGAAGAAAGAGTTTTGATCTAAAATTAAATGTCCACATCCTCCCTTTTATATTCAAGACTATATAGCAAACGGTAAATGTGAAGATGCAGCATCAAATGGTAAATGAGAAGATCTAAGGAATGAAGATAGAAACTCAAGCATCAATTGTGAGAAAACCTGGGAAGCTACATAAACCTACAAACTTTTGTTCTACTTTGTCCAATTGATGCAAAATAGCCTCTTAGAACAACTCCACCTTATCCATACTCTACCCAACTTGTTGGTCAAATGAATAACATTTAATTCAACCAAGGAAGTATTAAACACAACAAGTGTGTACCTGAGATTCAAGTGAACCTTATACTCGGAGTGGCAGCGAGGCCAGCAAGATCATGGTCCATATATTCAAAAACAAGATACGACGCGAAAACCCTCGAAGTTATCAAACCCTCGAAGTTATCAAACCCTCCAGCTTCATGACTATCCATATATATGTATATGTATATGCATGCACACATGTGCATGTGTGCAGTATTATAAACTTGTAATCCGTATATTAGTTACATTGCATTAATCATCAATTGGTGTTAATAGATTATATTTCTATTAGTATTTGTAAATAAATTTTAACTAGTGCGTGAAACTAAACCTATATCATTTAATAGAATCTTAGAAAATTTACAATTTCTAATTCATAAAAGTCGAAAGGACTTTCTTCTTCTTCGAATTTATAAGAGGGGAGAGGATAGAGATGATCGGCCCGACCGCTTCGCTATCCGCCCAACGAGCCGGTCACCGCTGTTCGTGTACGCGACCACGGAGGGTGTGGTCCTCCGCCCTTCGGCGTTGGTCACAATGGTGGACTTCCCTCCCTCCATCGCCGCCACCTATTCGGGCCTTTGGCGCTAAGAACGAGAGCTTTCTTGAATCCGAGACTCCCGAAAAACAACGAACTTGATCGGCGATTCGCTTTCTTGGGGGTTCTTGAAGACGACCCGCCCGAGCTAGACCCAAGCGTGGATTTGAGCCGCCCAGACGCCATTTCCGCGGTTGAATACGCCAACCCGAAAGGGCAAAACCTCGACAGAGCAACCAAAATGAAGTCCTCTCTGTTCTTTCTCCTCTCCTTCGAATTTTCAGCGAACGAACAAAGGCGGTAATTCAATAAGAAAGTTTCTCTTTCGGCGGGGTTGAATTTGCAGAATCGAGTCCGGCGTGAGCGCGAGGAGGACGAAGAGAGTGTGTAGCGTAATATATAAGTCTGCCCGGGCATGTCGGGACTGTTGGAAAGGTCGAGGTGCTTCTGAAATTTGGCTTCTCTCTCTCCAAATTTTCGTCAATTAATCGGTGCTTTGCTTAGAATTTGCCTATGTTTTTCAAAATGCAAATGAGCAAAATGCCATTTGACTTAAAAAGCAAAATAGTGAGCAATGCCAAGTAGAGTCTAATCTTCTTTTTCTTTTTCTTTTTTTCCTTTTGCTTAGCAAAAGAAAAATGCTAAGCATATTTTGTGAATATTTCGATTTAAGAATCAATTGTCTAGAGCTTTTTAACCCCCACGGCATATGGTAATCTGCTTATTATTCAAGCATATTCTCTGAAACTTCAAAAGAAAACTATTACTATTCATCTTTGTTACAATTTACGGAAACAAGTGCAGAGATATAGTTATTTGAAGATTATAAAAACATGTTGTTCATAAAAGAAATTCTATAAGTCCTTTGAAAAGATTAAATTCAAGCTTTTGATTGCTGTCCAACTTAATAAACAGTTTGCATGCAATTGGTATAGTTTCAACAGATGATTTATGCCGAAAATACCTTGATATTTCATCCAATCGCACGATGTTGAGAATCATAACTATTAGTTATAATTACAGTTCACTATAAATTTGACAATACAACAATCTTCTCAAAATTGATATCAACGGGATTGAGTGAATGGTCATTTGTTTTATTTTTATTTTTATTTTTTTTGTTCAAATAAAATCTCATTAAGTCCCAAAGCACTTCAAACACCAAAGCCTACGATCGAGGCATCAAAACAAAGAAGATTCCAAAGGGTTTGAGATGGATGGACTACCCAATTAAAAGGTAAAGTTTTTAGTCGATATTATACCTTACAAGTCCAATCCTCCATAGTCCATACTATTTAGAGACTCTTGTGCAATGGGCTAAGGAGATACACTTGAACCAGCCCATGATCCTACGAGCTTCCATGAAAAGAGCACGTGATTCCCAATTACACCGACTTGAGCTAATTAATTACGTGAACTAAAGACTTGCAATCAAACTCGAGTACGATCATTTTTCCTTTTTTGCTTTGAGGAGAAAGAGTGCCGTAAGAAATCTTTTCTTCCTTTTATTTTTTTTTGGGTCAATTGTTTTATTTAGTTGTGATAATCTCCTTATTTTCGGGTTAGTTAGCTCTTAAATGCGATATACCTTCCCTTATTGTGGATATCTTATTCAATTCAACACACGTGAATAGGATAGTTTGATTAATTAATTGAAAATTGAACGCTCCAAATTTAGAAAAAAAGAATGCAAAACTACAGAAAGCAAATTAGATGAAATAACGAACATTATAGTAATCTGTCATATGATAAAGGACAAGACCGAGGTCGTTTGTCTTCTTCACAATAGTAAGGTGTCCACAGAAAGTTTGCAAATCATATAATAAACATAATTAGCGCATGCCAAACTTACCCAACAGTCATGTTATAGAATTCCGTAGTGTATAAACTATGTTTTGGTAGTTACAGTTCACAATGCACATGTCCATCAAATCTATTTCCATACTCTACAAGTCATTTGGTTGAAAGGATTTACAGAGCATATTAAGAGACGACAAAAGGACTAGATAAAATCTAACAATCGGGATGGTACCGACATCTCTCAGGAATTATGAGGAAAAGCGAAGGAAATTTACAGGAGCAATTAGATCCCAATAGCATCGAGAAGCTCCAAGTATTGACTCAGGGAGACTAATGTATGGGCCACAATAGCACCGCTGTCTACAACAGGATGAACCCCGATGCCCGGAAAAGTAGAATCACCGCAACTGAAAAGCCGAGGGATAGGGGTTGAATGTCCGGGGAAAGAGTCCTTACCGCTTGAATAGCTGGACCGTATGTTCCTCTGTTTCTATGAAGAAATCTTTGATGCGTCAATGGAGTTCCAATCAACTTCACCTCGCATTTGTCCCTCCTGAATCCTGGTCCGAGTACACACGCCCAACAGCTCTCCACATAACCTGGTGCTTTGCTGCACAAATTAGTGTCTTTCTGCCTTTGACTTAAAAAGTTTTCCCAGCTACTCGACGAGGAGGAGCAGATCTAAGTAGAGATACCTCTTATGTTTCAAGCTTCAGTTTTTTGTACTCTGCGCCGCGGTCAAGTTCTTGCCGGAGTTCATATGGTTCCATACCGGAGGTGTATGCATGCAAAACATGTTTCCCTGCCGGGCCGGATCTGGACTAAGTACGCTTGGAACAGATGATAGAACAACCCTCCGATCGGCATCGACGCTCTTTCCCAGTCATTCACAACTATATGATAAATTCCAAAATCCTTACGTACACCCTGAGAAAGAATAAATTTTCTAAAGAGCTTCACAGACAAATTAAATGTTGAAACAACAAAGACAAAATAAAGCGACTAGCCTTAAAAAAAAAAGAATCCAAACATTAAGCGGGACAAGAAACTCATTAAACCCTAAGATAGCAAGGAACACGAGGTGCTATTGCTAAAAACATCTCCAGTACATCCCCTCTCTCTCTCTCTCTCTGTGCACGCGTGCACACTAATTCCACTGTACTTCAGTGTGTGAAAGTGAAGAAGCACAGCAAACCTAGCGACAACGAAAACTCATAAAGTAAAGCCCTCGAGAGATTTGGATTGGAAACTTATGCATCATCAAGAAATTAAGCGGATGCAGAATTAGAGTACTCGGTAAAGTGTGCAACACGTTGTAGCGTGGTTACCTACGGAGTATAAAGAGTAGGGAGGCTATATCATGTATGCCAAAACCTTTTTCCCTTTACTGTTTAATGCTTGAGCAAGTACAAAAAGAAAAAAAAGACATCCAGCGTCTTGCAAAATTATAAAGCAGACGGACAAGTGGGACTGAGAAAACTGTCCCCTAGAATATTTGCAATGCTCACCTCAGCATCAAAACCAAGATCAAGATGCAGGAAAGATTCGGGAGTCCTCTTAACCCTATCTTAATACGACTTCCGGATAATGTCCTCAGGTAACAAACCTCAAGTGTCCCACATAGACACATCGCTGACAACAGCTTTCTTAGCACGCACGAACTGCAATATCCGAGATGCAGTTCTTTAATTTGTGTTGATCTTATTATAAAATCCAGTTAAAACAATTTTTAAGCCTTGAAGTTTCCCTAAAAGTCCACTCACTTGACCACTTCTTAACTTGACTCCTGGTTCGACCGTTTTCAACAACAATCTTTTTCACGTGACTCCTGAGAGAAATCCATCCACCAGATTTTTGCATTCCCCTTATGAGGGCATCAACAATAGCTCCACTTCCACGAAGAGGGTACTCAAGAATGCAACCAGGTTTGTAACACTCAAAGAAATATGTATACCTGAAAATCACAGATATAAGGTGTCACCTCCTCAGAAGGGTGGATGTGAGGTAAAACAAAAGTAAGATACATATTTCAGGCATCCAAGCAATTTGTTGATAAACAACCAGCCAGCTAGCAACTTCAACTAGTAGAGGTCACATGCAAGAACTCGAAATTAATCGATTAAGGACAGCGGGAATAACTGCATAGAAAGGAGAAAATCTCTCTTGTTAGCATCAGGATTCAACAAAACCATTTGGTCTCAACCAAAAAAAAAAAAAGACATAACCATTTGGTCACCACCCCATCGTTTATTTACTAAAGAAGTTGCTAGAGTTGTAGTTTCTGCAAGATAATAAACAAGATCTGAAAGCAACTCACAACACTCGCATAATGTGGTAGAATATAAAATCTCCAAATGATTAATTATCCTCCTAAATTATTCACTAACAGATACTGAACTTCTAAAATTTGATCAAGTGGCTAAAGATTTAAATTACTGAGCAACATGGTGCATGCTTTGAGGTTTTAAAGTTTGCAAATCAATCGGCCATAATCTATATAACTACCGAGAATCGATTATTCACACGGAATTAGTTAAACAAGCTGAACTCAGTATCAAATAAGTTCGTGAAAGAGAATATGGACATCCCATGGATAACAATTACCAATCTTAGGAGCTTTTCAATATTTAAAACATCATAGTTACCATCTCTCGCCGAGAGTATACCATTAGATTTCACCCCCGCAAGAAGAAAGGCAAGAAGGTCCACCCAATTCCTTATAAGAGGATCTTTTAGTTCCAAAGTGAGTCAATGACTTCGAGAAGGGTCTAAGAAGCTTTGTCCCACCAATAGCACCCCGAGGTCCCATCTGGAAAAAGATTTCAACAAGAAAAGAGCACATCTAGGAGCAATGGTGGAAAGGACACCCAAAACACCACGAGCAGATAGAGGAGGTGGAGCCATCACAGCTGCAGACATTGGAAGCACTGCATCCTGCAAATTCATATTATGTAAGAAAAGATGAATTGCAGCAAACCAACAGAAAAAGATGCCCATACTTCAAATTTAATCAAACACGTTCATTACAGATAAAATGTAGAGTAAGAGTACCGTTATATCATAATGGTCACGATAATTTGTAAAACGAGCACTAAATTCAGAGGTTCCAATTTACTTTAACTTCTCATAGCGGGGTCAACGTCAATAATGAGTACTTTTGCTTATAAGCCGTTGTAAAATCTTCTTTTGCTGTTTAAATCTACAAAGCCATCATGCTCTTTCTTTACAAGTGAGACAGAATAGAACAGAGAAACCATGAGCTTTTCCATTCTTGCACAGCATTTTGACTTGAATACTTCTCGAGGTCCTGGATTTAAGATTTAATTAAAAGCATAAGCAGAAACATACTATAAAATTTAAAACATCATGGGCATTGACTAAAGAACAACAGAAACAATATTACTAGGCTCACAAATTGCCATCAGTGGACACACATAAATTCTTACAAGAACATATGAAGCAATAATACCGTTTTTCTTTTAGAATAGTAGTCAATTCTATGTATACAGCGGTCTCTTTTGAATGTTCCCCGAGTTTGTAATATATCCAATTCAGCCTAGGAGGAAGATTATGACGCTCCCCGAATTTGACTGGAGATCAAAGACTTTCATGAGGTAATGTTCTATCCAGACAAGACTTCCCTACTTTCCTACCACTACATGTATCTAAAAGTTCCTTCATAAGTTATCTAGGTTATGCATGTCCATTTCTTCAAAGTACCTAAAATAAATGACAATCTTCACATTCTCGGCCATGGCAAATCTGCTCAATGAATGCTTTCGTCATAACAGCTTGGTAATTGTCTTTTGCCACAGCAACCATTTCCTTTGTTTAAGTTAATTCTGTTCAGCTGACGCCAAACACTTAGTGTCATCTGGGAAATCTATGTAAAGACATTCTTTCCCCTTGATATTCGCACCACGATGCTTCACATCATAAATCATTTTGGCATTAAGGACTCTGTATTAAGCTGCCTTATTGTCTATCAAAAAGGGATGACCAGCTTTTTCCACGTTAGCATCCATATCCTCAACAACTGAGCACTATTAGATTTAAACTAACTTGGGCTCAGCTGTCTGGCTATCGGCATATCTGTTTCATATTAAGTAGAACATGATAAATGACCATTCTGTCCAATCTTCAATTAGACAGATAAATTTGGCAATTGGTCCGGTAACATATCTAAAACTGAAACGACATTCATATATTCATAGATGCGCTAAAGCTAAGTCCAAGGGATGATGCTATAGATATACAAAACCATAGGGAAAAGAAGGATCCACCTTGAAAAGCTCTGTCGGACCAATACGAGACAAAAATTCACCTTCTGGTATGTACACCATGTTGGAAATTTCCTATAATATGGGCTTACATTAATAAATTAATTTTCTATTTTAAATAATCGAGTTAATGGATATTCCAATATTTGTTATACCCTAAAGTGATCTGATTGAATTGGGTATTGGCATCTATTCTTAACGGGCCTAGTTGAGCAGCAAAGTGTGGGCAATTGTGTTTGACTGAAGCCCGTAATAGGAAGGGCCTAGTTGACACGCTGTTGATTAAGGTTTGCTAGGTCCCCTCTCTAGCCTATAAAAAGATTGGTTATGCCTATCAGTTGCTTTAATCTCATTGAAAGCTGCTATATCGAAATAGGTCATAGAGAGGAAGATCTGGCATTCCGATAGATCCCTGATTATAGAGTGATCTACTTTTCTTCAATGGCTCAAACAAGTACGCTTTAATTCCGCTGTATTTATTGATCTTGGTGTTTTACAATCGTGTATGGATCCTTTTGTTCTTAATTGATTACTTGTTCATAAGAATAATTTTCGAACATGTGGTATCAGAGCCGATCGTATATGATTGTAGAACCCAAAAAAATTTTATGGACAAATTCGAAATCCTCCTCTTTGAGCCGAATATTGGCATTATTTTTTCGTGTAGATTTTTTTGCGTGATTAATCCCGTAACCATAGGCTTTTGTTCTACATGTCGAGATCTTTCCAACCATATATATTTTGCATAATTTCGTTGAGAATTGAGAGAGAATTTTAGATTTGAAATTCTAGGGTTTATATGTGAAAAAATTCTAGAATTTGCAAATTACTTGCAATCGATTGATGTTTGATGTAAAACATTGCATGGGTATTGTTATATATTTGTTTTAGTATCTTTTTTTGTATTAAATTGATGTTATTAGGGTTTAAATTTAAGAAAACCGAATTTTCGGCCATGGGAGGTTTAGATCCGAAACTTTGAAGCTTGCATGTGGTGGATTTATTTGATCTTTCTTAGTTTAATTAAATCTAGTTAATTAAATTGATGTTATAAGCAAAACCCATGAGGAAATTTTATCAAAAACCATGTTAATTTAGGCCTTCGGAGCTTCGGGTCGAAACCGGGTCGTATGACCCGTTTTTTCTGCAAATTCGTGACCTGGCCGGAGGTTGAAGAAGACCTCCAGCCGGGCTTAGGCCTGAATATGGGCTTCTGCCCATATTTCTTTTTAAATTTCGTAGCCCATTTCATGGGCCAATTTTAAATTAAAGGGGAGATGGGCTTCTCCATTACATGGCCCCTTTTTCTATTTAAAAGGAGTGGGCCGCGTGAGGATTAAGGACTCGCGGGTCTGGCCTGCGGTCTGATTAGGGCTGCTCGCGGTCTCCGGGCCCGCGGGAGTCCGAAATATTTAATAATATAATAATAATAATAATAAAATAATAATAAAAAATTTTAAAAAAAATTGTGGCAATAAATTGTTGTTTGAAAAAGTGCAATATGATCATTGGAAGCACATGTTGTAAAGTGTTTCATATTGTTTGACGGATTTTGGGCATAAATTTTGGAGTTCCCTATTGATAAAAAATTAATATATACAATTACTCGCCCAAAGGGAGTTATTGTGTATATTAATTTGGAAAATAGCATGAAGTTTATTCCCATATTTAAAAGATGGGGATGTATAATTGAAAAATATTTATCTGCCCAAAGGGGATAAATGTTTTGAAAATTATATGTAATTCCCCTCTATGTTGATATTATGGAGATGTATGATTTAAGGGATTTGTCCTTTTCAAAGTGGATTGATCCTTGACAATTATATGTAATTCTCCTTGTTGTTTTATAAATTTCATGCTAAGAAAAATAATGGAGCATTATACACTCTGCCCAAAGGGGAGTTTATAATATACTAATTATTTTTGTTGAGTTGCTTATTGCCCATTGTTGATCTTATTGCACTACGTGTGTTAAACAGTTACATTTGCTGTAAATAACAACAATGCCACGGTTGAAATGTTAACTGGATCAAACTTTAAGAGATGGAAGCAAGATATAGAGTTCGCTTTGGGCATCGTTGATATGGACTTGGCTCTACGTGAGGATGAACCTGCTAGGCCCAATGATCAAAGTACTACAGATCAAAAGGCTCATTATGCTAGATGGGAAAAATCTAATCGACTGAGCCTCATTGCTATGAAGAGGTCTATTGCTGAGCATCTGATTAGTGGTTTGCCAGAAGATACGAATGCCGGACAGTTCCTTGAAGCAAAGGGGGAGAAAGATATAGAGTCTCGATAAGGCTGAAGCTGGGAACTTGCTAAGTGAGTTAACGAACATGAGGTATGATGCTGCTATGGGTGTTAGAGAATTTATACTGAAGATGGTCCACATTCAGTCCAAACTTAAGGCCCATGAAATTGTTCTTTCTGAAAATTATATTGTGCATCAAGCCTTAAATGTTTAGCCAGCTGAATTTAGCCAGATTAAGACTGCTTATAATGCTCAGAATGAGACATGGAGTGTTAATGCTTTGATTACTAAGTGTGTGACTGAGGAAGAGAAATTAAAGAAGGAAAAGTATGAGTCTGCCCACTTAACTACCAATGCCAAGTTGAGTTCATATAGAGGCAAATGGAAGCCTGAGGGGTCAAATGCTCATGGCCCAAAGAAATGGCAAGACTTTAAGAAAAATGAGAACTATGGGAGGAATGGAGATAAGGATTTTAAATGTTTTCACTGCAAGAAGCAGGGTCACAAGAGAGCCAATTGCTACAAATTTCGAGCTTGACTAAAAACAAGAAAAGAAAGTCACCAAGGGCCTCACAAATCTAAGGAGTCCAAGTCTGAGGGAGTCAAAACTTAAAGTTGGAAACAATACTGAAGTTGATGTAGAGCGCATAGGGACAGTTGTTTTGAATTTAGATTCTAGTTTTCAGCTTGTCTTGAACAATGTCTTTTGTGTTCCTAATTTTAGGAGAAACTTAGTATCTCTTTCTTTGCTTGACAAAGCTGGATAGATTCTGGTTTGCAGAGGTGAAAATTTATGATCCTTCTGAGAAGAAGACAGAATCCAGGACTACTAGATGTTACTTTATTGGATATCATGATCATTCTAAAGGATATAGATTCTATTGTCCTACTCGAGGCACTAGAATCGTTGAATCTCAGACTGCTAAATTTCTGGAATTAGATGTTACTGAAAAGAGTTCCTCTCAATCTTTTGAAAGGGAAGAACCAAACAAAATGGTCTCTGTTCCATTGCCCATCTTGCATGAAGATTCTACGCGAGATCCCAGCAGAGTGGAAATTCAACAAGAAGCAAATACCGAAAATATGGCGATAGATCATCCCATTACAAATGAAATTCCCCAGATGAATGATGCGGCTTCAGAAATGCCTATGCGAAGATCACAGCGACAAAGAAGACCAACACTTTTAAATGATTATCTTGTCTATCTTGGAGAAACTGATTTTGACCTAGGAAGTATAGTGGATCCGACAACCTTCAAAGAAGCTCTTAACAGTGATCAGGCAGATAAATGGTTAGGAGCGATGAAGGACGAGATGTTTTCCATGTCAACTAATCAAGTATGGAGACTTGTTAATTTACCTGATGGGCATAAACCGATCGGTTGCAAATGGGTATTCAAAACCAAGAAAGACAATAAAGGCAACATAGAGAGATTCAAGGCAAGATTAGTCGCAAAAGGGTACACACAAAGAGAAGGTATTGATTATAATGAAGTCTTTTCCCCAAAGATCTACTAAAGACTCTTTTCGAATAATCATGGCTTTGGTGGCTTATTTTGATTTAGAGCTTCACTAAATGGATGTCAAGACAGCTTTTCTAAATGGAGATCTAGATGAAGAAGTATATATGCAGCAACCTGAAGGGTTTAAAGAAGCCGAAAATGAGCATATGGTGTGCAAACTTCAAAGGTCCATATATGGTCCCAAACAAGCATCACGTCAGTGGTACTTAAAATTTCACAAAGTTGTGAGATCATTTGGCTTTGAAGAAAATAAGTTTGATCAATGCATCTACATGAAAGTAAGTGGGAGTAAATATATTTTCTTAGTACTTTATGTAGATGACATTTTACTTGTTAGCAATGATGTTGATCTATTGAATGACACCAAAATTTTTCTATCTACAAAGTTTGATATGAAAGATCTTGGGAAGCCTCTTTTGTTCTAGGCATTGAGATTCATCGTGACAGATCTAAGAAGGTTCTGGGGTTATCTCGAAAAGTTATATAGATCGTGTTTTGAAAAGATTCAATATGCAGACCTATAAGTCGTGAAGCTCCTTTGTGAAAGGAGATAAATTGAGCATAGATCAATGCCCCAAGAATGATGTTGAAAAGGAAGTCATGAAAATGTTCCATATGCTAGTGCAAATTGGCAGTCTTATGTATGCACAAGTATGTACCAGACCTAATATTGCTTTTGCTGTGAATACTCTTGGAAGATATCCATCGAATCCAGGTCAAGAACATTGGGTTGCAGCTAAGAAGGTGATGAGATATCTACAACGAACAAAGGATTTCATGCTCGTTTATAGCAGAGTTGAGGACCTAAAAGTGATTGGATATTCATATGCTGATTTTGCTAGTTGTTCAGATGATAGAAAATCAACTTCTGGATATATTTTTATGATGGCTGGAGGTGCTATTTCTTGGAAGAGCACAAAGCAAACCTTGATTACGAACTCTACAATGTATGCTGAGTTTGTAGAGTGCTACGACGTGTCGATTCAAGCAATTTGGCTCAAAAATTTGATCTCAGAATTGCATGTTGTGGACTCTATTGCTAGACCTATGGTGATCTACTGTGACAACACTGCAGCTGTGTTTTATTCCAAACATGACAAGATTAGTAATGCGTCCAAACACATGGAGATCAAATATTATACTGTTAAGGACTTGGTCAAAAATGGAGACGTTGTAAATGAAAATATCAAAACTGAGTCCATGTTAACTGATCCTCTAACAAAAGGCTTACGACCCATTTTGTTTAAAGAACATGTAAAGAATATGGGTGTTTTATAATCTTTTAATTTCTTTTGTTAGTGGGAGTTATATAGTTTGTATTTCTGGATATTATAGTTATATGCAGACTGATAATGCTTTTATGATGTTTATTAAAGCATTTATTTTCAATGATTGTTATTATTGATTCTATTGTTATTTTTTCTTCTGTTGACTGAGAAATGGAAGTATAAAATAGTATCTTTAAACAAATTTTTGTTTAAAGATGACTGGATGTCACTGATTATGAGATCTCATGTTGAATTGTGATATAATTGTGCAATTTCATGTTGTTTAGAAATCGCACTGAGGCAATTTCATGTTGTTTAAAAATTGCGCTAATGCAGTTTCATATCGTTAAGAAATTGCATTGAGAACCGATAAGAAATAGTGTATATCTTGATCACATGTTGGCACTATTTCTTACTACACTACTAGGCCCATGATCCATGAAAAGATAATACTTATTATATGTGATTATGGAAGGTCTTGTGTTGTGGTATTTTCTTAACACATTTGATCTCCATAGTCCTATATTGAGGTTATATAGGATTGGATTGGTATTGAGATGCCATTATTGGAATATTATTTTTTTAAAGTTGTGGCCACATAAAACAAAATTTTAGTTGTTAACCCGATAGTGTCGTTTTCAATATAAAATCTTTTTCAAAATAAAATAAGTTAATTAATGTAGCCCAAGTGGGAGAATGTTGGAAATTTCCTATAATATAGGCTTACATTAATTAATTAATTTTCTATTTTAAATAATCGGGTTAATAGATATTCCAATATTTGTTATACTCTAAAGTAATCTGATTGAATTGGGTATTGTCATCTATTGTTAACGGGCCTAGTTGAGTAGCAAAATGTAGGCAATTGTGTTTAACTGAAGCCCGTAATGGGAAGGGCCCAGTTGACACGCTGTTGATTAGGGTTTGCTAGGTCCACTCTCTAGCCTATAAAAAGATAAGTTATGCCTATCAGTTGCTTTAATCCCATTGAAAACTATTATATCGAAATAGGTCATAGAGAGGAAGATCTGGCATTCCGATAGATCCCTGATTATCAGAGAGATCTACTTTTCTGCAAGTGAAGTAATGGCTCAAACAGGTACGCTTTAATTTCGCTATATTTATTGATCTTTGTGTTTTACAATCATATATGGATCCTTTTGTTCTTAATTGATTACTTGTTCATCAGAATAATTTTCGAACACACCATTCAGGAGTCATAGTTAGCACACGGAACGGGCTTTCCTAATGCATCTAGCACCTGATACATGGGAAATGCCGTTATCTATTAATATCATCTAGAGGCGAAAACAACACAGGAGTATACCAATGGAAAAGCGGCCATATAAACATAAACAATCTACACTTGATTCATGCTAAAGACAAAATGGGGCAACTTAGAGTGATGGAAATCAGATTACTTGTGCAAGAGGATTCGCCTGAGGATCCCGAGATTGGAAGCCAGAAAACAGCGAAGGACCAGAGTCGAACTTGTACCCCTTAATGTCGAACGCATGAGCGGCACCTCCTGGTTGGTCGTGGCTCTCCAAAGACAAGCACGTCTTGGTTGTATCCGGCAAGAAGCCCAAAGACAACGAGACCAGCGATACCGCCCGATGACCATGACATCGGCCTCAGGCTTCCCTGATACCCAAATCCACAACTTCACGTTATCAAAGAAACCCAATTCAAGTACAAAAATTCCATCTAAACAATACTACACTCTCCAAATAGCTATTTCAACAGTGATAGCAAATGCAACTGGATCAAAACGAAAACCAAACCATAAGCATTTGAGAAGGGAACTAAAAAGGGTAATCACCAATTCCGAAAAAGCCAACCCACAAGTTTTAATGCGTTGTGCCAGCTAAATCGACAAAAGAGCAAAAGGATAAGTTCTTGATCTACAAATATGGTGCAAGAGTTTGAAAATACAGCTACATGCATTTAAATGCGCCTATATTTCCTGTAACCAACTCTCTATTGCCTGATGAATTGAGTAGCAACGCAAGGCTTCGTTTAATTTGTCAGTCATCGATTATATGTGAAGTTTTCGTGTTGGCTACATGCATGATCCGGATAGAATGTCCCCGCGACATTGAGGTTTAGCCAGAACTTTGACCATCGTTTGGCTTAGCCGATTAGGCGGATTTCTCGTACTTTGAGAATCGTCTTTCCAAATTCCCTAAAGAAGATGAAGTTTTGGCCGTGGTACCATCTCACGCTAGTCTCGCGTACCATTCTAACTTCTTCAGTCAGAGCTAGCATTGTGTCCGTTGAAGCAGGCATTGTTCGTGACACTAATAATATCCAGATTAATGTTTCTTTTAGCGCAAGCTGTAAATTGAGTTACGTAAGCGAGATCTCAGGAGGAAAAGTGATTGATGAGTGGTTTGGAAAGCATCCATAGAATGAGATGCCGAGGGTTCCTCGGTCCTTATGTTCTTCGCCTCGCTACATTTGATTTGATCGGGTTATCTTTTGGGTCATCCCTGAGCAGAGGAACAAATCTGAAAATCATAAGTATTTATCTTTAATTAAGATTTTTTTTTGGTAAAGGTCTTTAACTAAGTTGATATGCAAGTAATATCCATAATTTGTAACTCACGAGTAAGTAATCTGATGAGCATATATATTGTTAGATACCTTTTCCATAAGTTATATTTAAGCTAAGCCTTTGGATAAGCCATATTTAAAACTAGATATATCTTCTTAGTTTTTTATTGTCGGTTTTATCCTGATTTTTCATTTGAGTGAATTTAATTTATAAAAGCAACTACCGAATGAAACAATGTTATGGTGAAGTCATATAAGATAATTTATTAAGGAGGTGGTATACTTGTATTAGTTGTTCAACTTGAGCAGATATAGATTGCGCATGGTTTTCCAACAATTGTTTCCAACGACAACATAATTCGGATTTGCTAATCTCCGTGGTTTCCTTATCCCGAGCCCCGTTAGGACTGGGGTGAGAGATTTAGGAAAATAACGAGTTTGCTCTCGGCATTACAAGAGCTATACAGTCCCCGCTCTTCCCCTGTGCTTACACAAAGATAGGCTCTTGAAGCGCTGCGCCAAGGAGGAGTAGAAGAGCCATTGTCTTGTGCGTTATCGGTTCAACTGAAGAGAAAGGGGAAAGCAACCCCGTTGAAGGTGACTTGGCTTACCCCATCCTCCATGGTTCATTGTTACTAAAAAGTCAGCCTCCGGAAGAAGTTGACTGATCTTGTCATTGGAAATCTTTTCGGCGTTTTGTATAAGAGGCTTGCGGTGCTCGTAGTCTCGATAAATCAGTTCGTAATTCGTTGGTTTTCAATAAATTTAACGGCTCTTCCCGGGCATCGTGTCACCGTTATTAGTGTATGATCAAGGGTGACGCTAGTGTTTCTTTTGGCCTATTGTTGTTGCGCTTCAGGATTTCACTGTGTACGGTTTTGCTGTCACGTAAATCCAATCAAATTAGTATTTCCGGCAAAGCTATCGTGTCATATCAAATTACATGATTGCACTATTTAATGTCTTCAAAGAAATCTGCTGAATTATTCAAAGTTGCGATAACAATAAGAAAATTGGCACACAAAATGTAAAATATTTAAAAGTAGACACGCTAGGGAGGAACAAACCATACATGACATCAAGAAAGCTGAAAAGGAAAAACTTAGGACCAACCTCATTCCGAAGGGCGAGGAAGCCGTTCCACGGCATTCTGGTTCAACTGCAAGAAGAACATCTAGCAGGCCCAATGCGGATGAAGGAAAATCCTTAAATGTCTCCGGGAGACAGCGCTTGTAAGGTTGCCGAGGCTTGAAAATGGTTGCATGTGGCAATTTTGACTTCTTCCAATATTCTTCCTCGACGGAGACCCACAAAGTTTGAAAATTTTGTGCAATTGCTCCACCTACAAATATTTCATGATCGATAAGAATTGGTGAATCGCAGACAATTATTTATTATAGGCTCGAAGTGCTTAAATATTTATTATAGACTCGGAAATATTTAAGATTGCATTTTGACATTAGCTTTTACACAACACTACATATTAAGGTAGATATGACACATCCTCCCTCTTACAGAAAATGCCATAAATGAATCAACAAAACCCCGAAATAGAAGCTTGTAAAATCAAATTCTGTTGCCATTTTCTATGAAATTGATGCTGATTATAATTTATGCCATGTATAAGTAGACTACGGAATGCTCTTCAAGACTCTTAGATAAGATTTTATGTAACCGAAAGTATAGACATCAAGCTGTTGTACACAAGGCAAAAATGCTTGAGTAAACACTGGGTATAGAATTTTCGAAACACTATATGACTGAAACAATGTTTTTCCCAATGTTCTAATATTGTAAACAAATTATGCACTACATAAGGAATGGCACCTCTGTTCTTCCAGCATTATGGGCTTCCCGAAAAACAATTCAGCTAGGATGCAACCAGAACTCCACAAATCCACGAAGCTCCATAATCAAGAACCAAGCAACAGCTCGGGAGGTCGGTACCAGAGAGTGACTACGCGACTCGTTAGAGGCTGCTTTTGATTGGTCCGGAAAAAAGTTGCCAATCCAAAATCTCCAATTTTGAGATTGCCATTGTTGTCGACTAACAAGTTAGAGCCTTTTATGTCACGGTGTAGAACACCATGGTCTGGCAATATTCAAGTCCACGAAGTACTTGTTGCATGTAACATTTGATCTAGAGGAAGAAATTAAAAAATAAGTCAGTCAAAGAAAGTCTATATCATCTTTATAGTTTAGTAAGAAACTACAGCAAGTAGAAAGTGGTGAATCACAATTACGATAATGCTTAGGAATGAAGACCTTATATTGAAGAAAGAGTTTTGATCTAAAATTAAATGTCCACATCCTCCCTTTTATATTCAAGACTATATAGCAAACGGTAAATGTGAAGATGCAGCATCAAATGGTAAATGAGAAGATCTAAGGAATGAAGATAGAAACTCAAGCATCAATTGTGAGAAAACCCGGGAAGCTACATAAACCTACAAACTTTTGTTCTACTGTCCAATTGATGCAGTAGCCTCTTAGAACAACTCCACCTTATCCATACTCTACCCAACTTGTTGGTCAAATGAATAACATTTAATTCAACCAAGGAAGTATTAAACACAACAAGTGTGTACCGAGATTCAGTGAACCTTATACTCGGAGTGGTAGCGAGGCCCCGAAGATCATGGTCCATATATTCAAAAACAAGATACGACCGCCAAAACCCTCGAAGTTATCAAACCCTCCAGCTTCATGACTATCCATATATATGTATATGTATATGCGTGCACACATGTGCGTGTGTGCGGTATTATAAACTTGTAATCCGTATATTAGTTACATTGCATTAATCATCAATTGGTGTTAATAGATTATATTTCTGTTAGTATTTGTAAATAAATTTTAACTAGTGCGTGAAACTAAACCTATATCATTTAATAAAATCTTAGAAAATTTACAATTTCTAATTCATAAAAGTCGAAAGGACTTTCTTCTTCTTCGAATTTATAAGAGGGGAGAGGATAGAGATGATCTCGCCTCGACCGCTTCGCTATCTCGCCCAACGAGCCGGTCACCGCTGTTCGTGTACACGACCACGGAGGGTGTGGTCCTCTGCCCTTCGGCGTTGGTCACAATGGTGGACTTCCCTCCCTCCATCGCCGCCACCTATTCGGGCCTTTGGCGCTAAGAACGAGAAACAACGAACTTGATCGGCGATTCGCTTTCTTGGGGGTTCTTGAAGACGACCCGCCGAGCTAGACCCAGCTGTGGATTTGAGCCGCCCGGGACGCCATTTCCGCGGTTGAATACGCCAACCCGAAAGGGCAAAACCTCGACAGAGCAACCAAAATGAAGTCCTCTCTGTTCTTTCTCCTCTCCTTCGAATTTTCAGCGAACGAACGGGCAGTAATTCAATAAGAAAGTTTCTCTTTACGGCGGGGTTGAATCTGCGTAATCGAGTCAGCGTGAGCAATGGGGAGGACGAAGAGAGTGTGTAGCGTAATATATATGTCTGCCCGGCATGTCGGGACCGTTGGAAAGGTCGAGGTGCTTCTGAAATTTGGCTTCTCTCTCTCTCTCAAATTTTCGTCAATTAATCGGTGCTTTAGAATTTGCCTATGTTTTTCAAAATGCAAATGAGCAAAATGCCATTCGACTTA
The DNA here is from genome assembly GCA_014182575.1 of Eucalyptus decipiens. Classification (NCBI taxonomy): domain Eukaryota; kingdom Viridiplantae; phylum Streptophyta; class Magnoliopsida; order Myrtales; family Myrtaceae; genus Eucalyptus; species Eucalyptus decipiens. The sequence goes on along the minus strand of CM024615.1, from coordinate 4,278,927 downwards.
AAAAAGCAAAATAGTGAGCAATGCCAAGTAGAGTCTAATCTTTTTTTTTCTTTTCTTTTTTTCCTTTTGCTTAGCAAAAAGAAAAATGCTAAGCATATTTTGTGAATATTTCGATTTAAGAATGAATTGTCCAGAGCTTTTTAACCCCCACGGCATATGGTAATCTGCTTATTATTCAAGCATATTCTCTGAAACTTCAAAAGAAAACTATTACTATTCATCTTTGTTACAATTTATGGAAACAAGTGCAGAGATATAGTTATTTGAAGATTATAAAAACATGTTGTTCATAAAAGAAATTCTATAAGTCCTTTGAAAAGATTAAATTCAAGCTTTTGATTGCTGTCCAACTTAATAAACAGTTTGCATGCAATTGGTATAGTTTCAACAGATGATTTATGCCGAAAATACCTTGATATTTCTTCCAATCACACGATGTTGAGAATCATAACTATTAGTTATAATTACACCTCACTATAAATTTGACAATACAACAATCTTCTCAAAATTGATATCAACGGGATTGAGTGAATGGTTATTTGTTTTATTTTTATTTTTTTTGTTCAAATAAAATCTTATTATGTCCCAAAGCACTTCAAACACCAAAGCCTACGATCGAGGCATCAAAACAAAGAAGATTCCAAAGGGTTTGAGATGGATGGACTACCCAATTAAAAGGTAAAGTTTTTAGTCGATATTATACCTTACAAGTCCAATCCTCCATAGTCCATACTATTTAGAGACTCTTGTGCAATGGGCTAAGGAGATACACTTGAACCGGCCCATGATCCTACGAGCTTCCATGAAAAGAGCACGTGATTCCCAATTACACGACTTGAGCTAATTAATTACGTGAACTAAAGACTTGCAATCAAACTCGAGTACGATCGTTTTCCTTTTCTGCTTTGAGGAGAAAGAGTGCCGTAAGAAATCTTTTCTTCCTTTTTTTTTTTTTTTTGGGTCAATTGTTTTATTTAGTTGTGATAATCTCCTTATTTTCGGTTAGTTAGCTCTTAAATGCGATATACCTTCCCTTATTGTGGATATCTTATTCAATTCAACACACGTGAATAGGATAGATTGATTAATTAATTGAAAATTGAACGCTCCAAATTTAGAAAAAAAGAATGCAAAACTATAGAAAGCAAATTAGATGAAATAACGAACATTATAGTAATCATTATCATATGATAAAGGACAAGACCGAGGTCATTTGTCTTCTTCACAATAGTAAGGTGCCCACAGAAATTTTGCGAATCATATAATAAACATAATTAGCGCATGCCAAACTTACCCAACAGTCATGTTATAGAATTCCGTAACTATGTTTTGGTAGTTACAGTTCACAATGCACATGTCCATCAAATCTATTTCCATACTCTACAAGTCATTTGGTTGAAAGGATTTACAGAGCATATTAAGAGACCTGACAAAAGGACTAGATAAGATCTAACAATCGGGATGGTACCGACATCTCTCAGGAATTATGAGGAAAAGTGAAGGAAATTTACAGGAGCAATTAGATCCCAATAGCATCGAGAAGCACCAAGTGTTGACTTAGGGAGACTAAAGTATTGAACCCAACAGCACCGCTGGCTACAACAGCAAGGACCCCGATGCCCGGAAAAGTAGAATCGCCGCAACTGAAAAGCTGAGGGATAGGGGTTGAATGTCCGGGGAAAGAGTCCTTACCTACTTGAATTGCTGGACCGTATGTTCCTCTGTTTCTATGAAGAAATCTTTGATGCGTCAATGGAGTTCCAATCAACTTCACCTCGCATTTGTCCCTCCTGAATCCTGGTCCGAGTACACACGCCCAACAGCTCTCCACATAACCTGGTGCTTTGCTGCACAAATTAGTGTCTTTCTGCCTTTGACTTAAAAAGTTTTACCAGCTACTCGACGAGGAGGAGCAGATCTAAGTAGAGATACCTCTGATCTTTCAAGCTTCAGTTTTTTGTACTCTGCGCCGCTGCGGTCAAGTTCTTGCCAGAGTTCATATGGTTCCATACCGGAGGTGTATGCATGGAAAACATGTTTCCCTTCTAGTGCCGGATCTGGACTAAGTACGCTTGGAACAGATGATAGAACAACCTTCGATCAGCATCGATTGCTCTTTCCTGAGTCATTCACAACTATATGATAAATTCCTAACTCCTTACGTAAACCCCGAGAAGGAACAAATTTTCTAAAGAGCTTCACGACAAATTAAATGTTGAAACAACAAAGACAAAATAAAGCGACTAGCCTTAAAAAAAGAATCCAAACATTAAGCGGGACAAGAAACTCATTAAACCCTAAGATAGCGAGGAACACGAGGTGCTATTGCTAGAAACATCTCCAGTACGTCCCCTCTCTCTCTCTCTCTCTCTCTCTCTCTCTCTCTCTGCACGCGTGCACACTAATTCCACTGTACTTCAGTGTGTGAAAGTGAAGAAGCACAGCAAACCTAGCGACAACGAAAACTCATAAAGTAAAGCCCTCGAGAGATTTGGATTGGAAACTTATCCATCATCTAGAAATTAAGCGGATGCAGAATTAGAGTACTCGGTAAAGTGTGCAACACGTTGCAGCGTGGTTACCTACGGAGTATAAAGTGTAGGGCGGCTATATCATGTATGCCAAAACCTTTTTCCCTTTACTGTTTAATGCTTGAGCAAGTACAAAAAGAAAAAAAGACATCCAGCATCCTGCAAAATTATAAAGCAGACGAACAAGTGGGACTGTGAAAACTGTCCCCTAGAATATTTGCAATGCTCACCTCGCATCAAAACCAAGATGAAGATGCAAGAAAGATTCGCACCGGGAGTCCTCTTAACCCTATCTGAATACGACTTCGGGATAATGTCCTCAAGTAACAAACCTAAAGTGTCCCACATAGATGCATTGCTAACAACAGCTTTCTTAGCCCGCACGAACGTCAATATCCACAGATGCAGTTCTTTAATTTGTGTTGATCTTATGATAAAATCCAGTTAAAACAATTTTTAAGCCTTGAAGTTTCCCTTAAAAGTCCACTCATTTGACTACTTAATTTCACTCCTGGCTCGACCATTTTCAGCAACAATCTTTTCCACGTGAGTCCTGAGAGAAATCCATCCACCAAATTTTTGCATTCCCCTGACGAGAGCATCAACAATAGCTCCACTTTCATGAAGGGGGTACTCATGACTGCAACCAGGTTTGTACCACTCAGCAAACATGTATACCTGAAAATGGCAGATATAAGGTGTCACCTCCTCAGAAGGGTGGATGTAAGGTAAAACAAAAGTAAGATACATACTTCAGGCATCCAAGCAATTTGTTGATAAACAACCAGCCAGCTAGCAACTTCAAATAGTAGAGGTCACATGCAAGAACTCGGAAATTAATCGATTAGGGACAGCGAATAACTCAATAGAAAGGAGAAAATCTCTTGTTAACATCGATTCAACAAAACCATTTTATCACCACCCCATCGTTTATTTACTAAAGAAGTTGCTAGAGTTGTAGTTTCCGCAAGATAATAAACAAGACCTGAAAGCAACTCACAACACTGCATAATGTGGTAGAATATAAAATCTCCAAATGATTAACTATCCTCCTAAATTATTCACTAACAATACTGAACTTCTAAAATTTTATCAAGTGGCTAAAGATTTAAATTACTGAGCAACAAGGTGCATGCTTTGAGGTTTTAAAGTTTGCAAATCAATCGACCATAATCTATATAACTACCAGAAAATACTCTCAAAAGAGGAACAGGGCCAATCATTTCATATACTGTGACAACAGGAGTAGGTTATTCACACGGAATTAGTTACACAAGCTGAATCTGTATCAAAAAAGTTTGTGAAAGAGAATATGGACATCCCAAGGATAACAATGACCGATCTTAGGAGCTTTTTATTATCTAAAACATCATAGTTACCATCTCTGCCGAGAGTATACCATTAGATTTCACCCCCGCAAGAAGAAAGGCATGAAGGTCCACCCAATTCCTTATAAAAGGATCTTTTAGTTCCAATGAGTCAATGACTTATGAGAAGTAAGAAGCTTTGTCGCACCAATAGCACCCTGAGGTCCCATTTGGATAAAGATTTCAACAAGAAAGGAGCACATCTAGCAGCAGTGGTGGAAAGGATACCCAAATCACCACGAGCAGATAGAGGAGGTAGAGCCATCACAAACTGCAGACATTGGAAGCACTGCATCCTGCAAATTCATATTATGTAAGAAAAGGTGAATTGCAGCAAACCAAGAGAAAAAGATGCCCATACTTCAAATTTAAACAAACACGTTCATTACGGATAAAATGTAGAGTTAGAGTACGGTTATATCATAATGGTCACTGATAAATTGTAAAATGAGCACTAGATTCAGAGGTTCCAATTTACTTTAACTTCTCATAGTGGGGTCAACGTCAATAATGAGTACTTTTGCTTATAAGCCGTTGTAAAATCTTCTTTTGCTGTTTAAATCTACAAAGCCATCTTGTTCTTTCTTTACAAATGAGACAGAATAGAACAGAGATACCATGAGCTTTTCCATTCTTGCACGGCATTTTGACTTGCATACTTCTCGAGGTCCTCGATTAAGATTTAATCAAAAGCATAAGCAGAAACATACTATAAAATTTAAAACATTATGGGCATTGACCGAAGAACAACGAGACAATATTACCGGGCTCACAAATTGCCATCGGTGGACCCACATAAATTCTTACAAGAACATATGAAGCAATAATACTGTTTTTCTCTTTAGAACAGTAGTCAATTCTATGTATACAGTGGTCTCTTTTGAATGTTCCCTGAGTTTGTAATATATCCAATTCAGTCCAGGAGGAAGATTAGGACGCTCCCTGAATTTTACTGGAGATCTGTCAAGACTTTCATGAGGTAATGTTCAATCCAGACAAGACTTCTCTACCTCAAACAAAAAAATTTCCTACCACTACATGTATCTAAAAGTTCATGAGTTATCTAGGTTATGCATGTCCATTTCTTCAGTGTACCTAAAATAAATGACAATCTTCACATTCACGGCCATGGCAGTCTGCTCAATGACTACTTTTGTCATAACAGCTTGGTAATCGTCTTTTGCCCCAGCAACCATTTCCATTGTTTAAGTTAATTCTGTTCAGCTAACGCCAAACACTTAGCATCGTTTGGGAAATCTATGTAAAGACATTCTTTCCCCTTGATATTCGCACCACGATGCCTTGCATCATAAATCATTTTGGCATCAAGGACTCTGTATTAAGCTGCCTTATTGTCTATCAAAAAGGGATGACCAGCTTTTTCCACGTTAGCATCCATATCCTCAACAACTGAGCACCATTAGATTTAAACTAACTTCTGGCTATCGGCATATCTGTTTCATATTAAGCAGAACGTGATAAATGACCATTCTGTCCAATCTTCAATTAGATAGATGAATTTGGCAATTGGTCTGGTAACATTTTTAAAACTGAAACGACATTCATATATTCATAGATGCACTAAAGCTAAGTCCAAGGGATGATGCCATAGATATACAAAACCACAGGGAAAAGAAGGATCCACCTTGAAAAACTCTGTCGGACCAATACGTGACAAAAATTCACCTTCTGGTATGTACACCATCCAGGAGTCATAGTTAGCACACGGAACGGGCTTTCCTCATGCCTCCAACACCCGATACGTGAGAAAATGTCGTTACCTATTAATATCTCCAAGAGGCGAAAACAACACAGGAGTATACCAATGGAAAAGCGGCCATATAAACATAAACAATATGCGCTTGATTCATGCTAAAGACAAAAGGGGGCAACTTAGAGTGATGGAAATCAGATTACCTGTGCAAGAGGATTCGCCTGAGGATCCCAAGATTGGAAGCCAGAAAACAGCAAAGGACCAGAGTCGAACTTGTACCATGTCGAACGCGTGAGCGGCACCTCCTGGTTGGTCGGGGCTCTCCAGCACAAGCACGTCTTGGTTGTATCTGGCAAGAAGCCCAGCACAACAGAGACCAGCGATACCACTTCCGATGACCATGACATCGGCCTCAGGCTTCCCTGATACCCAAATCCACAATTTCTCGTTATCAAAGAAACCCAATTCAAGTACAAAAATTCCATCCAAACAATACTACACTCTCCAAATAGCTATTTCAACAGTGATAGCAAATGCAATCTGGATCAAAACCGAAAACCAACCCATAAGCATTTGAGAAGGGAACTAAAAAGGGTAATCACCAACTCCAAAAAAAGCCAACCCACAAGTGTTAATGCGTTGTGCCTGCTTAAAACTGACAGTAGCAAAAGGATAAGTTCTTGATCTACAAATATGGTGCAAGAGTTTGAAAATACAGCTACATGCATTCAAATGCGCCTATATTTCCTGTAACCAACTCTCTAATGCTGGTTGATTTGAGTAGCAACGCGAGGCCTCCTTTAATTTGTCAGTCATCGACTATATGTGAAGCTTTCGTGTTGGCTAGATGCATGATCCGGAGAGAATGTCCCCGCGACATCGAGGTTTAGCCAGGAACTTTGACCATCAGTTTGGCTTATCCAGATTAGGTGGATTTCTCGTACTTTGAGAATCGTCTTTCGAAATTCCCTGAAGTGGATGAAGATTTGGCCGTGGTACCATCTCACGCTAGTCTCACGTGTACCATTCTACCTTCTTCTTCAGTCAGAGCTAGCATTGTGTCCGTAGAAGCAGGCATTGTTCGTGACACTATTAATATACAGATTAATGTCTCTTTTAGCGCAAGCTGTAAATTGAGTTACGTAAGCGAGATCTCAGTAGGAAAAGTGATTGATGAGTGGTTTGAAAAAGCATCCATAGAATGAGATGCCGAGGGTTTCTCGGTTGTTATTTTCTTCGGTTCTTGCCACACTTGATATGATTGGGTTATGTTTTGGGTCAGCCCAACAAATCTGAAAATCATAAGTATTTATCTTTAACTAAGTTGATATGCAAGTAATATCCATAATTTGTAACTCACAAGTAAGTAATCTGATGATCATATATATTGTTAGATACCTTTTCCATAAGTTATATTTAAACTAAGCACTGGATAAGCCATATTTAAAACTACATATATCTTCTTAGTTTTTTATTGTCGGTGTTATCCTGATTTTTCATTTGAGTGAATTTAATTTATGAAAGCAACTACCGAATGAAACAATGTTATGGTGAAGTCATATAAAATAATTTATTAAGGAGGTGGTATACTTGTATTAGTTGTTCAACTTGAGCAGATATAGATTGCGCATGGTTTTCCAACAATTGCTTCCAACGAGAACATAATTTGGATTTGCTAGTCTCTACGTTTCCTAATCCCGAGCCCCGTTAGACCGGGTGAGAGATTTAGGAAAATAACGACTTTGCTCTCGGCATTACGTAACTCAATTACCCAAACTCCTAATCTCGTGTCGTTCCAATATGACGGCCCCAACATCCTGGTCATCGGTCCACGAGATTCGACAAAATTGGCCAATGCGAGACTAGAGGTGGATTTTAGAGTCTCGCAACAAGAGAAGGAGCTATCTCAAGGCGGCCAAGTTCCTAAGGTATTTCGGCCGTTGCGACTCACTAACACTAATTTGTAAGGAAGTCAAGCTAAGTAAATGTTTTCCAAAATAGTATTTTGTACCGAGTATTTGTATGCTAGTGTGAACTCAACGTTAGAATCTTGTTATTCTTCTTTTTATATACATAGGCATTGGTTCTTCCGAAGAAATTAGAAGTGAAATGCTTCCTCCATTGTGGAATGTCAAGCATCTAAGACTTCGATCCCGTGCAACATTTCGGAGATGTTGATACCAATTCTCGACTAACGAAAAGCTTGAAGTGGATGTGTCCTAATTTAGAGACGTTGGTCATTAGCTCCTAATCTTGCCATCTAGACCCCGCAGCAACAAGTACTCAAGAGCGAAAAAGGGCAGTGGCGGCTGCCACAAAAGATGCGTTCTCGACGAGGAAAACTCATATAGGGACCACTATCAACTGTTATCCCTTTAATATATATATAAAATATATATAAGTGTCAGGCTTGCTTTTCTGAACTCATCTAACAACCACTATCAACTGCTTTCACTATTTTCCTATTTTTTGTTTAATGTTAGGCTTGTGTTTCTTTCAGTTTACATATAACAAGCAATGCATGACTATGGAAGACAAAGAAAACTCATCTAGTGACCACTATCAACTGTTTTCACTATTATCCTTTTTTTTTTTTTTTTTAATGTTAGGCTTGTTTTTCTAAACTTTTTTTTTTTTTTTAATGTTAGGCTTATCTTTCTGAACTCATCTAAGGACCACTACCATCTGTTTTTACTATTTTCCTACTTTTTCCTTTTTTTTCCTATTTTTTTTAATGTTAGGCTTGCATTTTGTTTAGTTTACATATGGCAGGCAGCATAATCAAGGAAGGAGAACTGAAAAAACAAATTATCTTGTGAGTAGAAAAAACTCATCATTCCGTCCGATCGGTGAGGGCGCAAGAGCGAGAGAGAGGGAGCTAAAGAGAAGGGAGTGAACAAAGAGGGAGCTAGAGTGAGCAAGACAGGGATTGAAGCTGGAGGGGGACTATATAGTATACCGTGCCTCATATTACCAGATTTCAGCCATACTATTTCGAATTATGTAGTAACATTTCCATAATCGGGAACAATCAATGAATAGATAGGGATGGGCCATCACCGTACGAGAATCCTTCCAACAATCATAGTAAACATTGACAATATACAGCCCTTTCCATTGTTGGAGCACCAAACAAGATCGCCACTGATTTTACCAAATCCGATTGCTTCGGATTTGATACGACACAAGGAACATCATCAGGTGCTTCAAAAAGTACTTGATGACATACAATTAGCTGAAGCTCCAACACAAAATGCTTGTGTCGATCATATCTTTTACCGCTTCGGATAGGAATTCTGCTTCCCGTCGACATTGTTGCCATCTCATGGGCCTCCTTGCTTCAAGAGAGAAATGCACTTACTCCTTGTGATCCTTATAATCACCTACCATTTGCCCAATAGAGAAGTGACTCGTATGCCCGTGATCGGCATACTCTCTCTCGTCTTGACCTTATCAAGGCGCGCTTCCGGACGGCTTTCTGTATTTGCCGCTCATGCTCCTTGAGCATTTCATCGAGGTTATCTCCCGAGGGAAGCAAAGGTCCAAAGATAGTGGATTCGACTCTTTTGGGAGAATAACTCGCAAAACACAAGCAACAGAAGATAATCAGCTTTTCAGATCATAGCATGCGAATCACCACACCAAAGGCAAGAGAAAAAAATGATCCTCATCTATACTTTACAATTAGTTGATGTCATTCTTTGACATTTGACATGAAGCCACCACAAAAATTATTCTCCAAAGCAATTTTTTATGATTTTTCAGATACTTTCGATTGATCTCTCAATATTATATGAGCAAAGACATTCAATACCAATTGTCATAGCAATTCGTTTGAGCAAAGAGATAAAGATGCACTTAGCACAACTTAACTTCCAATGACCACATGGACATGATGACGTCCATTGCTTTTTTTCAACTCCATATGCCCAAGCATTTTATTCATGCTAGTAAATAAAGGAAAACAAATACAGAAAATGCCAAGAAACACTAAACAAAGACTACCAAAGCTATATATATAAAAGGAAAATGGTTGAGTCAGATTATTTCACCTTCAACTAAGTGGAAAGGGAACCCGAAAAAGGGAAAAAAATCCCTAGCAAAGACAAAAGTTAAATAGCTTATTTAAGTTATAATGCAATTACCGCGATGGACTCCCTCCGGGAGTGCTCTCCCCCCTTCATAAACAAAGATATTGGCCTATGTAACAAATGATGTGACCAGTCATGCTTTCCCGCTAATTCACCACCATCCGGATGATTACACTGGCAACAAAAGCCTCATCCCTCCATTGGGTGTTAGCACCCTTCTCCCTACTACAATCGAGATGTGAATCACCTCCCACCGCAAATGCAATTAGAAAACCTGGATAACCGTGATGCTCTTCTTTGCATGAAAGATCTCGCCTCACAACTCGGCACCACCGACCAAAAAAAGAAAACTCGGCACCACCGCATGGAGAATCGAGTTCTCGGTCCGCACAATCAAAGCCTCAACCTCATTTGCATTTCCAACTTGTGTTGATCCATTAAGACTAGGTTGTGCTGATTGTCCGATAGAATGAAAATGTCCCGGGTCGTTCCTCCCGGTTTCTCTCTCGGTACTTCGGGATTCAATTGCTCTTGTCGCTTCTAAAGAAGGTAATAAAAATAATAATAAATGCAGTTAAGCTATGAAAAATGGGTCCCTCTCGCAAATATATGTATGCCTACGATGAATTTGTGTTTGTCGCGACCTCTTTTTTTCGGCGCCTGCAATCGGGTACAAGCGCCTAAGGAGGCTAATGGCTCGGCTGAATTTATTAAGCCCGGACTCTCCCAAGTCTACCAATTCACAACTTTAATAGTCTAAATTTTTAACCTATAAATTAATTTTAAAACGGAGTCGCCACTAATCGGTTTGGAGCGGGTCGATTAGAAACCCAAGCGAAGTATCGGGAGAAATACTCGCTCCTGCGTAACCAAAAAAATTAGTATCGGGGACTTGATTACACTAGTTAATCACTAATACCCTTTCAAAGAGCTAATCTTCTTTAAACCCCGAGAGGATGTTCAAGGGATTTTCCATGCATTTTCGGGAGGAAAAACATTTTTTGAGTCTTTTTCAAATTTTTGGACACAAAAGGGATTTTTGGTATTTTTGGAAAAGTACAAGTCTTTTTGGCTTTTTTCTGAATTTTTTTGGCTTTTTCATGAATTTTTGGCATTTTTTTATTTTTGGCATTTTTGGAAAATACGGAATATTTATCATTTTTTGATTTTTTTGGAAAATAAAATTTTTTTATCATTTTTTTTATTTTTCGATTTTCAGGAAATTAAAATATTTTTAATATCTGTCGAAAATAAATTATTTTTTGGATTTTTTGGAAAATAAATTATTTATTATTTATTATTTATTCATTTAAAATATTATTTAAAATAAAATTTAAAAACTCGACCCAGTCGGATCCGCCGGTTGGGTCCGACCCAAGTCACCCAAAACGCAAAGGGCCTGACTTTTGAAAAAAAAGAAGAAAAAAACGACGCCGTGGCCGGGCGTTTGGGGACACCCAACCCGACTCGAAGACCTGTGTTCCTAGTGGAACCCTACCCGAATCCGACCCGACCTCGCGACCCAACTCCCGGTGAAACCCTACCCGATTCCGAGACCCGGATCCAATTCGATGACCGGAAAATCGCAAACACTAGGGTTTGCGAATCCGCGGCGCCGAGGGGGGGAAACCGAGGCATTACGACGGCGACGGCGACGACGACGGTGACAAACCGCTTACGAGGACGGCGAGGACGAGCGGCAACGCGGCTGCGTTGGTGTGGTCGGTGGCGACACGGTTCGAGAGGGGGGATGCAACGGCAACAACGCGACCGATGGGCGGCGACAGCGCAAGTACACCGTCCGTGACGGGGTGGCGAACAGTGCCGATGACAGGGCAACAACGGCGGCAACTCAACTTCCCGATCTGGCGTGGCATCGGCGGATCGGTCACAGCAACGGCCTCGGGGAGCGGGGGGGAGGGGGGTGCCACGACAACAAGCCTTCGAGGCAACGGCTTCGGGACTTGGTCAAGGCGAACGGTGGCGGCACAGCGTCCGGCGGCAACGACAGCAGCAAAAACTCCAGATCTGAGGCGCAAATCTCGGCCGGACCTTCCTCAGCCTCGATTCTTTCTCACTCAGGCTAGCTTCGAGCCTCCACCGGCCACATCCGACCTCCTCAAAGTCACTCGCCGGCCTTCCTCGAAGTCCCCTCGGTGGAGGGTGGGCTAAGCTCGCGACTCGAGTTCTCCCCTGCGCTCACCCTTCGATCTTTCCCGATGTCTCTCAGTGAAAGATCTGTGAGCTCGCCACGCCATCCAACGATGCTTGTGGCAACCTATTTATAAGCGAAGGAAATCCGGTCGACGAAGGGCCTCGGCCGCCGGCATCCGGCTTGCCCACCGGTTCCGCTCGGCTGAACCAGTATCCCATCAAGCTTTCCAGCAAAGCTCGCTCAACATTAATGGCACCTGAGATCTTATCCTCTCAAGCCGACATCGGCCTACTCTCCTCGGCCGTAGGCCATCCTTTGCGCGCGGCCTCCCTCGCGCGCGTGAGTTGCGGCGCGAAGGAGAGGGAAGGAAGAAGAAGAAGAGAGAAAGGGGCCGGGCCGAGAGGTGAAGAGGAGAGGGAGGTTGGGCCATAAGGGCCCATGTGGGGGGGGGGAGAGAAAAAGGAGGGGGGGCACGACAACAAACCTTCGAGGCAATGGCGTCCGGACTTGGTCAAGGCGAACGGCGGTGGCACAGTGTCCGGCGGCAACAATAGTAGCAAAAACTCCAGATCTGAGGCGCAAATCTCAGCCGGACCTTCCTCAGCCTCACTTCTCTCTCACTCAGGCTAGATTCGAGCCTCCACCGACCAGATCTGACTTCCTAGAAGTCACTCGCCGCCGACCTTCCTCGAAGTCTCTTGGTGGAGGGTGGGTTGAGCTCGCGACTCGAGTTCTCCCCTGCGCTCACCCTTCGATCTTAGTGAAAGATCTCTGAGCTCACCACGCCCTCCGACGATGCTTGCGGCCACCTATTTATAGGCGAAGGAAGTCCGGTCGACGAAGGGCCTCGGCCGCTGGCATCCGGCTTGCCCACCGGTTCTGCTCGGCTAAACCGATGTCCCATCAAGCTTTCCAGCAAAGCTCGCTCAACATTAATGGCACCGAGATCTTATCCTCTCCGGCCGACGTCGGCCTACTCTCCTCGGCCGTAGGCCATCCTTCGCGCGTCGTCCTCCTCGCGCGCGTGAGTTGCAAAGCGAAGGAGAGGGAAGGAAGAAGAAAAAGAGAGAAAGGGACTGGGCCGAGGGATGAAGAGGAGAGGGAGGTCGGGCCATAAGGGCCCATGTGGGGGGGAGAGAAAAAGGAGGGGGGGGCGCAAAGGCCCGGCCATGATGGGCTGCAATTTTTTTTTTTTTTTTCTTGTTTTTACTTTTTTTTTGTTATCTTATTTATCCGAAATAAAATAAAATAAAATAAAATAAAATAAAAACTTAATTAATAAAATAAAACAAGCCTTCGAGGCAACGGCCGGGACTTGGTCAAGGCGAACGGCGGCGGCACGGCGTCCGTGGCAACGACAAAGAAAAAACTCCGCATCCGAGGTGCAAATCTTGGCCGGACCTTCCTCGGCCTCGATTCTTTGTCACTCGGGCTAGCTTCGAGCCTCCACCGGCTAAATTTGACTTCCTCAAAGTCACTCGCCGCCGGCCTTCCCGAAGTCTCTGGAGGGTGGGCTAAGCTCGCGACTCGAGTTCTCCCCCGCACTCACCCTTCGATCTTTCCCGATGTCTCTCGGTGAAAGATCTCTCGAGCTCACCACGCCTCCAACGATGCTTGTGGCCACCTATTTATAGGCGAAAGAAATCCAGTCGAAGAAGGGCCTCGGCTGCCGGCATCCGGCTTGCCCACCGGTTCCGCTCGGCTGAACCGGTGTCCCATCGAGCTTTCCAGCAAAGCTCGCTCAACATTAATGGCACCTGAGATCTTATCGTCTCCGGCCGACATCGGCCTACTCTCCTCGGCCGTAGGCCATCCTTCGCGTGTCGGCCTCCCTCGCGTGCATGAGTTGCAACGGCGAAGGAGAGGGAAGGAAGAAGAAGAAGAGAGAAAGGGGCCGGGGCCGAGGGGTGAAGAGGAGAGGGAGGTCGGGCCATAAGGGCCCATGTGGGGGAGAGAAAAATGAGGGGGGGGCACGACAACAAGCCTTTGAGGCAATGGCATCGGGACTTGGTCAAGGCGAACGGCGGCGGCACAACGTCCGGGGGGCAACGACGTAGCAAAACTCCATATCGAGGCGGAGATCTCACGGACCTTCCTTAGCCTCACCTCTCTCACTCGGGGCTAGATTCGAGCCTCCACCGGCCAGATCTGACTTCCTCGAAGTCACTTGCCGCCGGCCTTCCCCGAAGTCTCTCAGTGGAGGGTGTGCTGAGCTCGCGAATCAAGTTCTCCCCTGCGCTCACCCTTCGATCTTTCCCGATGTCTCTTAGTGAAAGATTTATGAGCTCGCCACGCCCTCCGACGATGCTTGCGGCCACCTATTTATAGGCGAAGGAAATCCGGTCGACGAAGGGCCTCGACCGCTGGCATCCGGCTTGCCCACCGGTTCCGCTCGGCTGAACCGATGTCCCATCGAGCTTTCTAGCAAAGCTCGCTCAACATTAATGGCACCTAATATCTTATCCTCTCCGGCCGACGTCGGCCTACTCTCCTCGGCCGTAGGCCATCCTTCGCGCGTCGTCCTCCCTCGCGCGTGTGAGTTGCAGCGGCGAAGGAGAGGGAAGGAAGAAGAAGAAGAGAGAAAGGGGCTGAGCCGAGGGATGAAGAGGAGAGGGAGGTCGGGCCATAAGGGCCTATGTGGGGGAGAGAGAAAGGAGGGGGTCCTGGCGCGAAGGCCCAACCCCGATGGGTTGCAATTTTTCTTTTTTTCTTGTTTTTACTTTTTTTTGTTATCTTATTTATCCGAAATAAAATGAAATAAAATAAAAACTTAATTAATAAAATAAAATAAGCGTAAATAAAATTAAGGTGTTAACAAATGCCCCTCTTTGAAGGTGAGCTCGTAGAGGTTGCATTCAAAGATAAACCGATGCCTAAATTTTATCCAAAGCATGTGCAGCATTATATTTTACTTGGGACTTATTGTCCTATGTAGAAAAAGAGTAATATAACATTACATATACTAAGATAGATAAGAAGATACCTGTAGTTACTTACCGAGAGTGAGTGAAATAGGGTGTGAACCCCGAGTTTTGGCAAGTATCAATGTGTCATCTTACCTGGTGATGTGAGGAGGTTGCTTTTTTTAGGGTCGAACCATTCTTCGGTTGCCTGTTAAAACAATCAATAATTTGTCTAGGACTCAAACTTTTCTTCGGTCTCCTTGACGGGAAATTGCCTTTTCAAGACCCGAATTGTTCTTCGGTCGCCTGTTAGAGCAATAAGTGATTTGCCTTGGACACAAACCTTTCTTCGGTCGCCGTAACGGTAAAATGCTTTTCTAGGGCCCGAACCATTCTTCGGTCGCCTGTCAGAGCAGTAAATGGTTTGTCTCGGACCCAAACCTTTCTTCGGTCGCCGTGATAGGAGATGCACCGACCTTTTCTCAGGGCATCTATTTGTGGGTGTCTGATCTCGTATCGAGGACACACCGGTTGGTACTTGACCTTTCTCGAGAGATACACCGACCTTTCTCGGGACATCATATTTTTTTGGGTGTCTAAATTCTGTCAAAGACACCATTAGGAACCCGACCTTTCTCGGGAGGATGCGCCGATCTTTCTTAGGGCATCGATTTATGGGGTGTCTGACTTCTGTCGAAGACACAAGTTGGAACCCGACCTTTATCGGGAGGAGGCGCCCGACCTTTCTCAGGGCATCAATTTGTGGGGTGCCTCACCTCTGTCGAAGACACTAGTTGGAACCCGACCTTTCTCGGGAGGATGCGCTGACCTTTCTCAGGGCATCGATTTGTGGGGTGCCTGACTTCTGTCGAAGACACCAATTGGAACCCGATCTTTCTCGGGTGGATGCACCGACCTTTCTCAGGGCATCGATTTGGGAGATACCGGGACATTCACAGGCATACCAAAGAGTACCTGGATATTCATAAGTACTAACATGAAGGATATTTGGGCCTTTGCAGGCGTCAAAATGGGTATTTGGCTTACCATAGGCATTGAAGGGGTACTTGGATGATCACAATTATGAATTCTTAGGTGATACTTGGACATTCACAAATATTAAAGGGGTACTTGATAATTGGAAATATTGAGAACATACCTTGGATATTTGTGAAGGTGTCCCACCTCTTGGCAATTGGGAAATATCGAGGGCGTACTTGGGATATTTGTGAAGGTCTCTCACCTCTTGGTAGTGGGAATATTGAGGATGGATCTCACATATTCGTGAAGATCTCTCACCTCCTGGTAGTTGGAATATCGAGGACGTACCTCATATATTCGTGAAGGTCTCTCACCTCCTGATAGTTGGGAATATTGAGGGCGTGCCCCGCATATTCGTGAAGGTCTCTCACCTCCTAGTAATTGGGAATATCGAGGGCATACCTGAGATATTCGTGAAGGTCTCTCACCTCCTAGTAATGGGAATATCAAGGGCGTGCCACGCATATTCGTGAAGGTCTCTCACCTCCTAGTATTATAAACTTGAATGTGGTATGAGGCTTACCTGGATTGCCGTAGGAACTTAAAAGGGATGGAATACCTTGGTAGACGCAAGTGTATAAAGTACTTGAATACTTGGATGAGCACAAGTATTTCATGATATGATTTGGGACCACTCAAGCTGGTCCAAGTGCTAGAAAGCATACCTGGACAGCGGTGCCAAGCAAAGCAATGAAATGCTTGAACAGCTGCTATATTATTTGGGGACAACTCGAGCAGGTTGAGTGTCATGAAAAGGAAGTACTTGGACAACGGTGGGTACTTGACGATATGGGGATACCTAGATAGCAGTAGGTATTTCAAGAGATACTTGGTTAGTCACAAGTATCAATACTCTGGGGACAACTCGAATAAGTCGAGTGTCAGGAAAAGGAAGTATCCGAACGGTGGCCGGTACTCAAAGACAATGGGGATACCTAGATAGCAGTAGGTATTCAAACTCAAAAGACGACTCAAATAGGTTGAGTGTCAATAAGAGAGTACCTAGACAGTGATAGGTACTTTAAGACAAATGGGGATAGAGATATGCTTACCTGGCAATATCTTTCATCTATGAGAGTATGTATGCTATTTGCACAATATCCACACATGATTGTATATACTGTAAATTCATCAATTCAAATGTGATTTATGCATGACAATCTTGTCAGTTTTGTATCATTCGAATTCCACTGGGGAAGATTTTGAAAGACAACCTTTATTTAGAATATAGATGTTTTGAGCATGCTAGATGCGGGACTTTCTGCTCACTCTCATGGAAAAGGCTATCATGACCATTGATGCAGGATTTATAAGGACCATACTATCTCACTGTCATCATGTCAGCAGGGGTCCGAGTATTTTCGCAAACAGTACAACTTTACCAATGTGAGAGGTCTTTGTCGAAACTGTGATGAAGTCTTGATCAGCGACTCATCAAAGGGGACCATCAAGGTCGAAGCTGATGGATGAAAATGTTGCACGATCATCTCTGGGTTTACAAGTCAAGAAGCCTGCGAAAAGAGATAGAATAATCTTGCTCGTACTTCTTCGAGCGATGCTTTTAAACATATGAAATCCTACGTTAATTAAAGTGCCATAGTCTAAAGAGACTTTTATAATGGGATGCAACATAGACTTGGCTCATGTGTAAAGGGGTGAGAGCTGGTGATTGCATTGGCATTTGTCACCGGTCTTTCTTCTCACTGTCAGATGGAGACTCTATCAATTCAACCACAACAACAACTTTTTCTTGGCTGTGTTTTTGATCGAAGGGCATTGGCCTTGCTTTTACCAGGCACACTGCTTTTTATGCCCCTATTTTTTATTCCAGCTCTTCATTCATGGGCATTGACCTTGCTTTTATCAGGTACACTGCTTTTTTATACCCCTGTTTTTTCATTCTTGTCGTTAGAGGAACTAGCCTAGGCAAGTTCAATCACGACACTGTTGTTAGACTCTTGAGTCTTCATCTTCAACCAGCGCTTAGGCTATGGTAATAACTTCTGCTTTGTCTCGATGTGAGGGTAAAATTACAGATTCACTGGGGTTGTACAATGAATACAAGTGCGTAGAGAAAGAATTGCTCTTCGTCATTCTATGGCACTTAAATTAACGCGTGTTCATATGCAATAAAGACACCCGAATATTGATGCAAGTGCAAGTAAGAAAATTTCTATCTCTCTTCTCACCTTGTGATGATGCTTCGCCTCTGATCTGCCCCAGTGCGGGGTGGTTCTTGACAGGGGTATGAGAGAAGCTTCACTAATGTATAGGGCTCAATGGGGTGAGCAATGAAATGCCTCTCACTGTTTTGGTTATCATACCATTTGCAAGAGAACTCTTTACCCTGCAGTCATGGAATCTTCTGCACTCATCTGACAAGTGTATAGATGGGGGACTGTGTGTAGGATATGGCTTGCCTTTCATCATTCTGACGCGCCTCATCTAGCATGCTCAATGAATCTCGTATTCTTCACTTAGCTGTCTATTCTAATAGTCCTTGATGGAATTAGTGATCTAGATAGACAAAATCATCATGCAAAAATCCATTTGGAAAAGGCACGCAGTATTTCAAACATGAGAGAGTTTGTATTCTAAAAAAAAATGAATTGTTTTGGCTCAAAAAGACTTCTTGGTAGCTTTAAGGGTCAACAGAATAGTATTGTTAAATTTTGAACATCAAGAGGGTTATTCACAAAGAGGTGTCGATGGTTGTCACTATTGATTAGGGATATGACACATGAATGATCAGCCAAGGATTGGGAATCTGATCGGGCATCTCTGCTTTTGCCCCTATAGAAGAGAAGTAGATCAATTAGTCTGGCCAAAATCAAATGTGAGTTGAGGCCTGAAGATTTTTTATCATTTGCTTTGATGATACTTTGTTTGGGAAAGCTTATCAAAGTCTAACATGCCTTTCATTGATTTGTTTTTCGCATCTTTGACAGTTAGGTGATCCTGTATAGGACAAGAGAGAGCATGTTAGTCACGAAATTTTTTTTAGAAGTCAAATAGCTGGAAGCGATACAAAATTACCCTTCGCTAGTTTGCAAACAATTAAGTGGACCTGGAGTACAAGGAGGACATGAAGTCTCATGTCTTCCACTTCATCAGGTCAATTATTCTCCTTAATTGGCTTATGGATGGCATGTTCCTTTACACGAAGTCAAGTGAATTCGATGCAAATCATTTCTGTATACTAGCTTGGCCAGTAGTGATTTGTCAAACCTAACCATTGAGTTTGGTTCTTGAGTTGTGATGCTCCTTATCAAATAGGAAAAATATGTCAAAAGCGAGTTCAAAGAGCGGGAATATTGGAAACGATACCGAATTACCCTTCCTTAGAGTTTGTATTCATTAACTCCTAGGGATCTCTGTATATTGATGACAGCCTCTTCGTCTTGACATGGTTCGACATTTCTTTCAATTGGCCCTCCTCATTTGTGGCCCTGTGTACATGATTGATGATTCGCAATGCCTTCCTTTTGTAGAATTCTATTTTTGACCATATGACCATTAGCAACATTGAGCAAAGTCATGTACTTCAAGCTCCTATGGAATTTTAGATGGACAATCAAAACCTCTAATTCTCTTATGGTAATCATTTCTTGGGAGAGCATGCGTCTGGAGCACGAAGTGAGGTTTCTAGGCCCTAAGTCATCATCTGAGATAAGGGGCTAGAGACTACCTCAACTGACTAGATTTTCTCCCTATTGACAGTAGCCAATTCAAGAGGAGAAATTCCTTTTCTATGCTTCTTGGCTTGTCAAAGCTGGAAATCCCATTGATGAAACCACAGCATCTAGTTGCTCAGGCATGTTGTGGGGAAAAGATGTTGCTACGACTTGAGAAGGAGTTGGGCAAGAGCAAGGTGGAGTGTACAGAGCTCTTGAGAATGGCTTGATTTCAACCGTATGTCTGTACTTATTACGTCCTATTTTCGTTTCCTGTAAATAGAAGAGAAAGGACATCATTTCTAAAATTATATTCAGAGAATAAAACTTACCTTCTTTGAAGTGGGATGATCTTTTCTGTTTGCCCCACTGCCTTCTTGAAAGGGGTGTTTTTGAATTTGGCGAGCTCACATGATGTGTCAGTTTCAAATACCTTTTGTCACACTAAATCAAAGGGGATGATGTTCTGAAACATAAAGTGAGAGGGTTAAAAAGACAAACGTGCTTAAATTTATTATTTTGTTTTGACAAAAGCTTTTGGGTGATGAAATATTTTTTATTTTCAAAATACGTCTTTGGGGGACAAAAAGCATGAGGAAGCCCAGCCTTTAGTATTCTCCTTGGATGATATTTTCTTTTCATGGTTGGATAACATCACTGGGCTGGTTTGGAGTACCGCCTCATGCTCTTAAAACAAAATATTATAACTGTACAATAGAGTACTTGGAATGGAAAATACAACAGTAACACACTAGAAACATGAAATTATAAAAACAAGTAAAACCCATGAAAACTCCTATGTATAGGAGTGTTTTGATAGTGTTGGTTCCAAAATCAAACGCCTTTGAGTTCCTCGCCTCCAGTAGAGTCGAAGTATTCGCATGAGAGGACCACTTCATTGAAGCTATGAAAGTGCAACCCATGCAACCAACAACGATGCTTACGAGGTAAAGCCCCTATGAACAGCTTTATCATTTCTTCTTCGGCCAGTTGAGGGTAAGTTTGCATCATAAAAGCCTCCCACCTCCTTGCATACGCTCGGAAATCCTCTATTGGTCTTCTTCTGAAGTGAACCAAGTTCTGACAAGGCACTTCAGTCCCAATATGGCTTTGATACTGAAGCAGGAATGTAAAAGACAGCTCATTCCAATCTCCCATGAGGTAGATATCTGTAGTGATGAACCATTATAATGGAGACTCTGTAAGACTTTCTTGAAAGGCCTGAGTTGTGAATGACATCGGGCCATAGTACCGACTCATTTCAGCGTGGAGGTACTGTAAATGAGCCACGGGGCAAGTTGTGCCATTATACTTACGGAGACTAGGTATCCACATCTCTCCAGGGGTCATGATCCTATGAGTGCAAGACGGGCTTGATGTATCCTGGTTAGGCCACTGGTTTTCCCACTACATATCTGTTGTAGTGGTGAATTTTTCAGTTTCAGGGAAGTTGGACTCTACCGAGGTTACCCCATTACTTTCTTCTTCGTCAAAATTTCTGAATGAGGATGAAGTATTGAAACTATCCTCATGGTCGGAGGACGAGCTTAGTAATTCGTTATGATCATAGCGGATAAAGACATATGCTTCCTCTTCTGACGGGCCTTCATCCCCAAGTGAGAGTAGGAAACAGTTATACGATGAATCATCAGTTTCATTGTCGAAATAACGTTGGAAGTCCTTAGGATTGTATTCTAGGGCCGGGTTTTCTTCAAAGCTATATTCTTAGGAATGCTCGAAGCTTTGGTGCGGTAGCTTGTCGGTAGATGCTGAATTGATCTGCTTAGGCTTTCTTCTCTTGGCTTCTAGTCTAGACCTTTTGAGTAGGGCCCTTCATTTTGCCAGCTTGATTCTCAAAAGGGAAGTGAGAGACATTAGAGTTTCATTGTCTGATTCACTTTCCAAGTTGATAAGGGTTGGTATTCTTTGGACCTTAGCTCTTGGAGTAAGCTTGGGGAGTTGTCCAGTCATGCCCCGCTCTTGAACAGGCTCTGTGTCTTTGATCTCCTATAAAGGCTCCTTGCCTTTCCTAATGGAAAATTTTCCAAGAATGGGATGTTGCTCGCCTTGCCCATTTGTTATGCAAGACTTCATTGACATGCTCTTCTCCTATCTCAGCGACTAATGGCTCCTCGTGCTCCACGATCATCAACTCTTTGTAAGGCAATGTGATGTCAACATTACACTCTTGGTGAAAAACATGAATTAGTTCCCTTCAGGTTTTAAAGGGACTAATCTTCCTGACAATGTACCATCGCAAGGCAGGGCCAGTCAAGCTCGATTGGTACGATTGAATCATCTTCGAACTAGGTAGGCCTCCAAGTAGGTCTCTAGGCGGGAGGTATCGATACCTTTCGCATTCGGTGCTTTGAGTTTTTCGGGGAACTCAATGCCGGCGTAATTGGACAGTCCATAGGATTCTGCTCCTGCAGCTGGCTTAACTTTTTCATGATCCTTTCAAACTCTCTATGGTACTGGCTATTTTCTGGCAAATTTGCGGGTGTCATTGTCGCGACCTCGTTTTTTTCAAAGCCCGCAATCGGGTATGGGCACCTAAGGAGGCTAATGGCTCGGCTGAAATTAGTTATGCCCGGACTCTCCCAAGTCCACCAATTCACGACTTTAATAGTCTAAATTTTTAACCTATAAATTAATTTTAAAACGGAGTCGCCACTAATCGGTTTGGGGTGGGTCGATTAGAAACCCAGGCGAAGTATCGGGAGAAATACTCGCTCCTACGCAACTAGAGAAATTAGGATCGGGGACTTGATTACACTAGTTAATCACTAATGCCCTTTCAATCTAATCTTGTTTAAACCCCGAGGTTTTTGGGATGTTCGAGGGATTTCCCATGCATTTTGGGAGGAAAAACATTTTTGAGTCTTTTACTAATTTTTTGGACACAAAATAGATTTTTTTTTTTTTTTGGGATTTTCTGGTATTTTTGTAAAAATACAAGTCTTTTTTGACTTTTTCTGAATTTTTTTGGCTTTTTCATGAATTTTTGGCATTTTTTGGAAAATATGGAATTTTTTTATTTTTCGGAAAATAAAATATTTTATCATTTTTTTATTATTTTTCGATTTTCTGGAAATTAAAAAAATTAATATTTTTGGAAAACAAAATATTTTTTGGATATTTTGTTTTTGGAAATTAAAATATTTTTTAATATTTTTCGAAAAGAAAATATATTTTTTGTTTTTTTAATAAATTATTTATTTATTATTTATTTATTCAACATATTATAAAAACCGGCCCAGGTCAGATCCATGAGTTGGGTCCGTCCCGGGCTAGCGATCCGAACGAGGATGGTCGGATTTTTTTGTCTTTTTTTCTTCTTTTTTAAAATGAAACGACGTCGTTGCCGGGCGTTCGGGGACACCCGGCCCGACCCGACGACCCGCTCCATGACCCGGCTCCCGGCGAAACCCTACCCGGATCTGACCCGACCTCGTGACCCGGCCTTCAGCCGCCCTTTAAATTGTGGAAACCCTACCCGTTTTCCAAACCTGGATCCGCTTCGTGACCCGGAAATCGCAAACCCCAGGGTTTGCGTATCCGCGGCGCCGAAGGGGGGGGGAACAGGAGCATTACGGTGGCGACGGCGACGGTGGTGACAGCAATCGACGACAACGGCGACGGTGGTGATAGCAACGACGACGACGGCAATGGCTACGGAAGGGGGGTACGATGAACGGCAGGGACGACGGCTACGGGCTTTTTACCTTTTCTTGAACGGGGGCAACGACGGCGATGGCGGGGGCAATTTGCGACGGTGGAAGCCACGACGGCGACAAAGGAAACCCGGGTTTGGTCGATCTGGCTGGAGCTCTCTCTCTCGGACTCGGGCTTGCCCTTCGAGCTTCGGAGGAGAAGCGGCTCGTGGGGGGATAGCAGCAACAACTGGCGTAAGGATCTTGTGGTGTCGGCGCCGCGGAAGGGCTCAATTGCCCCAGATATGTGATGCAGCTCTCGGCCGGACCCTCCTCAGGCGTGATCTTCTCTCACTCAAGCCAGATCCGAGCCTTCACTGACCGGATCTGACGTTCTCGAAGTCGCTCGCCACCGGCCTTCCCCGAAGTCTCTCGGTGGAGGGTGGGCTGAGCTCGCGACTCGAGTTCTCTCTTGCGCTCGCCCTTTGATCCCTCCTAATGTCTCTTAATGAAGGATCTCCGAGCTTGCCACACCCTCCGACGATGCTTGCGGCCACCTATTTATAGGCAAAGGAAATCCGATCGACGGAGGGGCTCGGTTGCCGGCCTCCGGCTTGCCCACCGGTTCCGCTCGGCTGAACCGGTGTCCCATCGAGCTTTCCAGCGAAGCTCGCTCAACATTAATGGCGCATGAGATCTTATCCCCTCCAGCCGACGTCGGCCTACTCTCCTCGACTGTAGGCCATCCTTCGCGCGTCGGCTTCCCTCGCACTCGTGAGTTGCAGCGGCGAAGGAGAGGGAAGTGTTAGGGAAATCCCTTATGATGTTTTGAAGATGACAAAATAAATCAAAGGCTACTAACATGTTTGATGGTTGAGTAATAGACCATGCAGATTATAGAACATGTAAAGGATATTGTCAAAGTGTGAAGACGACCGGAAGACTGAACGTAACTCATGTCCAAAGTATATTCGAAGATATCCAGACTTCGTGTCAAAGTCAAGACGCGGACTCAAGACTCAAAGTCGAAGATCGCGGACTCAGATTGTAAAGTCTGAGACTCGAGACTTTACATCCAGTTCGATGAATCGTAACTCAAGCCCAATCATACAACGGCTAGTGATCTGGTTTGGATTCCTCATCAAGATTGATTTGATTGATTCAATCTAATTGATTGACGATTGGATCTTGAAGACAAGAACTTTCTACACGAAGAAGCTTTACTTATGGAAACCAAGATTTCGTTTGTATGGGCGATCGGAATCAATTTGGGATTTTACCTTTGTCACTCAACGGCTACCAAATCTTCTAGATACGAGCTGTCCAATGGGTATATTGGAAGACGATTCTCCGGATACTGTCCAACGGGTAGTTTGGAAGTGGAGGAGTATTTAAGGAGATGAAGGACTGATGAGCAAGTAAGAGACGGAGCGTAGAATTTATAATTCCAAAGTCTCGAGCGACTTTCGATTATACACTTGTCTTTGGAGAGCTTAAACGTTTGTAATCGTGAGAGAAATACCAAGAGAGTGACTTAGTGAGATAGTGTGATCTACTAAGTGTTTGCACTTGAAGTTGTAATCTCTTATTGATTGCATATTGGAATCCAGCCAAGGAGGCTGTCATCGTGGGAGAGTGGACGTAGGCTTGGATTAAGCCGAACCACTATAAATCTTGTGTTTTTATTCTCTTCCCTAACTCCTTTATTTTGTTCATACTAGCACTCTCAATTGGTATCAGAGCCAAGTGCTCGGTTTATAAAAGTGTTTTTACTTTTGAGCTAAAGATTCTTTATGGCTAGTATGTTGGCACCAGGACTTATGGAAGGGCAAAGCAACACGAGACCACCATATTTTGATGGAAAGGAATACGACGTATGGAAGAACAAAATGAAAGCATTCCTAAGATCCAGAGATCTCTTACAATGCGATGTTGTGGAAAGAGGAATCAACCCCATTGCTGCGTCCACATCAAATAAGAATGGCAAAGACAAAGAAACTAAACCCCCCGCTCCTATGTCTCGGATGGAGATGTCCAAAAGAGAAGCGCTTGATGCAAAAGCCATTTATTCTTTATATTGCGCTTTATCTCTTGCTGAATATAACAGAATCTCTTCATGTGAAACAGCAAAAGAAGTTTGGGATAAACTTCATGTTACATATGATGGGACCGATCGTGTAAAAGAGACAAAAGTAAACTTCTTGCTTGGCCAATATGAATCCTTCAAGATGAAGCAAGGAGAATCGATTAGAGATATGTTTAGCCGTTTTACAGAAATTGTAAATGGTTTAGCATATCAAGGTCAGCAAATTTCTACCCCGATGAAGGTCAACAAACTCTTGCGAGGTCTCTCAAAATATTGGAATCATGTCAAGACCTCAATCCGGGAGACTTAGAGGATTATGCCACTCTCCGTTGATGAATTGATTGGCACTCTTCAATCCTATGAAGTGGAACAACTCAATGACGAAGATCCCGAAGGTAAGAAGTCAATTGCTTTAATATCTAATGCTGTTTTTGATGAAACAGACTCAGAAAATGACATGGACGATGAAGAACTTGCCTTTATGGTCGAGAAATTTAAAAAGCTAAGTAGAAAAGGAAGGAAATTCGATAGAAGAAGTCAATACAAGCATAATGGCCATAAAAGAATCATGAAAGAAGATGACGAGCAAGGAAATCTATGCTTGATGGCACATTCAAAATCTGAGTCTAACTCAAATACGGACTCGGAATCGAGTCGACTCGGACACGGACTCGGGATCGAGTCGACTCGGACACGGACTCAGAATCCGATAAGGAAATTGAGGTAAGCAATTCAAAAATTCCTCTCAAAGTTTCAAAGTATATAAATGAGCTTTGTTCAAATCTCAAATTTTCTCTTAAAAGGATTTTCGAACTTAAAAATGAGAATTCTCAACTTAGGCAACAAGATCTTTCTCAAGTCCGGAGACCTATTAAGAAAAATTGGATAAAAGCATCATATTCTGCTAACTCTCATGGACCCAAGAAAAATGGGTACCAAAGAAAAGATAAGTTATTTTTGCAGGATATAAAGAAGAAAGAAGAAAGAGGATTTGGTAAGGAATTTTTTATTCTTAATTTGATTTGGGCAATAATTCTCAGTATGCTTGATATTCGATATATCCTTGGTTGATTGAGATTTTATAATGATCATATTTTGCTTTATGGAAGAAAGAATCATATGATTTGTTTTTGTGATTCGTGAGTTAATATTTGATTTAGTACGTGTGATTATTTGAGATAATTCAGATTATTTGGTTTAATTTTATACTCTCAGATATAATCATATTTTGCAAAGTGAAAATCTGTTTTACGTGATGATGCAAGATATTTTTAGATATTCAAATATTTCATTCTCCCTGATTTTATCGTACTATGACTAAGTGAGAATTTATTTTTATTGTGCATAATATTCTTTCTTTGAGTACTCTGTTATGATGAATTAAGAAAGAATATTATTTATCTGTGGAGATTTTATATTTTACTCTAACGTCAAGGAGGATCCAAATTGATGGATACCAAAAAGGAAATGAGTTGATTGCAGGGAATTCAATAAGGGAAGGATGATTGTGAATCTACGCAAATTTTGGTGCAATCAGAAAATATCTCCTGCGACAATTGGGAGAGAAATCAAATCCAAAAGAAAAGGAAAAGAATCGTGATCATCTCAAAAAGGCAACAAATTGAGGGGGAGCTTTGATCAATTATGGAAAAATCTTTTTGGATTGATCGTAATCTTATTATGAATGAAAGGAAAGGTAAACGTGTCAGAATTTATCTAAAAAATCCGGTTAGTGCATCTTTTATTACCTTTTGTCATTAATAAATCTTGTATTGATATTATCATTTTATTATGACAAAAATGGTACGTGCAAGTTATGATGCATCCGTGATTTTCATTAGATATTTCCCGATATATATGATCGAAGTGAGCTATATTGCATATCTTTAATATTCGACTTGTTTTATAAAAATGCTGATTTTTGGAGATTGTGATTCATGCAAGATATTGATTATCATTCTCTACGTGAATCTATTGTTATCGCTTTTTGATTATGACAAAAAGGGGGAGAATATATGAATATGCATATGTGCTGATTGGTTTGATATTATTGCATAATATTGAGCTGCGATTATTTTTCTATATATTCTTATGCTCAATTTATTTGTTATCTTATGATATCCTTTGATTTAAAAGTATGTTTACAAATCTGCATATTCAGAGATTGTTTTGTCATCATCAAAAGGGGGAGATTGTTAGGGAAATCCCTTATGATGTTTTGAAGATGACAAAATAAATCAAAGGCTACTAACATGTTTGATGGTTGAGTAATAGACCATGCAGATTATAGAACATGTAAAGGATATTGTCAAAGTGTGAAGACGACCAGCAGACTGAACGTAACTCATGTCCAAAGTATATTCTGAAGATATCCAGACTCAAGACTCAAAGTCTGAAGACTGCCAGACTCAAGACTCAAAGTCTGAAGATTGCCAGACTCAGATTGTAAAGTCTACAGACTCAGACTTTACATCCAGATTCGATGAATCGTAACTCAAGCCCAATCATACAACGGCTAGTGATCTGGTTTGGATTCCTCATCAAGATTGATTTGATTGATTCAATCTAATTGATTGACGATTGGATCTTGAAGACAAGAACTTTCTACACGAAGAAGCTTTACTTATGGAAACCAAGATTTCGTTTGTATGGGCGATCGGAATCAATTTGGGATTTTACCTTTGTCACTCAACGGCTACCAAATCTTCTAGATACGAGAGCTATCCAATGGGTATATTGGAAGACGATTCTCCGGGATACTGTCCAACGGGTAGTTTGGAAGTGGAGGAGTATTTAAGGAGATGAAGGACCGATGAGCAAGTAAGAGACGGAGCGTAGAATTTATAATTCCAAAGTCTGAGCGACTTTCGATTATACACTTGTCTTTGGAGAGCTTAAACGTTTGTAATCGTGAGAGAAATACCAAGAGAGTGACTTAGTGAGATAGTGTGATCTACTAAGTGTTTGCACTTGAAGTTGTAATCTCTTATTGATTGCATATTGGAATCCAGCCAAGGAGGTTGTCATCGTGGGAGAGTGGACGTAGGCTTGGATTAAGCCGAACCACTATAAATCTTGTGTTTTTATTCTCTTCCCTAACTCCTTTATTTTGTTCATACTAACACTCTCAGAAAGGAATAAGAAGAAGAGAGAAATAGGTCGGGCCGGGGGTGAAGGAAAATGGGCCGTAGGGGCCACACGGAGGGGGAAGAGAATGGGAAAAAGAAAAATGGGCTGGGCTTTTGCTTTGCTTTTTTTTTTTGTTTTTTTTTTTTTTTGTTGTTTTGTTGTTTTTATTTGTGTTTTTGTTGTTTTCTCTTTTTATTATCTACTTATCCGAAAAGAAAAAATAAATTAATAACTTAATTAATAAAATAAAATAGGCCTAAAATTAAGGCGTCAATAGTCATGATGGTGTTTAAGGTAACTACAGAGTTGAGCTCAGCTTGAGTAGATTTCATTTGTCTCAAGAGTTGTTGAAGGACAATAGACATCTGTCCTACGCTGTCTTTAATGTTAATGAGGCGATTTTGTACATCATTCTGATTGGGCCTTATTGCATTAGGCCATTCATGGACGATTGGTGGTCGACGATTCATAATTACCTATCGTTGCGAAAACAATGAATGAGCATGAAAGTAAACAAAGATTGACCCATGGCAATGGTCTAACTGCTTTTTATTTATCAAAAGAGTATTTTATAGACCACAAACTTCTAACATCTAAAACTTGAAATCGAAATACTATATATTAAACAAAAGTTCCTAAACAATGGGACAAAACTTTCACAATATTAACACTAAGGGGCACATGATTGCCAATTTATATGTGACGGGGAGCCTTGCTCTTACGCAGATGCTTGCTTTCTCGGACCAGCTCTGAGGTGTGTATCCAGTCCATTCCCAAATCCCTCTCCATGAGCTCTGCTTGCTCGTGCTGGCTGCTCTCGCTGATTGAGTGAGGGACTGACGGCTTCCATTTTGTCAGAATACGATGGTCGTGGTGTTAGGACATGGAGGCGTGGTGAGCTTTTTCTTCTCCCTCAAGCCCTTCAGGTACCACGATCCTTTTGCGATGGCACTTGTCCGAGGTTTCCTCAGCGGTAAAAAGGTAGTGGGATCTTTTGAAGGGCTCTATATTGTTGTGCCACTCGATATGGGTAATAGAGAATGGCGCTAGTGAGACCGAGCAACGGAATTGGGCGGCAGCGCTTGTAAGCGAAGCGAGCTCTCTTTTCATGGAACCAACCAAAGATACCATTGGAATGCCTCAGGAGCTGGGTCTCTTAGGAAGTTTACCCAATTTAAACAGCTTTGATTGGAAATGTATGGTCCTAAAACCATAAATTTTTGTAATGGGTTTTCGAAATCATTCATTTTAGACGATCGCATGAAGTCTCGGAATTCGCTTAGGTGAGAAAAGAACCAGACTTGTAAAATTTCCGGAAAGACCCGCATGATTTTTTCCGTATTTTCTTTTAAACAATTAAAGGACAAGAATGTTTCAGTTAAAATCATGTTGACATAATTCCCCCCCCCCCTCAAGATTTGATCAACAATCCATACTATTTTAGGACTTATGACATTTCTTTGGTGGGGAAAATGACGCGCTCGAAAAAGGCCAGAGGAAAATCTCACTTTTGGGTCATAGTCTGATTTTGAAAACATGCATTCACGAATTCTAGTGGGCAGGTATTATGATTGTCTTCAAGAATTTGTCTCATGACATGGATTTCAGTTCCTAAAAGTTGTGCTAACCCGCGCCACAAGAGGGCGCCTGTCAATGGCTTGACAAGCTTTTTCTCAAGAGGCATTCCAGTGATGATGCTGTATTCTTCCAGGGTTGGAGTTAGCTCAAACCTACCAAATATAAAAGTAAGTATCTTCGAGCACTAGAAATGTGCCATGGCTTGTATGACTTCAAGGCAAACAGTGATTTGGATCAACGATAGGAGATGACCGACTTTGGCCTTCACATGCTCTTGGGCGAACTGATCTAATTGACCCCACCATCTTAAGAGCTCCGCCTTGGGAGTAGGAATGAACTGGATATCGTCTTTTCCCATCGCATATAAACTGGGACTTGAAAAGCTTATCCCAAATTGCCATGGGCCAAATAAAAAGACTGAGTAAAAGTAAAGAAATTACTTTACTTTTAAAGAAAAATGGCAAGCACAAAGACATACGCATGGGACGTGCGGCTCGATTTCTAACTCAGAAGGTTTGTTGAGATTAAAAGGATATCCGCTCGTCGCAGTCTCGCATTAGCAGCATACCCTCCTAACCTCGGCTAAGAAATTCGGGAAAAAGAAAGGCAACCTCTACATCGCAGTCTCGCATTCGAGGTCGTATCTTTCTAGACATCAAGCTGTTGTACACAAGGCAAAAATGCTCGAGTAAATATTGGGTATAGAATTTTCAAACACTATATGACTGAAACAATGTTTTTCCCAATGTTCTAATATTGTAAACAAATTAGGCACCACATAAGGAATGGCACCTCTGTTCTTCCAGGCATTATGGGCTTCCCAGCAAACAATTCAGCTAGGATGCAACCAGAACTCCACAAATCCACAGAAGCTCCATAATCTGAAGAACAAAGCAATAGGCTAACAGCTCAGGAGGTCGGTACCAGAGAGTGACTACGCGACTCGTTAGAGGCTGCTTTCGATTGGTCCGGAAAAAAGTTGCCAATCCAAAATCTCCAATTTTGAGATTGCCATTGCTGTCGACTAACAAGTTAGAGCCTTTTATGTCACGGTGTAGAACACCATGGCTGTGGCAATATTCAAGTCCACGAAGTAGTTGTTGCATGTAACATTTGATCTAGAGGAAGAAATTAAAAAAATAAGTCAGTCAAAGAAAGTCTATATCATCTTTATAGTTTAGTAAGAAACTACAGCAAGTAGAAAGTGGTGAATCACAATTACGAGACAATGCTTAAGAATGAAGACCTTATATTGAAGAAAGAGTTTTGATCTAAAATTAAATGTCCACATTCTCCCTTTTATATTCAAGACTATTTAGCAAACGGTAAATGTGAAGATGCAGCATCAAATGGTAAATGAGAAATCTAAGGAATGAAGATAGAAACTCAAGCATCAATTGTGAGAAAACCTGGGAAGCTACATAAACCTACAAACTTTTGTTCTGCTGTACAATTGATGCAAGCCTCTTAGAACAACTAAACCTTATCCATACTCTACCCAACTTGTTGGTCACATGAATAACATTTAATTCAACCAAGGAAGTATTAAACACAACAAGTGTGTACCTGAGATTCATGAACCTTATACTCGGAGTGGCAGCGAGGCCAGCAAGATCATGGTCCTTATATTCAAAAACAAGATACAAACTGCCAGAAACCCTTGAAGTTATGAAACCCTCCAGCTTCATGACTATCCATATATATGTATATGTATATGCGTGCACACATGTGCGTGTGTGCAGTATTATAAACTTGTAATCCGTATATTAGTTACATTGCATTAATCATCAATTGGTGTTAATAGATTATATTTCTGTTAGTATTTGTAAATAAATTTTAACTATTGGTGAAACTAAACCTATATCATTTAATAAAATCTTAGAAAATTTATAATTTCTAATTCATAAAAGTCGAAAGGACTTTCTTCTTCTTCGAATTTATAAGAGGGGAGAGAATAGAGATGATCTCGGCCCGACCGCTTCGCTATCTCGCCCAACGAGCCGGTCACCGCTGTTCGTGTACGCGACCACGGAGGGTGTGGTCCTCTCGCCCTTCGGCGTTGGTCACAATGGTGGGCTTCCCTCCCTCCATCGCCGCCACCTATTCGGGTCTTTGGCGCTAAGAACGAGAGCTTTCTTGAATCCAGAGACTCCCCGAAAAACAACGAACTTGATCGGCGATTCGCTTTCTTGGGGGTTCTTGAAGACGACCCAGTTCGAGCTACACCCATGCTGTGGATTTGTGCCGCCCAGGACGCCATTTCCGCGGTTGAATACGCCAACCCGAAAGGGCAAAACCTCGACAGAGCAACCAAAATGAAGTCCTCTCTATTCTTTCTCCTCTCCTTCGAATTTTGCAGTAATTAAATAAGAAAGTTTCTTTTTCTGGCGGGGGTTGAATTTGCATAATGGAGTCTGGCGTGATCAGCGAGGAGGACGAAGAGTGTGTAGCGTAATATATGTCTGCCCGGCCATGTCGGGGACTGTTGGAAAGGTCGAGGTGCTTCTGAAATTTGGCTTCTCTCTCTCTCTCCAAATTTTCGTCAATTAATCGATGCTGCTTAGAATTTGCCTATGTTTTTCAAAATGCAAATGAGCAAAATGCCATTCGACTTAAAAAAGCAAAATAGTGAGCAATGCCAAGTAGAGTCAAATCTTTTTTTTTTTTTTTTTTTTTTTTGCTTAGCAAAAAGAAAAATGCTAAGCATATTTTGTGAATATTTCAATTTAAGAATGAATTGTCCAAAGCTTTTTTACCCCCACGACTTATGGTAATCTGCTTATTATTCAAGCATATACTCTGAAACTTCAAAAGAAAACTATTACTGTTCATCTTTGTTACAATTTACGGAAACAAGTGTAGAGATATAGTTATTTGAAGATTATAAAAACATGTTGTTCATAAAAGAAATTCTCTAAGCCCTTTGAATTGATTAAACTCAAGCTTTTGATTCCTGTCCAACTTAATAAACAATTTGCATGCAATTGGTATAGTTTCAACAGATGATTTATGCCAAAAATACCTTGATATTTCATCCAATCACACGATGTTGAGAATCATAACTATTAGTTATAATTACACCTCACTATAAATTTGACAATACAACAATCTTCTCAAAATTGATATCAACGGGATTGAGTGAATGGTCAATTATTTTATTTTTATTTTTCTGTTCAAATAAAATTTTATTAAATCCCAAAGCACTTCAAACACCAAAGCCTACAATCGAGGCATCAAAACAATGAAGATTCCAAAGAGGTTGAGATGGATGGACCACCCAATTAAAAGCTAAAGTTTTTAGTCGATATTATACCTTACAAGTACCAATCCTCCATACTATTTGGAGACTCTTGTGCAATGGGCTAAGGAGATATACTTAAACCGGCCCATGATCCTGCGAGCTTCCATGAAAAGAGCACTTGATTCCTAATTACACTGACTTGAGCTATTAATTACGTGAATTGAAGACTTGCAATCAAACTCAAGTACCATCGTTTCTTCCTTTTTTGCTTTGAGGAGAAAGAATGCCGTGAGAAGTCCTTTCTTCCTTTTTTGTTGCGGTCAATTGTTTTATTTAGTTGTGATAATCTCATTATTTTCGGGTCAATTGGCTCTTAAATGCCATGAGCCTTCCCTTATTATGGATGTCTCATTCAATTCAACACACGTGAATAGGATAGTTTGATTAATTAATTGAAATTCAACGCTCCAAATTTAGAAAAAAAATGCAAACTATTAAAAAAAAAAAAAAAAAAACAGATTAGATGAAATAAACAAACGTTATATTTACCTGTCATATGATAAAGGACAAGACCGAGGTCATTTGTCCTCTTCACAATAGTAAGGTGTAAGAGTTTTTCTAACTGTGGACTACATTAATTGATATTGTAATTTATCGTTTAACGTTTACCGTTTTATGGGGTTTGGTCTAAGGTGAGATAGTAAGTTTCTTAATTAGTCTAATATGGGCTAGCTAGTGTGGGCCGAGTTGAGCTTGGCCCGTAATGAGGGAGACTGGCTGAAAACTCTATAAATAGTGCTTAAGCCTCTCCTCTAACCATAATTCTCACATTTATCCTCACCTAAGGGGCGTTTACCTAACGCTGCACGTGAGGGGGCCGCCTCATTGAGCCAGTGATACGGAGGGCAATAGAGGAGAAGGACTTGATGCGTGGATCCCCTTGATATATGTGGGTAATATTTTTTTACTGCTTCCGCTTTATGTTCGATGGATCCCAAAACAGGTGCGTTAATCTTTCTACTCAATTACGTTCTTGTTCTAGTTATGGAGATCTTGGGGTTACGCAATTTGCGTCCAACATGTGGTATCAGAGCCTCCATAACCTTAGAACTTGAACGCAATTAATTTTGCCCTAATTTGTACGGATTAGCCATAATTAGTGTGGATCTTGCCTTAATTTGTGATTTTCGAGACTTTTCATTCAATAAAAATTAAATTAAATTATTTATTCGGACTGGGCTCGACGAGACGAAGAAAACCGTGGGCGGCGCGTCACCGGAGGAGGCCGCATGCGCCCCCACGCGCGGCCACACGCCTCTTGCGCGTCGAAAACGCGCCGCGAGTGTGCTCCACTCAGGCGGCGCGTACGGGCGCGTGGAGGCTCCGTTTGGCGCGTGGCTAGCGACGTTGGACTCGTATGGTGATTTCCTATGTCGTGGTATATTTATTTTATATGTTTGATGATTTTATGGATGTGAAAATATATACGGAACCCTAAATACGTGTATTTTTGCGTTTTTTTTTCTTATATTTTCTATGATTTTGGAAATATAAGTGTTGGGTTATAGGTATATTATCACATAATCATTATAAAGGTGTGATTCATCAATAAAAATCAAATTTTATTGTGAATTGAAGTTGGCTTAATGAGATTCAATCATTATGAGATAGTAATTGAATATATCTTGAGATAATGAGAAACAGTAAAAGTCATGAAATTTTTATTGCTCATGCATACTCTTTTACACGCTGGTAATCTTTGAATGATAGACGTCTTAAGAACTCGTGACCAAATTGATTGTACAGATTAACATATCTGCTGTATGTGGATAATGCATGTCAATTAAATTACTGCATATTGTACATGAACTCATCTGGTCACTTGTTATTGTCTATCAAGTTGAATATTTTTATGGTAAAGGAGTATGGCAATATTTACGCAGAGCAATAGTATCTACTGTTAAATTTTAGATATTTGGTTCTCTGGTTTGACTCAATTAATAGGCCACTAGTTGATTACAATGATAATTTGTTGCTTAAAATTGGCTAATAAATCAGATGTTGGCCTTGGAGTCATGTTTTGCCGTATGAAACTCATAAGCAATAGTGCTTGTTGATTTGGTGTACCCTGTATTACTATTGATGTTAATTTGTGAGAGATATTTTAGATCAGCATTATTTTTATGTTATTCTGGTAATATGTAATCAAGGTGCATAAGAGATGTTTTATTCTCTGTTATGAGAAGTTTCTTGTGTTACTGTAATCAATGATCTCATTAGAATCTGTCAAAACAAGTTCGCTATATATATGTATGATTAATTTTTATTAATGAATAAAGGAATGTAATTAGCATGATATGTGATTTTGGTGATATGCTGCCCCTATCATTAAAGTTAAAATCACATGTATATGGTGTATGTGAGGAGTAAAGTTTATATCCCTGGTATGAGAGAATTTCAATGATTCAATTGAGTAGTGACCGCCAAAGTGGCACGCTTGATTGGGTTTGAGAAATTTCGGTCTTGTATGATGATTGGGATGTCTCCTGATCTAATGCGTGGTCATACTTCCAAAGGAGGTGATTGTGTATTGGTTCATGGAGGGATACATGATAGTGTGGTGGAGGAGTGACCGATCCTAATGGTTCATATGCCCAAAGGTGATGAATTCACGAAGATTGTAATATATTCTCATAACCCTTATCATGTGGGGAGTATACAACTGCATGTCATGTATTCTGCCCAAAGGTGATTATATGATTATGCATGTGTACTTGTACGTCAAGTTACACAGTACTCACATGATGCTAATTATATATATTGCTTGGTTTTCAGTCACATTTTCTATAATTAATAACTTCATTATTATTTAGGTTTTTACTGCTTCAAATTTTAAGTTGTGGACATATGATTTGTTACTTGAGAAAATAGCAATTGATGTCCATGAAGCATTCCATTCTGGAACACTTGAAAAGAGGCTTGACTGCGGACTGCACTGCTATAAGATGATGGAAGCCTTAGTTGCTTGAAATTATGTCTTGTCTTATATTGAAATTAGGACATATCTGCAAAGATTGTGTTTAAGTCCTAATGACATATACATCTCGTATATGATTAAAAGGTTGTTTCCGAAAGTTTTCTATTTAAGAGAAATGGCCATGATAAAGAATAAACTGGTTAAAAATTAGTCTTGAAGGATGTCAGGGTTAACGGGGCCATGAGTATTTTGACAAGTATGACAATGCGAAATAGCTTAAAGGGTCATTTGTCAAATACTTGGTAGATTCTGGGGTGGTAATTTAATTACTATATCTGAAAATTCTAATAAAAAGATTTGGCCGAAAGGTATAAATGCACCATAATGAACACGTTGATGAGTATGATCAGTAAGACCAATTTATCCGGTTTTCTGTGGGCTGATATTATGAAAGCAATTTTTTTTTTCACATACAAAATATGTCTCTTATCAAAGTTGTTTCATAAACTTCTTTTGAGTTATACACTAGACATAAATTTAGAGGTATTATGCAGAAGTGAGATTATCTAATCCAATATTTTATGCGTTGCAATTTAGATTCACTTGGAATTTTTTTTGTATATTATCTAGATTGTTAAAGAGGTATTGATTTTAAGACCCTAAATAAGATACAAGAATTATGGAATCACATACTCTAAAGTTTATAAAGATTGACGTAATTATAGAGGATAGCTGTTCTCACACTATTAAAGATAATAGTATTATGGATGTTACTGTGTCTTTGTCTTTACCTATATAAACAATTGTGGAATCTCCTGTACCATAGATTAAACTTGTTGAGGTCCAAGGTACTATTCTTGATATAGTTTTTAATGAAATTTCTTTAACCTCTCAAGTGCAAGAATGAAGTGGTTACAGCTTTATTAAGGAGATTTGTTAAGGAAAGACGATCGGTTATACCATTAGACTATATAGTCTATTTGTGAGAGCATGATTACAATATCTACTATATGGTTGATGTAATGACATATTTATAAATGTCGTTTCTTATTCTCAATTAAGTATGTGATTAGATACCATAAAATGCGGTATACAATCTATGAAACATGATAGTATTTGGAAACTAACTTACTTACCTAAAGATCATAAGTTCATTATTTGTAAATTGGCGTACAAAAAACTAAAAGAATTTCAAAGGAAAATTGTGAAGTTTAAAACCAAATTGGTAATTAAAGTTTTCACTCTGAAAGAAGGATGGATTGTTTATAGTAAAGAAATAATTATTTCTTTAAAAGATTCTTTCAGAGTGAATGTGGCATTAATAATTTATTTTGATATGGAGTTACGCCAAATTGATACAAAATCTATATAGTGCAATTGGATGATTTTGCAGCAGATTCAAGTGAACTTGTATGTAGACTGAAAAGTTCTAATTCATGATCTTAAGCAAGTTTCCAAACAATATTATTAAAGTTTCATAGTGTTGTTATTTTGTTCAATTGGGAACAAAGTAATTCAATATACTGCAAGGTCAGTGGGAGGAAATTTATTTTTTCTCATACTTTATGTACATGATATTTTGCTTACAAGTTGTGACCTTGAGACATCTTATATCCTTTGTACTGAGGTCTGTAAGGATTGTTTTTTGCCATATTATATTAGATTTTCTCGGATGACATTTGCTGATTGTATATTGGAAATATTCAATATACATCATTGCAAGCCAGGAATTGCTCCTGTTGTTAAGGGTGATGGATTGAATCTATCACATTGTCCTTATTTAGATATTGAGAAAATCTAATTAAATGGGGTACCTTGTGTCAGTGCACTTAAAAGTATAATATATGCTTGAATTTGCACTAGACTATATGTTGTATTTGTGTCGGGACTTCTAGGCAGATATCGATCAAATCTAGGACGCGATCACTGAGTTGCTGCCAAGAAGATTTAAAGGTACTTAAAGAAGACAAGAGATTATATGCTAATTTATAGACATGTTCAATTCTTGCAGTGAGTAAGGTATTTAGATGTAAACTTTGCTCGCTGTTCTGATGACATGCAATTAATAACAGAATACATATTTATGTTAGGAGTAAGTGCAGTAAATAAAGTTCTATGTCATCTTCTACTATGTAAGTAGTGTTAGTAACATTCTTTTAGGTTGTTACTTGGGCTTTTAGGCTCCAGAACCTCATGAAAGGAGTTGATCGTTTTAACTTTATGGATAGATCCATACAGTTGTATTGAGATGACAAATTTGTAGTATTATTTATTTACTACAGCGGTCTCAAGGGGTCTAAATATATGGTGGTCAAAATTTTTGACTATAAAGAAACGGTACAGAAATGTGACTTATAATATAACATATTTTCACAGATGATGTGGTTGCAGATCCACTAACTAAAGGCCTACGCCCATGTGTATTTGAGTGACATGTCATTAGCATGGGGCTAGGAGTATCTTCGGATACTGTTGTTTAATGGGAGCTATTTTGGCTTTACTCTGATAAAGTTCACATCTGTGGTTCGTTACACTTTGTAACGATTTGATATGTATCAACTTTTGCATTCAATAAAATATTTTGAATATGTTGTTATTATATTGAATACATATTGATAAAGTCTCAAGGGATTGTATAAATCTTGAGTGAAGGCTAGGGGCATCCAGTTATTAGCCTTGTGCATATGTCTTGTGATATATAAAGAAATGTTAACCATAAGGACAAGACATATGTGGGTTCATTGGAACCATAAAGCATTCTCTAGTGGCACAAGTTTTTGTGACGCCTAAAGTTAAGCGAATGGTGACTGACAAATGGGATCTCTCTATGAGAGATAATATCCATTTGCCACACTACCATATTGAATCAATATCAATAAAGTTGAGAACATTCGTGACCATGGAAGGCTCTGTGTGTATACATGCAGTTACCACCATGATTCGGTGTTTAAGACTTTATGAGATAGGATTGACTATTAAGAATTATCTCTGGACCAATGTGCGCACATACAGTACGATTTCAATTAATATAGTCCAAATGGGAGAATATAAGAGTTTTTCTAATTGTTGACTACATTAATTGATATTGTAATTTACCGTTTAACGTTTACCGTTTTACGGAGTTTGGTCTAAGGTGTGATAGTAGGTTTCTTAATTAGTCTAATATGGGCTGGCTAGTGTGGGCCGAGTTGAGCCTGGCCCGTAATGAGGGGGACTGGCTGGAAACTCTATAAATAGTGCTCAAGTCTCTCCTCTAACCCTAATTCTCACATGTATCCTCACCTAAGGGGCGTTTACCTAACGCTGCACGTGAGGGGGCCGCCTCATTGAGCCAGTGATACGGAGGGCAATAGAGGAGAATGACTTGATGTGTGGATCCCCTTGATATATGTGGGTAATCTTTTTTTCCTGCTTCCGCTTTATGTTCGATGGATCCCAAAACATGTGCGTTAATCATTCTACTCAATTACGTTCTTGTTCTAGTTATGGAGATCTTAGGGTTACGCAATTTGTGTCCAACATAAGGTGCCCATAGAAAGTTTGTGAATCATATAATAAACATAATTAGCGCATGCCAAACTTATTCAACAGTCATGTTTTGGAATTTTGTAGTGTACAAACTATGTTTTGGTAGTGACAGTTCACAGTGCACATATCCATCCAATCTATTTCCATACTCTACGAGTCATTCAGTGGAAAGAATTTAGAGAGTGTATTAAGAGACTTCATGAAAGGACTAGATAAGATCCAACAATTAGGATGGTACCGACATTTCTTGGGAATTATGAGGACAAGCGAAGGAAATTTACAGGAGCAATTAGATCCCAATTGCATCGAGAAGCTCCAAGTGTGACTTAGGGAGACTAAAGTATTGGCCCCAATAGCACCGCTGGCTACAACAACAAGGACCCCGATGCCCGGAAAAGTAGAATCGCCACAACGGAAAAGCTGAGGGATAGGGGTTGAATGTCCGGGGAAAGAGTCCTTACCTGGTTGAGTAGCCGAACCGTATGTTCCTCTGTTTCTACGAAGAAATCTTTGATGCGTCAATGGAGTTCCAATCAACTTCACCTCGCATTTGTCCCTCCCGAATCCCGGTCCGAGTACACACGCCCAACAGCTCTCCACATAACCTGGTGCTTTGCTGCACAAATTAGTGTCTTTCTGCCTTTGACTTAAAAAGTTTTACCAGCTATTCGACGAGGAGGAGCAGATCTAAGTAGAGATACCTCTGATCTTTCAAGTTTCAGTTTCTTGTACTCAGCGCTGCTGCGGTCAAGTCTTTGCCGAGTTCATATGGTTCCATACTTTGGAGGTGTATGCATGCAAAACATGTTTCCCTGCCGGTGCCGAGATCTGGACTAAGTATGCTTGGATCGAGATGATAGAACAACATTCGATCGGCATCGATTGCTCTTTCCCAGTCATTCACAACTACATGATAAGTTCCTAAATCCTCACGTACACCCTGAGAAGGAACAAATTTTCTAAAGAGCTTCACAGACAAATTAAATGTTGAAACAACAAAGACAAAATAAAGCGACTAGCCTTAAAAATAAGAATCCAAACATTAAGCGGGACAAGAAACTCATAATTAAACCCGAAGATAGCAAGGAACATGAGGTGCTATTGCTAGAAACATCTCCAGTACGTCACCTCTCTCTCTCTGTGCACGCTTGCACACTAATTCCACTGTACTTCAGTGTGTGAAAGTGAAGAAGCACAACAAACCTAGCGACAACAAAAACTCATAAAGTAAAGCCCTCGAGAGATTTGGATTGGAAACTTATGCATCATCAAGAAATTAAGCGGATGCAGAATTAGAGTACTCGGTAAAGTGTGCAACATGTTTCAAGGCGGTTACCTACTGAGTATAAAGTGTAGGGAGGCTACATCATGTATGCCAAAACCTTTTTCCCTTTACTGTTTAATGCTTGAGCAAGTACAAAAAGAAAAAAAGACATCCAGCATCCTGCAACATTATAAAGCAGACGGACAAGTGGGACTAAGAAAACTGTCCCCTAGAATATTTGCAATGCTCACCTCAGCATCAAAACCAAGATCAAGATGCAGGAAAGATTCGGGAGTCCTCTTAACCCTATCTTAATACGACTTCCGGATATTGTCCTCGGGTAACAAACCTCAAGTGTCCCACATAGACACATCGGCGACAACACTTTCTTAGCACGCACGAACCGCAATATCCAGAGATGCAGTTCTTTAATTTGTGTTGATCTTATGATAAAATCCAATTAAAACAATTTTTAAGCCTTTAAGTTTCCCTAAAAGTCCACTCACTTGACCACTTCTTAACTTGACTCTCGGTTCGACCGTTTTCAACAACAATCTTTTTCACGTGACTCCTGAGAGAAATCCGTCCACCAGATTTTTGCATTCCCCTTATGAGGGCATCAACAATAGCTCCACTTCCATGAAGAGGGTACTCAAGACTGCAACCAGGTTTGTAACACTCAGCAAATATGTGTACCTGAAAATCACAGATATAAGGTGTCACCTCCTCAGAAGGGTGGATGTGAGGTAAAACAAAAGTAAGATACATATTTCAGGCATCCAAGCAATTTGTTGATAAACAACCAGCCAGCTAGCAACTTCAACTAGTAGAGGTCACATGCAAGAACTCAGAAATTAATCGAGTTAAGGACAGCGGGAATAACTGCATAGAAAGGAGAAAATCTCTCTTGTTAGCATCAGGATTCAACATAACCATTTGGTCTCGACCAAAAAAAAAAAAAAAAACATAACCATTTGGTCACCACCCCATCGTTTATTTACTAAAGAAGTTGCTAGAGTTGTAGTTTCTGCAAGATAATAAACAAGATCTGAAAGCAACTCACAACATTGCATAATGTGGTAGAATATAAAATCTCCAAATGATTAATTATCCTCCTAAATTATTCACTAACAGATCGAACTTCTAAAATTTGAGCAAGTGGCTAAAGATTTAAATTACTGAGCAACATGGTGCATGCTTTGAGGTTTTAAAGTTTGCAAATCAATCGACCATAATCTATATAGATACCAGAAAATACTCTCAAAAGAGGACAAGGGCCAATCATTTCATATACTGTTACAACAGGAATCAGTTATTCACACGGAATTAGTTACACAAGCTGAACCTGTATCAAATAAGTTCGTGAAAGAGAATATGGACATCCCAAGGATAACAATTACCAATCTTAGGAGATTTTCAATATTTAAAAACATCATAGTTACCATCTCTGCTGAGAGTATACCATTAGATTTCACCCCCGCAAGAAGAAAGGCAAGAAGGTCCACCCCATTCCTTATAAAAGGATTTTTTAGTTCCAGTGAGTCAATAACTTCTGAGAAGGGTCTAAGAAGCTTTGTCGCACCAATAGCACCCTGAGGTCCCATTTGGATAAATATTTCAACAAGAAAGGAGCACATCTAGCAGCGGTGGTGGAAAGGACACCCAAATCACCACGAGCGATTGAGGAGGTAGAGCCATCGCGCAGCGGCAGGACATTGGAAGCACTGCATCCTGCAAAATCGTATCATAATGGTCACTGATAATTTGTAAA
The DNA here is from genome assembly GCA_014182575.1 of Eucalyptus decipiens. NCBI lineage: Eukaryota > Viridiplantae > Streptophyta > Magnoliopsida > Myrtales > Myrtaceae > Eucalyptus > Eucalyptus decipiens. Next base: position 4,236,224 of record CM024615.1, on the reverse strand, counting down.
ACGAGCACTAAATTCAGAGGTTCCAATTTACTTTAACTTCTCATAGTGGGTTCAACGTCAATAATGAGTACTTTTGCTTATAAGCCGTTGTAACATCTTCTTTTGCTGTTTAAATCTACAAAGCCATCTTGTTCTTTCTTTACAAGTGAGACAGAATAGAACAGGAGAAACCATGAGCTTTTCCATTCTTGCACGGCATTTTGACTTGCATACTTCTCGAGGTCCTGGATCAAGATTTAATTAAAAGCATAAGCAGAAACATACTATAAAATTTAAAATATCATGGGCATTGACTGAAGAACAACATAGACAATATTACCAGGCTCACAAATTGCCATCAGTGGACTCACATAAATTCTTACAAGAACATATGAAGCAATAATATTGTTTTTCTCTTTAGAATAGTAGTCAATTCTATGTATACAGCGGTCTCTTTTGAATGTTCCCTGAGTTTGTGATATATCCAATTCAGCCTAGGAGGAAGATTATGACGCTCCCTCAATTTGACTGGAGATCTGTCAAGACTTTCATGAGGTAATGTTCAATCCAAACAAGACTTCTCTACCTCAAACAAAAAATTTTCCTACCACTACATGTATCTAAAAGTTCCTTCATAAGTTTTCTAGGTTATGCATGTCCATTTATTCAGTGTCTAGAATAAATGACAATCTTCACATTCTCAGCCATGGCAGTCTGCTCAATGACTGCTTTTGTCGTAACAGCTTGGTAATCGTCTTTTGCCACAGCAACCATTTCCATTGTTTAAGTTAATTCTGTTTAGCTAACGCCAAACACTTAGCGTCATCTGGGAAATCTATGTAAAGACATTCTTTCCCCTTGATATTCACACCACGATGCCTTGCATCATAAATCATTTTGGCATCAAGGTCTCTATATTAAGCTGCCTTATTGTCTATCCAAAAGGGATGACCAGCTTTTTCCACGTTAGCATCCATATCCTCAACAACTGAGCACCATTAGAATTAAACTAACTTCTGGCTATCGGCATATCTATTTCATATTAAGCAGAACATGATAAATGACCATTCTGTCCAATCTTCGATTAGATAGATGAATTTGGCAATTGGTCTGGTAACATTTTTAAAACTGAAACGACATTCATGTATTCATAGATGCGCTAAATCTAAGTCCAAGGGATGATGCTATAGATATACAAAACCACAGGGAAAAGAAGGATCCACCTTGAAAAACTCTGTCGGACCAATACGTGACAAAAATTCACCTTCTGGTATGTACACCATCCAGAAGTCATAGTTAGCACACAGAACGGGCTTTCCTAATGCATCTAACACCTGATACATGAGAAAATGTCGTTACCTATTAATATCATCCAGAGGCGAAAACAACACAGGAGTATACCAATGGAAAAGCGGCCATATAAACATAAACAATCTGCGCTTGATTCATGCTAAAGACAAAATGGGGCAACTTAGAGTGATGGAAATCAGATTACCTGTCCAAGAGGATTTGCCTGAGGATCCCTAGATTGGAAGCCAGAAAACAGCGAAGGACCGGAGTCGAACTTGTACCCCTTAATGTCAAATGTGTAAGCGGCACCTCCTAGTTGGTCGTAGCTCTCCAGCACAAGCACGTCTTGGTTGTATCTGGCAAGAAGCCCAGCACAACAGAGACCAGCGATACCACTTCCGATGACCATGACATCGGCCTCAGGCTTCCCTGATACCCAAATCCACAACTTCTTGTTATCAAAGAAACCCAATTCAAGTACAAAAATTCCATCCAAACAATATTGCACTCTCCAAATAGCTATTTCAACAGTGATAGCAAATGCAATATGGATCAAAACCGAAAACCAACCCATAAGCATTTGAGATGGGAACTAAAAAGGGTAATCACCAATTCCAAAAACAGCCAACCCACAAGTGTTAATGCGTTGTGCCTGCTTAAAACTGACAGTAGCAAAAGGATAAGTTCTTGATCTACAAATATGGTGCAAGATTTTGAAAATACAACTACATGCATTTAAATGCGCCTATATTTCCTGTAAGCAACTCTCTATTGCCTGTTGATTTGAGTAGCAACACAAGGTCTCGTTTAATTCAACTATTTAATTTCCAAATAATCAATGACATGTTTGAGTGAGTTTTGTAATCATCAAAATTAAATTGGATTCAACTTTTTCTGCCACTTGTTAAGTTTAGCCCTCCACCATTTTTTCTAAAAAAACTATATAAATATGTAAATATTAGATGAATCTCATTATTTTGGAAAAATTACCAAAACAATCCTAAATCTATTGTAATTTTTTCAATTTAAATCTAAACATTTTTCTTATCAATTCAGTTCATCCGGATGTCCAGCCGATATTGACATGTCAATTTTTTAATTTTTATTTATTTTTTCTCCCTCTTTTTTTTTTTTTTTCACTTTCCTTTTTCTCTTGGCCGGTCATCGGGTAGAGGCTAGGCTAGCAAGGTGAGCCTCCACAATGGCTGGTGAGGTCAACCTCATTGGCCCAGCCTTTGGCAAAAGAAGAAAAGAAAAGAATATTAAAATATCATAACATCTAGCGTTGGTCAACCAAAATTGGTAAGACGAACTAAATTGGTATAAATGTAAAATTTTTAAAATTGAATTTGCTAAAAAAAAAAAAAAATCATGACTGAATTGAAAAAAAATTACAATAGGTTTCTCATTGCTTTGGTAATTTTCTCCATTATTTTTCTTACATCACATATTGTAGTATCGGCTTACTAGCTATTAAACTCTATGCAAAATAAACATGCCCGCTTAAAGTGAATTTAGAAAATGAATTGGTAGGGTTAAAAATGTTGAGAATGAGGTTCAAGAACTATAAAATGAATTTAGAAAAGGAAGAAAACGTCCATGGAAAGGGCGTTATGTGAACTAAAAAAAAAAGCCATGAGTGTTAATGTGTTGTACCTGCTTTAAACTGACACTAGCAAAAGGATATGTCCTTGATCAGTAAATAAGATGCAAGAGTTTGAAAATGCAGCTACATGTATTTAAATGCGCCTATATTTCCTGTAAGCAACTCTCTATTGCCTGTTGATTTGAGTAGCAACGCAAGGCCTCGTTTAATTTGTCATTCATCAAGTATATGTGAAGTTTTCATGTTGGCTACATGCATGATCCGGATAGAATGTCCCCGCGACATCGAGGTTTAGCCAGGAACTTTGACCATCAGTTTGGCTTAGCTAGATTAGGCGGATTTCTCGTAATTTGAGAATCGTCTTTCGAGATTCCCTGAAGCAGATGAAGTTTTGGCCGTGGTACCATCTCACGCTAAGTGAGATCTCAGGAGGAAAAGTGATTGATGAGTGGTTTGGAAAGCATCCATAGAATGAGATGCCGAGGGTTTCTCGGGTCTTATTTTCTTTGGTTCTTGCCACACTTGATATGATTGGGTTATGTTTTGGGTCATCCCCGATCGAAGAACAAATCTGAAAATCAAGTATTTATCTTTAACTAAGTTGATATGCAAGTAATATCCATAATTTGTAACTCACGAGTAAGTAATCTGATGATCAGATATATTGTTACATACCTTTTTCCATAAGCTATATTTAAACTAAGTACTGGATAAGTCATATTTAAAACTAGATATATATCCTTAGTTTTTTATTGTAGGTTTTATCCTGATTTTTTATTTGAGTGAATTTAATTTTTAAAAGCAACTACCGAATGAAACAATGTTATGGTGAAGTCCTAGAAAATAATTTATTAAGGAGGTGGTATACTTGTATTAGTTGTTCAACTTGAGCAGGATATAGATTGCGTATGGTTTTCCAACAATTGTTTCCATCGAGAACATAATTCGGATTTGCTAATCTCCACGTTTCCTTATCCCGAGCCCTGTTAGGACTAGGTGAGAGATTTAGGAAAATAACGAGTTTGCTCTCGGCATTACAAGAGCTATACAGTCCCCGCTCTTCCCCTGTGCTTACACAAAGATAGCCTCTCAAAGCGCCAAGGAGGAGTAGAAGAGCCATTGTCTTGTGCGTTCTCGGTTCAACTGAAGAGAAAGGGGAAAGCAACCCCGTTGAAGGTGACTTGGCTTACCCCACCCTCCATGGTTTATTGTTCCTATAAAGTCAGCCTCCGGAAGAAGTGGACTGATCTTGTCATTGGAAATCTTTTCGGCTTTTTGTATAAGAGGCGTGCGGTGCTCTGTAGTCTCGATAAATCAGTTCGTAATTCGTTGGTTTTCAATAAATTTAACGGCTCTTCCCGGGCATCGTGAGACTGTTATTAGTGTATGATCAAGGGTGACGCTAGTGTTTCTTTTGGCCTATTCTTGTTGCGCTTTAGGATTTCAATGTGTACAATTTTGCTATCAAGTAAATCCAATAGTTTTTTGTTTTATTGCAGAAAGTTTTGTTGACGATGATGGCGGAGATCTCCGAAGGCCGTGCTCTTTATTTACCTCAATCGATGATTCAAGAAATCATGTCAAGATTGTCTCCGAGGGACGCAACACAAATGTGCATCCTCTCTAGAGATTGGAATCATGGAGCTAATCGACTGCTCCCACTCCAAGGACCTCCTCATCTGTGGACCGAAGCTCGAGACTTTTGAGGCATCGGGCATGTTTGAGAAGGAAAACCTTTCGATTTCAATATCAGCCCCAGACCTCATATCCTTCAGCTACACATCGCGTTTCACCATGCCCTACCCGAATGAGGAGTTGTCAGCTCTCCAAGTACATGGCACTAGAAATCTGAGGGAGCTTGCTCTGGATCTGTGCATGGTCGGAACCGGGACCATTAGAAAAGCGGTCTCTCAGCTTCACCTCCTAGAGACCTTGAGGCTCAAGGGGAGCCCGTCCGTGGAGCGCATCAGGATAACTCACAAGAATCTCAAGCACCTCACCTTGACTGGATTCAAGACCCTCGCCTTGACTACATTCAAGTCTCTGATAAGAGTAAAGACCCAAACTCCTAATCTCGTGTCGTTCCAATATGACGGCCCCAACATCCTTGTCATCGGTCCACGAGATTTGACAAAATTGGCCAATGCGAGACTGGAGGTGGATTTCAGAGTCTGCAACAAGAGAAGGAGCTATCTCAAGGCGGCCAAGTTCCTAAGGTATTTCGGCCGTTGCGACTCATTAACACTAATTTGTAAGGAAGTCAAGGTAAGTAAATGTTTTCCAAAATAGTATTTTGTACCGAGTATTTGTATGCTAGTGTGAACTCAACGTTAGAATCTTGTTATTCTTCTTTTTATATACATAGGCATTGGTTCCTCCAGAAGAAATTAGAAGTGAAATGCTTCCTCCATTGTGGAATGTCAAGCATCTAAGACTTCAGATCCTGTGCAACATTTCTGGAGATGTTGATACCAATTCTCGACTAACGAAAAGCTTGAAGTGGATGTGTCCTAATTTAGAGACGTTGGTCATTAGCTCCTAATCTTGCCATCTAGACCCCGCAGCAACAAGTACTTAAGAGCGAAAAAGGGCAGTGGCGGCTGCCACTAAAGATGCGTTCTCGACGAGGAAAACTCATATAGGGACCACTATCAACTGTTATCCCTTTAATATATATAAGTGTCAGGCTTGCTTTTCTGAACTCATCTAACAACCACTATCAACCGCTTTCACTATTTTCCTATTTTTTGTTTAATGTTAGGCTTGTGTTTCTTTCAGTTTACATATAGCAAGCAATGCATGACTATGGAAGACAAAGAAAACTCATCTAGTGACCACTATCAACTGTTTTCACTATTATCCTTTTTTTTTCTTTTTTAATGTTAGGCTTGTTTTTCTAAACTTTTTTTTTTTTTTTAATGTTAGGCTTGTCTTTCTAAACTCATCTAAGGACCACTACCATCTGTTTTCACTATTTTCCTACTTTTTCCTTTTTTTTCCTATTTTTTTTAATGTTAGGCTTGCATTTTGTTTAGTTTACATATGGCGGCAGCATAATCAAGGAAGGAGAACTGAAAAAACAAATTATCTTGTGAGTAGAAAAAAATCATCATTCCGTCCGATCGGTGAGGGCGCAAGAGCGAGAGAGAGGGAGCTAAAGAGAAGGGAGTGAAAAAGAGGGAGCTAGAGTGAGCAAGACAGGGGATTGAAGCCGGAGGGGGACTATATAGTATACCGTGCCTCATATTACCAGATTTCAGCCATACTATTTCGAATTATGTAATAACATTTCCATAATCAGGGAACAATCAATGAATAGATAGGGATGGGCCATCACTGTACAGAGAATCCTTCCAACAATCATAGTAAACATTGACAATATACAGCCCTTTCCATTGTTGGAGCACCAAACAAGACCGCCACCTGATTTTACCAAATCCGATTGCTTCGGATTTGATACGACACAAGGAGTATCATCAAGTGCTTTGAAAAAGTACTCGATGACATACAATTAGCTGAGGCTCCAACACAAAATGCTTGTGTCGATCATATCTTTTACCGCTTCTGGATAGGAATTCTGCTTCCTATCGACATTGTTGCCATCTCATGGGCCTCCTTGCTTCAAGAGAGAAATGCACTTATTCCTTGTCATCCTTATAATCACCTACCATTTGCCCAATAGAGAAGTGACTATGTCTGCCTGTGATCGGCATACTCTCTCTTCGTCTTGACCTTATCAAGGCGAGCTTTCCAGACGGCTTTTTGTATTTGCCGCTCATGCTCCTTGAGCATTTCATCGAGGTTATCTCCCGAGGGAAGCAAACGTCCAGAATAGTGGATTCGACTCTTTTTGGGAGAATAACTCTGCAAACACAAGCAACAGAAGATAATCAGCTTTTCAAATCATAGCTTGCGAATCACCACACCAAAGGCAAGAGAAAAAAATGATCCTCATCTATACTTTACAATTAGTTGATGTCATTCTTTGACATTTGACATGAAGCTACCACAAAAATTATTCTCCAAAGCAATTTTTTTATGATTTTTCAGATACTTTCTATTGATCTCTCAATATTATATGAGCAAAGACATTCAAAACCAATTGTCATAGCAATTCGTTTGAGCAAAGAGATAAAGATGCACTTAGCACAACTTAACTTCCAATGACCACATGGACATGATGACGTCCATTGCTTTTTTTCAACTCCATATGCCCAAGCATTTTATTCATGCTAGTAAATAAAGGAAAACAAATACGAGAGAATGCCAAGAAACACTAAACAAAGATTACCAAAGCTATATATATAAAAGGAAAATGGTTGAGTCAGATTATTTCACCTTCAACTAAGTGGAAAGGGAACCCGAAAAAGGGAAAAAGAATCCCTAGCAAAGACAAAAGTTAAATAGCTTATTTAAGTTATAATGCAATTACCGCGATGGACTCCCTCCGGGAGTGCTCTCCCCCCTTCATAAACAAAGATATCGGCCTATGTAACAAATGATGTGACCAGTCATGCTTTCCCGCTAATTCACCACCATCTAGATGATTACACCTGGCAACAAAAGCCTCATCCCTCCATTGGGTGTTAGCACCCTTCTCCCTACTACAATCGAGATGTGAATCACCTCCCACTGCAACAGAATTAGAAAACCTGGATAACTGTGATGCTCTTCTTTGCATGAAAGATCTCTGCCTTGTCAACTCGGCACCACCGCATGGAGAATCGAGTTCTCGGTCTGGCACAATCAAAGCCTCAACCTCATTTGCATTTCCAACTTGGTGTTGATCCATTAAGACTGGGTTGTGCTGATTGTCCAGATAGAATGAAAATGTTCAGGTCGTTCCTCCCGGTTTCTCTCCGGTACTTCGGGATTCGATTGCTCTTGTCGCTTCTAAAGAAGGTAATAAAAATAATAATAAATGCAGTTAAGCTATGAAAAAATGGGTCCCTCTGCAAATATATGTATGCCTACGCTGAATTTGTGTTTACCTCTTTTTTTCAGCGCCTGCAATCGGGTACAAGCGCCTAAGGAGGCTAATGGCTCGGCTGAATTTATTAAGCCCGGACTCTCCCAAGTCCACCAATTCACAACTTTAATAGTCTAAATTTTTAACCTGTAAATTAATTTTAAAACGGAGTCGCCACTAATCGGTTTGGAGTGGGTCGATTAGAAACCCAAGCGAAGTATCGGGAGAAATACTCGCTACTGCGTAACCAGAGAAATTAGGATCGTGGACTTGATTGCACTAGTTAATCATTAATGCCCTTTCGGTACCTAATCTTGTTTAAACCCTGAGATTTTTGGATGTTCAAGGGATTTTCCATGCATTTTTGGGAGGAAAAACATTTTTGAGTCTTTTTCTAATTTTTGGACACAAAAGTGATTTTTTGGGATTTTTTGGTATTTTTGGAAAAATACAAGTCTTTTTGGCTTTTTCTGAACTTTTTGGCTTTTTCATGAATTTTTGGCCTTTTTTGGATTTTTGGCATTTTTTGGAAAATACGGAATATTTTTGATTTTTTTGATTTTTTTGGAAAATAAAATATTTGTATCATTTTTATTATTTTTCGATTTTCTAGAAATTAAAATATTTTTAATATCTTTCGAAAATAAATTATTTTTTGGATTTTTTGGAAAATAAATTATTTATTATTTATTTAAAATATTATTTAAAATAAAATATAAAAAGCCGACCCGGGTCGGATCCGCGGATTGGGTCCGACTCGGGTCAGCCTAAAAACGCGAGACGGGCCCGCATAGCGGGCCGACTTTTAAAAAAAAAAAAAAAAAAAAAAAAACAACGCCGTGGCCGGGCGTTTAGGGACACCTAGTGCGACCCGGAGCCCGGGTTCCTAGCGGAACCCTACCCGAATCCGACCCGACCTCGCAACCTGGCTCCCGGTGAAACCCTACCCGATTCCGAGACTCGGATCCGATTTGATGACCGGAAAATTGCAAACCCTAGGGTTTGCGAATCCGCGCGCCAAGGGGGGAAATCGAGGCATTACGACGGCGACGGCGGCAACAATGGTGACAAACCGCTTACGAGGACAGCGAGGACGAGCGACAACGCGGCTGCGTTGGTGTGGCCAGTGGCGACACGGTTCGAGAGGGGGGATGCGACGGCAACAACGCGACCTGTGGCGGCGACAGCTACTATTACCTGTTTGTGCCAGGGTGGCGAACAGTGGCGATGACAGGGCAACAACGGCGGCAACTCAACCTCCCGATCTAGCGTGGCATCGGCGGATCGGTCACAGCAACGGCCTCGGGGAGGGGGGGGCAGGCACGGCAACAAGCCTTCGAGGCAACGGCGCCAGGACTTGGTCAAGGCGAACGGCGGCTCGGCACAGCGTCCGGCGGCAACGACAGCAGCAAAAACTCTAGATCGAGGCGCGGATCTCGGCGGACCTTCCTCGGCCTCGATTCTCTCTCACTCGGGCTAGATTCAAGCCTCCACCGGCCAGATCTGACCTCCTCGAAGTCACTCGCCGCCGGCCTTCCCCAAAGTCTCTCAGTGGAGGGTGGGCTAAGCTCGCAACTCGAGTCCTCCCCTACACTCACCCTTCGATCTTTCCCGATGTCTCTTAGTGAAAGATCTCTGAGCTCGCCACGCCCTCCGATGATGTTTGCGGCCACCTATTTATAGGCGAAGGAAATCCGGTCGACAAAGGGCCTCGGCCGCCGGCATCCGGCTTGCCCACCAGTTCCGCTCGACTGAACCAGTGTCCCATCGAGCTTTCCAGCAAAGCTCGCTCAACATTAATGGCACCTGAGATCTTATCCTCTCCGGCCGACGTCGGCCTACTCTCCTCAGCCGTAGGCCATCCTTCGCTCGTCAGCCTCCCTCGCGTGCGTGAGTTGCAGTGGCGAAGGAGAGGGAAGGAAGAAGAAGAAGAAGAAAGAAAGGGGTCGGGCCAGGGGGTGAAGAGGAGAGGGAGGTCGGGCCATAAGGGCCCATGTGGGGGGGAGAGAAAAAGGAGGGGGGTTGGGCGTGAAGGCCCAGCCTTGATGGGCTGCAATTTTTTTTTTGTTTTTTCTTGTTTTTACTTTTTTTTTTGTTATCTTATTTATCCGAAAATAAAATAAAATAAAATAAAAACTTAATTAATAAAATAAAAGCCTAAATAAAATTAAGGTGTCAACAGCTGCCCCTCTTTGAAGGTGAGCTCGTAGAGGTTGCATTCAAAGATAAACTGATGCCTAAATTTTATCCAGCATGCGCATCAGATTATATTTTACTTGGGACTTATTGTCCTATGCAGAAAAAGAGTAATATAACATTACATATACTAAGATACATAAGAAGATACCTGTAGTTACTTACCGAGAGTGAGTGAAATAGGGTGTGAACCCCGAGTTTTGGCAAGTATCAAGGTGTCATCTTACCTGGTGATGTGAGGAGGTTGCTTTTTTTAGGGCTCGAACCATTCTTCGATGCTTTGTTAAAACAATCAATAATTTGTCTAGGACCCAAACTTTTCTTCGGTCTCCTTGACGGGAAATTGCCTTTCCAAGACCCGAACCATTCTTCAGTCGCCTGTTAGAGCAATAAGTGATTCGCCTTGGACCCGAACCTTTCTTCGGTCGCCTGTCAGAGCAGTAAATGGTTTGTCTCGGACCCGAACCTTTCTTCAATCGCCGTGACAGGAGATGCACCGACCTTTTCTCAGGGCATCTATTTGTGGGTGCCTGATCTATATCGAGGACACCGGTTGGTACTCGACCTTTCTCGAGAGATGCGCCAACCTTTCTCAGGACATCATATTTGTTGGGGTGTCTAACTTCTGTCAAAGACACCGGTAGGAACCCGACCTTTCTCGGGAGGATGCGCCGATCTTTCTTAGGGCATCGATTTATGGGGTGTCTGACTTCTGTCGAAGACACAAGTTGGAACCCGACCTTTATCGGGAGGATGCGCTGACCTTTCTCAGGGCATCGATTTGTGGGGTGCCTGACTTTTGTCGAAGACACCAGTTGGAACCCGACCTTTCTCGGGAGGATGCGCTGACCTTTCTCAAGGCATCGATTTGTGGGGTGCCTAACTTCTGTCGAAGACACCAGTTGGAACTCAACCTTTCTCGGGTGGATGCACTGACCTTTCTCAGGGCATCGATTTGGGAGATACCTAGACATTCACAGGCATACCAAAGGGTACCTGGATATTCACAAGTACTAACATGAAGGATATTTGGGCCTTTGCAGGCGTCGAAATGGGTATTTGGCTGACCATAGGCATTGAAGGGGTACTTGGATGATCACAATTATGAATTCTTGGGGGATACTTGGACATTCACAAGTATTGAAGGGGTACTTGATAATTGGAAATATTGAGAACATACCTTGGATATTTGTGGAGGTGTCCCACCTCCCGGCAATGGGAAATTTGTGAAGGTCTCTCACCTCCTGGTAGTGGGAATATTGAGGATGGATCTCACATATTCGTGAAGGTCTCTCACCTCCTGGTAGTTGGAATATCGAGGACGTACCTCATATATTCGTGAAGGTCTCTCACCTCCTAGTAGTTGGGAATATCGAGGGCATGCCCCGTATATTCGTGAAGGTCTCTCACCTCCTGGTAATTGGGAATATTGAGGGCATACCTGAGATATTCGTGAAAGTCTCTCACCTCCTAGTAATGGGAATATCGAGGGCGTGCCCCGCATATTCGTGAAGGTCTCTCACCTCCTGGTATTATAAACTTGAATGTGGTATGACGCTTACCTGGATTGCCGTAGGCACTTAAAAGGGATGGAATACCTGGGTAGACGTAAGTATACAAAGTACTGGAATACTTGGATAAACACAAGTATTTAATGATATGATCTGGGACCACTCAAGCCGGTCCAAGTGCTAGAAAGCATACCTGGACGGCGGTGCCAAGCAAAGCAATGAAATGCTTGAACAGCTGCTATATTATTTGGGGACAACTCGAGCAGGTTGAGTGTCATGAAAATGAAGTACTTGGACAACGGTGGGTACTTGACGATATGGGGATACCTAGATAGCAATAAGTATTCCAAAAGATACTTGGTTAGTCACAAGTATCAATAATCTAGGGACAACTCGAATAGGTCGAGTGTCAGGAAAAGGAAGTATCCGAACTGTGGCCGGTACTCAAAGACAATGGGGATACCTAGATAGCAGTAGGTATTCAAACTCAAAGGACGGCTAAAATAGGTTGAGTGTCAATAAGAGAGTACCTGGACAGTGATAGGTACTTTAAGACAAATGGGGATAGAGATATGCTTACCTGGCAATATCTTTGATCTCTGAGAGTATGTCTGCTATTTGCACAATATGCACACATAATTATATATACTGTAAATTCATAAATTCAAATGTGATTTATACATGACAATCTTGTCAATCTTGTATCATTCGAATTCCACTGGGGAAGATTTTGAAAGACAACCTTTATTCAAAATATAGATGTTTTGAGCATGCTAGATAAGGGACTTTCAGTCTGAAAGGACTTTTCACTCACTCTTATGGAAAAGGCTATCATGACCATTGATGCAGGATTTATAAGGACCATACTATCTCATTGTCATCATGTCAGCAGGGGTCCGAGTATTTTCGCAAACAGTACAACTTTACCAATGTGAGAGGTCTTTGTCGAAACTGTGATGAAGTCTTGATCAGCGACTCATCAAAGGGGACCATCAAGGTCGAAGCGATGGATGAAAATGTTGCATGATCATCTCCGGGTTTATAAGTCAAGAAGCTGCGAAAAGAGATAGAATAATCTTGCTCGTACTTCTTCGAGCGATGCTTTTAAACATATGAAATCCTACGTTAATTAAAGTGCCATAGTCGAAGAGACTTTTATAATGGGATGCAACGTAGGCTTGGCTCATGTGTAAAGGGGTGAGAGCTAGTGATTGCATTGGCATTTGTCACTGGTCTTTCTTCTCACTGTCAGATGGAGACTCTATCAATTGAACCACAATAACAACTTTTTCTTGGCTGTATTTTTTACTGGAGGGCATTGGCCTTGCTTTCACCGAGCACTGCTTTGCTTTTTTATGCCCCTATTTTTTTATTCCAGCTCTTCATTCATGGGCATTGACCTTGCTTTTATCAGGTACACTGCTTTTTTATACCCCTGTTTTTTCATTCTTGTCGTTAGAGGAACTAGCCTAGGCAAGTTCAATCACGACACTGTTGTTAGACTCTTGAGTCTTCATCTTCAACCGGCGCTCAGGCTATGGTAATAAATTCTACTTTGTCTCATTGTGAGGGTAAAATTACAGACTCACTTGGGTTGTACAATGAATACAAGTGCGTAGAGAAATAATTGCTCTTCGTCATTCTAGGGCACTTAAATTAACGCAAGTGTTCATATGCAATAAAGACACCCGAATATTGATGCAAGTGCAAGTAAGAAAATTTCTATCTCTCTTCTCACCTTGTGATGATGCTTCACCTCTGATCTGCCCTAGTGCGGGGTGGTCCTTGATAGGGGTATGAGAGAAGCTTCACTAATGTATGGGGCTCAATGGGGTGAGCAATGAAATGCCTCTCACTGTTTTGGTTATCATACCATTTGTGAGAGAACTCTTTACCCTGCAATCATGGAATCTTCTGCACTCATTTGACAAGTGTATAGATGGGGGACTGTGTGTAGGATATGGCTTGCCTTTCATCATTCTGACACGCCTCATCCAACATGCTCAATGAATCTTGTATTCTTCACTTAGCTGTCTATTCTAATAGTCCTTGATGGAATTAGTGATCTAGATAGACAAAATCATCATGCAAAAATCCATTTAGAAAAGGCATGCAGTATTTCAAACATGAGAGAGTTTGTATTCTCAAAACAAATGAATTGTTTTGGCTCAAAAAGACTTCTTGGTAGCTTTAAGGGTCAATAGAATAGTATTGTTAAATTTTGAACATCAAGAGGGTTATTCACAAAGAGGTGTCGATGGTTGTCACTATTGATTAGGGATATGACACATGAATGATCGGCCAAGGATTGGGAATACGATCGGGCATCTCTGCTTTTGCCCCGTAGAAGAGAAGTAGATCAATTAGTCTGGCCAAAATCAAATGTCAGTTGAGGCTTGAAGATTTTCTGTCATTTGCTTTGATGATACTTTGTTTGGGAAAGCTTATCAAAGTCTGACATGCCTTTTATTGATTTGTTTTTCGCATCTTTAACGGTTAGGCGATCCTGTAAAAGACAAGAGAGAGCGTGTTAGTCACAAAATTTTTTTTAGAAGTCAAACAACTGGAAGCGATACAACATTACCCTTCGCTGGTTTGTAAACGATTAAGTGGACATGGAGTACAAGGAGGACATGAAGTCTCATGTCTTCCACTTCATCAGGTTAATTATTCTCTTTAATTGGCTTATGGATGGCATGTCCCTTTACACGAAGTCAAGTGAATTCGATGCAAATCATTTCTGTATACTAGCTTGGCCAGTATTGATTTGTCAAACCTAACCATTGAGTTTGGTTCTTGAGTTGTGATGCTCCTGTCAAATAGGGAAAATATGGCAAAAGCGAGTTCAAAGAGCGGGAGTATTGGAAACGATACCGAATTACCCTTCCTCAGAGTTTGTATTCATTAACTCCTAGGGATCTCTGTATATTGATGACAGCCTCTTCGTCTTGACATGGTTCGACATTTCTTTCAATTGGCCCTCCTCATTTGTGACCCTGTGTACATGATTGATGATTCGCAATGCCTTCCTTTTGTGGAATTCTATTTTTGACCATATGACCATTAGCAGCATTGAGCAAAGTCGTGTACTTTAAGCTCCTATGGAATTTGAGATGGACAATCAAAACCTCTAATTCTCTGATGGCAATCAGCATGCGTCTGGAGCACGAAGTGAGGTTTCTAGGCCCTAAGTCATCATCTGAGATAAAGGGCTAGAGACTATCTCAACTGACTAGATTTTCTCCCTATTGACAGTAGCCAATTCAAGATGAGAAATTCCTTTTCTGTGCTTCTTCGCTTGTCAAAGCTGGAAATCCCATTGATGAAACCACATCATCTAGTTGCTCAGTCATGTTGTGGGGAAAAGATGTTGCTATGACTTGAGAAGGAGTTGGGCAAGAGCAAGGTGGAGTGTACAGAGCTCCTGAGAACGGCTTGATTTCAACCATATGTCTGTACCTATTACGTCCTATTTTCGTTTCCTATAAATAGAAGAGAAAATACATCATTTCTAAAATTATATTCAAAGAATAAAACTTACCTTCTTTGAAGTGGGATGATCTTTTCTGTTTGCCCCACTGCCTTCTTGAAAGGGTGTTTTTGAATTTGGCGAGCTCACATGATGTGTCAGTTTCAAATACCTTTTGTCACACTAAATCAAAGGGGATGATGTTCTGAAACATAAAGTGAGAGGGTTAGAAAGACAAACGTGCTTAAATTTATCATCTTGTTTTGACAAAAGTTTTGGGTGATGAAATATTTTTATTTTCAAAATAAGTTTTTGGGTGAGAAAAAGTATGAGGAAGCCCAGCTCTTAGTATTCTCCTTAGATGATATTTTCTTTTCATTGTTGGATAACATCACTGGGCTAGTTTGGAGTACCGCCTCATGCTCTTAAAACAAAATATTATAACTGTACAATAGAGTACTTGGAATGGAAAATACAACAGTAACACACTAAAAACATGAAATTATAAAAACAAGTAAAACCCATGAAAACTCCTATGTAGAGGAGTGTTTTAATAGTGTTGCTTCCGAAATCAAACGCCTTTGAGTTCCTCGCCTCTAGTAGAGTCGAAGTATTCGCATGAGAGGACCACTTCATTGAAGCTATGAAAGTGCAACCAATGCAACCAACAACGATGCTTACGAAGTAAAGTCCCTATGAACAGCTTTATCATTTCTTCTTCGGCCAGTTGAGGGTAAGTTTGCATCATAAAAGCCTCCCACCTCCTTGCATACGCTTGGAAATCCTCTATTGGTCTTCTTCTGAAGTGAACCAAGTTCTAACAAGGCACTTCAGTCCCAATCTAGCTTTGATATTGAAGCAGGAATGTAGAAGACAGCTCATTCCAATCTCTCATGAGGTAGATATCTGCTGTGATGAACCATTATAATGCAGACCCGTAAGACTTTCTTGAAAGGCTGAGTTGTGAATGACATCGGGCCATAATTCCGACTCATTTCAGCGTGGAGGTCACGTAAATGAGCCATGAGGCAAGTTGTGCCATTATACTTACGGAGATTAGGTATCCACATCTCTCCGGGGGTCATGATCCTATGAGCGCAAGACGGGCTTGATGTATCTGGTTAGGCCACTAGTTTTCCCACTTTGCATATCTCATTGTAATGGTGAATTTTTCAGTTTCGGGAAGTTGGACTCTACCGAGATTACCCCATTGCTTTCTTCTTGGTCAAAATTTCCGAATGAGGATGAAGTATTGAAACTATCCTCATGGTTAGAGGACGAGCTTAATACTTCGTTAGGATCTTAGCGGATAAAGACATATACTTCCTCTTCTAACGGCCCTTCATCCCCAAGTGAGAGTAGGAAAAAGTTATACGATGAATCATAAGTTTCATTGTCGAAATAACGTTGGAAGTCCTTAGGATTGTATTCTAGGGCCGAGAAGTCTTCAAAACTGTATTCTTGGGAATGCTCGAAGCTTTGGTGCGGTGGCTCGTCCGTAGATGCTGAATTGATCTGCTTAGGTTTTCTTTTCTTGAATTCTGGTCTAGACCTTTTGAGTAGGGCCCTTCATTTTGCCAGCTTGATTATGTCAAGGGAAGTGAGAGACATTAGAGTTTCATTGTCTGATTTACTTTCCAGGTTGATAAGGGTTGATATTCTTTGGACCTTAGCTCTTGGAGTAAGCTTGGGGAGTTGTCCAGTCGTGCCCCGCTCTTGAATAGGCTCTGTGTCTTTGATCTCCTACCAAGGCTCCTTGCCTTTCTTAGTGGGAAATTTTCTAGTAACAGGATGTTGCTCAGTCGCCCATTTATTATGCAAGACTTCATTGACATGCTCTTCTCCTATCTCAGCGACTAATGGCTCCTCGTGCTCCGCGATCATCGGCTCTTTGTATGGTAATGTGATGTCAACATTATACTCTTGGTGAAAAACATAAATTAGTTCCCTTCAGGTTTTAAGGGGATTAATCTTCCTGACAATGTACCATCGCAAGGCGGGGGGCCGTCAAGCTCGGTGGTACGATCGAATCATTCTTCGAACCGAGGTAGGCCTGCAAGTAGGTCTCTGGGCGGGAGGTATCAGCATACCTTTCGCATTCAGGTGCTTTGAGTTTTTCAGGGATCTCAATGCCGGCGTAATTGGACGGAGTCCATGGGATTACGCTCCTACGGCTAGCTTAACTTTTTCATGATCCTTTCAAGCTGTCTATGGTACTAGCTATTTTCTGGCAAATTTGCGGGTCTCATTGTCGCGACCCCTTTTTTTTCGACGCTCGCAATCGGGTACGGGCGCCTAAGAAGGCTAATGGCTCGGCCGAAAATAGTTATGCCCGGACTCTCCCAAGTCCACCAATTCACGACTTTAATAGTCTAAATTTTTAACCTGTAAATTAATTTTAAAATGGAGTCGCCATTAATCGGTTTGGGGTGGGTCGATTAGAAATCCAAGCGAAGTATCGGGAGAAATACTCGCTCCTGCACAACTAGAGAAATTAAGATCGAAGACTTGATTACACTAGTTAATCACTAATGCCCTTTCGGTACCTAATCTTGTTTAAACCACAAGAGGTTTTTGGATGTTCGAGGGATTTCCCATGCATTTTTAGGAGGAAAAACATTTTTGAGTCTTTTTCTAATTTTTGGACACATAAGGGATTTTTTTTTTTTTGGATTTTTTGGTATTTTGGAAAAATACAAGTCTTTTGGCTTTTTCTGAATTTTTTGGCTTTTTCATGAATTTTTGGCATTTTTTGGAAAATATGGATTATTTTTATTTTTATTTTTGGAAAATGATAAAATAAATATTTTATCATTTTTTATTATTTTTCGATTTTCTGGAAATTAAAACATTTTTAATGTTTTTGGAAAATAAATATTTTTTGGATATTTTTGTTTTTTTGGAAATTAAAATATTTTTAATTTTTCGAAAAGAAAATATATTTTTTGTTTTTTAACTAAATTATTTATTTATTCTTTATTTATTCAAGATATTATAAAAACCGGCCCGGGTCGGATCCACGGGTTGGGTCCAACCCGGGCCAGCGATCCGAATGAGGACGGTCGGATTTTTTGTCTTTTTTTCTTCTTTTTTTCAATGAAACGGCGTCGTGGCCGGGCGTTCGGGGACACCCGGCCCGACCCTCGACCCGCTCCATAACCCGACTCCCGGCGGAAACCCTACCCCAGATCCGACCCGACCCGACCTCGCCCCGGCCTTCCGCCGCCCCTTAAATTGTGGAAACCCTACCCGTTTTCCAAACCCGGATCCCGCTTTGTGACAGAAAATCGCAAACCCCGGGGTTTGCGAATCCCATGATGCCCGAAGGGGGAAAGCAGAGCATTACGGTGGCGATGGCAATGGTGGTGACAACAATCGATGACAACGGCGACGGTGGTGACGGCAACAACGACAACGGCGGCGGCTATGGAAGGGGTACAATGAATGTCTAGGATGACGGCTACGGGCTTTTTACCTTTTCTTGAACGGGGGCAACGACGGCGACGGCGAGGGCGATTTGCGGCGGTGGAAGCCACGAAGGTGACGAAACACAGGTTTGGTCGAGATCTGCCGGGGCTCTATCTCTCGGACTCGGGCTCGCCCTTCGAGCTTCGAAGGAGAGCGGCTCGTGAGGGGATAGCGGCAGCAACTAGCGTCGGGATCTCGTGGTGTCGGCGTCTCGGAATGGCTCGGTCGCCCCCGGATACGTGATGCGGCTCTCGGCGGACCCTCCTCGGGCGTGATCTTCTCTCATTCGGGCTAGATCCGAGCCTCCACCGGCCGGATCGACCTTCTCGAAGTCGCTCGCCACCCAGCCTTCCCGAAGTGTCTCGGTGGAGGGTGGGGAGGCTCGCGACTCAAGTTCTCTCCTGCGCTCGCCCTTTGATCCCCCCGGTGTCTCTCGGTGAAGGATCTCCGAGCTCACCACACCCTCCGACGATGCTTGCGGCCACCTATTTATAGGCGAAGGAAATCCGATCGACGGAGGGGCTCGGTTGCCGGCCTCCGGCTTGCCCACCAGTTCCGCTCGGCTGAACCGGTGTCCCATCGAGCTTTCCAGCGAAGCTTGCTCAGCATTAATGGCGCCTGAGATCTTATCCCCTCCGGCTGATGTCGGCCTACTCTCCTCGGCCGTAGGCGTCCTTGCGCGTCAACTTCCTCGCGCGTGAGTTGCGTGGCGAAGGAGAGGGAAGGAAGAAGAAAGAAGAAGAGAGAAGGGGCCGGGCCATGGGTGAAGGAAAATGGGCCATAGGGGCCACGCGGAGGAAAGAAAGGAAAAGAAAAATGGGCTGGGCTTTTGCTTTGCTTTTTTCTTGTTTTTTTTTATTTTTGGTTGTTTTGTTGTTTTTATTTGTTTTTGTTGTTTTCTCTTTTTATTATCTACTTATTTGAAAAAGAAAAAATAAATTAAAAACTTAATTAATAAAATAAAATAGGCCTAAAATTAAGGCGGCAATAGTCATGATGGTGTTTAAGGTGAGTAGTAGATTTCATTTGTCTCAAGAGTTGTTGAAGGACAATAGACATCTTGTCCTATCTATCTTCAATGTTAATGAGGCGATTTTGTACATCATTATGATCGGGCCTTGTGCATGAGGCCATTCATGGACGATTGGTGGCCGACGATTCATAATTACCTGTCGTTACGAAAACAATGAATGAGCACGAAAGTAAACAAAGATTGACCCATGGCAATGGTCTAAGCTGCTTTTATTTATCAAAGAGTATTTTATAGACCGCAAACTTCTAACATCTAAAACTTGAAATTGAAATATTAGATATTAAACAAAAGTCCCTAAACAATAGGACAAAACTTTCACAATATTAACACTAAGGGGCACATGATTGCCAATTTATATGCGACAGGAGCCTTGCTCTTACGCAGATGCTTTGCTTTATCGGACCGGCTGAGGTGTGTATCCGATCCATTCCCAAATCCCTCTCAATTAAAAGGACAAGAATTTCAGTTAAAATCATGTTGACATAATTTTTCCCTCCTCAAAATCTGATCAACAATCCATACTATCTTAGGACTTATGACATTTCTTTGGTAGGGAAAGCAGCGGGCCAAAAAAAGCCGGGAGGAAAATCTCACTTTTTTTGGGTCATAGGCTGATTTTGAAAACATACATTCACGAATTCTAGTGGGCATATTTATGATTGTCTTCAAAAATCTGTCTCATGACATGGATTCCAGTTCCTAAAAGTTGTGCTAACCCGCGCCACGGGAGGGTTTTTGTCGATGGCTTGACAAGCTTTTTCTCAAGAGGCATCCCGGTGATGATGCTATATTCTTCGGGGTTGGAGTTAGCTCAAACCTACCAAACATAAAAGTAAGTGTCTTCGGGCACTAGAAATGTGACATGGCTTGTATGACTTCAGGGCGAACGGTGATTTGGATCAACGATAGGGAGATGGCCGGCTTTGGCCTTCACACGCTCTTGGGCCAAGCGATCTAATTGACCCCACCATACGAAACTCCGACTTAAGAGTAGGAATGAATTGGATATCGTCTTTTCCCATCATATATAAGCTTGGGACTTGAAAAGCTTATCCTAAATTGCCATGGGCCAAATAAAAAGACTGAGTAAAAGTAAAGAAATTAGTTTACTTTTAAAGAAAAATGGCAAGCACAAAGACATACGCATGGGACGTGCGGCTCGATTTCTAACTGAGAAGGTTTGTTGAGATTAAAAGGATATCTACTCATCGCAATCTCGCGTTAACAAAATACCCTCCTAACCTCGGCTAAAAAATTCGGGAAAAAGAAAGGCAACCTCTACATCGCAGTCTCGTTCGAGTTCGTATCTTTCTTGACACCATCCCTAAATATCCTATGGCAGCCCAAGTCCGGCCAAGTTATATCTGTCATGTGTAGTGCTAAAATATTTAAGGATGCATAGCAGTTTATAATCATAAAACATTTTATTATAACAGAATAAAAAAAAAAAAAACTTTAAGCTATTACCCTGCACAAAAAGAAAAAAATCCAATTCAACCAAAGCATTTAAACAAAAATAAAATGGCCTAAGTCCTCAAAGTCTCCAGTAGTCATGGCCAGCTTGTCGCGACCTCTTTTTTTCGACGCCCGCAATCGGATATGAGTGCCTAAGGGCTAATGGCTCGGCTGAATTTATTAAGCCCGCACTCTCCCAAGTGCACCAATTCACGACTTTAATAGTCTAAATTTTTAATATATAAAATTAATTTTTAAAACGGAGTCGCCACTAATCGGTTTGGGGTGGGTCAATTAGAAACCCAAGCGAAGTATCGGGAAAAATACTCGCTCTTGCACAACCAAAGAAATTAGAATTGGTGAGCAGTTACACCTAGTTAATCATTAATGCCCTTTCGGTACCTAATCTTGTTTAAACCCTGAGGTTTTGGATGTTCGAGGATTTCCATGCATTTTGGGAGGAAAAATACTCGCTCTTGCACAACAAAGGGATTTTTGGGATTTTGGTATTTTGGAAAAATACAAGTCTTTTTGGCTTTTTTTCTGAATTTTTTGGCTTTTTCATGAATTTTTGGTCTTTTTTGGATTTTTGGCATTTTGGAAAATATGGAATATTTTTATTTTTGAATTTTTTGGAACATTTTTGAGTCGTTTTTTTTTTTTAAAAGTCGCTTTTAGAAGACACAGGTTCCCTAGCGGAACCCTAGGATCGACCCGACCTCGCGACCCAACTCTCGGTGAAACCCTACCCGATTCGAGACCAGTTCAGTTCAATGACGGAAAATCGCAAACCCAAGGGTTTGCGAATCCCGCTGCACGCCGAGCAGAGGCATTACGGCGGCGAAGGTGGCGACGGCGGGCAGCCGGTGACAAACCGCTTACGGGAGCGGCGGGAAAAGCGACAATGCGGCTACATTAGTGTAGTCGGTGACGACATAGTTCGAGAGGGGATGCGACGGAGACAACGTGACCCCGGCGCGGCGCAGCTACTATTACTGTCGCGCGGGGTGGCGAACGGTGGCGTGGCGGGGCAGCAACGGCGGCAACTCGGCTTCCCGATTTGGCGTGGCATCGGCGGATCGATCACAGCAGCGGCACAGGGCGCACGACAGCAAGCCTTCAAGGCAGGTGTCGGGACTTGGTCGAGGCAAACGGTGGCGGCATAGCATCCGGCAGCAACGATAGCAGCAAAAACTCCAAATGAGGCGCGTCTCGGCGAACCTTCCTCGGCCTCGATTCTCTCACTCGAGCCAGATCCGAGCCTCCAGCGGCCCTAATTTGACCTCCTCGAAGTCGCTCGCCGCCGGCCTTCCCCGAAGTCTCTCGGTGGAGGGTGGGCTGAGCTCGCAACTTGAGTTCTCCCCTGCGCTCACCCTTCGATCTTTCCCGATGTCTCTTAGTGAAAGATCTCCGGAGCTCGCCACGCCCTCCGACGATGCTTGCGGCCACCTATTTATAGGCGAAGGAAATCTGTCGGCGAAAGGCCTCGCACCCGGCATCCGGCTTGCCCATCGGTTTCGCTCGGTTGAACCGGTGTCCCATCGAGCTTTCTAGCGAAGCTCGCTCAACATTGGCAGACGCCTGAGATCTTATCCTCTCCGACCGACGTCGGCCTATATCTCCTCGGCCAGAGCCGTCCCTTATACGTCGGCCTCCCTCGCACGCGTGAGTTGCAGCGGCGAAGGAGAGGGAAGGAAGAAGAAGAACAACGGTGTCGGGACTTGGTCGAGGCAAACAGTGGCGGCATAGCGTCCGGCGGCAACGATAGCAGCAAAACTCCAAATGCCGGGCGCGGATCTCCGGCCCGTGCCTTCCTCGGCCCTGACCTCTCTCTCACTCAGGCCAGATCCGAGCCTCCACCGGCCTAATTTGACCTCCTCAAAGTCGCTCGCCGCCGGCCTTCCCCGAAGTCTCTCGGTGGAGGGTGGGCTGAGCTCGCAACTTGAGTTCTCCCTGCGCTCACCCTTCGATCTTTCCGTGTCTCTTAGTGAAAGATCTCCGAGTCGCCACGCCCTCCGACGTGCTTGCGGCCCACCTATTTTATAGGCGAAGGAAATCTGGTCGACGAAAGGCCTCGGCCGCCCACATCCGGCTTGCCCGCCCGGTTTCGCTCGGTTGAACCGGTGTCCCACAGCTTTCTATGGCTTCGCTCAACATTAATGACGCCTGAGATCTTATCCTCTCCGGCCGACGTCGGCCTCTCTCCTCGGCCATAGGCCGTCCCTTCGCACGTCCGCCTCCCTCGCACGCGTGAGTTGCGGCGAAGGAGAGGAAGGAAGAAGAAGAAGAGAAAGCGCCGAGGCCAAGGGGTGAAGAGGAGAGGGAGGTTGGGCCATAAGGGCCCATGCGGGGGGGAGAGAAAAAGGAGGAGGCCCAGCCCTGATGTGTTGCAATTTTTTTTTGTTTTTTCTTGTTTTTACTATTTTTTTCTGTTATCTTATTTATTCAGAAATAAAATAAAATAAAATAAAAACTTAATTAATAAAATAAAATAAGCCTAAATAAAATTAAGGTGTCAACGTGTTAAGGCACTCACATCCAACCCTTCAACTTACATATATGTATGAGATATTATTAGAAACGTCAAGTTACCTGGATGGATGCCTTTGAATCAGCATTGGCATTTGATGTAGGCACAACTTTGGACTCTTTAGAACCCTTTCTAATTGATTCAAGACCACGAGAGCTTTGGCAGTAGCTTTACGCCTGGAATAAAAATCAACCAATTGTAGGGTTAGTAGCATGATGCGGAGTGTAGGAAACACTTCTCATGAAGCAATTCTAAGTGGCTACATAAGCAAGTTTTCCTTCCCCATAATACATCAATCCAACTCCTCCGCCATTACACATTTTGGAAAAAGGGAAAAAGTAACTGCATTAACAATGGTCGTATTTATTTTACAGTAGAAAAGTGGAAACTTGATGAAACGTTCTTGTTTGTACAAGGATGAACTAGTTGATAGTTCATTTGCAGCAAGTAATTAACAGAAAGTCCTTTTTTTCTATCGGTTTCTATATAGCAAGATTTTGACAACACTTCAAACTTTCTGTAGAGGTGTTCTTTCATTTGGGAATTTTTTTAATAATTTCGGCTAGCCATCTGTGATCAGATTTTAAATTAGTGCTAAAGACTGTTTCTCTAATCAGCATAAACCCACAGCCACATTTATGGCCGAAAGTGGAGATTTCTTTTAGTTAAACAACACAGAAGATGATGACTCGCTTTCTGGCTTCCTCATCTCGAAATCTGGCATCAAACTCCTTGCTTGATGGATACTTTGGCAAACTTGACGGATCACTTGGAAGAGGATTGGATGTGAAGAACTGGGATAGTAAATCAAAGTAAAAGGATATTAGCAGTTGTAACTAAAGGAAGAGAAAAAGCAAAAGATCAGCTTGCAGCGTCATAGATAGAAAAATATCTTCCTAAAATTTGTTTACTGAGCAGTAAGTCAATATTAAAAACACAGGCCCCACTTGATTCAATATCTATTAAAAAGTTATCACATTGTTTCATGAAAAGGTTTGTAGTTTGAAGTTAGTATTTCTGCCCAAAGCTATCGTGTCATATCAAATTACATGATTGCACTATTTAATGTCTTCAAAGAAATCTGCTGAATTATTCAAAGTTGCAATAACAATAAGAAAATTGGCACACAAAATGTAAAATATTTAAAAGTAGACACGCTGAGGAGGAACAAACCATACATGACATCAAGAAAGCTGAAAAGGAAAAACTTAAGACCTACCTCAGCGGCTGAGGAAGCCGTTCACGGCATTCTGGTTCAACTACAAGAGAACATCTAGCAGGCCCAATGCAGATGAAGGAAAATCCTTAAATGTCTCAGGAGACAGCGCTTGTAAGGTTGCTGAGGCTTGAAAATGGTTGCATGTGGCGATTTTGACTTCTTCAATATTCTTCTGAAGGGAGACCCACAAAGTTTGAAAATTTTGTGCAATTGCTCCACCTACAAATATTTCATGATCAGATAAAGAATTGGTGAATCGCATAGACAATTATTTATTATAGACTCAGAAGTGCTTAAATTTTTATTAGACTCGGAAATATTTAAGATTGCATTTTGACATTAGCTTTACATCACTACATATTAAGGTAGATATGACACATCCACCCTCTTACAGAAAATACCTGCCAATATAAATAAATAAACAAAACCCTGAAATAGAAGCTTGTAAAATCAAATTCTGTTGCCATTTTCTGTAAATTGATGCTGATTATAATTTATGTCATGCATAAGTAGACTAAGGAATGCTCTTCAAGACTCTTAGATTAGATTTTTATGTAACCGAAAGTGTAGACATCAAGCTGTTGTACACAAGGCAAAAATACTCAGTAAACATTGGGTATAGAATTTTCAAAACCTTTGTAGAGTGAAACAATGTTTTTCCCAATGTTCTAATATTGTAAACAAATTAGGCACTACATAAGGAATGGCACCTCTGTTCTTCCGGGCATTATGGGCTTCCCAGCAAACAATTCAGCTAGGATGCAACCATAACTCCACAAATCCACGAAGCTCCATAATCTGAAGAACCAAAGCAACAGCTCGGGGAGGTCGGTACCAGAGTGACTACGCGACTCGTTAGAGGTTGCTTTTGATTGGTCCGGAAAAAAAGTTGCCAATCAAAATCTCAATTTTGAGATTGCCATTGTTGTCGACTAACAAGTTAGAGCCCTTTGATGTCACGGTGTAGAACACCATGGCTGTGCCAATATTCAAGTCCACGAAGTAGTTGTTGCATGTAACACTTGATCTAGAGGAAGAAATTAAAAAAATGAGTCAGTCAAAGAAAGTCTATATCATCTTTATAGTTTAGTAAGAAACTACAGCAAGTAGAAACTGGTGAATCACAATTACAGACAATGCTTAAGAATGAAGACCTTATATTGAAGAAGAGTTTTGATCTAAAATTAAATAATCACATTCTCCCTTTTATATTCAAGACTATATAGCAAGCGGTAAATGTGAAGATGCAGCATCAAATGGTAAATGAGAAGAATCTAAGGAATGAAGATAGAAACTCAAGCATCAATTGTGAAAAACCTGGGAAGCTACATAACCTACAAACTTTTGTTCTGCTGTCCAATTGATGCGGTAGCCTCTTAGAACAACTAAACCTTATCCATACTCTGCAACTTGTTGGTCACATGAATAACATTTAATTCAACCAGGAAGTATTAAACACAACAAGTGTGTACCTGAGATTGATGAACTTTATACTCGGAGTGGCGGCGAGGCCAGCAAGATCATGGTCATATATTCAAAAACAAGATACGAGACTACCGAAACCCTTGAAGTTATCAAACCCCTCCAGCTCCATGACTATCCGTAGATATGTATATGTATATGCGTGCACACATATGCGTGCGTGCAGTATTATAAACTTGTAATCTATATTAGTTACATTTGCATTAATCATCAATTGGTGTTAATAGAATATATTTCTGTTAGTATAATTTTTATTTGTAAATAAATTTTAACTAGTGGTGAAACTAAACCTATATCATTTAATAAAATCTTAGAAAAATTTACAATTTCTAATACATAAAAGTGAAAGGACTTTCTTCTTCTTGAATTTATAAGAGGGCGGAGGATAGAGATGATCGCTGCTTAAACCAGCTATCTGCTCAACGAGCCGATCCAGCTGTTCGTGTGTGCGACCCGGGGAGGGTTGGTCCTCTGCCCCCTTCGGCGTTGGTCACAATGATGGGCTTCCCTCCCTCCCATCGCCGCCACCTATTCGGGCCTTTGGCGCTAAGAACGAGCTTTCTTGAATCCGAGACTCCCGAAAAACAACGAACTTGATCGGCGATTCGCTTTCTTAGGGCTTCTTGAAGACGGCCCGTTCGAGCTAGACCCGGGCTGTGGTTTGAGCCGCCCGGACGCCATCTCCGCGATTGAATCCTTAACCCGAAAGGGAGCAAAACCTCGACGAGCAACCAAAATGAAGTCCTCTCTGTTCTTTCTCCTCTCCTTGAATTTTTCAGCGAACGAGCGGGCAGTAATTCCAATAAGAAAGTTTCTTTTTCTGGCAGGGTTGAATTTGCAGAATCGAGTGCAGCGTGAAGCGGCGAGGAGGACGAAAGAGAGTGTGTAGCGTAATATATGTACGCCCGGGCATGTCGGGAACTGTTGGAAAGGTCAAGGTGCTTCTGAAATTTGGCTTCGTCAATTAATCGGTGATGCTTAGAATTTGCCTATGTTTTTTCAAATGCAAATGAGCAAAATGCCATTCGACTTAAAGCAAAATAGTGAGCAATGCCAAGTAAGAGTCTAATCTTTCTTTCTTTTTCTTTTTTTCCTTTGCTTAGCAAAAAAGAAAAAATGCTAAGCATATTTGTGAATATTTCGATTTAAGAATGAATTGTCCAAAGCTTTTAACCCCACTACTTATGGTAATCTGCTTAATATTCAAGCATATACTCTAAAACTTCAAAATAAAACTATTACTATTCATCTTTGTTACAATTTACGAAAACAAGTGCAGAGATATAGTTTTGAAGATATAAAACATGTTGTTCATTAAAGAAATTCTATAAGTCCTACAAATTAATTTCAAGTTTTGATTCTGTTTGACTTAATAAACAGTTTGCATGCAATTGATATAGTTTCAACGGATGATTTGTGCTGAAAACACATTGATATTTCATCAATTGCGATGTTGAGAATCATAACTATTAGTTATAATCACACCTCACTATAAATTTGATAATACAGCTATCTTCTCAAAATTGATATCAACGGGATTGAGTGAATGGTCATTTGTTTTATTTTTATTTTTCGTTCAAAATTTTTTATTAAAATCCCAAAACACTTTAAACACCAAGCCTACGATCGAGGCATCAAAACAAAAGAAAGATTCCAAGGGTTTGAGATGGATGGACTACCCAATTAAAGGTAAAGTTTTTAGTCGATATTATACCTTACAAGTCAAATCCTCCATAGTCCATACTATTTAGAGACTCTTGTGCAATGGGCTAAGGAGATACACTTGAATCGGCCCATGATCGTACGAGCTTCCATGAAAAGAGCACGTGATTCCCAATTACACTGACTTGAGCTAACTAATTACGTGAACTAAAGACTTGCAATCAAACTCGAGTACAATCATTTTTCCTTTTTGCTTTGAGGAGAAAGAGTGCCGTAAGAAATCTTTTCTTCCTTTTTTTTTTTTTTTTTGGGATCAATTGTTTTATTTAGTTGTGATAATATCCTTATTTTCGGGTTAGTTAGCTCTTAAATGCGATATACCTTCCCTTATTGTGGATATCTTATTCAATTCAACACACGTGAATTGTGACATCCAATTTTCGGGTTTTAATTTATTTGGATAAATAGGGCCGTTTTGTTCGGTTGAAGCCAAAGATTGTGAATTCGGGATACAAGTGGGCTATACTGATAAGAAAAGTACCAATTTGATCGATGAAATATTGAATGAAATTATAGGGTCAAATTGATTTGACTCAAGTGGGATTAACGTTCAATTTGGAAAGAAACCCTAGCAAAATTCGTATGCCACACTTACCCCCACATATTGGCCTATCTAAAGCTTCTAGAAGGGGCATTTTGGCAGGAGGAAGGGAGTGGAAGAC